>CM060971.1:76243004-77503004 GCA_030765045.1 Tenodera sinensis
TTTTAGTTTATTTGAGCACCCTTTTCATCTGAAATTTGCACCTGAAATTCCTAACCCTGCTAATGGCATTATATACGTATAAAAATTAACATTATAACGAAGAAATTGATTTGGCTTTAACCACAGATTATAGCTTTAACTATGGCTATGTGCTAACAATTACTTTCATGTGAACTGTAATTGTTTCAACAGCTGCAAGCTGTTGTTTACTCATTCGCGGCAAGCCGTTGCAGAAGGGAGGGAAGGAAAGCAGCTTCCCTATGCTCAAGAGTTGTTTATGTCCCACCTGACGACCTATACTAATAACTACAACAGAAAACCTGCAACTTTCAGTGCATCTACATGGAGTCAGAAGGTAGAATGACGCTCTAGTTGCCATTATTTTAATGTAGAATTCTATACCTCGCGGGGTTACATGAATACCCTGCGTAAAAATGGGAAATAACTCGTAGATGGATAAAGGATACTTAGGTATTTTTATTGCAAATGAAAATATGCCAAGCGCGAATACAAACTGTAATGTGGGCAATGCGAATATTGTTAAAAATTTTCGTGTGCGTAATGCATTAACCCCCTTCGCGGCAGAAAGTTATAATAATCAGTCCGCAATGATAACTCTGTTCAGTGTGTGGTGCAGAACCTTTTAAGTGCGGTCACTTATTGAAAGGGATACCACTTGGTATCACTGTTTCGCGAGCAGTTCGATCCAAGAGCTACCGCGATTTTGTGCACGTTCACAGTGATTGGTAGTGACCACGGTGACCACTAATGACATTAGCCGATCTCTAAAACCAAGTGTGCATTTATAACCTTTATAACAGTAACAAAAAGAATGCAGTTATATTTGTAAATGATAATTTCGCCAGCGTATTACATCTGCTGAAGTTGCTGAAAAATTATCAGGGCACAATATTTTGGACGACGCACACTATTAAAAGTCCATAGTGCATCAAGTGAGCACGTGTGTTGAATTTGTAACACCTGTTGAATAAAAAGTTGGTGTCTCCAAACCGCACAATTTATGTATTCAGCGTTTTAAAGTTTGGACTTGCACGTGCAGCTTGAAGTAATTAAGGCATACTACAATATCTTGGTAAATTCTGAAGTATATTAAGTATGACCAACCTGTCTACTAAGCTGAAGGACGTAGTGCTGAAACTCCATGATATTCATGCCCTTAAATTTGGAGATTTTAAAATGAAAGTAGGGATAAATTCCCCAGTGTACTTTGACCTGAGGGTGGTCGTGTCTCATCCAAAATTAATGGTAAGAAAAACAAATAATTATACAATTTGTTAAGATTGCTTATGGGGATCAAATACGGTTTCGTAAGAAAATATTTAGGTTAGTTCGTAAAGGTTAAAGTTCAGTGCAATAGGAAAGCTTTCAATTATTTATGCCGTTTTTACACCAAGCTTTCATGGTTACTACAAACCGCCATATTCCATATCAGTTTTCCTACTATCTTTGTACTAATATAGCTACGTGCTGGATCCGATGTTAGGTTAGGTTGGCTTAGCTTAGCTTAAGTTAGGTTAAGCATCAAAGTAATGTTTTTTTTTTTTTTTTTTTTTTTTTTTGCAAGTCACTATTATATAGGATCCTAGATTATCCTGTTTGCGGTGTCAGCCGGGTTTTTTTAAAACTACATTGTTTATTGTTGTGGATATATTAATTCCATCGACAGGCCTAGAGCTGTGTATTTCGATTTTTATTATGTTCTACATTGTTTTATTCGTCTTTGAGGAGTTAAGAATCTGTGCATCAAAGTAATTGTTTTTCTTTTTTTTTTCTTTTTTTTTTTTTTTTTATTTGCAGGTTTCTAGGTAAGTGTTTAGTAACTGGCCGTCCGCGCGAAACAACAAAGTACTGGCGCATGCACAGGTCTGGCTGATTGGCTAGTCGAAGCGATGGTAGGGTTATTGCCAACCGAAGATAAAAAGCCTTGCATGCAACGGCAGTAGTGCCAACGTTGCATAAACAACTATAGTGCTTTTCAAATGGAAAGGGTTCTGATCTGCATTCAATGAGATACATTTACATGCACAGCGTTGCAAGCTCATTACCCCCACTCTTCATATTTCTTGGCATGCGTCAAGCCCCATTTATGGGGAAAGCAATAACAACACAGCAGGACTCCGATTGGTTACCAATCTGGAGATGCTCAAGGACAAACTCCTTCCCATTTGAAAAGCAGAGTAGTTCAGCAATTGTATATTTTTATGTGTGTATTAGTAATTTGGGTTGTAAAATGGTAGTATTATAACTGTTATTCAACACCCTAAATACGTACCGCAACGTATGACTGGCATTTGGGTGGAAATACACAATATGAGCTCCCCTCAATACAAAATACACATATTCAAGATGTTCTCGGGCTTCGATCCAGGTGTAGTTGTGAAGAGCCATTGACCTTTCAGCAGTGTGCATCTCTCCCTTTATCAGGATGATGAATGACTAGTAAGAGTGAAAGGGCCAGTATATGTACGCTAGTACGTACTGAGTAGAAAACACCTAGTCTAATATGGAGGTGGTTCAACGCTCCATTGGAATCTGTGTTCTCTGAGCTGGTCGATCTCCAACTTTAAGGCTGGTTTCCAGAAGGGACCAAACTGCAATCCGGCATCCCGGTTCAGTGTGCTCTTCTCTGAGGAGATGGACAGAGCCTTCTTAATCCTCCATTCCCAGAAATGGCTACATTTTGCCACAATGGTCGTTTCTTTGAAGTTAGCTCTGTGGTATTTTTTCCGCCAGCCCTGACTTGTCAGGCTGCATTAAGCGTATGGACCATTCGAGCTCCTTGACTCTGGTGGAAATGGTCCTGCCAGTTTGCCCTATGTACGGTGTCGCGCATTCACAGGGGATACGTTATACCCCTGGTACATTAAGGTCCAGTTTGTCTTTTACCGATCTCACTAGGTGTTTGATCTTCAAAGGCGGTTTGTGGATGGTTCTGATATTGTGTTTGGGGGAATTCTACTGATTCTGCTGGTTAGTTTGCAAGTATATGGGATGCAGGCAGTGGCAGTCGGCTTGCCTGATGTTTGCTGAGATTGTGGTTTTCCTCTCTTGGCCTTGGAGATTGACGCTTCAATATTGTCTATGGAGTAGCCGTTTTGGCAGAAAGTGTGCCTCAGTGATGTAGTTCTTGCTTTAGGTGGCTGCGATCGGAGATCTATGGGCCAGAGTATTGAGAACTCCGACCCATTGTGATTTATGATGGAAACTGTGAGCATTCAAATAGAGGTCAGTATATGTTGGTTTGCGGTACACTGCATGGCTCAGAGTACCATTGTTGTTTCTGGAGACCAGAATGCCCAAAAATGGCAGAGTTCCGTCCTCCACTTCCATGGTGAACTGAATTTGGAATTGGAGGCTGTTGAGGTGTGTGAGGAAGTTCGGCAAAGTGTCCAGTCCATGTGGCCATATAACAAACGTATCGTCAACATAATGGTAGAAATGAGATGGCTTGAGTGGGGCTGTGGCAAGTATTTTGTGTTCCATGCAGAAATTTGCTATTGCTGGTGACAATGGAGAGCCCATTGCCACACCGTCTACTTGTTCGTAGAATCTTCCACCAAACAGGAAGAAAGTGGACGTCAGAGTGTGCCGGAAGAGCTCAATGATGTCGGCCGGAAAGTGTTCCAGCAGAAGCTAGATTGTTTTTTGTAGCGGTTCCCTTGTGAAAAGAGATACCATGTCGAAGCTGATGAGATGATGATGAGATCAGAAGGGCCATTAGTGATGTCCAAGGACTGTATGAACTGTGTGGAGTTTGTCACGTGGTGTGAGCAACCCCCTACCAGATGCAGTTGATATGCAGTTATTTTAATAGTTCAGTCCATGAAAATTGCTACGTATTTATTAATTCATTCTGAATGACTTTTGTACAACCGGTAAACTGTAAGAGATGCATAAGATATCCTTTCAATATCTATTTGCAACCTAATAAAGAGAACCAACTTAAATATTTTCTGCCAAATGAAAAAAACAGTAGGTACTAAAATTCTAAAATAAGAACAAATTAGAAACTAAAAACTTCACTTATCTTAGTATGTTGATATCCTTTTTCTATTTTTCTGACCCAGGGGTTTCAAGCTATATCCAGCTCATTCTCAAAGTCATATAAACAAAATCGTTGCCAAGCTACAATCGTTGGAAAAAGGATATCAACATACTAAGATAAGTGAAGTTTTTAGTTTCTAATTTGTTCTTATTTTAGAATCTTGTTGCTTCACTGTTAATAGCTTCAATTTTTACTTAATTTAATAAAACAGTAGGTAGTTTCCAATAGGAAAAAAAAAGTTAGTAAAAACCCATTACAGATTGATAATGAAAAGTACTTTCAAAAATATGAGTCCCAATCTTCCATTGCCTCCTACACTGTTAGTCAATACGCATGTGCCAGGGCTTCTAAAAATTTTTCTGAGCTGGATATGAAGTCTAGTGTCGGTACCCAGTGAATTCTCATTGCGCATGCACCAGGACTTCAAATGTTACGATTCAATACATAGTAGGTAGAAGTGCTTTATTCCAACCAAAACTTTCACACCAAGTTTTCAATGGAAATAAATGTAATGCAAACCAATAAATTGAATATCTGGGAAATAGTTAACTCTACAAAAAAAAATGTGTGTTTTAACGAGACACTTTTTCTGCAGTAATATTTTGTTCATTTCTTACAACTTGCCAATTGTACAAAAGTCATTCAGAATAAAGAGCATTTCAGAGACAATTCACAGAAAATTTAACATATACATTTCACTTGTCTTGAAAATGTTTTACACTTATGGTATCATAATTAAAATTGTATTTTTGAGAAAATGAACATTTTGAAAAAAATTGTTCCATGTAAAGGGTAATCTGTGGCTGGGGGTTTTCTTGAAAATGTTTGTGTCACATTGTGGGAAGATGCAAAACTACTTATATATACCAATTCCAGTATTTAACCAACGTTTTGTTTATGTGTTATATTGTTCATCCCATCCACACAAGGACTTTTTTTTTTCTTCTAAAAATACCTTTTACATTCAGGAATTCTCAAATCATGTATTTTCAAGAAATCTCTCTGTCGAAAATAGGCATTAGAGAAATTATCCTTTTTTTTATTCAGGGGAGCTTATAACATGTATTTTGTATTGAGGGGAGCTCATAACGTGTATTTCCATCGGAATGCCAGTCATACATTGCGGTACGTATTTAAGGTGTTGAATAACAGTTATAATACTAACATATCACTACCCAAATTACTAATACATGATTACTGAACTATAGTTATGTTTATTTGCCGCTGGCACTACTGCCATTGCATGCAAGGCTTTCTATCTGGCTTTGTATCTTCGGTTGGCAATAACCCCTCCATCGCTTCGACTAGGCGACCAGCAACAGATCTGCGCATGCATCAATAGACAGATGTAGACGGCCAAGTACAAATGCCCTACGCTTACCAGCTACTATTATGCAGGATAACTTAGGTTAGCTCTCTATAAGCAGTTTTAAGAAAACTATCGGGTACTAATTCAATAGGATAAAGCTACCCAATTTCATGATGCTAAGGATTAACCATGTAATAAAAGCCATTAGTCCTCTTAGATTCATGGGAGAGGTTTTCAAGTCATCAATGTTTCATTGAAGATGCATTAATGTTAGCTTGTCAAGATGGTGGCTAATCAATGAATCTAATTGGTGCAAGCACCTAAAGCTTGGGAATTAAGATATGATAGGAGTAAGCCATATGTATGTATGTAACAGAGTAAAAGGGATAAACAATTGGAGAAACAAGAAAATAAAACTGGTTTAAAAAATGGTTAGTCACCCACCTCTGTAGCGTGACTGCTTCATGTCCAAGAGTTTCGTGAGTTCAAATCTCGCTTAGGGTGAGCTATCAGTCTCAGTCGAACACATACATAGCAGACACTGGAACTAGCTGAATAATGATAGGACTCAGACCATTGAGGAATCCAGGGTTGTAAAGCAGCATTACCCGCTGCTCTTGACACCTCCAATGGTAAATGATAAAGTTTCACTACCTGGTGGCCAACACTTGCCTGTTCCTATTTGATTGCTCCATGTTCACTGTTAGAAGAAACAAACAGTGGTTTTCCATGGGTGTAGTCAATGTCTTGTAGCAGCAATTCCTGGTGAACTTTGGCATAAAAATACCTGGTAGGATTATCTAATTGTATCATAAGTACCTGCTCAGTTGGGAGCTTTAAGGTGTCATAAATCTATTAATGAATTTTGTAACCTAATATTTCCAATGCATTATGTTCAAAACTGACTTAACAATATTCTGCCTTTCCACAAAGGCACTCATGTTCACAAACTGGAAAAAAAAGCTGATGTATAGGAAGCATGTGAAGACTGGGACACAAGTCCCACTTAATGCAACCTCACACCATGTGGCGGAAAGACTGCAACTTGTCTTTTGAAGCTCTACCTCTCTATGCTAATTGCAGAAGTAGAAAATAAAAGAGTGGTGACATATAGGCAATGAAATATTTGAGCAATTTTACTTTTTATTCATGAAACCATACGTTATAGAGGAAAATCGTAGAGGAGTTGCCATAAAGTTTGCAGTCTCATAACCCTAAAACCAAGTATAATAATTTGGGGATTTGGGATATTGTTTCACAATATTATAATTTCTTTTTTTGAAGTTACTGCTTAGTTAGCATTTGTTCACAAATGCTTTTCTGAGTGAAATCATTTCCTATTGAAAAATTCTTTTTACTTGAAACAAGGATCATTTACACTTCTTTTCCATAAATGAAAGTTAATCATATTTTAAGTTAAAATAAAATACTGTTTCGAATTTAACTTAATATAAAATATTTCTTCAAGGGGCTAACTTCTGCATAATAACTTCCTATTCTTAAAATGTTTAATTATGTTATAAAATTGTTAATAGTGGGTACAAGCATCATTAGATAGAGTATGAGAAAGAGAGAAAGTCGTGAAGTAAAATAAGCTCAATGAACAGTGTTGCTGTTTATGAAAGGTTCATAAATTTTAAAGGATATACCTGTGTAATAACAAATGGTCAATATTTACAGGAAAACATTTCTCATCTTCTCTGGGAATTTGCAAAAAGCAAAGTAGATTGTGAGCAACTTTGTGGTGTTCCTTATACTGCATTGCCAATTGCTACACTTATATCTGTGCACAGTGGTATACCAATGCTAATACGGCGGAAAGAAGCAAAGAAATATGGTACTAAGAAACTGATTGAGGGCCAATTTACGCCAGGAGAGAAGTGTGTTATTATTGAAGATGTGGTAACAAGTGGCTGCAGTATTTTAGAGACTGTAAAAGTAAGTATGCACTAGCTATATCAATACAGATTGTTTCGAAATGATAACGAACGAATATAGTCATTTTGTAGTTTATAACTTAACTAGTCTGAATTTCGGTGTTGCAGCTTTGAAATTCTTTTAGGTATAATTTTGTACAGCATTAAACATTACATTATTTTGCGATTAGGCAGCGTAGGAACCACTGGTGTGCGAACTTCACAGTGTGTCACCTACCTGCGCTACCTCCGATAACGTGAGGCATGCGATGTTGTTCCTGTCACTGCCTAATCCACACTCATTCTTTATATGTGACTATATTGGCAGTAAAAACTACCTATATGTGTCACATAGATGCTGAGCAACTGCTTCTATATATTCTATATATTCATCAGGTGTCATGTCGAAACACCCTGTATACTTTATTTAATTATATCCAATATTTACAGATTACATTTTTCCTGAATTTTAAAAACTGTGAGGTTAATATATGGTTCTAATGATTTTTCAGGAGAAAAATAGCCCTGTGAGCAATTCAGTTTTACAATCAAAGAGAAAAGATTGTATATTTGTAATATCTTGTTGAGTTTTGTCACACATTAGAGAGTAATTTTAATGTCCTTTGATGCAGAATGGGACAAATACCCAATTTTTTATATGATAGAAGAAAAGAGAATGTATTGTTAGCAAAGAAGCAAAGAAACACAAATTGAATTCCTCTGTTTGCATGTAGAAATTGTAACTTATGAAGTAAATAATACGAGAGCCCTTAAAAAGTAAGTTACACATGTTTATGATAGGCCATGTAACTTTTAATGAATGATAGATATACTACACTATTTTTCAATGCTAATCATTCAATTCTTGACAATAGCAATTTGCTCCGCAAGAGCCATTTGAATGTTCATTTTTAGTAAATCCTTTAGCTGCCCAGATGTTCTTTTAGCTTGCGAAACACATGGAAACATGGTGGAAGATCAAGACTGTAGGCCAGATACTTCCATACCTCTCATTGAATACAGTGAAGCAAAGCTTGTATTGTGCATGCCTTGTGTGGTGTTGCATTACCTTCAATGAATGCAATGCCTTTACTTATCTGCACCTCTTGTTCTTTACAGTGTGCAGCAATGTCCATATTAACAGTAAAAGTAAGCATTAATGGATGTGTCCCTTTACATAAACTCTGTGTAAACGAACTTCACAGTCATAGAAAACTGCATCAATGACTTACCTGGTGATGGCACAATCCAACTTTTTTTCTACACAGGCGAAGACATGTCTTCATTCTATAGATGCCTTCTTTGTTTCAGGTATGAAATGATGAACTCATGTTTTATCGCTCATGATGTTGTAGATTAGGAAATCATTGGCTTTCACAGGGTAATGCTGAGGATGTCCAGAGAAGCCATAAACCTTGTTGCTTTGTTTGCAAATGTCGTAATATATGTACCCATTTTCTGAAACTGCAAATGATCTTGGATAATGGAATGGGCAGTACCTTTTGGGATGCTCAACACCTATGCATCTTTGATTAATGTTAGTCATTTAATGAATTTTCTAGACATTCTCTTCTGTGGTTGGTGTTCATGCCCTTCCTTGATCATCGCCGATGCAGCATTATTCAAATTGTTGGCTAGAGGCAACATCACATCTGGTCCATAAATTTGTACAATTTCTTTAAGAATCTCTATGCAGTTTAAAGATTTTGTCCACGAGAATCAAACTTCAACTTTGGAGAACATTTTACTCTTGCACAACAATTTACCTCTTATCCGTACCATAGCACAACTCTCTGCAGGAAGTGGTGGACATAAATTCTATTGACGCTCTTAACATCAGATGAGATGTGTAACTTCCTCTTAAATAGATAGTAATTTTTTAATAAAACACATTGGTTAGTACTGCGTTCAAACAGTGTAAATAAGCACTTCTTTTCTTGTTCTTTGTAAATAAGTAAAATAGTGGGATTGTAGGTTTGTTACTGATGTGTAACTTTTTGGAAGTGCACAACTATTTTGTTTGTACTAATATGCACATCTATTCTTTCCATTTGTTATTTATATTTGTCATTTTAGCATATAAAACTGAAAATTATTTTCTAAACCACAGGATCTTCAAAATGAAGGTTTGAATGTGAAAACTGCAGTAGTTATTGTGGATCGTGAGCAAGGTGGTAAAGATAACTTGAAGGAGCATGGTATAAATATGCTGAGCATGTGTACGCTTTCTGAGGTAAGTTGCAGCTTCCACAATCTTTACTAAATTAATAGAAATAAGGGCTGATTGCAAAACTAATGCGCTGTATAAGGACTTACACACTGTTCTGTTAAACATTGTGGTCTAAACGTTGTCTAATTATGTATCCCTAAATTCATGTGTAGCTGGTGTTAAACTAAGCAGCATTTTAAGCACCATCCACCACGAAAGTGAATGTGGCAAAACTGTATTTTGAGGCTTTCATATTTGGACACCAAGGGGTGTAGTTGTTCATGGATGCAGCAGAAGAAGGCTCAGATAATTAATGCAGTCTTTTTTTCTACAGTTGCCAGGAAGCAAAATTTCTAAGAAAATTTCAGTGTTACTGAAACAGAAATGCTTTCAGAAATATTAAGAGATAGGAGAGTACTAAACCATTGCTTGGTTTAGAAATAACTATAAAATCTTAAAACTATATTACAATACATACTTTTGAAAATGAGAAGTATCATATACAGCTGACAAAGCACATTTGGTTGCTGTAATATGCAAAAATAATTGCAAATAACTGCAGCATGTGCTTTATTGAATCAGAAAAGTGCAATATGAATATGATTATGTGGTGCCAAAATGCAAATGGAAAAAAAAGTGCTTGGTAATATGCACATCCAGTTTGAGCAATTGCATCTTCAGCATTGTCTGCATTGTTCATACTATCTTAAGCATCTGTTTCATGTCCTTTGTCATACTTTCAGCTGTATTCTCTTCGATGTTGGGGTTGTCAGAATGTGTTATAAAACTTACCTGTATATTACCCATATTTTTGTGTCATAATATTTGATGCTATATTTTATGGATAAGAAATATTCTTAAATTTCATTACATAAGGCACCCAAGTTCTAGAGTAGTTTTGCCGCAATTCTAACCCCAGGAATTAACTATGTGTGCCATTATAATATAAGTGCTGAGGCTTTCACGGCCGGCATTATCAACTATGTTAAGTAGATTTTCCGGGTTTGTGGGCCGTGGTCGAGTTGGATTACCTTCCTCCGACGTTTTGCTGGAAACGTCGGAGGAAGGTAATCCAACTCGACCACGGCCCACAAACCCGGAAAATCTACTTAACATAGTTGTGCCATTATAGTTGCTTGCTTCATACAAGTGCAGCAATGCAGTATCACATCTGCATGCATTAATTCAAATTCTAAAGAGCACCACTAGTTCAAACGGCAGAATAAATTGTGTTGCACTTCATAATCTTCATATTAAATTTGAAGAGTATTTTGAATAGCTTGTAGATTGGATATGCACGTTCATTTTGGATCAATCTCTTACAAGTTTTTCACTTATAGATAGATAGATACTTTATTTCACTGCTTAGAGCATGGCCCGGTGGCAGCGCCGTCAATATAATATACAATTCCTTACAATATAATATACAATTCTTTACAATATAATATACAACTCCTTACAATATAATATACAATTCCTTACAATATAATATACAATTCCTTACAACATATATACAATTCCTTTCATGCACTATGGTAACTATACAGGATTTCTTTTTAACCTCTCTTTGAAATTATTTACATTTGGAGGCAAAGTCTCCAGTAACTCTGCAGTCAAATTGTTCCAGTCATTAATTGTTCTATTGGTAAAGGAAAATTTACCTATATCAGTTTTCTGTTCCCTATTTCTTATTTTTTTAGAGTGATCATTCCTTCCCCTATATGATGGTGTCAACAATCGCTTTGTTATATCTTTCCACGCAGGTTCCCCCTTATATGCTCTAAAGATTGCACATAGCCTTGCCCGTTTTCTACGTTTCTCCAATGATTCCCAGGAGGTAGCAGTGCCTGTAGGGTTTTCAAATCGCTTTCCTCTATCAACAAATTTAGCTGCTCGTTTTTGAACTCTCTCGAGTGCTTGTTTTTGACCAACCCGATATGGATCCCAGCATGCTGTGCTATATTCTAATATTGGTCGGACTAAGGATGTGTAAGCTAAATTTCGCGATTTCCCATTGCTGCGTTTTAATATTCTCATTACAAAGTGTAATGCTTTGCAGGCTTTTCCTTTTCTGCAGCTCAAGTACCATTATGTTCTGTAGATGTAATCACTCTTAGTTAAAAACTGTCATATAATTAATGTATTTCCCTATACTGTTCTTTCACAAAATAAGCACTTATTAGATTAACTATAGAAACAAACGGTTATTGTGAAGGTTTTTAGTTGCTTTTATATATTCAGGTAGACAATCACTTACTTGTAGTTGTAGACAAACAGGAGCGCTTTCGTGGAGGTTACGTCCACATCCTCAGCCAGTAGCAACTGTTGTTTGAAGTCCGAGTTTGGTGCCTTGTACACTCTCCTTCGCTCTGGTGGTAGAACTTGCAAACACAATCAAATCTGGTGCAGAGGGAATTTCAAAATTGCAGACATGACTGGAGTTTAAGTGAATAAAATATTTCTCCCAATGTGGACGTAACCTCCACGAAAGCGCTCCTGTTTGTCTACAACTACAAGTAAGTGATTGTCTACCTGAACATATAAAAGCAACTAAAAACCTTCACAATGATCAGGACATCACTATATATAATGCTTCTCCTTTAATCTTAAAAAAAGGTTATTGATTTGGCACATGCTAACCGTGTTGGTTGTTGTTGTGTTTTTTGTTTTTTTGTGTAAACATCTTCCAACATAGTGTCATATCTGACACTATGTCATTATCTGATGATAAATGAATGAAATGGATGAAATTATACTCAGATGAGCCTGAGGTCCACAGAGCTTTAAGTTACCCAACATTCTACCCAACCTTTGGAAAAGACTTTTTCCGGATAGCTCACCCTAAGTGAGATTCGAACTCATGACTTCTTGGACGTGAGGCAGACACGCTACAGTGGTGGGTTGCTAACCGTTTTTTAAACCATTTTTATTTTCTTGTTTCTCCAATAATTGTTTATCCCTTTTACTCTGTTACATACATACACATGGCTTACTCCTATCATACCTGTTAATTCCCATGCTTTAGGTGCTTGAAGAAATTAGATTCATTGATTAGCCACCATCTTGACAAGCTGATGACATTAATGCATCTTCAATTAAACATAGATGACTAGGAACCCTCTCCCATGAATCTAAGAGGACTATTGGTAATCAAGGTTGCAGTGGCAGCACATTAATTTTCAATATTTCGTGATAGTGAACAATTGGAATATTAATGTGATCATGTGGTGCAATACTTAAGTTCCTAATTGCTTGTCTATAAATGAAGGTGCGACCAATACACATTGGCGACAATTGTGTGATGAAATACAGTATAATGTCATATGGTCATGTGTTAGCTGAGTTAGCAGAGCAGATCAGTTGCTATTTTAGCTTGTTAAAGAATATTTTTCAAATACAACTAATGAAAAACACAGGAAGAATAAAACAGTGTATGAGAGGCGTAAGCATTAATTTAATTTTCTGTTCAGTAGTGTTATTGAGATATTACCTGTAACACCAGTTTGCTAATGAAATATGCATTTGGATTTATTACTTAAATCTTGCTTTGTATTCCCTTTTGCCATAGTGCTCTAAGGGATTAGAACTGTCTCTGTGTATGGTTCATGGTTATATATAATGGTTATAACATTGTTTTTGCAAGCAGCCCAATGTGTATGTTAGAAAATATTATTGTTAAAGCTTTCATTCATCATGAAATTTATTAATATTATCAGAGGAAGAATAAATTACAATTGCAATAAACAGCAATGGATAGTAGAGGGTTTCTAGTAATGATTGAAGCATTTTCAAAAAAATACCCTATATATATTAGTGCACAAAAATACTACAGAATACTCCTGATTATCTATGTTTATCTGGTTTATGGCTTATGTTAAAAAATATTTAGTACCTACTTTTTAATACTAATTACTGTCAATATAAAGAGACAGAGAAAGCATGACAAAATTATTCTGTTATTCAAATTAAAATGGTAAGCAGTGAACTAAGCTTTATGTTTAATGCTTTCACTATCCTCTTGAGGAGTGGAAAAGGGAAAGTGTAGTTTGTAAAACAATAAGAGTTAGAGAATCTGATGTAGTTGTTAAGGGCACTCATCTTCTTGGTCATAATGCCCCTATATATAAAATGGACCATAGCAAAAACCAGAGATAAATTTCAAAAATCAAGTATACATACGTATACCAAAGAGGCAAAATTCAGAATTAAAAAAAATTTATAAGAGGGTCAAAAAAGTATCAAATTTTGATATCTAAAATTCTAAACCCTTAGGTTCATGTTTACCATTGCCAAAAACTTCAAAACTCTTTCGACCGTCTGTTCATCATCTGCCAGGACTTCTGCAAGTCTGACAGCAGTTGCAGAGTCTTGAAGGTGCTCTAGGGAAAAACAGTATCAGCACATGATGTACCAACACAAATTTGTTGCACAGAGGAGCAGGGTCTCCCTTAAAAATCAATAATGTGTAAAATTGCAGTGGCCAATGCTTAACCGAGCCAATCATCTCCTTATGACCACATACACGAGAGGAGGTTACCCAGTTTATCGGAATTTCTTTTACTGCTCTAAACTAATTACTGCAGAGAGCTGACCACTCTTCATGTCTGCACAACAGCACTGCTCTCCATACTTAAAACCTAAAGTCTTCTGAAGTAATACGAGAGATGGTAATGCTAGGCTCTGTGGTTGCCACCTTTGCTGCCAAATCTGCCAGTTGATTCCTTGGCAAACCTACGTGATAGGAATCCATGCTCTCCAAGATCAACATGGGATGTGGCACGTAACCAAAAAGCATAGAGTGTCTGTCTGGTAACATGTTAAGCATTTCAATAGCAAGGTTCTTGATGGTTGTGCTGAAGAATAAATGATGCACCCATAATCAAGTTTGGGTTGGTTCAGTACATGATACATTCACAGCAAAACTGTCTGATCTGCTCCCCATGATTTGCCATTTAGGACCCACAAGATATTCAGGAATGGTCATATTGTGCCTTCAGCTACACTATATGCGATGATCAGCTAAGCCTCCTGTCAAAGATCAGCCTCAGGAAATGTATGTCATCTGCAAATGGCAGTAAATCTAGACCAAAATGGAGCAAAGGTGGTAATCATCTCCTATGGCACCAGGAATTAACGCAGATTGACTTCTCAGTTGAGAAATGAAAGCTGTTTTTTTTTTCTTTTGAAATTGTTTGAAGATTGTTTAAACATTGCTGTAGGTGCTGTTCCAAAAGCAGCATGTGCTGAGAAGTATAATAGATGCAAAGTTGTGTATGAATAGCTGTGACAAAACTCCGGGAGGAACACATTTCCAGATGAAATTAATTGCCATAGCAAACAGTGCAACACTTAATGCCAATCCATTACATACTCCATTCTTCTAGAGTTGTAAAAACCTAGTAAGCCCTTACTCGGAACATGCAGTCCTTCATAAACTTCTGTATGAACAGTGGTAGGCATCCACTTATATTCCAGGTGTACAGGGAACATAATAACCCTGGTCACCAACATGCATCATAAGCCTTCTTGAGGTCAAAAAATATGCCAATGGTTTGACAGTCCTTCATAAATCTGTTCATGATGGCCTACAGTTGAAAGTCATTGAAAACTACACTGGGTGTTAGTAGGTTGTGAGTTTCAAACCATCATACCAACTGCCCATTGATCATAAATTCCATTATCTTGCATGTGTAACTAGTGAAGAGGGAAATAGTATGGAGGGAAGATGTTGGTCCTTTCCAGCTTTCAAAATGGGTGCTGTGGTGGCCTCCTGCCATTTTTCTGAAACAGTACTGTTAACCCAAACACGCTATAGACCTTTAGCAGGAATGCCTTTCCTCCAGGAGAGCTGTTGTAACACTTGTATGTGAATACTGTCTGGTCCTGGTACTGATAGTGAGATCAAAGAGACTGTTCTAACTTTGCCATGCTGAGAAGGCGATTGTAATCAACTTTATGATTCCAACTGAGTCTTAATTGGAAGAAATTCAGGCGAGTAGTTAATCCAAGCTAGAAATTGAGCGAAAGCACTGCCAAGGGTGTTGGCCACATTAAATGAATCGACAAGAGCTCCTGTATCTGTTAGAACGTCTGCAATTGGCATGTGAGTTGATTTTCTGCCTATGTGCCGTAACTTATGTAACCGAGGAAGGTGTATGTCAGTTAAATGAAGCTAGGCTTGCTTCATGATATCTCTTTGCTATCCTTAATGACTTGCCTAGACTTGGCGCATATTTTTTTGTATTGGATTAAGCTATCCATTGTAGCATGACATTGGAAAATCCTAAGAGCACACCTTCAAGTACAGATGATATTCTGGTAATTATCTGTCCTCCATTGGACTGGAAATCGACAGGAGTGGGAAATTGTGGAATAGGCTACTCAGCAGCCGACAGAATCCTCTGTGAGATGTTGAACTAAATCATTCACATAGTCATGCTTTTGAGTAAACATAGCCAGCTGGCTATAAAGGTTCCAGTTGACATTGTGTGAGCATCATCTAGACATGTGTGGAATATGTATCTTGTGTTAAGAGACTAATAAGATACGGAAAGTAGTCACTAAAGTATAAATCAGAGATGACGTTCCACTGTAAGGAAAGTGCCAACTGTGATCAAAGTGGGAGAAGCTGTTGAAGGAGTCAGAAAGAAATATAGGCTTGCCAGTGTGAAATCAGTGTCTAGCTTGCCTCTGCACAAGCCCAGGTTGAATCCCAAAGCGGATGATGCGCATTGAAGTCTCCTGCCAACGGATAAGGTGATGTTAACAGGAAACTAGATCTCCTAAATGAGCAAAGTGAATGCTCTCAGCAAATTTGTAAACATGGATAGAACTGGTCATCTTGTGTGATACAATAATGTCGTTTGAAAGGTCTTAATCCAGTTAAAATTAAAGTTGAGCTCGATTCTTTCTGCAGGAATCTGCTCCTTCATTTACAATAGCAAAGTATTGGATGGCAGAGTTTATATGAGACTTTACAAACTGCCAAGACAAACATCACAGTGGTCGACAAAATATAACCATGCCAGGAATTGTAAAGAAAATCTACAAAGTCATATTGGATGACCTTTGTTGAAAGTGCACAAACTAGCAGGCATTGCAGGCATTTTAACAAGTGCTGTACATCACATATTGAAAATTTGGTCATGACAAACCTGTGCACATGATGGGTGTTGCGTTTGGTCACAGTGGAACAAAAACAGTGCAATAAGGATGTTCCAGTTCAGTGTTGGGTGATGTTTCACTGCAATAAAACTTGAGTTTTTGCATTTATTCACAAGCATGGATGAAACATGGACAGAGAAGTGAGTTTTTGTGTTGGGCCATTGCATTAAGAGAGTTTGATTGTGTGAATTGCCAAAGAAAGTTTTAGGCAGGTAATTGATGGGGTTGTTTGTTGTATACATTGAGTAGTATTTGGATCAAGGTTACGATAGCACAGAACAGTTAAGTTGCAAGGTCACAGCAAATTGTAAATTATGTTAAGATGAAAGATCTATGTCTTATGGTTCAGATGAGAAGAGAAATAAAGTGACATTAAAACTAACTGGATTTTCTCATTTGTCACAATATGTTAAAAGATTTTTACAATGTTTCGAGAAAGCTTAATGAAATTCTGGTGTTGATAAAAGATGCAAAAATAACAAACAATAATGAAGCCTACCTAGTTAGGATATAGATGACATTGAGTCTGATGCATGTCTGTGACAGGCACATGGGAAATTAAACTTGACACAATGACAAAAACAGGACTTTATTGTTGCTAATCAACGTTAATGTATTTGGGAAGTGTGGTTAGGAAGGTAGTTGAGAGATGCTGATTCCTGGAAAAGCTGTTTTCATGTAAACAGAAGAAAAATAAAGCAGTGAGCCTAGTAGGTTCAGTGTGATCACTCCTTTGTTGATGAAACTCTCCAATATTAATATTCATTTAGTGTCCTCTAGGGTATTCCTGTTACTTTTGGCTCAAGTTTTAGCAGCTTCTCAGGAAGAATCACTAAATGTCTATTACTGGACAAAACTTCAACTAATTAATTAGTGGGGGGATAGACATGGAACAAAACGTACAGAAAATATTATGGTATGAGGGCATAATGTATGTAAACAGGCATGGTAAAGTAATCATGAATGCAGTAATAGATATTTGTTTCATGGACTTTTATTTTCTACACCAATAAGTTGAATCTTAATTGTATGTATAAAATGATACCTGTATACACATACTGAAGTTGAATATAGATTTATAGGCCTATATACAACAAGTTACATTGAAGAATACTCTACTTCCTTGTTACCCATGTTTTTGCATTATAAAGGCGCTAACTGCCAGTGATTGCCCAGATAACCAGGAGTATACTTTATATACTTAATTAAAAAAGTACAGCATATAAAAACAAGTGTGCATACTCAAGTTATGTATGTATTTTGCATGTTTTCTGTATATACTCATCTAATATGTTAAACCTGCTTCAATTCTGTAATCATTTTTTTTACATTAAGATTTAGCACTAATAATTTTGAGTAAAAACATTGATGCTAACATATTTGCACAGTAAAGAGAATTTAGAGATCACATTAGACTCTTGGAATAAACATTTAAAAAGCAGAAAATATAGAATGTAAGTTTATTTAGTTGATTACAGCAAACTTACAGAAGCTTTGATTTGTGTAATAAGCATGAATATTAGTGCAGACTAAAAATAATTTACAGATTCTGAATATTTTATGTGAAGCTGGACGTGTGACGGAGAACACAGTGAATGATGTAAGAAAATACATTGCACAAAGCCAAATTCATACTGATGGCTCATTTAAAACAGGAGAATCACAAGGTAAAAAATTGTGCATAGCACTTAATTTAATTATAGATTTTAACCCTCTATTGCCTGAATTATTTTGCTACTTATGCCGTTCTTCCTCTAATTCGAAACCAGTTTAGATTAGGCGGTCTGAGAGGCCTTCAGCCTGCTGGCTCGGATAGCCATGATCGTTAAGGCAACACGTAGTGCACTGGCCATGCACTCAAAGCCTGAGGTTGTGAGTTCGAGTCTCGTCAACCGCAGTCAAATGTGCCTGTGGTAAAGGACAGGGAGGGCCCACATAAAATAATCGGTGTGATGGCACGCGTGGATGATGATGGGATATCATTTGACTGCGGTTGCATAGATTTTGCTTCTTTTCTTTAAAAAAAAACCACTACAATATAAATTGTAAAAAAAGTACTTTTTTACAATTCAAACCGTCTCAAATATGTATTTTTAATTGGTGACAGACAGTATAACAAGAATATAGCAGAAAAAAAAAGTTAAAACTAGTACAAATAGGAAAAAAAGCTTATGTATCTTATAAGTCACACCAGGCAATAAAGGGTTAATAGTCACAATCATATTGATTAAAATATAAGTTGGGTATTTAGCATGACAAGTAAAATCCATGTAAGCAGTTTCATGAAAAATCTGATGTGTTGCACTCACATTACTTTCTCTACTCCTGTACTAACTATTCTTATAAATTCTTAATCTTCTATCTTCTTCGTGTTAGTTGAGATAATCATTTGCAAAGATTATCTTATTTCTTGTTTTTTTGCACGTGCAACGGGAATATGGGAATACAGTAGGCTTTGAGTGATGGTCAAATCTTTTAAAACTTTCAACTTCCATTCTCTTTGCACGGTTAACATATAAAAAATGAATAGTGATATTCCATTTGACAGAAGTATAAGTTCTCCAAAATTTACACAAATAACAAGGAATATCTCGAAATTGTTCACTCTACAAACAAAATTATTTATACATAAATTGTGTGTTTTAGCAAGATCTCATTGTATGTATAGTAAGATTTGACCTATCTCTTACGGTTTACCAGTTATGCAAAAGTCATCCAGAGTAAATAGGACTTCATGGGCTATAGTCAGAAAATACAAGATATACATTTTACTTATCATAAACATATTTCAAACATGGCATTTTAATCAAAATCATTTGAGCCATTTTCAAGAAAATCAAAATTTTTGAAAAATTTTCCAAGTAGTTTAGGGTGGTTTAGGGCAGAGCAATTTTCTTCAAAATCTTAGTGTCGCATCGCATCTCTTTGGTTGTTCTGGCTGTTTGGTTCTGGAGTCACAGAAGACGATTCTGCTGTTTCTTTGCTTGATTCTTCAGAGTTTTCATCTATATCGACTATGATGATGACTTCATTATAATTGCTTTTGATTTTAGCTTCTGGAATGTGGTCATCAAATAATACGTTATGAGCATAAATGGTTTTCCGGGCATCTTCATCCCATAAACGATATCCATTTAGTGAATAGCCAACATGGCGGTACTTTTTGCTTCTACTGTCCAATTTCTTCGGTTTTGTAAGGGCTTTAGCATAAGCAGTACACCCAAAAATGTGCATTTTTATATAGTCAGGTTTCTTTCCAAACCTCATCTTGTATGGTGCTTTTGACTCTGGAAGGCTTTGCGTTACGCTTCTTTTCAGTAAGTAGCATGCAACTCTTGCACATTCATCCCACAAGTCTGTTGGCAAATTTGAGTCTTAGAGAAGTGCCCTGGTCTTATCCTTTAGAGAACGGTTCAGCCGTTCAACTTTGGCATTCAATTGGGGACTATGTGGTATAGTATAATGAAAATTGGTTCCTCTGACTTTGGCCCAGTTCTTTAGATTTTCATTTGCAAATTCACCACCATTATCTGTGCCAATTTTAACTGACAAAGTCCATTTTATCTCCACTTCTGCTACATATTCTTTTAAAGTTTCAGCTGTGTCTGATTTTTTCTTGTGCAAGTATATTTGTTTGAAGCGTGTGAAATCATCTAGGAATGTCAAAATGTAGGTATATCCATCCCATGTAGGCCCATAACCTGTTGAGGTTTTTCAATTTGACAAATATCTGTATGTATGCTTTCTAGAGGTCTGGTGACAGGTGCGTACTGTAGAAAATGTAAAACTGTTTGTTTTACTTTTAAGCAAATTTCACAAATTTTCTTGCATTTTTTGTATCAATCTCAGAAATTCCAAAATAATTTTCCTTCTTGAGTTTTTCAAGATTTTTGTAACTGATATGTCCAGAATTCTATGGCGGTAAACAGCATCTTTTTTCTTGACTTAAAAACAAGACAGCTTTCCATAGTGATCTGGAGTGAGTTTGAAAGCCTATAAACCATTTGCTTGTTTTTCACCCTCAAGCACATGACCGTTTTTAGAAATCACACTTTTTCTTCGTTGAAAATTATTTGGCTACCATTTTCTGTTATGGCATCTACTGATATTAGGTTGCTGTCAAGACATGGTGCAAGTATGACGTCATTGAGTATGCATTCTTTGGCATCGAAAGTACCAACACCAGTAGCAGGAAGGGACTGATTTTTCTTGGCAACTTTTATTTCATGTTCTATTTTGAAGCTTGTCAAAATAGATAGTTGGTTTGTCATGTGTGATGATGATCCACTGTCCACATAAAATTTCAGTTCGTTGGTGTAAGAGTTTCATGGCTTTGGGGATAAATAGGCAACTTTGTCTTTTAGCTTTTTTTCCTCTCTTTTCATGTTCAGCATGAAAGTAGCATCTCTCAGATTAGTGATTATTACTTTCTCTACTGGTAAGTAGCAGAAGTTTTGTATTCCACCCAAAAATTCGATGTCGAGATTTCACTGGAAATATATGTTTTAAGACCCCCTGAATCCAAAAAAAGCATTTTTAGAAAAAGGTCTGTGTGTGTCTGTGTGTCAGACAGCATAACTCAAAAACCAAAAGTCGGTTAAAAACCAAAGTTGGTATTTAAGTTTGTCTTTCAAGAATGCGACACGAAGATTTTGAAGAAAATAGCCCCACCCTAAACTACCCTTTACATGGAAAATCTTTTGAAAATTTTGATTTTCTTGAAAATGGCTAACGATTTTGATTAAAATGTCATGTTTGAGATGTTTTTATGACAAATGAAATGAATTTTTTGGCTATAGCCCCTGTAGTCGTATTTACTCTGGACGACTTTTGCGTAACTGGTAAACCATTAGAGGTAGACCAAATCATACTATACAAAAAATGTAGATCTTGCTAAAATACACAACTTATGTCTCAATGAATTTTCTTGCAGGGTGAACCATTTCGGAGGTATTCCTTGTTATGTGTGTGAGTTTTGGAAAACTTAAAACTTTCGTGAAATGGATCATCATTGTTCATTTTTTATATGGTAAGTGTGCAAAGAGAAGAGAATCTCAAAGCTTCAAAAGATGTGACTATCGCTCAAAGCCTTCTGTATTCTAACTTCCCCCTTGCACCTACAAGGAAATAAGCAATAAGATAATTTGTACAAATGTTTATCTCAACTAAGACGAAGATATAGGAATAAGAATTTGTACAAATAGTTTCTACAAGAGTAGAGAAAGTCATGTGAGTGCAGCACATCAGATTATTTGTTTTGCAGTACTTGCATTTTTCTTCTGCATCATTGGAGTCTTAAATTGGATTTACTCATCGGACAAGAATTTTTGAAATGGTTAGGTTTTGTACACTTAAAACATTTCGGAACATTTTTCTTTTTAGAGCTCAGAAAAGCAACATTTTCTGTGTTTTTAGGTTTCCCCACGATCTTTACTTCAGCCAAAAGCCTTGTCATGAGATCATCTATCGTGTGTTCAGTCTTTACTACAGAGCCCCAAGCTGTACAGAAATTCAGTTATTCTGTTGGTAACATTGACAAAATTTTGGATATGACTCTCATCTGTGACGTTTTGGTTAAGAGCATTCTGGCATAAAGTCAAATTTTGAACAGCACTGGTGTTTTGAGCCATAGCAAGCGATTTGACAAATTTATGTGAATAGAAAGTCTGTGAAAGTTCATTGACCAGATTGTTTTGACAATTGTACACTGGTTATTTCGTTTGTCATTTCCTTGTAAATCTTGCAGTGCAGTATGTGACAACAGTTTTATTAACCGAGGCTAATATTGCTTTTTTAGCATGAGCATCCTTATGAACAAACTCTTTTTTTACCCTTGTCTTCAGTTAGGTTATCTTGTTTGTTTGCACCTGTCATGAACTCAAGTTCAGCACATTGAAAAATATCTATTTGTGGTTTACATACATGGAAGTTGTCTACACCACTTAATTTTTCAATGTTTGAAACATCATTTGTATTATTTGAAGACATATTGATGGTAAAAATGTTTTTACTTAAGTTCTGGCGGCAACAAAATGCCGCACACATGCAATGTTTTTAGTTCGACCTTACTTTTCCGACACATGGTTCACTTCAAATCGAAGCTTAATCTGGACCCATAATCTGTTGAGGTTTTTAACTTATTAAGATCAATTATCTTAGTTGTAACACAGTTTTATTAAACAAATAACATAGCAACAGTTTACTTGCTATACGAGGGTTGTCCAAAAAATAACGATCCCAAGGATCTGTAGTCACGAGGAACGCTGTTACAGGATATCCGGCAACACTGGCGTGCAGCTTGGTTCTCCCAGTCACCTGGCCTGCGAGGTGTCTGCGACTCTCAGTCTTGGCTTGGCAGCCATTAGAAATGGAACTTCCACTCACTTCTCCCACCAGGTCCAAATTACGCTTTGTGATGCGTTTTTTGTGTGCAAAAAGTCTGCACTGGTGGACATTCATTTCCAACAGTGTGAAGTGTGCGGGGAGCAGTGTATGACCATACAACATGTGTGCAAATGGTGCAGAGAATTCAAAGACAGACGTACAGGCGTCCATGATGACCAGCGTTCTGGACAGCCATCAGTTTCGGACGATACAACTGTGAAAGTGGAAGAAGTAATGCTGAAAGTTCGAAGGGTAATGGTTATGGAGATCGGGGAGATGATTCCTGAGGTCAGCAATACTTAGTCACAACATGTTGACAGATCATTTAGGGTATACTGAGGTGGATTCCAAGAATGCTTACGAAGGACCACAGACGAAAACATGTTAAAGTGGGCTGCAAAATTTCTCAGGCCCACGGCCAATCTCAACAAATTTGGATGTTATACTGTCAAACACCCTCCTTACAGCCCAGACGTAGCCCCAAGGGACTCTTATCTCTCCCCTGGCTCGAAGGAACATTAGAGGAACTGAAAGGATCTGTTTTAAGCTATCTTCGCCACACGGCGGAAGAGTTCTACAATTCAGACATACAAAAGATGGTACACCACATGCAAAAATGCATTGATCAGAACTTCGATTGTGTTGAAAAATAGGAAAAAGTCACGCTTCTCAAAAATATATTATTCAATATCAATAAATGCTTTTCATTGTGAAAAAAAATTGGGAACCTTGTTTTAATGACAACCCTTGTACAATGACAGACATGAGCGATGATAGTTTAAAAGAAGTAATCTAATTGACCGGCAGGCAAATATGGCAGACCAATAGGAGATCATTATTTAAATATGTGAATTACCTTCTATTATAAATTCAAATTTAACATCTAACAGCTAACAACAATTTCAAGCATGATCCAATGGAAAGCATGTACTATGGTAATCACAAAATTTAATGGCACTTGATAGCTGACTATTTCTATTCTTTTTCCTGTTTTGCAAAGAAATTTTGTGGGCACAAATAGTATTTATCATTGGCTTTACAGCATGTTTTCACAGTGTGTTTATACAACACAGCAAGGTGTGGCAAGCCTATGATTGAATTTAGTATCGAGCCATCTGCCATCAAATTTTGTGACAGCTATAAATCCATGTTGCCTTAAATTTCTGACTTGGAATTACACATAATACTACTATTATGACTACTACTACTACTATTATGAGAGATTATTATTTGCTGGATGCACTTCTGGAGTTCTTTTCTTCTGGGCTTCTTCGGTTGCTCCTCAAATATTTTCCACCAGTTTTCCCCAGCTCTCTGTAGTGACACTCTCCACTGCTTTCCTGGTGAGTCGCAGTATTTCTGATACTGCAAATTTCTTATGTCGTGCCACATCCTTTCATTTGCGCCTATATTTTTTGAATAGGGTTTAATTGAGCATGGTAGGAGAAGGTGAATAATTTTATGCCCATGTTCTTTTGCCAGTTTGTTTATCTCATAAAATGAAACCCTTGGTTTATAAAAATTTACAAAGTCAATTGGTTCTGCTTTTTAAAAATCTGAAGCAAACTGGATTCCATGTGTTGCACTAACATTGTTGTGTACTCACAATATGTCTGCCTTCTTCCATATTACTGGGGCCTTGTTTACAGCCATCAAAATATAACTTGCGTTGTCCACCACAGTGGTGAAATTTGGAAAAATATTGGCATTAGGCTGTTTACATACCAATCCGTAAAGATTTTCACATTCATTTCCTCCAGAAATCTCCCACTGTCCTTGATCTGAACATAAGGAAATAGCTTGGAACGAAATCTTAGGGAGTTCCAGCACAAACAATAATACTCCTGCCTCCCTTTACAATGGGGCAGTCATTGTGCTTGATTGGTGTCATCAGTCCACCCTTTGGTGAAAGCATGGCCTTCATTTATCCACATCTCGTCCAGCCAAACCCTGGAGCTGAAATCTAACCTTCTTACTTCTCTCAGGTATTGACACCTCCAAGCCACAATGTCTGTTCTTTCCATCAGCACACTTCTGTTGGAGCATTTTTCAAAATTGAAACCAAATGCATGGAGACAAATGTAGAGAGAAGATTTGCCAGCTTGGAAAGGATTAGCCTCTTTAAGACTTGAACATAGCTTGTACAATGTAGGGAACTCTTTCTTTCATTATAGTTTTATATATCCTGGAGTTTCTAATAATACTTTCAAAGATGCAGACTCTGATTTCTCAGCTTCTTCCTCTTTTCTTTCTTGTTCTGTCCCCATTCTGACAACAGCACTTCTAGTTATTTTAAGTCCAGCTGCTATTCTATCTGACACTATTCTCATCAATCATTGGTCCACTGTTTTCTCTTTCCAGTTCAAAATATTCCCTTAAAGCACAGACCATCTTACAAGCTTAACCACAAATTTGTTGTACCTTGACCAAGCTTACCATACTTTTTCTTTGGAAAATGTAACTGTGGCCTCCCTTTGTTTTTTCCAAGGATCGGACATTGTCACTTACAGAGAAATTGCAGCAGAAGCTTAGAAGTCTAAACTATGTACCATAGGGTTTACAATTCACTGATTTGTGCTTTTTTTTTCTTTCTCATCATCCTCTTTCTCACTCTCATACTTGGTGCTTGGCTGGCCATGTCTTCACTCTGGCCAGTTCAGTTCCTAGGTTCCTGCGTTCCCCGACAGACATCTGACCCTAGGCACTGGCTTGTAAGTCCTGCATAAGGGGAGGGTAATCAGACAAAGAAAGAAGATTTGTGCTTAAACTTTATAGTATTGGACCATAGTGATTCTAAGAATTTGAACTTATGGTTCCATGACTGGTGGTGCTTTACATATGAGGCCTCTAGTAGAGGGACATTTGCACAGTGAGTTCAAGTCCTGATTTCAACCGCTTGACATGTCAGAATTTGAAAGTAACCACATATTTTAAATGTCAAAATATATTAATTTGGTCCTTTTCTGAATGGACATTTGCCATTAAATTTAACACAAGAAGATTGAAAGTCCCCATATCAACCGAATAGCATTATATCTGTCTTTGATACTAGAGGCCTCACATGATTGTGTACCACTATGCAATGGTTTTCAGGTGATCGTGCTCAGGGATGTTGAGCAAAGTCATGTAGCAGCTTCCAGGTACCTGAGCCCCAACACATTAGGCACCATTATGAGATGGTGCATTCTTCGCCTCACACCTTTGGTGTCAATCAGAAGTGTACAAAATGTGGATGGGACGTAGCAATGGGTTTTCTGTGTTCAAGGTTGTTCTGTGTTACTTGAGGTGTCTTCTTGGGTGTTTCAGGGCCCTGGGCCTTGGTTAGCTGCTCAGTTTGAATGAATGCACTCATCTGTTCATCCTATTTCAATGAGTTTATCATCACTGCTTGCTCGTTGTTACACTTGCCCCTGTGAATGTGGTAGGGAGGTCTGTCTTGCTTTGAGTAATGTCTCCTCAGTACATGAGCCCATCCCTGTCAATGCCAAATGTTTCCTGAATCTAAATAGTTATTTTTGTCACAATGAACTTAGGCTGCACTGCATCCAATATGAAATTTATATATATACCGTATTTTATCGCGTAATTCCCCCCTTTTTTTTCTCGAAAAATTTGCTTGAAAACACCGGGGAGGGAGTTATGCGAGTGGTGCTTCTAGGAATTCAGAAAGGAAGGGACACCATGTAGTATTATGTAAAAGTTATATATACAGTAATTTTTGAATGAACTGGGTACATACCACAGTTTCGTTGGGCCTTGTTTCATTGTTTTTCTCTGGCTATTCTTTTGTCTCCGCCAATACTGTACTGAATAAGGATCAACAGAGAAATGTCTTCCTGCAGCTTTCACCCCATTTGCATCGGTGCAAAATAATACATTTAATTTAGATTTTGCTGTGTAGTTTGAATATTTCGACATTATGACGACTTGTAACAAACTTACTTAGAAACACGTCTGCAACATCACATTTCAATTTTACGATACATTGTGACAATGCCAATATGAGTATTTTTGTGGCAAGCACTGCGTCCATTGTTGTCCATGACAGGCACTGCTGCATTGATTGTTGTCCATTATCAAGTCATTTGAAGGCCGCTCCAAGAAAAACGAACCAGGAGAGGGAATTATGCGATGTTTAATAGGTAAATAATTTTTAGTGATGAAAATCATAGGGGAGGGAAATGTGTGAGGGGGGGAGGGGGCTTATGCGATAAAATAGGTGTATATATATATATTTTTTTTTTTTTTTTTCTAGTCATAAGTATCACAAGACATCTTCAACCATGAAGTTGTGTTTGCAGAATGAGGTGTCAAAGAAAAACTTATTCTCACCTGATACAAAATTTCCCTTTTGCCAGTTTGCTAACTTTTCTGTCAGTATTATTTCCCCAAAATTATTACATCCATTCTGATTGTGTAGTTTGTATTTTATATTACACATACAGTTACAGTTGGATTTCTCATGGTGGTATTTTAGATCTGAGAAATGACATGCTGGCTTTGAACACATCTGATCTGTAACTTATTGTCAATGGCATGTACAGAAAATTGTACAAAGAGGCTATATCTCATCTTTTTGGTGCCTAGGCACTTTCAAGAAAGGCACTGCCATCCAGTGCATTATTGTATTCTAGTAAACTGACCCACGTTCATATGCACATGTTATACAACTTAAGCAAGATGTATATTGGAAGGTAGAAACAGAACTGAAAAATACAGTGCCATAGCCAGGATTTGAATTATGGATCTCCACTGTACCCACAGCTACTCTTAACCATTGAACAACAGGCCGGCATGGCCTTAAATTGCCTGATTTGCATTTTCCCAGTGGACCTTAAGAGAACTTCACTCGAGACATGTACCCAAATGGTGACTTACAATTGTTCTGAACTTTGTTTTATATAATAGTTTCAATATATCAAGCCAATCAATGATAACAATACACGCAAACCGTGTGTAGGTAAGCTTTGAAGGGTAGAATCAGAACTGAAAAATTCTGTGCCATAGCTGGGACTTGAGCTTGAATGTGACTTTCGCTCTATTCTAGAAAGGCTTCAAAATTTGCTTATTCTTAGTCTGTGTGTTAAAATCATCTAATTATCATCATCTTTATTCACCATTGAACTGAGCTTACTATAAGCATTGATTGGCCTGATATGTGGAAAGTGTATATTATTATTAATTTATTTATGCCAACAAACTTACTGTTGGTGTTTTTAAACACACAAGCCATGTGTGGGCAATGTTTGAGAGGTAGAACTGGAACTTAAAAATTCAATGCCACAGATAGGACTTGAACCATTTGAACTGGTTTGAGAATTCAATGCCATTCTGGTTTGCCCACACATGGCTTGTGTGTGTAAAAACACCAACAGTAAGTTTGTTGACATAAATAAATAATAGCATACTGCTATTGAGGAATGGCTAGGGTGGTGTATATGAGCAAAAGGGGATAATTTTGAAAAATATGCACATTTAGCACAGTATATATGAATGCCATGAAAAAAGCATGCATTATTGTCAGTATAAAAAGATTTATAACAGAACTTGCAGCTAGACTAGGTATATGAATAATTTGTTATTTAGAACTTTTTCCTCAATCAGCTAGCAAAGAAGTCTTTCAATATTAAATAATGCTGAGTATAGACTAAAAAAAAGTATTTCATAATATTGTTAATTTATCTTGTCTTTTCAACTGCCTTAAATTTTCAGTAGCAGCAAGCGAAAGGAAGAAAGAAAGTGTGAAAATAAAATACTGTAAGATATACCTGCTTTTGTTTGACAGAAAATAAGAGGCGTATGGCACTGTCATATGATGTGAGAGCAGATAAAGCTATTAATCCTGTGGCTGCTAAACTTCTGAAACTAATGTCAGAGAAGAAGAGCAACTTATGTTTAGCAGCAGATGTGACAAGTGGAGCAGAGTTAGTACAGCTAGCGGACTGTGTGGGTCCCCATATCTGTTTACTGAAGACTCACATTGACATAGTGGAGGATTTTTCTGAGGATATAGTAAAGAAGCTGCAAGATTTGGCTGAGAAGCACAAGTTTCTGCTGTTGGAAGACAGGTCCTAGTTCCTCATGTTTATTGTTTTTAAGTTAAGTCAGTTACTGCTTCATTTTGGCTTTGAGGTCTTCTGTGGTTGTCTCATCTATTTGCTTAAGAAGAATTGGAAAGCATCTTTCACACAGTTGAGCTTAAGTCTATACATCTTTTCATATGTTTTATCAAATATATCTCTTCATGCTGTCTGTCTTTTCCTCCTGTCCAAACTATGAATCAACTATATGGAATGTATTAGATGGCTTTTATAAACTTTTCTCTTATACATACTTATGATTCTGCTTAATGCATAAGGAGTGTTTAGAAGTACTTATTGTTTTGGAACTATACTGACAACAGTATTTTCATGTATAGTTTTTAAAGTATCTCCTCCTATACATTTCTGGACAACATTTGCACTAAAATCACTCACCCTGAGACTAAACTTGCAAAGCATGTACCTACTAAAAGACTTGTATCAAGACATATAACACAATGCTGTTAGTTTAAGAATCGGCGCTAGCGACAAATACTGCGCTCCTGCAAGTCACCGCCCGTTTGCCGATAGACAGGACTTCACATGCCGGGAGAAACTGGCACACACTTTTCATGTGTCTGTTAGTTTTGACCTTGGTACGCAGTAGTGGCGCAACTTATCAGATGGTTGGCCTTCGTTGTTTCTTTTTGTTAATCACACAACCTGTTTCCATAAACTTTTTCACTAACTTGTGTACTGAATCTCTGTGAGGAACTGGACGATCAGGAAATTTACATCTAAATTTTTGCCTGGGTTTGCAAACCGATTTCTTTTTTTAGAAAATAGCTTTTCACTATATATGCATGTTCACTTACTGAATATTTCACCATCATGCAAACAACACGTCCATCCATCTGATAAATCGTGCCACTACTGCGTGCCAAGGTCGAAACTAACAGACGCATGAAAATTGCGCGCCAGTTTCTTCCAGCATGTAAAGTCCTGTGATTTGCAGCTGCATGGCATTTGCCGCTAGTGCCAATTCTTAAACTAACAGCACTGTATTTTAAAGCTGCATTTTTGTATTTTAAGAAAGTATATTAATTATATAATGGGTGATCCAAAAGTCTGTGTACCAGCTGTGCTGTGTTTTGCATGTACTGGTCCTCTGCACTTGTCATCGACTGCTGCTGTCATAGAACAATGCAGATAAAACCATACAACATTTTTAAAACTGCTTTTAAAGGCTTTACTTACCAATATAATTATAGCAGATGCTGAAACTGGCCACCGTTGTCCATATATTTTTGGCACCTCTTTAGGAAATTATCCGTAACTCACCATAGTAAACATTGAGAAATGCTGGCAATTTCCTGACAGATATTTTGTTTTAATTCTTCCAGGGTGTGTGGGTTTGTCTTGTACATTTTATGCTTTATATACCTCAGAGATAGAAATCACAGGGGTTTAGGTTGGGGGATCAAGGGGGCCACAAATTTCTACTAATAATTCTGTCCTGTAACACACTTTCAGTTGCTCTCATCGAAAGATTGGCCATATGAGCTGTTGCAGAATCTTGTTGAAAACAGGCAAAATCACGCTCCCTGTTAGTTAATTCTCTAAAAAAAAGGGCACAAAATTGTATTCAGGTATGTACAGGCATCAACTGTTGACTCGAAAAAAGATTGGGTCTATAGCTCTCTCTCCACTAATGGCACACCATACACCAATTTTTTCATCATGACGGGGTATTTCATGAACAATATTAGGTTTCTCAGAGCTCCAATAACAATTATTTTGTGTACACACATCCACGAAGATGGAACCAAGCCTCGTCCATGAAAACTATTAAATGTGGTTCAATTTCGCCATTGTATACACTATTGAGAGCCCACTCACAAAATGTATGCCTATAAGGGTTGTCCGTAAAATAAGGTTCCCAAAGTCCTGCAGTCGCGAGGAACACTTATGCGAGATCCAGCAATACTGACATGTAGCTCGGTTCTCCCTCTCCCAGTCCCCCAGCCAGTCTGCCATACTCAGTCTTGATTTAGCAGGCGTTAGAAATGTAGCTTTCACTCGCTTCTCCTGCCAGTTGTGAATTACACTCTGTGATTAGTTTTTTGTACTCAAAAAACACTGCGCTGGTGGACATTCATTCCCAACTGTGTGAAGTGTACGGAGAATAGTGTATGAGCGTATAACACGTATGCAAATAATGCAGAGAATTCAAAGACAGACGTCCATGATGACCAGCATTCTTGACGACCATCGGTTCCAGACAACACCATTGTGAAGTGGAAGAAGCAATGGGATATTGTTTAGAAAAGCTTACGCGAGCACTTGGTCAGAATTTTGGCAAAGTCCCACTCGGCAGTGTGTACGAATGGTCACGAAAGTTGCCGAAGTTGCTGTGTTAATGCAGCGCTGCCAACAGCAGAATGTCCCTAGGAGTTTGTTGCCAATAGTAAGTTTGAATGTTTTTGCGGGAGTTGGCAGTATGCTGTTGACCTTCTTAGAAGCAACTAGTGCAACGGATCGCTTTATCAGTGTATTAAATTTGGCGCCTCTGTGCTTTAATGAGGAGTCATGCATGCAGTTCCTGTACGATGAGGGCCTGCTGAGGACTCGAATGCTATGCAGGGAATGTGATGTGCCCTAGGGCAAAGCCTACAGTCCCCCATCTGTGCCATCCCAGCGCATGGGGTTCCGTAAATGGATTTTTTCTCCACTTGAAAATTAAAAAATAAATAAATAAAAAAGAACGATAATTCATAAAAATAATATAAATATAATAATATAATACTATTAAATATAATATTATATATATAATATTAAATAATAATACAATAAAGTAATATAATATGTTGTTTTCTGGTGCCTTGCATCTGGCAATGAAGCCATTAGCATTATATTATAATATAATATAAAATAAATAAAAAAGAATGATAAATAATAAAAATAATATAAAGATGATATATAATATAAATCTAATAACATTAAAAATAATAATATAAAATAAAATAAACAAAAAAAAGAACGATAAATAGTAAACGTAATAAAAATATAATAATATTAAATATAATATATATATAATATAAATACATATAAATATATATAATAAATATAATAACATTAAATAATAAAATAATAATAAATATAAGTATAATATATAGTATTCTATATAAATAATATATATAATATAAATGTAATAATCATCATCATACGCGACAGCAGTATGTCTGTGGCAGCAACGACGCGAGTGAGTGCATTTGTGTTTAACCCTTACCGGTCGGATGCCGACACTATGCCGACACGGCCAGCCAAGCTGCTCCGGTCGCATGTCTGCATTTTAACGACAACGTGATCTTGGGCTTCTACAGTTGTTTTTTCAGTTGACTAAATATTTGGGTTAGAGGGCAGCACCAACTAGTAGCATAAATCAGTACGTCTATCCTCTTGTGCCATCTGGTGAGGAAATGCCAATTGATGCGTTTCTAGTGTGAAAAGAAAACAGTGCTTTTTTCGGCTGCACCATGGCTTCATCTAGTGATACGCCTGTCCGTGTTAAACGTGTTTATAGAGCAATAAATCCTGAAGATGACGAAGCTTTGATGCATCTACTACAAGAAGTGCTTGATAATGACAGTGATGACGATTTGGATTTTGCAGAAGATGCCGAAAATGTAAGCTGTGCTTCAAGCAGCGCATCGAGTGATTGTGAGGACAATAACGACCTAAGTGCAACTTTCACGCCTGTTAGTAATAGTCAGGCCGGTGAAGATGGGTGGTGTGTGGTAGGCGCGAATGACATAAAACCTGTGGAATATAGCTTTAGTAAGAATTCTGGGCCTAAAGTAAATTTGTCTAATGATGCCATTCCATATGACTATTTTTGTTTGCTGTTTGGTGATGAGCTCCTTAGTGAAATAGTTGCTGAAACGAATCGATATGCAAGAGAGAAGATTTCTAAATTAGAACTGAGTCCTCGGTCTATTTGGTTGAAATGGACTGACGTTAACCTGGACGAAATGAAAGCCTTTTTGGGAATGATAATTAATATGGGTTTGCTGCCAATGCCTGAACTGAAGGATTACTTTACGTCAGACTGGAAAACTGAAATAAAATTTTTTCATGATGTAATGCCCAGGGATCGCTTCTTGCAGATATTTTGGATGCTTCATGTGGGGAATGATACCTTAAATGAAAGCAATGCAGCACTACGGCGCACGAGAAAAATTCATGGCATTATTGAGTACGTTGAGAAGAAATTCCAGCAGCATTTCGTACCCGGTCAAAACATTTCAATAGATGAATCTACTGTTGGATTCAAAGGACATATACTTCTTAAAACGTATAACCCCAAGAAGCCTACAAAGTGGGGACTTCGTTTGTTTGTTTTGGCTGACAGTGCAACTGGCTATGTTCATAGCATTATACCATATTACGGTAAAATTACACCTGATGTCTGCAAATTACCCTTTGAAGACAAGAGTTTTACGACCCTAATGTCGCATCTGGAGAAATGCACAAATGACATCAAAGGGTACCATCTCTTCACAGATCGCTACTACAGCAGCGTAGATCTGGCGAAGGAACTGGACCAGTGCCAGTGTCATGCAACGGGCACAATAATTGCTGGTAGAGCTGGGAACCCAAGACCTGTAAGGCAAGGAGCCTTCAAGAAACTGAAGAGTGGTGACGTGACTGGTTTCAGAAAAGACAATGTTCTCATCTTAGGATGGAAAGATAAGAGACCTGTCATTATGATATCTACTTATCATGACACTTCGGTGAGAAGGATTGGTACAATTCAGAAAGGAGGGGTAGAAAAGGAAATAATGAAACCACTTTGTGTGCTAAATTACACAAAGAATATGGGCGGGGTTGACAGAAATGACCACTACTGTGCTACGTACCAATTCTTACGTAAATCATTCAAGTGGTGGAGAAAATTATTTTTTTGGTGTCTTGAAGTAAGCATCGTAAATTCGTATATTATTTACTCGTGCCACAAGCAAAGTGTGCAATCTGCCAAGAAACCAATGAGTCACCTTCAGTTTCGCCGATCCCTTGTTCAGAGTTTGGTTGAAAATGTAAGAAACCCAAGGAAGAGGTGCCATCCCGGTACAGCAGAAACAGAAGAACGGCTAAACCAAAGTAATCACTTTATGTACCACTTCGAAAATAGAAAACATAAAGACTGCCTTGTCTGCAGCAACAGAAAAATAAAAGGAGTAAGGAAGGAATCATATTATTATTGTAAAACATGTTCCAACCATCCTGCTTTGTGTCCCGGCGAATGTTTTGAACGATACCATACCTTACAGCATTATAAACGAAAATAGGCTCATTCCTTTATTACCATTTGTTGTAAATAATTATTTCTCTTATTTTGTGTTTGTTTGTGTATATTCATAAACGTACAATTCATTTAGGTGTAAATATGGATTAGCAGAAATGATTGAACATTACAGTGCTGTGACATATATAAAAGCTTCGTGGTTCTTCAAAGAATTCTTATTTTGTGTTTCTGTACGTATATTATAAAGACGCTAATTATATAGACGCAGATCTGAACACATAAATGAGCTAAACATTACAGTGCAGTGACATATACATTTTTCGTCTCTTCAAAGGATAGCACCTCACATCATTTGCATCATAGACATGTGAGTACAATTTATTTCTGCTTGTTTTTATGTTTATGCATGCGTTTAAAACTGCACGAGAATTTTTATCGCACAGAACACTCCTTTCTACCTGCCTGTGTCGGGGACGGAGGGTCGGCAGAACTTAGGCCCTTATTGCACGAGCCTTTCCCTTAGAAATAGCTTGCACAAAAATGTGGAAATCCCTTACGACCAGCTGGCGAAAACTTTTACCAGCGCATACGACCGCTAAGGGTTAATGTGTTGGCAACAAAAACTAGTGTAGTGTAAAAAGCAATGTTGGCAGATGTGAAAATCGTCTGCTAGTCATGCAGTGAAATCTAGTGGGCGATTGTGAAACCACTGTCGGCGCATGTGCAGTAAGTAAGTTCGGACTTAGAATCTGGCTGGCAAGTGGAAAGTGAGCTGTTCTAAACTTAAAAATCAAAGGAACAGAAAGGGGTTACTGTTGTGCGAATTACTGCCTACCGGAACAACAATCAATGCAGACCGCTACTGTGAGACATTGAAGAACCTTCGTCGCACAATCCAGAACCAGAGGAAGGGCATGCTTATGAAGGGAGTGCATTCCTATCAGGACAATGCTCGTCTGCACATTGCCCATGTGACAACCAATGTCATCAACAAATTTGCATGGGATAATGTCACACACCCTCCCTACAGCCCAGAACTAGCCCAGATGATTACCATCTCTTCCTTGACTTGAAGAAACACCTGCGTGGGATGCATCTCAGGACCAGAGAGGGTGTGAAAGAAACTGTTTTAAGCTATCTTTGCCGTGTGGCAGGCAAGTATTCTGATGCAGGCATACAAAAGTTGGTACACTGCATGCAAAAATGCATTGATCAGAACAGCAATAATGTTGAAAAATAGGAAAAAGTCTAAGCTTTCCAAAAATGTATCATTTAATGTCAATAAATATGTTTTTCACAGTGAAAAAAATTGGGAACCTTATTTTACGGATAACCCTCGTAATTACAGGATCACCTGGTTGAAGAGCATGTGTCACAGTTATTTTATATGGCAATTTAGCAGCTATTTGCAAAGAGCTATAAGAAATGCCAGCCTGTTGTGAAAGACGTCTAAGCGAGTTTTAGGGGGAATTCTCCAAACGATGACCGATGTCGTCTAATGTTTCTTCGGTAAGAACCGTACTTCGTCTTTTAGATTTCCGAACCTGAACACTTCCTGTGGCCTGAAATTTATTGCAAAGTTTATGGATTGTTGTATGGCCTGGAACTTTTACATCTGGAAATCTTTCTGCAAATCGCACTTGCACCTGGCGAGCTGAGTTAACACATACAAATCATAAATAAATACATGCTGCGCAGTAGAAAACAAATGCGAGCCATAATACACTTTGTGACTAAGTACAGGACTAAATAATGAAGCACACTGGTAATAATGCAGCTGCACGATATCACGTCAACTCAATACTGATTGTGAGCAGAGCAGAGAAAAACAAGTCATGCTCGTGACCTTGTGTATATCAGCTGCTGTTATCGTGTTTCTGCATGCACAGTGGAAAAACACAGTGCAGCGGTTCCCATGTATTTGGATCTCTCTGTACTTAATAAGACAAAATTGAACTGGCATATGGTCACAGTGAATGGGACTTAGTATTTGTTTCAGTTGCAGCCATTTTCAATAGGTATGTATCTGCAGGGTCTTAACGGTTTGCAAAATGTAGGATTCTAAATAAAAAAGATTTTGATTTAATTATTATAACTTATTTATAACTATGTAACACGACTATTTTGACAGTAATTTAGAATTTGCACTTTATCTAAACCACATTTTAAATTTTCTTGACATAAGATACATCTATACAAGTCTGTACTAACATGTAACTCGTGCTTGAGACTAAGAAAATTGTCTCTGCAATTGTAGAAACTATACATGGTTACCAAGAACAAATTCACCTTTTGTACCTCTCCAAGGTATCTTTACCATTATTTACAAACAAGCATTACTAACAACATATAGGCAAATACAATAATTTATATTAACTCCAACATGAAAACATACTTTAAACATTTCCCAACCATTTTAACAAATATGTCAGTTCTTTGAACATGCACTCATTCAAATATACTGTTACAAATGCCCTTGTGGTTACGCTTTATCTATATAAATTGAAAGGTAACAAAGAAAGCTTTTAAACATGGTCAAACATGTTTGAGTGCAATTTTTTGAATCAGTCACTTTATTATATTCCTTTTTTTAAAATAACTTTAAAATATCGAAAATACTGTAATATTTTCAAGATCATTTGATCTTATCCTCAGCTGTTGGGTGACTGAAGCTCTTTTCCTCTTCCTCCTCTATGTTGTGACAGCCCTGTTAAAACTTTTAACACTTTGTTCAATGTCGAGATTTCAACATTTATTGTGCTATTACTGTCTTTCATGATGTATATTTTTCCCTAAATGTTCAATTCTTTTGAAGTAGGTGATTTAACAATTTTAAATTTTGGCCAACACTAGAATTGAAGATTTGGGGAAAAGTAATAGCCTAATAAATTTTGAAATCTTGGCATTGAATAAAGTGTTAAAACTCTATGGCCCTAACACCAGATGGCAGCAGGACCATCACAGCAAAGAGAAGAAGCAAGGGGAAGAGAGCTCCAGGCACCCAATTGCTGAGTATAAGATTGAATGATGTTGAAAATATAACATTTTAAGGTCAAGTTCTGTAAAACAGTGATTCAGAAAATTGAACTCAAACATGAAAAATACTTCACGGTTAATAACGCTTCCAGTTTTAATATAGGCAAAACATAATCATAGCTCCTCTTTGTTTGACAAATTACATAGTTATTATATATTGTACACACTTCCGTTTTTTACAATTATATTTCTTTGTAAAAATGTAAAGTTTCCCCTATGATAGAGAAAAATGTATTTGCATGTTGTATTTTCTCTGTAATGTCCTTGTTTTAACAGAGTATGACAACTGATTCCTTCCTTTCATTGACCATACTTCATGGTAAGTATTTCTGTTGTTCAATTTTATTTTTGCTCTGTCCATGATGTAACAATGAACATAGCTTTTCTTTTTCATCTCCTTCTCTTATCTAATTATAACTCCTGATGGTATACTCCTCAGTATATAACCTTATATTCTTTTAGTCTTCTTTAACTTATTACCCTCCCCTTATGTAGGACTTACACCCCCTAGACTTACAAGCCAGTGCCCAGGGTCAGACGTCTGTTGGCAAGCACAGGAACCTTTGGACCAGACAGAGTGAAGACCTGGAAGCGGGTATTCGGCCAAGCACCAGGTATGATAGTGAGGAGGGGGATGATATGAAGTGCAGGCAAAATTGATGATTGGAAAGGTGATTATGGAGCAATTGTTGGAATGAGTGGCGGGGGAAACTGGAGAACCCGGAGAAAACCTGTTCAGACGCCTCTTCATCCACCATGAATACCACATGCGGGTCCCTGGGATCGAACCTGAGATGCCTAAGTGGTAGGTGAGTGAACCACTTGGCCACAGCGCTGCCGCATATTCTTTTACTCACACATTCTAATCCTGTTGAAATAAGTTTTTCATGTTGACTATTATGGGTTATACAATAATGTAGGTGAATTATCACCACCATTTCACAAAGTTATTGTTTCATGCCTTATATATTTTTATCGAATCATTCTTCTTCACTCATATCATTGAAGCACTTTTATTTGTCCATTTCATTGTACCTTTGTTTAATTTATATTATCGTAGCAATTTTATTCATTTACAAATATTATATTTCCTTAGTGAAAAATTGCATCTTTCTTTTTCACATAGCACAAAAGTCTCTCATTTTATCCCACACAGCATATATTCAAATCTTCGCTTGGAAAAATAATAAATCATCAATACTTCTTTTTATTTATAACCAACAACAAATTAGCATCAATAATGCTTAGTTTTGCTTTATTCGTGATCTCGTATTCCACAGAAATTTATTTTTATATATGTCATCACTCGCGTATTGTTCATTTTTCTCACTTTTGATTTCCACCTTTATGCATTTTATTTGCAATAATAATTTACTGATTATATTGTGTAGACCAGCTATTGTTTGTATGACATGACAATTTTATTTTAATTATCTACAAAGAATTCTTGTAAAAAATGTTGAACGATTTATTTTCTTTATATTTGTTTGCATTATCTTTTCAGTAATATAATAAACAATTTTGTGAGTTGGAAAAACATTTACATGTTCACTTAGCTGGTGACTGGCATACATGCACACTAAATTTTTGAAACATTCAATCTAATTTTTAGACCAGGTTACATTTTTAATTATTTGCTTCTTTAAATAGTGTTAATTTTATTGTACGAGTATCTTCCAATTAGTTTGCCATTTAAATTTTGCAATTCATAGATATGATCTTCCAACTGTTTTGTTATGAAAGGCCCAGTGTGTTTCATTTCTATGTTACTGTTCCTTTTCATAGAGGATTTTAATATATTTTGTCTCTTCAAAAGTACTTTTTCCCCTTTTTCTGCCAACCATTGTTTTGCGAAATCTTTTAGCCTTATTTTTTCTTTTTTCCATTTTATCTTGCGTTGTTTTGAAGACTGACATTTTTCCCTATCTGTTAAATTTGTTTGAGCTGCCATCATGGTAGGAATGTCAATTAATTGTTTGGGCTTTACATTTAACCATCAACTCAGCAGGGGCAAATTATGTTATATCATTTATATTATTACTCATGATTTCCTCAAATTCACATTTGTCAACCCAAGAGGTTTGATCTATGCAACAGAGGATGCAAAAATAAGTGGATATCCTCATTGTTCTTTCTGTAGGATTGCCATGTGTGTAGTATGCTGATGAATAATGTAATTTGATACCCATTTCTTGTAATGTATCCTGAAATTATTTGCTCTTATGTATTGTTGCATTACCTGACAGAATTGATTATATTTTAGCATACTTTGGGATATATTACTTTATAATTTCACATCCATTTCATCCTTTCAGTAGCTCTCCATACTCATCTATGGTGACTCAAGTATTTTTCTTACACCTCAGAATTGATTGGAGAATTACATAGTATTTTATATTTATGGGTTTTGCTTTTTGGACAGTTTGCATCTAGAAATTAATTTTCTACTTTTCTTCCTAAGTATTTAATTTAATATAAAGTATTTTGCTGATGGATAGCAATTTCTTTTCACTGCCAGAATGTGTGAGTAATGGAATGTCCAAATGGTTTTACTCTGTAGGGAATTTGGTACCATTGTTTTCCAGTTTCTTACAAATATGTATGCTGTTTAAACAAAATCCCTTTAAATTTACCTATTTTAGCATTGATCCTAGGTTTTATTTCAGAAGTTTTAGTAAATATCTCTTAATTCAGGGTCCTTTTGCTGTGGTTTGTGTTCTCAAAATCAGTACAGCGTTATTCTCTTTTCCATTTTGTATTAGTTCATTGTTACTTTGTTCTATTTTATTGTCCTTGCTAGTTAAGTTTTTCTCCCTATTGTGTTGCACTTTAGTTAGCATTTCCATTATTTCCTCTTTTATTTCTGATGTTGATTCCTCCCACCTGCTTAATTTTTGGCATTGTACTTCTCTTTTATGTCTCCTATCTGTACTCTTTGCTGTATACTCCTATTTCTTTCTCTGCTTCTTTCCTCATGTGTCTGTGCCTCTTTAAAATACCTGGGAGTTCTCCGGTGGCCTTCTTCCCCTTGTAGCACTCCGTGATTCCAAAGCAGTGATGCCCATTTCTGTTATGATGCACCAGGTTAATTTCCAAAATTATTTGTAGAATATTTCATATATATATACAAATATATTTCTGTTTTTAATTTTATTGGTACCCCTTTTCTTTGCTCTTGTTCCATGTTTGGGTGACCATTATGTGAAAGCTTTTTAAATAAGGATCTTAATACTTTGCAAAATGAGACTTAGTCTCGCAACGAGAACTTTGAATAAAAAAAAGTATGACCTACAAATTTATTGGTTATAATTTTACAAGATTTCATGCCGACTTTGACAATGATTTAGAATTTATACTTCATCTAAGCCACCTTTTAAATTTTCTTGATGTAAGTTGACTGCACAAATCTGTAGTAATGTGTTAACTCATGCTGGAGACTAAGAAAAATGTCTCTGCAATTGTTAAAACTATACATACTTAACAAGAACAAATTCACCTCTCCTCCAAAGTAGGTCATGCATTTTTATGTATAATATGGCTTTGGCTTCCATATGGACTGCTACCTTCAAAAGAACTCCAATTGCCATCTGAAACAAAAGCGTGCCATAATCAAAACATTGGATGACCGCGGCACATGCATCTGTGAACCACTATCTACATCAAGAATTTCAACACTTAGACAAAGCACTCCAATCAAATGGCTATACAAAGTGTGAAATCAACAGAACATTACCCCTAAGAGGGGTTCCATCATCACACAAATAGCTACAAACAATAGGAAAGGCATGTACCATACATACCATACATACCATACAATACCATACCATACATGAGAACAGTCACAGACTGCATTGGAAAACTACTCAAACACCATAACATTGACACCATCTTCAAGCCCACAAAACAGATCTGCAATATACTCCAATCAGCCAAAGACCACAGAGATCCTCTATCCACAGCGGGAGTATACTAAGTACCATGTTCATGTGGCAAAGTGTGCATTGGAACCACACAATGAAACATAAAAATTTGTTGTCATCCAGTATGAGAACACAACGATTCCGGCATCAACATCTCATTACTATTCACACTTATTCCATGAAGCCATTGGAATATAGAAGCCTAAAAACATCAATCACAAAGAGGAAGGCCTTAAACTTGAGACAGAATATTAGAAGACCCCAAAAGAAAATCGTTTATGTGAATATTTGTTAAAAGTGTAATTTGTTTTTTGATGTTGGTATGATTTGGTTAAATGGCGAAAACGTGTTGCAAATGCTCATTGTTACGAACAACTAAGTTAGTTTAAAGACATCATAAATATTTCCATATTTGATTTTAATATATATGTATAAATATTAGAATTATATGTGTTCCGTAATAAAAGTAAGGGAGGATGGTTAGGGATCGCTTCCCTAACAAGAAAGAACTATTTGATGGATGCATACGTGGATGTATACGAAAAAGGCGGTGTCACGTGAGGTGACGCCATAATCTTCCCACTAGCGTGTGTATATTCAAGGTGTAAGGACATGTTGATGTAACGTGTGAACATTGTAGAACGATTACGAGACTTTCATCAAGCATTAGTTCCACTAAATGAAAAAGTGGAAAGGTTTTAAATCATTTAAAACGGTGCTAGGAAGATTTATTTTAATGTAAAATATAAAAAAAGTGTTAATAAAATAATACATTGTGGTGAAGAAACATCGTGTGATTTTTCATTCCATCCATTACCACGACCCGAGATCACAAAGATTTCAAAGGCTCAAAGACACAACGAAGCTTAATTATAAAAAACTGCACCAAACTGAACAGAATATAGCAAACAGCAACTACTAAAGCCAAAGACAAGAATTCCACCAGAGCCAATCAGACGCTAGCAGATTGCAGCACTCTGCAGACAGCACAGCAGACCTCCACTCCAGGCCACTGATATAAATTCTGCAGGCCACGGTGCAACCAGCACAGTCTCTGTTGAAACCTCCACCAGAGTACTTTGACCTCGCTACTACCACTGAACGTGTCTGCTGCAGTAGCAGACGAAATGTTTGGGAGGAAGAAGGAGCCCAGTAGACCATGGCCCACAGGCCCAGATTATACTGTATCTAGTTGACATCGGCCGTGAAAGCCTGATACACATATCACACACTCAGTTGGTTAGACGCTGGCTTACTGATCCCAAGTTTGCAGGTTCAAATCTGGCCCAGACCAATGGTTTTTAAATGTGCTTAAAAATGACAGCTTCATGTGAGTAGATTTACTGCCATGTAAAAGAACTCCTGCAAGACGAAATTCCGGCACACCGGTGATGCTGATATGATCCTGGCAATTTACAGCATCGTTAAACAACAAAATATTCTTTATATACTATGCAATGTTGTACAATACATCAAAATATTTGTGGGATGATATTGATTTTACAGAGAAGACATGGATCACCATGGTGATACGGGAGAAGAATGTACGAATAAAAAATGCCAAGGAGATATCCTAATTAAAGGACAAAAAAAAGGGAAGAACTTGTAATTTCATACAATCTTAGAACTGTAAAACACATTACATGTTAATTTATCTTGTTTCTTGTCTAAGTAACACCATTCACTACCATTTTCCGGACTAATTATACCAGATATTGGATCCTGCAAAAAATGATGGAAGTATTTGAAAACATACAGAAGCTCATTGTTACGCACTAAACTGTTAAGACAAATATGACATTCATGTGGTAACAGTGAAAGAATCACAAAACAAAAAGTTCATACAGCTTCTTTCAAATGCTGAGAATTATTGGTTTATTCTCAGTTGTTCTACCTGTTTTCTTCTTCAATCTCATCTTTAAATTATTTGCATTTTTTCAACAGCTGATTGGGCATTATCTTCAAACTGAAATTTATAACAAATGGTTCGGTTATTTGCATAATTGCCCGCATCTTCTTCTTCTTGTCCTCTGTAATTGACTATTTTTCCAAAGCTTCCAGAATTGTTTTAAACTTGAAACTAAAAGTATAATGGTATCTAAAGTAAGAACAATTTAGAAACTAAAAGCAAGATCTTGCAGTATTACTAAGATAAGTGAATCTTTTAGTTTCTAATTTGTTCTTACTTTAGATTCTTGTTGCTTCACAGTCAGTAGCTTCATTTTTTCCTTATATAATGGTATTTTCAGTTGGTCCAACCCGGTGGCAGAATCGGACAATGTCATAGTGTATATATACAACACCCTGGCTCAATGCCTGACAATACTTGTTAAATTATCTCTCTCTTAGATTATAAATATGTTGCACTGTCAGGTATACTGTGTATTGCACATTCACACACAGATGATAGAAGCATAAGATTGAGATTATTCATACCGAGAGAAGGAAATCCTCTGCCTGCTATACATAGCAACTGTGTCACTATCTCTGTTTCTTCTAACACCACTCTGCCTGTAGCTTGCCATCCCCTAGCAGGTACCAAAAATGCAATCTCAACTTTACTTAAACTGTCGCTTACCATTATCTAGCCCCAAGCGCCTCAATTAACCATTTATTCCATAAACTTAATATATTGTTACAAATGATAAGACCTATAGTTTTAATTTCACTTTATCTCTTCTAAAACTGAATTACGATTCATGACTTGCAATTCACAGCTGTTTTGGCATGCCAAAACTTAGACAATGTTACAGTAACACAAACTTCTCTCTCTATCTCTCTGTCTTGCAAACACTTCCCAAGCATTCACAATTCCCTCTGATAATTAACTAACTCCACTCACAAGCAGGTCTGTTTATATAGCCTCTTAACGCAATTTTCTGAAAATCAAAAGTTTCTTGATTGTCATAAAAAAGGCCCCTGCACGTCAAAAGCTAGAAATCTGTGCAACATTATTGAGTCACCAATTATTGCATGGCTGTTTGCTGGCTGGCACTTACAAGGCTTGTCTTGTCTGACCCTGCCAACATCAATCGTTGCTTTGTGGGTTCTGAGGGCCTCCAATCCCAATATCACTTCTTCAGCCACCTTCACAACAAACCTCACAGACTTCTAATGCTCTGCCCAAATCGACTCCTGCCAGGCCTCCTCCTCCACAGGCAAGTTGTCGCCGATGCCATCACTATTTAATAGGGCCAATCTGGTTTCCCTCTGCCATACCAGGTTGGATCATGGTCATGGCTGCACCCATTTCCACCATTACATGACACAGCTTTCCCTGTATTCTGTCATCTGCAATGAGGCTGTCCTCCGCTCTTCTGTGCAAAGCACATCACTCAATGAGATGACTCCAGCATGCCCCATACCATGCCTGTTCTTATTGTCTCTCGCTTGCTCTTTGGTTTGGCTGCTGAAAATCATTTACGACTTGTCTTGGTTGGCCACATCCCTAGCATATACCACTGAAAATCCTCATTGCCCTTGGGTTGTTCCTCCATCCCCTTCATATTGGATGCTCTTGGTCTTCGAAGGTAGTTATCTTGGCCACCTCCATTCTCAGTGCAGTTGTCAGCATATGGTGGAGTCTTGTAGTCGCCAAGTGTTAGAAGCTGACATATCTTGGCGTCACACACTCCATTGATGTAGGAGTAGGGGATATTGTTTAGAAAAGCTTACGCAAGCACTTGGTCAGAATTTCGGCAAAGTCCCACTCGGCAGTGTGTACGAATGGTCACGAAAGTTGCCGAAGTTGCTGTGTTAATGCAGCACTGCCAACAGCAGAATGTCCCTAGGAGTTTGTTGCCAATAGTAAGTTTGAATGTTTTTGCGGGAGTTGGCAGTATGCTCCTGACCTTCTTAGAAGCAACTATTGCAACGGATCGCTTTATCAGTATATTAGATTTGGCACCTCTGTGCTTTAATGAGGAGTCATGCATGCAGTTCCTGTACGACGAGGGCCTGCTGAGGACTCGAATGCTATGCAGGGAATGTGATGTGCCCTAGGGTGAAGCCTACAGTCCCCCATCTGTGCCATCCCAGTGCATGGGGCTCCGTAAATGGATTTTTTCTCCACTAAAATTAAAAAATAAATAAATAAAAAAGAACGATAATTAATAAAAATAATATAAAGATGATATATATAATATAAATCTAATAACATTAAAAATAATAATATAAAATAAAATAAATAAACAAAAAAAGAACGATAAATAGTAAACATAATAAAAATATAATAATATTAAATATAATAAATATAATATATATATATATATAATATAATAACATTAAATAATAATATAATAACATTAAATAATAATATATATAATATAAATGTAATAATCATCATCATACGCGATAGCGGTATGTCTGTGGCGGCAATGACGCGAGTGAGTGCATTTGTGTTTAATGTGTTGGCAACGAAAACTAGTGTAGTGTAAAAAGCAATGTTGGCAGATGTGAAAATTGTCTGCTAGTCATGCAGTGAAATCTAGTGGGCGATTGTGAAACTACTGTCTGTGCATGCGCAGTAAGTAAGTTTGGACTTAGAATCTGGCTGGCAAGTGGAAAGTGAGCTGTTCTAAACTTGAGCCAGAGTAGGCAGCTTCCTATGACTTATATCTTGCCAGGAGGATCACCAGAGCCCCGTTCTCCAGACCAATGGTCAGAGCAAAGTACTGCAGCCAGAGTTTCCAAACCACTTTCCTAGAGCTTCCCAGATGTCTGGATGCCACTGCCGACAGAATCACATTCAGTATTCGTGCTGTCCTGGAGGCTAGCTATCAGCTATGCAGCTTATTCTTGTGCTGACTGTTGGTTGTGGGTGGTGACCGGCCAAATTTTGCAAAGGTTGACGTCCAGGTGACTGGTTCCATGCAGATGTTGTGTTGATCTTTAAGTTCTTGAGTCATTTGTTCCACTCTGGCATTCAGTTCCTTGACGCTGCAATCAACTCTGGCCTCCAGGGTGCTAAGCCATTCCCTGATGTCCTCCAGGGTGTTAATGTATTGACCGAATTCTTCCACATCTTTGTTCAGCCCGGACTTTTGCTCGTCGAACTTCGCTAATAACTCCATCTTAATCTTCTCCATCCTGGATTCAATTTTTACCTCCATCTTTTCCATTCTGGAATTAATTTGCCTTCATCTCTTGCCCTTCATTTCTTTCATCACGGAGTTCACTGTTATTTTAGCTCCCATCTAGTCCAATACAGATTTCATATCTTCCCCTGCGGACTTCGCTATTATTGTGCCTTCCAATTTATCTATTCTGGATTTTCTTCCATTCCAGAGTTTGTTTTTCAATTCAGTTTTCATTTCCATCTCCATCTTCTGCATTCTGCCCAGTATCTTTTCCAGCATTGCCTTCATCATGGCTTTCAAATCCTGCTCCTGACACCATTGTGACAAATGATAAGACTGGTAAGTTTTGTTTCACTTTATTTCTTCTAAAACTGAATCATAGTCCAAAATTCATGACCAATTTACAGCTGTTCTTTTGTATCGTCACCTTGACACTGCTTTGGTAACATAAACTTCTTTCTCTGTCTCACAAACACTGCTCAATTGCTCACAGTTCACTCTGACAATTAATTCCACTCCCAAGCCAGCCTGCTTATAATAGTCTCTCAACTACCAGCGATTTCTGAAACTTGAAGTATTTTGGCTTTTGTAGTAAGTGAAGTCCCTGCTTATCACAAGTTTCTAAAAATGTGTGCAATGACATTTCTTCTGAGCCACCCAGTATTGTATGGCTGTTTGCAGGCTGGCACTTGGCACTGGTGTGAGGTAGCTGTCACCTAATCCTTCCCTGACCACAATATTGTAATCAGTACTTATTTCTTAGCTTTGCTGTGCATTGTGCATGCCTATAGCAATCTATAATCAAGACATCATTACAACTTATGCTTCTTAGCAAAATGGAATGAAATAATAATTTTTTTAGTTTTTCCAGAACATACTAGAGGAAAGGCATTTTTAAGTACCTTAAATTGTAATCTTATAATTTGTGTCTCTGTGCCTAGCTTATTTCATTAGTATACAACCTACATATAACAAAGGTCTATTAATATTAATATATTGTGGTTTCTGTTTGCTTACTCTGTTTCAAAATTAAATAAATGTGGACATTGCAAAGAGTATTGAAAGTTGGAAAAGATTTGTTTGAGGAGAAAAGTTCCTGCATTGTATCTTTTACGTATAGTTGTTTGTAACTGTCTTTATAACTAAATGATATTGTTGGTAAACACTTCACAAACACCACTAAATGATTCAACTTACACAGAATATAGCATCTGGTTTATTCATATTAAATGCTGAGTTACACCCACATGTTTCCTAAGAAAGTAATGCAAACCAGTACTGCATTTAAAAACAGCGTAATCTTTTTTCAAATATACACATCGTTATATATCAGGACATTATTTAAATCAGTACTAGTTACTGCTTGCACTGATGGCTATCCATAAAAGGGTTATCATATTCTTTAGAGAGATAGCGTGTAGAAAACTCTGCCATATCAAGAAGAAAAGCTGAGCTAATTAACATAAGATTTATTTGATTTGTAAGAATCTTCAAGCCACAATAAGCAAAGCAGCATGAATTGATAATGATTAATAATTCAGATTCATTGGTACTGGGACTATTTGGTATTATATGGAAAGGAAGGCAATATTTTTAAAGCAGCTTATTATACTGTACAACATTACACTCGCTACTAGAAACAATATATCCAAGCTTATGGGCCTTAAATGTAACAAATATGGCAAACAGCACTAACAAAAGCAAAAATCAAGAACTCCACACAAGCCAATCAGACGCCAGCAGATCACAACATGCCACCAACATTGTTCCAGCCCGTTGCCCATTGGAACCAATCACAACAGACCTCCCCTCCAGCCACTGATATAAATACTGCATCCCACGGAGAAAGCAGTTGCTTTTGAAATCTCCACTAGGATACTTCGACCTCGCCGCCACTGATGATGTCTGCTGTAGTCGCAGACAAAACGTCTGGGAAGAAGAAGCCCAGTAGACCATGGCCCATAAGTCCGGAATATATTGTTTCTAGTATTGACACCGGCCGTGAAAGCCTTAGAATCTCAATTACACTTGCTTTTTGAAAAGCTATAAGTGCCTTTATGTTTCTGAGTTTGGCTGTATTTTAAATTTGCAGTGTCTTGCCAGTGTTTTATAAATAGAACATTTGTAGAAATGGTTCATCCCTTCAAGTCATATAGGCAAATGCTGATTTCAGCAAAGAATCTGTTTGCAAAGGGGATTGAAGCTCACAGTTAAGTAATCACAATTAAGTTGCAAAGCCATGCTGTGATAGATAACCATTTGTTGGCCTTTTCTAAATAGATTTTATACCTTTCTGAGAGTATAATGCACAATTTATATCAAGGAAGAGTAAGAGACATCACCCAGTTACTTGAATAAAATGCATTTTTCATACTTTTCTTGGTACACTTTTTCTGTAGAGTGCATAAATCTAGCTGGAATTCTTCTTACAGAAAGTTTGCAGACATTGGACATACAGTGAGTCTACAGTACTCAGCAGGAACTTACAAAATATCATCTTGGGCTGATTTAGTGACTGTACATCCTGTGCCAGGAGAGGGAGTCCTCTCTGGATTAAAATCAGCATTAACCAATAAATTGGAAAGGGGTTGCTTTCTGATAGCTGAAATGAGCTCAGCAGGAAATTTAAATTCCTCAGAATATATTAAAGGTTTGTGAATATAGTTTTCTTCATTTTAGTTTTTTAGTATAAAACATTTCACAGTGGGCACTTTTTATGTGGTTATTTTATTTTTGTTTTATTAAACATTGAAACTGATGACAGTATTTTAAGGTTGTTTAGGTTAAATCCTTTGCTATAAATATTGGTTGTAGTAAACTACAGAATAAACAGCTTATTAACCCATTTGCATCATTTGACAACCAGGGCCTGCATGCACTCTTTGGGCATATGAATCATACAACGAACTCAGCTTGCAATGTGTATTGCTCTAAATAACTACATATAATTTAGGTTTCATCTCATATTAACAGAACAGAATAAAAATATCTGGCTCCAATGAACACCTCATTTTGAGATATATGGGAATGAAGTTGCAGATCTCCTTGCCAAAAAAGGAATCAAAATCTTGCAAAAACCAAATCAAACCTTACTATAACAATTGACAAAACTATAATTAAAAGAAACTTCCAAAAGGAACTGAAACAGTATTATAAAACTCTAAGTCTTGGACAGCATTACTACAGAACAAAAGTTAATACCTAATTACCCAAGACATGAGGCTGTTGCAACATTTAGATTACTGACAGATCATGGTCTTTCGACTGCGTACCTTCATAAAATTGGTACCCTAAACTCCCCAAATTGTGTATTGTGTTGGGACGAGAACTCTATAGTGAACAAGGATCATCTCCCCCATTGTATGGCTCTCAAGATGTTAACCTCTGGATCACAAATGGAACTATACTGGGAAGCAAGAAAGAAAATGGTATATATCCAAGCAACCAGGCATTAGAAGTTTACTACTACGACAACGACCTCTACTATTACTACATATTGTGCATGCAAATTTTCAGCAAAAATACTTATTGATTGATTTTAAATGATTTTTTTTTAAGCATTAAGCTGTCACCATCCTCGCTGCCAGGGGACTTAAATCTGATTTCTTGATTAGCTGAGTAGGCTTTAAATATGATGTGATTGGGTTAAGAATTACCTTCTAAAATGTCATTTATATAGTACCAAATTTCATGGACTATAACATACACCTTAACTTTTAAGTAGTCGTTTTGAAAAATAACATTTTTAACATTTGACATTGGATGCAAAGCCAGACCAAAGACATATTTTATTACGTATCTTTTTATAAGCTAATAAGAGTGATGTGAATCTAAATTATAATGAAAACTGAGTTGGATTGAAATACAGAACATCACTTACATGTATCATAATTCATATTTTATTAGTTTAAACCAAACTAACCTTTAAAATTCCAGAAAATTATCCTCTGAACTATCTCCTTTTTCTTTGTAATATTTCTTGAATTTCAATGTATGCAAACTAAAAGTAACATTTAAGGTAGTCATGAATTCTATTTTTGTTAACAGCTTCAAAAGAAATGTGTGATAAGCATAAAGATTTTGTGGTGGGACTGGTGTGTCAGAATGGGGCAGCACTGAATGACGCTGGACTGATCCAGCTAACACCAGGTGTTCGCTTAGATAGCAAAGGAGGTGATCAATTGGGTCAACAGTATAATTCCCCAGAGTACGTGGTGGTGGAACATGGTGCAGATATTGCAGTTGTAGGACGAGGCATCACCCAAGCTACAGATCCAACTGCTGCAGCAAAGGAATATCGTGAACAACTATGGTTGGCATATAAAAAAAGACTTAACAATTCTTAAAAGTGCATAGCATACCTTAGATGGTAAAGTTCTGAAGTAGACCGGAGAAGGAATACTGCTACAGTCAGTTTCCTAAAATTATATAATTTTAGAAAATCATGAAATCAGAATTTGCAGTTGTCATCTCATTCTCTGCTGCTCAAGTGCCTTAGTTTACCTCAGATGTTATAGAGTGTAATGTACACATTTAATTTTACTCCTTACGCTAGGTTTCAGATAGAACTTATATTTTAAGCTGCTGACTATAAATTTCTAATATTAACTTACACAGCTAATAACCGAAGTTAATAAACAGAAAAAGAAATATTTTTATATATTTAAAAGAATGTTTGAATTGTTGAATTTTTCTGAAGAAAATGTTGTAGTTAGCTGGAAAATGTTAATTAATTTTGACATAGTTTAGATTTATAAACATCAGAATTCTTCAGAGATAGACACATCTATGGTACTTCCATTTGGATAAGGAACTTGTATATTGGCTCAGGCCTCATCTTTACCCCTTATGCTACGTTTTAGATAGAACTTATATTTTAAGCTGCTCACTGTAAATTTCTAATATTAACTTACACACCTAATAAACAGAAAAAGAAATATTTTTATATATTTAAAAGTAAGAATGTTTGAATTGTTGAATTTTTCTGAAGAAATTGTTGTAGTTAGCTGGAAAATGTTAAATTTAATATGTAGCATTCTTCAGAGATAGCTTGTATATTGGATCAGGCCTCATCTTGTTCTTAGGAGTATTGACACATTCCAGATACGTTATTATTATTATTATTATTATTATTATTATTATTATTATTATTATTATTATTATTATTATTATTATTATTATGATCGTCGTCATTATGATCATTATTTTGTTATTTGTATGTTCTCTTTGAATGTTAGGCACAAATTGAAGAATGTGGTACAATTTTATGTGATTTTTTTTGATAAATTTGTCTCATAATTATGAAAATTACCTTTTACTTAATACTTAGGTATTACTTGAAAAGTTATGAGGCATATTGATCTTGGTTGTCAAGTACTGCGATTGCTTCTTATCTGGTTTACTAGAACAGCAAAATACTAGTAACTTGGCATAACTAGTCAGTAATGCAAAACAAATCGATAGCTCACACCTGCCAATATATGAAACGTTGCTGTCCTGAAAATGTGATTGCATCTGAACAGAGTGTACACACACTGTCTCGCTGTGTATGTGTGATAAGCTTGCAACTGGGTAGTTTTACATTCTTTCTGATATGGCTCATGGCTCTGTCAGGTAGTAGTTTCAAGGATCATAATAATACCTTATTTGCAATTCAATAATTGATTACATGCCCTTTGTTCCTCAAAAGGAAATGTGTAAATAATGTTGTCCATAAACTCTAAAAGTTGGTCATAATTGCCTGCAAATGGAACTTAAGGTGGGTATGCCATGTGCAAGTTTACCAAGAAGAGGAAAGAAGTTGCAGTCATAACCTCAATTTGATAATTAGAATTTCAGTTTCTAAGGTTATTCTGCAATAAATGTGAACTTGAACAAAAAGAGCAAATGAAAGACTTGAGCTTTGTGGGCTTTTAATAGTTCACAACAAATCAAAGATGAAAATGGGAATTTATAAAGCATTTCAATAGCATGTAAAGTCAATTTTATGGAATTGCACATCATTTGTTTAAAACTAAATAAAACCTTTTTCCATCTCAATGCAGGTTAGCTAATCTTGAAATTATAAAAATAAAAATGTTTAAGAGTGATGTACTTATCACTTTGAATCTTAAAACTTAATGTTGCTATGAATAGCAGAAATGAAACTTAAGAATAGGACATGCAACTATTTGAAGTCAGTTTTGCTTTTTCAAGCCTGCTATAAGAGAGACCTCTAGTGGCCTTTGACTGCTTTCTACAAGGAAGATTGCTATGCACAGTAAAGTTATGTATGCTTTGAATGAGAAAATCATGAAACTTAAATGATCTTTTGAGCTTCAGAAAGCTTTCAGTTTTATTGTGTAACTTTACATTTTAAATATGTAGTTTAACATTTTTCCTATTTTGTGTCTGCTCCTGGGCAGTGTACCAGGCGTAAGAAGTTGTACTGTGCTTTTGTAATAGGTTTTAAAGAGAGCATTACTGGAGGGATATGCTGTACAATATTTTTAAAAGTCAGTTTTTAGATTTAAAATGCTTGTAAAACTATAATTCAGGTATTAAAAGAATAATTCTAAGTAAAGCAAATTTAATGTTGAACATAATACTGAGAAATCCAATATGATTACATGAAACCTAAAAGGAAGATGTGTTTTATGAGAGCTTAGGTCCTGAAACCCATCCTAGAATCACATTCCTTCCTTTTGTCAAATTAGGATAGAATGTGCCAATACTCAATGCAATTTAAAAAATCTGATGTGTTGCACTCACATGACTTTCTCTACTCTTGTACTAACCATTGTTACAAAATCTTATTCCTATATCTTCTCCGTGTTAGTTAAGATAAATATTTGTACAAATTATCTTACAGCTTATTTCCTTGTAGGTGCAAGGGGAATATTAGAATACAGTAGGCTTTGTGCGATAGTCAAATGTTTTAAAGCTTTAAGATTCCGTTCTCTTTGCACACTTAACATATAAAAAAATGAACAGCGATGTTCTATTTCACAAAAGTTTTAGTTTTCTGAAACTCACACACATAACAAGGAATATCTCCGAAATGGTTCACCCTACAAGAAAATTTGTTCAGACCTAAATTGTGTATTTTAGCAAGATCTACATTTTTTGTATAGTATGATTTGGTCTATCTCTTAACGGTTTACCAGTTATGTAAAAGTCATCCAGAGTAAATACGACTACAGGGGCTATAGCCAGAAAATTGAAGATATACATTTCATTTGTCATCAAAATATCTCAAACATATGATATTTTAATCAAAATCGTTAGAGCCATTTTCAAGAAAATCAAAATTTTCGAAAAATGTTCCATGTAAAGGGTAGTTTCGGATAGGGCGATTTTCTTCAAAATCTTCGTGTCGCATCCTTGAAAGACATTAAACTTACATACCAACTTTGGTTTTTAACAGACTTTTCGTTTTTGAGTTATGCTGTCCACAGACTGACACACAGACATGCAGACGGACCTTTTTCTAAAAATGCTTTTTTTTTTATTCAGGGGGCCTCAAAACATATATTTCCGATGAAATCTTGACATCAAATTTTTGGGTGGAATACAATACTTCTCCTACTTACCAGTAGAGAAAGTAAAAATCTGATGTGTTGCACTCGCATGACTTTCTTTACTCTTGTACTAACCTTTCTTAGAAACTCTTATTCCTATTAGTTGAGATAAACATTTGCAGAAATTATCTTATTGCTTATTTCCTTGTAGGTGCAAGGGCAATATGATAATACAGTAGGCTTTGAACGATAGTCAAATCTTTTAAAGCTTTGGGATTTGTTCTATTTGCACGGTTAACATATAAAAAAAATGAACAACGGTGTTGCACTTGACGAAAGTTTAAGTTTTCTGAAACTGACACAAATAACAAGGAATATCTCTGAAATAGAATCTACAAATAATTTATTTGGACATAAATTGTGCGTTTTAGCGAGATCTACATTCTTTACTTTCTCTACTGGTACGTAGAAGGAAGTATTGTATTCCACACAAAAATTCAATGTCGAGATTTCACCGGAAATATATGTTTTGAGGCTCCCTGAATCCAAATAAAGCATTTTTAGAAAAAGGTCCGTGTGTGTCAGTCTGTGGACAGCATAACTCAAAAACGAAAAGTCAGTTAAAAACCAAAGCTGGTATTTAAGTTGTCTTTCAAGGATGCGACATGAAGATTTTGAAGAAAATGGCCCCACCCTAAACTACGCTTTACATGGAAAATTTTTCAAAAACATTGATTTTCTTGAAAATGACATTAAAGATTTTGATTAAAAACACACAATTTATGTCCAAATACATTTTTTTCTAGAGTGAACCATTTCGCAGATATTCCTTGTTATTTGTGTTAGTTTTGGAAAACAAAACTTTGGTGAAATGGAACACTGTTCATTTTTACTTTCTGTACTGGTAAGTAGAAGGAAGTATTGTATTCCACCCAAAAATTTGACGCTGAGATTTCACCGGAAATATGTCTTGAGACCTCCTGAATAAAAAAAAAAGCATTTTTAGAAAAAGATCTGTGTGTCTGTCAGTCTGAACAGCTTAATTCAAACATGAAAAGCTGGTATTTAAGTTTAATGTCTTTCAAGGATGCGACATGAAGATTTTGAAGAAAATCGCCCTATCCGAAACTACCCTTTACATGGAAAATTTTTCGAAAAAATTATTTTCTTGAAAATGGCTCTAATGATTTTGATTTTTCTGGCATAGGCTATGTAGTCTTGTTCACTCTGGATGACTTTTGAACAACTCGTATACCGTAAGAGATAGACAAGTTCTTAATATACAAAAAATGTAGATCTCACTAAAACACATTTTATGTCTAAAATAAATTTTTTGTAGAGTGAAGCATTTCGGAGATATTCCTTGTTATTTGTGTCAGTTTTGGGAAACTTAAAACTTTTGTGAAATGTAACATCGTTGTTCATTTTTTACTTTCTTTACTGGTAATAGAGGAAGTATTGTATTCCACCCAAAAATTTGATGTCGAGATTTCACCGGAAATATATGTTTTGAGGCCCTCTGAATCCAAAAAAATAATTTTTAGAAAAGTGTGTGTATGTGCGTGTGTGTGTGTGGACAGCATAACTCAAAAACAAATAGTCGGTTGAAAGCCAGAGTTGGTATTTAAGTTCAATATTTTCAAGGATGCGAGATTTTGAAGAAAATGGCTCCACCCTAAACTACCCTTTACATGGAAAATTATTCAAAGATTTTTATTTTCTTGAAAATGGCTAACGATTTTGATTAAAATGCCATATGTTTGAGATATTTGTATGACAAATGAAATATATATTTTGAATTTTCTGGCAATAGCAGTGTAGTCCTGTTTACTCTGGATGAGTTTTGAATAACTTGTAAACCGTAAGAGATAGACAAAATCTTATTATACAAAAAAATGTAGATCTCACTAAAACACAATTTTATGTCCAAATTTTTTTGTAGAGTGAACCATTTCGGAGATATTCCTTGTTATGTTTGTCGGAAAACTTAAAACTTTCGTGAAATGGAACATCATTGTTCATTTTTTTATATGTTAAGTGCACAAAGAGAACGAATCTCAAAGCTTTAAAAGATTTGACTATCACTCAAGCCTACTGTATTCCCATATTCCCCTTTTACCCACATGGAAATAAGCAATAAGATAATTTGTACAAATGTTTATATCGACTAACACGAAGAAGATATAGGAACAAGAGTTTGTAAGAATGGTTAGTACAAAGAGCAGAGAAAGTCATGTGAGTGCAACACATCAGATTTTTGTATACTAAGATTTGGTCTATCTGTTATGGTTAATGAGTTATTCAAAAGTCATCCACTTACAGACTACATAGCTAGAGCCAGAAAATTCAAAATATACATTTCATTTGTCATAAGTGTCTTAAACATATGTGTTTTTAATCAAAATTGTTTGAGCCATTTTCAAGAAAAACAAAATTTTCAAAAAATTTTCCATGTAAAGGGTAGTTTAGGGTGGAGCAATTTTCTTCAAAATGTTTGTGTTGCATCCTTGAAAGACGTTAAACTTAAATACCAACTTTGGTTTCTAACCGACTTTTTGTTTTTGGGTTATGCTGTCCACAGACTGACACACATACATAGACTTTTTTCTAAAAATACTTTTTTTGATTCAGTGGGCCTCAAGACATATTACCGGTGACATTAAATTTTTGGGTGGAATACAATACTTCCTCTGCTTACTAGTAGAGAAATTAAAAAGCAAGACACCTGACAGTATTGCATTGTAATAATTATCCCAATTTGACTCTAGGCTAGTTGGCAATGTTTTGCCTTTGGGGAGAACAAATGTACATGAACTGGAGTCCTCTCTTGATTGCTATTGTTACATTCTCAGTCTGGGAATTGCTTTCAAGGAAAACAGCAAATCCTTAATGTTGAAGTCCAGCTTGAAGATAACTATGAGAGAATCCATGTGGGATAAGAAAAAAATAAAAAATTAGCTGTTAATTTTAAGTGCAAGATCTTGAAATTGAAGCCTGAACCTTGTAGTGGTGGTGTGTTGTGGTTTGTAAATGGACATTCCTGCTGGGGTTAAATGGAACTCTGTCATAGCGTTCCCCTCTTGCTTCCATTATGAGCTATATGCAGGCAGCAGATATATAGTCAATGTAACTTAAGCTTGGTGCTCGATTATAGACCTTGGCATTAACCTGGCATCCAATTCCACTTAATATATACAAAGCGATATAGACAGTGAAACTTTTCAAATGTTTTAGAAGTATATGAGTAAACCTATAGATGCTTGACCACTTACTTATTTTGTCCAGATGCGTTTTAAAGACCATCTTCATTCTCAATGGTTTCTCGACTGGCAGTTGAAGAGGAAACATCTGTTGTAGTGACTGTGCTGCTATCTGGGTTGCTGGATATAAACTTAATTATGTTGTCTGCTTGTGGTATATTATAATTCATGGTTATGTGAACATTCTTCATAATATATACTTTCTCCCAAATTATCAGTTCCGCTGTTTTTGCACATTTAATATCCTGTTCTATGGTGTGCTGAGTTGACCAGAAGTGGTGGGCTATGGCTGAGTTGTCAATCTGTTTGAATGTTGTTTCTAATATGCTCCTTCAGTCGTGTTTTAAGATTTCTTTTAGTTTGGCCAATGTATATTTTTGGGCAATCCTCGCATTTTATCTGATAAACACTGGATTTTGAGTTTGTTGGTATTGCGCCCTTTAATGGGTGGTTTAGCAGGTTTCTCAGGTTGAATCTGTTGTGCAACTTTGGGTGGAAGGTGAATTTGCTGTGGATTGGATTTATTGTTCAGTATTGTGATCTACTTAATCTGCTTTGGTCTTTTGTATTTTTTTAAAAGTCCTTCAACTAAATCTGTTATGAAACTTTTTTTTTTTCTGTTGCTGTCTTGATGTTCCTTTTTAAATTCATCTGTCAGTGGTGTGTTTATTAGTCTATGTATTAAGCTGAAAGCGATCATCAAGAGTGAAGTGGTGGCACTCCGCATGTATGGCCTACCTAAGATACACAAAGAAGCCACGCCATTACAGTCCATAGTAAGTGCTATAGGATCACCTACCTACACGTTAGCAAGGCATTTGTCAAAGCTCTTGCAACAGCATATTGGCAACTCCGAAACATACCTAAGGAACTCCACTCACTTCATTGAAAAGCTAGTCACGATAAGGTTAGACCCACATGGTCAACTTATAAGCTTCGGTGTTAAGTTGCTTTTCACAAAAGTTCCAATAGAAGACACCTTGCTCCACATTTGCAAGCTCTTCTAGGCAGATATTAGTGCTGTTTCAGCACTGCCTTACAGCGAGCTATTTCCTTTGGAATGGACACTACCAGAGCAGATGGAGTTGCCATGGGCAGCCCTCCAAGTCCGACAGTTGCCAATTTCTACATGGAGAAGTTCAAAGAAATAGCTTTGGAATCTGCCATTCACAAGCCTAAAGTGTGGTGGCAATATGTGGATGCCACGTTTGTAATCTGGCCACATGGAAACAAAGAACTAGGAAAATTCCTGCACCACCTCAACAAAAACATACAGTTCACTGTGGAGTAAGATGAAGACCAAAGCATTCCCTTTTTAGACGTCCTCGTATCCAAAAAACCTGATTTGACACTAGGACATACAGTCTGCAGGAAACCAACACACACAGACCGCTATCTGCACAAATGTTCCAATCACCATCCCCGGCAGAAGAGATGCATAATTAAGACGTTAACAGAATGTGCAAAGCGTATCTGTGAACCAAATGCTTTGAACCAGGAACTCAAACACCTGCACCAGACACTACAGGTCAGTGGATATGGGATGAAAGAAATAATTTGAGCTTCTTATCCAAGGACAACGAAAACTTGCACAGAGATGACAAGACAACAGCATAAGTCATTCTTGCCTTATATCAAGGGCGTCACTGATCGCATTGGCAAACTTCTGGAAAGAGCCAGAATAAAACAATCTTTAAACCCAGTAAGAAACTGAAATCTGAGATTGATAAAGGACAGACGGGACCTGCTGCTCACACACGGGATTTATCGAACACCATGTAGTTGCAGCCAAGTTTATGTTGGCACTACCAAATGCAGCATAAAAACCTACTTAAAGGAACACAAAAGCAACTACCGGTAAGGACACGTGGAGAAATTGGCAGTAGCCGAGCATGCGCTTTTAATGGGCCATGACATCAAGTTTGACGACACTGAAGTTCTGGACAATATAGCATACTACCACGCACGGCTGTACCGAGAAACAATTTAGATCCATAAACATAAGAATAACTTCAACAGAAAAGAAGAAACAGCATGTATACACACAGCCTGGGTGCCAGTGCTAGACAATACAAAACCAAAGTCCCAGAACGCCAACAGAACCAATCAATGTGGCAGTTCCCACAGCCACATAATAGTGATTGGCATATGGACAACCAATAGGAGATGAGAGGCCCTATATATAAGCCAGGCACTCCATCAATCACCCTCTAGTTGTCAACCAGCTATGAGTCATTCTCTGAAGATGCCCAATGCATTCTTGGGTGAAACATCAGAAAATTTATTGACTGGACCATGGCCTACAAGCCGGCCTGGGCCGGATTTGAACCTGCAACCTTGGGAACAGTAGGCCAGCGTCTAACCAACTGAGCCACCCAGACCGACACAAACATCTTTGTCTTTTGTTTCCGTGACGAAAAGCCTGCTCAGTTTACATCTTTGTTAACAGAGATAAGGAAAATACACTTCATGCTTCTTTTAAGATAGCATATGCCTTATGCTCATTATTACGTAAACTCAGTTGTTCACTGAAATTACATATAACAGCGAATTATGTATAAATAAGGTTCTATTAACCGTTTCTAAATTACATTGTGCCAGGAACTAAAAATTTACATATAAATACGAATTACTTAGAACTGGGTTATGTCTAAAGGAAGTTCAGCTGTATTATGTGAAGTTATTTAATTACTTTCACAGGTGAATGTAGACTTAAGTGTAGTGAGCACAAAAGACCCATTTAAAGGTGCTTGAGACCTTTACTTTTCCTTTTGTATTGGCTTTTGGGTGATTGCTGTAGGAACCAGTAGTAATCACCCATCATGCTTTGTGGATATTGACCCTGGTACCTGGATTTCATGGTTGACATGTCCTGGTGGAACCTCTCACCATGTTCATCACTTACATCCCCAAGGTTTAGTGGGAAAAAAGTCTAGGTGAGAATGCAGAAAGTGTAACTTTAAGAACATACAATAACCTTGTGCCATGAGTACTAATGTGTTCCAAGCTTCGATTCAAGAGTGCTCAATTTGGTTCTGTACATAGTGTCACACATCAGCTGTTGTATTTCTGGTCGAATGAAGGCACCGTCCTTCAATTTTGCATTACTGTTCCCTCTCCCAAACTTCACAATCATATTTCATAGCCTTCACTGTTTTTTATCAGTCCAACTTTAATCTGAAGGGGTGGAAGAAATACCTTCTGTGGGCTGAGTGCCTTGTGCTTCACAGCTATCGCACAATCACAAAAAGCACGTTTTTAATGTAGCCTAACTATAGACCAAGTAAAAATGATACAACCTTTTGATCTCCACAAATGTGTCACTTAAATGTTGTGTAGTTTATTGCTTGTAGGAGGATCTCCATGGATTTATGTCCCCTTCAGTCCTGCAGCATAAGCTATAGGTATTGATGGTTTACGGTTACCAATGTATAATAAAACATATTTTAAACTCAATTTAGATGAATCAATGAACAAACTCCATGGGGTTGGTGTACGTGGCCTAATTTGTTTAAGAGGACATTTATATCATTTCAATAACACAAATTATCTTGTGTATAAAAAGGAGAGTTCTTTATTATGGTTACAATGTGTGACTGTGGTACCCTTCTGCAACAAATTCCATTCCCTCAGTCTAGAGGCTAATGTTTCAGACTTGTGTTTAGGAAGTGACAAATCCCTGATTGAGTCATTGAGATCATCATGGCTTAGTGAATGAGATTAAGAAAAACCTAATACGGCTTCGTAATACTTAGCATTAGTAGTTTGTCTCTTCATGGGACAGTTCATTTTCAGGGAAGAAATCTTTGGGGGCAAGTGGTACAGGATTCTCTGAATCATGAGGCACTGGTTTCAAAACCGAGTCACAGTCTGGGTACACAAATTTTTATTTGTTTTTCGTTGAGAATGCAGAAAGTTTTGTCATGCAAAAGTAGCAGTCTTTGAGATGTGGTCCTTTTGCTCATGCTAAATCATTGGCACAGCAAAAAGGCATAGATGTTTTACAGACAACCATTGTCTAAGAGCAGTGTAACATACTGTGCAACAAAAATGAGGTGCCCAAACTTTATCATCTCCTATGGTGCAGGTGAAGTAAGTAGTCTTCGCTTGACTTGTCATGTTCTTAGCTGGCTATATGTGGTGTAAATTTCCCACAGATATAGCAAAAAAAATCTGGATGGTTAACACATCTTTTATTTATCATATTAACTTCTGAAATGAAATGGACACAGACATCAATAAAAGTAAACATTAACTTTCATGAGTGAACCTCATATACTTAGGTTATGTAAACCAAATGTAAATATATGTATATTGAATCTTGGTATTTAAGTGCATAAAACATTAACAGAAAAGCTTTATAATTTATTTGCTTTTGTATTTACTTATCACAGTGTTACATGAACTTAAATCGACTTATTTTACTTCTGCTTCCTGTATTACTTCACAAAAGAAGCCACATTAATGGAAATCAACAATTTTAAGTAGGAAAATGAAAACACCTGATGAGAAGTTGTTGAAATGTTAAAACAGACTACTGAAATCAAGGAAGCCAAGATCACAATATGATACAGTTAAATCTGAATATGCAATGAAATTTATCAAAATTAACTTGAGCGAAAATGTAAATCGTAATTATTTAAACATTGTGGCATGGCAGAGCAAAAATAACTTCAGCACATTCAAATTAGGGTTAGTTCACTTGTTTTGTTTCAGTAGTAAAATCACTGTGGACTAGCGTAATTGTTAAAGAAAAAAATGTGGTGCACTACTTTCTGGGTGACCCTCGTATAAATACCTAGAAATATGTACAACCAAACATGAGAGTTCAAATGCTAATGGCTTCATTGCCAGATGCAAGGCACTAGAAAACAACAACATGAGAGTTCAAAGGATACTCCTCTTACACAGCAGAGTACATGATAGCCATCTCTAAGCAACAAGGTAGATTTTCCTAGTTTTGCCAAGTCCAAATCATTGGAGCTTCTGTACCTAATCATTACACAAACATTGAGGCAAGTGAAGCACCATATAGACAACATTGTATTTGTGTTGTCCATAAATTGTGTTAGAACATTCTAGTACCAAGATCTTCCTTTGGTGTCATTCCTGGAGATTTTCTTCATCTTTTGTAAATATTATTATGCTGGTGTTAACTTTCTGAAAAGCAGATTGTGAGGGTCTTGTTTGTTTATTATGAAATTAAAAAATGGTATGTGTGTACATATAAACATTTTATTTAGAACATGGTACTCATTTGATATACAAAATATGAGGGTGCAACATACAATAAAATTTACATCATGAAGTACATAATTTACCAAGGGATATATTACTATTATTGCACTACATTAAAACACTGAATTTTCAATTGCAAACTTAACCATTGGTTTGATCTCAATATTGATCATCACAGCCTTGTGGTGAAATTATGTAGCATGCCTGTGCTTACAGCTAACTTGTTAGATAAAACATTTCTAAAGTGAACACAATTTATCCAAAATACATAACGTATCCATTATTCTGGTAACTTAGATTTTTATTACTTTTTTAGTTTCAACATATAAACACTTAATAATTATACAGATAGTACAGTTTTGTCAACATTTGCCTGGAAAAATTCAATAAAAAATAATTGTAGTGGTTAAAAGAGGAAACTAGTTCAAATGACCCTCTTAGCATTTAAAGTTAACTCTTACGATATAAATCTATAGCACTTTGATAACTTTAAGTTTACAACAGGCTTGTAATATGATAATAAGCATGCAAAGATATCATATGCTTTCTAACAAGCTTGACAATAGTTGGTTTTGTGGCAGATCCATTTTATTCTTACATTACAGGTCTGTGCAGGTATTTGTATAAAGCAGCAAGCATTCAGTCAGTCCTAATACATGAAAATGATTTTTGTGTATCACCAGGCAATGGAATGACAAAGCTATTTTAGAATCTATACACTTAATAAGAACAAGTTGATTTATGGTGTCCATAAACACCTAATGTTAGTAACTCTTCCACAATAAAATCACTTCACCCACTTCTGGAACCATACATCCAATGAGCTAGAGATTTGGAAAAGAGACTACAAGTTCGTAAAGAACTGTCAGATGCTAAAAACAGCATCTTAATCGTTCTTTTACAGTAGTTCTTAGCATAAGTCTGTTATGGTATTTAAACTGGCTATTAAATTAAATGTTCCACTATATTAATTTTGATTGTTATACACCCAAGTTTGTCACTGCCTGTTTATCCTTTCTTTTGGTCTTAATTTTTGGCAACATAAATGCAGCAGCAGCGAGTTGTGAGTTTGACACCCACAGTACACTACATTAAACATCATATGTGAGTGCCCAGTAAGGGCAAAATCATCCACCATAATGTAATTAATGCACATGTCAGAAGTAAATGTTGTGAGTCTAGATTTAGAGTACTGCAAGAGACAAAACAGCTCAAAAAATGTGTTTAGGATGTTGGCCATTGTAGTTCACATGATGAACCAATCAGTATGAGGTCTAGCAAGACCCAAATATTTTCCATATCTTTAATTTTCTTTCCAGTAATTACCTGAATTAATTTGCAATATACAATTAGGACTTTGGTCCTATTCTTACCAGGATAACACACTATTTATGCAAGAGTTTTTTGTTTTTACGGATTTTGATATATAATTTATTGAATATTAAAAAGAATAAATTTTGGGATTCCTGTGAGTGGGCTGACTCTTTTGCTATTAGGGCAGCCCTTCAGTACATTAACTTGCTTGGTACGTGTTTCTACTATTAATTTTAACTTCCTTCCCTTTTTAAGTATTATTGTTTTCCCTACTAATGGATATTGGTTTTTATTTATTTATCTTCCTGTGTCTATTATTTACCTCTTGCTTCATCTTATTACTATCACTTCATTCGGAATGGTTTTTCTGTACCTCACCTTTTTCAATATTTCTCCTTATATGTACATCTCCCCTTTCCTTATTACAATTATTAAACTTCACTTGCTGCTTACTTTTATTAACACTTTTTCCAATTACTTATCTTTTGTCTCACTTGCTCACATATTTTCCTTTACCTTTCACAACCCCTCTATTCTCTCTTTCCTTTTTGCAATTTGCCTAACCATTTTTTTTTACCTTGTCACCCTTAGGCATATGTTCTTATCCCTTGATTTCCCCTTCCTATTTCTCATTTCTTTTCTAATCCTTTTTGCTCCTACACTTCTTTCCTCTGTACTTGCCATATTGCAATTACTTCTTGTGAAGCACAAGCTTCAGGCTGTTTACACTATTCATTTTTTACTTAGGAGCCTCTCTTACTTTCTTCTTCATTCTACTGACTAACATTTCTGTGTTTTCCCTCTCTCCTCTTCTGTTAGCACTATTCATCTCAGTTGCCCTTCCTTCTCCACTGCCAACACATGCAGCCGATTCTCCAAGTGTCTGCTCTCTGGTCATTTGCTCCAGACCTCATGTTGATGCCATTAGTTCTTTCTGCTCCAAGTGTATTACTGCTCACTTCGACATTGCTCCGTTTTCTTAATATTACTTATGTCACTTTTCTCCTCAGTCACTCGCCCATCAAGCCACACTGAAATTTCATGTGAACGCAATGTGCTCTCATTTCCTCGCCTTTATCCCTTCTTTAATAGTCTCTTTCTTTGTTCTCTTTGTTTGTATGCTAGACCCTGTTAATATTAATAGAAGTTCCTCTTTTTGATTGTTTTAGTACTTCTACAGACTTTGCATTCTTCTTTCCATTTTTGTTATCTTTGTTTTCATTACCTCCAGCTCTTTAGTTCTAATTTCTAGCTCTGATGTTCTCCAACCTCTTCCATTCTTGTTTAAATCTTATTGCCAATCCATTGTCTAACTTCTTCTTGTGTCTGTTTTGCAGTTGCTGCACCATTTAGCTCCGTTTTCCTCTCTTCCACAGGAGCATTTCTGCCATACATCTGTCCTCCTCTGTTACTGTTTAGTATTCTGGAGATTTTAGTATATGGTGCTACTTGTGCAGCCAGGGTGCACAGTGAAAATACTTATCACCGCTCAACTGTTTTTCTACTGTTGCCCATAAGGCTACCAAAATGGGGTTCTTGTGTGACTTATCATTTGGCATTTGTAAAAATATTTAGCAGCAGCAACTCAGTTATATACACATATGTAGTATTTATTCACCAGTTGATGCTTACAATAGTTCACAAGTACTGAACCAGCAAGGAGCAACTTGTCCAAGAGAAAATGAGTTCCACAAAAAATGGTGGAATGCAGACCCCTCCCCCCTCTCAATACTCACCTGTTTTATTCAACTTTACAGCAGAATGAAAACTCTGTATAATTACTTAATACAACAAGAACAAAGATCACTAAGCAAAAACAGTCCATTGTACTCTGTTTTTATCACATCTATGAGGGATCTTTAAAAAGTTTCTGAATTTGTGTAATATTCTTTTTATTTCTTTGCAGTATACACAAACACTCTTCATCATTTTTTCACATAATCATCCTCCTTTGCAATACATTTCTCCCAGCTTCCTACCAACTTCTTTATGTTAAATAAAAAATGTTTGGTCACTGATGCACTGCTGATTTTATGTCCTCATCACTTGCAGATCTCCACTCTGAAGGTGACAAGTCTGGACTAATGGCTGAATGATCCATGATTTCCTATCTCAGCTACCTTATGTTTTGTAACATGTGGGCCGCAGTATGCAGACGGGTGTTGTGCAACAACATGATACCATCTGACAGTCCCCCTCTTCTTTTGGGGCAGATTGCAGGTCTCAGTTCTATCCTAAGCATGTGAGAATAGGTTGCACTAGTAACAGTTACTCTTCGCTTCTGGTAGATTTCAAGAATAGGCCCTTAATAATCTCAGAAGGCAGTCAACATCACCTTGCCTGGCAGTGGTTGCATCTTGAATTTCTTGGAGACTGGAGATGCTGGATGCTTCCAATGCATGCTTTTCCTCTTTCTTTCAGGTTCATAATGGTAAATCAATGTTTCATCACCTGTCACAATCCTCTGCAAAAAGGTGACACCTTCATGTTAACATGTCCAATAGCAGGAACACATGTCTATGTGGTTGCACTTATGCTCATTTGTCAGTTGCTTCGGAATCCACCTGGCACAAACTTTCCGGAATCCAAGATTATCGTGGACCAGAGAATAGGTAGATCCAATGCTGATATCCAGTTTATGTGCTGTTTTCTCTATCACCCTTCGGTCTTCCAGAATTACATCCCCAGCTCATTCTTCGTTTTCACTGTTGAGATCGTAAATGGATGACCCTAGCACTCAGAATCAATCACACTTGTTCTGCCATTTTCAAACGGCTCTATCCACTCTATGCAAGAGAACATTGTGACCATACTGTGAACACATTCTTGTTGAATCTGTGAACCCAGTACACCTACCCACAAAAAAGTACTACTGAATGTTGGTCATCCTTGCATAGTATCCCTCAGACTGAACACAAAGGCAACAGATTTGCTACAATGACTCACATGTTGTTGTTAGCTAATGCTGGATTTCTGACAATGAAATCATTAATCCTCTTGCTCTCCAATATTTTTCACTGATGGACAGAGCACTAGAAGTGGCCGGGCATATTTGAAGGTGGTCTTGGTCCATTTCCTCTTGCAGATCACATAGAGGACAGAGTGGTGAAGAATATATCCCAATTCTGTTTAAATGTCTTGCCAGACAATCATGTCCTGTAATCGACCTGAAGGTTGCAACTGCTGTTTTTCGAGGATGCTCAAGAATTACTGTTTGAATGTTTGGTAGTTCCCATCTTTTATTCTTTGATTTTTCATAGTAATATTTTGAAATAATTTATTTGAATTCAGAGTTGACTAATCTTTCAGCTGCATAAAATATATTGTTACCTTACACATCCCCAATCCCTACTCTTCTCCATGCTTCTGTTCCACTGCAGCATCACAGTGTGGAAACTTTTTGAAGATCCCTTGTAATTAGTTTATCCTAGTTCTCTGAGTGGCAATCATAATTTTCTTTTCAGGCATTTAGGAACACTACTTCTGCTGTTGTATTTCTATCTAATGTTCTTAAATTTGAAGATATAGAGCAACAATTTACTCATGGAACAGAAAACACACCTCTTAATTTGAATCTCAAGTATATCTACAGCATTTAAAATTATAGATGGAAGCTAAATTAAATACCTCTGTTACTTCTCTGTTATTTAAATAATCACAATAAAATTTGCACTAATAGCATTATTATTTAACAAATATGATCCATTAGAAGGTTATGTTCATTTAGCCTTTTTTTCTTCTATCCACCACCCCAATGCATATTCCTGAAAATGAAGGTGTTGATCAAATTTCATTCCTACCACATGCATGCATGAAGCTTTCTACTTTAGTTGAGTAAATACGATAATTCCATCTCCGCTTCTGCACAAGTTCAGCTGAAAATCTTGTCCAGTTGATTTATAGCACAGTAAAAGTCACATTCACAAGAAATCAACTTGTCGTGAGCTTTAAATTCCTCTCCTTGGCAACAAAATGGGATAATACTGTCTCACAGATACAGTTATGTGTAAAGCTCCAATCTATTTTAAATTCATGCTGCACAGTTGCTTGTTTACATTTAACCAAATCTGATATGATAAATCAAAGAATTTATGGAAATTGAACACACGTTATCTTCAGACTCTGTGACTAAAGCATCAGGGATATTCACGTACATGTTTAATATGTGAGAGGAATACTGTAACATTAAAAGAACTTTCAGTTAGATTTAGCATATTACCATAAAAATTATCCATGAATGTTACATTTCTTAACCCATCATTCTGTATCACATTTGCTTATATCCATGATAATAAGACCTAAACCTTCTCATTAGACTAAGTAGTCTTCCCTTATTTAAGAAAATGATTGCAAAGGGTGAAAACATGTTCAGATTGGTTTTCACTTACCTATTTATAATGGACCAAACTTATTCTTAACCAATACACCACAATAAAATTAGATATTTTGTATTGTGGGAGTGCCCATTTTTTAATGTAATTCTAAGCACAATTCAGAATTTGTTTGTGCAGTTACATGCAATCTCATGTTGAAAGAGTACACATTGATTAAAAATGCCTTAGGCAAGCACAAATCAATAAATTCATAAGATACTAAATTAAAATCTTCAGAATGACATGTTTAATCAAGTGTATAACAAATGGTTACTTCAAAAATCCCTAATTAGTAGCTTCATATGCACATACTGACTCACTGAAAAAGCAGACTTTCTGCACGAGTATGTGGAACACGTTTTTTTCTCACTGCAGGATAGAATGCAACACCTTCCACTTCTGGAAAAGATGGAATTAAAATTTGTATCACCTTTGAGGAAAAAACAATGTATGCTAGTTTCACGTGCAGCATACATATTTACAAACTGCAATTACATTTCTAATATTGGTATATTTGTAATGCATTCAGAACAGAAGAGATGCATGACTTGTTATAACTATCTATGTAGTGCTGCAAATTTCTAAGCACCATGGAAAGTCCCAAAGGTCATATTTTGCATTTTCACATCTTAAAACAGAGTTGAAAGCACTTATACATATTTACTCTTCATTTGACAATTATAAAAATGCAGAATGAGCATTATTTATGGGCAATAAGAAAGAGAAAACCAATGAAGTTGGGCTTCCTTTGAACATTAAAAAGAAAATGCCTCCACTATATATAATAAGGCAACTATCTTTACCTGCAATTGAAAACTGTTTTTCTGCATCAAGAAAGAGACATTGGTAATAATCATCTCTGGCTGACAGCACTCATGAAGACAGTATAGACAGTGTTGATACATCTGGCCTAAGTGTTGTATTCATCTTCATTAGAGGACAAGAAAGAGGTACCTATTTCACTCTTTTTACCATAGAATTCTGTTCGCAAACGTTTTGCAATATGACTTTGTGCATGTTTGTGCAAGTGATCTTTTCGGTAGAAACCTTTTCCACATTCTATGCATATTTGGGATTTATCACCTGAGTGTGTGATAAAGTGACGTGAAAGATGTTCGTTTCGCTTGAAAGCTTTGAGGCATATGGAACAGGTATAAGGACGATCAGGGCTATGCCCTTGCTTATGCCTATCTAAATGTTCCTTTCGCTTCAGACCGGCTCCACAAATATCACAAACAAACCTTCTTTCCAGCTGGTGCGCTAGAAGATGTTGTTGCAACAGCTCTCTTTCTGGATATGCCATATGACATTCTGGGCAACAAAATAACATAGAACCATCTATTCCTGTCGTGAGAACATCATTGCCTTTTACCTCTGAAGTGGGAGAGACAGAGCACTGTTTATTATTTTCTTTAGATTCACTCTTTAAATCACCCTTTCCTTTAAGCAATTTATTTGCAATGAATGCGTTACTCTCTTCATTTGTGGCAGCAGTGTATTTCAAGAAATGATGCAATGTTAAGGGCAATGTGGAAGCCGTTAAACGTGAAAGGTATTCCACCATGGGAGAATTTGGAGCTCCCGAAAAGCTGTGCCATGCTGATGTTGCTGGTATCATTGCTGTAACTTCATAATGAGGGGACTTAGAGACTACTTCCTGTTCAAAATATGGTTCGCTCACTACTTCAGTCATGGTAGCAGCATCCACTTTGGAAACAGAGGGTAAATTGCTGTTATCAACTTCAACTGATTTTTTAATCAAATTTTTAGTTTTTTCTTGGTCTACATCTTCCTTGTTTACTTTACAGCCTTTGCTACCTAAAGGTTGTGATCGTGTTTCTTGTTTGCGGTTTTTAACTTTTGTATCTTCTGTAGAGGTATTCATTGTCATTATCTGCAGTTACTATATAATGTGAAATTTAAGATTAACGTTCACGTCTTCGTTCATTGCAATGAGCAAATGTTGTTCACCTCTATAGTCTACCACAGTTAACTAATGTAAAACAAAACTAAGTCACGAAGCTATGCATTAACTCATATCCAAACTTTACTACAGGTAATCAGATGAGAAAATACTTTTCAAGGTATTTTATGAACGATTAAGCTTTAAGGTTATGTTGTGATTTAGTGCCTACAAAATTTCCAGAGAAACAGAAGCAAAGTTTCGGAGAAAATCATTCGTTCATTAATAAAATGCACAATACTCTAAAAGTACACGGTACCACAACGTATTCTGTGTTAAACTACGAAAACATTTTACTACACTAGCAGGTAATCGGTAAGACATATTCGGATCACAAGTGTCAGGTGTTCTGTGGTGTCAAGTATTTAAAAAGAACATTGCAGGTCAGCCATTGGGTAGATTGAAACCTTAAGGAAAGCGAATTTCATCTAATACTGAAAGTGAAAATAAATTAGCTACACTGCTCTATTAATAACTCTACAAATTTGTTAAATTTTAGAGGTTCGTTCTGTATAATTAAAAATATGATTCTTTGGAGGTGAAGACCAGCCATATTGTTTGTTTCTCCCATTGTTAATGTTGGCTATGCTGATACCGGCTGACGCTCATCTGAATCTGTCAGCCTTGACAGCCGTCAAAAGATCAAATCACAGTAATGGCGCCTGCACGAATTATTGTGGCCAAAAGTTTGATATACTTTTTAAGAAAAACTTGAAATAACAGCAAATAAGCTCAGAATAATATTGGGAATTATGGATACACTGTATTTACATTTCCCGCGTATGTCAATCTTCAATGATTTGAAGAAGTATCTACACTAGAAATTGGAAATAATTTTAGGTTATACTCTAAAATTGGCATTTAAAATGCAATCTGTTTTATTCCGTTCTTATTTGGAATGGAAGTAAATGAAGAATACAGAACCGACTTCCAAGAACAGTCTTCAAAATCTAAGCAGAAGAAAACATTGTTTTGCAGGTTACTAATGCAGAAAAGAACCAGAGTAGGTTGTCTAACTGAATCCGATGATACGGATTTGCAAGAAAGTTTTCGAAATAATTGGCCCTTCAGGCCAGAGAAACAGAATCTCTCTCAGGACACAAGCATAGGAATAAGTAGAGCAATTCAGCCAACAATATTGGACAATAAAGCAAATGAGAGAGGAATCAACATTCAGGAATATTTGAAACTTGATCCACCTAGAGATGGTAATAGCAGTAGTACAAAATTAGCACTCTGTTGCGCTATGACAGAAAGTTCAGTTTCGTTGGATCATCCTTCTAATGGGCACTATCTTTGCAAGACAGCAAAAGGAGAACAAAACATCACAACCAGCTCTGAAAAACTAGGAGATAAAAAAACAGAATTTAGTAACAAAGAATCAGGCAAGGAAACTGCTATGCAACTCGCACAAAGTAATAATTTAGAGAATCAACAAGAAAAGAAAAGCTCTGCAGTTTTACAACAGAGCTTCAGTATAAATTCGGAGTCTGCATCTAGTGGTGGTTCATCCTGTGATTCTTCACCTCCCTTACTGCAAAGTTCTTTTCCTCCATCTCGATTTAGAAGACGCCTCTTAACTCAGCGACGATCAGCTGACAACCTTCTCCTCTCCAAATCTTGTCCCTCTCCCTCTCTTCGACATTCATCCCCAGAATCAAGTCGCAGTGCTCCTGAAACTAGCCGCCAGAAGAAAAGATCCTCTTCACACGATGGTATGGTACCATCAGGTCACGAGGAACTGGAAAAGAAAGATAAAAGGAGCCTGATTGTATATAGAAGCACCCAGGGACTACAGAAAGGAGAGAGTAACATCACTTCACATGGAATTATTGCATCGATGGACAGCTTAGCTCGTCATTCGTTACTAGCTGCACAGGTGCTGCATCTAATTCCAACAACAAAAGCCAGAGAAAGGTAGGCTTTATTTACCATTTACTTTAATCCTTAAAACACTGAAAGAGTAATTGTTTGTACCTTAAAGGCTTCTCATCATGCTGAAAGTACTTTTATCAGGTTTTTCTTCAGTAGCATTACTGAATTCAATTTAAAACTGGCAACAACTGTATTCTTATGTGTAAGGTAAGAGGTAATGTTAAAGCAGTCAATATTAAAATTTTGTAATATCATCTAAAGCTATCAAGCCCAAATAACCTACCTGTCGATGGGCCATTAAATCCTGCTCATTCACTCACCCACTCTAAAGCTATCAGGCAGTTCTAATCAATATAAAATGTTCAAGAAGGATTTAAACCCCATATACTATGGAGGAATTCTTTAATATGCTGTGCATCTGATAAATATTCAGTACATATGTAGATGATGATGGATAACAGTGCAGTGGCAATTTATATTTGTTCGTAGTTGTTATTGCTGTCATACTGTAATGCAGGTTTAGAAGTTTATTCTTGAAATGGTGGTACTTTATAAATTTTCATCTTCTCTTACATAAAGCATGATAGGGGAACTCCCCTCCCAAAAAAAGAAAATCTTGGTGATAGGTGTGTACTGTTAGATATGCTCCATATTTCATAAGTGTACTATGTGTTCAGTGGCCTTGAACATTGCTCACAGTGTGACCAAACATGAACAAATGGTGCACCTTTCTTAGCCCATGAGAGAAAATAAGTTTAGTAAAAGTTGGTAATATTGATGATAGTACGTACCTTAAGAATTCTTTTTGGAGTATCTGTTACCACTTAGGAATCCTGTACCCCACCCACTGTGTTTTTTATGAGGTTGTCTTTTATAGTAAAATCATGGGATGCAAACGATAAGCAATATATAGGATACTGTGCATACTGAATGCTGGTTTTGCAAGAATTTAAGTACTTCTTCACCTTCCCTTTCAAGAAAAGCTAAGATATAATCTTGCATAATAATGTGTTTAAATGCACTTTTGCTAGAGGAGACAGACTGCATCATCTGCTAGCAGAAGCAGCTAAAGTTCATCCTCCACAAATGTAAAACTGTGCTTTAAAAATCTGATGTGTTGCACTCACATGACTTTATTTACTCATGTACTAACCATTCTTACAAACTGTTATTCCTATATCTTCTTCATGTTAGTTGAGATGAACATTTGCAGAAATTATCTTATTGCTTATTTCCTCGTAGGTGCAAGGGGAATATGGGAATACATCAGGCTTTGAGCGATAGTCAAATCTTTTAAAGCTTTCAAATTCCGTTTTTTCAAGTTCTGTTCTCTCACGGTTAACACATAAAAAAATATGATGTGTTGCACCAGCATAACTTTCTCTACTCTTGTACTAACCATTCTTACAAACTCTTATTCTTCTATCTTCTTTGTGTTAGTAGAAATAAACATTTGCAGAAATTATCTTACTGCTCGTTTTCTTGCACTTGCAATGAGAATATGGGATAGGTCGTGAGGCAAGACATGAACAAATCTTGCACATAGGGGAAGCTGTTTTCCTTCCCTCCGTCTGTGCAACAGCTGAGAGGGGGAAAGGCAGGCAAGCTTACCGCCAATGAATAAACGTTACTATAACAGCGTATACCTTAAACAATTGCAGTTCACATGAAAGTAATTGTTGACACATAGCCATATAGTCAAATCACTTTGTTCGTTATAATGCTAATTTTATACATATATAATGTCAATTATATATGCAATAAAGCTATGCTAGTGAACTTCACTCCTTCATGGACGGAAATGTTATGACTTCTGCACATACATGATTGCGCTACTTCTCCCACATCAGTCTTTCAGGTGAAGAGTTGCCATTGCGCAGGTAGGGGAATTGTTCTTGTCTTGTCTCACAACCCAGAATACAGTAGGCTTTGAGCAATAGTCAAATCTTTTAAAGCTTTCAAACTCCGTTCTCTTCGCACAGTTAACATGTAACAAAATGAGTAGTGATGTTCCATTTGACAGATGTAAAAGTTCTCCAAAACTTACACAAATAAGGAATATCTCTGAAATGGTTCTCTCTGCAAAAAGTTTGTTGTTAGCTAATGCTGGATTTCTGACAATGAAGTCATTAATCCTCTTGCTCTCCAATATTTTTCACTGATGATATTGAAGAGAGCAATAGCAGTAATAGTAACCGCTTTTTAGAGAGCACCATATTTTTATGCTTTGGCGGTCACATCGCTCTCTCACAACCCCCAGAATGTTTGGAGGACCACACCTGTCGTTGGTTTACAGGTCTCACCGACCTGACCGGGAGAATTATCAAAATAAATTCACCGACCACATCCTCTGATCACCAATCAGAGGACGTATTACATGCCATGACAGGTCAGCATGTTAGGGGTTAAGATTTTATAGAGAAATTAGAGAAGTGGAGAGGTTGGAAAAATAAAGACTCCCTACCCCTCGGGAACCCTAATAGCATCGGGGTCGGAAGAGAACAAGAGATGACCAAGGTAAGGTCAGATAGAAAAGTTACAGTGAGGAGCGAAACACCAGTAAGTGGAAGTAATGTTCTGCTCAGCTTGGGTACCTTGTGGTCGCTATTCACATATCCCCTAGACAGAGACCCCTGAGTATAGGCATGTCAATATAATTACAGTGTGAATGTTATATTTTCAATATAACTTCATATATTTTAATGTTCTACCGAACTTGATTAATTCAGATGTTACATTATCCGGACCTACCGCTTTATTAGACTTTAATTTGTTGATTATATAATTGACCACTGAACGTAGACATGAGCACTTCTTGGCCGTTAAGATCAGTTACTTCTTCAATATTAGCTATATTAACATTTTCTAACAGTGATGGTTTTAATAATTCTGTAAAAAATTCTTTCCATCTGGCTAAACCTCGATCAATTTGAGTGACTAGGTTTCCATCTGCATCTCTACATACAGAAGGGATAAAAGATTGAAACTTGTTAAATCTTTTAACTTTGCTGAAAAGTTTTGTTTCATTTTCATTGTAATTATTTTCTACATTGATTATTTTGTTATTCAATCATTTTTTCTTTTTCTAATTACATATCCGATTTGGTATCTTTCTTTTTTCTTTATATGCTTCTTGGTTAGCTGTGCAAAAAGTTTATTTAGACATATACTGTGTGTTTTAGCAAGATCTACATTTTTGTATAGTAAGATTTGCTCTATCTCTTACGGTTTACCAGTTATGCAAAAGTTATCCAGAGTAAATAGGATTTCATGGGCTATAGCCAGAAAAGTCAAGATATGCATTTCATTTGCCATAAAAATATCTCATACATATGGCATTTTAATCAAAATCGCTAGAGCCATTTTCAAGAAACTCAAAATTTTCTATGTAAAGGGTAGTTTTGGGAGGAGCAATTTTCTTCAAAATCAGGGTGTTGCATCCTTGAAAGACATTAAACTTAAATACCGACTTTGATTCTTAACTGACTTTTTGTTTTTGACAGACAGACACACACACCTTTTTCTAAAAATGCCTGTTTTTGGATTCAGGGGCCCTCAACACATGTTTCCAGTGAAATATCGACATCAAATTTTTGGGTGGAATGCAATACTTCCTCTACTTTACTATATGTAGTAGAGAAAGTAAAAATGTAATAGAAGAAAAAAGTTAAAGTAAATGTTATTTGACTGTTAAATTTTAGTTACTCCTAATAAATGAGTGTTGCATGCAGTTCTTCTTTGATTCCCGCATATATAAATATAAATGTTAAGAGATTATGTTGTTCATAATTCATTACACAAAATAAAATGACCCAAATCACAGACCTAAGCATATATAAATATTGGGACAATCATAAGCAAATGCTAAGAGAGTGTATTGTTGATTACACAAAATAAAATGACCCAAATCACAAACCTAAGTATACATCTTGTAATTATTGGGACAATCATTAGCATCAGTGAGGAACACTGGTTGCTAATTAGTGTAAACTTATATTAAAAAAAATAAACCTTTTCTAACCTGCAGTGAATCAGAAATCTAAGCTTAAATAAATAGTGGGACAATCACAAGTATAATAAGAAACATACACTTGCATGCTTTTATATTACTACTGGTTGCTAATTTTGTAAGCTTAGATATATAAAACTAAACCTTACCTTAAGTTAACCCCCTTGTGAATTGGAAACCTAAGCTCATATAAATAGCAGGACAATCGTAAGCATCATTAAGGAATGCACACCCACTTCACTTGTGTGCTTTGGTGTAAACAATGGTTGCTAATTAATGTAAGCTGATATAAAAACATCTTAACCTAATACAACCTCTCATGAATCAGAAACCTAAGCCTACATAAATAGTCAATCATAAGTATGGTTAATGAACACATCCGAGTGAATGGTCACATGTTTTGTTATACTTGAATTAATGTTATGTGCAAATTCTGACAGTTCCCTCGGCATGTATTTCACACAGCTGAGGGGTCTGTCATGACAACCAGGTTTAACCTTGAAATACCTAGCCAATGGTCTTTGTGGCCAAGCAGTCCCACAATAGCATGGCCACAAAGGTTATTTCCTACATCAAGAAGAATGTATACCTTCCTAATTCAAAGTAAAACTTCATATCTAAAGTCAATCCGACACAAACATTAGACATCACATTATTTACACCTGACAGAAGAAGTTAAGAAAAGTGATACTCCAACTAGTGTTCTAAAATTATTGGCATTAGAGACAATCCATACTAGATTTCCAGAACACGAATGGCTCCATATTTATACTGATGGATCATTTATATCAAACCAAGATGGAGCAGGTGCTGGAGTCACATGTCACCTCTTTTTCTATTACAAATCTTTAATTTATGGAACTACTAACTTTGATGGAGAAATTGAAGCAATTCGAATGGCCCTACAAAATCTTTTGTACAGAATTTCACATTTTCAGCAAGCAGTTATTCTCTCAAATTCCAGGGCAGCAATTATAGCAATTACTTCCAAGTTGTCACCAAAAAACCAAACAATTATAGAATGTTGGAAAATCCTTACCCATCTAACAGCACTTCAAAAACACGTAGTCTTCCAATGGATACCAGCTCACTGTGGACTGAGTGGTAATGAGAAAGCTGATTTTCTTGCAAAAAAGGTACCGGCAATGTGCAGAAATCAATAGTTAATCTACCATTTTATGCAGCTAAAAGATTAGTCAACTCTGAATTCAAAAAAATTATTGAAAAATATTAGTATGAAAAATCAAAAAATAAAAGATGGGAACTACCAAACATTCAAACAGTAATTCCTGAGTATCCTCGAAAAACAGCAGTTGCAACCTTCAGGTTGATTACAGGACATGATTGTCTGGCAAAACATTTAAACAGAATTGGGATATATTCTTCACCACTCTGTCCTCTATGTGATCTGCAAGAGGAAATGGATCGAGACCACCTTCAAATATGCCCGGCCACTTCTAATGCCCCATCCATCAGTGAAAAATATTGGAGAGCAAGAGGATTAATGACTTCATTGTCAGAAATCCAGCATTAGCTAACAACAATATCAAGTTTAAACCTGGTCTTTGTCTTCCGATAAAGTAGTTCAAACCTGGCTGTCATAACAGCAGATCCTTTGCCACCCATACGCCATGCACGGAAAGCATGCTGAGGGAACTGTCAGAATTTGCAAGTAATGTTAATTCAAATATGATTATATTATTTTTATATTAAAAAATTCAAATGTTGGCATATGTCCTGTTGTGATGGCAGTGTTTATTAGTCTTAGTTGACTGTTCTGCTGGTGTAGTAATGTAAGGAACATTGCTAATTTGTTGCTATAAACAAATTATACCTTGTTATACACAAGCTGACAGGATAGAGGAAAGACTTAATTTTTACTCAGGGAGTATGAAAGCTTGTTGAAATCCAATACCATATCTGGGATTTCAAGATCATTGTGGATCTTTGGCTTACTTTGTAGTTGCTCTATCAAGTGCTAATTAAGTCTCTTTCATCTTTCATACATGCCTTCATTGCGATAAGTTATCCAGAGATGTTCACATTACCATTGACCAAAAGAAGTCATCCCCAAATTCTGTGGAACAGTAGGAGACTTTTACAAACTTCACACAAAAGCTGTGCTCTCATTAGGTGTAGAATTCAATAGTTCAAGGAGAGGTTATCTAGTTCCTTTGTCTGTGTGCAAGCTTGTCATGGTCAAACCTGCCATAATTCACTGGAAAGAAAGCAATAGAACTGGTTGCACTTCCATAGAACTGTGTTCAGCTCAAGAAGTGCATGTGCAATCAGAACAAACCATGAAAGAAAGATTATAATAATTACTGTAATATATTAACATAGTAGGCTGCTGTGTAAGGAAACAACATTACAGAGTTAATTTTTCATGATTATACCTCAGAGCTTAGGAATGAATGCAAGGAAGGTGTTTTGTGGTAAGTACAAGACCTATTTTGACGATTGACACTTATTTTATGGTTTAATACCATTTGTGTTTCATTAATTTTTTTCATTGAGGAATGAAAGTTAAGTCTTGGTATCATGGGATTGGCTCAGTTCAAAGACTTTGTAATAGTTTGGTTTTAGGAATGGGGCATACTGTGAAAAACACTTGTTTATTTTGGAATGTTAGCAGGTAGATTCACTTGTTTTGTAGAAAAAGAAACAGAGTACTTATGGCCTCTTGGTCTCTTTGTGTTCTTTGTCATTTCTTGGTGACTGCAGTTTGCCAGAAGTTCCTTTCAAATTATATTTCTCATTGTTTCATGACACATATACTTCGTCCTCTTTATTAACTATTAACATGTACACAAATTTTGAAGGCTGACCCATAACTCTGTTGATAGAGCACCTGCCTGCTGTGCAAGGGGTCCCAGATTTGATTCCCGGCTGGAAGGGTGGGAATTTTTGTTTAACCTAAGATTATTCCCCATCCTCCCTAGAGTGTGAATGTGTGTGAATATAAGTTAATCCAAAGTAACAGAAACCCAAAGTTCAAAATCGCCGCAAAGTGAATGAACACCATTGGTGTTGAGCAATTGTTCCAAGAGTTTAAAAGCTGCCGATATGACCTTAAATGTAAAGGTGGCATATAAATGAAACATTGAAAAAAAGCAAACTTTGAAAAGTAGAATAAGAATTGAAAAATTCAATGTTATACCTGGGATTTGAACCCAGATCTTCCACTCTATGTATGGTTGCGCTTAACCACACAATTAGCATGACAACATGCTAGTGCAACATTAAATTCCTCAACTGGTTCAATGCTATGGGATTGAATTTTTCAGTTCTGATTCTACCTCTCAAAGTTTGCCTATATACAGTTTGTGTTTGTTAGAACAATCATCATAGATTTACCTTATGTATGGAAATTTTAATGAAAACTTTAAAGCCCAGGGCCTAAGTGCTTATGATTTTAAGTTGCCATTGGGGTATGTGGTCTCAAATTTGAGATTCCCTTGTGGTCTGCTGGAAAAATGGAAATCAGTTTAGGAATTTAATGTTGTACCAGCATGTTGCCATGTTAGCTCAATGGTTAAATGCAACTACACATGAGTGGAAGATTCATGCATTTATGCTTGCATTTATGTAACCTGTAATGTCCTGTGCATCCTTTAGACATTTTATAGACATTCTAGAGTGCATTTCTAAATGGGAATCTGACCACAGTTTTGAGGATGCCATACATCCACAAAAATAGCTTTTGTTACTTATTTAAGGAACTACATCAATGGCTGGGGTTAAAGATTTTGTTAATTTTACCCATGTTTGTTTGTTTCCTTTCTCTCCACCCCCTCCAAGATGGAGTATACAGATCAAGTGAGAATCACTGAAAAGTTGGTAGATTGAATTAGTTGTTGTTTTCTATAATCGCTCCACCGTTAGATCCGCACTTGATGTAAACACAAGCCATCAACAACGAACTCGCAATACGGCGAAACCAAAGCACACCATAAAATATAGTACCTTAAATATCGGCGATTAACTGTGAGTTTTCAAGATGTACGATAACCCTGGTAAAGAATACTTAAATGTAACGTGATATTTCTGAAATTCCTGAGTAAATATTGTTCTGTTGCAACATAGATACGAGGTATGAGTCCACATGGTGTTTGTTTTATGTTAGTCGCAGGTCATAACATCAGGTTATCGCGGAATGATACAAGGGGCGGATCTAAGGCTGGATGAAGTATAGTGCCTTGCATCTGGCAATGAAGCCATTAGCATTCGTGCTTTCCAATACTTTTGAACTGTAGTTTCTTCTGATCTTAATGCTTCACAGGTCTTCAAGTGGTCTTCGTTCATTTCTGCTGGATCGTTACACAGGACACATATTGGTGAAGCTGAGATACCTATTCTGTGAATTAGTGTTTCTGGCAATTTGTTTGGCTCCCAGCAGATATAGTGTAATATTGTTGCACACCTTGTGTTGACATTGGTACCTCAAGTGCTTCTTATCTCCTCACAGCTAACCATGCCTATTACCCAGTAGCATAGAATAGATGCAATAATAATAGTTAAGAGTGTAGGGAGTAGCTGTCATCGAGAAAACTTGCGTAACAGTTCATATGCATCCCACATTTTTTGTTTTAAATCTTAAACATATTTTCATTGCTATTAATAAATTAACAATCACAAATTTTCAGGACAATCTTTATGGGACTAGGAGCTTATCTTAACCCTTTTATTCTATTTTAAACATGTGTTGTATGAAAAAAAGTTTTATTTAAATTTTTTAGTATCTGTTGTGGTTTGTGGAGCTAGGTAAGGCCTAGGTGTAGGTGCATCATGGTATTGTTTGCTCTTCTGGACTGATACCTCAGTATACTGAGAACAGCTCTTGCTTTTTTTGGGAGTGGGGGGGGGGGGGTGATGTTTAGTTTTGAGGTTATTGTACCAAAGTAATTGATTTCTATTCTATTGTAATTTAGGTAGGCTTTCCTGTACTTTTCTGACATCTTTTTTGTTATTACTATGGCTTATGGTTTATTAGTGTTGATTGTGATTCTCCATTTCAGCATCTATGTTTTAAATATGCAAAGTTATTTTCTAGTTTAGTTTTGGCTGAGTTTGGCTGCTGTGCACCAGTAGATGATATCTGCAAATGGAGAGTGGATTTCTGGGGAACACCTGCTGTCTATGGGGTGTGTAGGAGTCCAGATATTGCGCATCTTTACAGGATGCCTGCTTCCTTTGTCATGAGGTGTAATAGGGTGATGTTACTTTGATACATGCTTGTGAGCTTTTTAGGAAGCTTGCTGTCTACCTGGCTATTCTTTCCAAAATTTAATGCACTATTAGCTTGTATGGAGGCCATTTATTCAGCACTTACTAGTGCAGCCTGGAGTTTTTTAAAAGTGATCATTGTTGTAAAATCCTGTGTTGAAGTTGTCTTGGAATTTGGATAGGACTCATAGAATTTGGTCTTGTAACATTATTGAACTTATAATTTAATATTAGGAAGTTGCACAATGTGCATTGATACAGGTACATTAAAACAATACATATTGCATGCAACTTATCCAGTACGTCTATATTTGTTCCACGTATTGTTTTTCGTGTTTCACTTCACTTTTGCTTTGTCTATTCATCCCCACAGCAAAATTTTCTTAATGATATTGTTCTCTTTTCATGCACTTCCACGTGATATCTTGTGCCTTGTTTCCCATGTAATGCGCACACACATTCTTCGCCTGCCTGTGGTATGTTTTTTCCGTACATATCAGATGGTGGAAACCATGTGTTGCAAACCTTGTTACAAAATGCCTAAGTTCATAGTTTGCACCTTTCCTGTCTTCCTTGGTGATTGTGCCCATGGTGTAGAAATCTTCCCAAATTTCAGCTTTGTTCCTTTGGTGTTCCTTCACTGTTTGCTTGTATGCCTCTGTTGCTGGTAACAGTATTTGTAGTTCTTCTATCCACATTGTCTCTGCACATTTTATGTATCATTCTGAACAGTGAGTACTTTGATAGACACAGAATCTTCTTCATGAATGTTTTCGTCACTTCCTCTATGTTCTCTAAATTTCTTTTCATCAGGTGCTCCCATATTAGTTGCAGTCTGTGGGTTATCATCAGAGTTATTTTTGCCTTGAACAATTCCATCACCATCTTTAGAGATATTTTATTCAGGTGCTTCATGTCATGCATGGCTTTCACTGCTGACACTACTTTGTCCTTTATGTGCTCTGTGAATATGGTTCCTTGTGTCTGTAGCTCTATACCCAGGCATTTGAAGTTGTTTACCATTTTTAGCGGTCGTCCTGTAGCTTTATGGTGTCTGCTACTGCATGTCTTCCTCCTCTCTAGAAAGTTATCATTACAGGTTTTTCTCTGTTGAGTATTAGTTTGTTGTTTTCTACCCATTCCGTTAGTCTGTTTATTGCTGTCTGTAGGTTGTCTATTGATCTTGATACCATCTCTGTATCATCTGTCTAGATGTACGTTTTCACTTCCTCTGTCTCTGTTGCCTCGATCACATCTATTGTTACCACGTTGTTAAGGTGGTCCCTTTGCACACTCCTCTGCTTTGTGTTATCGGTTCCTGTATTGTTACATTGCCATCCACCAGCACTCTGTTGTTTGCCAAGATGTTATTGGTTATTCTTGTGATTGGATTTTCCTCTCCGATCGCCTTTGCTAATTTTTCTAGGCAACGACCCGGTACCTTAGATCAGGTGCTGCAGTTTGTCTCTGAAATTTGGTTTGCCAAACAAGTTTAACCTGTCTTCTTTCTTGGAAGTTTGAAAACAGTGTTGTAATATTCAGTTTTAACCAAAAAGGTAAGTCGATTAATATTACTACACAACACTTATAATTTACCAGAACATATTTCGGAGGATGACTTTCCTCCATTATCAACCGGACATGGACTGGTTCTCTCTGGTGTGAATGGTGGGGGAAAAAAAAGGTTTAAGTTGTGTTTTATTCTTGGAGTTTTAATTTTTTGGTTTTAGTATATGAATTGTCATTTGTACTGTTTTACCATTTGTTTTTAACGTCTTAACCGTTTTACTGTTTTACCACTTAATTTTCCACGTTTTCACTGTTTTAACATTCGCTTTTTAATGTATTAATTGTTTACCATTGTCCTTTTTACTTTCTCTACTGGTAAGTAGGGGAAGTATTGTATTCCACCCAAAAATTCGATGTTGAGATTTCACCGGAAATATATGTTTTGAGGCCCCCTGAATCCAAAAAAAGCATTTTTAGAAAAAGGTCCATGTGTGTGTCTGTGTCAGTCTGTGGAAAGCATAACTCAAAAACGAAAAGTCGGTTAAAAACCAAACTTGGTATTTCAGTTTAATGTCGTTCAAGGAAGTAACACAAAGATTTTGAAGAAAATAGCCTCTAAGCTACCCTTTACATGGAACATTTTTCGAAAATTTTGATTTTCTTGAAAATGGCTCTAACGATTTTGATTAAAATGCCATATGTTTGAGATATTTTTATGACAAATGAAATGTATATCTTGAATTTTCTGGCTATAGCCCCTGTAGTCATATTTAGTCTGGACGACTTTTGCATAACTGGTAAACCGTTAGAGATAGACCAAATCATACTATACAAAAAATGTAGATCTTGGTAAAATACACAATTTATGTCTCAATAAATTTTCTTGTAGGGTGAACCATTTCGGAGATGTTTGTTGTTCATTTTTCTATATGTTAAGCCTGCAAAGAGAACGAAATCTCAAAGCTTTAAAAGATTTGACTATCGCTCAAAGCCTACTGTATTCTAATATTCCCCTTTCACCTACAAGGAAATAAGCAATAAGATAATTTGTACAAATGTTTATCTCAACTAACACGAAGAAGATATAGGAATAAGAGTTTGTAAGAATTTGTAGAAGAGTTTGTATATAAGATGTACAAGAGTAGCGAAAGTCATGTGAGTACAACACATCAGATTTTTTGTTTTAGCTTTCACCTTTTAAGTACATAAGTTATGAGTGTTTTAGACTTTAAAGCTTTTGATTTTGGGCCCAAATGACCTAGCTGTCGACCTACCCTTAAACTCCACTCAAACTCACTCACTCACTCACTCACTCACTCACTCACTCACTCACTCACTCACTCACTCACTCACTCACTCACTCACTCACTCACTTACTCTGCCAAATTTTTGGTATGCACTGAGGTGTGTCTCATTAATTGTAATTATGTAAGATTGTAATCTTGTTAATAGGTATAGTTCTTATTTTGTGTTGTTTATTCAATGAATGTTTCCTTGTTAACATACAGAGACAGACAAAAGCATTCGGACACCAATATTTCAACGAAATATTTATCTGTATTCCGGTAATAGCAAAAGCTAGAGATGTCATTTATATAACACAACTATATCTTATTGAAGAGCACAAATATTAAATACATATTAAATGAACTTCAATCCATGTGATAAGCAATAAAAAACTAAACATGCTTTTCCTTTGTGACAAAAGTATTCAGACACACAACTACACAAACTTAATGTTTCGTTATAGTATGCCCGTTTCTTTGTATGATGGTCCGCAATACTTTAGGCATGGAGTTACATGCTTCCTGATGTCATCAGAACTTATGTGCTTCCATTTTTCTAGAATTATCTGTTTAAGATTATCTATTTTTGTCAGTAACTGGTTGTTTAACCTATTGTGTAATTCCTCCAGATATTTTCAGGATTTACAGTTATGTAATATTTATTTTAAGATTTCTGTCTGATGACTGAGGTGGGTGTTCAGAATATGAATGACATCCATCAATCCAAAGCTTGACTACACATGCAATGTGCTTGGGATTATTATCCTGCTGAAAGTGGAAACTCCTGCTAAAAGTAGAAACTCCTACATAAACCTAATTTCTCAGCACTCAATTTCACGTTTTGTTTCAGTATGTTTAAATAGACATACTTGTCCATGATCCCATAAATTATTGCAAGTTTACTCACACCAAATGAAACCATACATATCCAGACCAAAACTTAACGCCCCTGGGTTTGACCATGGCTTGCATGTTCTTAACATCCCACTCTTTATTCTTCTATTATCATACTTTCACTGAGGTACACATTGAATTTACTTTCATCGGACCACAATGCCCTGCTCCAGAACTCTTCATCTTTTCCTCTGCAAATTGCTTGCACATTTTCTGATTTGCTTTACTGACATAGCGTTTTATCCTGGGCATTCAAACCAGCACTATTCAGCATTCTGGTGACAGTTAGGAATTGGACGGCTTTTCCTACATTTTCTCTTAAAAGGGTTGTGATTTTGGATGCTGAAATTTGTGGATTTTCTGCACCATTTTGACAACTGTCTTCTTATCCCTAAGGCTAAGTTTACATGGACATCCTTGCCTTGCAATGCCGATGACTGTTTTCCTTTCTTTGTAGTTTTTACAATGCTGAGCATTGTTTCTTGGGTTCTTTTAACAGCAAGAGTTATTTCTGCGCACTTTTTTCTTTGGTTATAAAGGTTGATGGTTTTTCTTTCCACAATCATAGTTTCCGGTACTTTGTGCCCCATTGCGATTTAAATGTGGCAACTGCACATCTTAATATTGTATGTGTATAGGACACTGCGAGTACAGTACTGATATAACAAGACACTGCATCTAGATACTGTTTACAGTGTTTGTACCATCAAATTGGGGTGCATCTGAATACTTATGTCCAAGCATAATAACAGATGATGGTAAAGAAATTATCATATTTTATCAAAGAAGAACATTTTTGTTGAAATACTAACACTAGTAGTCAAGAGGACTGAAGGGGACAAAATGCAATCATAAGGGAAAAGTATATGGGTGTTTTAAATATAATTATGCTGGGTCAATATTACGTATTACGTGTGTCCGAATACTTTTGTCTGTCTCTGTATATGTTCCTTATTTTAGTGTCCTGTGGTTATAATGCATCTGCCACGGTTACCTTTGTTTTTGTGCTGAATTATGAGTGGCCATATGTTAACTTTTGTTAACATACAGTGTTTTTTTGTTTACAAACACTGCTAGCTTTTGTCCAATTCATTATTTTTTTTAACCATTGCAGTGTTTATCATGTTCTTCATTGCTTGTTGCTGATATTTTGGTGCTGTATTGTTGTGAATGGCCTTTGTCATGGCTTGTAGCTGTCTACTAAGTAGCACTAGAGCTGCTGAAGAAGTAGTAAATTGAGTAGTGAAGCTTTCTTCTAGCTTTTTGATCTGCTTTGGGATATTTATTAATTGTTCTTATGCTATCCTTGATAGTTCTTTCATGTGTTGTCTAGTCTCTTCAGCATGGAGTTTGTTTTTATTCTCTGGAATGTGCTGAATACTAAGTGGTGGCCATTTTTTATATTCTGTGGTGCTGGCAGTAATGGGAGGTTGTGTGAGTTTAATGTGCACCATTTATGTTGCACTGAAATTTATGGTTCTCTTGGATGTTTTGGGCAACTTATCTGACCAGTGCAACAGTCTGTGGTTCTGATGTTACACGATGTGCTACCTCATTTATTTTTGTTTAATGGTCATAAAGCCATGTTTGTGTGTTCATGCCACAGTGAAACACCAACTGTTATTTATGCATTTGTTTTTATGTCCATAATGGTAGCAGTTGTGATTCTGTGTAAAAACATTCTCATTTTCCAGCTACCTATAGTAGCACTACATTAATTTGCCTCAGTCATTTACCATAATTCTTACCAGTGTTGTTGGTTTGCCTTTGCGAATTATGTGGGACATTTGTCGATTTCTGGGTGTGTTGTCCGTGTGCTACTTAAAATCTGTGTTTCTGGAATGTTAGTCGGCATCCTTTTGACGACTGCTGACAATGCACCCTTTATGCTTAGGATGCTTTTTTGTTGCATTCCTATGATAGTTTGTTACATACTTCGCATTAAATTCAAAATTTCTTTCAGATACTGCTTGATTAAACTCCATCACATTTGGGTCATTGATGAAAGTCAGCTCATATGTGTGCTTGGGCTATCTGTGCCTCATTTTCTGTATTATCACATTGTGTATTATTTATCTCCTGCATTCTAGTGTTGCATTAACCTAGAGATGGTAGAAAGGATAGCTTTTGCAGATTGCTGTCTAACATATAACCTTAGCTGCCAAGAGAGCTGCACATTGGGACAGACAGCTAATCTAGATGGGAAAAAAGAACTTCTTTCCTTCTTCTTCATCATTTAATTACACTCCTGTATGGAGAACTGACACCCCCTAGGACTTACAAGCTTGTGCCTGGCAGAGAGCAGACAAATCTGTGGACCAGAGTGAAAACCTGGAAGCAGATGATTAGCCCAGCACTAGATATGAGAGTGAAAAAGAGGATAATATGAAATGCAGGCAAAATGGATGAATGGAAAGATGATGATGGAGCATTGGTGGTTAAAATTTATGAGTAGGATAATTACATTTTAGTTTCACTTATTAGTCTTCTTTACTTATTTGCATCTGCTAGTAAGTGAAACTGAAGTATAATCATCCTACTCGTAAATTTTAACCAATTTGACAAAGTTTCACTGTTTTAAACACATCCAAAAATTATATATAAAACTTTTTTCCTATTTATAAAATTTGAATGAAACTTTGTATAGCAGTTGCAAGTAGCATTCTGCTATTATACACAGCATAATTGACTGTGCTTTGTCAAGAGTAACTACCCATTTATAAAGGGTGAACTCAGACAAAATGAATAACTATGTTTCTACTTACCGGATAACTTTGTATAGGAGCTACAAGTAGTGTTGTAGCATACTGTATGCAGATGCTGACTGCATTTGTTGAAGAGAAACTATTTCTTCATAGGAGGTAAATTCAGACAAAATTGGTGACTTCTTTCGTATTTCTTCATTTCTTTATTTATTAATGCAAAGCTATATACAGGTGAGTATGACCAATGTCCATCCTTGCTGTTTACCAGTCAGCATTTAGTTCTATGACTCTTATTTACTGCCCATGTTCATTTACTTTTCACATAGTTTAAACATATCAGTTATAGCAGTTTTCTATCTTAAATTGGGTATATCCTTTTCTTCAAATTTCAGTCCTTTTACAATTGAATATTACATATTTCAGATCTTCATCTCCACCACATTTAGGACATTGCTCTTGTAGGATATCCTTCCTTAAGCCTTTTAATCCCACACTCCTGTTCTTACCCTTGCAGTGGCTTCTCACTCTTCTTCATTTGTCACATCTATGTATCCTCCCCTTCCCCAAGCGACCATCTTCAGTTTTTAAAACACCAATGATCTCTTGTTGGCTATATCAAACACTTTTTTGTATTTCTATACCCCCAAATCTCTTTCTTGCCTTTTTAAAAAAATGTTCACATTTTCTCTTTCCCATCTCTTTCCAAACCGATTACTTTCCAAATTTTTCCTAAGATAGTTTACGAACCCATTGTTGTTTTAACATCTCTCCTCCTATTTTAGACACTTCTAACAAATTTCTTTCTTCAATGCTCAAGATTCTATACCAAAATTTCAATGCCCTTTCCATAATTGTTACCATACTTGCCATTCTGCCCAGTTCTATTTGTGCTACCGACCTAACAGATGCACTTGGTAACCAAGCATTTCTCTACAAAATGTCCTATGCACCTCATCAATAGCTTCCCACCTCCTTATTTGTCAGTCTGGGTGGCTCAGTTGGTTAGACACTGGCCTACTGATCCTAAAGTTGCGGATTCAAACCCAGCTCAGACTGATAGTTTTTAAACATGCTTAAAAATGACAGCTCCATGTCAGTAGATTTACTGGCATGTAAAATAACTCCTGTTGGACAAAATTCCAGCACACCGGCGACACTGATGTGATCCTGCCCATTGACAGCATTGTTAAAGAACAAAATAATTAATTATTCCCAGCTCCTTCTGATCCCCATGCAGCATTTTTGCCTCAACCACTATACTATATTCTTTTTCTAGCCTTTTGATATTCATATTGGGTGCTCTATATTTGCAGCTTCTGATAGGTGACGAAAGCCCTTTTCCCTCTGGTCAATGCAAATTTCTTGTTTTTTCCAGTTACTACCAAATCTATTTTAAGCCATAGATAATTACATTTTCTCACTATCCTATATTCTTTATTTTCATTCTTCTATTGTTGATATTTAGGAGTACTTAAATTTTCCTCCTTTTTTGAACACAGTCTGGGTCTTAATCTTGGCTTACCTATTTAACTGCTTGTCGTAAAAAGCGTAAAATCCACAGTGCACAATTTTATGTCTTACTAGATGACCTAGTGAACTTCATACCACCTAAAATTGATTTGATTGTAACTTTTCATAAGTGATTATCAATCATAATCAACCTTCCAACTCCAGTTCATTGAGATTGATTATATTATACGCATTGTGTATGCTTTGAGTGTTGTTTGGTTACTAAATTAAACTTGTTAGTAATCCAAATGAATTTAATGTGTTTTGTTCACATGAAAGACAAATCTATTCTTAAAATCCAGTACCTTTTTTTTTTATGAAAAAACAGTTTTAAATGTAATAGATGCAGTCAAACAATAGGTTCGCCAATAATGCCATATATTAAAATAATATTTTAGCTCATCCTCTCCTTGGCAGTTTAATGAATACTGTAAAATGAAACAAAATTGTTTGCACAGTCACTCAAATTTGTTGAACTTACCTTGAGAACTTTACACATTGAAATCCTCAAGCTAATTCCTCGAGTTTTGCTAAAACAGATTTTGTGGTTATGTCTAAGTCTGCCCTAATTGCTCAAGTCTCGCTAAAACTAAACTGAATGAACTTTTTTGTTTATTTCTAAACCTGCAAAGTCAATTTACCTTAATATAATGGCTGATCAAAATGAATCTTCACAAAATGTAATTAAAATCGACTTACCTAAAACTGCTCTCAAAATTCACTACTTTTTTTTTTATAGAAAATCGATTTGAAATGTAATGGATGCAGTTGTCAAACAATAGGTGTTGCCAAAAATTCCATATATTGAAAGTAATTGAGTTGGCAATTCCCATTCAAAATATCCAATTTTGATTTTTTCGATTTTATGTTCTTTTTTTCTAAATCATCCCATTATTGAGGCAAACAAAACAAAGAAGAAATTATTCAAATTGGTCAGCCATTTTCAAGATTTTGAGAGACTAACGCAGGCAATTGATTTCTGTATATAGTTTTTTAATAGGTACAAAGACTGCTAAAGACAATCTCACTGCACTTCCAGGCATGTCACATTTTTCGTGGCCTTTTCATTGGTTGCTTAAGGCAATGTACCCTTGCAACATGGTCTAAAGCAGCCAAAGAAATGGCCATGGCTGTGTATAATAGTAAATAATGTGACATAGATCGAAGGTGCAGAGAGATTTTCTTTGACGCTGTCTGTACCAGTTGTCCTAGTTATTTCAGTTTTTATTGAAATTGGTCAGCAAGAATCTATTTCTTTCGTTTATACTATGCATGTCACGGTTTCTATCTAATGAGCCTTTCTGAATGTTTATGTATTGCTTTATAGATAAATTTCTACCAGCCAAGCCAGTGCTTTTTTTTCAGTAGAAGGCTTTGGCATCAGTAATACACAATTACAGGTCTCTCATTTTAGTAACTTGTAGGACTGGTCTCACTGTACCAGCAGCATTTCATTTCCCTGAACACTGCAATGTGAACTGAGCAGCAGAAACTATTTCATCTCTGTAACAGGCCTTCATTAATAGCTACAAGTTGGTACATTTGTTCTCTGCTTCCCACTTTCTGTAAACAACTTCCATGGTTTCTGAGTTTTCTTATGTTGATGGTCTTTATCCTGCTGTAGATACTCTGTACATCAGAGGAAGTTCACAGGTTTGCCCAGCAAATTACAATGTTTTAAAACTCTCTTTTACTTTCACTACTGGTAAGTAGGGGAAGTATTGTATTCCACCCAAAAATTTCATGTTGAGATTTCACCAGATATATATATGTTTTGAGGCCCCCTGAATCCAAAAAAAGCATTTTTAAAAAGAGGTCCATCTGTGTGTCAGTCTGTGGACAGCATAACTCAAAAACAAATAGCCTGTTAAAAACCAAAGTTGGTATTTAAATTTAATGTCTTTCAAGGATGCGACACGAAGATTTTGAAGAAAATAGCCCCCCCTAAACTACCCTTTACATGGACATTTTTCGAAAATTTTGATTTTCTTGAAAATGGCTCTAACGATTTTGATTAAAATGTCATATGTTTGAGATATTTTTATGACAAATGAAATGTATATCTTGAATTTTCTGGCTATAGCCCCTGTAGTCGTATTTAGTCTGGACGACTTTTGCATAACTTGTGAACCGTTAGAGATAGACCAAATCATACTTTACAAAAAATGTAGATCTTGGTAAAATACACAATTTATGTCTCAATAAATTTTCTTGTAGGGTGAACCATTTCAGAGATATTCCTTGTTATGTGTGTAAGTTTCCGAAAACTTAGAACTTTCGTGAAATGGATCATCGTTGTTCATTTTTTTATATGTTAAGTGTGCAAAGACAACAGAATCTCAAAGGTTTAAAACATTTGACTATCGCACAAAGCCTACTGTATTCTAACACTCCCCTTGCACCTACAAGGAAATAAGCAATAAGATAAGTTGTACAAATGTTTATCTTAACACGAAGAAGATATAGGAATAAGAGTTTGTAAGAATGGTTAGTACAAGAGTATAGAAAGTCAAGAATGCAATACATCAGATTTTTATGAGAATGCTTTAGTGTTTAGTGTATTTGTTCAAATATATATGTTCTTAATACACTATGTTCTGCATACACCTCATTGAACCCTCATGACAGTTTGCATTAGCAAATATTTGAGTTACATGTTTATTTAGTGAGTTAATTATCTCTCCATATAGTTTGCATCTGGTAATGATAGATCCATGTCAAGATTCTGAAAAAAATTGAGTGTATGAAAATTGTATAAAAATAGCTTGATAATGTAACACAGCCAACCAGATTGAAAAAGATATTCAGACCTCCACATTCTGCCACCTGATTAGTAGGCCTAACTGAATGTAAACGGTTAATAAGGTCTGCACTTGCATAAAATAAATGATACTGTAACAAATGCCAAAATCAGTCCAGTTACCTTTCTATCACTTTATTGTCTTCTAAAATTTCACTGCAAATATACAGTTTTCTTGTCGTAAACATAGCACATACACACAAAAGCATGCACGTGCACATACACATTTTTTTTTTATTTTAATTAACATCCTTCAACGTGATGTCATATCGGACGGTGAATGAATGAAACAGGTGAAATGATGCTCAAATAAGCCCGAGGTCCATGGAGCTTTAAGTTACCCCACATTCGTCTTCCCAGGATAAGGGAAAACCTCGGAAAAAAAACCTTACCCAGATAACTCACCCTCGCAACCTCTTGAACGTGAGGCAGACATGCTAACCATCATGCTACCGAGGTGGGTCACACACACACACACACACACACACACACACACACACACACACACATAGACTCAGCTAGAAATCCTGAGAAAGTTCTTGACACCCCTTTAGTTTCTGCCACCTCAATTGTTAACACTCTCATACATACAGAGTTAGGCAGCTAAGCCTTAAATGTCTTTCCCTACTCGTTGGCACAGCACAGGTGTGAAGCAGCTTAGGCCAGCTCGTCTTTTGTTAAGTGCAGAGTCAGACATCACAATATATAAAACAAACATTAGCTCAAATAAGTTGCTTTCAACTACATGTATTTATAGCATATGACTATACAGGTTCAGACCTGGTCCTAACTGATGATTTTTAAGTGTACTAGAAAGCTACTAGCCCATATCAGTAGATTTACTGGCATGTAAAAGAACTCTAGGACTAAATTCTGGCACATTGGTGGTGTTGATATGTCCTGAGAACTGTGAACATTGTTTTAAAAATACCAACAATTATTGCATTAAATTAATTAAGGAAATTGAAGCTATTAACAGTGAAGCAACAAGATTCTAAAGTAAGAACAAATTAGAAACTAAAAACTTCACTTATCTTAGTAATGTTGCAAGTTCTTGTTGCAAAACTGACTCAAGTTTCGAGTTGACTCCAACTCATTCTCAAAGCTATAGCTTTGTCAGTTTTGGAAAGCTATAGCTTTGAGAATGAGTTGGAGTCAACTCGAAACTTGAGTCAGTTTTGCAACAAGAACTTGCAACATTACCAAAATAAGTGAAGTTTTTAGTTTCTAATTTGTTCTTGCTTTAGAATATTGCATTAAATTTTATTTGGGTTAGTCAAGTCATTTTAAGCTGATTAATGCTAACTTTTGTCAGTGAGCTCTTCTATCTAAAACTTAATATTAAGGTGAAAGAAACTGCTCTTTATAAGTAGGCCCCACAAACCCCTTCCCAAAAAATACCTAATCTTAACTTTCTTGCATTTTGGGATAGAACATTCAGCATCATTGCTGTACTATTCAGAAGATGAAGTTACAATATTTGAATTCTTAGACTTCACCCTCTTTAAATCATATTTGCAGAGTGTGAAAATTTGTAATTACGTTTTTGTACGCTCCTAATGTTCGTGTTATTCATTTCAAATGTTTTGCTTTAGGAATTTTCTGCATGGACGCATTGCTGCTAATTCACTGCTAGGTTCACTGGAGCTTGAGCGCACTCTTCCTCAAAGGGAACTCCGCATATTTGTTGGAACGTGGAACATGAATGGACAAGTATGCACACTTATTGTTTGACAATATTCATATATTTCTAGTATTGTAATGATGCATTCAATAGCTTAAAAATCTATGTATAGTCATCCATAATGTATAATTATTTAAGCAAAAAAGTTAATTTGTTATTTACTATCCTTTTTTCAGGCTCCCCCACATGAGCTGAATGACTTTATGCTACCAAATGATTTAGAGCATGTTCCAGATGTGATAGCAGTAGGAACGCAAGAAAGTTTTTCTGAACGTTTTGAATGGGAAGTTAGCATACAAGAGACCATTGGACCATCACATTTGCTTTTTCACTCAGCAAGTCTTGGCACTCTCCACCTGGCCATTTTCATGCGAAGAGATTTGCTGTGGTTTTGTTCTGGTAAATGTCTAAAAATTATATTTTTAATTAACTCTGTAAATTTTAATTAGGTAATGTTGGTCCTTAAAAAGTATTAACTCCTTCCCAAAAGTGACCTTATAAGCACTCCTGTAGTTGGAAATGATGATGACGATGATTACTATGACAATGACGATGACAGCAGTAGCCATAGGCCATAAATCATGAGCTTTAAGCCATAGCCATAATAATTATAATAATGATAGTAAATAAATTAATAAATGTTTTCTCTAGTCTACCTGAGTAATTTCTTCATGCAGCTGGTATCAGGAAATCATGTCAGATGTAAAATCCTCTACACAAAATGCTCAAATTATTGTTTAAAGTAAGTGATACTCATCCCAAGACAGTCAAATTAACAGGAGTAGTTGTAAGGTTCAAAGTACAAAAAATGAGGATAAGATAGCAGAACTGACACTTCTATATGAGATATACCATGCCATTAGTTTAAATGGGCCTGCTCCTTGCAGCACTGTGAAGGTGGAACATACAGTGTCTGTCTGCCAATACTCCATCCCCCAATCTGCCGGCAGTAGAGCTATTTCGCACCCTGTGAGTGCAAGGTCGACTTAGGTAGTGGAGCATTGGTTGTGTTGCCAATTGGTGTGTATCAGCGTGTTTGCTTGAGTCATGGTGCTATTTAGTACCATACAAAGAAAAGTCATTTGTAGTCATTTCATAAAATATGAATCAGTTGCTCAGCGTCGTAGAGCATTTAGCGAGGTTTCCTGACATTGATCCACCCAATAGACTTACAAGTATATAACATGTTTTACAAAGTTAATACTAGGTCATCTTAGACCAGAAAAAAATCTGATGTGTTGCGCTCACATGACTTTCTCTACTCTTGTACTAACCATTCTTACAAACTTTTATTCCTATTTCTTCTTCGTGTTAGTTGAGATAAATATTTATACAAATTATCTTATTGCTTATTTCCTTGTATGTGCAAGGGGAATATTGGAATACAGTAGGCTTTGAGCGACAGTCAAATATTTTAAAACTTTGAGATCCTGTTCTCTTTGCACGCTTAACATATAAAAAATGAACGATGTTCTATTGCACGAAAGTTCTAAGTTTTCCGAAACTGACATACAAAACAAGGAATATCTCCGAAATGGTTCACTCTACAAAAAAATTTATTGAGACATAAATTGTGTATTTTAGCAAGATCTACATTTCTTGTATTGAAGAGACTTAGCAGTAATAATAACCGCTTTTTAGAGAGCACCATATTTTTATGTTTTAGCGGTTACATCGCTCTCCCACAACCCCCAGAATGTCTGGAGGACCACACCTGTCATTGGTTTACGGGTCTCACCGACCTGACCGGGAGAATTTTCAAAATAAATTCACTGACCATATCCTCCGATTACCAGAGGACTTATTCATTAAACTTAAATACCAACTTTGGTTTAACACCGACTTTTCGTTTTTTATTTATGCTTCCACAGACTGACAGACACACAGACTGACACACACATGCACCCCCATGTACGCACATGCACACACAAACACACACACACACACACACACACACACACACACACACACACACACACACACACACACACACACACACACACAGACCTTTTTCCAGAAATGCTTTTTTTGAATTCAGGTGGCCTCAAAACATATATTTCCGGTGAGATCTCGACATTGAATTTTGGGATGGTTCTCTACAGAATAGGTATCTCAGCCTCACCAATATGTGTCCTGTGTAACGATCCAGCAGAAATGAATGAAGATCACTTGAAGACCTGTGAAGCATTAAGATCAGAAGAAACTATAGTTCAAAAGTATTGGAAAGCACGAATGCTAATGGCTTCATTGCCAGATGCAAGGCACTAGAAAACAACAACAACAACAACAATTTTGGGATGGAAAACAATACTTGCTCTACTTACCAGTAGAGAAAGTAAAAAAGCAAAGAAGTCATGTCCTCACAGAAGAAAAGATCGATGATATCAATGTTCGATTAAAACGATGGTCCTGAAAGTCTAAGTTAGCACAGTAAGCAGAACAATTCAAAACCATAACTTTGGAGCAGTTTTTCACTCAATTGACTGATGAACGAATACATAGTATGTTTCAACAAAATGGGATTACATCCCATACAGTTCAGATTTCATTGCATGCTATTGCTGACAGAGTAATTAGTGTAGGGAAGTGGTCTCCACAGACTTAACATCCTGCAATTATTATTCATGGATCACTTTAAAAGACAGGGTATATAAAACAGAACCCCAAACATTTGATGAACTTGTAGCAGTAATTGCATGTGCAACATATAGGCCACTTATAGTAATGTTTGTAAAGATCAAACTTGTCAAACTAGTCGTCACACAGAACAAACAAATGCTTTTTATTTTTCAGTGCTTTGGGGTTAATTTAATAAAATCTAGGGTAGTGAATTCTTCACAGACCAGAGTGTTTAAATGCCAGTTGTTACAGAACTCACTAAATCAATTTAAAAATGAAATTTTAGTGCTAACTTGCTTGTGTTATCAGTCTTTGTGTACATCAGAAATGCACCATCTAAAGATCAAAATTTATTCACAACATAATGGTTCTCATTTTAAGATATACTTTTCACTTTTTTATAGCAGTAAGGCTATTGCATATATCATTTTTGTTTTAGTTACCATTATAATCAACGACAAAGATGTTTCATAATATGGACACAAAGTTTAAGTTATTATAATGTTTTTGTGTAGATATATGTATGAATAACAGTGTAAAAGACGATCTACAGCTTTTTACTTCAGTGATTAATTATGATGGTGATGGTCAAAATATAAGTGCTCGAGGCTTGTTGAGTACTCATTGAATGGAACATAAGAAAGAGTACAATCGCATTAATTCTTTGTTATAGTACCCGAAGAAGCAAGCTATAGTGTCCGACCAGGAACAGCTTTCAAAACCAAAGGTGCAGTGGCAATATGTTTTATGTTATTTGGGACATCTTACTTATTCATCACAGCACATTTGACAGCGCACTTAGAAAAGGTGAAAGAGAGAATTCAAGATGTGAAGAGGATAGTTCGTTCACTGGACCTGCCCAAACAGCTACCAATCCGTCATAAGAGCAAAGGTATGCTATCATTTACTCCTATTACACTCCTTTCTATTTACTTAGGGGAAGGAAAGTTAGGCATTTGACCCAGCATCCAGAATTGGAATTCTATTGGAAATTCGAGTTCTGAACTACCTCTCCCTCAAAAAAAAGTGTGTGTATGTGTGTGTGCATATGAATGCATGTGTATGTGTATGAGTGAATGCATGCAATTTTAGAAAATGATGGATGGATGGATGGATGGACGGACGGACGGACGGACGGACGGACGGACGGACGGACGGATGGATGTGTGTATGAACAGCATAACACATACTAAACATTCAGATATTAGAGGCACAATTATTTCATGTGTCACAATAGTGTGAAAAATTTGTATTTGTAGATTACAAGCTTTACTTGAAATTTCCATGCAGATGAGTACCGAAAATGGTATATCTAAACTGTAAAATAATGCAAAACTATGTAATATAAAAAAAAATCCAGAAAGCCAGAGTGCTTTATTAAGAGTTGTAAAATAATGTAAAAATAACCCTGTACTGCAGTCATTTTTTTTTTTCTTTCACTTTTAATAAATCCTCCTCCTGAGTACCTATTATGAAATCATGTTTATTAATTTTACTTTCTCTACTATGTGTAGCGACTGCCTCTGTAGTGCAGTTGGTAGTGCGCCTTCCTCTGGCGCGGAGGACCCGGGTTCGATCCCCGGCACCAGCATGGGGATTTTATCCCCTCTGGGAGGTCTGGCATGGGGTGCACTCAGCCTCGTTAGGTCCCAGGGAGACCAATTGAGGAGCTACTTGATGGAGAAGTAGTGGCCCCAGGTCGAGAAGACCGCATAACTGGCCGGGAGGAATTGGGACACTGACCACGTCCCACCCTCCAGTACTGCACCCCACCAATGACGCCTGTAGTGGGCAGAGGTGGGGGACACAGCGGCTGGACGGTAGGCCTTGACACTTCATGGGCTGTCACGTCGGGGTTTTAGTTTAGTTAGTATGTGTAGTAAGTAGATGAACTATTGTATTCCACCCAAAAATTTGATGTCAAGATTTCACTGGAAATTTGTTTTGAGGCCCCCTGAATAAAACAAAAAGCATTTTTAGAAAAAAGTCTGTGCGCATGTGTGCATAACTCAGAAAGGAAATATCAGTTAAAAACCAAAGTTGGTATTTAAGCTTAATATCTTTCAAGAATGTGACATGATTTTGAAGAAAATTCTTCCACCCACATGTAAAATTTTTCGATAATTTGTTTTTTTCCAAAATGGCTCTTAATGATTTTGATTAAAATGCTGTATGTTTAAGATACTTTTATGCCAAATGAAATGCATATTTTGAATTTTCTGGCTATAGTCCATGTAGTCCTGTTTACTTTTGATGACTTTTGCATAACTGATAAGCCGTAAGAGCTTATTAAAACACAATTTATGTCCAAATTGTTTTGTGGAATGAACCGTTTTGGAGAAATTCCATTTATTTGTGTGAGCTTTGTAATACTTATACTTTTCTCAAATGGAAGCTCAATATTCAGTTGTTTATATCTTAGCTGCGAAAAAAAAATGGAATTTCAAAGTCTTCATATAGCGACCAGCTTTAAAAGATACATTTAACCAGTATGGTCCCCCTTTACTAACTGGGACAAAATGCATAACGTGCAGACTTTTTGTGGGATATAAAAAACATGAAAACATCAGTCCCTAAGTTAGATTCTATCCAAGTATATAACATATACATGTTAAACGGAATATTTGTTTCTGAAGTAGCTCAGTTGGAACGAGCACACGATTTATAAGTAATCCGTGCATTGTAGAGGCAGTTCAAACTCCCAGCATGTAATGATTTTTTTACCATGTAATATCCACTAATAACATTGATTGAATAATTATTTGGTTAAAGCTGCTATTATTTTAATTCATAATTGTTTTAGTTCCATTTTATGGTATTGTTGTATATGATGATATTCTCTCCTGGTATAAATACTGAGCTGCTTGTACTTGACTCTTGCTTCTCTGAGGATTTTTTTTTCCTGGCAATTGACAGCGTCGTTAAACAACAAAATAATTTAATTTTTAATTTTTTCCGTGGATTTAAAGCATATCAGTGTACTCGTCTGTTGAATAAATCATGAAGGACTGTTACAAAATATCGTGTGATAGCATACACATGGAGAGTTGAGGGATTCAGTATTCATGATAACCCATTGCATCATGCTAGTCCAATGGGACTGAAGTCATTATACCTATTCTATTACAAAATGCAGACATCCTAAAACGATTTAAATTATACTGTCATAAACCATCAGGGAGTTAAAAATGAGATTATTGTTTCCAAATTTTGATGAACAGAAAAAAGAAAATTGCACAACGTTGAGATGCAAACCTGTTTCCTTGAGGTTATTGCACAGGCCACACTTATAATTCTGTCCAGCTATATGGGTGCTTGACTGAAAGCATATTCCGAGTTCTGCAGTAGAACCTGCATGTCAGGCACTATGTCAATGCCACCTCGCGACTTTGTGTGACTAATTTAACCCTTTAAAACAGTTTTAACTATTTGCTGGTCATTTTAATATTAGTACTTTAATGGCAAAAGCTATTATGCAAGTTACTTGAGATGTACGAGACATAGTTTATGCCAAAATTTAAATAAACTGTTATTTAATAACATGCATTTTGAATGTATGGTTCCATGGTGGATGGGTGTGTACCCTAATTTCTTGCAACCAACCTAATCTCTGGGTACAAGAATCCACCATTTTCTTTTTAGTTGATGTTAGTGTACTCATATGGTAGGTCCATTTTATTAGAGATGTTTATTGAATTGCATTGCTATGTATACTCCAATAAAAAGTTTGGAAAACTGGCTGCAAACCCGGAATTCTCTCTTAGTTAACGATTTGCATGTCTTTGAGATATACTTTAGCCAAGAGTACATTGTCCCTTAAACTGCTGTTCCTCTAAATTTTGCACATTTGTCTCTCTAAGAGCGTTACTGTTTTAGTAAGCACAAAAGTGGACTAAAGTGCACACACCTTCCAAAAAATAAGGGGCTTTACATGTGCATCATACGAACTGTCATCACCACGTGAATAGCTTCTGGGTTTTGAATTCCATCCATTGGATATCCTTTTTCAGCCTCTGTTTGGTGGGAATGCAATTAACTTTACACTGTGGTAGGATGAGTATTCCTCACAACATTTTGCAAATATGTTTAAGACAACTTGCTTTTCACCATTTCGTAATGGTTTTCCTTGGGGATACTTTACATACTCCACAGCAGGTGCCCCCAACAGACTGCCCACTTGGGCTGAAGTAAAAGCCCTCAAGCCCTGACTGTCCAGTTGTGGACAAGAATTGGAGGTGCTACAGTGGCGGAACTATGATTGTGTAAATTAACTTACACTTTCACTGTCAATTACATAATAATGATAGCAGTATTTTATACACTTTAATACTGATAACTAATATAATACAAAATAAAATCTTATTGGCAGGAAATTCAATTAATGAAATACAAGCACTCGTATAAAACTAATAAATTAAATAAATAATATAATATGACATAGAACTTTCATCTTGTTGGTACTATGCAATTCAATGAAGTAAACAATACAAATAAATAAAATATTTTTCAAATAAAAGTTCTATGAAAACTACCCTTTCTTAGCCATCCGACAATCACTGTAATTTTTGCAGTTGTCTGTTTTCCACCAGCTGTTCAGTACATTGGACTATTGTTTGCGAGCTACCTAATCGCAAACATGCTTTCAAGTGTTCATCACTTAATTGATTTCTGTGACGTGACTTTGTACACTTCATTAAGGAAAACAGTGATTCGCAAACATAGGTTGTCCCGAACATACACAAAATTCTTCCTGCTAGATTGTGGAGTTTAGGAAATCTTTAGTGTTTTACAGAGGTGTAGAAATGATTTATACTTTTTCTATTTTGATATTTATCTTTTAACGCAATATCATTTTTCAAATCTATTACTTTCAACTCCAGTTCAACAGGACTACGAGGATATCCACTGAAAATGGTGTTGCAAATAACTTAAATTGTTTCTCAAGTGGATAATGTTCTGGAATTTAGGTTCAAATTCTTCACGCAATTGTCGCAGCCATCATAAGTAGCACATTGCAGTACTAATATGCAATGTTACACCACCACTGCAATGATACACTGGTCTGTGTGGCTGTGCGGCCCGCAGTGAGTGTAATGTCAGCCCCGTGTGCCCTTAAGCGACCTTGACTCGACTTGGGGATGCCTGCTCCACAGCAACACTATTACAAACTAATTGTATGTTTCGGTTCTTTACTTCTATGGCTGCATGCACATGCATTTCATATCACACTAATAATGAATTTGTATATTAATATATTCCATTTATTCTTACTCTAGATAAGATTTTCAAACTGTTTATATAAATAATTCTTGAAGATTATTTTAAATTTAATGCTATTTTGCTTGTTAGACAATGGGCTATATTTTCATTCATGGCTGCTGACATGAATGTTGTTGGTTTGACAACCAATGAAGATTCTAAAGTAAGAACAAATTAGAAACTAAAAACTTAACTTATCTTAGTAATATTGCAAGTTCTTTGGTGCAAAGCTGACTAAAGTTTCGAGTTGACTCCAACTCATTCTCAAAGCTAGCAATATTACTAAGATAAGTGAAGTTTTTAGTTTCTAATTTGTTCTTACTTTAGAATCTTGTTGCTGCACTGTTAATAGCTTCAATTTCCTTATTTAACCAATGAAGAGTTTGAGAGGTAGAACTGGAACTTAAAAATTCAATGTCATCGCTGGGATTTGAACCAAAGACCCTTCGCTTACTAGGTGGGTGCTCTAACCATTAAGCTACTGTGACAACCTGCCAGAATGACATTGAATTCTCAAACCAGCTGTGACATTGAATTTTTAAGTTCCAGTTCTACCTCTCAAACATTGCCCACACACGGCTTGTGTGTTTAAAAACACCAACAGTAAGTTTGTTGGCATAAATAAGTAACAATGAAGAGTTACTCAAACACATACTGTTCACATAGCAGTTTAAAGTAAGGCCGGCGAAGATATAGCATAATCTTGCATAAATGCAAACATTTCTTGCAAATGTTTATCATAATTCACAGAAAATAGAAAAATGAACTGTATATATAGAATGGTATTCACATTATAACAGAAAAAGGGGCGTTCATGCATGTTTTTTTGGTTGTTGGTCATGGTAATTGTTAATTTCTGTAACACAGCTTTGGACCTAATATTCTTGTGTGTGCCCTTATGAATACTAAACACATTTCTACTGACATTGCTTTACTATATGTAGTTATGCATGCAGTATATTAGCTCTTAACATGTTTTACTTCTATAAATTTATTTTTCACTAAAAGTATTGCTTAGTGGTACAATGTTTATGCAGATACAAAAACATTTTTTGTGGGTTCCAAAGATTCTAAGGAATGTTTACATGCCTGTATGAGCACTTGTGAAAAAAAAGTTATCAAATATTGTATAAATTTATATATACCTTTACATTCAGAAAATAATTGTCAATGCTTTCTGCTTGCTTTATTAACAGATGTTACTCAGAATTTTGACTGTGTTTTCTGGTGTGGGGATCTGAACTTCCGGCTTGTGCAACCAAGGGATGAAGTAGTTCAATGGGTATCTGAGCAAAACTTCCCCCTTCCACAGCCTCATGCTCTGCAAAATGACCAGTTACGTAACAGTTGCATTGAAGGTAAAATGAAAGCTATGCATGTCATCTGTGTTTTCTTCAGTCTTAGAAATTAATACCTTTGTTATGTGTACATAATTTGGTATGTAGTTGGGAAGTACAGATTATTTAACAATTTATATTAAAAAGTATTTACAGTAGAAACCTATTAATCTGAACTAATTGGGGGTGTGGTATGTCAGAATTCAAAAATGTTCAGATTATCCGAGAAAAAAAACTATATAAATTCAGCTATAGGATTAGCAACTACAAGGTAACATAATGTAGTGATTGAGGATGTGACAATGTTGCAGTTGCCATGCACAACATAATTGCAGTGTATTCCACATAACAACAATGTATTCTTCTGAGCTGTGACATAACCGATTGCATGCAATAATGGCGTATGTAGGTAGTTCACTTTGTTTTGCTATTGTTAGTTGTCATTCTACAGTTATTTATGCTTTTTGTTCTTAAATTATACAGAACATGTCTTGTTTGTCATACTGCGCATTATAATGTCAACCAAATGAAAACATAGTTCCTGTATGTTAAAAGAAAAATTGGAAGTGCTTAAGTGACTTGACAAGGGGAAAGTGCAACAAAATTGACCATTGAATTTGGTGTCAGGAAAGCCACTATCAGTGACTGGAAAATTGAGAACTTCTGCAGCACAACTAGTGAAAAAACATTGGAACAACACTGTGTAGTTTCAATAATGAATTCTATAATAAAAGTGCTTTCTCTACACTACAAATAAGCATTTTATTTGAGAGGTAGAACTGGAACTTAAAAATTCAACGCCACAACTGGGATTTGAACCACAGACCTTCCGCTTACCAGGCGGCTGCTCTAACCATTGAGCTATTTTGACAAACTGCCAGAATGGCATTAAATTCTCAAACCAGTTCGTATTTCTCCTGGTAAACCACAAAGGCTTGTGTGTTTAACAACACCAACAGTAAGTTTGTTGGCATAAATAAATAATAATAAGCATTTTATTGTTTTTTTAAAATTATGGATTTTGTGTTTGGATTGTTCAAAATTTCAAATTTGCGGGGTTCTTCTGTATTTGAGTTACTCCATGTCAAATCGCTTGGTAAATATGTTGTTAGCTAATGCTGGATTTCTGACAATGAAGTCATTAATCCTCTTGCTCTCCAATATTTTTCACTGATGGATGGGGCACTAGAAGTGGCCGGGCATATTTGAAGGTGGTCTCGATCCATTTCCTCTTGCAGATCACATAGAGGACAGAGTGGTGAAGAATATATCCCAATTCTGTTTAAATGTTTTGCCAGACAATCATGTCCTGTAATCAACCTGAAGGTTACAACTGCTGTTTTTCGAGGATACTCAGGAATTACTGTTTGAATGTTTGGTAGTTCCCATCTTTTATTGTTTGATTTTTCATACTAATATTTTTCAATAATTTTTTTGAATTCAGAGTTGACTAATCTTTTAGCTGCATAAAATGGTAGATTAACTATTGATTTCTTTTTTGCAAGAAAATCAGCTTTCTCATTACCACTCAGTCCACAGTGAGCTGGTATCCATTGGAAGACTAGGTGTTTTTGAAGTGCTGTAAGATGGGTAAGGATTTTCCAACATTCTATAATTGTTTGGTTTTTTGGTGACAACTTGGAAGTAATTGCTATAATTGCTGCCCTGGAATCTGAGAGAATAACTGCTTGCTGAAAATGTGAAATTCTGTACAAAAGATTTTGTAGGGCCATTTGAATTGCTTTAATTTCTCCATCAAAGTTAGTAGTTCCATAACTTAAAGATTAGTAATAGGAAAAGAGGTGACATGTGACTCCAGCACCTGCTCCATCTTGGTTTGATATCAGTGATCCATCAGTATAAATATGGAGCCATTCGTGTTCTGGAAATCTAGTATGGATTGTCTCTAATGCCAATAATTTTAGAACACTAGTTGGAGTATCACTTTTCTTAACTTCTTCTGTCAGGTGTAAATAATATGTGATGTCTAATGTATGTGTCGGATTGACTTTAGATATGAAGTTTTCCTTTGAATTAGGAAAGTATACATTCTTCTTGATGTCTTGAATTTTGGAAAAAAAGCTCTCCTGAGTCTTTAGTGTATGTGTAAAATTTCTCTTGTGCCATGTATTGAATGGGAGTCTGATCAACTTTTCGTGTTGAATAAGAGCCACTTTTTCTATTTCATATTCAATGGGGCATTGGTTGGTTAATATTTCCATAGCTGCTATTGGTGTGGTTTTGATAGCACCTGTAATTAATCTCAGACTTTGGTTTTGAAAGATTTGATTCTTTTTTGTGTTTGCTGTTACAAGAACTTCGCTGCAGTTAGTAAATAATGGCTTTATATATACATTGTATGTTGTGTTAAGAGTTGCTCTGGAACATCCCCACTTCATTCCTGTTAGACGTTTTAAGAGTGAAAGGCGCCTCTCTGCTCTTTGTATTGCATTTTCTATTTGTTTGGTCCATGTAAGTTTAGTATCAAATGTAACTCCTAAATACTTTGCTTCCTTTGTTTCTGGTAATTGTTGACCCTCAAAATTTAGTTTTATTTTTAGTGGCCTTTTTCTTAGTGAAAAGATTTGGTAGTTTGATTTTGTTGTATTAACAGTCATTAAATTTTCTTTGGTCCACCTTTGTAAGTTGGTTAAGGATTGTTGCTTGGTTTTTTCTAGTTGTGTACTTTTGCTTTTTGGTTTTGAAGTCCACATTACTAAGTCATCAGCAAATAGTGCACACTTCACACCTGATTCTTGTATTTGTTGTGGCAGATCGTTAATAAATATATTAAAAAGTGTAGTGCTGAGCACTGCGCCTTGTGGTAAGCCACGGTGTACTTGTTTGTATTTAGATATATATCTTCCATATCTGGTTGCAATAAAGCGTTGTGTTCAGAAATGACATAGCCATGAAAACATTGGACCTTGTATCCCTATTTTTTTTACTTTCTTTAGTAGTTTTGTTCTGCATATAGAATCATATGCACTTTGGAAATCAATAAAAACTGACAAATTATCTTCTTTTCTATTGAAGGAGTCTTTGATTTCTTGACTGAGAAGTAAGACTTGTTCATTTGTAGAGTGGAACTCTCTAAATCCAGCTTAACATGGGGAAATTAAATTTTTTGATTCTAGAAACCAATTTAACCTGTTTGACACCATTCTTTCCATCACTTTTGCTATTATGCTAGTAAGAGCTATTGGTCTATAATTTTTTATTTCTGACGCTGTTTTGTCTTTCTTCAAGAGTGGGACAATTATTGCCTTTCGCCATTCAGCAGGTACAGTGGTTTTCCAGGATAGATTGTAGAGTTTTAGTAGTTGTTGTTTTGATGTTTTTCCAAGGTTTTTTATGAACTCTGGAAATATGTTATCAGGTCCAGGAGACTTTTTGTTTTTTAGATTATTTATTGCAATGTTCAGTTCTTGCATATTAAAATTTTGAAAAAAGATATTGCACTGAGTGTTAGGATCACATTCTCTTTCTTGTTTCAAATCTTTCTTAAATTCTTTACGTTCCTTTTTATTATTTCTTGTTACTTTATGTGAATTAGCATAATATTTATTGAATGTTTCGGCTATGGCTGCATCATTTGTTAATATTTTATTGTTGTGTATGATAGGTGTGCTGTTGTTTTCTTTCCTGTCCTTGACATTTTTTATGAACTTATGAGCTTTGTTACCATCTGTCCTAAAATCCATTTTTTTCTAAGAAATTATTAAAGTGATTCTTTTTAACAGTATTAATTTCTTTTTTTAGAGAGGCACATTTCTTCCGCCATATTTGTGTATCCGATATGTTTTTTGTTTGTTCAGCTGTATTTCTAGCTATATCCCTTTGCTTTTACAGTTCTTCTAATTGGGGGTTCCAAAAGGGTTTGAAATTTTTAATTCTTCCACGAGGAATATGTTTTTTTGCTGTTTCTGGGATGACTTTACAGAAATTTTTGTTCAAATGATCTGGTTGGTCATGTAGCTGTGAGTTTGTTTGTTCTTTAAATTTATGTTCCAGTTCAGTTTTATATTTGATCCAATCTGCTTTTTTGAAGTTCTAATACAGATTCGTGTGACATTGACTGTTATTTGTATTATCTAGTTTTATATCAGCAATTACTGCTCTGTGACCAGAATTTGGATCTTCTATAGCTTTTTTAATTTTTGAAACAATATCTGTTGTAGCTAACAAGAGGTCTGGGTTACTGCCTGCTCCAGAGTAATGTATGAAGGTTGTGGGATCTTCTTTACTATAAATCAGTTCAAAAGTTGTGGTATTCAAAAATTCTTCCACTATCTTCTCTGTAGAATCCACTTTTTCATAACCCCATCTTTTGGAATGGGCATTGAAATCCCCAATTACGATTGTTTTATTTAATTGGTCAATAAGAGAGAGATCTGGTTCATTCCTTAGAGGATTGTAAATACTGTATAAATGTAGATGTGTTTTGTTATCCCAAAAATTTAGCTTTATTAATTCACTTTTACCTGTGTTATCCATTTCTTTAACAATTTCAAAGGAGGATTTAATATCCTTTTTGACTGCAACTAATATTCCACTACTTATCTGTCTATTTTTGGGTAGTAGGTGTAGTAGAAAACCAGTAAAATTGAAGTATTTAAGTTGGTTATTTGTTAGATTTGCTTCCTGTATGAAAAAGATATTGATATTATAGTCAAATACAATTTTATTCAGTTCTACTCTTTTTGTTTGTGTGAGACCACCCGCATTCCATTGTAGAAGTCTGATGTTAGATCTTCTATTAATATAATGTTTTGGTTATCGAGAAGTAGTCCCCACCCGGAGATCCGAATGGGGGACTATTTTAACTCCGGAACATTTTACCCCTCGAGTCATATTGCATAAATATTGAAGAGACTTAGCAATAAATTTAACCACTTTTTAGAGAGCACCATACTTTTATGTTTTGGCGGTCACATCGCTCTCTCACAACCCCCAGAATGTCTGGAGGACCACACCTGTCGTTGGTTTACAGGTCTCACCGACCTGACCGGGAGAATTATCAAAATAAATTCACCGACCATATCCTCTGATTTCCATCAGAGGACGTATTACATGCCATGACAGGTCAGCATGTTAGGGGTTAAGGTTTTATAGAGAAATTAGAGAAATGGAGTGGTTGGAAAAATAAAGACTCCCTAGCCCTCAGGAACCCTAATAGCATCGGGGTCAGAAGAGAACAAGAGTTGACCAAGGTAGGGTCAGATAGAAAAGTTACAGTGAGGAGCAAAACACCAGTAAGTGGAAGTAATGTTCTGCTCAGCTTGGGTACCTTATGGTCGCCATTCACATATCCCCTTGACGGAGGCCCCTGAGTAACCTAGCTAGGTATAACTGCATATTTCTATCAAAACTTTTATAATTTGTTATTACTGTTATTATTACAAATGGAAGTATTAAATATAATGTGACACTATTTAGTTCCTGAAGCACTGCTGGTTTATTTGTGAATACCTATATGTACGAACTACGCTGTAGAAAATGGAGAAGTGCTACTTATGCCATTTTTGTATCAACATTTTTACGCGCATTAACAAAACTTCACTCCTGGAGGACAATTACAATCCAATTCAACAAAACGCAATGTATACTATGTGTCTTAGCACATTTGAGCATTTTTATATAGTTTAAACTGTATTTAATAGAGTTTAATACTTTAGCAAAATTGCCTTCCGCTCAGAGCCATAAAACACGTCTCCTCGGGAAGGGTTAACAGTCATTAAATTTTCTTTGGTCCACTTTTGTAGGTTGGTTAAGGATTGTTACATGGTTTTTTCTAGTCTGTACATGGTCGGTGAATTTATTTTGATAATTCTCCCGGTCAGGTCGCTGAGACCCGTAAACCAACGACAGGTGTGGTCCTCCAGACATTCTGGGGGTTGTGAGAGAGCGATGTGACCGCCAAAACATAAAAATATGGTGCTCTCTAAAAAGCGGTTACTATTACTGCTATTTTTCTTCAATATCATTACTATTGGAGAGCAAGAGGATTAATGACTTCATTGTCAGAAATCCAGCATTAGCTAACAACTTTTGCTTTTTGGCTTTGAAGTCCACATTACTAATTCATTGGCAAATAGTGCACACTTCACGCCTGATTTTTGTATTTCTTGTGGCAGATTGTTAATAAATATATTAAAAAGTGTTGTACTGAGCACTGTGCCTTATGGTAAGCCACAGTGTACTTATTTATGTTTTCATATATTCCTTCCATATCTGGTAGCATTGTTGTTGTTGTTTTCTAGTGCCTTGCATCTGGCAATGAAGCCATTAGCATTCGTGCTTTCCAGTACTTTTGAACTGTAGTTTCTTCTGATCTTAATGCTTCACAGGTCAAGTGTTCTTCATTCATTTCTGCTGGATCGTTACACAGGACACATATTGGTGAGGCTGAGATACCTATTCTGTAGAGATGACTTGCCAAGCAGTCATGATTTGTCAATAGTCGGAAGGCTGCAACAGCTGTTTTCCTTGGTCTCTGGGGGATTATATCTGGATTGGAAAGTAGTGTAATCCATTTTTTATCTTTGGCATTTGTTTCTATTTCTTGTAGGTATGAATGAGAAAAATTTTTAATGATCAAGCGTTTTATTGAGGAATATGTATCTGGTAGCATTAAACCATAGAAAATAGCTCATAACGGATTGCGCATTGCCGTAAATATATAACAAGGTGTTAATAAAATTAAGGATATTTGTATTCTCATTTCAAATATGCCACTCATTCATTTCAGCATGCCATCACCTACCGTCCAGCAGCATAAATCATTAAGAGCGATGTTCAGTGCCAAAAACAGTTTGACGCGACATCTTTGGTTACTTTTGTAGCTAATAATGAGCAAGTGCTGAACAAAAGAATATACAATGATCAAATTAATTTATCAATTGCAGCGCAAATCAATTCTTTTTTGGATGCACCAGGTGGCACTGGCAAAACATTCATCTCACTGATACTTGCACACATTAGATCACACAGTCATATTGCATTGGCAATTGTTTCATCAGGCATCACAGAGAACTTGCTTGGTGGTGGGTGGACTGCGCATTCCCCACTCATGTTGCCATTGAAAATTTACACAAACTCAGACGCAATGTGTAACATAAAGAAGCATTCAGGCATGTCCGAAATTTTGAGAAAATGCAAAATTATCTGGAATGAATGCAATACGGCCCACAAGCATTCAACTGAAGCTCTCGATAGAATGCCGAAAGATCTAGTAATAATACCAGGTTATTCGGTGGTGCTCTATTGCTGCTGGTGATTTCAGACAGACATTGCCGGTCATCCCGTTTGCTACATATGTGGAGAAATTAACACATTTTTGAAAGAATCGTATGCATGACGAAGTGTCAGTAAATTGTGCCTTACCATAAATTTACGTCTTCAAATTCAAAATGATCCATTTGCATTGGCATTCTCAGAATAATTGCTCAACATTGGCTTAGAAAAATTTAAATTGCATTAAAATGCAATCCAACTTTCAGACAATTTTTGCAGCAATTTTCCTGGCAATGAATTATCATTGAAATCAATTGACACTGTTGTTGATTCTGAGGAAGTTGTTAACTATCCTGTTGAATTCTTGAGTTCACTGGATTTACCTGGAATGCCACCATATAACTTGCGATTGAAGTTTGGTTCACCAATCATTTTGCTTCAAAATTTAAATGTACCAATGGCACACGATTGGTTATAAACAAATCATGGACAGTGTTCTTGAAGCTACCATTTTAAATCACGAATTTCAAGCTGAAGTTGTTCTACCACAGATCCCAATGATCCCTTCAGACTCGCCAATTCTATTCAAACGTTTGCAACTACCAAATTGCTTGGCGTTCGCAATGACTGTTATTAAGTCACAAGGCCAAACAATGTCAATTTGTAGGTTGGATCTAGAAAATCCATGCTTTTTGCCAATTATATGTTGCAAGTTCAAGAGTTGGCAAACTATGAAGTTTGTTCGTTTATACCCCTCAAAGATTAACTTAAAATATTGTTCCTAAGGCAGCATTAAGATTAAAAACAAAAATACAAATTTTATTCCTGTTAATAAAGTAAAACCTGCCTTCAGTGGAATCGAACGGGACTCTCGAACATTTCCGATAAAGACAAATATCTTCTTAACAAAGATAGGCCTAGGCTATTAAGAAAATTAAACCATTAAAATATGTAAATGGACAGTATGAGGTAGAAAATGTATTACATTATTCTATTGTGTGTATTTAAATATTTCTGCTGCAATACATACATGTAATACACACCAAAACATAATGAAAGAAAAATAGTTATACACCCGATTCATTTATTTTTTCCAGTAGTCAAGGAGAGCTTTCTGGACACATTGTTGCTTAGCTCCTTGACTTCCACAAACACTTTGGCCTGAGAAATCACACACAGTCATTTAGCCGTAGGGCAGTTCCTCTAAAATTTTGACAGCATCCCCATAAGTCTTTGGCCTATATTCTTCTTCCAACTAAGGGACATATTCCTCTTCATCTTCCTTTGTCTTCTTTTCTTCTATCCGACTTTACATACTCTCAATTAAGATATCGATATTAACTGTGTCTGTTTCAATTTGCTCATCACTATGTTGACATATTCCATGGCACTGCAATTGAAAGCACCTTCATCGATGTAGTTTTGTGCTGCCTGAAAATGTTCTAAACTCTACATTACAAAACTGGAAATTTTCCATTAAAAGGCATACTATGATTTCTGTTGTCCGTATAAAGGCAGGCTCACACTTGGATGCGCAGAGGAGAAGCGCGGCGCGCCGAAAAATATCTTTTCCATGTTAATAAATGGAACGGCTCTCACCTAAGCGCAGCGCGACGCGTAAAACTTCAGGCTTCCCTTGGCTTCCGCTCGCAGAGAATACTTCTCCTTCTTCCGCGGGTGAGGTTTCACAATCGGTATCAATCGTGTCTCTGTCGGTAGTCTTCGTGCTGATCAAGGTCATCTCTAATGCTGTGACATTTGTACCAGTAGCAGTAAATCATTCATTTCACTTGATATATCTGCAGCAATAGATGAGGAAAACTTATCAGTTTGGTTCAACAAGAGATATACCTTTTTGTTCGATAAATGCCACAAATTATACAGTAATAACAATATAAGGGATAAGCTTGGGAACAAATATCTGCGAAAATTGAAAATATTCTAAAAAAATTAGTATAAATGCTATAATTTAAGGAAGAGCTGCATGGAATTACTACATATTTGATGTTATATTGCACGTTCTTATTAAATAGTAATACAAGAAAAACTATAATCATACCAGAACAAGCTTCGTAAGGGGTTGTGCAGTGTCTTGGTCATACACACACACGTGTGAAAATTATTATACTCAAATTCATTTCTTATGGTAAAATGGATGCGAGATCTGAACTTGAAAATAGTTTACAACTCTCTAAGGTAAAATAAAACACTTTCTGCAAATATACATCCACTGTTGCTCACTGTAAATATTTATTTTCCTCCATTAACAACTCCAAGCGGTACTTTTTGCTATGGATAGCTTTTCCTAGGCTTAAAGCCCTATAAAAGAAATGGATACCCATGATGAACAAATATTATATATAATTTAATTTCCATATATGGTGTGGTCTGGATCATTTACAGATAATACTAAGCTGATACATGACTGACAATGGTCATCAAAAGTATACCTTCCAAGTTAACATTTGATAGTCTATAGTTATACTTTAATTTTTAATATAGACAGCAACCTCTGAATCGTCGTAAATGCTCTAAGCTTTTTATTATGGTAACTGCCAATGAATAAAACATAAGCCTAGATGAATATGTAATATTACATAAATAAAACCTTACTTTGAGTCTAATAATTTTTACACCTCTGTAATTTTAAATCACTTTATAATGAATGAACAAAACGTTTAAAAAGTATCTAAGTGTGTTTATTTAATTGGGCATCCAATTAAAAAATAAAGAATAGCTAATTTATCTACTATGGTTTAAAATAGTGTTATTGTTTCAAATCATCACAATATATTAATGCCAAATAAGTATAATAATAATAATAATAATAATAATAATAATAATAATAATAATAATAATAATAATAATAATAATAATAATAATAATAATAATAGCGATAGCAATAATAATAATAATAATAATAATAATAATAATAATAATAATAATAATAATAATAATAATAATAATAATAATAATAATAATAATAATAATAATAATAATAATAATAATAATAATAATAATAATAATAATAATAATGTGGTGGTAGTGGGGGTGGTACAAAATATCTTGTGAGGGAAACAATGGTTAACCTTTCTAACAATACGAGTAATACACGCATATTTGAATTTGGAAAATGGTCATATAAAATAGTAGTTTAACATGAAATGTATTGTATTGTAATGCAGTAAGATGAAATATCTGCTGAAACTTCGTTACGCTCATTCTAAAGTACACTTTCAATTTTTTTTTATTTTGTTGTTTAACAACACTGTCAATTGCCAGGATCACATCAGCGTCACCGGTGTGCCGGAATTTTGTCCCGCAGGAGTTCTTTTACATGCCAGTAAATCTACTGACATGGAGCTGTTGTTTTTAAGCATACTTAAAAAGCATCGGTCTGGGCCGGATTTGAACCCGAGACCTTGGGATCAGCACACTTTGAACTTATCTTCACGCAACAGACAAACAGGGTAAAAAATCGTGCTTTATATTCCTGGATAACTTTATATCATGCACCAAGAATCTTCTGTTTTGCCTAAGCTCCTCTTTTTCTGCTTCTTCGCAAATTAGGGCTAGTACAGCCAAGTGATCCATTGTGCTGACTGACAATGACTGACCTTGGCGCATCAACTCTTTGGCGTGTCTTGCTCCCGATAGATGTGAGCGAGCTGGTTCTGTTCGGCGCACCGCGCTTCGCTTCTGCGTGTCCAAGTGTGAGCCTGCCTTAAGACAGTGTCTGTTTAATAAAGGGAATTTAGCATGGTTTTCAACCCTTAGTTCCTGGGACCATAAAATATTTCTGCATAACAGGGGTCCGTTGAAGGCAGGGTTTACTGTATTAAGATTAATAATATATTTAAATATTTAAAAAATATACCTGTCATAAAAATTATTTGAGTTTTTTCTTTCTTGTTGTTATTTGTACTCAACAAATTGAACTTTATAGTAAAGAGATACAATCACACGAAATTGATAAGTCAAGTTTCAATAACCTGTAGGGGTGGTGGCATCAGTTATTCTAAAAATAATTTATCTTCTTTTCTTAAAAGTTTGAAAACAGTGTTATAATCAATTTAATTTAAAAGGTGAGTCAATTAATAACACTATACAACACTTAAAACATTAAATTTTCAGATTAAGGAAAAATTGAAGCTATTAACAGTGAAGCAACAAGATTCTAAAGTAAGAACAAATTAGAAACTAAAAACTTCACTTATCTTAGTAATGTTGATATTCTTTTTCTCTTTTGCTAACCCAGGGGTTTCAAGCTATGTCCAGCTCATTCTCAAAGCCATATGAGTTTGTTTATATGGCTTTGAGAATGAGCTGGACATAGCTTGAAACCCCTGGGTTAGCAAAAGAGAAAAAGATTATCAACATTACTAAGATAAGTGAAGTTTTTAGTTTCTAATTTGTTCTTACTTTAGTAAATTTTCAGATATTTTACACACACCGTTCTACATAAATATCTGTGGTATTATTTTTCAGATAAATGTAATCTATGGCTTATTTTGTGTATTAAAATATATAGTTCATTTAACTGCTAAACAAAGAATAATTAATTTAATATTTTCTATTTTTACAAAATCATTAACGTTACAAACATTATTAACAATACTAACCCCTTACATTGAATTTCCAGAAAAAAATTAAAACCTAGCTTGATGATGGCGTATAATCCTAGAAAAAAGTTCAGATTGGAATTCCAAATAAATACAGAGAAATTAAATAAATTACCAAGCCATGCAGACAAGCAGTAGCGCTGCAGTGCTGATGCTGCCTTCACGTAGGTCAAGAGGTACACACACTGTGTGGCAGCCTAATCGCATATCGTGTGTTGCACGGTTAAACTGTTAGCACAAACTCTAAAATAGCTATAGCGGACACTTTGGTCTATCACTCTCTTCACATGGCACAAAGTTAACATTCTGCAATTTAAAATCCCAATAATACATTTACACTTGCAGTTATTACACTTTGAGTTACACTGATGGAGCAAAACAGTGCAACTGTAGAGTACCTCACACTGCTTTTGCTTGATGGTATCTTGACTGAAAAGCATTATTATATTCCTCGTGTTCGCTATCGGAGGACAAATTGAAGACAATATTAGAAATGTTCTTCTGGACCCATTTAAACAGTTTTCTTGGCATTGTGATAGGATCTATTTCAGGTTGAAAGTAAGTCTCTTAACAGTGCCACCAATTCCATCACAAGGTCCTTTTCCATGTGATATAGCAAAAGAGTGCCATTCTGCTCCCATTTAAAAGGCATTTTCATGGAAACTGATGTTTTGAAAAGTTTGTTTTATTTTTATACCAAGCACTTGAGCTATCTAAAAAGTATATTATTTTATGCAGTACTCCCAATTGCTGTTTCCAAAACAGTAATAGCTTTGTTTGGAAAAGATGGACAGCTCTGGTGTCATGTTTCGGGCATTCACAATTTTTATGTTTTATGATGCTATTGTCTTTGTATTAGGTCACAAAAGGGAGAATTGTGGCCTGTCTATAGTTCCAGTGCATGCCCTGAACAGAATCCTGGATAACAAAAGTGTAGTGTTCCAAGAAATTTCAGATTGACCTTGATGGAACTGCAACACATGATATGCAATCAGCTGGCACACTGAGTTGTGTACCTCTTGATCTATGTGCAGGCAGCATCAGTATTGCAGCACCACTGCTCATCTGCATGGCTTGTTAACTTATTTAATTCCTCTGTATTTATTTGGAATTCCAACCTGAACTTTCTCATAGGATTATATGGCATCATCAAGCTAAGCTTTAAATTTTTTTTTCTAGAATTGAATGTAAGCGGATAGTATTGTTAATGATGTTCGTAACATTGACATTAGTGACTTCTATTTTTACTTTCTCTACTGATAAATAGAGGAAGTGTTTTATTCCACCCAAAAATTCGATGTCGAGGTTTCACCAGAAATATATGTTTAGAAAAAGGGACGTGTGCATGTGTAGGGGTGGGGGTGGGTGGGTGGGTGTGTGTGCACCAGTCAGTCAGTCAGTGTGTCTGTCTGTCTGTAGACAGCATAACTCAAAAACGAAGTTGGTTAAAAACCAAAGTTGGTATTTGAGTTCAATGTCTTTAAAGGATATGACACAAAGTTTTTGAAGAAAATTGCCCCACCCTAAACTACTCTTTACATGGAAAATTTTTCAAAAATTTCAATTTTCTTGAAAATGGCTCTAACAATTCTGATTAAAATGGTATATGTTTAAGGTATTTTTATGACAAATGGAATGTATATTTTGAATTGTCTCGCTATAGCCTATGTAGTCCTGTTTACTCTGGATGACTTTTGAATAACTTGTAAACCGTAAGAGATAGACAAAATCTTACTGTACAGAAAATGTAGATCTCACTAAAACGCTCAATTTATGTCTGAATAATTTTTTTTGTGGAGTGAACCATTTTGGAGATATTCCTTATTACTTGTGTCAGTTTTGAAAAACTTAAATTTTTGTGAAATGGAACATCGTTGTTCATTCTTTTATATGTTAACCATGCAAAGAGAACAGGATCTCAAAGCTTTAAAATATGGGTGCACAAACAGGGCTCTTTGAGCATGAACGCTCGGTAGGAGCAGGCGAGCCACAATGACAGCTCGTAGAGGACTGACTGTATGATAGAGAAGAATGATGTAGGGCAGTTTTAAAGCAGTTGTCTGGTGGACTGTGTGTTGCACCAGTGTGTGTAGCCGGTTGCTAACGCTCCCTGCTTACATATCCTTCTATAATGCAGGAATCTAAAACATGGAACAGTGACCATTAGGCAAATACTTTCGATTTCTTTTTCATAGCAGCTGGAACAAATTCTCAGTGCTTTCTTTATATGTCAGAAAATTTTGAAAGGTAGAAAAAAGCATAATATAATGCGTCAATACGACAAAACACAAAGATGTTTCCAGTGACCTTGTTGGTGAAGATCGCAGTAAAAAAGTTTAGGAGTTGAAGGTTGCATTATTACCTGAGGTAGGTTGGAATTCATAATGCTTTATTACTAGTGGAGTTAATTTCCATGTTTATAATATCACGAAAACTTGGAAAATTGTGAATGTGAATATGTATTTATTTATCTTCCTTTCATAGAAGTTTGAAAACAGTGTTGTTGTAATTAATTTAATTTAAAAGGTGAGTTAATTAATAACACTGAACAACACTTACAAAATATTTTTCCGGGACACGTTTCGAAGGTTAACTTTCCTCCATTATCAACCGGACAATAACTGGGTTTCCATGGTGTTTGATGGTGCGGATGGTGATGCTTCTTCAAAACGCGTCCCGGAAAAATATTTTGTAAGTGTTGTTCAGTGTTATTAATTAACTCACCTTTTAAATTAAATGTATTTATTTATTATTTACAGGACTGTGGTGAACCAACAGTGTTTGATGAGGCAATACTGCGTGAGTTACAAACTGTCATATAATATTGCAGCAGCAGTAAACCATTTCCTGAAGATGACTTTATAAAACAATGTATGATTAATGCTGCAGAGCTATTGTACCCTAACAACGTGTATCAGTTTCAAGCGATTCCACTCTCACGTACTACACTTGCTCACTGCATCAGAGACATGGCACAAGACGTGCAGCTTTAACTCACACAAACGGCAACACAGTTCATGGCATATTCTTTAGCACTCGAGGAGTCAACAGATGCATCTGATACAGCCCAACTAGCTATATTCGTGCATGGTGTAGACAACAATCTCCACATTACAGAAGAATTGTTAATTTTGTCCCTTCGAAAGACACTACTATGGCAAAGATATTTTTCAAAGTGTTGAAGATTTTTTAAATGCCATTGCACTATCCTGGGATCGCCTGGTATCTGTAACAACAGATGAAGCTCCGGCAATGTGTGGCCAACGTTCAGGATTTGTAAGTTTCGTTCACGAAAAGGTTAAAAATGTTCTGATGTGATTGGAGTCCACTGTCTCATTCATCAACATGTTCTCTATTCCAAAGTAACGAAGCTTGGTACAGTAATGGATGGTAAAACATATTACTTATTTGAAATCACATGGACTCACAAACCGACAGTTTCCAGAATTTCTCTGTGATGTCAATGTCAATGCAGAGTATGAAGATATTCTCTATTATTGTGCAGTTCGGTGGCTAAGCAGAGGCAAGATGTTAGAAAGATTGTACCATCTTTGTCATTTGTCAATTTCTTGAAATGAAGGGGAAACCCACATCAGAACTGTGATCCCGCCCGGGTAGCCAACTTTGCATTTCTTGTGGATATTACTGCATACCTCAACAAATTAAATATTTCTCTTCAAGGAAAGAACCAGCTCGTTCTCGATATGATGATGAATTACAAGCTTTTCGTCGCAAACTTATACTTTTCATAAGTCACTTATGGTGTGGCAACGTGGCTGACTTTACAAGCTTACAAAGTGCTTGTGATGGAGCAGTGTTCAGTGATTACATTGAAGTATTAATTGAAATTCAAAATGAATTCGATTCTAGATTTCAAAACCTTGATTCACTTGAGAAGCAATTTCAAATTCTCGCAATTCCTTTCTCAACATCAGTTGAAACGGTGTCTCATGATTTGCAGCTTGAAGTTATTGATCTACAGTGTGACATAAGAGCTGAAGATCTTTTCAACAATACCACTAACCTGAATGATTTTTACAAGACTGTACCTCAGCAAAAATATCCACGACTACAAGGCTAGTTGCAAAAGTGATCTCATTGTTTGGTTCAACATACGCCTGTGAACAACTGTTTTCTATCATGAATGTAAATAAAAACAGGTATTGAATATCTATGACTGATGTTCGATACGGTCAGTACTTTTTCTTTCAACTGCCAATAACATAAGACCACATTTTGATGTATTGGTAAAGAGACATAACATATAACTAGTTTGTACACAGATTTAATCTGCTATAAAAGACAATAATTTGTCGAAAATAAATATTTTTCCTTACCATAAATTAATAACATAATATTTTGAGAAATCATTTATGAAAGCTTGCACTTCTTTTCGAGTACGTACTGTATGATACCTCTCCTCTCTGTCCACTCGTAAACAAGAGCGCTGCCAGTACCTGTACTCCTTTCACAAACTGCAAGCCGGCTTCGGGAGCGCAAACCTTGTGCCGGTCTGCTTTAAAAGATTTGACTATGACCCAAAGCCCACTATATTCTAATATTCCCCTTGCTCCTAAAGGAAATAAGCAATAAGATAATTTCTGTAAGTGTGTATCTCAAGTAACACAAAGAAGAGATAGCAATAAGAGTTTGTAAGAGTGGTTAGTACGAGAGTAGAGAAAGTCATGTGAGTGCAACACATCAGATTTTTTGTTTAACGATTAAATGAAGTACATATTTCAATATTTAAAATAAATCATAGATCATATTTATGTGAAAAAAATACCAGAGATATCTATATTTATGTAGAACGGTGTGCAAAAAATATCCAAAATGTAATGTTTTATATTTACCTAAATAATTAAATTATAGACTATCAAACGAGTAGTTGTATCTTTTTTTCATGTACAGAATACATAAATTTAATGTCAATGAAATCGGAGACATGAAGGTCAAATTTTGTGCGATTTGTCATGGAATGAATCATCTGTGATTTTGATGGAACAGTGATTATCATAACACATGTACTAAAAACCTAATCTTAAAATATCCATACCAACAGCTCCCCTCTCTTTCTCTCTCCCTCTCTCCTTGTTTTCCTCATTGCTTTCAAGAAAGAACAGATTTCTCTTTCTCGTTGCTTGTCAGCAGAGAACAGATTAAGGAACAGGATTACTGAACTAATCTAAAGTAAGAACAAAATTAGAAACTAAACATTTCACTTATCTTAGTAATATTGCAAGTTCCTTGGTGCTACGCTGACAATGTTTCGAGTTGACTCCAACTCATTCTCAAAGCTATCAGCTATACAGCTATCGTTTATATAGCTTTGAGAATGAGTTGGGGTCAAGTTGAAACATTGTCAGCGTAGCACCAAGGAACTTGCAATATTACAAAGATAAGTGAAGTGTTTAGTTTCTAATTTTGTTCTTACTTTAGATTCTTGTTGCTTCACTGTTAATAGCTTCATTTTTCCTTAATTTACTGAACTAATGTTTATGGTGACAGTCAAGCATCTGAAGTTATTTGTATAGAGTTGCTATTTTAGCAATAAATTTACCTTTTAAAGCTGTAAATTATGAAGTAATAGTTATATTTTAATGTGTGGATAAATGTTCAGGAAATAATAATAATAATAATAATAATAATAATAATAATAATAATAATAATAATAATACCTTTATTGTCAATAGACTGCAATACAGTTTCTGACATTGTCACAAAAATCATATTTACAATTTGTATTTACAATGTTACATTTGTCTAGAGTAGTCTACACTTAAAATATGTATTAGTTAATAAACATTACAAAGATGAATGACTTACATGGTTACACATATTACTATAACTACATATCAGTTGTAATTTACACTCTGTAATTTCAATATGGACATTATTATAGTTCATTGATACTATACAATGTCTTTGTGATCAAATACTTCTTCAGAGCACTCTCAAATTGTTTACCTTTAGAACTTTTTAAATATGCAGGTAGTTTTGCATGAAGCAATAAACCCATGACATTTGGATCCTTTTTTGAAATATTTTTGTTAAACCCCTGCCGAAAATAATCATCATTGTGTCGGGTGTAATGACTATGGATATTGCTATTTTTTAGGTTTTGTTTCTGAACTGCATAGGTTACAACTTTATAGACATACAGAGAATACAATGTTAATATCTGATTATCTTTAAATATTCCCCTACATGATTCACGAGAGCTCATATTGAAAATCAATCTGACTGCCCGTTTTTGTAATCTAAATAACCTTTCCATATGGGTTGCAGCAGCACATCCCCAAATTTCTATCGCATACAGTAAATATGGGTATATAACTCCATAATAAATCATTTTGAGCCCCTTCTCATCTAAGATATTTTGAAAATGACGTAGCAGATACACAGATTTACTAATTTTGTCACAAATATGATTTATATGCCCAGCCCATGTTAATTTTCTATCAAGAATTATTCCTAAAAATTTATGTTCGCTTACATCATGAATATTGCTATTATTTACCGGTAAGGAGAAATTTGTGGTGTTTATGTTACTCTGTGAGAAATGAATTAAGGTTGTTTTTGTCATGTTGCATGTGAGGTGATTTTGTTTAAAGTAGTTAATAACTGAGTCAATGGATTGCAGTAAGTTCTCCTTTAATATATCGACATTTGCCCCTTGACATACAGCAGTTGTATCATCTGCATAAGCTATTATATTTGTATTTTTTGAAATTGGTATGTCATTTACATATAAAATAAATAATAGTGGTCCCAACACTGATCCTTGTGGTACGCCATGCATAACACGTTTAAATTTTGATTGCACTTTTCTCACTGATTTGCCCCGTTTATCGTACAATAGTGTTGATTGTCTTCTGTCTACCAAATATGAGCTGATCAAATCTCTCGCCAAGCCTCTTACTCCATATGCTTCCAGTTTTTGTAATAGTATCCCATGATCAACGCAATCGAAAGCTTTAGAAAGATCAAAGAATAAAGACCCTACTTTATCATTTTTTTCAAGGTTTTCAATTACTAAATGTATAAGTTCACTAATTGCAGTAGCTGTTGATCGGCCTTTCCTAAATCCATGCTGAAAATTTACAATAATATTGTTTTTGTCTAGAAAATCTAATAACCGTCCTAATATAAGCCTTTCAAAGAGCTTTGCTATTTCTGATGTTAGGCTGATTGGTCTGTAGTTATTTATGTCATTCTCATTTCCTTTTTTATGTAGTGGGCGTACTAAGCTCTGTTTCAGACACTCTGGAAATTTACCACATAAAATAGAGAAGTTTATTAAATGTTCGAGGGGACTGGCCAGAACATATTTACAATATTTTAAGAGGATCACACTGATTTCATCCCATCCACTTGTAGCTTTTTTTGGTAGTTTAGTTATTGTATTTAGAATCTCTGTTGTAGATACTGGATAAATAAAAAATGATGACTTTACAGTGTTTTTAAATGACTGTTGTGTATTCCTGCCAGCAGAATTCTCTCCTACGCTAAGAAAATAATTGTTTATTAAATTACATACAAGGTTTGGTTCTTTTACAGTTTCATCACCAATAAGGAGTTCTAAATTTTTGTGTGCTTTTGTTTCCGATCTAGCTACATTTACAAAGCCCCATGCAGTTTTACTAATATTCCCTGATTTACTTAACTTTTCTTTATAGTCATTAACTTTTAAATCTTCCAAGCTTTTGAGATATTTCTTTTTTATGATATTGTACTTTGATTTATAAGTAGCACTACCACTAGATTTATGCAATTCATACAAATGCTTCATTTCATTTTTTAGTTTTATTATTTCTGTGGTGAGTTTGACATGGCCATAACTATTCTTATATACCTTTTTGGTTTTCATAGGACAGCATGCATTAAGGTGAGTGCTAAATACATTATAAAACTGGTTCCATTTTTCATCTACAGTTTTGGCATTATATACTGTGTCCCAATTTTCGTCTGTTAAGGATTCTACCAAATGACCAATACATTTCGCATTCAGATCACGAAAAGTTTTGTTTTCATAATTGCTTTCTTTACTGTAATTTAACCCCTTAAATTTCACATACTGAGCATAATGGTCAGAAATGTGTGTGTTTATATTGCATGCTTTTACCACCTCAAAATTCAGGTTTGTAGCAATATGATCAATAACAGATGATGATGAATGTGTTACCCTTGTAGGCTCGTGTATCAAATCCCTTATTCCATAAGTGTTAAATAACTCGTAAAGTTTCTTATAGTCCCCTTTTGTATGGTCTAAATTTATGTTAAAATCACCCATCAGAATTACCTGATTATATTTAGTGCAAACTTGAGCTAAAAGTTCTTCAAGATAATCAACAAAGCGCTCCGAAGGAGTACTTGGTGATCTGTATATCCCCAGTAATAAAATAGATTTCTGTTTTATATTTATTTTTGCAGCTGCCACTTCGAAGTGCATTTCCAACTGATATGTATTTACAACAACCTCTGATATATCTATTTCATTTGTGGCCAAGATTAAAACCCCTCCACCCTTATATGTAGTCCTAGTGAAGCTACTAACAATTTTGTAACCATTTATTTTACATAAATTGATCTGCTCTTTGTTTAACCCATGCTCTGTTACAACAGCTAGCTCTGGCTTTACTTCATTTAGCAGCTGTTCAAGAGCAGCTGTTTTATTACTTAAGTATTGTATGTTCAAGTGAAATACTTGAAGAGTGTTTGCATCATACTGGTTTACAGCCTTATGCATTGTGTGTTCACCATCATTACTGCTATTAAAAAGATTTACATAGTTATTATTCACTACACTTGTACCATGTTTAAAATTTCTTTCCCCAACTAATTTATGAGTACCTAATGACCCTATTTCCACATAATTTATTTGTTTCTCATGATCATTGGAGTAATTACAATGTTTATTACCTGTAACAAGTGAAACAGCATCCACCTCCTTACTTACTAGTTTTCGATCCGAGTGGTCTTTATTATTTTTACGACTCCAGTAAACTGCGTTATACTGTAAATAACATTCATAATGCAATTTTCATTTGTAACTGTATTATAAAAGGATGTTCATAAATTAAAATGAATATAAATATTGATTTTCTGAAGCTAATTAGATGTCATTGCCCTCTATTTTACATACCAAATTATTGCATCAATTAGATTAGATTTAGTTCTTCTGTTACTGATAAGATGTTATGATTAAAATTACTTCTTTAATAATTCCTAATATTTATAATACCAGTTATTTTCACTTTACAGTGTTAATCTAATAGTCTGATCGATTCTATAGTAATTTTATTAAGCACACACCATGCAGTAAGGTATAAATGCCTTTAATTTTCCAATGAATGCTGTGTGTGACTGAATTATTTATTAAAAACAAACAAGAAAATGTATCTGCTGTTTTTCAATAAAATTAAAAATAATTAACATATTCCTCTCATAAAGTTTCATGATATAGTATATACCAGTGGAGTTTGAAAATTTTTATAATATAGAAACGTTATTAAATTTAGAAGTGGTATTAACAGGAAGAGACTTTCTTATTTAAAATGTGTTAGTAATTTTTTTTTAAGAATTGCTTTATTCATTGTTTGATATTAAAATAGAAACGTTTTTGTGGACATTCATGCCCCGTCTTCAGCTATCCTGGTGACTGCAGATTATTCTCTCCTAGTTCTTCTTCCTTTAGTTGAGAGCAATTCTGCTGACAGCTGGTGGTAGTTTTTTAAAGTGGTTCTTAAAGTTTAAAAGTTTAACACATTTTTAGAATTTTTAAATCAAGATGGAGCAGGGGCTGGAGTCACGTGTCACCTCTTTTCCTATTACAAATCTTTAAGTTATGGAGAAATTGAAGCAATTCGAATGGCCCTACAAAATCTTTTGTATAGAATGTCACATTTTCATCAAGCAGTTATTCTATCAGATTCCAAGGTAGCAATTACTTCCAAGTTGTCACCGAAAAACCAAACAATTATAGAATGTTGGAAAATCCTTACCCATCTAACAACACTTCAAAGACACCTAGTCTTCCAATGGATACCAGCTCACTGTGAACTGAGTGAGAACTATGAAAAACTGATTTTCTTGCAAAAAAGGGTACCAGCAGTGTACCATTTTATGCAGCTAAAAGATTAGTCAACTCTGAATTCAGAAAATTATTGCAAAGTATTACTATGAAAAATCAAAAAATAAAGGAGTGTAACTTCCAAACATTCAAACAGTAATTCCTGAGTATCCTCGAAAAACGGCAGTTGCAACCTTCAGGTTGATTACGGGACATGATTGTCTGGCAAAACATTTAAACAGAATTGGGCTATATTCTTCACCACTCTGTGCTCCAAGTGATCTGCAAGAGGAAATGGACCAAGACCATCTTCAAATATGCCGGCCACTTCTAGTGCCCCATCCAACAGTGAAAAATATTGGAGAGCAAGAGGATTAATGACTTCATTGTCAGAAATCCAGCATTAGCCAACAACAACAGCAGAATTTTTAAAACTAAAAACCTTTTCCAAGATGGCTTAGAAGTGACAGGTTTTAATCATTTGATGTTTTGTCCTATACTATGTATCACAGACTTAACAGTGTCCCTCAAATTGCTCTCAAGCTACCAGCCAGGTTGTTAAGAGTTGTAACTCCAACGTTTTGAAGGCTCTCATTGTCTTCATCTTCAGGAAAACAAACTGAGGGAGAAGATCAAGAAAAAGTGAAGCTATTAACAGTGAAACAACAGAATCTAAAATAAGAGCAAATTAGAACTAAAAGCTTCACATATGTTAGTATTATTGCAAGTTCTTCAATAATTGCTCTTATTTTGAGGTAGAAGAATTCAGTTCCTATTTATAAAGATCCTGGGGTCAGTAACAACCAAGTGATGAAGTATGATTGGCTTTGTTATTTATTATTTATGTATTTATTAATGCGGCACTGTGGCCGAGTGGTTAGACCACTTGCCTACCAACTAGGCAACCCAGATTTGATCCCAGAGCTCTGCATGTGGTATGCGTGATGGACAAAGTGGCATCTGGACAGGTTTTCTCCTGGTTCTCCAGTTTCTCCGGCCACTCATTCCACCAATTGCTCCATAATCACCTTTTCATTCATTGATTTCACCTGCATTTCATATCATCCTCTTCCTCACTCTCATACCTGACTACCCGCTTCCAGATATTCACTCTGCCCGGTCCATAGGTTCCTCTGCTCCCCAACAGGCATCTGACGCTAGGCACAGGCTTCTAAGTCCTATGGGGTGTAAATCCTGCATAAGGAGAGGGTGATCAGATAAACAAGAAGAAGTATTTATATATTAAGCAACCAGCTATCTTACACTAGGCATATGTGTTGTCAATGAATATAAATAAGAATACAATATGCATTATTTAGACATATTTTTTTTTCTAGATTTAGTCACAATCATTTTAACTTTCAATAGTTTCAAGGTCATTGTTTTCTTTCAGTTTCAGCTCATACAATAATCCAAATTCAATTAAACCACAAACTATAAAATGGAAAATAAAATCCATAGCTCATAAGGATGCTGGAATGTGATCCAATTAGATGATCTCAATTACCTTTTTATTTGCATTTATTTTTTATTTCTGTTGTCTTTTTAATTTTTAACATGTTGTTAGCTAATGCTGGATTTCTGACAATGAAGTCATTAATCCTCTTGCTCTCCAATATTTTTCACTGATGGATGGGGCACTAGAAGTGGCCGGGCATATTTGAAGGTGGTCTCGATCCATTTCCTCTTGCAGATCACATAGAGGACAGAATGGCCCTACAAAATCTTTTGTATAGAATTTCACATTTTCAGCAAGCAGTTATTCTCTCAGATTCCAGGGCAGCAATTATAGCAATTACTTCCAAGTTGTCACCAAAAAACCAAACTATTATAGAATGTTGGAAGATGCTTAGCCATCTAACAGCACTTCAAAAACACCTAGTCTTCCAATGGATACCAGCTCACTGTGAACTGAGTGAGAACTATGAAAAACTGATTTTCTTGCAAAAAAGGGTACCAGCAGTGTACCATTTTATGCAGCTAAAAGATTAGTCAACTCTGAATTCAGAAAATTATTGCAAAGTATTACTATGAAAAATCAAAAAATAAAGGAGTGTAACTTCCAAACATTCAAACAGTAATTCCTGAGTATCCTCGAAAAACGGCAGTTGCAACCTTCAGGTTGATTACGGGACATGATTGTCTGGCAAAACATTTAAACAGAATTGGGCTATATTCTTCACCACTCTGTGCTCCAAGTGATCTGCAAGAGGAAATGGACCAAGACCATCTTCAAATATGCCGGCCACTTCTAGTGCCCCATCCAACAGTGAAAAATATTGGAGAGCAAGAGGATTAATGACTTCATTGTCAGAAATCCAGCATTAGCCAACAACAACAGCAGAATTTTTAAAACTAAAAACCTTTTCCAAGATGGCTTAGAAGTGACAGGTTTTAATCATTTGATGTTTTGTCCTATACTATGTATCACAGACTTAACAGTGTCCCTCAAATTGCTCTCAAGCTACCAGCCAGGTTGTTAAGAGTTGTAACTCCAACGTTTTGAAGGCTCTCATTGTCTTCATCTTCAGGAAAACAAACTGAGGGAGAAGATCAAGAAAAAGTGAAGCTATTAACAGTGAAACAACAGAATCTAAAATAAGAGCAAATTAGAACTAAAAGCTTCACATATGTTAGTATTATTGCAAGTTCTTCAATAATTGCTCTTATTTTGAGGTAGAAGAATTCAGTTCCTATTTATAAAGATCCTGGGGTCAGTAACAACCAAGTGATGAAGTATGATTGGCTTTGTTATTTATTATTTATGTATTTATTAATGCGGCACTGTGGCCGAGTGGTTAGACCACTTGCCTACCAACTAGGCAACCCAGATTTGATCCCAGAGCTCTGCATGTGGTATGCGTGATGGACAAAGTGGCATCTGGACAGGTTTTCTCCTGGTTCTCCAGTTTCTCCGGCCACTCATTCCACCAATTGCTCCATAATCACCTTTTCATTCATTGATTTCACCTGCATTTCATATCATCCTCTTCCTCACTCTCATACCTGACTACCCGCTTCCAGATATTCACTCTGCCCGGTCCATAGGTTCCTCTGCTCCCCAACAGGCATCTGACGCTAGGCACAGGCTTCTAAGTCCTATGGGGTGTAAATCCTGCATAAGGAGAGGGTGATCAGATAAACAAGAAGAAGTATTTATATATTAAGCAACCAGCTATCTTACACTAGGCATATGTGTTGTCAATGAATATAAATAAGAATACAATATGCATTATTTAGACATATTTTTTTTTCTAGATTTAGTCACAATCATTTTAACTTTCAATAGTTTCAAGGTCATTGTTTTCTTTCAGTTTCAGCTCATACAATAATCCAAATTCAATTAAACCACAAACTATAAAATGGAAAATAAAATCCATAGCTCATAAGGATGCTGGAATGTGATCCAATTAGATGATCTCAATTACCTTTTTATTTGCATTTATTTTTTATTTCTGTTGTCTTTTTAATTTTTAACATGTTGTTAGCTAATGCTGGATTTCTGACAATGAAGTCATTAATCCTCTTGCTCTCCAATATTTTTCACTGATGGATGGGGCACTAGAAGTGGCCGGGCATATTTGAAGGTGGTCTCGATCCATTTCCTCTTGCAGATCACATAGAGGACAGAATGGCCCTACAAAATCTTTTGTATAGAATTTCACATTTTCAGCAAGCAGTTATTCTCTCAGATTCCAGGGCAGCAATTATAGCAATTACTTCCAAGTTGTCACCAAAAAACCAAACTATTATAGAATGTTGGAAGATGCTTAGCCATCTAACAGCACTTCAAAAACACCTAGTCTTCCAATGGATACCGGCTCACTGTGGACTGAGTGGTAATGAGAAAGCTGATTTTCTTGCAAAAAAGGGTACCAGCGGTGTACAAAAATCTATAGTTAATTTACCATTTTATGCAGCTAAAAGATTAGTCAACTCTGAATTCAAAAAAATTATTGCAAAATATTACTATGAAAAATCAAAGAATAAAAGATGGGAACTACCAAACATTCAAACAGTGATTCCTGAGTATCCTCGAAAAACAGCAGTTGCAATCTTCAGGTTGATTACAGGACATGATTGTCTGGCAAAACATTTAAACAGAATTGGGATAATTTTTAACATAAAAATTATTTTAATTCTTTAAATATACAGGTTGTCTCAAAAAATGTATTAACACTTCGAACAATTGTAAAATTACTATTTATGAACATAGAGGCATGTTTAAGGGCTTGAATTACAGAAGAAAAGCGTAATTAAGGAATGCCTTCCCATAAACTTACCAGCGGTTACGGGGTACCAGCACTGGGCATCATAGGACCATTTTTTTAACGGAACTGTAAATGGCGACAGGTGCCGAAGCTTGCTGCAGGAGTCCATCAGTCCACACATTGAAGAGATGTTTAGTGATGGCAAGATTGTTTTTATAGGAATACGACAAGGACAAAGTTTATTGCACAAATCCAAGAACAATTGATGCATTGAAATAGGAAATTGAAAGGCAATGTTGCAAAATTCCAGATGAACTGTTTCGTGACATTTGATTTGCATTATCAGCTTTGTATGGACTGTGACAGTCATCAATTTGAACATTTGCAAACATGATTCTTTAATTACATTTTTATTCTGTAATTTGAACCTTTAAACTTGTCTCGGTGTTCATAAATAATGATTTTATAGTCATTTGAAGTGTTAGTACACTTATTTGAGACACTCCGTACATAGATTAAATTTTATTTTAATATATTTATATGTTACAGAATAATTATTTTTCTGCATAAAACTTCGCTGTGAAGTAGTTCATCTTGGACACAATCCTCTTAGAAAACTCTACCACATCACCTGACAGGGTTGCCCACTGGGCTCACTTCTTTTTGGGTACTTCGGCCATGAGGCCTTATTAGGCCTGGGAGTCTTTAGCTTCTTCTTGGACATCTTGGTGACATTCTAAGCCATGGAAGGAGATTTCTTTGGCTTTGGCACCAATGTAGCCCTCTTCTCTAACAATTGCTTGGCAAGCTTTTTAGACAACCCCTTAAGGGCAGATCTTCTTGCCATGCTAGAGGATGAAACCTTTTCGTTGGGTGCTGATGTCGACCCCTGGAAAGTGCAGCAGATGCTGCAATCTTCTCATGATTCGCTGCAGAGATGAGCTTGAAGGAGCCGGGGTAATGTTGCTGAATTCAGGCTTAAGGACCGTGTAATGCAGGGTGCCAAAGTATGAGAATTGAAAGTAGCTAGTGGTAGTAGAACATTATTTGAATGCCATTATAATTGTATAGTTGGCAATGCCTAAAGATGAGAAAGGAGGCAACTTCCGGCAATGTGTACACCCAGGTGATGTAGATATGAAGAAGGTGGAAAACATTATTCTTGTTCAAAATTACGAATTTGGGTAACTAGATGGCAGGAAACTATTTTACTTACACACACACATTCCCCAATTCAACCCACAATATCTCACAAATGTAACACTGAATTCCACAATTACAGAATAAATGAGGATCCCTTCATAATGCAATGAAATAACTTAATTCATAAATTACATAACCTGAAATAACTATGAAATCATAAGCTCATGCAGTTGTGCAACAGGTAGAAAACCTTAAATGGGAATATATTCTGTAAATATACATTTATGAAAGGAGGCACAAAATACATAACTTCAAATAACCATAATGAAATCATAAACTCATACAGTTTTGCCATAGGTAGATAACCATAAAATATGAATTTATTTCATAATGTACGTTTATAAAACAAGGTTTTACATGTGGCATTTGACCAAGAAATGGAATACTTTAAACATCGTATTTCACCAGAAACAACTGTCACAAATTACTGGTGACTTCAACGTTATTTGAAACGCGGATTTCCTTTAATAATAACAGCTAAAGGGTATGAGGAAAAAGGAAATCTATTTCATAACACTTTCTGATAATGTTACATCTTCTTTTTACTTTCTCTACTTCATATGGTAAATTAGAGGAAGCATTGTATTCCACCCAAAACTTTGATTTCAAGATTTCACTGGAAATATATGTTTTGAGGCCTCCTGAATCCAACAAAAAAAGCATTTTTAGAAAAAGGTCTGTGTGTGTGTATGTCTGTGAACAGCATAACTCAAAAGTGAAAAATCGATTACAAACCAAAGTTGGTATTTAAGGTTAATGTCTTTCAAGGATACGACACAAAGATTTTGAAGAAAATTCCCCCACCCTAAACTACCCTTTACATGGAAAATCTTTTGAAAATTTTGATTTTCTTAAAAATGGCTCTAAAAGATTTTGATTAAAATGCCATACGTTTGAGATATTTTTATGACAAATAAAATGTATATCTTGAATTTTCTGGCTATAGCCCATGAAGTCCTATTTACTCTGGATGACTTTTGCATATTTGATAAACCGTAAGAGATGGACCAAATCTTACTGCACAAAAAATGTTGTTGTTGTTAGCTAATGCTGGATTTCTGACAATGAAGTCATTAATCCTCTTGCTATAAAGAGAGCCATAGCAGTAATAGATCTTGCTAAAACACACACTTTATGTCTAAATAAATTTTTTGTAGAGTGAACCATTTCACAGATATTCCTCGTTATTTGAGAACTTCTGTAAAATCGAGCATCGCTATTCATTTTTACTTTCTCTTCTGAAAGTAGAAGGAAGTATTGTATTCCACCCAAAAATTCAATGTCGAGATTTCACCGGAAATATATGTTTTGAGACCCCTGAATCCAAAAAAAAAGCATTTTTAGAAAAAGCTCTGTGTGTGTGTCTGTTTGTCAGTCTGTGGACAGCACAACTCAAAAACGAAAAGTCGGTTAGAAACCAAAGTTGGTATTTAAATTTAATGTCTTTCAAGGATGCGACACAAAGATTTTGAAGAAAATAGCCCCACCCTAAACTACTCTCTACATGGAAAATTTTTCGAAAATTTTGATTTTCTTGAAAATAGCTCAAATGATTTTGATTAAAATGTCATATGTATAAGATATTTCTATGACAAATGAAATGTATATTTTGAATTTTCCGGCTTTAGCCTGTGTAGTTCTGTTTACTCTGGATGACTTTTGAATAACTTGTAAACCGTAAGAGATAGACAAAATATTACTGTACAAAAAATGTAGGTCTTGCTAAAACACACACTTTATGTCTAACTAAATTTTTTTGTAGAGAGAACCATTTCGGAGATACTCCTTGTTATTTCTGTCGGTTTCAGAGAACTTAAAACTTTATTGAAATGGAACATTGTTCATTTTTTTATATGTTAAGCGTGCAAAGAGAACGGGATCTCAAAGCTTTCAAATATTTGACAATCGCCGTACTGTATCCTAATATTCCTGTTTCACCTACAAGGCAATAAACAATAAGATAATTTGTACAAATGTTTATCTCAACTAACACAAAGAACATATAGGAATAAGAGCTTGTAAGAATAGTTAGTACAAGAGTGGAGAAAGTCATGTGAGTGCAAGACATCAGATTTTTTTTTATATGTTAACCACGTAAAGTGAAAGGAATTTGAAATCTTTAAAAGATTTTACTACTGTCCAAAGCCTGTTGCACATGCAAGAAAACGAGCAATAAGATCATTTCTGCAAATGTTTATCTCAACTAACATGAAGAAGATATAGGAACAAGAGTTTGTAAGAATGGTTAATACTAGCGTAGAGAAAGGGAGAGAGTGGAGCTGGTTCGCAGTGCGTAACCAGTGGAGTAAGAATTGCGAGTTAGGATATAAGCTTCACCAGAGCCCAGCCTGCAGGAGAGAGTAGTGGGAATTCCAATTGTTGTTTTAGAAAACTCAGGTTGTGTTTATCTTGGCATTTTGGATGCTGTTCATGCCGGAGCACTGTGTCTTGTGACATCTGCTACATATATTATGCTTGTATGTGTGTCAGTACCCACATAAGCTTCACTGCAATCTAGTCTATCTTGGGCACACACTTCTTAGAAAACTAGTGCATTTCTTAGAGCATTCCTTAGCGAGAAAAACAAGGAGATTTTAGTACACTTCTTCTGATGTAAGCACTATACAGTCAGTGTCCGGGTTGAACTAAGCTGAAACTCAGAATCACTGTTAAAGTTATTTTCTCTGGAGATGGCTAGATTCTCTTTGACTCTCCTATCCCAAAAGTTGCAGCACTTAGCTATTAATAACGTATCTTGAAAACTTGCCTTGTGACCACATTTAATACAGTGTTCTGTTAGTCCAGATTTTTCAGTCTGTATTGTCTGCTCCTTCTTTGGTGTTCAGATATGCTGGAGTTATTGTTCATCCTGTTACTCCCTTATAACGAGTGTCACATTCACAAGGAATGTGGTATACCCCAGGTGCTTATATTTACCAAGAGGCAAATCAGCTGTTGCAGCACACTTTTGGAAAACCCACTGAAATAAATGCAAACTCTGAACTAATAAAAGGAGTGAACCACATGCTAGAACTCATTGTATGAGAGATGATTTTCAATCAAGAACATAGTCATTGAATTATGAACTTTGAAATCCTACCTCCAAACATCTATAACAAGTTTATCATGTCAACTACCAGGGATCAGGGGGAAGAGGATGCCAACTCTGCCAGTCGAGTTGCTGATGATGGAAGCGAGAGCTTCCAAAGCATGTCCTCTTAAATTACAGTGTAACTGAAGCAAATATGTTCCAAAACCTGAGTACATAATATTCATGTGTTGGAACTTGCATTCACTGTTACAAAGCTTCTAAAAAGTTAATTTAATTGGTCAGTTAAAGCTTAGCTATGGACACTTAAATATATTCTTTATTATAGGCTTCCCTATCAAGTGCAAATTATGTAGAGTTAAACTTCTATTCAATTCATTTTATTCACCATATGATTTCAATACAGAAATATCAACTTTGTTAAATTAAGTAATATAATTAACAAGATACATAATGAATAAGATACATAATGAATAAGATACATAATGAATAAGATACATATATGAATAGACAGGTTTGAACAAAAGATAATAAATAATGAATAGGCATATAATACACAGTGTATATTAGATACTCTACAGAAAGAGAGGCATAATGTAGCTCAAATCCTCCATTTGAGAACTTTGAGTGATAGCATGGTGAGAAAATCTAGAGATGATCAAATACATGTTTATTGTGATCATCAGCAGCGGAAGTGTCTCACAGCCCAGATCTAGCACTGAGTGAATCCCATCTTTGCCCACAGATGAAAAACTGTGAGGGAAACAGTATTTTCACTTTAATGATCGTAAGAACACTGTGCAGAGTAGCTCGAGAAAGAGGCAGCAAGTGTTTTTGCAGAGGTTATTGGAAAGCTGGTGCATAGTTTGAGGAAAGTTTCAATCTTCATGATGATTATGCTGAAAAGTAGTTTACAGGGTAATGAACTTTTTTCAATAAAACTGGTTTTGATTTCATGCCCTATAAGAAATTGAACAAAATAACCCCTTTATTTACAATAGGTACTAAAATTAACATTATCTAGAGTTAAGGAAATAACTGTTGATGGTTATTTTAATTTTATTTTCCAGCAAGTAATTCCAGCTATTTGTTAAAAGAATGTACATATTAAATGTGAAGCTTGTTTAAGGAAGCCTAATATTTATTGCAAATGTTAGAGTGTTATGTTTTTATTTGTGGTTTCTATGAAGAAGGTTTTAAGGTTTTTAAATTATTACCTATACAAACTTAGCACAACAATATCCTGAATCTATAAAGCATAAAATTTGAATGCCATTTTAGGAGCAGTGTTCAGGGAGTTTGAAGAGGGACCCATTACATTTCCACCAACCTATAAATATGATCCAGGGACACAACAATTTGATACATCTTCAAAGCAGAGAGCTCCTGCCTATACTGATCGTATTCTATTCAAATCAAAGAGTGCGTCCCGACGAGAGTCATCAGAAGGTGGTGTAGGATCGGCCTCTCACCAACCAGCATTAGTGTGTCTTAAATATACATCAGTACCATCTATATGCACCTCAGATCACAAACCTGTTTGGGGCCTCTATCGAAGTTCTGTGCGTCCAGGCATTGATACGTAAGTGTTTTAATGAGTCTTTTCTTTCTGGATCAAGGTATGGTTTAGTTGTTTCTTCAGTTTTTTACATTTTACAAAATATGATTTCTGAACATAGAGGTGGTTGATAATGATGGATTCTGTACACTTAACACTGTGGTGGTTTGTGTGTACGGATGCTATCCCTTGCCTTATTCTGCATATTTTCTACTTCTACGTCTTAACTACTTATTTCTTAATTTTAATTCAAGCATAATTTTCTTTGAATTCTTCTTTGGCTGTAATAGTAATACTCATCCATCATTTCTCTCTTTCTTTCTCTATGCAATTAACAAATCATGCAGAAAGTCTTTCCTTCTATTTCCAAACAGTTCTACAGCCTACATTTCTATCTTAATTTATTCCAACTTTTATTCTACTCTTTTTCTCTCCATACTTTGATTTCTGAGATAACGCAAATTTTCATCTCTCTATCTACACATTGGACACAATTCCTGTATAACTGTATAACTTCTAATCACTTCACCATATTCTACCTTATCTTGCCTACAAAAGCCCTTTCCTTTAGATTTTGTCATGAATATCCACATAACCTTTTCTCCCCCCATTACCTCTTATAGCTTATGTTATATTTTCAAGTGCTCTTATTTTTCAAGGTACCAAAGACATCTTTCAGTATCAGGTCTTAATTTCACTTTATTCCACAATTCCTAATTATTGATTCTGTGCTGATACTTACCATCAATTTTGAACTATAGCCACTGCTGCCACTGTATTGAACAAAGTTACAAAATAGTGAACATAATATCCTAATACTAAAAAGTGAGAGCAGTATATATAGCCATTTACAAATATATGTTTAACTTGAATATTGCATACATTTACGCAATAGTATGCAATTTTTACCTGTTAGATAATGAACTATTGATAGACTGATAAATTTTTGCAATCATAATAAATGCAAAAGGTGTCAAAAGCACATAATTTCAGCTTTTTTAAAATATTGTATGCACTTTGGCTAGCCTTTTCATTTTATTGCATTTGAACATTCAATGCACTTTGGCTAGCCTTTACATTTTATTGCATTTGAACATTCGTTGCTTCCATTCATACTTTATGAAATGAAATGATTCCTCACTACTGTTAAAGAAATTTAAATTCCATGATTTAAAAATAATTGCTTCTCAGTCCTGTTCCTTTTTTGCAAATTGCATATGCACTACATGAAAATGGCTCAAGATACAATCACTAATATACTAGTGGAAATTTATAAGATTGAGCAGTTTTATGTAATCAATTCAAATATTTGAATGTCAATTGAGAGGTAATGGTACAAAAGAGATGTACTGAAAATCACATAAAATTCAAGGGAAAACTTCCTCCTGAAAAAAATTGAAAAATATTTAGCGGTGTTGCCAACAATAGTGGAACTCTGCTGTGCATAGTGAAATTTGAGCCTTCAGTAGAAATTACGGCAAAAAATGAAAAACTGGGAAAAAGTAGTGGCTTTGTGAATTTTAGATTTTTAGAATATATTTGCTGATTATTAATAAAATAAATAGGTACCGTCAACTTGGGTGACTTTGAACACTTTTTGCCGTTACATTTTATTTAAGTGTGTGAAAGGGATCAGGTTTATTCTATGTAGGGTAACATTTGTTATGGTCTTGGTGAATAGTAATGATGTATACTGATTTTTATATATAATATATTTACAGTTTATTAAAAATATTAATAGTGTCTGATGTCGCCCGGTATAGTGGGGTGACTTCGGACGCACATATTATTCTTACAATATCCGAAGATTGCCGTGGTCTTAACGTGTTGTTGTGGACATTTATTTTAGTTTTAAAAAACATTTTCAGGTTCTGTTTTAATGTATAATAGTTTACAATAGTATAAGCACAAAATATTCTATCTACAATTCATTGAATTTAGTAAGAATAGAAAATAGACATTCATTAGATCAAATTACACCAATAAATAAGTCAATATATTTTAAGTGAATAAAAACTTAAAAAGGTGGTGAAATAACACAGTAGCATATCTGATACAGTTTATTACAGTGTCTTGTGGAAATACAAATTTTCCCTTCTCTTCCTTCAGCACCAGCAGCTATTTTATTATCGTCCTTTCTTAGCTATTTTATTATTTGATCTTTAGAGATGGTGTCCTCGTCAAGAACTTCGGGAAACACAAATATATACTTTTGCTGTTGTTGTATGGGCACAAAAACTTCACATCAACATCTTTGGCACCAACATTTGTCGCAACACCAACATACTGCCTTACAGGAGTCTTCTTTCCAACACTCTACTCAAAGCTAGCCACCAAAAATGAGTCTTCCTGTAACATCACAGTATTATCACTTTCATGTTCACTGCTGTTACTGTTAGTTGAAACATTGCTCTGGTTATCTTCTTCCAAGTGGCGTCCCAGAACTGATTGCCCTGGTGCAATTTTGAGCTTCTTCCGCCTAACAACATTAGGCTTCTTATAGCAAGTTTCCTTCAGGATTTCTTCGAAACTACTGTGCCATGAAGTCAAATGCTTTGTTTCTTCTCTGTCTGGAAGTTTGTCCAACATATGCAATGGATCAAATGGAATGAGTCCAGTTGCTCGAAAATCACTCTTAATATTATCAACTTTTCTGGCTTTGATTTTTTCCAGGGAAAAAATTTACATTCAAAGGCTGGAGAAGATGGGTGCTGTTTGAAGGCAACAAGATAAAATGGATGTCTAAGTTTTTCACATTCTTGTATCACTTTCACAGAAATATGGCTATTTAGATTGTCTCCAATTAGAATCCTTTGACCAGACCTCTTCTTTAAATATGGTAATGCTATGGTGAAAAACCAATCCTTGAAAATAGCTATATCAAACCATCCACTTCCATTACGATTAAACCTTGTCTCGGGTGGTCCACCCTCTTTCCAAGTGTCCCAAGGATGTTCTGCTTTATAGAGGACATAAAGCAGAAGAAGATGCCCAACACCAGATGCAGCCATCATAACAGAAATGCTGGTTTTTGAAAAATCTATAATGCATTCGACATGCTTTACACCTCTTCTTATGACTATATGTTTACTTCCAGGATCGTCATTGAAATAGTTTCATCATAGTTGACAATGTTAGAATTATGCACATTTTCTATAATTGAACCAATTTTGTGGAAATATTCTGCACTGATTCTTTGGACACTTCAGCGCGAGCTCTTTGTATTTTTACTTAGTCTAACAGACAGTGTTGCAGAATGCCTCTTTAAGAAGGAAGCAGCCCAGTCCACTCCTGGAAAGTTGTTCTTGAAGCATCGTATTATTCTGTCTAGATATCCCTTTATCAGGTATCTTATGTCTCAGAGGTAGAACTGAAACTTTGCCCATACACGGCTTGTGTGTTTAAAAACACCAACAGTAAGTTTGTTGGCATAAATAAATAATAATTACCATCTTATGTCTGTTGATGTAAAGGGAAATCTCCAGCGAGCAGCAGTCAATATTCCTTCAACAAGAGTTTTTTCATCTTTGTTTAGAAAATTTTTGTATAGTAAGATAGAAGAAGATAAGAGGAAGTTTGGAGCTCCAGTATGCTGGAATTACAAAACAGAAAATTTAGAAAAGGCTATCAGAGCTGTAAAATCAGGTGTGTCTTACAGAAAAGCAGCAGAATATTATGGTATACCGCGGTCGACTCTCGAAAATAAAGTTAATAAGAGGCATGTAAAACTAATGGGAGGCCAGCCTGTGCTAAACGATTTGGTTTATTTCTTATGGTTTACCAATTATGCAAAATTCATCCAGAGTAAACAGGACTACATAGGCTATAGCCAGAAAATTCAAAATCGTTAGCTGCTTTCAAGAAAATCAAAAGTGTAGATCTTTGAGAGGTAGAACTGGAACTTAAAAATTCAATGCCACAACTGGGATTTGAACCACAGACCTTCCACTTACCAGGCGGCTGCTCTAACCATTGAGCTATTGTGACAAACTGCCAGAATGGCATTAAATTCTCAAACCAGTTCGTATTTCTCCTGGTAAACCACAAAGGCAGTCTCACATCAGAGACAAATTACCCCAATGGTGACTTACTATTGTAAGTACTTTATGTCCCAGGATCTTGCTAAACTACACAATTTATGTCCAAATAAATTTTTTTGTAGTGTGAAGCATTTCGGAGATATGAAAAAGTGGTGTGCTACCAGAGCAACAAGTGATGTACTAAAACACAGAAAAACAATTAAACAATGTGAAAACGAAAAGTTAGTGAGGTGCTGTTTCTTTGGTTCACTCAAAAACGAGAAAGGGTTCTACCAATAACAGGCCTCATCCTGCAAGAGAAGGCACTGTATTTCCAGAAAGAGTTCCATGAAAGGGAACCTAATTTTACTGCCAGTGTTGGGTGGTTTGATCGTTGGAAAAAATGTTACGGTATTAGACAGCTTAATATCTGTGGTGAAAAACTGTCTGCTAATTCTGATGACGTTTTGAAATTTAAAAAGGAATTCCAAGAATTAATTCTTGCTGAAGGATTAACTGGTGATCAGATTTTTAATTGTGATGAAACTGGACTAAATTTTAAGATGCTGCCATCTAAAACTCTTGCAGCCCAAGCAGAGGTGTCTGCACCTGGCTACAAGTGTAGTAAGGAGAGGGTTACTATTCTTGTCTGCAGTAATGTTACAGGGAACTTCAAAGCAAAATTCCTAATGATTGGTAAATCCAAAAAGCTTAGAGTATTTAAAATACATTTCTGTCAATGCTCTGCCAGTGCATTACACTAACCAGAATTCTGCCTGAATGTCTGCTGCCATATTTAAAGACTGGTTCTTTACACAGTTTGTGCCATCTATTGAGAAGTTTCTAGTTTCCAACGACACCCCAAGGAGAGCTCACCTTCTACTAGACAATGCCCCATCACACCCAAATGTAGAAGAACTTAGTAGTGGTGATATCAAGGACTTGTTTCTCCCACCTAAGGTGACTCGTTGTGCCAGCCAATGGACCAAGGTGTGCTGAAAACACTGAAAATAAAATATGGGCGGCAACTCCTTTTGTTGCTGATAGAGGAAATGGACAATGGCAAGGGCTGATGGAAAAGTTAAGATCCGTCAACATGAAAGACATTGCATATTGGGTGGCTCAGGCTTGGGAAGAAATTGAAACAGTGACATTAGCAAAGTCTTGAAACATAAAGTATGATTTGAAGCTTTCCTGGCAACGAACATATTAAAGATGCTCTTGGGCTTCGAGCCAGGTGTGGTGATGAAAAGACATCGACGTTTCGGGAGTGTACATCTCTCCCATCTTCAGATGGATGTTTTTCAGAAATTTTACTACTCTCAAAAATGACCTACGATTTTGATTAAAACACCTTATGTTTAAAATATTTTCATGCCAAAAGAAACGTACATGTTGAATTTTCTGGGAATGCCCTCAGAAGTCTTCTTCATCCTAGATAACTTTTGTATATCCTTTGTAAACCATAAGAGAAAAACCTTACTACACAAAAAAATGTGGATCTTGTTAAATTATTGCCATTTATGTCAAATACTTTTTTTTTTTAAATTTGTGGAGTGAACCATTTTCAAGATATTCCTTCTTATCTGTTTGAATTTCCAATACTTATACTTTTCTCAACTGGGAAGTTATTTTTTATGTCCTGGGCATGCAAAGAGAATATTCTGTCACCATATGCGCATTACATCAATGCATGTTAACTTATGTTTATTCCAAAGGAACAAATTTACAATGGTGAATCTCTCACCAATATCCTGTTACCTGAAGAAACACAATGGTCCTTTTGGTAGTACTTAATAGATCTGTATTCTGAAAATGACAGTGCCTGGAAGTTCATAGTGCTCTTCCATACAAGAAAGCTTCAAGAATAAAGATTTTGTGCTAAACAATGAAGTGGACAGAAGTTGCGCACAGTGCAAGGTGTGATGGGGGAGTAAGGGTAGGAGAAGTTATGTGAATTGAAGAAGTAGCAGTGGTGGGGAATTGACTTGCTCAGAGGGGAAGTGAAACATTGGTTAAGAATGACGGTTTCCCATTTGGTCCCAGACAGCTCTTTATTACCATTATTTTGCCCTTTTTTCGCTTAAATTCTGGCACTTGCTTCGAGTCATTACATAACAGGATGCCATGTTTTAAACTTACACTCTAATTTGGTATAATTTTCACTTCATTAAAGGTTTTATTAAAAGCTGAAATGCATGATTTTAATGGGTCATATTAATTCTTAAGTAATCTTCACCTTGAAATAAAAGTTCCATTCTGTTAATGTAATCAGTTTCAACTAAATGAAAATCCTATCAGCTTTAGTATAGGTTACATCATTTCATTCGTTGAGTCAATAATCTATTTATTATGACTATTAGATATGTTTAGTTCTTCCGGGCTTGTAGGCCATGGTCTAGAAGGCATTGTAGATACCAACGTTTCACCAAGTACTGCACTTGACATCATCAGGTTAACACGAGCCACTGTCTGCACTGGTCATAGTTTGAATGTGGAAGCAGAGAGAGAGAGATGTGGAAGCAAAGACTCCTAATGAGCATTATTGTTTTTTATGTGGTGGGGGTGGGCAGGGCATTGTTGTGCTGGCTACAGTAGTGATTGGCTCATATCAGTTAGCAGGCTCAGTTTAGGCAGAGTTTTTATTACAGCTGTTGTGTATGTACAGAAAGCATGGATACTGGTCTCAGATAAACTTTCAGACATGCACAACAGCTGTAATAAAAACCCCACCTACACCCAGCCTGCCAACTGATACGAGCCAATCACCACTGTAGCCAGTGCAACAATGCACCGCCCACCCCCACCATATAAAAAACCTTAACAGTCTTTGCTTTCACATCTCTCTCTCTGCTTCCACATTTGCACTCTGACAAGTGCAGACAGCGGTTCGTGTTACCCTGATGATGCCAAGCGCAGTACTTGGTGAAATGTTGGTATCTACAATGCCTTCTAGACCACGGCCTACAAGCCCGGAAGAACTAAACATATCTAATAGTCAAGACACCGGCTGTGAAAGCCTAAGTTTATACATTATTTATTATGACTTCATTTAGAATGGCTTTTACTCATATACTGTAAAATTTTACTGCATTTCATTTTAATCAACATTTTATCTGTTTCATTTAACTCTGAACTAGCAATTTCAGTATCTACAACATAAATATCCTTATTTTTTAAAAATCTACATAGATTTTTAAACTTCTATTTAGAAACTAAAATTTCATCTCCCTAAAATTACAATTTGCGTGAATAATTCCACTATATCTTACTTATTCTGTTTAATTGATTTTTAATATAATTTAATTTTTTTTAACTATTTTGTTTTATTTTTCATACTGAAAAAAGATTTTCAAATAATTTTGATTAACTTAAGGCAAATTCAATTACCTAAAACATTTATTAATTTAAGATGCATATCATATAATTTTAGTTCAATATTATTAAGTTTTTTAAATGTAAATTTCTTTGACTTCAACTACTTTTCTCTCTGCTGCTTTTTGATAAGCACTGTCATTATCAAATTTAACAGGTTTCCTAACAGAAATAAGAGAGACTGTACATTTCAAACAAAGACTTAAATATTCAATATCTCCAAGAATGTGCATTCTTTTCTCTTGCTGTTTTAAATACAATTAGATTTTAGATTCAGTACCATTAATGTTGAAATTTAATAAATAATTGTTGTATTCTAAGTTATCCATCATACGCTGTAATCTCGTAAAATACAATATAGCTGAAAAGCAATGCTTCAAGACTAGATAACCAATATTTTTATATTCTTCGATTTCTTGACGTGTTTGTTGCAAACACTGTGTACCTAACCTTATAAATTCTCATAATTTTTCTGTGCATAAATGTTACAGCATTCCTCTAGCAGCTGGATTGTTTAATAGAGAAGTATATTTGGAAGGAATAAAGCGCAGAGCTGCAGCATTAGATAAGCGAAAAGGGACCTCTACAGTATGCTCAATTCAATGAAATAAAGGACATGTGCATCAGTCATACTCGTAAGTACTCTTTGGTTTATCAAAAAATGAAATTGCTTAGAACAGTTAACATATTTAATGGTTTTAAACTGATAAATGAATTAGAATTTCTTATTTTCATGAAAGCGTCACCATTAGAATACTAAGAAAATAAAATATATCAACTTTGAATTCTTCTCTTTTGGTTGCATTTTTTGACATTTACATGCACAAATTGGTTAATTAGGCACTCATACTTAACTTTTTACTAATGTTACTGTAAAACTTGTTAGTCATCTCAACAAATATCTGAGAAATATCTCTAAAGTTTACTACAGTGCGTTCATTGATTGGCCGAACCACCCCGCAGCGACATCCTCTGCCAGAGCTACACATGAATGGCAAGTCATGGATATGGAACACTAACTACTCTATTAACTTACATTAGGTTTACCTGCATCACAAAAGATGTTGAAATTGATGAGTCTCAACATGAACACATACCCTATATCCCGAAAATTCTGGTTTACTCGCAAAAGTTCGTATATTTCTCTCGTAATATTGTCCTTCAATTGTTTTAATGTGTATGGATTTGATGTGTACACTTTATTCTTTAATGTTTCCCATAAATAAACATCTTGAGATAGGCCAGCGGTATAAGGTGGCCACAATCCTCAACTAATTATTCTGTCGCCATACGTGCTTCCCAGTTCAGCATAGAATTCATAACAGTGTGCACTGTAGCTGAAACCTGCTGAAACCAGCCACACACTCATTTCATGTTAGTTGTGGAAAAAATTGTTTAAAATAAAATTTCCATAAACATATATATCAGCTTAAGAGGTAGAACTGGAACTTAAAAATTCAATGCCACAACTGGGATTTGAACCACAGACCTTCCGCTTGCCAGGCGGACGCTCTAACCACTGAGCTATTGTGACAAACTGCCAGAATGGCATTAAATTCTCAAGTTAGTTCGTATTTCTCCTGGTAAACCACAAAGGCAGTCTCACATCAGAGACAATTAACCCAATGGTGACTTACTATTGCAAGTACTTTATATCCCAGGATTAAATAACCTTCACATGGTAATTATTATTTATTTATGCCAACAAACTTGCTGTTGGTGTTTTTAAACACACAAGCCGTGTGTGGGCAAAGTTTAAGAGGTAGAACTGGAACTTAAAAATTCAATGCCACAACTGGGATTTGAACCACAGACCTTCCGCTAAAATACGAACTAACTTGAGAATTTAATGCCATTCTGGCAGTTTGTCACAATAGCTCAGTGGTTAGAGCGTCCGCCCGGCAAGCGGAAGGTCTGTGGTTCAAATCCCAGTTGTGGCATTGAATTTTTAAGTTCCAGTTCTACCTCTTAAACTTTGCCCACACACGGCTTGTGTGTTTAAAAACACCAACAGCAAGTTTGTTGGCATAAATAAATAATATATATCAGCTGCTATGTTGTAAAATATGGAACCAATAATTCTATGGGCGTTCACTTCGCACCAAACTCCATTTGCAGCGCGGTGAAGAACTTCATCAATAATATGGGGATTTGGGGTACAGTAGAACTGTTTTCAGAGATATAGAGAATTTTTCGCCTTGAAGGTGATCAATTTCAACATCTATTGTGATGCAGGTAAGCCTAATTTAAGTTAGTACAGTAGTTAGTGTTCCATAACCATGACTTACTGGTACTTATGTGTGAGTCTGGTGGAGGGCAAACTAGTCCTCGCCCGGCCCGGTCTGTCACTGGACGGTCTAGCCATTGTACAAACGCACTGCAGTAGCAACACAGAGAAAACCTATGTTCTCTAGCTTTTGACTTGAATAAGATTTTACTCCAGTATTCACTTGTACTTTTTTGACTATCCAGTGCTACCATACTATAGTCGCCATCACGAATGAAGGTGGTTGCGCAGAAGACAAACATTCAATGACGTCACAGTCATATGTTTTCTAACCAATCAGGCGTAGTCTGTTTCAGAGTGCGTGTGAGAGTACTTGCCTACAGTTTAACAGTGAGATTAAATAATTTCGAACAGTAAGTTCATTCCATTGTGTAAGTTTTTAGAGCTCTGATGATGGCAGAAGCAAAAGAAGTTGCTTTATTCACAGTCAAGCCAGAGAAATTGTGTATAATGTGTACAAATACTTCCAGAGAAAAATGGGAAACAGTTGCAACTCAGCACTTACCCTAATATCCCTATCTGCGTGTTATACTGCCATCATTCCTACCGGCTACTCTAATACCTGTTAAGCTCTAAATCAAACTATATACCGGGTCAATGTCCTTTTAGTTAAAGTGTTCTGATTATTATTCACACAGATAAATTAGTCCAGATTCAGCGATAAACATTCAAAGCACTGAAACAAATCATTCAAACAGCATTAGAATTATAGCTAGTACAATACAATACTTTATTCGTCACATACATTTACATATTGGGCATAGGCACAACAAACTGGTGACTCATCAGATAAGAATAACAAACTAGGCTAAAGTACAAATCATGTGTTCATACAAACTATATACAGTGATTTTTACATTTTACACATAACTGCTTAGCATAATGTATAGTCCTAGAGATTGTAGTATTACTGTGTCTAAAATAAAATTTTATCATATTGAGGATGGAGTAGTTAAATCATTTGAATGTCTGATTCAGGAAGATTAAATGCACTATTTAGTTCAAAGCCTCATCTATAAAATCTTATTTTTGTGAGCTAATTCTTGAAAATGTATGTATCAAAGCTTATAGTTGTGTACAAAGGTTTGGTGCCTCCAAAATTGTTTCCTTCATGGAGTGACACCAAGTAAACATGCCATCTCCTAAAGGATACTTCCTTTTAATCAGTTCACATTTCACCATTTTAGGAACATTGTTTTGACAATCACCCAAGTATCCCCAAAGGATAGGGAATGCCTTTGATACTTTCAGGTATTATGAGCTGATGGTACAGTGCATAGATTTTGAATGAGCTGCTCTTCACTCCATTCATGTTCCCCCCAAAAAATTGAATGAATTACAAGAATTTTTTTGGTTAAAGAGCAGCTTGATACTGCTGCTCCCCACTTTCCAGTAAACGATCCTGCATTTTATGTTTTCACTCATATTGTTAACCAGATTTCTGTTATCTGAATGTTTGTTGGAGCTTCCACTGTAAAGACATATGTACACTTTACCATTGTCATCATTATCATCATTCAATGAAAAACTGAACCTATTAGCAATGAAGCAAATTAAATCTACTAATATAACAAATGTATGGAGACTATAGGCTTCATTTGTCTTTTATGTTAGCTCATGCTGGATTTCTGACAAAGAAGTTATTAATCCTCTTGCTCTCCAATATTTTTCACTGATGAATGGGGTGCTAGAAGTGGTCGAACATACTTGGTCCATTTCCTCTTGCAGATCACATAGAGGACAGAGTGGTGAAGAATATATCCCAATTCTAGTGAGACCACCTACATTCCATTGAAGAATTCTGATGTTAGACCTTCTATTAATATAATGTTTTGGTTCCGGAGGAGTATTCCCCTCTCGGAGATCCGAATGGGGGACTATTTTAACTCCGGAACATTTTACCCCTTGAGTCATACATCATAATTTGATATTGAAGAGAATTAGCAGTAATAGTAACTGCTTTTTAGAGAGCACCATATTTTCATGTTTTGATGGTTACATCGCTCTCTCACAACCCCCAGAATGACTGGAGGACCACACCTGTCGTTGGCTTATTGGTTTACGGGTCTCCCCGACCTGACTGGAAGAATTATCAAAATAAATTCTCCGGCCATATTCTCTGATTACCATTCAGAGGATGTATTTAAAAGGTATAACAACTAAATGTAAACTATTAAAAAGAAACAATATATCTGCCTTCTGAAAGATATTTAATGCTGGATATGTTTAAAAATATGTGTAAAAATAGAAAGAAATAGGTTAATTGTAAGTATAATTTCAGAAGTGTAATAATTATTGGTACTAGAAGGAATGTGTGTATTCCTCAACGTTTGATTTTCATATTCAGTTAGAGCTGAAATAGGTTTTATGTTAGAAAAACTTATATTTCATGGACAGTATATTTTTGCATCCCACCCCTTCCTTTTCCAGGTAGATTAATAAATAAATAATATTTGATTATCATTAATCTTATTAGAGCAGGCATCCCCAACACACTGCATGCTCGGGCAGAAGTAAAATCCCTCAAGTCCTAACCGTCCGGTTGCAGGCAAGAAATGGAGGTGCTACAGTGGCGGAACTTACACCAGTATTTCAATACTCTTTCCATCACCATTCCTTTCACACTAACTTTTCCCATTTCTAGTAATGACCCTATATTGACTGTATTCTGGGGCACCTCCAACATTAACTGACAAAATCCCTTAGTATAATATCCATTTTGGATAATTTACTATAAAGATCACCTAGGTGTATGTCTGACATTTTATAAATAGTGAATTAGTGGTAAATATGTATTGGTTATACTGAGAGTAAACACGATTAATGAATGCATGCAAATTAGCTGTTATATTACAAAACCTTAAGCAGGGTAGCTATAATAATGGTAGATGGAACTGTTTTATTCATATTAATATTGTATTACTACTATTTATGCAATTATTGTTTTTTATAATCTTAATTGTACATTTAACTCTGCCACCCATTTGTAGTGTATAAATACGTAAGTAATGCACAACATATTTGACATACTTTTTGACTCAAACATCAGTTTGAGGTTTGCAGGATTACTATCCATCCAAACTCCAAGAAATTCAATTTTATCTTATAAATTTACTAATTCATGTTCTAGAAGAACATCAGAAAAACTTTATTCTTTTTAACTTTGTGATGAAATCCCACAACACTTTTGTTTTTGCTTATTATAAGTTTGTGACCTGTAAACCAACTATGTAATCTGTTGCCACATCAACATTAACTTTAAGTACATGTTTGTCTTTAGCAGAAATTGAAACTCTTGTCTCCAGTTATTTTTCTGAATGATACGTTAAGAATATTTATTTTCATTTCCCTTATTTAAGGGCTGAAAATGTGTGAAGCAAAGGTTCCTCAGAGTGAGAGCTCCATGCAGAGAAGAGTTACATTATATAGCCTTCCTGCCCACTTTATGGAGATTCTTAGTGAAAAGAACTGGATTTAACAGAAATAAAGAGCGTGTAAGATACACGTAACAATGGTATGACGTAAGTACATAAGGTTTTCTTATAAAGATTCCAGGTTAGTACCAGTATTAAAAAGAAAGCCATCTTGCACAAGAATCTAATCAACTGCTACAAAAGAAGCTCATATAGGTGAACAGGAACAGAGCTCCTACTTAGCTCTTATTTTTGGTGGTAATAAATTCAATGAAACTTATTAATATTTAAGTTTGCATTCAATCTATTGATATTACTTGAGAGTACATCTTCTGTGTTGTTTACTTGTATAGTTTAACCTACAGTTTTATAACTTGTGGCTTTGAAAACCTGTAACTTTTTTAATGCATGTTTCTATTAATTATGCTAAGATAAGCCACAGTTTTATACAACTTAGCACTGAATGCAATTTAACACAGCATAGTAAGCAAGTTTGTTTTATAAACTTTTAGAGATAGGAGCAGAATAAAAATATTCTGTTATTAATTAAAGGATAAATTTAGCTTTTCAAAATAATTGTGATGAAAGATTTTATGGAATGATGAAGCAATTACCTGCACTGAACATTAATCCTTAAAATCACTAACAGTAAGAACAGTATAGTATAAAACTTGGTGCAAATAGATGACAGAAGTTGCTATCATAACAAAAAAATCTTCATATACTTCATAAATGTTAAGCTTAAGGTACATTAAAATTGTCCTTAAGGGTAGGACTTGTATTTTAAAAAACGTGCAAAAATATAATTTATTTTTAAAACTGTAAAAATGAGCACACTGTAGTGCATTATTTCTAGAGGACTTACAAATTTATGCTGTGTTTCAAGACAGTCTAAGGTACAACTTCAAATGCATTTACTTAAAAAAGAAATCTTAATTTTTCTCAAAACTGCCATTTTTAGCATGTCAAATATCCCATTCAGGGCAATTTTGGAATTTGTGAAACTCCATGCCTAACATTCTAAAAATTGGTGCTGTTTTTATAAATTAATACGGTGATGGTGATGAGCTTTCGACTTTTTCGTTATCTCGGGTCGTGGTACTGGATGGAATGAACATACACTCGGGGTTAACTTTAGTGAAATATTTTATTCGCACCTTCTTGTTCACAGTATTTAAATCGTATCACAGTTACAAGTCTTTCATTTCAGTGGATCGACTTCCCTAGCATCGCCAAGATTTAATGTCTGAAAATTTAGCGATATTTCGCAAAATGTGTTTTCTATCACTTTACACTTCGTCTTTTTTACGTCCTTTCATTTAATTGCACACTTCGTATTAACTAACTTATTAAAGTTAGCTAATGTTTCACTTATTTTACATAAATTAACAGTCTTTAAACACTTAGTAAATTTACTTTCACTATTTTATGACGCGCACACATAAAAATGCGTCCATCTACACTTGGTAATCAGAGGATATGGTCAGTGAATTTAGTTTGAAAATTCTCCCGGTCAGGTCGGTGAGACCCGTAAACCAACGACAGGTGTGGTCCTCCAGACATTCTGGGGGTTGTGAGAGAGCGATGTGACCGCCAAAACATAAAAATATGGTGCTCTCTAAAAAGCGGTTACTATTACTGCTATTGCTCTCTTCAATATCATAATATTGGAGAGCAAGAGGATTAATGACTTCATTGTCAGAAATCCAGCATTAGCTAACAACAACATCTACACCAAACACACAGACGCTAATAACTAGACAATTGGCGCCCCATTACACTTCTTTTTGTGTACATCCGCGTATGTGTTCATCAAATAGTTCCCGCATTGTTAGGGAAGCGATCTTTAGCTTTTCTCCCTTCGCTTTTAATATTGAACACATATAATTCTTTTATTTATACATATATATTAAAATTAAATATGGAAATATTTATGACATCTTTAAACAAACTTAATTGTTTGTAACAATGAACATTAGTAACATGTTTTCTTCATTTAACCAACTTATACCAACATCAAAAACAAATTACGCTCTTAACAAATATTCACATAAACGATTTTCTTTTGGGGTCTTACAATATCCTGTCTCAAAATCTTATTTTATTTTTTCTGCCATGCCATTTGTATTTCTTCCACACACTGATCTCTATTTCTCAAGTATGAGATGATCCATTTTAATGTCAATCTTTGTACCCCATGGTTTTCTAGTTTGTTTATTAGAATATCTATATTTGTTGTTGTTGTTGTTGTTGTTTTCTAGTGCCTTGCTTCTGGCAATGAAGCCATTAGCATTCGTGCTTTCCAATACTTTTGAACTGTAGTTTCTTCTGATCTTAATGCTTCACAGGTCTTCAAGTGGTCTTCATTCATTTCTGCTGGAGGCAAAATCTTTGTGACATCTAAAAATATTGTATTCACCCTTTCTCTGTCATGTAATGCGTTCATTAAAAATGATTACTTTATTAAATGCATTAGTTGTGGTTGTTGTATGCCAACCAGCTTAATGTTGGTTTTAAACACAAGCTGTCTGTAGGCAATGTTTAAGAGGTAGAATCAGACCTGAAAAATTCATTGTCATAGCCTGAATTTGAACCACGGATCTTCCACTTCACATGCAGCTGCTCTAACCACTGAGCTACCATTGAAACTTGCCAGTATGATACTAAGTTCTCCAACCACTTTGTATGTTTCCAGTGTGCCACTAGGGAATCCCATATCAGAGATAAGTACCCCAAGGGCAACTTACAATCGTAAGTACTTTATGTCCCCAATTTAGTTAAATAACCTTTAGATGAAATAGAAAATGATTATCCAGGCTTGTGGGCTGTGGCCTAGTAGAAATTCTCCTTCCAGACGTTTCGTTCGAAGCTGTGTCAAACATCCTCAGGGGTGTGACCATAGTACTCTGGTAGTCTCAGCGATGACTGATACAGAGCCTTTCGGTTTCACAGGTTTTATGCACTTAGCATGTGTGGGCGTTTGACGGTTGGTCCAGTCTTTGTTTTCTGGTTCGATTGCTGCACGGAATGGCATAAAGGGGGGGCTGCTTCCATTGTCTGTGTTTGTTGTCGATGGGCTAGCATTTAATATGGCTGAAGCTGTTGGTGGCATATGATCTTAAATTTGTCTCCGGTCAGGTTTTTTGCATGCTTTGTGTAATGCTGGATGCCAAACTTTATTTAAGTGCTCAGCTGTTTCCACTTCATGCACGACTCCTCTAACCACTGAACTAACATGGCAACTTGCCAATATGACACTAAATTTCCCAACCGATTTGCATTTTCCTGGCAGACCACTAGGGAATCTCACATCAGAGATAAGTACCCATAGGGTGAGTTTCAATCATAAGTACTTTATGTGTCGGTTTTAGTTAAATAACCATCTAATGTCACAATGTTTTGAGCTAGAGCACCTTTAAGATTCGAGCAGCTGTTGTAAACCTCCTTGTGGACAATCAAATTTTTGTTAAATTCAATGTTTTATGAGATTGTCCAAGAGTTGTCAGAACTTCAGAACTTCTCATGTCAAATTGCTTCCAGTAAAAAATGAATGTTATGAATCAAATTTTGGAGCATGTTTACTTCACTTACACTGTAAGCATGTCCTGTAATTTACACTGCAAGTGAAACAAACGTGTTCCAAAATGCAACTCATAACATTTATTCATTAGAACTTGTACTCACTATTACAAAACTTCAAAAAGTTAATTGCTTCCAATAATTTTAAAGTCATTGAAAGTCTTGAAAACAAACAAGGACTTGCCATAAACAGTCAAAGATTTACAATTATTTGATGGCTTTGGCCAATAAAGTGCAAATATTTACTGTGTATCATGGAATTTGCAATATAAATGCTTCAAATCTTATAACATAAATTAAAGCAAAAATTAATAAAAATGGTCACCCAGTGACAGGATGCTAGGTGATGATTAGGTTATATGAAAGCTGAAAATGTCAGCATGTTGAGGGCTCACGGATTATAAGATGAAGATGAAGGCTTAATAATAATAATAATAATAATAATAATAATAATAATGTTTATTAGCCCATAGACAATTATACAATTTGTTTCGATCATCGTCAAACTACAAATACAACAAAACAAAAATTACAAAATAAGACTTAACATAATCATATTCTATGAAATACCACTAAGTAGAATTATATACAACATATTTACAATTCCTCTATACAGTATAAACATTTTCCTATAAGATATTTCCTTAGTTCTTTTTTAAAACTTTCTCCTTGCTTAGCTTTAATAGTATGTGGCAATTTGTTATATAGTTTGACACCACTGATATATGGATCAGATTCACTTGTTCTTTTATTAACATTAATTCTATGTATATTATTCCTACCTCGTGTATTGTAACTATAATATTGATTATTACTACTAATAATATGTACATTTTTACTTACAATATGTATTATTACTTTATATACATATAATGAAATAATAGTGAACAAGTTATTATTTTTAAAAATACTGCGGCACGAAGTCCTGTTATTAAGTTTATACGCTGTTCTTATACAATTCTTCTGCAATATTAACAACCTATTTAAATTTTGTTTACTAACATTTCCCCAAACCTCGATCCCATATTGAAAGTTATGATATATTACCCCAAAATATACAATTTTTAGAACCTCAGTATCGAGGTATTTGGAAAGCCTCCTTAGTAGATATAAGCCTGAGCTTACTCTACCACAGATTAAGTCTATATGAGGTGCAAATGACAAATTTTTATCTAACATTAGTCCTAAAAATTTAATTTTCTGTACGTGTTCGAGAATTGTGTTTTGTACATTTATAGTTACAGAGTTATTAGTGTTTTGATTAGAATACTGAAAGTGGAGTAATTTTGTCTTTCCTATATTCATGTTTAAGTTATTATCCTTGAAATATTTCTGTATCTCACTTAATGAGTCCATCATTGAATATTCCAAAGCATTTAGGGATTTATTCCAGTATAGAAATGTGGTATCATCAGCATAAGAAATATTTTTACAATTTTCAAACTGGGGGAGGTCATTTATATACAATAAAAACAATAGAGGACCCAAAACTGAACCTTGCGGTACACCAAACCTAACAGTATGGTATGCAGATGAAAAACTTTTCATTGAACCATTGACTTTGTGTGTAACTACTGTGCATTGCTTACGATTCGTTAAGTAAGATGTTATTACTTTGTGCATTTTCCCCCTTATCCCATAATTTTCTAATTTATCCAATAATACTTTTATTGATACACTATCAAATGCCTTAGTAAGGTCGAGAAACAGTGCTACAGAATGATTGTTTTTATCTAATTGAGTGTATACGTTATGTAGAAGTTCAACAATTGCAGTGCTTGTAGAGTAATTCTTCCTAAACCCGTGTTGTGTTTCTACAAGAACGTCATGTTTATTTAGGAAGGTGACCAGTCTTGTATTTAGAACTTTTTCAAAAATCTTGCTAAAGACAGAAGTAAGAGTTATGGGTCTATAGTTTTCTACATGTCTTTCATCTCCCTTTTTAAAAACTGGTCTTATTATACTATTCTTTAAGCATTCTGGGAAAATGTTTTGTTCAATTGATGTATTTATTAGATGAGTTATTATATTACCCAGTTCATTTTTACAATACTTTATAACCCTAGTGGAGATGCCATCCCATCCATATGAATTTTGATTTTTCAGTTCCCTAATTATTTTATTAATCTCAATGTCTGTAGTGGGGGTAAGATAAATAGAATTTTGAACGGTGGATTTTTGTTTAGAGTTGCCCGGTATATTTTGTGATGGGTTAATCACATTGGTAAAATAATGATTAAAGAAATTACATATATCTTTAGGATTAGACATCATTAATCCATTTATTTGCAAAGAGATATTATTATCTTCACTTTTTACTTTTCTTTGGTTATTTATTATGTTCCATGCAGTTTTAGTTTTGTTTGTTGACTGACTAATTGTAGTTCCGTATGTTAGCGATAACTGTCTAGCTAGGGCCTTGGTATATTGCTTTTTCAAAGTTTTGTAGGATTCGTTATATGTTTCAAATTTTGTCATTTGATAAAATTCGTACATGGATTTCATCCTCTCTCTCAGATTTTTTATTTCATTATTCATTGTCACTTTTTGTTTAGCTTTAGTATTAATTCGCTTTAATTTTAAAGGGCACGCAAGATTGAAGTGTTCAAACAAAGTGTTAAAAAAGGCATCCCATTTTTCATTAGCATCAGCTGTCAATTGCACAGAGTCCCAGGTTTCTATTTTTAACATTTCCTGTAGGAGACCTAAGTTGTGGTCATTGATTGACCTTCTATGTGTCCACATTACATTTCTTACCTCACTATTACAGTTGTAAATATCAATAATTTCTGCACAATGATCAGATATGTGAAACTCTTTGACAAATGCAGTGTGTGATATTGGGTCAATATTTGTGATTATATAATCTATTGCAGTTACAGATCTATTTGTGATTCTCGTTGGACAATATATTACATTATATAAGTTAAAACTGGCAAGAATATCACATAGTTGCATATAATCTCGAGAGTTTACATTGGAATTTATATTAAGGTCACCTGTTAACACAATTTTTTGTTCCTTATCAGTTATCTTAGCTAATATACTATTTAGATTCTTAAAGAATACATTTATATTAGAATTAGGTGACCTATAAATACCTATTATTACAATCTTACCAATTTCAGTAGACATTTTTATGGCACAGCATTCAAAATTCATTTCATTACTAAAGTGGTGTATGTATGGAAGTACTTCAAAAACTAAATTGTCTTTTACATATATTGCTACACCCCCACCTTTATGGTTATTTCTACAAAAATATGTGGCTAAAGTATAGTTTTGTAGTTTAGCATACTCTATTTCATTACTCATGAGGCCATGTTCAGCTTATGAAGAAACTGCCAGGCAGATTTCCAAAGTGTACAATAGTGCATTAATGCAATGTTATATAATCTTTTACCTATTAATTAATGTTATTTCTTCTGTATTCCTTAATCATGTGATTTCATTGATCTTAATATGTGAAAATGCTATGTAATTACTTAAAGAACAATATTCCATTGCAAATTGTTATTCCATGATGCTAGTAGTAAATGACCGCATGTAATAATTATCAGTGTGTTCAAAGAGGATTCAGTTTAGCAAAGAGACAGTGTGGAAATATACATTTATGACATGTCAAGTCTTGCCAGATCTTGTCAAGCAATGGATCAAGGCTTCACGGGTGATCAGGTGTGTCAGATTTATAAAGGTCGAGCTTTCAGCCATTGTAAACTCCATGGCCATCTTCAGGATGAAAAGTCTCAGTCAGTCTTCCAAATCTATACTATGGATTGGTGGATGTGGTTTGTGTTGTCCTGGTCAATGAGCGGGTGATGGTCTGTGATTGACCCGACTGTCATGAGGTATGTTTATCCTCGGCTGAAGGGTCACTGGTTGGGGTGTTTTCCCGAGGTTACGCATTTTGTTTGGGGTCAGTGGTGTTTTTGTAGGTGTTTTTAATGGCTGTTGTCCATTAGTTTGAGTCCGCCATCTCTGTTGTAATTGTTGGGGTGTAATTTTATGTGGATAGTCTCCTTGATGAGTCTGTCCCAGTAATTTTCTGTGTACATACATACATTTATTTGCATTCCATAGATCCTACAATTTGCCTTGGCAACAGGATGTGGAACATGTCAATATGTTATACAATATTTACAGTAAACAGGATTAATATTATAAACATAAAATGATCTAATGGTTACATTAGACGTTGTTAAATTCATTTATGGTATAGCATGAATGCTTAAGAAGATATTCCTTTAGCTTAATTTTGATTACCTTAACTCATTAGGTAGCATATTAAATATTTTTATACATTGGTAATGCACTCCTTTTTGGACACATGTGAGGTTAGTTGATGATATATGAAGTTCAGATCTAGATCTTGTATTGATATTGTGGATGTCAGAATTAGTAGTGAAGTAGTTTTTATTTTTTATGTAGAAGTTCATCAGTGAATATATGTATTCTCCGGTAAGGGTTAATATTTCTAAGTTTTTGAAAATGCTTCTACACGATGTTCTTGGATGAGAGTGTGATATAATTCTGAGGGCCTTCTTTTGTAAGATGAAAATTCTCTTTGAATTTGTTGAACCTCCCCAAAAGAGTATACCATATTTCATTACCGAGTGGAAGTACGCAAAGTAGCCTAATTTTAATGTATGAGCATCACTGAAGGAGGACAGAAGTTGTAATGCATAGCATGCGGAGCTCAATTTAGGGACAATTTCATCTATGTGGGTTTTCCAATTTAGGTGCTTGTCAATTTGTATACCTAAAAGTTTAGAAGCATTTGAATCTTGAACAGAGTTACCATGTATGTCTATTGCAAAGTTATGCTGTGCGGCATTGACGGTAGTAAATTTTACAATATTTGTTTTATTAACATTTAGTTGCAAACCATTTGCATTGAACCAAGATTGCATTAATGTTGTTATGTGATGCGAGGTTTCTTTAAGTCCATCTAAACTTTTATGTAAAATTAATAGTGTTGTATCATCAGCAAATAGAAATACTTGTGCCAACTTGTTTAAGCTTGGTGCAAGATCATTTATAAAAACTAAGAAAAGTAATGGTCCTAAAATAGAACCTTGAGGAACTCCTTGTTTTATAACTTTACTCCTTGAATAACCAGGTATATTTGAATTAGGTTTCAATATTTTCACTTTTTGTACCCTGTTTGTTAAGTATGAGTGAAAACATCTTAATGGAGTTCTCTGAATGCCATAATATTTTAATTTGTCTAGCAGGATTTGGTGGTCTACACAATCGAAAGCCTTAGATAAATCGCAGAATACCCCGTTTACATGTTTTCTTTGATTTAATGATTCTAATAACCCATTAGTGAATTTATAGATAGCATTATCAATTGATATTTTCTTTCTAAATCCGAATTGTTCCAGGACTAGAATATTATTTGATTCTAGGTACTGCTGTAGCCGGTTATACATAATTAGTTCAAACATTTTTGAGAATGTGGGTAGTAGAGATATTGGTCGATAATGATCTATTTTGATCTTTTCTCCTTTTTTATATAAAGGTTTTACAATTGAGAATTTTAGCCGATCAGGAAATACTCCATATTGTAGTGATAGATTACATAAATGAGTTAGGGGGATGGTAATCGCTTTAGCAGTGCTATTAATTATTCTGCTTGATATTTCATCATAACCTGCACTGTCTTTCAGTTTCATTGATTTTGTAGTAGCCAGTACCTCACCAGATGTGGTGGGAATGGTGTTGAAACCAGTGAATGTTCTTCCAGCAAAAGCATTGTTTAACATTTTAATTGCATTTCCCTTGTTCGCATTGTTTAAATTCAAATTTGTGGTTATGTTTATGAAGTAGTTATTAAAGCTGTCTGCAATTGCAGTTGTGTCATTGATTTTGTTATTGTGTACTACAAGGGCTGTGGGGTTATCATTACTTTTTGCCCTATTTGTTTCATGTTTGATTATGTTCCATATGGTTTTAATTTTATTTTGTGATCCCTTTATCTTTGAATTATAATAGTGTGCCTTGGCAGTTTTAACAACTCTACTGAGAATTTTGCAATAGTTTTTATAGTATAATTTTAGCTCGTTATTACTACTATTTCTGCACAGTAAGTATAAATTTCTTTTCTTCTTGCTAGAGATTTTAATGCCCTGTGTCATCCATGGTTGTTTTTGTATGGATGAGCTAACATATTTTATAGGAAAGCATGCATTAAAATGGTTTATATATATGCCTAGGAACAAATTGAATGCAGCATTATCACTTTTGCTGTATATGGTGGTCCACTCCTCTAGTTCTAACAATGAATTAAATTTACTTATGTTTTCATCATTCACTTCCCTTACTCTTTTCCGACATTTTGATTCTGGGTCATAAATATTGTTTATACATAAAACTTGGGCATCGTGGTCTGATAGTGCATTTATAAATGGAAAAGTTGAGTTTAACCTATCATTGCCTATGAAGATATTATCTATGGCTGTACTAGATTCATTATGAACTCTAGTTGGGAAATTCAATGTATGGTATAAATTGTATGTCATTAATAGCGACATTAAATCTGTTTTATTTGCAGATTCTGTTAGAAAATCTATATTCACATCTCCACATATGATGAGTTCAAGATTTGGTTTATATAGATAATTTAAAGTACACTCTAGTTTCCTAATGAACTCTTTGACATCGCTAAATGGTGCTCTATATACACATACTATGTAGATGTCTCCTAGTTGCCCTTCAAGTTTTATGCAACAAGCCTCAAAGGTTTGCTCTACACAGAAATTACTAATATCCATCATGGTGTAGGCTATACATGTGCCTCCTTTGTGAAGCATTTCCCTGCAAAAATATGCCCCTAACTGATAACCTTCAACCCTGAGTTGACCAATTTCATGTTTATTTAAGTGATGTTCACTAAGGCAGAGTATGTTTGGTTTCTCACCAGTGTTATCAAGGGAACTAACCAGTTCAAGTGTTTTGTATCTTAGTCCGCATATATTCTGGTGCAAAATTACTAGATTGTTACGTTTACTATTTCTTTTACTTTCAGCATACTTCATATTGTCCATATTATTTACAGCATTGTTTATCTCTTTATTGCCCTTAATGCACCAATAAAAATTACTGCAAATGGTGCCGTCAATTAGTTTTCCGTATTTTGTAAAGCAATTTTTTGTTTCTGTGACACAATTTCATTAATTGATATGGGAAGCTAGAAAATCTTTACCTTTACTATTGAGATGTAAGCCATGCCTGGTGAACATATCTCGATGATATTTTGATACATCAACTAACCTCACATTTCTAAATCTGGCACATAGTTTATCTAATTTAAGATTTGAGTCTTTTATTTGGTTATTCACACAGGAGGCTGGAATTAAGTCATGCCTAGTAGGGAAATTTACAACTACTACATTTGTTGAGGTTAGTTTCCCCAGAGTTTGCCTTATGTTCTTTATGGCTTTTTCACTTTCATTTTTAAATATATCATTTGCACCACACATTATCACTACACCATCACGATTGTCCATTTGATCTGATGTACCGTCGATATTTCTCAACATTTCAGCTGATGGGGCCCCCGGTTTAACTATTCCAATTCTGGATAGTCCACCATTCGTTGTTACTCATTCCGCGAGACCTCTTCCATGGCTGTCTGCGAAGATTGTCACTTTTTTTTCTTGTTTAGCAGGATTTCTTGGTTTGCTTTTATTTGTAGTTGTACGGGTTTCCTTATTAGTCGCAATCTTGATGTCGCCACACGTGTTCCCATCCCAATTTTGGAGGATTTCAAATCTGTTACTTAAAGGAACTGAGATGCTACACTCACCTGTGGATCTGCTGCATCTTATTTGTATGTTTCTCTTCAGTTTTCGCCATTTATCGTCTTTTAGTTGATTTTGGTGTACTTATTTGCTACGCAGATTCCCGTCTCGTTCTGTTGCGTCATATTTCTCGTTTTCTTTTGAGAGCAGTGCGACTTGAGCCTGGAGTTCTTTGTTTCCTCTTTTAAGTAGGATTATTTCTTCCTGAGCCTTTTTTAGGTCTATATTAAAAAAGTCGAGTATCAGCTGCAAGGACGCTATTGTTTCCGCCTCTCGCGCCGGGCCGTTATTGTGTGCTTGTCTCATAATTCCATTTTTCTCGGCTTCTGTATTATCAAAAGTGTTCCCTTCATTTCCTTCACTTTTACTGCCTCCAATAAACATATTGTTGTTCTCCTTCCCCTCTACTTGTACACTATTAACTGTAATACTTTGAAAATGTTGCACACGGCTTCTCGTCAGAACACCACTTGATGCCATCTTGTCCTGTTCTTGTGTGTTCTAGAACTTTGGTGTCTTTAAAGTTTATTTTGTGGACCTGCTCTATGCAGTGTTGGGCTACTGCTGATTTTCCCGGCTGGAGGAGTCTGATGTTCCGTTGGTGTTCTTTGCATCTTTCCTCTATTGTGCGTCCTGTTTGACCTACATACACCTTTCCACATTTGCAAGGAATCCTGTACACTCCTGGGATTTTGAGCCCAAGTGGTTCTTTCACCAGCCTGAGGAATTGTCAAGTCATGTCGAATGTTGAAAAATATTTGACCATTTTTCTTGTAAACTCTTCAATTCAAACACAAGTTGATCATGCGCCATGAGCTTTAAGCATTGAAATGATGCAGTAAAATTAGTAAGCAATTAAAAATACGAGAGCTGTTCAATAAAGAATGATCACTTTTTTTTTTTTTTTTTTTTTTGACAATGTACTTTTACTCATCCTCATAATTTTTATGGTCCTTCTCAAAATAGTTTCCCCTGAATGCGATGCACTTGTCCCAGCGTTTCTGCCAGTCTTCAAAGACATGCTGGAAACCATTTTTTGAGAGATCCTTTAAAATTGCCTCCGCAGCCTTCACCACTGCTTCTGATGATGGATAATGCTTCCCTCGAAGGCGTTTCTTCAAGTTAGGGAATAGAAAAAGTCACATGGAGCTAAATCCAGACTATAGGGAGGATGAGGGATGCACTTCACGTTAATTTTAGCAAGATATTCAGCAAAAACATTGGTAATATGTGGCCACGCATTATCATGGTGCAGCATCCGGCCTGCTTCACGGAAATGTGGTCTTTTGCGCCTGATATGGACTTGCAATGTTTTCAGGACATCCCTGTAGTATTGTCCAGTTACTGATGTGTGTGCAGGTACAACATGCTGATAAACCATTCCATGAATATCAAAGAATGGGATAACCATAACTTTCCCTAGGAGCAACCACTTTTGCTTTTTTGGCGTTTGGTGATGGAGATTTCCACACTGAGCTTTGTTGTTTGATCTCAGGATCAAAATGATGTAGCCAGGTTTCATCAGCAGTGATTACGTTTGAAAGAAACTCTGGGATCTTCCTTTAACATCAACTTTAACTGCATGCAGACCTGCATGCGAATGTCCTTTTGTTCGGGAGTCAACAGTCTTGGAACCCATCGCTCAGAAACACGTCTCATGTGTAATGTTTCTGTCACCAATGTGTCGGTGGCACCCAGTGAAATGTTCAGTATTTCAGAAAGTGATCTTAAGGTAATTTGTCGATCCTCTCTCACAATGGCAGCAGCAGTGTTGATGTTTTCTTCCGTAAGAGCAGTAACTGGAGCACCAGGTCCACCTTCCTTTGAAATTGATTGTCTCCCCTCTTTAAACATTTTAAACCACCTTCGAGCTGTGCTGTAGGGAAGAACAGACTCTCCATAGGCCTCAACTGAAGATTTGTTGAGACGAAAGCAGAATTTCAAAGCCGCATATTGTTCCTCGCATGTTACCTCCATTGCAGTGGTAAGCAATACTGAACATGTCTGAACTTGCCTGGTTCTCACAGGCAGGAACCAGGAGTGCACACAATGAAACTACTACAGTGTGTTTGTTTCACATTAAGCTAACAGAATATAATAAGATTGAATTTTAGTGTGAAAAATTATGACCGTAAAAAAATTATGATCATTCTTTATTGAACAGCCCTCGTATTAAGTTTTTAAAGCACGTTTTCTCATGTCTACATGAAAGTTACTATAGTTGTCTGATAACTCAATATTCTCAAAAAGATGATTTAAAACATTACTGCTTGTGACATTAAATGTATTCCTGTTAAAAGTGGAATATTTTATCAATTTTAACAATGTATACTACTGGAATATTATAGACCAGATTCAGCAGGCCTGGTCAAAATACCAACTGGTTCAAGTAAGTGGCTGTAGTTCATACTCCAGACTTTCCCTTAATCCTTAGGATGAAATCAATTAGCTTTAGTGTTTAGGTCCATGAATGCATTGCACGTAATTTCATTGATTCATTGATCTTAGTGACTTAGTGGCTAGATGTACCTGATAAAGCGTGATGGGAAATATTATGATACTTTGGGAATACAACACTTTTCAGTTTAGCTTCCAGGTATAAACAGGTCAGTTTTGTTATTGAGCTCTTTCACATTAACTGTGTGCAGACTAGTAACTAACTCCATAATGGGTCATTGAAAAGTTTGCACATGCAGAAGATATTTTCCAAGCAATACAGCATTCATGATTAAAAATTGATAAGGATATTGTTGGAGTTTATAAATAATTTATCAGTTGCTTAAGTTTTATTTAATTAGTTCCGTTTTATAGTTTCTGCCATGGTAACTTTTGACTTCTCTTATTCTTAGAACTGTTCATTAAGTACATTACTCACAGTCACGAAATATAAGAATTCATATGCAGATCTGTAAATTGTATGCATAGCCCTGAATACTTTTTAAAAACACAGAAAAACATTTTACAAGAAGGGTGATCAACCTAATCTCTAAACCAGGCCTGGGGAACTGGTACTCTGAGCACAGCCTGCTAACAGCCCTACACTGATGGTTACTCAAGCTATTCTGTGAGTTCCTTCTAAACCCTAGAGTATTGGTGACTTAGGCTCTCTATTAAATCCTAGAAGTTTTTTTTTCTTTTCTTTTCAATTAGTAGTATGTATAAGATTGTGGCTTTTCTTCATAAATGAAATGTGACCTGGATTGTTCCAGATGTTAAATTAAGTTGGTTTAGAAAATAAATATATTTTTGCAAAGAACATAAAAGGAGAAGCGAACAAAAAAGTTACTTAGAAAAGGATATAACATTTCTAGTCATTGCATATTTGTGCTGTTAAGATCTCAGAACATATTTATGTTTAAGTATAATTATTTAATTAGGTGCACTAGATATTTTAAAAAGTGCTAATGTGCCGAAACTGAAAACATTTTGTGTTGTGATAAAATTATTTTGAAAAGGAAACTAATGATAGAACTGTTGCATACCTTTAAACCTCTTTCATTTCCAAAAATGCCGTTATACTTACCTCATGTGCCTTTGCTCTCTTAGACCATGTTTACATCATAAAATCTTAAAGTTATGTGAACAAAACTACTATCTATGTTAAGCTTAAGAAAACATGTCAGATGATTCTTTTTGTACCTATCTGTTTATTTCTGTGTGTATGTATTGTGTTTATTTGTTAAAAAAGTTATATGTATTCTGCAAACTATTCATTCTTTTATGAGTGAAAACTGGTTGTTTGTTAGCTCTAACCTTCTGATTAACCTACTTTTAGAGCAATTTGTTATTACATAATGTTGTATTCTTAAATGACTCTTGCATAACATGATTTTCTTCAAAGATTACTGTTGCTCTTACTTATTTATATTTCTTTTCTTTTTTTGAATGTACTTTATAATACTGATGGAAGTTTGATGAAGTTGAAGATGTAATTAAAGTTTATTACATCATTAACAAGGTGCTGATTCACATGAGACTAAACTACAAAATGAAAGCAGAATTTAATATTTGATTCATTAATTAATATTTAAAGCAATAATGTCACAAATGGCAACAAAGCAATAGAAAGGTTAAGTTTTTCTTTTCTTTTTTTTAAGAGAATGTGTATGTCGCTGTTGGAATACCAATTACTATTACTAGTACTATTCTATCACAGTACTGTTTTGCTCATAAGGCATTTTTATGTATTGCAGATTTTTGCCAGTGTTTAAATGTAATGTATGGTGCTTAAAGGAATTGAAAAGATTTTAAAAATACCAGAATTACAGATGGGGAAGAAAAACACACAGTATAATTCAACAATAATAGTATTGAATATATGTACATATGTGCACTTAAGACAAGACAGTGGTCTACTTTCAGTATTTAAGTCCAAAATTGATTAGCATAAGTCTGTGATAAGCTGGTTAAGTATTTTATTATATGAAAAAGCAAAATATATTATGCACTGAAAATAAAAGTGTAGTAGGGAAAGAAATCAGTTTAAAAAAGAGGTAAGGTAATTAAAATAAGTAAAGACTTCAAGCAAGGATTAAATCTTGTACATCACTGGTATTTCAATTGATTAACTTCTTTGTGAAGAAAATATACTGCACCTTAGTAGGTATAAAAATGGTTGGTATTTTTTGTATATGAACAAGTTACTCTGTACTCTGGATTTGTTAAACTCGATGCATATCTGAGGATACTGGGAAATGCCCACAAAATGTGTTATAGGTGCTAAATTGTTAAGTCAAGTGAGCAAGAGTGTGTAAGTTGACTTCTTAGTGACTTTTAATGAAATACAAGGCATATTTAGAAAGCAAATACAAAAATAATTTAAAATAAAGAAACCTTTTTCACAACTGTTTTTATTTTTATTGCATTTTGCAGACCATAAACTACTTTTCTACTTAGTTTCCGCCATTATTCAAATATTTGTCAAAGTGTGATACCAGCTTTTCTAACTCATAAAATGTTCCCACCTGTGATGAAAGCATTTCATGTCATCTTTGTCAAAATGCTGACCAGATGAAGAAATAGATGGAAGTCACATGGTGCCAAGTTGGCTTTAGTGTGAATAATCAAATTGATGAGCCTGGTCAAATTTTGGGTTTGTTTGGCCATATGTGGAGAAACATTATCATGAAGCAACACAACACCTTTGCTAAGTATTCTGCTTCTTCCTCTGCATATTATGAGAAATGTTGGTGAACTGGCAGAACTTTTTTTTGTGTTCCTCTATAAGGTTCTTTGACACCCACTATGAGAATATTTTTTGAAGTTCCAGGCAATCTATTACAGTTTCACAAAGAACTGTTTTAAAAGTGTATGAAAATTCTATTGAAAGTTACAGATTAGTGAAGCATCTGTATTCGTGAATTTTTGCATTGACCAGATGTACCAAATCTTTGGTCACAGGTTGACCACTCCTTTGTTCATTGTGAACACACTCATGGCCTTATATATTTAGCCCATTTCCTTACAATCTCCATTTATTGTACCCTCTCCATAGACCTCACCTCAGTATTGTAACATCTTTATACCATTTTTTTTAAATCCGTTATATTTGCATTTTAATGGATTGTATAATGTAAAGGCATAATTTCTTTGAATTCTTTATAAAGCTGTAAATGTTAATGAACATAAAAGACTAGAATATAACGCTTTTTCTGGACTTGTAGTCTAACAATAAAATGATTAAAATGACTAAAACGTGATGTTTCGTCCTCAACTGTGGAGGACATCCTCTGAAGCGTAGCAGGAATGGTTGGTGATGGTGGATTTATATTGCAGTGGACGTTAATTTATATTGTTGGAATGTTGGGAAGCATTTCACAGGAACTGCTTTGTTGTGATTGGCCAATCAAAGATGCTGTAAACCAAGATTCCAAGTCTGATTTAGCTTAAAGTCGTCCTCACTCTTAAAATTATTTGGATACTTATAGATTTCTATGGTTTCTCTGAACATTCTGTGGTAGTATTGTTTGATGGTTGCAAGAACTTGTGTTTTCTTGAATATATGTTGTGTTCATCTAATAGGGCATGGTCTGCAATGATTGATTTGTCTGTGTACCCAAGATGACTACATATTTTATGCTCAGCAATACAGGTTTTTATAATAATAAATACTGGAAGTTGATGACAGTGTTGTTGGAATCACATTAAAATGGGAAATTTGAGTCCATTAATAACACTAAACAACACTCAGTTTTAAAATTTCCCAGTGCATGTTTCAGAGGCTAGCTTTCCTCCATTATCAACTGGACATCGACTGAACTGTAGAGGCTGGTTCACAGGCCTGGTATCTCCTGTAGAATGCTCTGGTGGTGGTTTTAAGAACTTGTATAAGTTCTTATCGCTTTATTATATATCAAAATTTAAAACTGTCTTTGCTTTTCCAGATGAAGATCTGTTCCCACGTTGACAATTCTCGGTTTCCTGGTATGTGTTTTAATAATTTTGAATCTGAATTGATTTTCTTTCCAAAAATGGGTGACAACTGTTGATTTTTCTAAATGTTTGTATTTTATACATCTGTAATGTTCTTTTGTTCTCGTTTCCAAATTTCTCTTAGATTTACCTATACACACCTGGTTGCAGTTATTGCATTCTATTTGGTAGATTCCAGATTTTTTATTTGCTGCAATGCTGTCTTTAGTATTTGAGCCAAGTAAGTTTTTAATGCTATATCTGTTGATTGGAACCAATTGTATATAGTATTCTTTAAAAATCTGAATGTGAATTTTTTGAATGATATTTCTTCTTTCTGTTTGCTTAGAGTGGTTGTTTCTTTTATTAGTTTTTTTTTGTTTTGATATATTCACTTTTTTATTTATAAAAGATTTCCGGAAGTCATTAATTTCTGCATTTCAAATTATTTCTTTAAGTTCTGTTTGATTTTCCTGTGTTGAAAGTGGTATGTTCTATAGCTGTGAATTAAACTGTTGAAAGCTGCTTGTTTGTGCGGTCTTGGATTGAAGCTATTGCATTTGATATAATTATCTGCCTGTGTTGGTTTTCTGTAGATTCCAAAGGTTATTCTGGTTTTTGTGTTAATGATTTTTAAATCTAAAAATGGAAGTTGCCCATCTATTTCTGTTTCTATGGTGAATTTTATGGTTTTTTCTTATAAGTTTAGCAGTTTTTGTGCATCCTCAATGTGTTTTCTTGGTACTTTTGCGAAGACATCGTCTACGTACCATTGCAGATAACCTGAAAATCTCTCTGCAAATCGCACTTTCACTTGGCGAGCTAACTGAGTTAACACATACAAACCATAAATAAATACACACTGTGTAGTAGAAAACAAATGCTGAGCCATAATACACTTTGTGACTAAGTACAGGATAAAATAATAAAGCACACTGGTAATAACTCAACCATACGTCAGCTCAATACTGCACTTTCAGAGCAGAGAAAAACAAGTCAACTGCATGACCTTGTGTACAGCAGCTATCTTATCATGTTCTCAGGTGTATAGTGGAAAGATGCTGCATAGCAGTTCAGATGTTTTTGGGTCTCTGCATATATATATACTGGTATAAATTACTTGTAAAGTAGATTTGAGTCTCTAAAGATGACTTCTTTATTGAAGAAATTAATGTGATAGAAAAGTAATATCAATGCAGAAATGAGTGCCTCAAATTCACCATCAAAATGGGCTGAGTTTGAACCAAGAGATATACAAAAGCAAAGTAGTTTGCTTTTATATTTCAGAATCTGTTGTATTCTGAAATTTGGACAATTTTAGAGCCATCCCTGTAAATATGTATCCACCCATTTTCTGCAAATTTTGTGTAGATATTTTTTTTAATGAGGCAGTACTAACACTTAAAGCACCACTTACTACATTTGTTTAATGGGACGCATTTCAGAAACATGTGCTTCCATTGTCAACCAAATTCTGACTGCTGCTGGGAGGAGATTCAAATAGTGTTTCAGGGATAGAAAAAGAGGTAGGATTGATACATCAGTCACCAGTGGGAGTCCACACACTTCAGTCAGTCGCTGGCAGGCAGTTGCCCATGCCCAGTGCTCAAGCAGTTACTGTCAAAGTGACAGCTTGAGTACAGGAATTGTTGGAAAGAAGATTGGGAATAAGTATGAAAAACTGCAAGATTTGTGATGTTTCCACAATTGGAAAACGAAGCAGGATCAGAAATATATTAGCAAAATTTACAAGTATGCAACAGAGAAATAAAGTGCTAAGACATGCAAAGAAGCTAAAAGGGTCAAATATTATGTAAATAGGGATTTAACTTATGAGCAGAGGGAAGTGATGATGCACCTAATTCAACAAAGAAGCAAGCATAATCAAAGAAAAACAGCATGAATCTGTAACTTCATGCTATGGATAGATGACAAGCAGATATTGAAACAAGGTAAAGAGAAGGCACCAGAGTTAATGGACAGAGTGCACAAACTTTTGAGTGTCAAAGGTGAATACAACAACAAAGCATATTGTAGTACATTAACCAGGCAAAGAAGCAGAAGTGTATCTGAAGCAGAGGAAGCCAGCTGAGGAGAGAAGAGGAGAGGTAGGAGAAAAGTGAATGGTGCAATTAGCGAAGGGGAAAATTGGCTTAGTGAGGCAGTCAGTGGGGGAAGTAACGGGGCAGTTCCTAAGATAAGCAATCTGGAATGAGATTGAAAAATTGAATCAGAACGTAATATATGAGCAGGCAGAAGATACAGGGCTAATTTATATACTTAGGAACAGTGAAAAGCGGCACAGGAGCAGGTTCCCTTTAGGTTCTCTGGTTTCCCCTCCCATCTCATTCCACTGGTGCTCCATCCTTATTACATGTATCATCAGATTGACCGCCTAAGTTGCCACATGTAGTAAAAGTGTGCGCTAAACACTACAAAAAAAAAAAGTCGGAAGAAAACAAGAGATGGTCAAGATGGATCAGATAGGAAAGACTACAAAACATCAGTATTGGAAATGATTATATTATGAAAAAACTGAAGCTATTACAGTGAAACAGTACAATTCTAAAGGTTTTAACAAATCTTAGATACTACAAGCTTCACTTATTTTAGTATCTGCTGAAAGTTATTTAAATGCAATGCAGATTGCAGTTTCACATTAATTCTAATGTATCATCAATGCATTTCTTCTTTATACTGGTTGCCATCGTAACAACCTAAATCACTCAAATTTCTATGTTATTACTTGGTAAAGCATTGAGACATACTGACCTTGGCTGTCGAGCGCTACAATCACTTTATCTTGTTTATTAGAAAAGCGAAATAATAGTAACTTGGCGTATAGTCAGTGACAAAACACAAATAGATGATGTCATGCCTGTCGATATATGAGACGTTGCTGTCCTGAAGATATGATTGCATCTGAACAGAGTGTACGCACACCGTCTAGCCATGTTTATGCGATAACCTCGCATAAACATCTGGGCAGTTTCACATTCTTTCCGATACACTTCATGGCTTTGCCAGGTAGTACCAACTTATGAAAACAAAACAAATTTATAAACGGAATCAGACAGCTGTATTTCAAAATGCATTATGTGATCCATATTTTTCAAAATGAATAACTTTTCCCAAACCATTACATCTATGGGTCCATTTAATTGTTTTAATAATTCAACCTGTGGATGTATATCAGGATTAAATGACCAAAAATGATCTGCCACAGCTGTTTTATCAATTTGTTTATATCTAATATTTCTAAAATGTTCCTTTATTCTGGTTTCCAAATGACATTTGGTTTTACTAACATAAACCCTGTCACAATCCAAACAGCCAAATTGATAAATGCTAGATTCTTTTACTTTCTTTACTATGTAAAATAGAGGAAGTATTGTATTCCACCCAAAAATTCGATGTCGAGATGTCACCGGAAATATATGTTTTAAGGCTCCCTGAATAAAAAAAAAAGCATTTTTATAAAAAGGTCAGCAAAGGTCGATCTGTCTGTGGACAGCATAACTCAAAAATGAAAAGTCGGTTAAAAACCAAAGTTGGTATCTAAGTTTAATGTCTTTCAAGAATGTGAACAAAGATTTTGTAGAAAATTACTCCACCCTAAACTACATTTCGAAGATATTCCTTGATATTTGTGTGAGTTTTGGAGAACTTATACTTCTGTCCAATGGAACATTGCTATTCATTTTGTTTTATATGTTAAGCATACAAAGAGAACAGAATTTGAAAGCTTTAAAATATTTGACTGTTGTTCAAAGCACCTACAAGGAAATAAGCAAATAAGATAATTTCTGCAAATGTTTATCTCAACTAACATGAGGAAGATATAGGGATAAGAGTTTGTAGGAATGGTTATTACAAGAGTGAGTGTAACACATCAGATTTTTATAATTTGAAATTGTATCCTTTTTAGAAATATTCAACAAATTTTTTATACTATATTTATTATGTGGAACCAAAGTTATGCCATGTTCTTTATAAATGTGTGTAAATTTTTTATTAACCTAAGGATGGTAAGTAACTAAACTTTTTAAAATTACAATTGTCTTTTATTTTCGTGCTATTTATTCACAGTGATGATACATCGGAATTAATGTGACACTGCAGTCTGCGTTGGAGTTAAAGAACCTTAGCAGATATTAAGATAAGTGAGCTTATAGTGTCTAAGATTTGTTAGAACCTTTAGAATGGAAATGATGTTTTGCTAGCTTGGGTATGTTGCGGTTGCCATCCACATATACCATACCATTATTGTTCATGCTCCTTTTTTAATGTCAGGCAACAAACATAAATTTAACTTTTCGTAAAAACTGTCACTGCAGGATCATTTGTGAGTGCGCGTGCATGCGTGCTATTGTGTGTTTGTTTTCTTTCTTTTATTTTAATAGTGTTTTATACCAGTTCATACTCCATATTCCACCACAGGGAGTATGGACACTGATGATGCTTGAAATGAAATGATTCTAATATTACATGCAATAGTATAATAGTACAAATAAAAATGCTATACAGAGTGTAAGTGAATAACACCGCACAAATTTTACTGGTGATAAACGGTTCATAGGCAATCAATTTGAGATAGGAAACCTAATGGTCTAGGATTAAAAATTACATAACTGTGCCTGAAAGTTGTTTGAGGGTATGCATGCCACTGAGCATGACCACTGCAGCTATAACATATGATGAGGAAACAAGTGGACGAATTTCGTAGCCTGTCTATTTAGCGCAATAGTTATGGTGCCCGGACGCAAAGGCAAACACGTATAAAAAGCGCAGGTTCAAATACTCATATCCCCATATTTTTTATGCTCTTTTTTCTTTCGTTCTTCATAAGCACATGCTAAATCTAATTTGATTTACATGAAACATTTGTGTAGTTTTTCGTTTAATCTTTAAATTGTTTGTTTAAAGTTTGTTTAACTATTATTTACACTTGCATGACCTAAATAGTAGGTACACTCTGAGATGGTAATTATTATTTATTTATGCCAACAAACTTAATGTTGGTGTTTTTAAACACACAAGCCGTGTGTGGGCAAAGTTTAAGAGGTAGAACTGGAACTTAAAAATTCAATGCCACAACTGGGATTTGAACCACAGACCTTCCGCTTACCGGGTGGCTGCTCTACCACTGAGCTATTGTGACAAACTGCCAGAATGGCATTAAATTCTCAAACCAGTTTGTATTTCTCCTGGTAATCCTGGGATATAAAGTACTTACAATAGTAAGTCACCATTGGGGTAATTTGTCTCTGATGTGGGACTGCCTTTGTGGTTTACCAGGAGAAATACGAACTGGTTTGAGAATTTAATGCCATTCTGGCAGTTTGTCACAATAGCTCAGTGGTAGAGTAGCCGCCTGGTAAGCGGAAGGTCTGACGTTCAAATCCCAGTTGTGGCATTGAATTTTTAAGTTCCAGTTCTACCTCTTACACTCTGAGAATTTCATTTTCAGTTAAATGAGATGGTTCAAGCCTAATGCAATGTTATTGTGTGCTGAAGGAAATAGGAAATGAGACATGGGTGACTCGAGTAGGAAACAGTCACCACATGATCGTGTTAGTGTCTTCCAGGGTTATTAAGATCACCTTATGACAGTATTAGACATTTGTCCTGCTAACACATAAGTATTCAGCGTCTCTTTGGGCAGTTGTAGTACTTTGTGCTACTACTGGTTCAACGTTTTGTGAACTGTTTGCAGCAGGTCAATTGTTGGAAGGAACATTTCTGTTATTCACATGGACAAATAGCCTACACTCAGCTTCAGACAAATGGCAGTAGATAACCCTCCAGCCTAAGTCAACAGATGTAAGAAGAAGTAAAAGTAAACAATACTCTGTACATTGCATATCATGGTCATATTTTGCTATTTTAACCAAACGTAGAACATTTCTCTCAAAATAAGGAGAAAAAAAATACTTATAACCTCTATGGGTTTGAACTCAATTTCTTGGCTTCATAAGGTCCGTAGTCAGTTGGCTTAACCACATAGCCAAAGCACACATTTTAAAAGTGCCCTATATTTCTGTAGCTATTTGCCACAATCGATTATCCATTGCAGTGGCGTGCAGACACATGTTAACTGTCCAATTTAAGTGCTTTTCGTAGCACTACAGTTTAAAAGTGCTTCTTCAGAGAGACAGCAGACAGGCTTCACTAAGTTCCTAATAAGCACTATTTTGATTCCAGTGGATAATATTGATATATTTCTTTCTGGTTATGATTTATTGATCACAATCTCGAATTACTTTGAATATGTATAAGTTATTAACTTGACGTGGTAGACCATTGGTTTCCTATCTCAAATTGATTGTCTATGAACCCTCTATTACCAGAAAAATTCATGCAGTGTTATTCATTTACACCCTATATATTCACACTACACATATTACGTACAATATTTAAAACTTAATTCTAAGTATATAAATATATTCTTAACCCACTAAAATTACAGAATAAACACATATAATTAGTTCTAATAATATTTCCCACAGTTACGTTAGCTACTGGAAGCCAACAGCTATTCCAAATGGTTGTCAGATGAAAATTTACAGTTTATTCTTCCATCTTGGAGTTGCTTATTTCTATTATTTCCTCTTATATTAAAAAATTAAATGATAATTGGAAAAGGAAATTTGGGAAGGAAATGTTCCAGGCTTATGTTTAGAATATCTCCCTTCCATTTGACCAGTGAAGATTGAAGAAAATCTGGTTGAAAATTCAGCCAAGGAGGATAGCCCTGGCTGGCAGGATTTGAATCACTGACCTTCCATTAATGAGCCCATACCTTAATGTCCACAGCTGCTGTGTTTGTGCAGGACCATTATGTTCCTCATACCATTGAAATTCAGATTTTCTTCCTAAAGTTCATGAATCCACTCACTAAATACCATACAGACCACTAACATTTCTCAGCCATTTTACACAATTTTCTTACTATTTATTAGTTTGTTACTTTTTCTGTTGCTTACCTGTAGCAAATAGAGGAAGTGTAGCATTCCACACAAACATTTGATATCAGAATTTCACTAGAAATACATGTTTTGAGCCATAGTGAATATAAAAAGCAATTTTAGGAAAAGTAAGTATATTTTGTCTGCCTATATGTGAAAAGACAAAATGATACTTAGGATCAAAATCTTCCAAGGACTAACATTAAGATTTTCAGGAAAATATTCTAATCCATACTATCCTTTACATTAAAAAAAATGCATCATTTTTTATTTTTTTCAAAAAGGGTTGTAACAATTCTGATTAAAATGCAATATGTTTAAGATATTTGCACACAAATGAAACATATATCTTGAATTTTTTGTGAATAGCCTGAGAAATCCTCTTGTTTCAGGATGAATTTTATATAATTGGTAAACTGAAGAAAGAGAAAAACTGTCCACACAAAAAAAAATGTAGGTCTTGATAAAGCACAGACTATTCTAAATAAATTTCTTTTGTGGCATTATTTATTTCTGAGACATTCTTTGTTGTTGGTCTAAATTGTCAAATACTTAAGTACTAAATTTACTTATGGTTATGCAGAGTAGAATATCAAAACCATCACATAGTGACCCAGTTTTTAAAGATGTGACTATCCCTTCAACCTAATTCCTTTTATACCTACAATAAAATGTGTAATTAAACCACTTCTACAGACTTCTATCTCCATTAACAAGAACTAGATAGAATCGTTGGTAGGACAGTGGGTAGAGAAAGTCATGTGAATGCAACACATCAGCACTTTATTCCTTTTTTTTTTCTTCAGATAAACATTAATCATTTATTGCACTTTAAATGACCTTCAGAGATTGGATCATTCCTGCATGATATGTTAAATGTGCTATTGTTTTATAATATTGTCAATGTATAAGAAATTTATTAAATACAATGTGTGCAGTAATAAAAGGCTCACTTTTTCACCAGTCTTCAGTTAGGGCATTTAATGAAAGAACTCTGCTTTCGCATTTTAACACATATTTTGAACACAATTTGTTGCATAACTTGCAGATGCAGTCGTCCCCAGGATCGTGCCTTTCAAACATATCTTCCCGTGGACGCTGTGAATCGTGAAGTGTGTGTATAGGTAATGTAGTTGAAAATTTGTGCCTTTCCAAGAGTTTGTTGTCATTGCTTCTGTTTCCACAATTTCTGTTGGGATATCTTTGCTTTATTAAGCCTCTCTTCAATGAGGGTTTTGTATGCCTGAGTTTCTGGAACTTCAAAGCTACACCTTATGTCATCTATGAAGGAAGGATTCCTGTGCTATAATGCAGGTATAGCTATTTCTTATAAATTTTGATATTGATAGTGCCCTTTTTAGCAATGCTGCCTTGACATTTTCTAATTTCCTTAGATTCTCTGCTGTCAGATAGTTCCATATTAGTTGTGTTCCTTATGTGACTGCTGAAATGACTTTGAGCTTAAATAGTGCTATTGCAGTTAATATTGATAGAAGTTGTAACTTGGGAATGTCATAGATACTTTTGTTGCAGCTGCTACCCATTGTATGTATATGGAGAACGTGGTTCCCGTAGTCTGAGGCGTGACTCCTAGGTATTTGAAACTTGTTACGAATTTTAAACGAGATGCACCTCAGTTAAAGCGGTCTTCCTTTGCTAGTCTGCCTTCTCTCCTAAATTTCATTGCTTTGATTTTTGAGATGCTTATTTCCATCGTATTTTCCATTGCCCATTGTCTGATGTCCATTGTTGCTTGTAACTGCTCTGGGTTTCTAGTGAGGATGGCCATGCCATCCACATGCATAAGTATCTTTACATTTCTCATACTTATAGCTTGACTTAAATTTGCCATCATTACATTAAATAAGACCGGACTCATTGTATCCCCTTGTAGAACTCCTCGTGTTTGAATGATGTCATTGGACACTGATATGCTGTCATATATTGCTATATAGTTTGCATTGAGTATTTATTTGATTTTGGAGCTTGTGATTTATTCTGTCTAATATATAGAGAGACCAAGAAAGGCACAACAATAAAACAGAAGTCTAAATTCAATTTCTCATATTCCTCAATAAAACGCTTGATCATTAAAAATTTTTGTCATTCATATCTACAAGAAATAGAAACAAATGCCAAAGATAAAAAATGGATTACACTACTTTCCAATCCAGATATAATCCCCCAGAGACCAAGGAAAACAGCTGTTGCAGCCTTCCGACTATTGACAAATCATGACTGCTTAGCAAGTCATCTCTACAGAATAGGTATCTCAGCCTCACCAATATGTGTCCTGTGTAACGATCCAGCAGAAATGAATGAAGAACACTTGAAGACCTGTGAAGCATTAAGATCAGAAGAAACTACAGTTCAAAAGTATTGGAAAGCACGAATGCTAATGGCTTCATTGCCAGATGCAAGGCACTAGAAAACAACAACAACATATATAGAGAGACCCAAAAGCATAAGAACTGCTGTGCATTGTTTTTCCACTGCGCTTACAGAAACACAATAACAGCAGCTGATGTATACAAGGTCATGTGGTTGACTTGTTTTGTCTGCTCTGAAAATGCAGTCTTGAGCTGACACACTATCGTATGGTTGGCTTATTACCAGTGTGCTTTATTATTTTGTCCTGTATTTAGTCACAAAGTGTATTATGGCTCAGCATTTGTTTTCTACAGCATGTGTTTATTTATGATTCAAATGTGTTAACTCAGCTCGCCAAAGTGAAAGTGCAATTTGCGGAAAGATTTCCAGGTAATCTGTGATTTCTATCTCTGGGATAACTTAAAGCATAAAGTATACAAGAGAAAATCAACACACCCTGGAAGTATTAAAACAAAATATCTGCCAGGAAATTGCCTGGAATTTCTCAACATTAACTACGGCAAGTGATGGATAGTTTACCAGGCGCAGCTCCTCAGGGTAGGCAGGGTAGGCATTGCCTACCCTATCGTAATACATCAACAAATAATGTTTAACTATGATTCTGCAGTTTATCATTTGAACCGTCATTTCCCCCTAATTGCAGTTCAAGAAAAGTTTTCTTGGTTATAATGACCAGCACATGGTCAAATCCTTTAATCTCAATTCTGATTCATCAAAACTGCGCTGCGTGTTTGAAATGCGCGGCAGAAATGATACATATGGAACATGGGTAGTGGAGAGCAGGCTAGCTTAACCTCTGCCTGCCTGGCCCCATTTCCTCAGTACGAGGCCCTTGAACAGGGATAAGGAAACATTCCATCTGTATCCACACTTCGAGCATGCGTAGATGCGTCTGCCAGCACTCCGAACCCTTGCCTGCCCAAATCCGAATTTATGCGACATTTTCCGAACAGCCATACTCCACGAACGAAGATCTCAGAGACCCGAACGTGCCGTTATCACTCTGTAATACCAGTATGACCGACTTAATTAGTGAACTATTACAAATTCCGCTTTCGCAGCGCACTGACAATGAAAAGAGGAGTGTTTTAGCCATTTAACACAAAGCTGCAGTCAGACAATTTTTCAATTTCTTAATCCATTTTAGTCATGGGCGTCGTGAAACGGGGGCAAGGGTGGCCACGGCCCCCCCTTGGAAGTTGGTGAACTTAATGTGCAGTCAGTTACTAACTATTAAACTATTATTTTAATTTTGATGTAAAGAACAATTTTTGTTTAGCACAAATTAATATGGTTATCTGCAACAAATACTATAAATTTTGACAGTAAAATAATGATTTAATATTATATGATTGCAAATTTCCAACATGTGCCCCCCCCCCCCCCCCCCCCAGGAAAAAAGTCTGCCGACACTCATGACTTTAGTCAGTCACACTCATTCACTCTGCTCTTATTAAACAACCAAACATTATATTGTTTGCGTTATCCGCAATGACTTCGCCCCCTATATTATGGATAAACGGGGTTTATTATTATTATTATTATTATTATTATTATTATTATTATTATTATTATTATTATTATTATTATTATTATTATTATTACTACTACTACTACGACTACCACTACTACTATTATTATTATTGTCGTTGTTGTTGTTGCTGCTGCTGCTGCTGTTACACTTTGCCTACCCTAAAATTTTGACTGCGAGCCACCACTGTAGTTTACCACTAAAGAGATGCCAAAAATGTATGGACAATGATGGTTTTAGCATCTCCTTTAATAACATTGGTAAGTAAGGCCTTTAATAGTAGTTTAAAATTGTTCTATGGTTTCATCTGCACTGTTCTATGACAGCAGCAGTCGGCGACGAGTGCCAAGGACGCGTACAGGCAGAACAAAGTGCTGCCAGTTCAGAATCTTTTGGATCACCCGTTATTTTCTAGTTTATAATATTGTTCATTTAACTGAGAGTTAAATTTTTTGCTCTGTTGTGAAGCACCTGTAGTCCATGAAACACAAAATAAGAAATGCTGCTATATAGAATTGGTGCAATATAAGCTCTTAGCATTAATCTTTGGACCTGTTATTAAGTCCATGTGCTGTTTATTGTTCTTGGATAATAAGAACTGATGTCATTTAAAGCATATACTACTACTGTTTTTGTGTTATAAGAACCTATGTTCAAAGTAAATTAAATTCTAAGGTAGGTTGATTAATAACACTAAACAACGCTTACTTTAGAATTTCCTGGAACATGTTTCAGAGGCCCATTTTTCTCCATTATATAAAGCAAGTGTTGTTCAGTGTTATTTAATGACTTGCCTTTGAATAGAATTGATTACAACCGTTATCAACACCTACAAGTAAGAAGATACTATGTTCAAAGACTCAGGTTTTGGTTTCATTAATATTGTCTTAAGTTTATTATCAAATGTACCTCTTTGCAATGATTGTAAATTACTGAATATGAAAGCTGTGTACAATATGCTTTTGGAGGAAATGGAGTACATGTGTATGATTTTTGCACAGAATGGCATCAACAATTACAATATCTTTACCTTAAAGAACTGATGAGTACTCTCAACCAGGATGGTTAAAAATTTACCCAGCAATATTTGCAGTAGATTCAGGTATTTGTATATTACAGTAGTAATGAGTGAAACATATTCTAGGTTGTAAAATTTCATAGTTAATAAAATAGAAAGCTTTTAATCACTGTCATGCATGTTACGTATTTTGTTAAATTACGTAACTGTCTGTAGCATTATTATGATTATAAAGGAGCAAAACTGAGAAACAGATGTATATATTAGATCTTCCTTGCTACAGTCCTTCATAAATTTAAGCACAGTATAAGCAGAAATATTAGAACTATTCTGAACCATAAATCAGAAAAGTGGATGGAAAAGTAGAAGAAATCTTCTAGAAGGTATTGATGTTACTGACCATGTAGTTTCAGATTAATATTGCATACTTTTCTACTTTAGTGATGCAAACCTGAATAAAAAGACATATGAGAATTGATAAGGATTTCCTAAATATATATAAGAATTGATAAGGATTACCTAAATATGCTTTTAGACAGTGTATTGTAATATAATGGGTGCTAAAATAATTTGTTATAGATTTTCTAAATATATTTTAAAACAATTATTTTATTAAAATCAACATTAGAAAAATTATACTAGGTAAAAAGAAAATGTAGAAATTAATACTAACTAGTTCTATACACTACAAATGCCAGTACTTTGATGTCGGTACTGAATTTAAAGGGTGCATAATTTCACCACTAGGCGGTTAATTAAACTTGCGAAAAAGTATAATTGAATACAAAAAGCAGATCAAATTAATATTGTTTGTTATGAATATTTATGTAAACCCATGTATATCACTTCCTTTAATGTTAATAAGAGTTTCCTCATAACAAGCTGTTACTATGCACCTTGCTGCATGACAATTCAGATGATGCCAATGTCAGATATAATCAGCAATAATTTTAAATCAAATAAAAGAATGTCTTAAAATGGGTAACATTATGTTGTTAGCTGACTAGCCATGAAGCTGATGATGATCTTGCCAAAACAGAAAATAGTACTAAAAAGAGTTTATGAAACAACTTACCATTGTAAGTAGTTAAACTCTCATAAGTAGCAGCATCTTGTATCAGAATAATTTTCATAAGATTTCTAAAAATAAAAGAAAAAAAGAATAAATAAAAGAATGCATTTCCAGTATTCAGGCTTGCTGCAGTTATGACTATATCTCCACAAATGATAGTCAGCTAAGTGTATTCAAAGACAACAGAAATAAGATAGAACCAGCAGTTTGCTTCATTTTTTTGTGCCATGTGTTTCAGAAAATACATGTGTATTGTTCACATGGTGAGCATTCAATAATTTATACTTGGTTTAGTAATATATGTTTGTTCAGATGTTATAAGACATTCTGGGAATATGGTGTTAGAATAAAAGTTACATTTTACTGTATGCTGTAGATTCCTAAGAATCATTTTAAACTAACAAATTTAGTGCTGCACCATTTTTAAACATAAAGCAGAAATTTTTCCCATGCATATCTTTAAATTCTCCCTTTATCTCTTTGTTTACATTTTTAATTTTTGTTTATTTAAGCAAAATACTTTGTTTCTACACTAATTTGTGTATCCATTTGCACGTATATTCCAAAATTTCCAAATCCCTTAATAGGCACACAAAAAAATAATTTTGGTGAAATAAAAAATCTGATATGTTGCACTCATATGACTTTCTGTACTCTTGTACTAACCATTCTTACAAACTGTTATTCCTTTGCAGAAATTATCTTATTGCTTATTTCCTTGTGGGTGAAAGGGGAATATGGGAATACAGTAGACTTTGAGCGATAGCCAAATCTTTTAAAGCTTTGAGAACAACTCTTTGCATGGCTAACATATAAAAAAATTAACAGCAATGGTACATTTGATGGAAGTTTTAAGTTTTCCGAAACTGACACAAATAACAAGGAATGTTTCCAAAATAGTTCGCTCTACAAAAAAATTGTATTTGTACATAGATTGTGTGTTTTAGCAAGATCTACATTTTTTGTGTATTGGAGAGCTATATAGCAGTAAAAGTAACAGCTTTTTTTAGAGAGCACCATATTTTTATGTTTTGGCAGTCACATCACTCTCTCACAACTCCCAGAATGTCTGGAGGACCACACCTGTTGTTGGTTTACGGATTTACCAACCTGACCGGGAGAGTTATCAAAATAAATTCACTGACCATATCCTCTGATTACCAATCACATGATGCATTACATTTCCATCACAGATCAGTATGTTTGGGGTTAAGAGGCTATAAAAAAATTAGAGAAGTGAAAAAGTTGGGAAAGTAGACTCCCTAGCCCTCAGGTATCCTAATAGCATTGGGGTCGGAAGAGAACAAGAGATGACCAGGTTAAGGCCATATGGTCAGATAGAAAAGATACAGTGAGGCGCATAACACCAGTAAGTGGAAGTAATGTTCTGCTCAGCTTGGGTACCTTGTGGTAACCATCCGTCTATCCCCTAGATGCGGACCCCTGAGGAGATACCACAAATATATATGTATAAATTAACTGAAATGCTCCATGTATGGGGATAATCCCAAAAGTAAGGTCTCCAAAGTGCTGTGGCTGCAGTTATTCTCTCAGTTTCCAGGCCCACAATTACAGCAATTACTTTCAAGTTGTAACCAAAAAGCCAAACAATTATAGAATATTGGAAAATCCTTACCCACCTAACAGCACTTCAAAAACATCTAGTCTTCCGATGGATACAAGCTCACTGTGGACTGAGTGATAATGACAGAGCTGATTTTCTTGCAAAAAAGAGCACCAGCAGTGTACAGAAATATATAGTTAATCCACCATTTTATGCAGCTAAAAGATTAATTAACTCTAAATTCAAAAAAATCATTGCAGAATATTACTATGAAAAATCAAAAAAATAAAAGATGGGTACTACCAAACATTCAAACAGTAATTTCTGAGTGTCCTCAGAAAATGACAGTTACAAGCATCAGGTTGATTATGGGACATGATTGGCAAAACATTTGAACAGAATTGGGTATAGTCTTCACCACTCTGTCCTCCAAGTGATCTGCAAGAGGAAATGGACCAAGACCATCTTCAAATATGCCCGGCCACTTCTAGTGCCCCATCCAACAGTGAAAAATTTTGGAGAGCAAGAGGACTAATGACTTCATTGTCAGAAATCCAGCATTAGCCAGGAACAACAGTAAAATCGGACTTGAGTTGATTAATAACACTAAACAACACTCACTTTTTAAAATTTCCCAGTACATGTTTCAGAGGCTAGCTTTCCTCCATTATCAACCAGCCTCCATTGCTCAGTTAATGTTCAGTTGATAATGGCGGAAAGCTAGCCTCTGAAACATGTGCCGGGAAATTTTAAAAAGTGAGTGTTGTTTAGTGTTATTAATCAACTCAAATCTGATTTTAATGTGATTCCAACAAGTCATCAACTTCCAGTATTTAGTACTATTATTAACATTTTTTGTTTAGTAAGATTTGATCTATCCCTTTATGATTATTCAAAAGTCATCCAGAGTACACAGGATTACATGGGCTACAGCCAGAAAATTTAAAATATATATTTCTTCTTCTTCTTCTTTCCCTTCTGCCTTTCAACGTCAGGCCTTCTATCCATTTTCTGTACTGTTCTCTATCTTGTTCCTTCCTTTTCAGCTCAGTAATTTCCATCCCTCTTTTTCCTGCTATTTCTGAAGTATATTGTTCCCAAAATATGATTTGAAGCTTTCCTGGCGACGAACATATTCAGGATGCTCTCGGGCTTCGAGCCAGGTGTAGTGATGAAAAGACATCAACGTTTCGGGAGTGTACATCTCTCCCATCTTCAGGATGAATGACTAGCAAGAGTGAAGGGACCAGTACTATCAGCCAGTACGTACCGAGTAGAAAACACCCAGTCTAGTGTGGAGGTGTTTACCGCTCCGTTGGAATCTGTGTTTTCTGAGTCGGTCGATTTCCAATTTTAAGGCTGGTTTCCAAGATGGACTAAACTGCAATCCAGCGTCGCGGTTCAGTGTACTCTTCTCGGAGGAGATGGCCAGAGCCTCCTTAACCCTCCGTTCCCATAAACCGCTACATTTTGCCACAATGGTCGTTTCTTTGAAGTTAGCTCTGTGGTCTTTTTCAAAGCAGTGCTCCGCCAGCCCTGACTTTTCAGGCTGCATTAATCGTATGGACCATTCGTGCTCCTTGACTCTGGTGGAAATGGTCCTGCCGGTTTGCCCTATGTACGGCGTCCCGCATTCACAGGGGATACGGTATACCCCTGGTACATTAAGGAGCAGTTTGTCCTTAACCGGCCTCACCAGGTGTTGGATCTTCAAAGGCAGCTTGTGGATGGTTCTGATGTTGTGTTTAGCGAGAATTCTACTGATTCTGCCGGAAAGATTGCCAGTGTATGGGATGCAGGCAGTGGCGGTCGGCTGGTCTGGTGTTTGCTGAGTTTGTGGTTTTCCTTTCTTGGCCTTGGAGATAGAGGCTTCAATATCCTCTACAGAGTAGCCGTTTTGGCGGAATGTGTGCCTCAGGTGCTGCAGCTCTTGTTTTAGGTGGCTGGGATCGGAGAAATTTATTAGTTCTCCTCTTACAATGTTTTATTATTTGGTCCATAAATACTATAAATAGTAAAGGACTAAGACTATCTCCTTGTTTCATTCCTCTATCCATTCTAAAATTTCCACTTGTTTTCCCATTCAAACGTACTCTTCCATACACATTAGTGTATACACTTTGAATAACTCTTAAGTGTTTCTTTGAAGTTCCAATTTTTGATAAGGCTGTCCAAATTTCTTTTTTAGGGACTGTATCGAGTGCAACAGTCAGATCTAGGAAAGCTAAATATATTTCTCCTCCAACTTCGTTTTCTCTATCACAGTTCTAATATATCTTATATGATCTTGTGTTTGATGTCCCGATCGATATGCTGCTTGTTCATCCTCCAAGTGATGCTCTATTTCTCTTCTTAACTTCATTTCTAGTATTCTGGTGTATATTTTAAGTGCTACTGAAGATAAGGATATAGCTCTAAGTTTTGGCAGTTTATGTATTTCCTTTTTTGTGGATTGGAATTAAGATAATGTTTTCCCACTCTTCTGGTATAATTTGTTTCTTTCAGGCTATTTGATATATTATCTTAAGCCATTTAATAACCTGTTTTCCGGCATACTTTTACATCCCTGGTGCAATTTCATCTGTTCCTGAAGCCTTTCCCAGTCTTGTCTTTCCCACTGCTATCTCAACATCCAATTCATCAATAATTTCTCCCTGAGTTTCCAGTTCTTCCACGTCTTCATGTTCTAGTACCAAATTATCTTCATTGTGTACTACTATACTATTCTCTTCAAATATTTCCTTATAATAAGTTTTCCAAGCTTTTAAAACTTCCTCCGTATTTGTAGCTAGTTTGTTAGTCTTCTCATTCATAATATTTTTTTAATCTTTTCCCTTGTTTATTCTGCAACCTTTTTATAGTTAGCCAAAATTCCTTATTGTTGTCTTTAAAGTTTTGTTCCACCTCATCTTCAAATTCTTCCCAAGTTTGTTGTTTAGATTTTCTTGCTTCTTCTTCAGCCTTATTTCTTGCTTCAACATATTTATTCCAATCTCCTCTTTGTTTTGTACTTATGTACTTTTTCTATGCCTTTTTGTTCTCTTTTACCTTTCCTTTAATGTTTCATTCCACCATTTTGTTCTCTTATATGGTGTTCCTTTTTTCCCACAAACTTCTTCAGCTGTTTTAGTTATCTTTTTAAATTCCTTCCATACTGTTTCTATATTTTGTATATTTAGTGTCTGTTCTGCTTGTAATAATTTATCCTTTATTAAAGTCTTGTATTGTTCTATCTTATCTTCAATTTTGAATTCTTCTATTTTTATTTTTGTATACTAAATTTCTCTGTTTTCTGGACTTTCTGAATTTAGTGTCATTATTAGTAACTTATGTTGTGAACTTAATTCAGCACTCTGAAATACTCTTACATCTTCTATTGCATATCTTGTATTTTTGGTAAAAGTAAAATAATTCTTTCCTCCACTGTAAATGTACTCGTAATTTGATGAATTCGTTTATGAGGAAAGAAAGTATTTCCTACTAATAGTTGGTTATCTATACAGAAATCGATCATTCTGTCTCCATTTTGGTTCTTTAATGCCTCTTCTCCATATTTTCCCATGCATCCGTGGCTTCTTTTCTAATTCTTTCCAATCCGTGCGTTCCAATCACCCATGATTATGTGCTTGTTTTTCTCTCTTGCAGTTTCTACTGTATTTTGGACACTGTATAGAACAACTCCTTCTCTAATATGTCTTCATCCTCTGTGGGGGCATATATTTGAACCAGTAAGACGGTTTCCTCTAATTGCAAATCTACTCTTACTATTCTTGAATTTACAATTCCCCAGTCAATTATCCTTTTACTCATTTCTTCATTTATTACTATACCAACTCCTTTTGCTCTCTGGTTTTTGTTTATGCCAGCGTAAACAAGGGTATATCCTCTGTCCAATTGTACTTGTCCATTTCCTTTCTTCTTTGTTTCACTAATTCCTAGTATTGTTAATTAGTATTTTTCCATTTACTCAATTATTTCTTTTTCCTTTTCCATTAAAGATGTTATGTTCCATGTTCCTTTTCTCAGTTTCTGTTTATCGCCTGTTCATCTTCTATTTATCCGTCCGGTATGCCTTTCTGTGTTTCTCTGAATCAGTAAACATTTAGGGTAAGTAGGTGATTGGCCCATTGTACCTGAGTCTGGTGTTGGGATTGCCAACTCTAGTATCCAGACCCACCTCCTTGTTGGTCTGGGGATTTGTGTTGGACATTTCCTTCCAAGCACGTTGTATTATGATTTTCCCGCCATTACTCGGGTGGCTGATTGCAGTGGTGACCACGTCACCACGTCTCTACGCCACATATATATTTTATTTTTCATAAAAACATACTAAACATGTGTCATTTTAATCAAAATCGTTACAGCTATTTTCAAGAAAATCAAAATTTTCCATGTAAAGGTTAGTTTAGGGTGGAGGAATTTTCTTCAAAATCTTTGTATTGCATCCCTGAAAGACATTGAACGTAAATACCAACTTCGATTGTTAACTAACTTTTCATTTCTGAGTTTTGCTGTTCACAGCATCGATCTTTTTCTAAAAATGCTTTTTTTGGGGGGGGCGGGGGGGTATTCAGGGGGCCTCAAAATATATATTTCCAGTGAAATCTCGACATCAAATTTTTGGGTGGTGTGCAATACTTCCTCTACTTGCTATGCGTAGTACAGAAAATAGAAAACTTCTGAGAGAAAACTAATTTATCTATGGTAACCAATACATGAACTTGTATTTAGATTTATTTTTGAAATAATAAAGCAATCAGAAAATGCCCTTTGATAATTAAGGAGCTATTGATAAATATGCAAATGAGAATTCACAATTTTACTAAGTACCTCCAAGATTATGTTTCACAAGTGTCCATGTGTTATTCAACTGAATTTGCTGTCATGAGTATATTAAGAATTCAAACCTTGACAGGAAGCTGTGTATATTTACATAGAAACATGTACTTTGAGCAGCTATCTGCGATTACTGCTTAACATTTTTAAAGAAGTGAATTTGCAGTACATAGATTTCTCCAAAAAGCAGTAAATGTCATTTATAACTGAAATTGGCAGATTTTGGACAAATGGCACTTTTGGTAATACCCCTCAATTGTAGAAGAAAAAGGAAAATTTACAATAGTTGCTTAAATCATGCTAATAAAACAGCTTTGTGACTAGAGCCTTGAAATCTTGCATAGTTTTCTTTTATTATTGCTTTATTGCTTTGGTTAATAAGCATACCTGTAATACTGCATTTTAAGAAGATTTTCTTAATCTGGAGTATTTTAATTTTACTTTTAGAAGTACATAAACGCAGATGGAAGAGTAATGCATATTCTAGACCTTTTTCTTCCCCTCCTTCCTTTTTTGGTTACCTATGATTTACAGTATTGAAAGGCAAGATTGTTGATGGCTTCATTTCTAGTTAGAGTGCATTAGTCGACAACAGCAACAACAATGTTCTTTCATGAGAAACAGGTGCTATTTATAATAATTAAGCTGGCAACAAGCATTACTGTGACTGTCTTCTATGTAGCGGAACTATCATTCCAAGCCTTCTCATAATGCCTTATTTGTGGCTTAGGTAGCCACATTTCTGGTTGCCTTACTACATTTAAAACTTTCAAAATTTCTTATGGCTGTGAGCTCAGTCCAATTATTTGATTTTCTTCAAAGTTTTAGAGGATGGTTCCACCTCTCCTCTGTTTCTCAGTCACTGTTTTTGCTGTTATTTGTGAGCAATTATATTGTATGTGTATATAATACTAGAGAAACATATCTCATTTGTGTGTTACTTAATAAGCCAGCATTCCAAATATATTCTAATGTACATGCCAGTCTTTGTTAAATTTGTAATATAAGTTAATTTCAAAGTTATACTGCAATAGCTAGCAAACCACCAGAAAGTTTATTATGGGAGTAAAACTGTAATTAATCATACGCAGCAGATTTCATGATTGAAAGTTTGAGATTTACAGTTCCATGCTTTATGCTCATTGTAATCTCACTAAGCTAATGCAAGAAAACAAGTACAACTAATTTCAGTAGAAGATAAATAGAGTAATAAATCAAGTAAAATCCTTTAGAGATTTCTACCTGTATTTTAAAGCACTTTTTATAAATTTATGGGAAAATTCAGATCACTGTTACTAGCTTATTCAAATATTATACACTTTTTATAACTTTCCTTTGTTCCAAATTGCAAATTCGGTATATCCATAACATAGATCTAAAATAAAATTATAATGAAAACAAAAAATTTAAAAATATGGTGTCCTTATAGTAAACTAGGCAAAACTAAATAAGTAATTCAAGAAATTATTATGAGTGTTATTTGTAGTACATGCTGCTAAATAGCATCCTAAGCAGTTCATAACGATACAGTTAATGTCAAACCGATCTGCGAAAGCTAATGTATGAAATGAGAAGATAGTCTTTATGGTTATATACATAAAATTATGAACTTTCTTTCGCCTTTAACTATTTTCCAGCTAAGCAGTGACATGATTTAAGTTACATTACAGTAAAAGGAATTTGTATGAATTGTCAGGAAGGAACTTGTGTTATTTTTGTACACCACTGTTGGTAAGCAGAGAAGTTCTGTTAGTAGTAACGTATGTTATTTAATAAAGGAAAACATAGTATGCAGTTACAGGAATGGTTATACTCTTTCCTTGAAGTACCTTGCTTAATACAAAGAAATAATCAGGTAAGGATTTTTCTTGATTGCAGCGGTCACATTCTTCAGGTCCCAATGTCCAAGTTATCATGGGGCCTTAAACACCACATACTCACTCACTCACTCACTCACTCACTCACTCACTCACTCACTCACTCATTCACTCACTCACGCATTCACATTCTTTTATAATGCTTCTCCAGATATTCTGAAAGTGCTCCTAGTCTGTTGAGCAACATTTCCAATGTCCAGTGCAGATACTCCGCTCTGGGCCTTTTGTCAATGCCAGAGGAATAGGTCTATTGGACTTTTATACTTATGTGCACTGTTAAATACTTTAAGGAGGTATTCATACCAACACAGTATTTAAAAAGTGTGCATAAACATGATCCTGAAAATGTGCTAGCTTACTCCTAGCTCAAAAAGAAAAAGAAAATTAAAAAATTATAGCAATAAGAAAATATCGTAATGAAAAACATAATCGTGATGGGTATCAAATTTAATAAACCTTTATTAATTAATAAACTCTGTCTTCCTAAACGTTCATAACTATTCCACAAATAATATAAAACATAGTTTATAAATTTCTCAAAATGACTATCCTCCAAATTTGAAGTGTTCTTCACCCTGCATTTCATATTTTGACCTACTGAGCTGCCACACTATAGAATCTCTCCATGGGCTCTCTCAAAATGCATGTCAGCAGCACAATCCACATGTTTGAAATGTTTCCAGAGATAAATATCATACAGATGCAGTCAAGTCATCCAGAGGATATTTACACTGCTTTGTTTATTTCACAAGCAAAATAGCAAAATATGTTTCAGTGCCAAGACTTTCATAACTGTATGTTCCAAATTTCTGATCATTCATGTTCACCTAATGCACATGCAGTGTTTTGTGCCATTAGGTGACAATCAGAGACAGTATATATCATATGCTGCATGCTTATTCTGATAATTCTTGGGAGTCAGAAGTTGGTTGAAACAGCAAATTACAGCACATGGACACAATTGGAGTTTATTGGAACAAACTGTCAGATTCCTTTAATGCACATGCTCAAACCATTGGAAACTACTGAAACAATCCTAATTTTTCAGCAACAGATGCCCATAATTGTTCAGTGCTGAAGCCATTGTTATATTCACATACACGTGTTTATTGCTATACATATATTAAACTAAACTCCAGCACAACAGCCCATGTAGGGTCAAGGCTTGCTGCCCAATCACTGCATCCCCTACCTCTGCCCACTACAGGCACCGTTGATGGGATGCAATACATATACGTACTACTAATTGTATATTTCTCTGTACGCAGTGGCTCTTGCCCTATTATTACTGTTTACGCCTCTTCACTATCCATTTCCATTTATTTTTCACCTTGGACAAGAACTTTCCAAATTTGTACCATCTTCGCTAAATATTTCTTTTGTTGCAATTTCTCCGTCCATTTTAAACTATTTATCTATAATTTATGTAAACTTCTATTCATTAGTACTATAACGAATTATATGGTTTAAAACTTATCTTTCTCCACACAGTGGACATTGAACTTCATATCAATTTAATTACTATATGACTAATAAATGAATTGAAATTTAAATATCCCTGTTCTTACACAGGTTAACCCTTCCCTTCCATCTTTGTTCACCTTGCCTGTATATTTTTCTCTTTCCATCTATGTACTTTTCATGTAAAATAAAATATTAATGATTTCTTTTCTATAATTTCACTAAATAAAATGTTGTGCTTTAAATTTGTTTCTCACTTTCCAGAAACTTTTGCATTAGGAATTTTCTCTCATTCTACATATATTTTCAAATGCATTACGTCCTGGATTGCTCTGCAGTAAATCTACCCATCTGCATAGTTAACATTTTTAAAATATTGTGATGCTAGCATTGAGCTTCTTTGTGACAAGCATCGCATATATTTTATGTTCCTTGGGTGACGTCATGTTGCCAAGGAGTCAGAGGAGCTTTGCCCAACTTTTGAAATGCTGGTTGTAAGTTTGTGTACTCAAAAAGAGTTTTGAATGTGCATGTGGTATTTGTGTAATTGAGGGAATACTTGTAAAAAGAGAAAATAAAGAGGAAGTAAAAGATAATTGAAGATTAATTTTGCGACAATATTCTACATCACATTTTACAAATTAAGTCATATTTTCTAAAAATTACAGATTCAAACATTCTAAGATATTTCATTTAATGTCTGGATACTTATCAATATTTTACAATCAAACCTTTTCTTTTCATTTGCCCTGTCTCTATTTTTGAAAATTCCTATGATCTTAGTGATTTATTATATAAAATATTCTATGAAACAAGTTATAGATTTCCACCCTCCATCAAGCCCATGGATTTTAGCTCTATTCTCACTTCTAATAGCATATTATAAACTCTCCACCATTTAACCCCATTTTCAGTGCTGTACATAAACATCCTCTGACTGCTAGCTGGAGGACATTAACAATTCAGATACTGTACAGCATATTATAATCTAAGTGCTTGCAGAATGGTCTTCAGTATGGTGCTTATTTGCATTAAAATCAAGATTTGTTAAACCATATTTCACAGTTCACATTAATGAATGGAACACACAGTTTAGTAACATGAGCAACTTAAAATCACATTCTGGGATTATCACTAGTGGAATAAGTATTTCTTAATTATTATATTATTATATATGTTTACGTTATAATTATTACATTATTCATTATTAACTTACTGTTTTTACTTGCACCACTTCAAAGAATTATTCTTGTGTAAATAATGTATGAAATTATTTATGCATTTCATTAACATAAACTTGTGAAGTATTCTCAAGATATGTTATTTAATGTACATACATAATATAATTTTTAAATGTTGATTATTTTTGTACATATTATGAATTATCGAGATGAAAGTTATTTCATTCCTACTGGCACAACCTTTTCATGCTTTGTAATTACAATTGTCTTTGGTTTTTTTGAAAAACTATTCATAGATATAGGTATTTGAAATTCTGGAAACAGTGTGGCTATTAGCCCATTTAAAAACAGACAGCAGTTTTTCATGTTATCAACAAGAAAGTGCTCACAGACCCATTGTGTTTACTCCATAGGTGCAGAAAGTGTGAATGATACTGTTCAATGTAATAAGGTGCTATGGATAATTATGGTCAAATCATTTGCAATTTTTAAGGGTATATTAACATGCATAAGCATAAATTAAATGTGCAAACCAATGTCAGTGAATGTGTTCATCATCCTATAGGATTTTTTGTGATATTAAATTCTATTTAATTGTTGGAAGTAGTATTATATTGTTAAGTAAGTTACGTTTTCCTGTTGCTACAGTTAAAGTTGTATGGAGTTCTTTCATATACAGTAGAAGCCCTAAATAGCGCGGTCCATAATACTGCGGACTCAGATTTAGTGAGGGAATGTACGTCCCCCAAAAATATGTCTACTTTTTATTTATGTATTTTTTATTTTTGAAAGTTGAATTTAGAATTTTCTTCAAAGAGCAAAACTGGAATATGAGGCCTGTCTAAAAGGTATCTGACCTTAATTTTTGCTGCACAAAGTATTGATGCTATGGCAGTGCCACTGTGCACATGGCAGGAGAATGCATGCTCATGCATGAATTTTGTCACCGCACTCAGTGTCAGTTGCTGGCTGCAGGTCACCAAGTGAGGTGCAATTATAAGTGTTCGTCAGATTTACTTTTCTTACAAGATGACTGAATGAATTCAGCAAAGATACTGCATCAAATTTTGCCAAAAACTAGGTGATTCTCAGAAAGAAACAATTTGTAAAATTTAGCGGGCATTTGCAGATGATCCTATGGGGGTAACACAAATTAAAGAGTGATTCAACAGATTCAAAAATGGCCCCACTTTGGTGGAGAGTGATGCTGGGAAGCCACAAGCTACTCAAAATGCTGCTGTTGAGAAAGTGAGAGATATGATACTGGGAGATTGAACGTTTGACTGTATAAGAGATTATCGAAGATGGGATAAGTAAAGATTCCACACATGCAATTTTACATGATGCAGTTTAGTGGAAAAGACCAGACCTCGGGAGGGTGAAAACCTGGCAAGTGCATCATGACATGCTGGAGCACATTCATTGCAACTGATCCAGACTTTTTTGGCAAAACATGGACTTCCAGTCATTCACCAACCTTCCTACTCTCCAGACATGGCTCCTGGCGACTTCCTGGTTCTTTCCAAAACTGAAGATACCATTGAAAGGATCCCATTTGGAGAGCATAGAAGAGATAATGAGCAATGCAATGGGGAGTTGAGCGCCATTCCAAAAGAAGCTTTCCAGAGTTGTCAGAAATGGAAGCAGTGGTAGGCTAAGTATGTGAACTTTGAAAGGGATTAGGGTCCCAATCTATTTTTCCCAGTCATAGGTTGGATACTTTTTTGGACATACCTCATATACTTTTCACTACCCCTAGCATTGACCTTGACCACTGCATTGCTAAGAATTTCCTGAAGTAACAAGACATGCACACGGAAGAAGATATTCTACATGTTTGTGAAGTGATAAACAAGATGATTCTGTGTGTAGAGAAGCAAAATCAGTCAAAAGATATTCATCTCCATTTTACTGCAGTCAAACAATACATGAAGAAGAAAAAACGTGAATTATGCCGCCAAACAAATCATCCTGATTTCTTTAAGACATTGCAAAATTAGGTTAGTGTAAAATGGGTACAGTGTAATTGTATGTACTGTATAAATTAAGATCAATTGCAGCACTGGAATACACCCTTAAGCTTAACTGGTATGTAATTGTATTTAAAAGTGATGTACTGTGCCGTATATTACATAGTTTACAATGTACTGTAATTAATTATTGCACGAATGTTTCCCACCACCTCTGCAGGATAATTTTTGTCACTTCTAAGCTTACATTTTGATATATCGTGGAATCGTTATAACAGGGGCTAAAGTATGTTGCCCAAGAACCGCATTATTTCAGGATTCTGCTGTACTTATACTATATTATTTGATGGCTACCTGTATTGCTTTAAACAAAAGATCTAGTCATTATGTACTAATTTTCCAGCATTATCTTTTTATATGTAAATGGGTAAGTATTTAAACATTCAACAATTCAGGATGTTTTTGTATTTGATATGTATGATATTTGTTTTTATACTAATTATGTAATCAGGTTCAGTTCAATGGTGGATGGAAGCAGGTTTTCCAACTCTCATTGCACTTTTGTATGACGATGATGATGATGATGATGATGATGAGGATGATTATTATTATTATCATCATCATTACTATTATTACTATAATTACTAATCTCCTTCTTCCACACAATAGTTTGGTCTGAACCCTGAAATAGTAGCACTAATAATTGATATTGTACATATTAATGTAAGTATATCTAAAAAACATGTTCTAAAACTATAATAAACTTAGAAAAATTTTTGAAACATTACTCTCTCATCTTCTCTTCCTCTTACTTTGTTGATCCTTTATACTTTTCTGTATTAATGCTTTTGATCAAATTCATTCTAGATTTTATTTCTGTTTAAGGTTTACGTGCACAGTGCAAACGTGGTCAAAAAACTGTTTCTCCTTGATAAAATATTCTCCACCACATCCTAATATTATTAATGTTACATTACAAAAGGTTGGTAAAAATGTTAATTCAAACAAGGGCAGATCCAGGATTTCTGTAAGGGAAGTCACATTTGGGAGTTCAAGGGTCGTGCCCAGAAATTTTTTAAAAATTTGGCTTAATAATTAGACTTTGTGGGGGAAAAAATTAGAGAATCATATCCTAAAAAGCACAAAATAAATAATACTATATCTGGACTAATAATAGTTATTACATCTTGAACTGCTAAACAAAAAGTATTACAGTAAGGAAAATATACTAAAATAGCTCTGAACTAAGCAGTGTACAAGTACAACATCCTAGTATGTTTACTTAATTTTAAAAAACTACTTGACTTATGCAAAAAAGAGGACATGCAAAGAGTAAACAAACTTCCTTTCTACATGTATTTCTACTTAAATAGTAGTCAATATTTTTGTGCTTTTTCTCACCAAATCTGTGCATGACAGACTCAACACACACGTTGATATATGTGTGAACATTAATAAATGCAAAATCAGTAAAGCGATCTTCAACCATTCTTGTTCTCATCCAACTGTCTAACTGCCTAAGTTGCCATACATTCATCAAAGTTCTAAGGCTTTCACGGCCGGTGTCAATACTAGATGCAATATTAACTGGGCTTGTGGGCCGTGGTCTATTGGGTTCCTTCTTCTTCCCAAACGTTTCGTCTGCGACTACGGCAGACATCTTCAGTGGCGGCGAGGTCGAAGTTTCCTAGTGGAGATCTCAGCACCGACTGCGCTGGTCTTGTTTGTTTGTTTTGTTTATTAACCAATTGTGTCTGGTGCTGGTACAACGGGCCCAGCTTACAGACTAACATCATTTTTATATACAATTGTTTGGTTTGCATGCTATATACAGTGGTTTTTCTAGGAAACCCATACAGTGGCCGTCTTTGGGCCACCGAGAACAATTCCCTCTTGTAATGTCTTGGGTTTTTAGTTTATAGTGTTTTTTATATTGTTTTTTGTTTATATACATATTTACACTTTGTTTCTTTATTTACACGCATTCACTCCCGCTTTCACTCTGGCATATCGTGAGATATGCCCTCACACACACACACGCGCATACAAACACACTCGCACATTAAAAACACTATTTACACACGCTATACAAATTATTTACAGACACATTCACGCACGCATTCACCCACGCACACTCTCACACACATACACACATCTTCACTGGGCACACCAGAGATATGCGTCCCAGCGCACTGCACTATTCACACTATGTACACTGTCCCACGGTGGCAGCTCCTGAATATTTTTCGAGGCGAAGGCCTCTGCCGGAACATGTATGTGGCCTAGGATCGAGGTTGCGTGGACGCGCATTAGTCGGCGAGCCGAGCCGCTTCTAGAACATTTTGATCCTATTATGCTTGCGGTGCTTCGGCTCGCCTTTGCCAATGTTGGCGATCACGTCGTTTTCGTGGTTTCTAATGCGCGTCCATGCAGCCGTTGCTCGTTTTTCAATTGCCTCCGGGATGAACGGGATCCGGGTTTCAAGGTGTAGTGTTTGGGTACTGGTGAGGAGTGGAGCAGACAGGATTTTTCTGAGGGAGAGGTTTTGGAGGGTTTGGAGTTGTTTCAGGGCGGTTTTGGAGGCATTAGCCCAGGCCACACATGCATACAGGACCACCGAGAGAATAAATGACTTATATAATATCAGTTTTGAATTCAGTCGCAACTGTTTACTGCGGAAGATGGGGGCGCACAACTTTAGCCGCTGTCTGCCTTTATTGGCGCTATTTTTTATGTGGGTGGACCAACACATTGTGCGGTCCAAGGTGACACCTAAGTATTTAACCTGCTGACGGCAGTGCAATATTTGACCACCGACCGTTAGGTCCTTTGCCAAAGTGTGACGCCGCTTAGAGAAATGAATTAGCTGGCATTTGTCGGGGTTAATTTTGATTTTCCAGTCATGTTGCCATAAGAGGAAGTTGTTAACATAACATGCATTTCTGCAAGGCCGAAACGTGGATTTCTATGGTGGTTGTATATTGCAGTGTCGTCAGCATACATGGCGACCTTGCATCTGGCGTCCACTGGGAAGTCATTAGTGAATAATATGTACAGAAAAGGGGACATGATTGCCCCTTGTGGGACGCCAGCCCGCATCACTCGCTCCCGTGAGGAGGAGCGGCCCACTTGGGCGTAAAACTGCCGTTTTTCTAGAAAATTGTGCAGCAAGTATAGATAATTTTGAAGAGCCGGGAAATTGTGGTGCAGTTTGTAAATGAGGCCATTGTTCCAGCACCGGTCAAATGCGGCTTCTACGTCCAGAAATAGCGCCAACGTTGAAGCCCCATTGTTAAATTGCTCTGTTACATCATCAGTTAGTCTGAGGAGCTGTAGTTCAGTGAAATGTCCTTTTCTAAAGCCAAATTGTGAATTTGAGAGTTCATGTGTTGCCGAGACTTGTTTTTGTAGTCGAGAAAGGATACATTTTTCGAGCAATTTACCAATAGTAGACAAGAGACTAATGGGGCGGTAGTTTTGCTGTTGTCTGGTGCTTTTCCCTTGCTTTGGGAGCATGATAACCTTAGCTCGTTTCCAAGTAGAGGGGAAATAGCCTTGCTGCAAACAGGCGTTAAATATCTTTGTTAGTTGTACCAGAGCTTTTCTCGGGAGATGCTTAAGTTCCTCATTAGTCACTTTGTCTGGGCCGGCAGCTTTCCCATTAGGCAATTTCCTAATGAGCTTGAAAACTTCCTGCGGTGTTATGATGGGTAGTTGTTGCTCTTGCTTCTGCGCCACCCAGGTTTGTACCCATGTCTGGACCTCCCGTTCTAAAACACGGTTGGTAACTGGGTTTTCACTGAATCTGTCTTGGAGACAGTCAGCGAAGACCTCGGCTTTCTCCTCTTCGGAGAAGTGCAGGCCGCCTTGAGTGTGCAGCGCCTCAGTTGCGGAGTTAACGCTCGTGGAAACTTTGAAAGCCTTTAGTAATTTCCACAAAGAAGAGTCCAAATGGGTGGTACTCAGCATTTTGTTTTCCCACTGTTCAATTTTGTTGATTTTAATTTGTTGCCGAATGACGTTGCGTAGCCATTTTGCTAGCACTTTATATTCAGGCTGTCGGGTGTATCGCCACAGTTTTGTCAAGCGTCGTCTCCGCGCAATGAGTTGCTCTACCTCGGGGTACGTGCAAAAACCGGGTGGTCTTGTGGTGTATGTGGTAGCACTTCTCTTGGCTGTGTGTAGCGAGGCAGTAAAGTTTTCAATGGCGACATCTATGTCTGCCTCGCTATAGTATGACAGTCTGGGTTGCGCCATCCCGTGCATTTCGATGGTGAACTTATTCCAGTCGGTGTCTGCCCTCTTTCGAGGGCCAGAGACACCGGCTGAAATACCACCCTGTATGTCGAATTGCACAGGAAGATGGTCGGAGTCCAGGCTGTGATACACAGTAAAGTTGTTTAACAGTGTCGCATTTTTTGTGAGTACGATGCCCAGAATCTCAGGGTCAAAGTGCCCTGATCGATGCCAAAAGGTCGGTTCTGAGGGAAGATGTACCTCAGTTTCGTCATGATCAGTTATAAGTTCAACCAGGAGATTTCCCGCCGCGTTTGCCCGGCGTGAAAACCACCAGGGGTGCCGGGCATTGAAATCTCCTGCAATTATAACTTGCTCCTCTAAAGCGAGGATCTGTTCGAAGTCACGTATGAAATCTGGGGAGTTGGGGGGCCGATAAAGTGCTACCAGCATAACCGTTTTGCTATTAACACGTGTTTTAAGAGCCGTGCACTCTAACGCTGCCAGTGCAGGTAGCGTGACAGGAGCATGAGCAATTGAGTTTCTCAGCAAAATAGCAGTCCCTCCCCCCTGTCTGCCAATTCTGTCATTCCGGAAAATTTGGTAGCCCTGGAGCTTAAAAGCGTGCTCTTGTCTTAATTTTGTTTCACAGATAAATGCGACGTCAATTTGGTTACGCCGTAGGTAGTTTTCAAGTTCGTGTTGCTGCCTGTGGATGCCATCTGCATTCCACAGGAGTGCGTGGGTTAAAGTTGTACCTCCCCTTACATAGGCCATTTACTCTAGGAGGGTTGAGAGGAGGCATATGATGGTTTTTATTTTCTCCATAGTGCTTGTGCAGCTTCTGAACTTAATCAGGAAAGGCTGCAGTTTTGCTAAGAGAGCTGGGAGGTTGAGCTCCCTGAACAGGTTTACGATTTCCCTTAGACTGCCCAAGTCTCCGGTGGATGTTTGTGGGGTTTGAGGTAGTGGAGGGGGACCATTTGGTGGTGGCATGGAAACCTTTTTCCCTCCGGTGGATCCAGCAAAGGAGACGCCTGGTTGAACCGGGGGCGGGTGTTCAATGTGTCGGGGCCCTGGTTGAGCGCTTGGAGTGGTCCTGGCTATGGTTGCCAGTTGACGGCGATGGCGTTCGTTTCTGAACGTCTCGCCCCCCCTGTAACTGGCAGGATGCGCTTCCCCACAGTTTACGCAGTGGGGTTGAACGTCCTGCTTTGCCTTTTGGGGGCAGTCAGCAAGGCGGTGGAGGTCACCGCAAAGGACACACCGGGAGGTCATCTGACACATTCTGTAAGTGTGCCCCAGCTGTTGGCAATTATAACACTGGGTGATGTTGGCATTAGTTTTCAAGACCTCCACGGCGACCATCATATGGCACACCTCTCGTTCTTGAAGAATTTTTTGGTTGGTGGTGGTCCTGTCGAGACTTACTTGAAACATTGGCAGAGCCCTGCCGCGGGAAATGATCTGACGTACCTGGACGCCGGTGTACCCCCTCTGCTCCAGGTCCTCCTTGATGTAGTCTACCTCCATATCCACTGGGAGACGTTGGACTACACATCGCAGAGGCTGGTCGTTCCGGGGAGTGAAACTGAAGTTTTCTACTCCGGCATCCTTCAAGAGCTGCATGGTTCGGTTGGCGTCCTTCTTGTACTGGAGGAAGAGCTTGAGGCAGTCCCTCGTGGTTTGGAGTTTATAAGCTCCAGCTGGCAGGGAGTCCCGGAGAAGCCGGAGGACCTTAACTGTTTGGGTTTTGTCCGGGATTATTATCCTCGGTGGTTTCTGGAGCTCGGGATTTTGGGTGGGGTTCTGCGTAGGAGTGGGAGTGGCAGTGGAGGTAGAGGGTTGTGGTGCGTTTTGTTTACGTGTCATTTTTGGCGATGGTGGTGGTCTAGTTGATCGTTGTGTTCCGGGTTGTGGTAGGTTTTGGAGTTTAGTTGTTGCGGGGGGTAGGTCCTCCGCCTCATCTTCGGACTCTGCATCCTGTGTCGCTAGGGGTGCATATTGGTTTTTCACTGCAACTTGTGGTGGCGTCCTTTGGTGGTTGATCCGCTTGGCGGGCTTCCGGTGGTGACTCTCGCTGTTGGAGTCACTGTCCCGGCTTCGGTTGAGTTGCCGCTTCTTTGAAACAGGGACGATTTTCCAACCTTCCCCTAGCTTCACAAGGAGCCTCTTCTTTTGAACATGCTCCTTGTAGCAGAGTCCGAGGGCCTGGGCGACTTTTGGAAAGTCGCTGGACTCCCCATCCATCTCGCAGAGTAATTGCTGATAGAATATGATCTCATTACTGAGATCAGTAACTTCTTTCTGTAGGTTATAGAAAGCCTTGGCCTGTCGCTCCTCCTCCTCCAAGTTTTCGGCGTTGGGCGCTGCGACCAATGATGAGCAGGTGGGCGGATCGTTGGCAGCTATGGCTGGACCAGCTGAGGTTAGAAATACAGCCGGCAGAGCTGCGAGTCCGCTCTCGACGGCCGGCATGGCAGGGGTGCTTGTGGCAGTCGCCATTCCCCCCTTCTTGTCTCTCCTCCCAGTCGCAAGGGCTTCTGGGAGCTTCCACTTGGCATGGGCACGCTACGCGATGCGCGCCAAAAACTGGCGCACATAGGCTTGGCCCACGCTAGCTCGTAAAAATAAAATTACACTTCTTTTAGTGCTAAACACTGCCTCTGTAGAACACTGTAATTACCCTTAGTTACACAGGGGGGAACTGTATACACGGGACACTTATGTACACTTCACGACACATCACTCACTTCTCTCAGGAGAAGTTTGGAAAATCCCGTCTGGATGTACACAGAGTAATTGTTATTGAAGCACTCTTCACAGTCACAGTCACTTGTTATTTGAACACGCCTTTCCCGCGAGAAATGTGGCGGTTGTATCCCCAACAATGATCCCGCCAAACCGTTACACGTGCTTGATTCTCGTGCGCGCTAACAAAACACCTCCTCACTCACTCAAAGAGCACTGGAAACTCACTCACTAGTATCTCCATCCCTGCGCTGGTCACCACCAGAGGTGCGGTATTTATGTCGGCGGCCGGAGGGGAGGTACGTTGTGATTGGTCCGGGTGGCCAGTGGGCTGGACTTGTACCAGTGGATAACACCTGTCATGCTCCGCCACCTTCCCTTCAAGGCCGTGCTCTACCTGACTAAGGTCTTCAATATGTGCCTCGCCCTCAGCCACTTCCCACGTGAGTGGAGAGAGGCCCGGGTGATTTGCATATTGAAGCCAGGGAAAGACCCGGTCCATCCCGCCAACTACCGATCCATTAGCCTCCTACCCGTACTCTCGAAGGTATTCGAGAGACTAATACTAGCCCGCTTGTCCCCTATCTTAGGGGACATTCAAGCCATCCCACCCCATCAGTTTGGGTTCCGGCCTGGCCACTCAACGCCCCAGCAGCTGCTGCGGGTGGTGGAGGCTGCCGCCCTGGGATACCAGGACAAGGCCTATACCGCCGCGGTATCTCTGGACGTTGAGAAGGCCTTCTCTACGACCTGGCATGCCGGTCTCCTACGAAAGCTCATCCAACTGGAGCTACCCACACGCCTTATACATCTATTACATTCCTACCTTAGACACAGATCCTTTGTGGTCTCAGTGGCGGGGAATAAATCCACACGCAGGCCAATCCGAGGCGGAGTCCCCGAAGGTTCTGTTTTATCACCCACGCTCTTCAGCGTCTACATGGCCGACCTACCTACAGAGCCGAACGTCAACATAGCTCAATATGCTGATGACGTGTTGCTCTACACAACAAACAAACATCCTAACAGAACCTTCCTCCCAATACAGCGACACCTCCGCCTTATCCAAGAATGGTGCAGGCGTTGGCGATTGTCCATTAACCCGGAGAAAAGCCGCGCCATACTTTTTACTAAGCGCCGATTCCCCGCCAATCTCCCCACATTCACCTATCTGCGAAGAAGGATTGAATGGGTAAACTCTATCTCCTACCTGGGAGTGAAGCTCGATAAGGGCCTTACTTTTCGGGAACACATCAACGACTTGTCGGCGCGGGCCGGTGGGGCAACTGCCTCTCTGTACCCCATGCTGCGGTCGGGGATGCAGTTCCCCTAAAGCTACGCCTTTTTCGGGCACTCATAATCCCACTCCTCCTATACGCCTGCGAAATCTGGGGCATGGCCGCAGATTCCCATCTCCTGCGTCTGCAGCGTATACAGAATAGAGGACTTCGGATAATCTATTCTGTATGCCGCGGATTCCCTTCGAGACTACTGCACGAAGCCTCGTCTCTTCCGTATGTGGAGGACGAAATTAGGCGCCGGGCAACAAAATTTTACGACCAAATTCCTCAACATAGGAGTGCCCTGATTAGGTCTCTTGGGGACTACAACCCCACTGAACGTACGCGTGTGGGACACCGGGTTCCCCGCATGGCTTGCGGGCATCCCCGGTAACGAAGGAGACATCCCTTCAACAGCGAAAGCTGAATACATCACAGTCCTCCAAGATAAGCTTGGATTCTAAATTCAAAATTAAATAAACCTCCATATTTGGACCTTACACCAGCAGTGCCCAACGGAAGTTGCACACTGATTAAGCAGCCGCTGAGGAGCAAAATCTTGCTACCTCCTTAAACCTACTACCTCAAACTTCACCCGCCACCCTGCAAAATCCTACATCCCGTCATAAAGTGGTTAAGCCCTAAAAAGGGCAGGTACACGCATGACACACCTCGGGCTGATCTCAGCCTGCCAGATAGCGTCGTCGTCGTCGTCAAGGAGCTGGCGTCTGATTGGCTGGAGAGGGGTTCTGGATTTTTGTTTTTGTTAACGCTGTTTGCCATGTTCTGTTGAGTTTAAGTCCTTCCTCTTTGCGATTGATATTATTTTTGTGCTTGTGTATTTCAATGGCTTCACGGAATAAGCGAGAATAGTAGTGGTGTGTAGATGCCAGAATATCAGTGTTACCATATTGGATGATGTGTTCCCCTTCTTCGAGTATGGCATGTTTCGCAATTGCTGATTTTTCTGTTTGACCCATGCGACAATTTCTTCTGTGCTCTTCAATGCGGGTTTTTATACTACGTTGTGTGGTTCCGATGTACACTTTGCCACACGAACAAGGTATTCTATATACTCCTGCAGTAGATAGAGGATCCCTGGGGTCTTTGGCGGAACGGAGTATGTTACAAATCTGTTTAGTGGGCTTGTAGACGGTGTCAATGTTGTGGCGTTTAAGTAGTTTGCCTATGCGGTCTGTGACTGATCTGATGTACGGTAAAAAGGCCTTGCCCTTCCTATTGTTTGTGGCTGTTTCTGTGATGTTGGGACCTTTACTAGGGCGTAATGCTCTCTGAATTTCTCGTTTTGCGTAGCCATTAGAGTGGAGCGCTGACTCTAAGTGTTGAAATTCCTGGTGTAGAACTTGTGGTTCGCAAATGCGTGTAGCTCGGTCTGCCAGAGTTTTAATCATAGCACGCTTTTGTTTCGGATGGTGGTTGGAGTTCTTGTGAAGGTAGCGGTCTGTATGGGTCGGCTTACGGTACACCTTGTGGTCTAGTGGTGCGATTGGAGATGTGCCGGTTTCTGCGGTATGGCTTTAAGGGGTGTTGTCCACCTTTCGATGGGTATTTCTCTGGAGAATTTTGGTTTCTTCTGTTGAAGGACTCTGTATGATTTTTCTTTTGCTTATTCGATCAATGCTGCCTCTTGCTCCTTCAGATATTTATCTCCCATGTCCCTGATAAGATACTTGTATAGCCTCCTTTTATGTGGATAGTCATCTCTTGATTCTTCTGTGTTTGTTCTCAAGCATTTGTGCAGGGCATTCAATGTTAAATCTTCTTACTTCATAACATATGGCATTGAACCACGCCTTGGATCTCCTATTTGTCTGATTTATTAGCTCTATTGCAGCTACTAGGATTTCATCCAGATGTTGTAGTTTTACTTAGTTTCTTGCGCAACATATAGGCTACTTAGACTTTAAAGTAAACAAGTCCGAGGGTTCCCCTAAACATTTTCTTTTTAGAAAAAGAGCACTGAGTAAGACTATAATCTGCGGGATGCACAGATACGAAAAACTGGGATCAGTTGATTTACCTAGTACAAAGGAGTATCACGCGAAAGAAAACTTTTGCACAAATCTGCAAAATATTCGGAACTTTTTGAAACTAGAATATGTGAAGAGGAAGTTATTTCACCTAAAAGAAATTGTCTAGAAGTTCTCGAACCGGCAATTCTATGTTTACTATCTACTAAATGTTTCAACACTTGAGATAGCTGGTCTTCATTTACTGATTCTCGTATTTGTGACATAATAGAATTATTTCATCACTTCGTACCACTAAATTCAGCAGCATATTGTTGCTAACGAGATGAATCACTTGACTCGACCTTCGGCATTATATTGCCATCACTTCACTTAAGATACCGCTCTGTATAAACGCTCTGCTTTAAACAAGACAGTCGCAATGACTAAAGATCTGCGCAGAGTTGCCAGATTTTTAACTTCCGGAGTAGCGAACATTGGCCGAAAAACTAGCGAAATTCCAATTGAAGTAGCCTTAAATATTGTGTACATTAATAAATTAATAACTGTTAATTACTTATACTATTTCCCTGGGCATAAATATGAATGAGATATTAAAAAGTATGCATTATTTACCAATAGCAAATAAGAAATCCAACTATAGATTCCATAAGATAGATTATTAAATATTAAATTGAGAAAAGTTTGGATATTGAACAACTCACCCAACTAATATCTGCGCCGTGGCCGAGCGGTTAGCGCGCTCGCCTACCACCTAGGCGGCCCGGGTTCGATCCCAGGGACCCGCATGTGGTATTCGTGGTGGACGAAGCGGCGTCAGGGCGGGTTTTCTCAGGGTGCTCCGGTTTACCCCGCCATCTCATTCCACCGGTGCTCCATCTTCATTCCATGTGTCATCAGTGTCACCGTCTGTAGTAGTAAAACCGGGCGCTAAACACTACAACAACAACTAACAATGAATATCTGCGAAATAGTTCACTCCACAAAAAAAAAAAAAAAAAAAAAAACATTTGGGCATAAACTGTGGAGCGGAGCTATTTAAGGAGATCTATATTTTTGTTTTGTAAGATTTGGTCTATCTCTTATGCTTTACCAGTTACGCAAAAGTCACCAAGGCTAAACAGGACTAAGTGGGCTATAGTCAGAATACTCAATATTTGCATTTCATTTGCCATAAAAATATCTTAAACATATGACAGTTTAATAAAATCATTACAACCATTTTTCAGAATATCAGAATTTTCAAAAACCTTCCGATGCAAAGTGTAGTTTAGTGTAGAGTAATTTTCTTCAAAATATTCGTGTTGAATCCCTAAAAGACACTAAACTTGAATAACAAATTTGGTTTTAACCTATTTTTGCTTTCTCTACTACGTAAAGTAGAGGAAGTGATGCATTCCACCCAAAATTTCGATTAACAGATTTCACCGGAAATATGTTTTGAAGCCCCCCGAATCAAAAAAAGCATTTTAGAAAACATTTCGCGCGCGCGCGCGTGTGTCTTTGTCAGTCCTTGGACAGCATAACTCCAAAATGAAAAGTCCGTCAAAAACCAAAGTTGGTATTTAAGTTTAATGTCTTTCTAGGATGCGATAAGTAGATTTTGAAGGAAATTCCTCCGCCCTAAACTACCCTTTACATTGAATATTTTTCGAAAATTTTGATTTTCTTGAAAATGGCTCTAACGATTTTTGGGAAATTGCGATTTGTTTGAGATATTTTGATGGTAATTTTCTGGCGATAGTCCATGTAGTCCTATTTACTCTGAATGACTCGCATAACTGGTAAACCGCAAGAGATAGACCAAATCTTCCTCAACAGAAAATGTTGTTAGCTAATGCTGGATTTCTGGCAATGAAGTCATTAATCCTCTTGCTCTGCAATACTTTTCACTGATGATATTGAAGAGAGCAATAGCAGTAGTAGTAACCGCTTTTTAGAGAGCACCATATTTTTATGTTTTGGTGGTCACATCGCTCTCTCACAACCCCCAGAATGTCTGGAGGACCACACCTGTCGTTGGTTTACGGGTCTCACCGACCTGACCGGGAGAATTATCAAAATAAATTCACCGACCATATCCTGTGGTTACCAATCAAAGGACGTATTACATGCCATGACAGGTCAGCATGTTAGGGGTTACGATTTTATAGAGAAATTAGAGAAATGGAGAGGTCGGAAAAATAAAGACTCCCTAGCCCTCGGGAACCCTAATAGCATCGGGGTCGGAAGAGAACAAGAGATGACCAAGGTAAGGTCAGATAGAAAAGTTACAGTAAGGAGCAAAACACCAGTAAGTGGAAGTAATGTTCTGCTCAGCTTGGGTACTTTGTGGTCGCTATTCACATATCCCCTAGACGGAGACCCCTGAGTCTTCAACAGAAAATGTAGATCTTGCTAAAACACACAATTTAATGTGCAAATATTTTTTTCTGTCGAGCGAACCGTTTCGGAGATATTTCCTGTTATTTGTGTGAGTTTTTTAACTCATAGTACTATCAAATGAAACACGTTATTCATTTTTTATATGTTAACCGTGCTAAGAAAACGGAAAATGGAAGACTAAAAGATTTTACTATCGCTCAAAGTCTACTGTATTCCCATTTTCTCCTTGAACCTAGAAGAAGATAAACATTAAGATAATTTCTGAAAATATTTATCTCAACTAACACGAAGAAGATATAGGAATAAGAATTTGTAGGAATGGTTAGTATAAGAGTAGAGAAGGTCATGTGACTCACATCTGATTTTCCGTTTTTGAGTTATACTGTTCACAGACAGATAGACAAGACACTCATAGACCATACACACACAAAGAAACACACACGGACTTTTCGTTTTCTAAAAATCCTCTTTTTGGATTCAGGGGTCTCAAAAGATATATTTCCGGTGTAATCTCAACATCGAAGTTTTGGGTGGAATACAATACTTCCTCTCAGTGGTGGCTTCTCAGAGGAGGGTAGGGAGGAACATCCTCCTCAAGTTTTTTATGAATTTATAAATGCTATATTAATCTTAAAATTCAGGCAATATTGAATAAATGTTGAATTCGAAGCTGTTATATTAAGGTATGCTGGTTTATACTTCGCACTGTTTATACCACGTGATACCTTAGGAGTGTCCGTGCAGCGGAGGAAACTTATCTCTTTCCTCCACTCCCACAGTAAATGTGCATAGAATATAGCGCTACAGCGGCCAGAGAGAGAAACAGACTTTTAATGCAGCTTATGAACAGCTGAGGAGGAGTTCCTCCTCTCGAACTGCGCCTGCGCGAAGCCCCTGAAGGCTGGAGTGTTGTGGATAATTCCTCTCTGAGGCGCGAGATTGGAACCAGCAAAGGTATTCATTCTATTGCTGTCATCTAGTGATTTTATTTTCAACCAGATCTATTAACAGGTGTTTTCCCTTCGCGGATATGTTGATCATTGTGCATCGTAAACCTTTCAGTCACGTATTTTGTTGCTGCTCCTTTTTCACTAATGTTCTACTGTGTTTCTTCCAACGCGCGAGTAAGACGGTGAAGTTTTACTTTTTTAATTTGTTGTTATAACATTGAACAATGACTGACAGTGAAAATGTTTTAGTTTTCGGAGAATTTAAAAGACTCACATTACAGGAACAAATAATTCTTATACAGAAGGGACGACCAACCCCACCATTGCCTGGACTCATGTGTACTACTAGCAAAGGCGGGAAGTTGAACTTCTCCACAACTTGGTATGAAAAAGCCAATTGGCTAACAGGTTGTGAAAAAAGGCAAATTCTCTTGTGTTTTCCTTGTGTTTTGTTCTCCAACTCGAAGTATGTTTGGACCTTTGGTGGATTCAGTGATGTTAAGAATCTGGGCCGAGGAATTCAGAGGCATAAAAAATCTCGAGAGCATCTCGACAATGCACTAAAATTAACAATCTTCGGTAAAAGTGAATATCGCATCAATCTTGCGTTAAGTGAAGCAGCTAAGATTTCTCGCGCCAAACACAATGAACAAGTGAAGCAAAATCGACACGTATTATCAAGTTTAATGAATATCGTGTGTTTGTTAGGAAGGCAAGAACTAGCTGTCACAGGACACGATGAAAATGAATTATCATCAAACAAATGGAACTACCGCGAGCTTTTCAAGTTATTAATGAAACGCGACGAAGTACTTCAGATACATTTAAATAATTCTAAAGCATTCATCGGCTTATCAAAAACCATTCAAAATGATTTAATTGAATATGTTGCAGGCCTTGTAAGGAAAGAAATAGAGATGAAATTCATAAAGCTGCCTTCTTTGCAGTGGAGGCTGATGAAACTACGGACGTGTCTCTCAAAGCAGTACTCAATGATTTTAAGATATTATGTAGATCCATGTGGCTACATTCAAGAACGAGTTTTTGGTTTCCACAGTGTTAGTGGAGATAGAACAGCCAATGCGTTATACAAATTACTGAATCAGCAGTTAGAGCCGTTGAATTATGACAGAAAACTTTTTGCGCAGTCTTATGATGGCGCTGCTGTTATGGCTGGAGAATTAAACAGCTTGCAGACGAAGATCAAGCAGAAAGCAAAGCGGGCATTATTTGTACACTGTCATGCACACAGGCTTAATATTGTGCTATCACATAGCTGTAGTAGCATTGCTCAGTGCAGGGTCTTTGCTAGTATTAATGGTTTGCCCGCATTTTTTCAAATCCTCAAAGCAAATGGAGGCTCTTGCCAATATGACCAAACTTTGACTGCCTAAAGATGCTCATACCAGATGGAACTTCAAATGTCGTTTGGTACAATCAGTAAAATTGTTCAGGGAAGGTCTTCTGGCAATGTTTTCCGAAATGCTGGAAGAAACAAAAAACTGGGATGATGCTACAATTAGAGAAGCAAATGGCTACATTCGTCTATTGGAAGATTTTGAATTTAACTTCTTGCTTTCGGTTTTCAGTGGAGTATTTTCGAAAAATGCCATTCTTTTCAATATACTCCAGCTTGAAACCAATCATATTGATTACCGCTGTAGGAGAGTTCTTGAAATGGTTCATTTTCTGCATAAATCTAGAAACAACGCAGCTTCTAATGAACACTTCAAATTGGCTGCTAATGAAACTGTTGACCAGTTTCCTAAAATTAAGAAAATACTCCTTGCAGCTGTTGATCTCAAAACTCATTTCCGCCAGTTGTATTTCAGCATAATCGATACGCTAGCAACGCAGATGGAAGTCACGCTCGAAGATCTGAAGAACTTATTTATTAATTTGCTCGACGCTTCGACATTTGAACATTTTCCCAATATGTTCCCAGATGTTGAATTTTCATCCTTATTGAACTGTTTCCCGGAACAATTTGATAGTGAGTTGCTTAAAAACGAACTTGTGATGTTTTACAACAACCGTGATTTGCAGCAGAACTGAATCAGAGTCCAAGAGTTAACAGTTCTCTTCGTTAAGTAAGGTATTCATAAATGTCTTCCCAACATCTACAAATTGGCATACTTACGGAAATAAAAGTGTTTCTTTATCTAGACTACATCTGTCTACTTTACTTCACACACCCAACAAAAGTCACAATACATTTAATACGCATTCGTAGCCTATGTGACGGCACAAGCGGGGAACCGGTTCTGGTCCTCTGCACTACAGACAAAGCATGTATAGTTTCATTATTTTGGTAGCTCACCTACTGAGCCAAGTTATTATATTATTCACGCATGCCGTGTAGTGGTGGTGTATGCTATTGGGCTTCATCGTATGAATAATTGAATGAAATAACCCAATGAGAACCTTAAAGGCAAATGAAGTAATCTCAGTTTTGCGGCTTTATTTTTCATAAGATAACCTTATCCTACAACTGAATCAGTAAAGTTGTTCATACATATTTTGGTCTTGTTGACAATGGAATTATTCTTGTATACGGGTATGCTTTATTGTAGGAGTATGTATATCTAGATTATAAATCATTTTAGTCACACAGTTTTGTAGAACTTCTTTTGATGCTGCTGAGCTTTCGTACTTCAAGGCCAAATCTAATATGTATATATAAGCAGGGATGGATAGAAGATTAATGGACATATTTAAAAATAGCGCTTGATAAGCCTTATTTCTTAATTGCATAAACACGCCAATTATCGTGGTAATTTTAATTTTATGAGTGTGGTAATTCCAGTCAAGATTAGAGTGCGATGTGTCCTTTTTTATTAACATCCTCCAACGGAATATCGGAGGATACATTTTATTAATAATTTTATTATCAAGCATCAGTGTTGACCTTGGGCGTCGTGAAGGCTGGGGAGAACGGGGCCAGCCCCCTGGAAATTAATTAATTTAATGTGTAGTCAACTACTGACTCTTAGATTATTTTAATTTTGATGCAAAGAGCAATTTTTATTAAGCACAAATTAATATTGTTTCCGCAACAAGTGCTATAACTTTTGACAACAGAAAAACGAATTAATATTGTTTGATTGCAAACTTCTAAGATCCACCCCGCTCCCCGGAACAAATTTTGCCAGCGCTCTGATGTTGATGTTGACAAATTGAATAGGAGGACTTTTAAGAACATGTATTTAGTTTTAGCAATGTTAAGAATTAATTTATTAGGTAATATCGATTGGTTTTGCAAAGCCAGGTCTGTTTGTCTATGATTTATAAGTGATATCTCGTTTTTGCCGTTTTAGAAAAACATGACATCAAAAGCTAAAATGAATTAGTTTTCTTTGGATGTTACTGAATACAATGTAATTATAAATATAATAGTGAGACTGGGTCCTACATAGGAAAGGGATAAATCGTCAGATTCCGCTCCCCTTCTCTATGTTGTGCCGTTTCAATTTGAGTAATCGAATTCTTTCTTACTGTCACAGTGATGTAACTTTCAGTTTCCTTGTTAAATTCTGGCAAAATGCTATTGCTTCTCTATGGTTCTGGCGAGAATGGTAAATTCTAAGGGATCTTCAGAGGACCAGGTTAGCCAACGTATATGTGACCCTGTTCCAAATGGGATGTTAAAGCACTGTAATATCGTTAATGCACATACTGGTTTGATGAAAGATAGTGATGAAATGGGGTACAAGTGTGAAACTCGAGATGGTTTCGCACAATAATAAATGTGCATTAGATTTGCGTCATCGTTTAATTTAATTGCGTTATTTGTGGCAAATAAAGGAATCACAGCCTATTTGATTGTTGTATTAAATGATGAGATTCTGATGTAAAATGTATTCCTATACGTGAAGAGCGAGTCTAGTGGTTGGAACACGGTTGTTGACCACCATTTTGTTTATTTTCTTGTGAAGGGTTTAAATTAAGAATTAGGAAAAGGTTTTGGATTTTTGTATATTTAAAGATCTGAGAACATAAAAATTACTTGTAATATATATGGTTCGGTTGTTTCCCCTGGTAACAGGGGGTGAAGAAATCCGCAGACATTGGGCGCATCGCAAGTAAACACGTTAAAGTGACCGTGTCCGGTAAAAACTCCTACAATACAGGGAAAGATCGTGCGGTCACTCTCAGTCTCAAAAAGTCAAAAATACAGAACCAAACAGCTGCAGTGGAAAATATGAATCACGTGAATGATAAGGAAAATCAAAATAACGAGGTGGAAGAAATGGATACTCAGGAAGGTAAGAGGCGTGCAATTTTCAAGATGTTTTAGTATGCATTTGTGAAGTAGCAGTAACGTACGAGTCCAAAGTTTAGGTTCAGTTAGTTATTTCAAGCCACATTTTACTCATTTTATTGTAAAATAATTATGTAAAATTAAGCGTCAGATAAATGTTCCGATTTAAACATTTTGTGTTGTTGATTTGTACGTATTTGGAGTGACACTTTGACAGCTCACTGGTTATGTTTATAGTTGAGACTGTAGAGACTCCAAACGATGCAGGTGGAGGAGACGGTGGCGGAGAAGGACGGCAAATGAATGGTGAAACTCAAGATCCGTGTTTAACTCAAGATACAGAAATGGAGGAGGGTAAGTTTGTATATTAAAGTGAAATTATTAATGGTTTAGAAGTGCTTACGAAAATACTGTTATTAGCAGTTCAAGTGTTTTCTCTTAACATAGTTATACTAATGTTGTTACCAGTTTCATTGGTACTGCTTTTGGCAATAATGCAATTTAGGTTAGGTCAAAAATATACCACCTTGTATCACATTTGCCTGAGTGATAGGATGCTGGTGTGTGCTCCCAGGAGGTAACTGTATGGAAGTCACATACACAAACAGTTAGGCTTTAATGAAATAGATAATTTTGTAGTTTCGATATCTGATAGTGCTTTTATATAAAATCATGAAACTGATTTATTGAAGCTACTCTTAACTATCTTGGTTTTAACAAAGAGGGGAAGAGGTAGCCCTTACAATTTCACCAATTTTAAGGTAAACCTCTGTTTGGTAACCATAATTTCCACATACATTGAAGGTTTCTGTGAGGTGATAGGTTTGCAGTGATGGAAAAGGGTATAGAAAGTAAAGAGGATTTCCATACTTTTTCTTTGCAATAGTTCCCTGAAAAACTTAACAGAGAGAAAAACTAGAAACATTTGTTTAAACTATTTCTTAAACTCAGTCAAAAATGCAAATTAATTTTGTGCCAGAGAGAAGTATTGGCCATATTGGAGCAAACGCTTAGTTTTAAAAAACAATGCAGAATAGCATCCTGTTACAGATGCTTATTCATAATGTGATAGTTCTCTACTTGTGAGAATACATGTTTATTTTTTGTGGCAACAGGTATTAATACAGGTTCACATAATGGACAAATACTTATATTTATGAGGTGGATCAGGATAATTACCTATATTTGTATATAAAATTTGGATCATTGAACATTTTTTTCCCACACCAGAAGTTAATACAAATGTTTCGGAGACTATCTCCATCCTCTGTGTTGATCCACAGCTGCATTTTCTCCTGTGACTTGTGGACGGCATGTTTGCTGGAATACTGAGGACTAACTAAAGGACAAAATTCTGGGGCTGGGGGTGGCAGGCTTCCAGTATTTCTGTAACTGGATATAAAGATTGCACAAGGAGGCCAAAGAAGAATTGGTAATTATGCAGAACTTCAGCTGTTAACTTTTTCTGCCCCAACTTAAGCCAATTTTGCACTTTAATGGGCCAAGCACTGGAACAAAGGGTTTTGGATGGGGAACTCTCATAAAGAAAATATAATTCCTATGTTCTCATTTTCTCTATCTCTTGTCTTCTTTCCGCCTGATATCCTTTCTTTCCTTATCCTTATACCCTCTAACACTAGTACATATATGCACATATTACTGTGCTCCAGAAGACTCGATCCCAAAGACACATCCATTGCATTGTGAAAGCTTGATATCAAAGTGCAAATTTAATAATATATATGACAAGAACTATAAAAAGAGCCATTTCAGTTTCGCTGTAAATTTTCATTTCGTTTTCTTAATTCATGAATCTCCTGTTTATCAAATACTAATATTGCTTCGTGTTTCTGTTGAAGTTGCTTAAATCCTGCATTTATTTTATCCAGCATTAGTTGAACCTCTCTATTGATGACAACTTCATACGTCATCCGATCAAAGAACATGTATTCGACCAAATGCCAAACTGTGGCAGATAACACATGGCAGATGTATTTGTGAAGTGGAATTGAATGTTTTGGACAGATGGCTTCAGTTCTTGTGTAGTTACAGCTAAAAAATTTGTACAAACCATATCAAATATAGAAAAATAATTGTCTTTCTTGGTTGCCTGAGGTATTTTGTCAAATTCTTGGAGCTGTAGAAATTGTGGTGCTCCTGTGATTGCAAATGGGATCACCTAGTGTCAGGTGCAGGAAAAAAGTTACAAACTGTACAGTATTTAATTTCTTGCCTCCATAAACAAATTATGTCAAAGCCTCAGCTGCCAGACACTTCTTGGAGTCGTGTTGCAGTTTGTCTAATCTTCAGGATTTTTTTTTTAAATACCATGTATTTTAAAGTGTCCCCTTCTGTGTTCTACTGCTAGCCGCACAGGGAATAAAGTGTTGGCAGATAAGCATAGTGTGCTCTGCCATCACAGTGCCATGAGTGGCGAGCCCGTTTAAACTGATGGCACTCTACATCCTAGAACTAGGTAGTGACGATTTTTCTGGAAATCCATATTTTGCAAAGCTTCTCGAACCATCTGAAAACAGCCTTTGTTCTGGTCTGCTCATTGTTATTTACTGGCATGTGTAGTTGTATGGCATAGTTGACCTTGGTTCTCATTTGCCAGTGATATGCATCATGTTATTTAGCAAAGGTCATGAAACCTATCACATTCCAAACATGAAAATCAGTTCTTGCTTGGTAATTAAATCTTAATTAGAAGTAAATGATTAAAATAGCACTTTCCAGATAGAAGAAGTGTATAATGGGAGGTATGAATAAAAACTAGCTGCATCTTGTGAGCACCTGCTGGATAAGCAAGTGAGAATTGAGCCACGGCATGCAGTTTGGTATGAATAAAAGTTACCATCTTCACTGATCAACAGCTCAGTTTGTAGCAGTTCTAGGTTAGTGACCTTCATCACTCCAAGTCAGCTGAGTAAACAAACACACATAATTGCTTCTTTGTAGTGATTCAAATCTTTGCTGTCCTTGAAATAGTTGTTAAACATACTCACATAAAGCTACTTAGTAATGCAGATTTAAACTATGCAAATAAAATCAAAAGTTTAGATACTTAAACACAGTTGCGATTCGCTTAATGTGCAACTGAAACTTCCATTTCCTTTCCAAATTTAATTGTGGATTTCCTTTATACATATACTAGTAGTAAGAAACTTGTCACCTACCAAATGAAGTAATTAAGGTGGATTTCTTGTGCTCATGTACATGTATTTGCTCCATTGTTTTTTATTACATTTTCACGGGCGATCAGCCGTGTGAGGTTTAAAAACATTGCGCTTTTGGCCATTGTAAACTCCATGGCCTTCGTCAGAATGAAACTGACTATTAGCTTTCCGCTCCCCATATATATATACAATGTTAGGTGGGAGGGGATTGCGTTGCCCTGGCCAATGAGCGGGTGACGATTTGTGATTGGGCCTGCTGTTTCGAGCTATGTTTGTCACCAGCCACAGTGTTTTCTTGAGGGTCAGTACTTGGTGCAGAATCACTATAGTTGCTGTTGTGAATGTGTTTCATGGCTATTGTCCAGGCAGGGCTTAGCTGAAGTCCGTGGTCCCTCACACGGCTGATCGCCCGTGAAACTGTAATAAATAACGTGTGCCGTGAAAGCTTTAAATCTTCCATTGTTTTTACTGATAATTTTTATAACTAGGTGATGAAAATTTGTATATACAAAAATATCGAAATTAGTAACTGTAGCCAGGGTTCTCATCAATTCAAGCAAGAGATAGGTTACTATTGAGGTTTTCAGCTTTGAAGGCACAATGGCTCTTATGGTGAATCTGCACAACATTGCCACATATGTTCCGCCTCCGTAATTACCACGCTTTCGTTCACAGCCAGGTTTATTATTAGTATTACTACTTGGTCACTGCATTCATTATTGCATTATTACCGTTTGCTTAGGTTAATAGTTCTGGAGATGTGCTATGTGTTGATATGAAACAGTATATAGGTAATCCTGTACGAGCGCGTCCTCACGTGGTTCACTGACAGTTCTATGATGTCACTGACCAACAACGGAAGAAGATGGCGCTGCAAGGCAGAAATATCTGTTGCCAACTTAACATTGTACAACTCGCTAAAACTACCAACCACGCATCACAAAATGCCAAAACAATGTACTATTATTTATTAATATCAGTGTACTATTATTTATTAATATTTTTGTTGTTAGTAATCTGTAATAACATTGTAGGTGTTCGGCTATTGGGTCAAGCTCCCTTCTCTCTTGTATAGCACACTGTGGCTGTGCGGCGGCGATATTATTCCTTTCCTTTTTAATTTCTCTTTTACATATAGTAAGTCGGGGAATTGTATTTCACCCAAAAATTCCATGTAGAGATTTCACCGGAAATATGTTTTGAGGTCCCCTGAATAAAAAAATAGAATTTTTACAAAAAGGTCCGCGTGTGTGCGTATGTGTGAACAGCATACTTCAAAACGAAAAGTAGATTAAAAACCAAAGTTGTTATTTATAATATATAAATGCGACACGAAGATTTAGAGGAAAACTTCTCTACCCTAATCTACCCTTTACATGGAACCTTTTGGCAACATTCACATACTTCCGCTGATTTCAATTTTCCAGCGTTGGCAATACATACGTCACCAACGAGTTAAAGGAAATGAACCTCATAACAACACTCTTCAGTCACAAAACAACTGCCTATCGCCCATGTGAGGACGCACTGCTACAGGATTACCCAGTATATATTTGCCCCATAATAGAATTAATACGTCACGAACTTGACTTACTTCAAACATGTAATTGACTTTTTATCACATCTTTTCACCACATAATCCAGATGTCCACTATCGACAAATATTGAAAAATAACATGCCGAAACCTTAAGTACCATTAACCCTATTTGATCCACGTCAGAAGGTATGGGGTATGTATGCAACATATTCTGATGCTTGGTGCTGAGGCACCTCCCTAAAGTCATTGGTATGTCATTGAAGATACAACGATGCAAAACATGTTGAAATGGTGGCTAAATTATCAATGAATTTGATTGGTTTAAGCACCTAATGCACAGGAATTGGCAGAGCTGTAAGTGAATGGATCACCAAGGGGTGCAAACTGTTTTACACTTGATTAACATGTGCTAGGTCAATAACCATCTTATTATTCAACTGTGTACATCTGTTCATTTGTACAGTTATTCTAACGAGTGCTTATTTTGTAAAACACCAGTATGGGAAAATCAAAATAATGTCAGTTTTTAACTCAAAGTGAATGTATTTGCGGAACAGAGTGGTAATTGAGGCGCAAAAGGGGAGTTTTTGGTGAGTGAAAAGATCTTATTATTTAACTGTGTACATCTGTTCATTTTTTTACTCAGGGGTCTCCGTCTAGGGGATATGTGAATGGCAACCAGAAGGTACCTAAGCTGAGCAGAACATTACTTCCGCTTACTGGTGTTTTGCTCCTCACTGTAACTGTTCTATCTGACCTTACCTTGGTCATCTCTTGTTCTCTTCCGACCACAATGCTATTAGGGTTCCCGAGGGCTAGGGAGTCTTTTATTTTTCCAACCTCTCCATTTCTCTATAAAATCTTGACCCCTAACATGCTGACCTGTCATGGCATGTAATACGCCCTCTAATTGGTAATCAGAGGATATGGTCGGTGAATTTATTTTGATAATTCTCTCGGTCAGGACGGTGAGACCCGTAAACTTAACGACAGGTGTGGTCCTCCAGACATTCTGGGGGTTGTGAGAGAGCGATGTGACATAAAAATATGTTGCTCTCTAAAAAGCGGTTACATTTACTGCTAAGTCTCTTCAATATTTATGAAATATTGGAGAGCAAGAGGATTAATGACTTCATTGTCAGAAATCCAGCATTAGCTAACAACATCTGTTCATTTTTACAATTATTCTAACGAGTGCTTATTTTGTAAAACACCAGTATGGGAAAACCAAAATAATGTCAGTTTTTAACTCAAGTGAATGTATTTGTGGAACAGAGTGGTAATTGGGGTGCAAAAGGGGAGTTTTCGGTGAGTGAAAAGAGAGTGGTACAAGATGAAAGTTCAACTGGAATTTACAAGCTATTCAAGACACTCTTTTCGTGTTCCTAAAATCTAAAAGTTGCTTGAAATTGATTCTGAGATGCCAGCATACTTTGAAGAGTTACACAGTAAGAGATGTTTCATGTGATCTGCAAGAGGAAATGGATCGAGACCACCTTCAAATATGCCCGGCCACTTCTAGTGCCCCATCCATCAGTGAAAAATATTGGAGAGCAAGAGGATTAATGACTTAACTGTCAGAAATCCAGCATTAGCTAACATGTTTCATAGTCAGTAATCTGATATCAGCTCCAGTTAAGACACACACATTTCAACAGTATTATAAATGCTTTTGCAAATAAAAGATGATTAGTAATTCAGTAAAAGCAATGTTACCATTATTTATTTTTTTATTGGAGTAAGTGTTTACATTACAGTTGCAGCATCACACAGTACTTTTGTTTCCCTTCTTCCCCTTCTCTTTCTTTTCAACCTCAAAGAGTGTAATGTGACTGTGTTTTATTCTTCGCATACTGGTCGCACTATGGGTTTTCACCTTTTAAAAAATCATAAAAGTGTGACGATTATGTGGTGAAATGCGGTATGTTTACTTATATGTTAGTGTTTGTTTCTTTTGAATTTCTATTATGAAATACTGCTTGATTCTCCTTGTCTTGTCTTCTAGATTCTGTAGATATTTATAATCACTTTCAATTATCTTCCTTTTGTATTTTAGTCATTGTGATTCCATTAAGACAGACCAATTGGAAGAAAGTGTAGGTAAGACTGAAAGCAGTTTACAGAGCAGCATGAGGGGTGTTCGGAAATGATTTGCAATGATAGTTTTTTTACCTTATTTATTAATAAACATGTTTAAACATACATATACTCTGTACATCAAGAGATTAGAGGAGATGTAAACAAAGCACCGGTATGTATCATTCCGCGGCCACATGCATTCTCAATGACACAACACAGTTACCGCTACGCGTAGGTATAATATGCATTTTACTAAAAGAATATATTTCCTTGATCCAAATAACATGCAGCACATGGAAATTAACTGCTACTTATGTCATCTCTGTCCACAATAACACTTTCTCATTTCCTGGTCACAAACTCGAAACCAATCTCCAGAAGCAGCTTGTGGAGGGAAGTTAGTTTTAAATCTGGACGATCGGGATCAGAGTTAACTACCAACAGTAGTTTGTTTAAGGTGGGGTTCATTGTTAACAAAGAACTGGTGAACTTTTCGATGAATTGCAGTTCTCACAAATTTGTCGCAAACTACATCCAACATTTGCCTGGCATGTGGTCGCTTTTTGTCTGGAGTTCTGACTTCACCAACTGAGGATTTTTCTTTGTGTGTGCTGTAAATACTTGCAACTGACACACCGGTAAACTCGGATGTTAATTTCGTCACGTCATCTATAGCAAGTTCGGGATATGTCTCGCAGAACTTATTAAACACGTTCGATATAATTGTCTTTTCACCAATTCACCACGGTTTGCCACGCCTATGTTTCACAACACTCACTTGTTCCGCCATATTACTTTCATACTGAATAATGTGCATGGAGAATGGGTTAGTCTAGTTACAGATTCACTTAACTGCATATTCTTACACCTTAACTATGCTTAGTACACCTAGTCCATGCTTTAGCAAACATTAAAAGAGATTTCAGACCTTAGTAACAGTATTTCTTCAAGATACTATTTAGACGGCAAAAGCGTCAAGAGGGCGCGCTGTGGTCAAAACGCATGTGGCTTTGTTTACATCTCCTCTAATCTCTTGATGTACAGAGTATAGGTATGTATATTTCCCATAGGTCCCACCTGTCAGCCAGTATTATCTCAGACCAAGCTCAATGTTCCTAGGAGACCGTGACGTTGGCAGATGACCAGTACTTGCAATTATGCCTGCAGATACTCTTCCACTGATTTCATAAAAAAAAAAAAGAGAGCAATAGCAGTAATAGTAACCGTTTTTTAGAGAGCACCATATTTTTATGTTTTGGCGGTCACATCGCTCTCTCACAACCCCCAGAATGTCTGGGGGTCTCACCGACCTGACCGGGAGAATTATCAAAATAAATTCACCGACCATATCCTCTGATTACCAATCAGAAGACGTATTACATGATGGAGAAATTGAAGCAATTCGAATGGCCCTACAAAATCTTTTGTACAGAATTTCACATTTTCAGCAAGCAGTTATTCTCTCAGATTCCAGGGCAGCAATTATAGCAATTAGTTCCAAGTTGTCACCAAAAAACCAAACAATTATAGAATGTTGGAAAATGCTTAGCCATCTAACAGCACTTCAAAAACACCTAGTCTTCCAATGGATACCGGCTCACTGTGGACTGAGTGGTAATGAGAAAGCTGATCTTGCAAAAAAGGGTACCAGCGGTGTACAAAAATCTATAATTAATCTACCATTTTATGCAGCTAAAAGATTAGTCAACTCTGAATTCAAAAAAATTATTGCAAAATATTACTATGAAAAATCAAAGAATAAAAGATGTGAACTACCAAACATTCAAACAGTGATTCCTGAGTATCCTCGAAAAACAGCAGTTGCAACCTTCAGGTTGATTACAGGACATGAGTGTCTGGCAAAACATTTAAACAGAATTGGGATAAATTCTTCACCACTCTGTCCTCTATGTGATCTGCAAGAGGAAATGGATCGAGACCACCTTCAAATATGCCCGGCCACTTCTAGTGCCCCATCCATCAGTGAAAAATATTGGAGAGCAAGAGGATTAATGACTTCATTGTCAGAAATCCAGCATTAGCTAACAACAACAACTCTTCCACTGATGAACCCAGTGATCCAGTTGTAAACTATTTCATGCAGGAGCTTCTTGACCACATACTGCAGTTAAATGTTTGTGAATATCTACTGTTTTGACTCCTTTCTTTCGTAAAAACCATGCAGTGTGGCTTTGTCCATGGCAGTCTCCTTCCATTTTGTCCATGACTTTTGTCTGCTTAACAACAAACAAGCATTATCCGTTTATGATAATAATAATAGTAATAATGATAATAATGATAATAGATAAACTGGTATAGATTTAAAGGGTGACAGAGAAGAAAGCTAAGGGGCAGGCAGAAGCTACATTGTAACCTAGAGAGGTTGAGGCCTCACATTTTTTGGAACATACTCTTTTAAGATTTGCAGTAGTTCTCTTACTTGTGTTATGCTAAACTTTCATTTTCCTTTCAAGTTCTGATTTCTGCTATTTCCGACAAACAGCCATTCAGTGTTTTAAACTTTGATGTGAAATTTCAGGTCAGATACACAATTTCTGTCCTCTATGTGATCTGCAAGAGGAAGTGACCAAGACCACCTTATAATATGCCCAGTCACTTCCAGCGTCCCATTCATCAGTGAAAGGTATTGGAGAGCAAGAGGATTAGTGACTTCGTTGTCAGAAATCCATCATTAGCTAACAACATGCTTGCTGAGTAAAACCAATTTGCAAGTTTTACAGCGTGCTTGCATGGGTCTCCATGAATAGCTTAAAAAAACGTGGTATATTAAAATTATGTAAATGTTTTAAATTTAATTTCATTATAGAGTTATACGACACCTCTAGTGCCGAATATTTAGTTTCCATGCTTGCTGCAAGTTCATTTTGGATTTAACACTTTAGTATTGTTTTCTTTACATTGAGATTACTTTCTTATGACCAAGTATAAGAGAAATGTTGGAATGATATTCTCTTTGGATACTTACAAATGCATTACATCTCTCACCCTTACAGATAGGTATGAGCTGGTGAGTGGACCTTTGAGACCACTTGGCATAATTAATAGATAAACCATCCTGGCTTCCCCCCATAACTGGGAACATATGACTTGGAAAACATTTGAATCCAGCTGTGCTAGTATTAGTTCATCATCTAACTAGAGGACATGCCTGTAAATTGAGCAGCATTTTTAAAATAATTTCAATTGTAAATCATTTCCAAGAGCCAAGAGCCAAATCAGGTCGCTCGGGTTTACCCGGGCAGGATGTATGCCCACGGTACCTATCCATTTAGAATGGATTTACCCGTGAGGTATGTTAGATGTAGTCAATTTTCACAAGCTATTTGTCAGTGTCAGCCAATGGTGATGATTGGTAACTCTCTTGCTATAGACTTGGGATATAAGTGCGAGTTAGAATGTCTACCCATCCTAGTGCACCCAGTGCCCGTCTCTGCACACTTAGCAGGTCAGCTTGTGTAACCAGCAAGTTGAGCAGTGTCAAATAGCGAGAAACCGATAATGCAATTGAATGTTTGGTGTAATGAGGAAGCAGCGAAGCTAATTAACCCAAGACATCCTTGGGTAAGCGATAGCTTTTGCACCTCCTGGGAAGATGGTGATTATATTGACCCAGGGTATTTACCAGTTGGTTAGGGTGTGGCATAAGTTTAGCATACATTGGGCGGGCTCTTTCACGCACAACATCCACAATGTATGGAATGCCAGAATGAGTATGTAGGATATGGGAAGAAAATCTACGGTAGATCGTAGATCATCCTAAGAGCCCTGTTCTGCACGACTTGGAGTCTACGGATAGTGGTTTGAGCCACGAATCCCCAAGCCTTGCATCCATACAGGATCAGGGGAGGGATGATTGCACGATACAAGCGTAATTTGAGACGTGTGGGCATTGTTGATCTTAAGATGGGATACAGCTTTCCTAGAGCTCCGTGGCTCTGGGTAGCTTTAGCTGTAACGTGCTTAGTGAAGGTAAGTCCTCGGTCGAGTTGTACACCAAGGTACTTAGCAGTTTTGACCCAAGGGATTCCCCTGTGACCAAGTGTCAGGTCCCTATCTGGCCTACAGGTATGAATTTTACCTAATTTTTACTGATGGCCATCCTCCACTTTTCACTCCATCTGTCGATGTCGTTGAGGTGTCTTTGTAATGGGGGAAGGCAGTAACGTAGATTTTTGTTATGGGCCAGTATGAGGACATCATCGGCATACTGGCACATAACAGTGCTGGGTTCTACGGGGAAGTCAGACATGTATGCAGCAAAGAGCAGTGGCAACAGAACACTGCCTTCCAGGACTCCTGCCGCTATTGGTCTGATAGTTGATAACCTACCCTCCACTCGCACCCTGAAAGTGCGGTCCCGAAGGAAACTGGCTATGAGGGACAGGTAGGGGGAAGGGATAAATCATTTCTGAATGCCCCTCCTACATTTATCCCATCTAATGCTTTGTATTCTTTACCCATGACCCAAATTTCTATTCCACACGATATTGTACCCTCTGCCTAATTGTTTTGTAATGATTTTTTAATATGCTTGTTAATGTGAGACGAACATAGAGGTGCTATGTAACTTCTATTAATCTTTGTTGGAATAAAAGTCTTTACAAAGTTTTATTACTCGCAGCCTAGCATCAGTCTGAAAGCCTAAAGATTCTATTACTGTTGTCATAGGGAGTAGCACGGATCTATTATAGATGAAACAATCAAGATTGTTTTAATGAAAGTTTTGAACAATGTATTAGCACTTAAAAGTCATTATCCTTCTCGGGAAACACTTCTACAATTTTCTCGCTAAATATGGTGGACTTCTTTGCTAACAAACAAAATGGCTAGGCACAGTCAGCGATTGTGAAAAGTCAATGTTCTTTTCTGATCTCGCTGTACTCTGTTGATCTCAATTATTGATGATATAGTTCATTTTTATATCACAAAATTTCATAATTATTTCTTCCTCTTTTGTGTCACACATGAACAGAAGAAGTCAGCGTTTAACATTGTTATTTCAGGGAGCTTTCTGTTGCCTCTATATTTACAATTTGAATCATTTCAGACGGCTTACACAAAAATACTGCCTCAAATGTCTCTCATCAGAAAGTATGTAATTTGAAAATTAGGGAACATATTAACAACAAATATCATATTACATTCTGATGGGGCGCTAATAACCCCAACAGTTGTGCGCCCTAGAACATTACTACCCCCCACATTCTGATGAATGCCTCTAAACAAAATGAACATAAATTGTAATAACAATTTGAACATTTGTATATACAATTTGTAACTATTCTGAATTTTTTTAAATCCCCCTTTGCAGTGTTATCTGTGTGTATGTATTTCTGGTCTTTTGTATGGTTTTAATAACAATTTCTGGTATCTTCCTATGATTTTTTTGTCCTCTCCCTCAAGTTCGAAAGTGTGGTCGTCAAAATGATTTATGATTTTAAATGGTCCTCGATACAACAGGTTCATCCTACAGTAGATCTTTTCCTGTGCACTTGATAGCTGAAAATGTTTTACAAGCACTTCTTCCCCTATCTTAGGATTCCATTTGTTCTTCTTTTTCTGAATCCTCGTAATCCTTTCTTCAGCTTTTTGTTTAATTTTAATAAGTGCTTCAGCACACTTTTCTTCCTCATTTGGTTTTCCTGATTGATGTTCTGTCATGGTCAAAACGTAATATTAATGATTCAGGGAGCTTTCCGATCATCAGTTCATAAGACGAGAATCCTATTGTAGAGTTCACAGAGTGATTTATAATTTTTTCGATGGTCTTACAATGTTGGTACCAACCTCAGTGGTTTGCATGGAAGAGGACAAGCAAATAAACCAAATATTTCTGATAAATTAGTATATCTTGTTGTCTTTTAACATTTGCCTTTTAACATCATTCGTTTTGTGTTTAATTGTGTTTGGTATGGGTCGGCTCTTATGAATGTATGGCGGAGCATTATTTACCTTGAAAATACGGGTGTATTTATTGCACAGTCCTGGTTTTGTGCTAAAAACTTCTGTGCTATAGTAAACATGCTTCCAGCTGACTCTTACATTGGGTTATAAATTATAAGTGCTATCTTTTTGTCTAGTAGGATTCTAAATTTTTCTTCTTCCATTGTTTCTTTTTACTTCTATGTTGACTTTCAACTCACTTAACTGGCAATCATTCCTTTGAAAGGCTTTGTATTCATGATTTTCAATTGTATTGTTGTCTATTTCTCCCTTTTTCTTTTTTATCTTAGTATGTAATTTGAAAATTAGGGAACATATTAACAACAAATATCATATTACATTCTGATGGGGCGCTAATAACCCCAACAGTTGTGCGCCCTAAACATTACTACCCCCCACATTCTGATGAATGCCTCTAAACAAAATGAACATAAATTGTAATAACAATTCATATTTACTATTCATAATTACTGTCATCTTCGTACAATATGACATTTTCAACAAAAAAATCTCTTTCTATACTTTGTTGCGATTTCTCCCTGCTTCCACTGTATCTTCTAACAATTTCATCTTTCTTACATTTTCTCCTTTAACCCTCAACTCATGCTATTCAAAATTTATTATTGCCGCAGTTATAAGGTAAGTAATTCCTAATAATAAACTCTCTCGCTAAACACTGTGTTACTAGTGCAACAAAGTCAAATTCCCAATCATCTATGCATGCTTTTATTAATGCCTGATATTTAACCCTATCTCTTTTCTTCACTGTAGCCATGCTACAATATACTTTTCCCTGTCCCTGTATCACCGAATCATCTTCCAGAGTGTATAATGATTTGGGAATTAGTTTTCCAAATTTTCCTAGTTTTGTATTGGTACTCGTCACAGGATTGGTGCCAACGTTAGTTTCTTGGTGTTGCACTCTTGTGAAACTTGTCGTTCATTATTTCCTCCACTGAGTCTAGGAGTTGGGTAGGAAAATTGTGCATGTCGAAATTTCTTGTACCCAAATTTCTGTCCCCTCTCTGGGTATAATCTCTGTAGAAACTTATATAGCTCAATTAACTGCTTCTATTATGCCTCCTAGTGAAGTTAGTGTGGTAATCATCTCTGTGCCGATCATATTACAAATTTTGTCGGTGCTCTAGTATGGTACTTCTATAATGACACCTTGCTTCAAAATGCATATTTGTTACGTCACCTGTGTTGGTATCTCTGGGTGCGTCGCCTCTTGTGATTCCGATGTGAGTGTAGTACATTATTGCTTTTGTGATATGTCATGGTCTGTGATGGTTATTCTGGTACTTCCCGTTTGTGGATCATTTTTGTGATGGGGATTTGAATTTACCTCTCAAGTTAGATTATTTCTAATCTGTGGGGGAAAGTGACATATTAGTGCATTTATAACCTCTTGCTCACTCATCTGGGGTTCCAATAGCTTTGTTTTGTTGGCAAGCTTTAAAAAGTATTCAATCATTGAGATCCCACGCTTGGCTTTGTAGCGTCCAGTTGCTAATTCAACTAATTCTGTTCTGACGTCCAGGACCCCAAAATCTATTCATGAATGAGTTCCTAAACATGATGTATGTGTTGTGAGGTACTAGGGTTAATCTTCACCAGTCTAAAACATTTTTCTTCAAATGTGTAACAATCATCGTTCTAAACTCGTTCGGAATCCTCTTTATTCTGAAGTAACCCTTGAGTTCACGGAGAAAAATTTTGGGATTGTCACCAGATTCCTCATCATGTGAAGGTGGCGTTAAATCTTGAAATAAATGATTTGTGTGACAAGTGTGATTTTGATTGTGTGAGTGCACAGCATGTTCGCTCTCCTGATAATCGACGAACTATTCACAATCACTGGCTGTGCCTAGCCATTTTGTTTGTTAGCAAAGAAGTCCACCATATTTAGCGAGAAAATTGTAGAAGTGTTTCCTGAGAAGGATAATGATTTTTATATATACATTCCAAAAATTAATATCTGCCAAAATAAATTTTTTTTTATAAAACGAAGAAACACGGGTCAAATGTATTTTGCTCCAAAACACCAGAAAAAAATTTTTAAAAAAATCTAAGATATTAAGGTAAATTTTTACCATATTTTGTGCGATTTGACGTGGAATGACTCATATGCAATAATGATAATATTGAGAAGTTTTTCGTATTTATAGGCAGCATCATCAATGCTCAGCAGTTATTAATTTTGCTAATAGCAGTAATAAAAATCAGCCATTTCATATTAGTTTTCAGAAGTACCTCATTTTGTTGGTTACACCATTTGTATTCATTGATATTAATTACCATTCCAGATGAATGTTCGTTAAACCTCAAAGTTAGCATGAAAGTAAAACAAATTAAGAGCACAACAATTTTCTCGAGTTAGACCACTGAAACTAAATTTAACAAGTTTAAGAATTTGAGTAATCCCGTGGAATAAATTTTGTAGTCTCAAAGCATTTGGGTGAATAATTGCCAGTGCATGTAATTTATACTGATTAAATCAGTTCATTGGATTACTCTGTCACCAAGGTAATGCACACCTGCCACTAGGTAATACATTCTTGCTGAAAATAAATGCATTTTCAGAGGAGTTTCCACTGTATTTGTATAAACCATTTGCTTTAATACACTATCAGAATGTGAACTATTTGTGTATCCATATAGAAAATCTTGCAGACACTTCATTTCATGTGCACTAGAATTCAATTGATATGAAAAGAATGAGTTTTCATTCAATTTAAAATTCTTTGAAATAGAAAATAGATTGAACTTTTAACCTACATTTCTGTGCCCATTTCCTCCCCAGACATCAATTAAAATTACGTACTTTCAGTTGATTTAAGTGGATCTGAGACAAGGTTTTGTTACTGAGATTTAATATTTAATTCATGCACCAAATCTGCCCTCATAATGCAATCTTTTATTGGTAGACTTCTGTAACAGTGCATAGGAATTTGTTTTTAAATGGATAAGCAATGAAGACCTACATATTGAAAGAAGAACCTGCAAAAATGTTATTGATTTACTGACCTACTTATGGATAACATGTCTTTGAATTGGTCTCTTTTTTTAATTCTGAATTATTATTCTGTGGTCATTGCCTAATGTTGACAGATTGTGTTTTTGTAGATAAGAGATTCATTTTGTATGTATTCCTAACTGCTGGAATGTTTGTTTACAGAGAATTCATATGAGAGAATTTTAAGTAGGTCTAAATGAAAATAAGTGCAAGCATATTGCACATTATTATAGTAGCCATTTGCCACTGAGTATCTTTTTGGGTCAGTTCCTTTATAGTGACTTTCCATTTCTCCCAAGTGCTGTTACCAAAATAACCTGTTTTGCAATAAAAGTTAACTGAGGATGGAAGATTATGTAGGTTAACAGTCAAGGAAAAAACTAGGATTTGTGCTCAGGCTTACATAAGTTTAAAAGTTACACCTATAAGAAACTTAGCCAAATTTGGAATCAGGATACAATTTCTTACCTAGCACTTACTCACATGGAGGCAAATGACTTCACGTTCCAAGTTCTGCATACCAGGACAGTTTATCGTGTGTAATTGACTCAAGTTTATTTCACAGTTTTGTGCTTTATCTGAAGTTACAACTCACAAATTGTGAGCAGCATAAAGTGTATAAATATTTTTTATATGAACAAACTTTCTGTCCTGTTTAAGGGCACTGTTTACATTTCTGGCAAGTCATGAATGAATGTATACCAGATGTTGGGTGTTCACTGTATCATTTAAGAAAAGCGATTTACATTAATTTCAATAACTCAGTTTAGCACCAAGCTACCTATTCATTATGTCACCATGAATTGTATTAACTGAAAGCTCTAGAAAAGAAATTTGTATGAAATAAATTTGTGCAGCATTTAAGAGTAGGAGTAGGTTATTTTAATTAGGAACCATGTAGTAAATCTGAGCTTTTAAATTAAATTATAGAAAATGAAATAAATGGTGATTTTGTAGTGCTTACTGATATTATTATTATTGCTTTTACGGATAAAGAATGGGCATCATAGAAGAGAATACCATGCAGTGGAAGTGAACAAATGTAATTCTGTCTTCATAGCACTAAATGCCTTTGGATGATTTGTCTGGCTGTATTGTTTATTTATAATATTTGTATTTTAATGATGGCGGAAAATAAAATTATAGGTAAGTTAGATACCTTTTAACTTCATATGCGCCATGTGTCAAACTATTTGTTGAAGTGAATTTTGTTCATTTATCTCGGGCTATGATGATAACAACAATAATAATAATAATAGTAATAATAATATTGTTATTGTTCATTATTATTTATTATTTTCTTTCTTTCTGTTTAGTCATTCTGTGTCATTTCAAATGTAATTATCAACATTACCTTTTGAGGAAGTAGTCCAAAATTAATAACCCTTATATGTGCTTTTAGGGTTCTTGAAAACATAATTAAAGTTGTAAATGACAGTTACATGTTGGCATAGATGAAGATATCTGTTTTATGGTACAAAATATGTACACTCCAATATGAGTAGTATTAATATGAGTAGTCATTAATACATGGACTCATGTTTGGGAGGTTTGTATTTGAACCCCCTTCTTCAGGATCGTCTTCCCTGAGGATTTTTCTAGACTTACCTCAGCCCTTGTAACTGGCAAATGCCAGGGAGATACCCCAAATCTTAGACCTGGAACATTTCCCAAATTTGTGTTGTCATTTATATCATTTATTACCATTGTCTGTCACCAAAGGCACCTCCACAGAGAGAACAAGGTTTAATACTACTAAAAGAAATGTATTTAGCTGTTCGAATGTTTTAGCTGTTTTCATTTATCGTGTAGTTATAAAATCTGTAATACCCAAGTGATAACAGAATTTTAAATTCTCTTTCCCACTGAAATGAGAGCAGTAGTGAGTTTATCTATTAGCTGGTTAATATGGTGTTAACGCTTGTTGGAATAGACTCCTTTTACCTGTAGTAAATCAGGTGTAACAAAGCCACTTAAATCAACATTGCTAATCTAAAATATATGATGTGATGCACTCACATGACCTCTACTCTTGTACTAACCGTTCTTACAAACTATCTTTTTTGTAAGATAGTTGTCAACCAGGTATGAGATATTCTCTGAAGATGCCCAACGCAGTGTTGGGTGAAACGCCAGAAAATTCTTTGATTGGACCACAGCCTACAAGCCCGAAATCTACTGTCTATTGGATATCTTTTTTGTGTTAGTTGAGATAAATGTTTGCAGAAATCATCTTATTGCTTATGTCCTTGTAGGTGCAGGGGGGAAATGGGAATACAGTAGGCTTTCAGCGATAGTCGGATCTTGAAGCTTTCAAATTCTGTCCTGTTTGCATGGCTAAGATCTAAAAACATGAATAACGATCTTTCATTCTATGAAGGTTTTAAGTATTCCAAAACTCACACAAATAAGGAATATCTCTGAAATGGCCCCCTCCACAAAAGAGTTCATTTGGGCATAAATTGTGTTTTAACGAAATCTACATTTTTTGTATAGTAAGATTTGGTCTATCTCTTGCAGTTTACCAGTTATGCAAAAGTCATCAAGAGTAACCTATAAAATAACTTACTTAGGAACCCAAAATCATAGTCCAATGAAATAAAAATTTGTTTAATCAACATAAAGTTAGGGACTACTATAGCAAAAAAATTCAAAATATACATTTCATGTGCCATAAAAATATCTTAAACATGTGGCACTTTAATCAAAATCATTAGAACCATTTTTGAGAAAATCAAAATTTTCGAAAAGATTTTCCATGGGAAGAGTAGTTTAGAGTAGAGGAATTTTGTTCCAAATCTCTTTCACATCCTTGGAATGTATTAAACTTAAATACCAAATTTGGTTTTTAACAGACTTTCTGTTTGAGTTATGCTGTTCACACACACACCTAAAAATGTATTCCACCCAAAAATTTGATGTCGAGATTTCAGTGGAAATATGTTCCGAGACCCCTGAATCCAAAAGCACTTTTAGAAAAAGGTATGTGTGTGGCTGTATGTGAGCACAATGACTCAAAAATGAAGCTCGGTTAAAAGCCAAAGTTGGTATTTAAGTATATCTTTTAAGCATGCAACACAAAGATTTTGAAGAAAATTCCTCCACCCTAAGCTACTGTTTACAGGGAAAATTTTTATTTTCTCCAAAATTGGTAACAATTTTGATTAAAATGCCATATGTTTGAGATATTTTTATGGCAGATGAGCTGTATATATTGAATTTTCTGGCTATAGCCTATGTAGTCCTGTTTACTCTGAATGACATTTGCATGAGTGGTATGAATTGAATTTGAATTTATTGAGTGCTAACGCATTCACATCTTGGGCTGCCCTTGAACTTGGGCCCTGGCTGTTGCATAACTGGTAAATCATAAGAGATAGACAAAATCTTACAAAAAATGTAGATCTTGCTAAAACACAGAATTTATCTCCAAATAAATTTTTTGTAGAGTGAACCATTCTGGAGATATTCCTTGTTATTTGTGTGACTTTTGGAATACTTAAACTTTTACCTAATGGAAGATCATTATTCATTTTTTTATATCTTAGCCATGCAAAGAGAATGGAATCCTAAAGCTTTAAAAGATTTGGCTATCACACAAGGCCTACTGTATTCCCACATTCCCCTTGTACATTCAAGGAAATAATAAGATAATTTCTACAAATGTTTCTCAACTAACATGAAGATATAGGAATAAGAGTTTGTAAGAATGGTTAGTACAAGAGTAGAGAAGCTCATGTGAGTGCAACACATCAGATTTTTTGGATTGTGGGGTCCTCAAGACATATTTCTGGTGAAATCTCAACATAGAACTTTTGGGTGGAGTACAATACTTCCTTCCTCTTACATTGAATTTTACATATTAGAGAAAGTAAAAATTAATGTTTAAAACCTTATCAGTCTGAATACTTGCATTAAACATATGTATATAAAATCAAATGTGCATTAGAGAAGTACTTACTTCACCACTGACTCTTTCAAAATCCTCTTGCTCAAAGTGTGTATTGCACACGTGCATGCCAAGTTGCATTCTGTTGCTATTGCTGCAATCGTGATGATCAGTTTGCCAACTCCTGTCATAGCCCTTCTATCACTACATTCCAGGTATTTCTCTTATTATCCAGCACCTTTACATTGCATTGTATAGGATTTTGTACTCTTAGATGCATCTTCATTATTTTACCAACATTTACCCTTCCCTTTTTGCACACAACCCTATCTGTGATCACTTAAGTAAGCAAGGTATTCCACAAGTAATAAACTCTGCTTCTGTAATTGTAATTAAAAGAATACATTATAGTCAAGGTATCCAAAGTTCTTATGGATACCCCTTTAGGGTACGGAAGATGTGTTTGTGAGAGAGAGAGTTTATTAGATGTTATAAACAATGGAACCTGAATGATTTTTGTTGTGTGTGGATTACCATATTAGCCTGTTGGGGGCAAAACAAGACTTTTCCAACTTGATGCTGCTAAAGCAGCCTGATTTGTGCATAATTACCAATTCAGATGTTTACCTTTGCTGAGTAACAAAGAAAATCGAAAACACATTGTTCATTAGGCTTCTATGTCTGTGCGCATCCAGTGTTGTATCCTAAATAACAATCAATGCAGAGCTATGTTTAGTCATAAATGAAGGTGAATTGAAAGAATAGATTGACAATAAAAATCTGATGTTTGCACTCGCATGACTTTTTCTACTCTGGTACAAACCATTCTTACATTTGCCTATTCCCTATATACTTCATATTAATCAAAATGAACATCTTATTGCTCATTTTCTTTGTAGGTGCAAGGGGAACATGCAAATATAGTAGGATTTAACCAATGAGCAAATCTTCTAAGAGCTGGTTGCTATGTGATACCTTTGAAATTTCATCATTTTTGCCTGTCTAAGAGATAAAAAACTAACGTATTCTTGTTTTGGAAAAATACAAGGGTTGGAAAATTCAAACAAATGACAAGGAATACTTTGGGAATGGTTCACCTCAGAAGAATTTGTATGTGACAAATTGTGTGTTTTAATGAGATCTACATTTTTTGTGTGGTGAGGTTTTGCCTATCTCTTTCAGTTTACCAGTTATGCTAAAGTCATCCAAATGAAAGTACTTCCATGGACATCACCAAAAAATTCTAATTCGGAAAGTAAGGTCCGAATTGCTGTAGCTCATTGAATTTTATGCAAATATTGAAATGTGCATGCACACTGACTCCCAGCATACCTTATGTCTACCATTTGCATTGGTGCTGTCTGTTCACCAGCTCATGGTCCTAGGGAACTAAAGGGACAGGAGAGGCATTCCACAATAGTGTAACCTGAGTTTTGTAAACTTGTAGATAACACTGTTCTGGTTAGGTTGCCAACTTATCTCCAATGTTATTCCCGTTATATTTTTTCGCTAAGATCTCTTAATTTCAGTTAAAAATTGGATGAGTCACTAGCGTTGTCTTGGTGAAAAGAGAAGTGTAGAAGTAGATAAATTCCCGCCTAGAAGTGGTGTGAAATCTACTACGATATTGTGGTTGCAGAACAAAGGGTGTCAGAGTGAGGGTTCCATATGTAAAACAATTTTTACAGGATGATAGAAACAAACCTAAAGAGGTTTCTAAAGCAGACACGTTTTTGGTTTCATTGGGTCACACTGTTGTTTGCTTGTCCACATGCATGTGTGATCTTAATTAGTAGAACTAGGTTGGCCCACGGTAAAATGAATAGTTGAATAAATGTAACTAGTGACTTTTCCCTACAGGAATTGCATTATATAACGCTCAAGATTATGTCACTTGTAACCGAAAGAGGCTGGCACAGTTTTGTAAACATACAGAAAAGGTAGAAAATGATCAGTGGGAGTAAGACTAAGTAATTGAAAATATTGTTTACGTTTTATAAACTAAGTGTACTACATGAATTAAAACTAACATTTAAGTTCCGCTACTGTGCTTTGATCTAGCGTGAATACACATTCCAAGGTTAGCAATACACGATTAGAGGCAGGACTGCTACGTGAGATATCAGAATTGTTTACTGACGTACTGTCTCGCTGCATTCCTCCCAAGGACCATGAGCTCTTAACAAACTGTAGTGCTGCAGTATGTTGTTCAAGTGTGTTCAAAATGTTTAAAATAATTGATGGGCTTACCAACTGTGAAATTGGCCTGTGATACAGTTTTTGACAGCAAGGAACATTTCAGCAGCAGATGTTTGTTGACAGATCAATGAAGTGTATAGATGCAATGCTATGTGTGACAGCAAAATGCATAAATGGGCGTGAGCTTTCAAGGTTGGACAGGACAATGTCCATAGCGAAGCGTGATCAGGTCAGTCATTAATGATCTCAAGATCTGGTCACTACCGCAGGTGAAAAAAATGCGCGAAGATCGGCGATTGACAATTTCCACTGGTTATCCTCTGGCTGTCCCCACAGACTTCTATGATGCTGGCAGTGGCAAATTGTGAAATAAGTAATAGGGTAGACATATTCATCTTGGCCTCATCCTTCACCAACGACTCGCTTCGGGATAAACTAGCTTTTTCTTTCCGATACTATGACTGCTCACCCCTAATTTAAGTTGGCAAACGCCACATGAGGGCCAATGACATGACCGCAAGAGACCCCTTTGCTGTCATAGAGAGGTTGTAAGGTTGTGCACACATACCGGTACACCACTTATGTGCAGGTAGAATTATCATCTAAAGAATGGATAACGTTTACGTCTCTTGACATAGTCAACAGCTGTGTGCAGCCGTTCAGCAATTTACAAACACGTTCAAATGAGAATGAAATGTCTTGTAATTCATGTTTCATAATAAATGTTTTTATAACATTTATCAATAATACATACTTTTATTATTTATTTATGCCAACAATCTTAATGCTTGTGTTTTAAACACACAAGCCGTGTGTGGTTAATGTTTAAGAGGTGGAACCAGGAGTGACAAATTCAATGCCATAGCAGGGATTTGAACCACGGAGCTTCCGCTTATCAAGTTTATAAATCGTACTGGCAAGTTGGCCTTGGTGGCTTAGTGGTTAGAGCAGTCCTTATAGAAGTGCCCTTAAAAATAGTTTCCGATTCTAAATGATCTCTCATGAAAGACTCCTCTGAAGCCAATAAACCAAGAATGGCCTAGTAATTTTCTTTACTAAAAGAATCTTGGCTTTCTCGATGACCCCTAAATGGTAATTCCTGGATCCCCAAATGGCAAACATCCCCTACAATTTTCCTGTGTTTGACACAGTTTCATTGTGCCTAATGGCTTGCAACCTATGTCCCTCCGCAACAGCATGATCCATGCTGCATCATCCTAGCATATGAAATTCTTCTGCAGAGTTAATATGGCTCTGAGATGCTGAGTGCCTCTTGGTCTTCTTTTCAAAATGTTTCACTGTATTTACACCAGTTTTGTGCCTAGAATCTTCACCCTTACTGCCAAACATCAAGCAAAAATAACATAAAAGCCTTTGACCTTTTCATTCGCCAGTTGTCATACCAGCTGTTTTGGAATTTACGCACAAATTTACAGTTCTGCTGCGATAAAGTTAATTCAGGTCGTTTCTGCAAATCTTTTACCCTTAACTTTTGCTCTAATGTAAGTGATGAAATACCACTATTAAGTACATATTCAACTGCATCGAAGTCAGGACAGTTAGGCATAAATTCACAAGACACTGTCGTGAGAGGCACAACACACACACATGCGCGCACGTGCACACTGTATAATATCGCAGCACGTCTAATAGTCACTCCTGATTTTTACTGGTACTGATCACTAAATGCTACAAAAACACAGAGCACAATGATCTTTCTCATAGGAAGAAATTTCCTTTCTTGGTGCTCTTTGCCTAAGCTGGTGCCAAAACACGTGTTTGCTTTTAGACATCATATTAACAGATTATTATACTATTTAGAGCTTTTAAATAATTACTATTTATACAGCATTGTATTGTTAATTCGATATTTCTCTTTATATATCCCAATTCAATTCAAATTAATCCCTATAAATGCTCTTGAAAGGTAACCAATAAGAGCGCTTGTCACTTGGCTCCAAAACGTTCAATTACAACAGTCAATCACAGCCAAAAGAGACGGAGGCTCGACCGCTACTGCGCAGAGAAATCTGGCTATATGGAAACATTGTAGTTCACAAATCGCTGTCAGATGGTGCACATGTTTCCCCCATGCTCTAAGCATGGCAAAATACACAGATCTGCAAATGTCTACTAGGTGTTCTGTGACAGGCAATAGGGTACCACATTTCAGTAGCGGAGTTGCACACATGCTGGAATAGAGACGAAAGCTTCCTAGGCGGTAAATACAAATACCTGCTTAGTGCAAAAGTTAATAAGCTTTCTTTCCCAGAGTTTCTAGGGTAGACACTGTCTAACCTGTCTCCCCTGAGGCTTCCCCTGGATGCTGGCATTTAAAAGCTTGTAGAACGTCATGACATATATTTAATAAATATGGCAACTATGTAGAAAAATATTGAAAAATGTAAGGAATTAAATAAAACAACTGTTTTGCAACTATGGTGGTTTGATGTGTATTAAACATTGAACCTTACTTTATGAATTGCCCTTGTATATATTTCATTTGGCCTCAAAATATCTGCATATAGTATTTTAATAAAAATCATTAGCTATATTTTATAAAATCAACATTTTTGAAAAGTTTTTCATGTAAAGAGTAATCCATGGTGGAGGGATTTTCTTGAAAATTCTTGTCTCATCTTTGGAAGATGTTGAACTATATACTGAATTTTGTATTTGACCAACTTTTTGTTCTTGAGTTATACTATGCACATACACACAGAGACCTTCTCCTAAAATGCCCTTCTTTTTGTGTGTTTGTTTTATTCAGGGAGTCTCAAAACATGTATCCCCCAGTGAAATCGTATCAAATTTTTTACTGGAATGCAATACTTCCCCCACTTACTATACATAGTAAGGAAAGTAACACTAACTTCTTATGCATTACATAACCTTAGTTGTTTATTGCCATGTAACTATTAAGACAAATCTGATGTATTGCACTGATGACTTTTCCCCTCTTGTACAGTCATGGAAAAAATGGAGCACATTAGGAGAGCAGAATATTTCAAGTCCCACATCGTGTTGCAGTGTGTTTAGACAAGTTGATATTGCCAACATGCCGCTGAGTTTATTGATAGTCTGTTCCACAATTATGTTACGTCGGACACAAATAGCTGTGTCTCAAATCATCACTCATATTTGTATTTGTGGGTATGCATACAAATGTGAGAGGTGATTAAAGAGAGCCTATTTGTGTGTCTGACAGATGATAATATATGGAACAGAGACTATCAATAAACTCAGCTGCATGTAAAAATGATCGACTTGTTTCAACCATGCTGCAACACGATGTGGGACTTATAAATATTCTGCTCTCAAATGCGCTCAATCACTTTTTCCAGGGCTGTACAAACTATTCAGTTCCTCTTTACTTTACATACTGTGAAACATTTTTCTTCATCAATTGCAGTATTGCATGCAGCAGGAAATCATGATTCAAACATACATTATAGTGGTCAGAAATATATAAAATCACTTAAAATCCAAGTCCAAAAGTACTTAGTGCACATGTGTTGACTGAAGCTGACAAGTTACATTGCTCCCATAATCACCTTAGTCTTTGTTGCCTTAAAAAAGCCAAATACACTGTCATCTCACTATGTGTAAATTAAAAGTAATAATCGGGCCATTTGGTTAGTAAGTGTAGTATAGCTCAAACATTGTCAGGAACATTGGATGAATTATCAAAATGTAGCTCCAAACTAATTTCTTCTTTGTTGGTTAACATTCTTGCAGTCACTTTGAACATGTGTACTTAACGCATGACTAGGAAGGAAAATGGACTTATGACCAGGTTCTGGCTAAGAAATCTCATTTATGTTATATCCAGGGATATTCAGCAGAACTCTATAGTTAAATATTTCATATTTGCATAAGACAATTTATGGAATTTATGGGTAGGAGAATTACTGAAATATTTAATAAAATGCAACCTCACATTAAACAATTCATGATCGATTGCAGCTTCTCTTATCCCTTGTTTGTGCCACATCTTCAATAAATTGTATGCCTGTTTTGTACTAATATGATTTAAAAAAGCTAAAACTAATTTTTTTCCAGGATATTTTTTCAGCAACTGCAAGTGAGTATATTACAGTGGGTAGTCAGAAAGTGTTGTTTTATTTTCTTTGAACCAATAGATATCATTCCTCATCTCAGTCTAAGGAAAAAAAATGCGAAGCAGACATCATGGAGAGCAGATGACTATTGCTGTTAAGGGAACATCTGAAGAATTATGTTTGAAGTGACTTGTCATTCTGACATCAGGAGTAATTATTTTAGATGAAAGTTCAAGACCTCATCATGCAGCAATATCAGCAGTCACCATAGGACCAGCATTAATTGAAAGTTCCTGAGCTACTCTCCTTGCCTGAGTGAGCTAGGCTTTTATTGTTGGAGTAAGAATTACAACTGCAAGTTACTTCCAGAGTGAGAGCTGTGGTCTGCTGGGACTTTCCTGTGCAGGAGTTTCATTCACAACTGTGGTATACATCTTCAGTGTTGAAGTTAAAGTCTCTTTGGTGAAGGCTCCTCTGTGAATGATCCGTTAGGTGGAAGAGACACTGCACTTATGCTGACGCTGCTCTTAGGTGGTTGGCGTAGACCCAGCTGAGTTGTGAGGAACTTAGCCAGGCGGGTGTTGTTGCTTGTCCCTGATTGGCTTACATAATTTTTTATTTAATGTACTAGGTCTGACACACACAACAGGCACAAAACAAGAATTTATATGAACCAATCAGGGACCTGTGGGTAAGCCCTTCCACTAAAGCTGGTCTTGAGCCAAATGTATAAGAGCAGATCAACATAAATACTGTGGCTCTTCCAGCCAATGGATCATTCTCTATTGAACCTTCACCAAAAAGTCTGTCTGCACCTTTGAAGTGTCTACTGCAGTTGTGGACAAAACATATGGACAAGAACTTTTGGGTAGGCTATGGCTCCTTGTTAGCCTGTAAATAACTTGAAGTTGTGATACCCTCCTTACAGTCTGGACCTGGTGCCCATCATTTTTCACCTCTGATTTGAAGAAGTCATTATGATAACATTTCATCACCAATGTGTTTGTTGAAGCAGTTGCTCACACATTGGTTCATGCACAGACACAAGAGTTAATCTCCTACAGTTCTACGAGCTTGTAAATTGAAGCGGCCAAGTCATCAGTGTCAATGGAAATAATGAAAAGTTAGATTCCTGATGCTTTTTCCCTGCATCAATATGTCACTTGAATAAAGTTTCTTGCAAATGATAGTACAAAAGAAACTTATTTTCTGACTACCCCATGTTGATATTCTTATTTCTGTTGATCCAACTGCTCTTCAGCTGATTTACTGTGTTAGTCTAAAAACATTTTCATATGAATGCAGTACACTTCTGCAATGTAAGCACATCTTATTTTGTTATAGATGAAGCTCGATCAGAAGCAACGTTTCGTTACACAGTACATAACTTCAGTAAACTCAAGGAGTCTCAGTTATCTCCTTCCTGTTATGTGCGCAACTTACCATGGAAGATTATGGTGATGCCACGTACAAGTCAAACACAAGATCGACAAACACAAAGAAGTTTAGGTTTTTTCCTGCAGGTGAGATTCTGTCCCCATCTTTCAGGTAGATCATTATTTAGAATCAGAGCTTTTAGTTGCAAGAAAGCTTTAAGCACTATTAAGCTTCATATATCTTGTAATTATGCCCTTAAAAAATGATACTTTTTAGTATAATTATTTTTCTAGCCATTGTTTGAATGTTTTTTAGTTTACTTCAGAAGCCCATAAATGCTCAGGTTGTTGGGAATGCCAGGTGCACCAAATTTTGTATGAAATTAAGATGAAAAATGAGCAATTAGGCTGATAAGTTTGCTCTGTGTGCCAAGATTGCCTTTTTAATTAAGTATATCTACAGGAGAATGTTGCTGAAGTGTGTGGTAGTCTGAAAGTTTGAAAGCATGTACTCTGCGTGAATGTAGGAGATAATTACAGTTTACGCTGCTTTAATGAACATTACAACAGTTTGAAAGGTAGAACTGGAGCTTAAAAATTCAATGCCACAGCTGGGATCTGAACCACATACCCTCTGCTTATAAATACACCAATGCAGAGTGCTCATACACTTAAAGGATGTATTCATGTAAAGTTATTTGACTTGTACGAACAATTTGACATAGGCAGCACTTCCGGAGCAGAATTTTAGGAATGGCTTTCTGTTTGGATATATTGCATGCTATGTTGAACTATTATAATTGGTAGCAGAGCACTTTTTAAAGTTGGACTTGCTTAAGATCTTAGTAATTGGAACTCTGTCTTTGTTTAAAAACACTAAGTATAAATTAAATGAGCTGTCTTTTCATGGTATGAGGGGTAGTCAAATGAAAACAGAACACCTGGTACAAAATTACATTGTAATTTGTTTTATTCAAAAATACTTGCCATAAATGTTGCTGTATAATGCTGGATTTCTGACAATGAACTCATTAATCCTCTTGCTCTCCAATATTTTTCACTGGTGAATGGAGCGTTAGAAGTGGCTGGGCATATTTGAAGGTGGTCTCAGTCCATTTCCTCTTGCAGATCACATAGTGGACAGAGTGGTAAAGAATATACCCCAATTCTGTTTAGATGTTTCGTCAGACAATCATGTCCCGTAATCAGTCTGAAGGTTGCAACTGCCGCTTTTCGAGGCTACTCAGGAATTACTATTTGAATTTTTGGCCCCCTACTGAGAGGCGACATAATCAGTTTGTCTTGTAGAAAGAGGTAGATTGATAGATGCACAACCTCATCCATTCTTGCACTCCCTTGTCCAAATGAAACTGTTTCTTAAGGTCACCAAAAATGTGGAAGTCACAAGGGGAAAGATTTGGGTTTGTACAGAGTATATTGAAGGTTTCCCAGCCAAATCTCTGAAGCTTACTCCTCACCAGGTTGGCAGTGTGGGGATGGATACTATGCAAAAGAATGATTCCATCCTTCAGCATTCCAGGGTGTTTTGACTTTATGGCTAGTCACAGTTTCTGCAACATATTTGCCTAAAGCTGTGTATTGATTGTTGGTTCACGGTCTAGGAACTTAACAAGCAGAGGACCCCGGCAGCCGAAGAAGCAGCTCATCATGGCTTTACCAGAACTCTTGATAGCTTTAGGTTACTTTGGCAAGGGAGAATTGAAGTGCTCCCATTGTAAACTTTTCTGTTTGCTCTTGGGCTCAAAATGGTGGCACCACATTTTGTCACTTTTGGTGCTAAGACAGAAATGCATACTATTCCTTGTGGTACCACTGCAAATGACTCAGACGTGCAATCATTCATTCAGTCTTTTGTCCCTTCTCCAATTGATGCGGAACCTATTGTGCACAAATTTTTCAGTACTGTAAGTGATAAATTGAAAAATATGTCAATATTTCTAAACACATTGTGCTCTAACTTGTAATTAATCACAGAGCTAGTTTCAGAGAGAGTTCTCTCCATCATTCAGCTATTGATTGACTGGTTGAACATCAGGTAACTGCCTCCCCCTTCTCTTGTTGCCTGGTATGCTGTTCTTCCTATTGACTAGTCATAAGTCTATGGTATGTCAAAATTCATCAGCCAATCTCGATCCTTAATGATATAAATATTTTCCCAAATTGTTAACTCCTAATAATTTTTTGCTGGTTTTAAAAGTTGGATATTATGATTGCAAGACCAAAAGAAGTGAGTTACGATTGATTTATCTTTCTTTGTATTTGATGTTTCTGATATGTTCTTTCATTTTGGTTCCCAAATTTCATTTTGTTTTGCCGATACATAGCTTATGGCAGTCTTCACAGTTGACATGGTAGATTCCTGATAATTTAATACTTGCAGTTGTGTTTTTTAGAGGGTGATTAGTAAATTTCTAACACTGTATGTACTTGTTCTGCAGAGCCAATTTTATATTATAATCCTTAAATATTTTGTTGAATTTGTTGGAAAATGTTGGGTAGCGTTACTAAATTTGCTGACATCCTTGATAGTTTTTAATATTCTATGTTTTTTTAATCTACTTATGAAATTGGGTTTAAATCCATTCAAACTTGCAACAAGTTTAATATGCTCAAGTTCTTCATTGTATTCTCTATTTGTTAATGGAATATTGATCATTCTGTGAATTAAACTTTGGAAAATTGCATGCTGATGTGCTTATGGGTTGAAATTGTTTTTGATGTAGTTGTCTACGTATGTTTGTTTCCTGTGTATGTCAAATTCCAGTCTATCCATGTTTCTTATAATTTTTAAGTCAAGGAACAGTAGTCATCCATCTTGTTCTATTTCAGTAGTAAATTTTATGGGATGGTCTTGTACATTCAATACGTTCTTGAGCTAATTTTTTTGAAACAATGGCAAAAATGTCGCCTACATTTCTTAACCAAATTTTAAACATGTATTGAAATGTCTTTGTTTTATGTATCTCTAAATGCTCATAAGTCTGTCAATATTGGTGGTAAGGGGCTGCCCATGGCCAAACCTAATGTTTTTGTTGATAAAACTTATTATTGAACATGAAAGAATTTTGTGTTATACATAGTTCTATGAGTTGAGCATATTCTTCAATTTCTGATAGTGAAGCACCCTGTTGGATAAGTGAATGATTTATTAATTTAGGTATATTTTCTGTGGGAATGCTGGTAAACAAAGAGCTAGCATCAAAGGATGCTAAAATATAATTTCCATGTATAGTTACATTTTTTAATTTTTCAACTAGTTCTGAGGAGTTCTGCATGCTCAATGATTGAAATCTTTCTATGGAATTTAGTTTTATTTACAAGTCATTTAACCAAATGATATGTTGGTGCATCCATGTTACTAATGATAGGTCTCATACTATCATCATTTTGTTTATTTTCAGTAAACAATACAATTTTGGTAACACTGGGTTGCTCTGTAATAATTTATGTTTTGCATTATTTGGGATAATCTTGCTCTCTTTAATTATTTTCGGAGTAAGGATCTTGCAGTAGAACTGAGCTGATGTATAGCGAAGGAAGCTCCCATGGCCATGGGGAAAAAGGAGTTAAGAGACATGGCAGCTAAAGAGCAGATAAATGAAACAGTTTAAGTAAGAGGTAAAGGACTGGCAGAGAGGTTCAGACAAGAGTGGATGAAATACAATACAGGAAACAAAGAAATGGATATGTTAAAACGGGAAATTCAAAACTTAAAAAGAACACTGGAAAGAATGGAAGATAAAAGTAGAAAATATAATGTAGTGATTTCAGGAGTTACAGAAAAACGTGGAGTGGGAGTATATCAGGATTTAAGAGATCTACTAGTGAACAAATTGGAAATACATCTGAGAGGCTACGAGATTTGTGACACATTCAGAATCGGCAAAATACCAGGGAAAAGAAATTCTTGTGAAGTTTACAAACATGCAAACTGCTATGGAAGTACTAAAACAGGCAAGAAAATTGAGAGGATCAACTATTTATATCAACAAAGGGTGCAAATGAAGGAGCTAAGTAATTAGAGAAGACAAGCAAGAAACGAAGGTAAGAGGATATACATTAAAAACTTCGAACTGTACACAGTTAACCAGGCAGCAGAGAGGAAGAATGGACCAAGTGACGGGCAGAGGCAGGACCAGCAGTCATTGCACCAAGAAAAACAAGGAGACGACCAAGCATCAGCAAGAAATATAAGACTACTCAGCAAATTGCAACACATGTGGTTTCAGTGACAAGTACATCAAAGTCAAGGTCAAGGGTGAGCAAAATGCAAGGTGACGAAATGGTGGAATGTGGCATGCGAAAAAAACAGGGAAAAGAGCCAAGGTGGGGAATGACAATACTGGACAGTAAAGAGGGGCATAGAGAAGAAGCGATATCAGTGAGGGTGAGGGGGAAAGGGAGAATTAGGCAGGAGAAAAAGAAAGGGATATTTTGTCGAGATAAATAAGGTTTTAAAAAATGGTTGGGTAAACCATAAATGAGGAAGTAGAGGGTTTTTATACATGGTGAAAGTGAGGTTATAGTGAAGTACTGAAATGAAAATTAATGAAGTGTACAGTTTAAGCTGATGAATAAAAGTTATGAGTGAAGCTGATAAAAGTTGAGAAAGAGGGAAAGGAATAGCAGTGGGAGATGTAAGAAAAACAGAACTAAAAATTTAAGGGAGGGAGCAGGATAAGATTAGTGTAAAAGGTAAACATGTGTAAATTGGAGAAAGGTGAAGGGTTACCATACACAATACAACCAGGATGTTCAAGCTGTATAGGACCCTAGGATAAATTCTAAGTACTCCAAATAGAGGCAATATATAACATGTGTAATGTTTATGTAAACAAATGAAGTTAATAAATTCATTATGTTCTGTACTGTAATTATGTGGGATCTTAAGGGGTCCGTGGATATCTATGTATTCCTGATTTTGTAAAAGTTTATGCACTCTCTTTATGTAATCATCTTTATCTATGATGACTGTTTTATTGCCCTTGTCTGCTTTTAAATAAAAAACTAGTTTGTTATTTAATTCTGATCAGTTGTCTTAATTTAAAATTTCCTTTCATATGTCCTGAAGTAGAAATTGGCTTCAATCATTTCTGTTTGGCTGAGGCTATTGGTTTCTCATTGTCTTTTAGCATATGCATCGTTATTTTTACATCTGCAATGAAATCATTTATGTTGTGTGAGTAGGTAACACAAGTTTTAAGGCTTTGACTTAAAAATGTTATTTCTGTTTCCGTAAAGTTGTGTTGATAGATTAATGACATTGTCTGTAGTTTTTCCAATTCATTGGGTTTTATTTAGGTCTGTCTGTTTTCTCAGCTTTACTACTTTATTTTTAAGCTTGTTTGTTTTATTGCTCATGATTATATTGAGTTTGTCGTATAATACACTTCCAAAATTTGTCTATAGTGTTTTGTAGGTTCATTAATTTTAAATGAGTATTTTATAACATTAAGTCCATGTTTGCTAAAATGGAATACTGTTTTGATCTTTCCAGTAGTTGTGCTTTTTTCTCTGCAGCTTTTTTGTGTATGCTATCTGAATTGTGTTTGACGATGCCAATAAATTTTGGGGTTAACTGTTGTCTCAGGCAGATATTCAGAAATTTAATGTTAGCAAAAGTATATCTCCTTTTGATATGTAATTTTATAAAAATCTTGATTTCTCTTTTGTATCCATAAAAGTTTATGTTAAAGTTATAGACTTCTCCTGCCTCCATTTCTGCCATTTTGTTACCAGTATGATGTATTACACTTCTTTGGCTCATTAATCACAATAATATGTTGTTAGGTAATGCTGGATTTCTGACAATGAAGTCAATAATCCTCTTGCTCTCCAATATTTTTCATGATGATATTGAAGAGAGCAATAGCAGTAATAGTAACCGCTTTTTAGAGAGCACCATATTTTTACATTTTGGCGGTCACATCGCTCTCTCACAACCACCAGAATGTCTGGAGGACCACACCTGTCATTGGTTTATGGGTCTCACCGACCTGACCGGGAGAATTATCAAAATAAATTCACCGACCATATCCTCTGATTGGTAATCAGAGGACGTATTACATGACATGACAGGTCAGCATGTTAGGGGTTAAAATTTTATAGAGAAATGGAGAGGTTGGAAAAATAATGTAAAACAATAATATAAAACTGATGAAAATGAGGTGTTTAAAACAGTGGAGCACATTGATTAACTGAAAAATATGTCAATATTTCTAAACACATTCTGCTCCAATTTGTAATTATGTTAATCACAGGACTAGCTTCTGAGATGTTTCTCTCCACCATTCAGCTGTTGATCGAGTGGTTGAACATCAGGCAACTGCCTCCCCCTTCTCTCATTGCCTGATATGGTGTTCTTCCTATTGGGTACTTCTAAGAAGTCATCTATGATTGGTATGTATGGCATTGGTATGTAGGTGATCTTTGGTAATGCCATGCACAAAGCCATGGCTAATGCCTACTCTTTCTCTGTGATTTGTCCATTTTTGTGAATCTGCACAATCACATCGGACATAATGGCTTGATTTGTCCTGGGTGCAGATCGCCTTGCAGGGATGTGTTCTTCATGGAATCTCTTCTGCCACTCACGCACACTTGTCAGGGACATACATTGTCCTCCATACACATCAAACATGCAACAATGAATTTTATATGTTCCATCACCCTCAGTCACCAAGAAGCGAACCACATCTCTCTGCTCTTCTTTGCTTGCCTTCATTTTCAATGCTGGACAAACACACTTTTGACTACACTCACCTCCAGAGCAATAAAGAAGAACTGTGTGAACCAGTGCATTTTCACAGTGCATTTTTCCTACCCTAAAGGTGGCAGTATTGATATAGAACAGCAGTGTAGTAAACTTTTGTGGTGGGTGTTCAGTTCTCATTTGATTGCATCTCATACTTTCAAAAAATATGTAACATGTTGAGATAGGTAAGCACACTAATTCTAATCTTGCAAAACCTCATAGTTGCTGTTTGGTTGAAGCATTTGCCTCTCATATGTAAGGTACCTAGTTCTGATCTCTATCTTGAGAGTGCTCTTGCTTGTGCCTTTTTGTCCCCCTGAATAACCATAGCTTGCTGTGTCAGGGCACAGAGAATAATGTATAATCCATATTATTAGTATTATTACTATTACTACTATTCCATGACGACGACTACCACTACTACTACTAGAGCTATTTGAGCCCTGTTGCATACACAAAATGGCATGTTATGGTTATAAGTACATATACAAAATCTAACAAGCAACTATTTAACTGGTTACAAATAGTTAAATTTAATAGTTCATCTTACTATGTTGAAAAATACAGTTCAGTTGTCCTTAAAACAAGTAAAACCAAGCAGAAACCAAATAAGTGGGCTTAAAGTGACTAATATTTATGTACTAACATTTGTAGTTATAGAACTGATGCTGCTTCATAGTGTTCATTTTAACAAACATGAGATTTTTCACTGTTTAAATACTTCTCATGATAATTTTAATACTAACTTGAAAACTTGAGACAGATTTGTGACACTAAAATTTAAGTGTAGAATATGTTTGAGAAGCTATTGTTTCCATTCTCAGCCCAAGTACAACTGAGGAAGGTTTTATGATATTAATGTAATAAATCTGGCTTAACCATCTTTCAAGTTATTGTTTCACTTCACTGTTTCCAATTTCTAACCACAAAATCAGCTTTTACACCATTAATTTGGGAAAACACGAGGTGTCGAGGCTCAGTTGATATCTCCAGGCACAAGGTATTTAATGTCAAAAGAAGTCCTTTGTTTACTATAGCATCTACTTATAGAAGTATTGCATTTCACTCAAAAATCTAATATCAATATTTCACCAGAAATACATGTCTTGAGTTGGCCAAGTAAAAAAGAAAAAAAAAAAAAAACTGTAGAAAAAAGTGTGTGGGTGGTGGGGGTTTGTGAGTTGGATGGGTGGGTGTGTATGTGACTATACTTCATATATAAGTTCAGTATTAATTAAAAACTGTATGTTTAAGATATTTAAATAGTCAATAAACTTAATTTTTTGAAGTGCTGTCACCATTTAGTAATTTCTTAGGATGCCATGGGAAGAATATGGAATTTCAAAGCTAGCATATGGCCACCTGCTTTTTAAAGACTTGTCAGGTACTTTCAGCTTCTATCTTGATTAACATGAAATACAAAAACATATTTTGCAAGAAGAGTTTGTAGAAGCTGTACTACAAAAATAAATAGTAGTAGCTAGAGAAAATCATGTGAGTGCAACACACAAGATCATTATAGATTGGGATGCATCAGAATTGACACCAATCCTTGTTTAGTAATATGAGAGTACTAAACAAGCAGTGAGAGAGCAAATGTGTACTTGTTAATGCTCCCAAGAGTAAAAGGAAAATGGAAGCTAAGACTCGTAACAGACAAAGTGATAGTACAGCTGGGAGAAATAGTAAAAATGCTAACAATGGGCAAGAGGACAGCGATAAATGAAGAGAAATAGTTGGCAAAGAAGAACAAATGCTCAAAAATATAAAAACTAACAGACCTCATATGCAACAGCCCTTTCAGGTCCAAAGCCTACTGTCTGGCCACTGCATCCCCACCTCTGCTCATCACAGGCACAAGAGTGAGGTGCAGTACTCTTAAGGTGGGACACAGCACTTTGGACCCTTTTGGCTAGTATATGCATTCTTTACAAGCAGTGGGCTCTACTTTTCAATCAAGTAGCTCCTAAATTGGCCCCTCAGAGGCCTAACGGGCCTGTGTATACCCCTGACACTAAAAAATATAGAGATGTTAAAAGAATAATTCCAAAATATCAAACGAAGAATGGAAAAATAGGAGAGAATTAGGAAATATAATGTGGTGATTATAAGAATAGAAGAAAGAGGCAACAGTCAATTCAAGACCAGAGGTAAAAAAAGTTCTGGAGAAGAGGCTGCAGATCAGCATAAATAACAATGAAAAAAGTGAAGCATTCAGATTTGGAAAAAATGGAAGAAGAAACACTAGCAAAACTTACAAACTTACAACATATTGAAACAGAGAAAAAACTGAAAGGAACCGATATTACTAATGAGTTACATGAGTAAGGCAGCTTATGAAGAAATTAATAAATCTGAGAAGACAAGCAAAAAGTCGGGAGAAAAGGACTGCATTCAAGCTATGAAACTATGGTCAGATGGGCATATTGCAGAGGAAGAGAATGTATAGACACTAGCAGAAATTCCTGTCTCATTGCTAATGAGACAGGAAACACATAAAATTAATAAGTCAGCTGAATTAGACATCAAGGAAATGCTTATGTGAATTACCTTACTTCAAAGGCAGTAGAGACAAGAAAAGACAAACAATGGGGAAGTAGTGAGTAGGGAGGCCTATGGTGTAAGAAAAATAATAAAGGAACAATTTCAAAGATACATGGAAATAAAACAAGCAAAGAAGATATGGTGTATGAAGTTTGGCTATAGGCCCTGTAGTCATATTTACTCTGGACTACTTTTGCATAACTGGTAAACCGTTAGAGATAGACCAAATCATACTGCACAAAAAATGTAGATCTTGCCAAAATACACAATTTATGTCTAAATAAATTTTCTTGTAGGGTGAACCATTTCGGAGATTTCCTTGTTATGTGTGTGAGTTTCGGAAAACTTAAATCTTTCGTGAAATGGAACATCGTTTATTTTTTTATACGTTAAGTGTGCATAGAGAACAGAAGCTCAAAGCTTTAAAAGATTTGACTATCGCACAAAGCCTACTGCATTCTAATATCCCCCTTGCACCTACAAGGAGATAAGCAATAAGATAATTTGTACAAAGGTTTATCTCAACTGACACGAAGAAGATAAAGGAATAAGAGTTTGTAAGAATCGTTAGCACAAGAGTAGAGAAAGTCATGTGAGTGCAACACATCAGATTTTTTACTATAATGGTGAATGCTTCCTGGCTATGATGAGTCTTATGCTTTCTTAGGGCATGGTACAGAACAAGGCATATTATTGAACTCCATTTTTTAATTTGTTGAAATATTTATCTGCTCCTTCGTAAAGTAACACAATTATTGAGTCGTAATACAATCTTAATACTTTTCTTTTAGTGCTTCGTATGTTTTGGCACGTCCAAAATTATATATCATATGATATAGTGGAATCTCCTAAACAAGGCATCTAACTTCTTATAACACATTGATTTAAGAGTATTGTACTATATAATACAATATATATTTTAATTTCTTGGAGTATTCCTAACAAATGTCTTTCCCGTATAGGTGCTTCAGTCCGTGGGTTTTAAATCTTTTAATACTCGATTTCTCGGAGCCTTGCTGAGAAAAACGTCTCTCTCGAAATCATAGATCCAAGAAGACTGGAAATTGATTCGTTGCTATGACAATGTAATATTTATGCAAATAATCACTGATTATATGAACAATTGATATATTAAAGTTAACAATAATCATATCAACAAATTGACAACATTCCAGACAGCAAAAGAATAATCCTGAATAAACAAGAGTCAAGTTCATGTTTGTTTTAAATACTTCGGGGATACCTATAATAGCTGTCTCAGTAGTTCACGCAATACTAACAAAAACTACTGGATCTTCTCTGTATTACATAAAAATGGTATGCTTAACGTGTTATTATAGTATGTAGAACTGCAGCAAAATGAATCTAAAGTAATTAGCGAAGAGCATGTGCAGTGTGCCTTCTGCTGTTCGGCTGTGGAAGCGTGAAGGTAAGGCTATTAGTGAACCTTGATGGCAAAACAGGTGCAGTTTGTAAAACATTGCAGAGGGAAGTCTCTAACTAGTGGTGAGAAAGTTATAATTGTGAATGTATTTCACAATGTGAGAAATATCCCAGAATCAAGGATGTTGTTAACCTGATAACAGTTGTGTCAGTATTAAGTATAAATTCTGTGTGCACAGAAAGGTTACAAACAGGCAAGTTAACCATGCCTTGAAATTTAAGGAAACAAAAAGCCAGTGCTAGAAGTTCAATGGGATGAATTTGTTAGGAGTGTAGTGCGTTGAAAAGTTATCTGATTTCTTCCTCACAAATCAGCCACCTACAATCAGGAATGTGTTCGTGAATGATGGCCCCAACCTTCCTCCATTCAAGCAAACTTCTTTTTGCAGGCTGTTACTTGACAATGATGGTGGGTCGAAGGCAGACAGTGATAGTTCCAGGCTCTCCAGATGGTTACAAAAGTAGTGCTGTTACTGCTCCAGTTAGTGTGAGAAAGTGGAGGGGTACATTTTTAGTCATTATTTACCTAAGGACCAAACCTTTCCCTGAAACCAGTATGGTTGACTAGTCAGGTATAGAAGGAAGGATGCAATGAAGAGTTTAGGCCTGAAGTTAAGTAGGAATTAAAGAAAGTGAAGGTTAAGTGTGGAAAGGGAGTGGAAGTGAATAATAAAGGGTTAGGAAGAAAGTGAATCATTTTGGTGGAGGGATTTATTAGTAAATGGTTAGGAAACTTAAGAAAGAGTAAGGTTAGAATGAACTGAGTGGTTTAAGAATAATAAAGAATTATTTGTTGCTAAAAACATCAGCAGTTTCATGTGATAATATGCTCCACTTATGTGAAGAAAATATAGATATTAGTTCTACAAGTTGTAGAATTCTCAGTGTTCTAGGCTTATCATCATTTTTAGAGCATGAGAACGGAATATCTGATTTTGAAGGATATTATTAAAGTAGAATTAATAACATTCTCATTTATTTATAATCCTAATTTGCAGAATATATAGAGCCATTGGTAGTTTTAGATTGGAGTTTCATATCCACAAATGACTTGTATATTTAAAATAATTGTGCTTACTGCAAAATTGACACTTCACTTAGGTGAAATATATAGCTTTATTTTATAAATATACTGTTTTTTATGGAAACATGGTATTGAATGAAATACTGAAGAGTCTTATTTTACTAAAGTTTCCATTTATAAAACCAATCAATGATATGAGTCAGCTATGGAAATTTAATGTTATACCACATGTTGCCATGGATGAGGCCTCCATGGTTAGAGCGGGCTACACCATAGCCGAGTGGTTAGACCATTCGCTTCTCACCAAAGCAGCCCAAGTTTGATCCCAGGCAACTGCATGTGGGATTTGTGGTGGATGAAGCAGCGCTGGGGTGGGTTTCCTCTGGGTTCTCATTCCACCATGCTACATCTTCATGCACACACACTCGTACACACAGTGCCTCAAAACATATATTTCTGGTGAAATCTTGATATCGAAATTTGTAGTTGAATACAAGTTTCCTCTACTTGCTCTACATATGGAAACACTTCTCTGAAAATGGGAATCAGGTAGGGAAAGGTTGTTCATTCACAAGAAGTTAAAAACCCAGACATCTGGTAAAATGTAGATGTCTGGCCTCCTGAGGTTTGCTAAGCTAAAGAACATTTCTGTAATAAGAACTGACCACATAGTACTATTTACCCAGGAGGACAGACATGATTTTTATCTTGCTACTGTCCATCGGTTTTGTGGAAACTCCAGTTTTAAAAACTTGTGTGCTTTCTGCATGTTGTGTTGAATCTGTTTGTGAGCAGGATCATTAAGGTTGTTGGATTTTTCCAGAAACTTGTAGGTACAGCATACGCAAATTTCTTGAAAACTTCAAAACATTGTGTTTTAGTTTAGATAGATTATTTGAGGGGCAGAATCAGAACTGAAAAATTCAATGCCACAGTTGGGATTTGAACCACAGACCTTCTGCTTTACATGCAGCTGCTCTAACCATTAACCTACTGTGACAACTTGCAATATGACATTTAATTCTCCAACCAGTTTGTATTTTTCCTGGTAGACCACATAAATAAGTGTTAGATTATGAAAGGTAGAATCGGAGTTGAAAAATTCAATGCCACAGCTGGGATTAGAACCACAGACCCTCCGCTTATCAGGCGAGTGCTCTAACCAATAAGCTGCTGTGATAACCTGCCAGAATGACATTGAATTCTGCAACCGATTCGTATTTCTCCCGCTAAACCAGCTGCGGCAGTGAATTTTTCAGTTCTGAAGCTACCTCTCAAGCATTGGCCACACACGGCTTGCGTGTTTAAAAACACCAACAGCAAGTTTGTTGGCATAAATAAACAATAATGTTACATTGTGTATTTACGGTTAAACACCATACTAGTATTGTTTATTTTTTCTTTGTTATAGTGTAATGGCGAGTCAGAATCATCATCCTGGAGTTGTTATGCAGTTGCAGAACTGAGGTTGTTAAGCCAGAAGGAGGATGGGGAGCCATTTAGCAGAAGTAATGATCTAGCTTATATATATAATTTATTTTCAACTTTGGCAGATGTTTATGTAGCAATTGTATTCCAAGTATGACATAATGATAATGCATCAGAATTTACTTTTGTTGTGGTTTATCACGTTGCTTACAACAACCACAAATAAATTATAGATCTTTTAAAAAAGTTATCAACTACTCCATGCTTTAAGGGTAGGAACTAGCGGGAACTTGACTTTTTCCGTACAGAAACAATTTTACATCTTAATAAACATGTCTGCAAATCTACTATTGTGCTTATCAAATGGGAAGGAGTTTGTCCTTGAGCGTCTCCAGGCCGGTAACCAATCAGAGTTCCTGCTGTGCTGTCATACTGCTTTCCGCTTAAGCGGAGCTTGACACACGTCAAGAAATATTAAGAGTGGGGGTAATGAGCTTGCAACGCTGTGCATGTAAACGTATCTCATTGGCTGCAGATCAGAACTCTCCCCATTTGAAAAGCACAGTAATATAGCAAATACGACGGCTTTTTTTTTTTCAACTTCTGATTGCACAGGAGAGCAACCACACAAGCGGTGGGAACTGTTTGTGTGTGGAGGGTGAGTGCGCATGTCCCCCACTCTGCCCTCAGCCATAGCCAACTTCACCATACCATTGTGAGACTAGTTTTTGGCATGGAAACATGGCTGCCAAATGTGAGTTGTGTAGTATGATTTGGTTCCTTCAAGCAGAAGGGAATAATGCAGCTAATATTCATTGATGAATGAGTCAGGTATATGTTCCGAACTGTATGAGTGATGGTATTGTGCATGAATGATGCAGGAAGTTTAAAGAATTCCAGACCAGTGTTCACAATGAAGGTCAAGGATGCAAGTCTGTTGCTACAGATAACATTGTTGAGTAAATTGACCAAGAAGTTTGGAACAATAAGCATGTTGAGTGAGAAATTTCCTGCACTTTCAACATTATCTGTTAACAAATCGTAACAGAGCACTTGCGCTGTAGTAAATTGTACTCTAAATGGGTTCTGAAGATGTCTGAGAACCACACAAGTCGCTGGATGGCAGCAGCGTTGACGTTGCTCACCTGTTATGAGGCTCTAGGTGGCGATTTGTTAAAGAAAATTGTGACTGGCAATGAGACCAGGGTTCATTATGCAACCCCTGAAACAAAAGAACAATTTCATCATTGGGTGCACACACACTCACCAAACAATTTCAAAAAACTGAAGCAAACCTTCAACGATAAGAAGATGATGGCTACAGTCTTTTGCGACCAAGAAGACGTGTTGCAGGTAGAGTTTCTGAATTGGGGGTCTGTGATCAATATGAGACATTACGATGACAGCAGAGAGCCATACAGAACAAACGAAAAGGCAAGCTGACGCCTGGGTCTGATGTCTTGATTCAAGAGTGCCTGTTCTCACAGTGCTCATGTCACCCAACAAATTCTTCAGGAATTTCAATGGGACATTTTTAACCACCCACCGTACAGCCCTGATATAGTGCCAAGTGATTTTCACCTCTTCCCTGGACTGAAAAAGTGGCTAGGAAGGCGGAAGTTCAAGAATGATGAAGTCCTTCAAACCAATCTCCATACCTATCTTAACTCACTGGTGGCAATATACTGTGCAGAGAGGATTGGAAAACTTGTCCACGGGTATGACAAATGCCTCAACCTTTATGGTGATTATATTCAAAAGTAAACACATTTGTATTGTATCTTTCTTAAAAGTTTGAAATCAGTGTTGTAATAATAAATTTAAACCAAACGGGTGAGTCAATAACACTAAAAACTTATATTTTACCAGAACATGTTTCGAAGGCTTGAGTTTCCTTCATTATCAACCGAACATTGACTGGTTCTACATGGTGTGGATGGCGGTTTTCTCTGAGGTCTCCTCTGGTGGTGGTTCAAGGAACTTGCTGAAGATATCTTTCTCAGGGATGTTGAAATTGAATACTCTATTTCTATTTTTCAAAATGAAAATTTGTACTCACGTGTACAACTCTTGTTTCCCTGTTACATGTTTCAGGAGCTTTGGTTCAGGCTTTAGTGGTTGGCAACTGCTGATTGTTGTTTTTTACATTTCTAAAGTATTCCTTGGATCTTATTTCTAAATTTCTTTTGGTTACACTTTATTACAATTACTGCATTCAATTTGGTAAATGCCAGATTTTTTATTGGGTGGGATGGCATCTTTGATGTTTGAATTCAGTAAATTTTTTATGGAGTTGTAGTTCACTGGTGCTACATGAATGTTCTGCTCTTTGAAAACTTTTTTAAATTTTTCGAAGACCCAAGGATGGAATGTGAACTTTTTTAATGTCATTTTTGTTTCTGCTGCTGTGAGTGTTGTACTTTCTTTTTTGTTTCTGCTCGTTTCACTTTTTCGTCTACTAATGATTTGGGGAAGCCGTTATTTTTCGTGCTATTTCAATCATTTTGCAATATTCTGCTTTGTATTCTTCTGTTGGAAGGGGAATGTTCACCAATCTATGTGTTAGGCTATTAAGGTTTCCTGTTTGTGACTTAGATTGGATTGTAACCTATGAGCTTTTATGTAATTGTCCGTCTGTGTTGCTTAGGTTTTCTGTGAATACCGAAGTTTGTTCTATTCTTGTTTTTGATTATATGTAAATCCAAAAATGGTAGTTTCTCATCACTTTCCAACTCTGCAGTGAACTTTATACTTTTTTCCTGGATGTTTAGGAGTTTTAGAGCATCATGATGTGTTTTTTTTTGGGGGGGACCATTGGAAATATCATCTATGTCCCACTGCCAGAGTTTGATCATCCTTATTTCTAATGCGCTCGTGTAAATACATGCCAAAAAGGGTGAGAGAGGGTTGCCCATTGCTAAACCTGAGGTTTGACGGAAATACTTTGTCTGGAACTGGAAGAAATTTTGTTCTGTGCATAGTTTGATGAGTTCTATGTAATCTGTAATTTCTGGTGATGACATTTATTTTAGTGGTATACTGGAGAATAGTGATTTGACATCACGCAAGACTAGGGTGTCATCTTCTGTTAGTTTGAAGTCTATGTGTTCTATCAGTTCATAACTATATTTAATGCGCAGGCTGTCGAATTTAAGGAATGAGTTGAATTTGTTGGTTAGCCAGTTTGCCAGTTTGTAAGTTGGTGAGGCTATGGTGCTAACTATAGGTCTCATTGCTGTGCTTGGTTTGTGTATTTTGGGTAAGCCATATAGTTTGGGTAAGGTTGGGTTATCTGGTTTAACTAAATATTTGTGTGGTATTACGTTTGCGTTTGATCTGGTTTTTTCGAAAGTTTGCATACAAGTGGTTAGGGGGTTTTATTGATTGCTTCGTATTCACTGTCCTTTAGCATTTTTTCTAAGTAACCTGATTGTTCATTATCACTATTTTGTTCCCTTTGTCTGCTTTAGTGAATGGATAATGTTCTTATTGTTTTTGAATGGATCTGGTTTTTATTCTCTCCAAGATCTTTTCACACTTGCTTTTCACCAAGTTTTGTTTGGATGATGGTAAACACTGCGTAGCGTTGTTAACATCTGCGATGTAGCCTTCAATTTCTGTTGAAAAGCGGATGCATGTTTTAAGACCTTGGTGTAAAAGATCTGTTTCTTTTGCGGAGAAGTCTTGACCAGACAGGTGTACTACATTCTCAAAGTTTTGTAAACACGTTTCCATCACTTCTTTCTGTTGTGCTATTTGGATGTACAATGCTTGCTGGTGAACTCCCTCTGTGATTTCGGTTTTGTTTTTTTAGTACCAATTCTCCCTAGCTCCATTTGTACAACACCATTGGGTGAAGCTGTAGGTAAACCCAAGATTAATTAATAGAAATTTCTGTGTAACTTATTTACATTTTTGTGTACTCTCTGCAGATCCCAAATCTCTGCATAACATTTTTGCCTTAACTACTGCACGATATACTCTTTCCAGCCATTTTATCTGCATCCCTGGTATTTTATCTTTATTTTTAGCTTTTATTGCCAGTTTTCCTTTTCTTTTGCTCACTCCGTCTACTATATAAGATAGACCATAAGACAAACCCTATATAGTATAATTATGATGATTTGGGAGGAGGTAACGCCAGTAAGTTCGAGCACTGGGATAATTTGCCCAATTTTTAAGAGAGGGAATGAGTTGGAACATAATTATAGAGGTATAACTATTGAATATAGTGTATAAAATATTATCAGCAATAATTAATGAGAGAGTTAAGCACATAACAAAGACAATAGTAGGAGAATACCAGTGTGGATTTCAGCCTAACAGGGGGAACTATTGGCCAGTTGCTTACCATGAGACGAATCTTGGAAAAGCATGAACACGGGATAGATCTACATATACTGTTTGTTGATTTTCAGCAGGCATATGGTAGTGTTAATAGGAGGAAATTGTATGAAGGTAATGGGCATCTCAAATTAAATGAATAAGGATGACTGAATATAATATGAAAATAAAGTGAAAATTGATCACAGATAAATGACAGCTTCCAGTTTAATAAAGGGTTAAAACAAGGAGATGGACTATCTACTATATCATTCATATTATGTTTGCATCATGCCATAGGGAAGGTAGATCAGAGAAACACCATCTTTAAGAAGACAAGTCAGATGTGTGCTATGCGAATGACATTGCTATTGTAGCTAGATCTAGAAATAAAATAATAAGACGTGTATGAGAAATTACAGAAAAATGCAGAAGGAATAGGATTGAGAGTTGATGTACAGAAAAAATCATGATTATATCAGAGGAGAAAAGGAAACATGGATTTGGAAATTGATCAGAAGGTATTTCAAGGAACAGAACAATCTTATCTGGGAAATATAATGGACAATGAGGCCAGAATAAGCACTATAATAAAAAACTGGATATAAGCAAGGAATAAAGCATACTTTGCAGACCTAAAATTGTTAAAAAGTAAAATACTAACTATGGAAGATAAAATCCTGATAACATTGATAGGACCGGTAGTCACACAAGGGCAGAAACTTGGACACTGATTATGAAGCTTTAAGAAAACTTGAATGTAACATAATAAAGACCAGCCTGTAGGTCCTGTAGTACAACAGGGTGTATGGAGAATATATTATGAGGAAGTTATAAAAGATGTAGAACACTTTATAAAGGCAACAAAAAGCAACTTACAGTTGTTATAGAAACATCCTTATAAACTCAGTTCCACCAATGAAAGAGGCTGTGCTACAATATATTTTATGCATGCTGAGGTTTGGTATAATGCAGTGAGAACCTATAATGAACATTTAAAACTGTGTTCCATAGTGTAGTGTATAATCATGCAATGGACTCGTGTTATGAGTGGCACTGAAAATGAAGAATGAATTAAAGCTACAATGGTAGGGTCACCCAGAATTAATGGAGATGAATGGAATACCTTTAAGGGTATTTAAAGGAAGACCCAGATGAGATGGATTGATGGTGTGATAAGCTGATTTGAAGATTATGAAGAGAAAAAGTTAAAGATTGGAAAACATGGAGATTGATTGTGAAGGAGGCCAAGGTTAACATAGGACTGTAGTGCTGGATAGTAAGTAAATATAAACCTACTAATGAATCAGCTGTAGCATACCATTTTTGATCATTTAATCATGAAATAAATAGGTTAAATTATTAAAGCATTTAAATGGACCCTTAGATTTAATGGTATGGGTAAAAATATTTATTTTGAGGAATAAAGATTGTGCCATGAATTTTGAAATACTGCCAATCAATTTTGTCAATAAGGTTGTTTTACTTGCAGTAGTTAGCAACGCAATAACAAGTAATCCTTGCCTAGTGGCAGTAACCATAAAATCAGTTTTAAAAAATTGCTGAAGATGTAATAAATGGTATTGCAAAACAAGTACTGCAGAATTAGTGAAGTTTTGTTGTGAATACTTATATAGATCATATTTATTTATGCTAGAGGATTCAGTAGCCAAAAGTGTAATTATGCTCAAGTGCAAAAAACATTTATCCCACAAGTAAGGTGAGAAAGAGTGTAAGGAAATTTGGATATCTGTTCCTTTTTGCTTTGCTTTTGTCATCAATAGACTATACACAGTTCTACTTTAGTATGCTGTTTTGGTATCCAGATATCGAGGGTGGGTCAATAAGCAATGCCTCCTATTTGTTTTCTCTTTTAATTGCCAAGAAAATTGAATCCAATTTACATAGCTTGAAAACTACAACATTGATGATTGTCACTTTTCAATATAATCTCCGTCCTTTTCCACAGTTTTGGTCCCAAACTTTTGAGTAACCCAGTTGTTGAATAATCGGCATCACACTGCCTTTACTGAGGGAGGTAATGCGACACAATTCACCTGTTGTTATCCGGCGATCACCACGAATGATCTCATCGACTCGCTGAATGTTGCATGGAGTCACTGCAGTCACCGGCCTGCCGCTTCGCGTTTCATCTGCCAATGGTGTTTGCCCTTCAGCTTCGTTACAGCAACGAACCCATCGTCTAACAGTGCTGACATCCACCGTTGCATCACCATACACATTTTTTAGCTTTTTGTGAATGCGAATTGGCGTTTCACCTTCCGCAGTCAAAAATTCAATCACAGAACGCTGTCTAATACGAATGTCGATGTCAGCCATTTTGCAAGAGGATGCAGTGCTGTCACCTGTTGACTTAGGAAGTTACTACTGCAGGGGATTGGAGAAGAAGGTTTGAGGAATTGCGCCAAATTCAAATTTTTCACATAACTAACTTATTTAAGGAAAAAAAATAGGCATTACTTATTGACCCACCCTCGTAAACAAAAGTTTATGAAGTATGTTAAGCAAAATATTACAATTATTTTTAAAATTTGTTCTCTTTTTTGTTAGAAATTCAGCACTTATTCTACAGCAAGGAAAATGACTGGGGTTTCAGTCACTTTATGTCCTGGCAGGATGTGTTGGATCCTGAAAGGGGCTTCATCAAAGATGATTCCATTACTCTTGAGGTAACTCATTGTGTACTTTTGTATGTATACAGGGTGGAAAGTGTTTTCATGTTAAAGTAAACAAAAACCTTAACAATTATTTTGCTGTGTGAGGGTCTATGTGGCAATAAGTTAAATTGAATCACTCATGTATGTTTTCATATGGTAAATCATATAAGTTTTAGAATTCTCGGCTACTGTTTTGTGACTGTAGAATGATTATAATAAATTCCTTTCAATAAAGTTCTGTTAATTGTTTTACTTCATCAAGTTAATTTTAAAAGGCACAGTAATTTTAGCATATTGCAGCAGTTTACATGTGCTGCCCTTCAGATTCAATATTTGCTGTGCATTATATTGCGTTCTCCTAAACTCTGAAAGCTACAGTAATATTGATAAATGCACACAATGTACAATTTCTGTGCGCACTTTAAACAGAGTACTGTATTTCATCACATAATGGTTGCCATCACATAATTGTCGCACATTGATTTACAGACAAGCATTAGGTTGTACGGATTTCACAGCATAATCATTGCATTAATATATAGAGAAATATTGAAAAATAACTTGCAGAAGAGCATACAGGTTATACAGTCACACAGGTTGTTATATATTCCTCACTATAGATGCCATCAGTTTGCCAACTGCTGAGATGGTGGTTAGCCCATCAATGAATCTGATCAATTCAGGTATCTGTTAGTGTTTTCAGATGGCTGGAGCTTGGTTTACACCAGTAGGCCTCTTACTTCCCAATAGAGTTCCGGTATGTATTTCCTATTCCTTTTCTCATGGTCTAGTCACCTGTAGTGCAGCAAGTGTTCTTAGCTCAGGAGGACATTTTCTCCACACAAGTGATACCCATTAGTTCTGCGGATGATTCCCATTCTGTGAAGGTAGTCATCTAGACAATCACGGCCTACTTCTAATCTGAGGAGTGCCACAGCTATTCTTCTTTGGAGCTGTTTAATTTTTTTCTGCAATTTTAGCGAACTCTGAGAGGTAGCATCGGAACTGAAAAATTCAATGCTGCTGCCAGGATTTGAACCACAGACCTTCCACTTTACGTGCGGCTACTCTAACCATTAAGCTACTATGACAACTTGCCAGTGTAACGTTGAATTCTCCAACTGATTGGTATTTTTCTTGGTAGACCAAAAGGGAGTCTCACATCAGAGACAATAACCTAAGGGTGACTTACAATCTTAAGTACTTTATGTCCCAGGATTAAATAACCTTTAGATGGTAATTATCATTTATTTGTGCCAACAAACTTACTGCTGATGTGTCTAAACACACAAACCGTGCGTGGGCAATGTCTGTTTAAAAACACTAGCAGTAAGTTTGTTGACATAAATAAATGATAAGTACCTGAGCGACCGAGCTTCGCTCGGCTTCTCTTTTTCTTTTTAGTCTTTCTTTTTTTTTTTTTTTTTTTTTTTTTTTTTTTTTTTTTTTTTTTTTTTTTTTTTTTTTTGGGGGAGAAGATACTTAAACTTGAAAAGCAAAATGTTAACTAAATATAAATTTTCGTCCTAATTGTTGGAGCTGTTTTTGTGACGAGACCTTCTCCTGGCTTGTTTGTTGAAATTGGCCCATTAACAGAGAAATTATGGCCAAAATAAGGTTTAGGTAATTGTGACTGTTACGCATAGATTAATATAGCTAAGTCATCTTTCTTTAGGTTTTCTGAAAGCTCTTGATGAGACCTTTAATACCCTGGGTTTTTTGTTGAAATTGGCCCAGAAATTATGACTAAAATAAGGTTTAGAGGAATTGTGACTGTTATGTTTAAAATCACATTTTTTCAGGAATTACACCTACATAGATAAACTTAAATAGCAAAACCCTATCTGAATACAAAATTTGATTGAAATTGTTAGAGCCGTTTTCAAGTTGCACGGAATGTATTTATATACCAGAATTGCTCACTTAAATATATAACAGTGATGTCTTTGTATTTCTTGTTTTCAGGGTCTTTCTTATTCTGTTCTCTTCTTTTGTGCTGTATGTGCTTATTTCCTGTTTTAGCTCATGTTGCCTTCTTTGTAGAGATATCTTTTGTTATTTGCTGGATTTTGGAGCCTTTCTTTGCCAAGAGGTCTGCTTTCTCATTGCCCAGTAATCCCACATGTAAAGATACCCATTGTAATACAATGTGTTCACCTTGTGCTTCAATTTTATACATGGTTCTGATGTTTTGGATGATTGGGGTGTCCTGTTGGTACCCAGTTATTGGTGACATTGAATCTACCAGTATTACTATATTCTTTCTTATGTTGGACCTATAGACAATGTTCTGTAATGCTATTTCTGTTGCCTTTAGTTCTGCTTTAAAATTTGTTGCTCCTGGTCCAAGTAAAATGTACTGGGAAAAGATTTTGTTGCATATTTCTGCGGTTCAAGTATCCAAAGTGCAGGAATTAGCAGATGTGACTAAGCAATAAGCAAATGAAATGACAAGGCAGGTAAAGCATTTGGTTAGCTAGCACCAAATCAGAACAATCTTATTCTTTAATTTTGTATGGAAGAGTGATTGCATTCGTGCAATAGAATGGTAATTGAACTGCACAAAGGGAGCTATCCAAAGTATGAACTTGTTCAGTAGTCCAGTAATATCGAGCCCAGTTTTAAAGAAATACATGCAAATTCAACGGTATCGTAAATGCTTTTGTAAATAATAGATGAGTGTACTCAGGGGTCTCCATCTATGTGATATGTGAATGGCGACCACAAGTTACCCAAGCTGAGCAGAACATTACTTCCACTTACTGGTGTTTTGCTCCTCACTGTAGCTTTTCTATCTGACCTTACCTTGGTTATCTCTTATTCTCTTCCGACCCTGATGCTATTCGGGTTCCTGAGGGCTAGGGAGTCTTCATTTTTCCAACCTCTCCATTTCTCTATAAAACCTTATGCCCTAAAATGCTAACCTGTCATGCATGTAATACGTCCTCTGATTGGTAATCAGGATATGGCCGGTGAATTTACTTTGATAACTCTCCTGGTCAGGTCGGTGAGACCCGTAAACCGACAGGTGTTGTCCTCAGACATTCTGGGGGTTGTGAGAGAGCGATGTAACTGCCAAAACATAAAAATATGGCGCTCTCTAAAAAGCGGTTACTATTACTGCTAAGTCTCTTCAGTACCTAGTCTTCCAATGGATACCAGCTCACTGTGGATTGAGTGGTAATGGGAAAGCTGATTTTCTTGCAAAAAAGGGTACCAACAGTGTTCAAAAATCTATAGTTAATCTACCATTTTATGCAGCTAAAAGATGAGTCAACTCTGAATTCAAAAAAATTATTGCAAAATATTACTATGAAAAATCAAAGAATAAAAGATGGGAACTACCAAACATTCAAACAGTAATTCCTGAGTATCCTCGAAAAACGGCAGTTGCAACCTTCAGGTTGATTACAGGACATGATTGTCTGGCAAAACATTTAAACAGAATTGGGATATATTCTTCACCACTCTGTCCTCTATGTGAACTGCAAGAGGATATGGACCAAGATCACCTTCAAATATGCCTGGCCATTTCTAACACCCCATCCATCAATGAAAAATATTGGAGAGCAAGAGGATTAATGACTTCATCAGAAATTCAGCATTAGCTAACAATAATAATAGATGAGTCGTAATTTAATAAAACCAGTCACATTTTTCTTCTTCTTTTATCATCATCATCATCACCATCATCATCATCATCATCATCATCATCATCATCATCATCATCAGGGCTAGGAAGTTCATGCATTTGCATGTTTTTTCATAGGGGTTAAAAATGTATGCTTTTACATTATGTGCAGTCATGCATATTATTTCAATACTATAGCCTCTTTATAGCATATTTTAATGATTTTTATGGTTTTTTTCCACCTGGATAATATTTTTCATATTGTTAGTGTTGCATATGATGATGTAACTCGCGAGGTGGTGAGAAGCAATGCAGAGTCATGTTGTCATGCAGTGAATCCCCTGTTTCCATTCTTTCATTGTAATGTTGTGCGTAGAGAATAATCAGTGCGTTACCTGAGAGGTTTATATTAACAAAGATAAACTGCAGGTCAACATTTTGAGCAGCACGATTATAGCAACGCTTGCCTCTGCGTGGTCTTCAAACGTAACAGTGTTGTGAACTGGTTCCCTCCGAATTAAATTAGGCATATAAAATGTTAAAAAACTATTCAAATGCCGAAAATAAAACCAACTTCGAGTGCTAGATTAATTAATTTACAGAAAGAGTTTTCAGATGATTTAATAACTACAGATAATGGGGCACTGTTTTGTGGAGCGTGTGACAAAAATATAGGGAGTGAGAAAAGATTTCAAATAGTTCAGCACATGAACACAGCAAAACATAAGGAGAATTTAATCGGAAAACTCGCAAATCAATAACCTGTTCTAAAACAATTAGTGGAGTGTTTAGGAAGTAGGGTTACTGAATTTTCCTATGACTTGTGCCAAGTATTTTTAGCTGCTGATATTCCCTTGTTCAAAATTAATAATCCGATATTTAAAAACTTTCTTGGCAAGTGTACCCAACAACATGTGCCTGAAGAAAGTACACTGCGTAAGACTTATGTAGGACATTGTTACAATAACGTATTGTCAAATATACAAAATTTAGCGGATCAGTTTGTGTGGTTGTCTGTTGATGAAACTTCTGATTCTGAACGCCGTTCTATTGCTAACATAATCGTGGGTGCCTTGAATAATGAACAAGTTAATGAACAAGACTACAGTTTATCTCCTTAATATGTACAAATTGTCAGCCACTGACAATGCAACTGTGACACAGTTTGTGATGGGCTCTTTGAAATTACAATGCCCATGTGGAATCGAATACAACTGGTTGCTTTTATTTCTTACCTTATATGGTAAAATCAGGAAAAACTCTGAAAGGTATTTTTCCTCACTTAATTCATATAACTTGTTAGGCACACGCTCTTCATCGAATTTCTGAGACAATACGCGATTCTTTCCCACTGGTAGATTTGTGTCCAGTACAAAGAGAATTTTTGTTAAATCTCCTAAAAGAGATCACCAACACCTAATATGCGACTTCTTCCTGCACCAGTGTTAACTCGATGGGGAACATGGGTCGATGCAGTTTTATATTATGCTGAGCACATAGAAATAATCGAAGAGGTTGTTAATTCATTGAACTCGAACGATGCTTCATCAATACAAACTGTGCAAAATATTCTGCCAGGCACTGGGTTAAAGAAGGATCTTAGTTTCATATCTGCCCATTTTTCTTTCTTACCAACAGCCATAACGGCATTGGAAGCTGTAGGATTTCCTTTGCATGAATCACTTACTGTGCTTGAAAAAACAATATGTGATCTAAGTTCGGCTCCTGGTAGCATAGGACAAAAAGTGAAAGAGAAAGTGAATTATTTAATTTCAAAAAATTCTGGTTATAAACAGATGTGTGATATTCGAGACATCCTCGAAAGAAAACCATCTGTCACACAAGAGAGTTGACTCTCTGTGAAACAGTTAACATCATTTAAATATGCCCCTATAACATCTTGTGACGTGTAAAGAAGTTTTTCACGTTACAGAAGTGTTTTGCCAGACAATAGAAGACGTTTTACTGTTGAAAATTTGTGTAGTGTTGGTTGTGAACTGGAATTTAGCAGTTAATAGTAGCAGCGGGACCACTTCTGCTTCAACCTCTAAGGAATAAGATAACTTTATTATTTACACTAACTCGTCTACTGCAAAGGGACATGAACTGTTCTAATGAAATAGTGCATATTTTTTGGCATATTTTGAAGTTTTTAAGAGCATATTTGCATACATATTTCAGTGTTTTTAGGGCATAAACTTCTGAGCCCTAATCATCGTCATTATTATCATTGTTATTATTTGCTGGAGTAGGTGTTTGTGTTGTGGTGTCAGCATCGCTTTTATTTGCTCTCCTGCCTCATTTCTTTTCAACTGTGAACAGTGTAACGTGGCTGTGCTTCAACACAGTCGAACTTAGTCTTACTCCTGTTACCTTAATTGCTGAAAGTTAACAGCCAGTCTTATATAACACACCATGTATTTTTACTGTATGAAGAAAGCATAAAAAGTGTGTCATTTATGTGATGAAATATAGTGTTCTGTTTCCACTCTGTATAAGTATTTTAAGAATCTTGGCAAGCATAATGAAGCCCATTGTGCTTTTCATGCTATTTAATCTTATGTCATGCTATATAATCTTAATCTTATGAATATAATTTATTCTACACTATATAATTGATTAGCTGTAAACAGGAGATCCCAATATGTGTTGAAGTGTAAAAACTAAAACCTCAATAAGAATAGTAAAGCTGTAAAAACTTAAGGCTGGTCTACAATAAACCAATAATGATATGCAGAATGAACACACAGTAAAAAAGGTTTAAGGTATGTTTTCAAATGTCTTAATGGGAGACATATGGGAACTAATTGAGATTCAAACTTGGGCCCTCTGGAAATGAAAAAAATTGTAAATATAAATCTAATTATTGAAAACGAGTTGTTTATATTTGTTGTCTACTTTTAAGGTTTTATATAAACTATCAGCTCATTTTAGAATCCTCTTAATTTGTACCCAACCTTTAAATTTACAAACTGCTACCCTGCATGCTGCAAGTTGCTTGCAAATATGCTTTTTTCAAACTGAAAAGTAATGAATGTGTTTTTCATGTGTGAAAATATTCCTAATAGGCTGCAATAGCACATAAGTTTTGACTTACAACATTTTGAAAAGCTTTTTGGGAGGGCTTCCCACTGACCTGGAAAATCAGGAAATTGCAAAATGGTCAGGAAAAGTGAGGAGAGTGTTTAAAATATTGGCTAATGTCAAGGAAATTAATTCAAAGTTCTTATAAGTCTGGTAATATATACTTATGAAAAACTTTGTATTAAGGAAGATTACAACACTTTTTGCTTCTTAAAATTCCCAATTCTTGAAGTGGTGAGTTACAGATTAAATGCAGAGTAACTCATTTATGCTTTCACACATGTTACAGAGATAAGATTTTTCACCTTCTTGTGACTAATTTTACGTTGATTAATTTTCAAAGAGTTTGTAGAATAGCTTGCTGGTGTACTGAACAATATCTCTTGGTATTATGGATACTAGACATGCAAATGGAAGAAGAGATATTCAGCTTTATAATAGCAAATCAGGATACAATTATAGGCATTTTTATCAAACCTAATGCTACTGTCAAACTAGTGCTAGCTCAAGAAGTAGTAAAAACTGTGGCAAAGATAGAAAATGCTTAGTCTGCACTCTCTACTGTATATTATTTTAAAGATGATATTGCAAAGCAGAAATTCTGTAGATATTAAAAATTGTGCTAGTAAATATACAAGGAGTTTGGGTGCAAATATAGGCGTTATATTGAGATTAACATTTTCAGCTACTGTAATTGCAGCGCAATTCATGTTTGGTGTAAGTAAATATTCCTATGTGATAAGTTGTGTTGCACCACATATTGAATTATTAATAAACGTTTGGAAACTTGTGAGGATTATACAGTTTGCTTTGATGTGTCACTAAATAAGGTAACACAAAGAGGGCAAATGGATAGTGTCATGTTGTTTATCAAACTTCAGAAGTTGTTTCTGGATATTGGAACAGTGTTTTTCTGATTCATGCCTAAAGAAAAGGGGAAAAAAAGCTTATTGCAGGTCTCAATAGATGGGCCTAATATAGACTTAAGTTTTCTCATAAAGCTTCAAGTGGAAATGGAGACACAAAATCCTGATGTAAAATTCTCTGTATTTGTGGTTAGCACAGAATCAAAGGAGCTGTTATAACAGGTTTAATGGCTGTTAATATAGGGAGCTTAACCCATCCCTGCATAACATATTGTTTATACAGAGATATTCAGCTTGTTGGGTCCAGTTTGCTGCTATGACTGACCGTAAGGTGTTCCTACTAAAATACTGCACAATATTGGTTGTCTAGCGCAAGCCTCAGAAGCATTTTACCATGTCAAGTTGAATGTTGCAAGTTCTAAGTTGCCAGAAGGTAAATATTTTTGAACACATTTATTGTCAACACATAAAAGAAGAAATTGGAGACGACCCTTTAATAAAATCCAAAGTAGCATTGTTTAAAACTGTTTGGAATGTGAGCCATTTCTCTGCTCATTTCAGGTTAATAAACTGCTGCTCTATTTTTGAATTCTCATTTGAATGAACCACTTTGTCAAGCATAGTAAAATTATCATATTAATAGTCTGATTTTGCTTGATCTACAGGAACCAACAAACTTGAGGCAGCTAAACTTTCAGATTTAGTACAACAAAGACACTTAAACAAATCTGTTCAAAGGGGAGATTCTTGAATGTCATAAAATGTTAGTGACAATGGTGAAGAAACTCTTGGATAAGATTCCTTGAAGTATAAATTAATGGCCACATAAGTTTGAACTCATATATATACACATATATGAATTGAATGTATGTTGGAAAATTAAGGAAATAATGAAGCTATTAACAGTGAAACAACAAGAATCTAAAGTAAAAACAAATTAGAAACTAAAAGCTTCACTTATCTTAGTAATATTCCAAGTTGTTGGAACAGTATGTTGGAAACATTGCATGAAGATAATAGAATAATAGAAAATGTGACTGATAGGGCTAAATCACAATACATTTCCCTGTACTAAAAAGCAAACAAAGCTTTTAAAACTTAAATTTAACCCATTATCTGCCATGAACTCCATTTGAGGATTTATTTTATAATGCCATTTTTATAACTGCAATTATGTTGGCAACAGATGTTACTGTTTGGCATTGTTATCTGGACATTTCTAAAGCTTGTGTAATAATTGGTTAGTTGCTGTGTGCGTGATCTGTGCAGCATAATTTGCAAGACAAGAGAAGAATTTTTAGGGTTAAAAAATAATTCACATTTTTAAATCACGGTAAGTCATATTATGTAATCATTTCAAGCTTTTCTGTAGTGATATGTTTTCTAATGGTTTTAGAAGATATTTATCGACTATTTGCATTCAAAGCTTATTTTATTTTCCCATATGGCCCATTTGAATTTCAATCCCCATTTGGGGCTCATGGTAGATTCCACCTAAAATAACCTTATGTTTCTCTTTTCTCCCCAGGTACAATGAGTCGTTATAAAGCACTTTACATAAGGGAAACAGAAGAAATAGCAAATGACCCCTACTTTATGGATTCTTCTGATAATGAAAATGAAGTGAATGAGATCATTGACATCAAAAGCCCTTCAGATCGTGTAGACAAGATATCCAACTGTGAGGATATCAATGAAGATGTATTGAAAGATACTCTTCCAATGATATGCCAGGTACTTCGGAGGTTCATACTAGGAAGAAATGAAAGACTGCAAAACATGTGCATGCCCTCACATGAAGAAAGTGAAGAATATCACTTCTTATTGGACAACTAAAGATGGAACCTATTCCAAAACCTACCACAATCTAGCAGAAATTAAGCAACACAAATTCATTCTGGAAGCAGCACTAAAGGGAAAGTCAGCAGCTGAGTGCTTTGAACAATTGTTTGATGACAAGTTTTGAACTTGATTGGCAATGAAAGTTTTCAATATGCTGCACAGAAGAATAATTGCATCTTTAAGTTATCGTGTGAATGCATAAAGAAGTTCTTAGGTGTACTGCCCCTCACTGGACACCATGCTGTGCTCTTCTATATTTGATGGCCTTGTTGAATATGAATTTCATAAAATTCCTGGTTTTTTTCTGATAGCCTGAGCATCGATAAATAGTTCAATTGATATTACAGATATCTGAAAACGTTCATTTAAAAAGAAATTATTTTGCTGTTTAACGATGCTGTCAATTGCCAGAATCACTCAGCGTCACCAATGAGACAGAATTTCATCCTGTGGGAGTTCTTTTACATGCCAGTAAATCTACTGACATGGAGCTGTCATTTTTAAGCACACTTAAAACCATCAGTCTGGGCCAGTTTTGAACCCATGACCTTGGGATCAGTAGGCTAGCATCTAACCAACTGAGCAACCCAGACCAACAGGAAAAAAAAGTTCATCTGCAAGAAATGAGTCAGATTTGGATTCAAACAATGGTCCGTGTTTTGTTTACGAAGTGGTTATTTTTATCACATGACAATCTATGAAGGAAATTTCAAGGATTTAAGTGAAAACATCAACGAAGTGTCTGTATCAGACTGCTGTTTTGAGTTTCCTTCTAATGAAAACTCCCATCAGAAATTAGTATAAGGGTGACAAAAACTACTCAAAAGAATCAAGTTGATAACTGCCCCATGGAAAGTGTGAACAGCATGAAAAAGAAACCAAGAAGAACTTAGAATTACAGATTTGATAGCAATATGGAGATTATGGTTGTAGTGAGGAAAGATAAGAGTTGTGTAAAACTACTGTTAAACCCTGAAATAGTACATCCAATAAACCAAGTAAAGAGATGGAACAAAGCTGAGACTAAACAAGTAAATGTTCCACAACCAAGAATAATAGCAGAATATAGCAAGCACATAGGGGTGTGCTTGCTATATTCTGGAATGGAATATGCAAAAGTACCATGTGAGAATTCGAGGTAAGAAAATTAAATGGTACTTTCCATTGTTCACCAATGCAATAGATGTATCACTAGTCAATGCCCATGTGATCTGCTGTCTCACAAATGAAAATATTCCACTGCTCCAGTTCAGAAGGAAGGTGGCAAAAGACCACCTTGCTTAATCATCCACAACTTCTGATCCAAAATTGGCAGGTTGTCTGTCATGCTCCTATTCCAGTTGAACCAGTGTTATATGCAATGTGGGACTGCAGATTGAATGCTTGCTATGTGTCACAAAAAGTAAATCAAAATGTAAAAAGAGTGTCACCTCCCATGATCCTCATTTGAGTATCATTTAAAATACCTGGTGAGTCAGCTGCCCTTATTTTTTGGAAGGTAGGCCACGCATCAAACGTCATGTGTGCTGTAGTTCAGTTTTCTGCTTACTAAAATGTATTGCTTGACGTTCTTAAAGAGACGAATGCGCAAAATTCAGAAGAACAGTGTTTTAAGGGACAGAACATACTCCTCGCTGAAGTACACCTCAAAAGCATACAACTCCTTTACTAAGAGCGAATTCCGGTTTCCAGCCGATTTTATTAACTTTAAAGCAGTGCAATTCAGTAATAATATTAAAATGCCTAGCAAAGGATTAAAGGTGTCTTAAAAGGCTAAATTACCAACTAAGGTTGCGAAGTGGCAATGTCATAGCGCCTGGTATACACGTTCTACCTTCAACTTGGAGTGCTCTTTCAGTCAAGAGTCCAAATAGCTAAATAGAATTATGACTGTCCTGTGCGCTAACCTCAGGGGCAGAGGTTTGCATCTCGGCATTGTACAATTTTTTTCTACTCATCAAAACTTGGAAACCGAATTCACAATAATTTTAAAGTCCTTGAGGGTTTAGGACATACTTTAAATCATTTTTGACTGTCTGCATTTTATAATAGAATAAGTACGAGTTCTGCCCCATTGGACTGGCATGATGCAGTGCCAACTCCCTACATTCTCCATTTGTATGCCTTCACATGATATTTTGTACCATTTCTTCAAGATGTATTCAACAGATAAGCACATTATGCTTTTGATCCATGGAGAAGCAAGAGCCAGTGCACAATCATTTAGGCATCTATACTGGGAAAGTTCTCCTAGTAGATAACAGCAATACTATAAAATGTAAATAAACAATTACGAATTAAAATAACCACTTTAAACACAAGAATTGTTCAACCAATGTTATTTGTGTATATTACATGGTAAAAAAAATTTGTACATGCAGGAGATTTGAACCTCTACATCAGATGGATTATGTACCAATCATGTGCTCGTTCCAACTGAGCAAAATAGAACTTCAGAAATAAACATTCTGTTTAACATGTAGTTGTTACTTAGATAGAACTTAGCATAGGGACTGATGTTTTCATAAAACGTGGATTGCATAAAACTGGAAAATAAGGGACAGCTGACTCACCTGGCATATTGTTGCATTGGCATAGAATAGCTATGCAACGCTTAGTGCTGTGTGACAGAGTTGACTGAGATCATTCATTAGACTGTTATTCTATGGCTGTTGCCATGTTAGGGATCCTGTTGAAGTGACAAAGATAACTGAGTTATTTTTGTCACACTGGTCTCAGGAGTGAGATATGGAAACCATAATGGAGACAATGCTCGAGAAACTGTTAGCCAAGATGGGCATAATAAGAAATGAAGAGCTTTCAAAGTGAAATGAAAATAGAAATAAAGGTACAAATGAAATCCAGAATGGACAAGATGGAAAGTGAAACAATAGAGAAGATTAAGGTGAAAATGGAAAGTGTAAAGGAGGAAATGAAAACCGAGATCACCAAGATGAAAATAGAGCTGTTGGTGAAGATTGACTGGTAGCTGGTTGGCATTAAGGAAGATGTGGAAGACTTTGGCCAATGAGTTAATGCCCTGGAGGATGTCGGGGAACGTCCTAGCACCCTGGAAGACAAAGTTGACAATTTTAGGCACTTAAAGGTTGAGATACCAAAATGTAACATAACATCCGCACGCACAAGCCACCCAAGTATAACAACATGTTGACCCTTGAAGTCTTCTGCAGATAATTCACACTGTCTACAACCGATGGTTCACAGAAGATGGGCAGCAGAAGTACTGAACATGATCCTGTCAGTGGCATCCCAAAACATCTGGGAGGTTCTTGGAAACAGTTCAGAAATCATCTGGCTGCAGCTCATTGCAGCCAGCTCAAGTCAATGCTGCAACAGCCAGAAAGATGCTATAGGAGTTCACCTTGGGTAATGAACTGTGACAAGGGCTCTGTTGAACCTCAACTGGATATGTCGATGAGGTGCATGATGCTGAAACATGTCACTGTCTGATATTTGGCAAATATGAGACCTTGGACAATACGCGACGGCTGTGCTGAGAATGGAGACGGCTAAGGTAACAATGGCCTCTTCTGGAAGATCTAGAGTATTTGGTTCATGTGGGACAGAGGAACATCCCTAGGACAATTTTCCAGAGGTGTATATTGGGAGTGTGGCAGGCCAGGACATTCAGTGAGGCACTGTCTGAAGAGCAAATGGAAATTGAGTACCAGCGTGACAATGTGGTACATCAGAGCTGTCATCACCGATACTTTGAGTGATGCTGCAGACCTTGTGCAGGGAAATGGACATCATCTGATGGGTATACAGGAGCTGGTACCAGATATTGGCAGGCATAGGTGCAGCTGTGATCGTGATGTGACCTGAAATGCCAGAGCGCTTGCTATTGAAGAAACCAGATTGGCCCTAAAGATAATTTTGGCATTGAGCAATGCCTTGTTGGGGTTGACCTTAGGGCAGAGTGTTTCAAGTCTCTGGATGTTCATCACGACAGTGGCTGAGGAGGTAATTCTGGGTCTGGACACCTTCAGGACTCGAGGTGATGATCAATGTCGGCAGAAAGATGCTCTAAGTCGGACAAGATGAGGTAACGCGCCAAAACTCCAGCAAATATCTTGAGATCTGCAGGGTCACCATGGAGGAGGTTACATTTGGGCCTGTCAGGAGCAAGGTGTCTGCAAGATGGACTAATAAGGACAACAGTCATAGAATTTCATGAGTGCAGGATGGCCTGTCGAACACACCTGAATGGAGGGTGCCATCCAACTACAAGGCCCACACTAAGAGGATTGGTGATGCAGCGTTCAAAGGCTGCCCCAAGGTAAGCTACTGATGGCGCTGGTTAGGAAGACCAGCCCTGAGGAGGGAGCAGTGTTGTGTTGGTATAGAACAGCTATGCAATGCTAAGCACTGCGACAAAGTTGACAGAGCATTTGCTAGATTGAGATTCTATGTCTATTATGTTGTTAAGGATCTTGTTAGATTGTGAGCCTAGAATTAAAAAAAAATTGTTATTTTGTGTTATTGAGGCCAGTTCTGATGTAAGTAGAGGAAAGGAAATAAAGAGGAAATGATAAAAAGATAGATTGAATTATTTTGTCACAATATTATTTATTTCAGGGTTACATAACCTTTTTTATTTGTATTGCTTTTTTCTAATCCCAATGTCAATCAGATAATTAAAAAGTAAATACAGGTTGAAAAAGAAATTTGGCAGTTAATGGGTTATAGAATGTATCAACTCTGTTGATGATGTAGACATTTCCTTTGCTGTAATTTTGACAGAAAATAAAACATTCTAAATATGCCAAACAATATACTGCTTGATGGAAATGCTGTAGTGGAGGGTGGCTTTTCTGTGAATAAATCAGTTTTGATAGAAAACATGCATGAAGAGTCAATTTTTCCACAAAGACATCTGGCATCTCCAATTTGTACTGTGAAGGTGTCAGATATGTACCAGCTAATCAGAGAATGTTGCTGAGAAGTGCTTGTAGAAATGCCAGATGACAGGAAAATAAGTTGAGAATGTAAGAATAAGTGTCAGGATTAGCAAGTTAGAAGATGAAAAAAAGATAAAAAGAATGGAGTCACAAGTATATGAAGCCACTTTTGAAGAAAATAATCCATCTGAAAGAAAATATGTTTCAGAGTGATATTTTGCACATCTTGTCTCTGGGTACTTGTCATGTTCACATGTAATTAGTTAACTTATTGTCTAAATGGAAAGTTAAATTTTGATTATCTTCCTTTCATAGAAGTTTGAAAACAGTGTTGTTGTAATTAATTTAATTTAAAAGGTGAGTAACACTGAACAACACTTACAACATATTTTTCCGGGACGCTTTTCGAAGGTTAACTTTCCTTCATTATCAACCGGACAATAACTGGGTTTCCATGGTGTTTCATGGTGCAGATGGTGATGCTTCTTCTGGTGTTTCTTCTGGTGGCGGTTCAATAAACTTACTGAAAATGTCTCTCTGAGGAATGTGGAAATTAAATACTCGGTTTCTATTTTTTAAAATAAAGATTTGTTCCCATGTGGACAGTTCTTGTTTTCCGGTTATATGTTTGAGAAGTTTCGGTTCGAGCTTTAGGTCATGATTTTTTGTCCAAAAGTGAAATGCAACTGCTGATTTTTCTAATTGTTTACTCTTAATGTTTCTAACGTGTTCCTTGGATCTAATTTCTAAATTTCTTTTGGTTTTTCCTATGTATATTTCATTACAATCACTGCATTCAATTTGGTATATGCCAGATTTTTTGTTAGGTGGAATAGCATCTTTGATGTTTGAAAGTAGTAGGTTTTTTATGGAGTAATGGTTTACTGCTGCTAGCTCAATGTTGTATTCCTTGAACACCTTTTTAAATTTATCAAAGGCCCATGGATGATATGTGAATTTTTTGAATATCATTTTTGTTTTTGCTGCTGTGAGAGTTGTAGTTTCTTTTAATAATTTTTTCTTTTCTGCTTGTTTTACCTTTTTATCTACTAATTCTTTGGGGAAGCCGTTTTTTTGTGCTATTTCAATTATTTTGTAATATTCTGTTTTATATTCTTCTGCTGAAGGAGGGATGTTCACCAATCTATGTGTTAAACTATTGAAAATTGCTTGTTTGTGGCTTCTTGGATTGTAACTATTAGCTTTTATGTAGTTGTCTGTCCTCAGAGAGACATTTTCAGTAAGTTCATTGAACCGCCACCAGAAGAAACACCAGAAGAAGCATCACCATCTGCACCATGAAACACCATGGAAACCCAGTTATTGTCCGGTTGATAATGGAGGAAAGTTAACCTTCGAAACGCGTCCTGGAAAAATATGTTGTAAGTGTTGTTCAGTGTTATTAATTAACTCAGCTTTTAAATTAAATTAAATTTTGATGCTTGTCATTATTTTTACTCTATGCATTTACTGTCCAAAATAGTGTATTTTAACGTCTGTAAAGCCAGCAATATTGGTTGTAATTAAGGCTTGGATTTTTAGGTAAATATTTTGTTTGCGTCCTAATACAAACTTGAAACTGAGTTTAATGTTCTGAATATACACACTGGAGCTAATATTTCAAGTTTTATTGCACATAAAAATGCATATTTTCTTATTTTTGAATGTAAATATTAAAAAAAAAAAAGCTATTAATAGTGAAGCAATACAAATCTAAAGGTTTTAACCAATCTTAGAGACTATAAGCTTACTTATCTTAATATCTGCTGAAAATTCTTGAATTCAAGTCTTTAAGATTTTTTGTTAAAACCTTTAGATGTGTAAATAAATATTTTCAGATACATGAGTTACACAGAAATCACAGAGGAAACCTTTTTAAAAATAATTTTCACATATTTACATAGTCACATAAAACCAAAAGCAGAATTGTTTTTAACAAGTCGCCGTCCTACTTCTTTAATGCTCAATTACATAGACCAGATGTTACAATTTGTTATCCATTGTTGGAAGAACTGTTGTCAGCTATAGTATCCCTTCATTGGAAGGAAATAAACATCTTACTTTCTCAAGCTACATGAGCCTGCAAGATAAGAATGGGAAATTCAACTACCATGTGCTTGATTAAGCATCTGTTATTGCTTCACAGCCCTCTAGCCTAAAGACTAGTGGTCATAAAACTGCATAGTCAGTCATTTATGAATCTGCAAAGTTTATACAACTTTATAGTTGTGTTGTGGTGTTGGGAAGTAACATATTGACAGTTTTGAATTCATAGTGGATTAAATATGCACATAGTGAAAAGTAGTGCAAGGTACTGAGCGCAACAGTATGCTGCAAAATTTAAGGGTATTTTCATTTGTGATGGTAAAATTGTGTATTGTTAGTCATTTGGTAAAGCTACAACAGTGGACCATTGTAAGTAAAAGTGGTAGCAAAAAAAGATAACTGTCTCACACTTTACAATAAGAAAAAAGTTTTATTAATGATCCAATGCCAAGCATAGCCAAGGATTGAGGAATTTTCTTCAAAATCTTCATGTCGCATCCTTATAGGATATTAAAGTTAAAACCAACTTTTGTTTTTACTGACTCCTCATTTTTGAGTTATGCTATCCACAGGCACACTGACACAAACTGATAGACACACACACAAGCATTTTTCTAAAAATGCCCTTTTTTTCTTTTTTAGTTATGGGGGCCTCAAAACATTTCCGGTCGAAATCTCGGCATTGAATTTTTTGGTAGAATACAATACTTATTTTACTTACTAGACATACTGTACACACGCACACACACATTTTTTTCATTGCCCAATTGCACTTCTTTTTGTTTTCACTTTATCTAACAACTGAAAATCTGACCTAATTTCTCACTTTTTGTATGGAACAAACCACTTCCAGCATGTTTTTCTACTGGTTTTAAACCATTTTTCAGATAATGCTTACCTCCAATTGTCTATCCCTTTACATTGTAATGCAATATGTTCAATATCCTCCTTATTGCCACATAAGGAATATAGGTTTTGGGGGTTGTGATTGATCCTATCATAGTCATCTGCAAATAGTCACCCAGGAATCTGTATATTATTTATGACGTAATTGTCGTTACTAATCTCTATAAACATATAAAAAATAAATCCATTAAACTTGGACTTGCCCACTTGTGGGGCAGGGTAGCATGTCTGTGTCACTCAAGAGGTCCTAAGATCGAATCTCTGTTAGGGCGAGTTACCTGGATAAGGTTTGTTTCCTATATCCTGAAAGATGAATTTTGGTTAACGTTTAGCTCTTATGGACCCCTGGCTCGTTTGAGCATCATTTCATGCATTGTCCAATATTACCTAACCAGTTAAATAACATCAATCCTTTAAAAGAAAAAAGAACTACATTTTTTGCAGCTTTATTGTGGACCTTTATTTCGATTTAATTCTTTAGTTACTATTATGTGCTCAATTGTTAAGCAAAAGATATTCCCTTTGTACAAGGCTACAGTAGTATTCACTACACATGTCACATTATGACCTTGCTCAATTTATATCACAATAATTGCAATTCAACGTGGTTGTATGCTTTCTCTAAGTCATCAATGACAAAATATAACTTGTCTCTTTTGTATTCTAAATACTTATCCACTAGTGTTTTTATGATAATATACGAGTATTGTCAACCATTTTTCTCTCCATTCTGAAACCTATTTGAAATTCTGAAAGAATATTGTGCTCTTCAACTGATTTCCTCCAGTTCTCTGATACATAACTGTTGATTTTTATTGCACTAAATGCCTCGTTATAACCTTAACTCTTTCTGCATTAAAACACCATTCTTTAAGAAAATCAATTGTAATATTATCTATCCTAGTTGCTTTATTTTTCTTCATTAGGAAAACCTCCTTTATTACTTTCATTTTTTATCATCCAAGTTATATGGCTATTTCTAATTCTCGACTGGGTATGCAAAAGCAGTTAAGTCAAAGAATATCGAAAATGAGTTCTCCACAGCCTTTGATGTAATTTTGTGTGCTCTACCCAAGTGTCTAATTGGTTAAGTCATATCACTTAACATGAGTGTGCAAAAGGAGGTATGTCATGAAGTCATCAGTTGAGTGTGTGCAAAGACAGTTTAGTCTCTCACTTTTGACTTAACTTATTTTACACCATCAAACCAGCAATGCAAAATTGATTAAGTCAGTACTAGAGTTGATTTAACTTGCTGTGCACTACAAATTTAAATGACCTACCCAACTTGACACTACACCTATCTGATGACTGTTTATTTTCATTGCATTAATATGAGGATTGAGTAACGCAAAACAACTAACTCTGACTTGTCAACAATACACAAGAAAAAATAAATGAAACTCTGTATATCATTTCAATAAAAACACAGAGAAACTACTTTTATGAAGAATATTTAAATGGTATTCTTGGACAACATATTGGTAGGACAATATACAAAGCTATGTTTGATGACCTTGAACTACAGAAACTAAAAGTGCACGGATACCAGATATGTGATAGACTTAAGCTGAAGATATAGAGATCTCTGAAGGCAATAAATTCTTGAGTTTGAGAGTAAGAAATGCACCCAAGAAAAGGTTGACTTGTCAAGTCACTCTCAAGAAATGATCCTACAAGGAAGACCACATTGGACTTAGTACAATGCTTGCCAACTCCACTAGTCAGTAGCTCCATTGCCTTTTACAAAAGACAGCTATGGAGCTGAAACTTCATGTTCACTGGTGTGATGACAAGCAAGCTGTTTCATGTAGCACAAAAGACAAGTCTTAAGAGGGACTAATAAATAGGATCTTTACAATTAATTTAAACAACTTCATCTAGATGTAAAAATAGCTTATGTATTCCAATTCCTGCCAAGGACAAAACAAAAACATTCACATTACCATAATGTGTATGGTTGCTATTCAGGAACACCCAATCCCTCAATCTATTGACCACTAATTCCTAATATTAGGTCATACACACATGGAGAGCGATGGAGATCATGTGATCATAGAAAAAAAGAATGGAAGTATCATGTTCCTATTCATCATCCTCACTACTGGATGCAGCTTTTTTATCAGGAAAGAACAAGCCATTTGTGGTCAGTGAAATGTCTAAAGAGGACCTTTATGACTTTTCAGCATTGATGGAAAAAGAACTCGTGCAATGAAAGGTTGGCATAACTGGATAAAAAATTATTTGGAGGGACATGCAATGGCTCTGTTTTCAAAAGGTTTCCTTTGGGCAATTATTTCTCAAGTACAAGTTAAGGAAACATGATTTCAGTTTTGCCAGTTTTCTCAGAAGAGGAAATAAATCTGCAGGTATCGAAGTATTCTGGTCCAAATGCAGTAAGTCTAGAAAAAATAGGACTACTGGACGTACTTTCGTTTATCTCGGCCACATTCTGGGAATTCTAGAGCACTGAAAACATCTGAAGTTTTTAGTTTCTAATTTATTCTTACTTTAGAATCTTGTTGCTTCAGTGTTAATAGCTTCAATTTTTCCTTATCTGACAGTGCTCTTAGTACACTTCAATACTGATACCAATGACGATATTGAGTGAAGAATGTGTTTTTATTATTCATTATATTTTGGATGGTGAAAACAGTTTCATAGAAATTTAAGGAAAGTATATGACACCAAAGTCATAGTAAAATGTCTTTTGTTTCTTTACTTAGTGTTATGTTATATTTTGCCAAGTTCTTTAAATTTAACAACATGTTATAAAAGGCTAAAACATAATATTTACTATGCGATTATAAGGTATTTTCAAATACTGCAGTGATATTGGGGTTGTCTCCTTAGTGCAGTGGTAGTACTTCTGCTTACCAAGCAAGAGACCAAGGTTTGATTCCTGGCACTACTGTGGGGATTTTCTCCCACTGGGAGAACTGGCACAGGGTGCACTCAGCCCCATTAGGTCTCTGAGACATCAATCGAGAAGCTACTTGATTGAAAAGTTCAGTCCTTGTTGCGTAGACTGCATAACTGGCTGGGAGGGACCGGGCTGCTGAGCACCAGTACTGCACCACACTCTGTAACACCTGTGGTAGTTAGAGGTGGGGGATGCAGCGGCTAGGCAGTAAGGGCTGTTGCACCTTGGGTTATTACTATTACCACAGTAACAGTACCACAGTCTTGTTTCATTATCCTCGTACAATTTTTATGCTGTCATTTTCTCAAGTTCTATTAAATGTGAATGCTATATATAAGTATGGTGGTATTTTATCCATATGGAAACTATAAGAATTGATTACATATTTAAAAATACAGTTTCATTGTATATTCTAATGACAAACAAATCTTCCACTGAAACCATTAATACAACATTTGTTTGGAAGCGGATATGTCAGAATGTACTGTAAAAAAATCATGTAAGTCACACATCCACCTTCCAACCCTTCAGATAATCCTTATATATGGTATGAAGATTTACAGGAATTAAAGCAACTTGACATGTATATTTACAGTATTAACCAACGAATATGTTTTTGCAAAATGTGTTTTGGCACATAAGGAATTTGGGAAATTGATTTTAATCTTTAATTTAATTTTTCTCATTATGCGGTTTTTTTGACTTAACCACTTTTGCACATCCAGTCGAGAATGTCCAGCATTGGGTAAACTTGAACTACTCAAAAGGAGTGAAGTGCCTAAAGATAGGTCGAGGCGATTGATACTCATCTGTAAGCATAGAAAAAGTTACCCTTTAAAGAATTTGTCAGGTATCTGACATAGTTTAAGTGGATGCATTTGCATTTTGTTTACATAATAATTTTGGCCAGTGCAACTTAGCTATCCATTGATATAATGCTGATAACTGCATATCTTACAGGTGATGATTAATTGCACTGCACCTAAAAAGTATTGTTTTTAGTTTCCACATGGTATCAGTTAACTTTAAGCATTCTGTTTTATATGTGAGGAAATTCTTCCTTCTATGAAAATATAAATTCATGTGGCATTTAATGCAAAATATATTGTATCAAAAGTAACACAATTATTATTTTTGAAACTTCAATTTTATTTGCAATATTCTCTTTAAAAATTGTTCTTTGCAAGATACAGATGGCTGCTTGTTTCAGTATTTCATTCTTTCTAAAGAAATTTCACAAAAATCTGTTCATGGAATTTTAAGTTTGCAATTGATAATTCAAATTGCCATTCATGCTTCATAACTATGGTTATAAATATTATATTATAGTATTTATATGTTTGGCCAGAAGTCTACTTAATGCATATAAAGAAATATTTCAGTTTTTTCAGTAACTTAAAAGTTCTAGTGTAAATGATTTACACAAAATTAATAAGGTGGTTTGGTATGCCCAGAATCAGGGGTGTAAATGTGAGTGTGCATTAGTGAATGATACTAATTATTTAATAATCAATTTGTCCATATATAACCAACATTTCAGAATTGCCATTAGGAAAAACATGACGTGTGCCAAATTGTATGTTTATTTATAAAAATTAAAACTACAACTGGTAAAATTATTCAGAGTTGACCATCTATATCATATTGGTCTAAAAATAAACTACTTTTTATCCAGATATCGCCCTCAAAAAGTTAAGATGTTGCTTATGTCCACTATCTTGTCTTACATACTCTTGCCGCAAAAAAATATGCTCATTTGCAGCAGTACAACCAGCGTTTGTAACAAAATCTAACAGCAAGGCATTTTATTATGTATTAATACCAGTATTTTATCGGCATTAATATTCTGTAGGTTTAGCTCGTAATTCAATTTCAGCCGGATACTCATCACTATTGTACCGGTATGATTCCCATCATTTCCTTCATAGATAATGCCAAGAAAGCCAGATTTAAGTCGATAGGAATGACCATTAAAAGTGAAAATCATCATCAAGCCTAAAAATTCAGCATAGCTGTGATGCAAACTTCAAGCTTACAATTGTACATATGCCAAAATATGGTACGGGTATGTTAGGTATTATGTTGCATCATGAGTTAGAACAATTTTTTACAGTGCATACATCTCACATGTAAGTACAACTAAATTTCTGGTAATGTTTCTCCTGTCAGTGTGCAGCTTTTTTTCATGTAAAATATTTTGTTATATCTTCCTTGGAATTTAGGGATGCTGCTTATATGCAGTGGCAGCTTATTTTTGCGCAAATACAACATGTCGGTCAGTAAATTAATTTTTTTATTTATAAACAATATTATTAGCACATATATTTTGGCTCAACTTTCCAACATGTGACACAAGACTTTTTCAAAGTTCATGAGTGGGATAATTTTTTGAAATCCAGCTTCACATTTTTTTATGTAATGTGTATTTGGAATTCTTTATTTGGGTGATTTCATGCACCTAGCTGTTAATGTGACTGCTCCCGCAGATCATTGGTAGTGTGCCTGCCTATGGCGCAGGGATCAGAGTTCCACACACTGTACTGGCAGCTACTTGAATAAAGAAGTAGCGGCCCCTGGTCATGAAGACCACATAACCAGCTGGGAGAGATAGGAGCACTGACCACATACCACCCTCCAGTACTGCAGCCCACTCAGTATGCCTGTGGCATGCAGAGGTGGGGGATGCAGTGGCTGGGCGGTAGGCCTTGGCCTGGATAGGGCTGTTGTGCCACAGGGTTAGTTTTTTTTGGGTGCATGTCATTTTCCCAGTGCATGTCCACCATTGTGACCATTGTCAAATTGGCGGTGTGAGGCATAGTGTTGTCTTGGAGAAGGATGACATCTCTGATGGGTATACGACGTCTTTTGCTTCAGTAGGCAGCTTTTACAGACCTTAACAATTGGCAGTAGTAAGCTGCAGTCACTGTACGTTGATCATGAAGAAAATCAACCAACTGCTTATGCGATTCCTTCAACAGTGGAGCTCTCAAACGGTACGGATGTTGTCATCTGTGAGATTTGACCTTGGGTGTCGAGCATGACTTTCGTTTTCCACAAATTCTCGGCCACCCTTAAATTGTCTGGCACAAGTAAACTCTTGATTCTGTGACAGTGTAGTGTCCCCAAACTGTGCCCTTAAACGAGTTAAAATCTCCGAAGGTTTAGCCCCTTCATTGTTAAAAACTTGATAATAATGCATTGCGCAACAGACGAAGGAACCTCTTGCTCACTCATGGCTATACTGATGCCAGAACCTAGCGAACCAGCCAACAAAGCTAGTTCCCCATCCCTAACACACCAACCTTCAACCCCCACACTCCACTGCCCCGCTTTGAACTGCTTCCTCCATGATATGCAACAATTACCCTTTATATTTGAATTACCCTCGTACCATGACGATATTGATTAATGAAAAGATCTGTTCTTATTGCTGTTTAGGGTGTTTTCAAATCTGTATCATTGTACCACTGTACCATTCTTTATTTTTTTATAAGGAGCTTCAAAGCTTATCTTTGCATGCAACAGTGAGTCAGTTTTATGAATAGGTTTGCTATTAGCTTGGGGTTCAAGTATACATAGAATGGCCATTGGTTCTTTTGAAACTCTTATGACAAATAATATATATTGTGCACTCTAGGGCCCTGATTAGGCAATTCTGAGAATGGTACATGTTGCGGAACTAATGTATAATCTCTTTCTTGTTTAGGTTGGTAGGTATGGTATATTGCATTTTTATTATTTAGTAGATTTAAGAGTGTTATGTACATATTCACAGTATTGGGTAGCAATTCGATTTCATGTGTATCAAAAGTCTAGCTCTGAAACATGTTCTTTGAGGCTCTTGATAAATTCTGGAATGTCAACTATGTCAGGAACAAAAATTGGAGGTGATTTATGTGCTACAGGTACTTCGGAAGATGCCTGGAAGTTACATAAGTTCTCAGTAATGTCCTCTAATGTCTGAAAACCATGGTGAATCAGCACTGCTGTACAGTATATATTGCAGATTGAGCTACAGGGGATGTATAGAGATGTTTGTTTCTTACAGCAAACATATTGCTATTTAGACATGTTTAAAGCATTAGGCATATCTTCATTTGCAATATTAGAATGTAACATACTCTGTTTTCCCTTTAGGTTATGGTTAGAATCTGTTGTTGTTGCAGGCATATTGGTGTTAATGTGTTTACTCTGTTTTGTGATGCAGTCTTTAGAGGTCCCATAGGTTCTTGAATTAAGACTTACATGCTTGATTCAGCATCTGAGTATTCTTCAGCATGTTATCTTAACTGCATTAATTGCCTATCCAAACGCCTAAGGGGTTGGAGTAAAATATGAAATTTTAAAATCATAGGTAAATAGTTTGTAAGCATTAACAGAATACCCGTGACAACATTGTTCAACTCCTTGAAAATGACAACCATGAAGCTCTTTTTTCACTTTAAAAAAAAGTGATGGCCCTGTTCACAAAATCTGACTCCTGTTGTAACCTTCCGAGCCGTTGTTGACATGTCGCAGTGAGCCTTCCCTTCCTCCTTCAGCACAGGTACTATCCATTTTGCCCAAACTCTTTGATAGCCAAGAGAATGCAAACTATATGTCCTAGGGTTCCATAAGACAAATTCATTATCTCTGCAACTTTCACAATTGTATTGCTGAAGACCTCCATTTTGCTGTTACAGATCTTCCAGAGCATGAAGAATCTTGAAGGTCTTCATGCTTAGTGCACCATTTCAAACGTTCTGTAGGAGTTTAGTTTAGAAGAACAAAAACATTTTATCTATGCGTGTTGCTTTGATTTCAGTTCAATTTTGGATACAGTTATCACCACCTCAGGTATCAGTCTCTCTCAACTGAATCGTTCTGCATTCACAGCATTGCTAGACAAAGATTTCACCTTTCCGCCGCTAGCAGCTGTTATGTTCCAGGACGGTTTATTCAAATATAATTAAATTAGTTTGGTTATTTATTGATACACAAGTTCAAATAATTATTAATACACTCTCATATGATGCAGATAAAGTGCAGCAGAAGCGTAGTACTCATAAGTATAAACCAGCACTAACTTTGAGTACTTAATGTGCCTCATTGTGATTAAATTTTAATTTAAACTGTTGAAAATGCAGTAGTGCATGTCAGATTTAAGGCTTTACGGAAAGATTAGAGTAATTAATTTCACATATGATCTAGATGAATTTAAATTGAGTAAAATATTTTCAGACTATTATACCCTCTGTTTTTCTTTCAATAGGTTCATGTAACAGCAGATGCACCACATGGAGTCAGCTGGGATTCCAAGAAGCATACAGGCTATGTCGGACTTAAAAACCAAGGTGCCACCTGTTATATGAATTCCCTCCTACAGACCTTATATTTCACTAATCAACTTCGAAAAGTAAGTAAAATGTTTAAGCTCTCAGAAGTACAGAATATTTTACTGTTCAAACCCTGGTTCATTATAATGGGTATTACACATAGCAGTGAGGTAATGTAATTGATTTTTTCTAATTAAGAAATAACATTAATGCAAATAAACAATTCATCTTCTTGTCAAGAAGATACAAATTGGAAATTGTGTTTGCCATTGCCATTATATAATTTAGAAGATTATTATAGTATTGTTCCTCACTGAAAATAATCCAATAACTGAAGACCCTGTAAAGCCATAAATAAAATCACAGGAAAGTGATATAAAAATGTGGATTGCAGAGTTTTAAAAATTTTTTCTTTTAAACAACGTACACATTTGAAATGAACAGTTACCAGTTGAATTTAATATTACAGAAAGAGAAATTGTAGATCCATCAGACAAAAAAATTGAATTACATGTGTTAAAATTAGGTTCAAGTTGGGAAAACTACTTGTACTGATATTTGTTGAACTTCTACAAAAAATTTATGCTTTGAACCAAAGTATACACTCACTTCCATTTCTAATGTCTTTAGTAGAGCATTGGTTCTTAAGTTTGTATGTTCCCATAAGAAGAAACTGCGTGTGCACTGTCACATTCAAGCAAGGCACCCAGAGTATCTTAATGGAACACTCAACAAATCTGGTGTGGTCTTCAAAAATCATGCATCACATCAAGCAAGTTGATAGTCACTCCCTTTTTAACTTTTGTTTTTTTAATTGTCTAGTTAGTGTAGCTACTTCAAAAGCAGAATCTTTGCAGCACAAAGATTGTTTATCACAATAAAAAGGTTTCCAGTCATCAACCTGGTTACTTTTGTTTCAAGAAAAGGCACCCCGGATGTTTAAGCTGTTGCTTTAACCCTGCCCTCTTTACTGTTGACATAATGGAACTAAGAGCTGCAGTTATTTGCAATCCAAGCACTCATGGACTGAGCAACTTTAACCCATTTATCAGGTTAGCAATTCTGCTTTCCAGTTTATGGCAGAAAAGATATAACTGGTGATGCAGTCAAGTTGCTGCCCATGTTCTTTTAGAAACATAGAACTTGTTGCAACTATAATTTTTGCAAAAGTTAAAGGCATATGGAGGCGGACCATACTGCAGACTCCAGCAAATCCTAAGCTTGCCCCTCCTACCAGTGCTGCCGAATGTGGCACACACATCTCACACGCTTATGTATAGAGCCTCTGCCGGTACTCACACTACGCTTGGCAACAGCCTCCTGCTTGAGCATTGGCTACCGTTCACATGCCTTTAACTTTTGCGAGCAGCATAGTGTCATTAGAGCTGGGATTTTTATGGAGTGTCACTTAGCAAAATATGTAGTGAAATATGTGGAATAGGGAAAATATGTAATATTAAATATTTAATTCTAACTTATAATTTTCTTAGTTACAACACTCGAAACATATTTAAATATTGTTTCTTAGCGATTATGTATTTTTCAATATTTTCTGGGGTCGTTGAAAGATGTTTGTCACTGAGAATGTTCTTACAAAGATCTTTCCACGTCATATGATTTAACTGTGGCAAATTTTAGGAAAGGAATTTTTCCTGGAGAAATGTCCTCGGGTGGATCAGCATCATCTCCATTTAGAATTGGAATAAACTATGAAATTTAATTTAAAAGGTGAGTCAATTAATAACACTGAACAACACTTACAACATAGTTTTCTGGGACACGTTTTGAAGGTTAACTTTCCTCCATTATCAACCGGACAATAACTGGGTTTCCATGGTGTTTCATGGTGCGGATGGTGATGCTTCTTCCGATGTTTCTTCTGGTAACGGTTCAATTAACTTACTGAAAATGTCTTTTTGAGGAATGTCGAAATTAAATACTCTGTTTATATTTTTTAAAATGAAGATTTTTTCCCATGTGGACAGTTCTTGTTTTCCGGTTATGTGTTTGAGAAGTTTCGGTTCTGGCTTTATGCCATGATATTTTGTCCAAAAGTGAAATGCAACTGCTGATTTTTCTAAATGTTTACTCTTAATGTTCCTAACGTGTTCCTTGGATCTAATTTCTAAATTTCTTTTGGTTTTTCCTATGTATATTTCATTACAATCACTGCATTCAATTTGGTATATGCCAGATTTTTTGCTAGGTGGAATAGCATCTTTGATGTTTGAAAGTAGTAGGTTTTTTATGGAGTAATGGTTTACTGGTGCTAGCTGAATGTTGTATTCCCTGAACACTTTTTTAAATTTATCAAAGGCCCATGGATGATATGTGAATTTTTTGAATGTCATTTTTGTTTTTGCTGCTGTGAGAGTTGTAGTTTCTTTTAATAATTTTTTCTTTTCTGCTCGTTTTACCTTTTTATCTACTCATTCTTTGGGGAGGCCATTTTTTTGTGCTATTTCAATTATTTTATAATATTCTGTTTTATATTCTTCTGCTGAAAGAGGGATGTTCACCAATCTATGTGTTAAACTATTGAAAATTGCTTGTTTGTGGCTTCTTGGATTGTAACTATTAGCTTTTATGTAGTTGTCTGTCTGCGTTGGTTTTCTGTGAATACCGAAATTTATTCTATCCTTGTTTTTGATTAATTTTAGATCTAAAAATGGTAATTTATTATCTTTTTCTACTTCCACTGTGAAATTTATACTTTTGTCCTGTATGTTCAGAAGTTTTAATGCATCACTGATGTGTCTTTTTGGAACTATTGCAAATATGTCATCTGCGTATCGCTGCCAGAGTTTGAACATCCACGGGAAACCTTTTGTGATCCTTATTTCCAATGAACTCATGTAAATATCTGCTAAGAATGGCGAGAGAGGGTTGCCCATTGCTAAACCTGAAGTTTGACGGAAATACTTTGTTTGGAACTGGAAGAAATTTTGTTCTGTGCATAATTTGGTGAGTTCTATGTATTCTGCAATTTCTGATGATAACATTCCAAGTGATTTGAGCCAATTTTTGATCAGTGATGGGAGTTTTTCTATTGGTATACTGGGAAATAGTGACTTTACGTCAAAGGAGACAAGGGTGTCCTCTTCTGTTAATTTGAAGTCTTTGATGTGTTCTATTAGTTCATAACTGTTTCTTGTGCTTAAACTTTTGAATTTAAGAAATGAATTAAATTTATTAGATAGCCATTTTGCCAGTTTGTAAGTTGGTGAATCTATGCTGCTAATTATGGGTCTCATGGTGATGTCTGACTTGTGTATTTTGGGTAAACCATAGAGTCTAGGTACGGTTGGATTATTTCGTTTAATTGCATATTTGTTTGGTATTATGCTTGAATTTTGTATAGTTTTTTCAAAGGTTTGAACACAAGTGGTTAGCAGGGTTTTGCTGATTTTTTCATAGTTACTATCATTTAGCATCGTTTCCATTTCTTCTATGTAATTTGATTTATCCATTGTTACTATTTTGTTCCCTTTGTCTGCCTTTGTGTATACTATGTTTTTATGTTTTAAAGAATGGATAAGATTTCGTTTATTTTTGTGACTTGATCTGTATTTTAATTCTTCTAAAATCTTTTTGCACTGGGTTTTTACCGAATTTTGTGTAGATAATGGTAAACACTGTGTTGAAATATTTATGTCTGCTATATAGTCTTCAATTTCCGTAGAAAGATGGACACACATTTTTAAACCTTGATTCAAAAGATTCATTTCTTCTTTGGAGAATTCATGATCAGAAAGATTGACCACATTCTCGAAGTTTTGTAAATAAGTTTTCGTACTTCTGCCATTTTGTGCCGTGTTTGAATGTACGTTTGTATGTGAACCCTCTGTTTTTATTTGGCATTTTAATTTTTGACTTTTTTTCTGGTAATTTTTTCGTGTAAATTTTGGTGAAACATTTATTAATTTTTCCAATTTGTGTTTAAGTTTCAGGGTTTTTGCTCTCATTTTTCCGCTAAGGATTGCCAAATAATTATTTTGAAGGTTTTCCCAAATCGTATTTCCCAGTGCTTGCGTTAAAATTGAATGTAACTTGTAGAGTTTTAATTCTGTGTCTTCTAGCTGCTTGTAATATTTATTGACATTAAGGTAAAACGAGCAGAAAAGAAAAAATTATTAAAAGAAACTACAACTCTCACAGCAGCAAAAACAAAAATGACATTCAAAAAATTCACATATCATCCATGGGCCTTTGATAAATTTAAAAAAGTGTTCAGGGAATACAACATTCAGCTAGCACCAGTAAACCATTACTCCATAAAAAACCTACTACTTTCAAACATCAAAGATGCTATTCCACCTAGCAAAAAATCTGGCATATACCAAATTGAATGCAGTGATTGTAATGAAATATACATAGGAAAAACCAAAAGAAATTTAGAAATTAGATCCAAGGAACACGTTAGAAACATTAAGAGTAAACAATTAGAAAAATCAGCAGTTGCATTTCACTTTTGGACAAAAAATCATGGCATAAAGCCAGAACCGAAACTTCTCAAATACATAACTGGAAAACAAGAACTGTCCACATGGGAAAAAATCTTCATTTTAAAAAATATAAACCGAGTATTTAATTTCGACATTCCTCAAAAAGACATTTTCAGTAAGTTAATTGAACCGTTACCAGAAGAAACATCGGAAGAAGCATCACCATCCGCACCATGAAACACCATGGAAACCCAGTTATTGTCCGGTTGATAATGGAGGAAAGTTAACCTTCAAAACGCGTCCCAGAAAACTATGTTGTAAATGTTGTTCAGTGTTATTAATTGACTCACCTTTTAAATTAAATTAATTGTAACACTGTTTTCAAACTTCTATGAAAGGAAGATAGAAAACTATGAAATGTTGAATAGCCAGAATTTGTCAATTTGTTTAATACACTTGCACCAGTTTCTCCATGCACAGCACTTAGTTTTTCAATAGCATCCTCTATGACAGCAATAGAATCTTGCATAGGCAGCCCTGTTGTTTCTAAACGTTTGATGCGTTCTGGAAGCCAGCCAAAGTTGCCCCTGATGTAGGCAACTGAGGAACCATTTTGGGGTCCCTAAAGGCAGTCTGGGATTCACAAATAGATGCAGCACTTCCAGATCAAAAGAATCTACAACAGTCTTCATAGCATCTAGATGCTCACTATAGAAATGAACTGCTTTTATCCATCCACAAATAAAACAAAGTAATTAGAGACTCACACTTCACTATAATAGAGTTATACTCAATATTTTCTACAACAATATTTCGACACCAATTACGTGTCATCAGGTGAACTTACCTTACACAATAGCCAAAGACAAGCCATTACAATTTCGCGATGATGTCACAGTGATGTCACGTATACGTCACCCATGACATCCTATGATGTCATTCCTCCCCTTCTCTCAATACAAATTTTGTAACATCAGTAAAAGGTATTTCAAAATTCATAACCCGGTCCCTATTTTTCAAAATGAATATTTTTTCCCAAACCATCAATTCAATGGGCCCACTTTTGCTTTAATAATTTAACCTCAGGGTTTATTTCATGATGAAGTGACCAAAAATGATCTGCCACCGCTGACTTTTCTAACTGTTTATATTTAATGTTTCTAAAATGTTCTTTTTTTAGTTTCCAAACGTCATTTGGTCTTACCAATGTAAACTTTATCGCAGTCTCGACAGCAAATTGATAAATGCCAGACTTCTTGCAATTTGGAATTTTGTCCTTTTTAGAAAAATTGAGCACATTTTTACTTTCTCTACTGGTAAGTAGGGCAAGTATTGTATTCCACCCAAAAATTCGATGTCGAGATTTCACCGGAAATATGTTTTGAGACCCCCTGAATCCAAAAAAAAGCATTTTTAGAAAAAGGTCCGTGTGTGTGTCTGTGTGTCAGTCTGTCAGTCTGCGGACAGCATAGCTCAAAAACGAAAAGTCGGTTAAAAACCAAAGTTGATATTTAAGTTTAATGTCTTTCAAGGATGCGACACGAAGATTTTGAAGAAAATAGCCCCACCCTAAACTACCCCTTACATGGAACATTTTTTGATTTTCTTGAAAATGGCTAACGATTTTGATTAAAATGTCATATGTTTGAGATACTTTTATGACAAATGAAATGTATATCTTGAATTTTCTGTAGTAGTATTTACTCTGGACGACTTTTGCATAACTGGTAAGCCGTTAGAGATAGACCAAATTATGCTGTACAAAAAATGTAGATCTTGCTAAATTACACAATTTATGTCTCAATAAATTTTCTTGTAGGGTGAACCATTTCGGGGATATTCCTTGTTATGTGTGTGAGTTTCGGAAAACTTAGAACTTTTGTGAAATGGATCATCGTTGTTCATTTTTTTATATGTTAAGTGTGCAAAGACAACAGAATCTCAAACATTTGACTATCACACAAAGCCTACTGTATTCTGACATTTCCCTTGCACCTACAAGGAAATAAGCAATAAGATAATTTGTACAAATGTTTATTTGTGTATTGGAATATTAAACATATTAGAATGATGTTGCTAATATATGTTGCTGTTTGCTAATGCTGGATTTCTGACAATGAAGCCATTGATGCTCTTGCTGTCCAATGTTTTTCACTGATGGATGGGGTGCTGGAGGTGGCCGGGCGTATTTGAGGGTGGTCTTGGTCCGTTTCCTCTTGCAGATCGCATGGAGGACGGAGTGGTGAGGAATGTATCCCAATTCTGTTTAAATGTTTTGCCACACAATCATGTCCTGTAATCAACCTGAAGGTTGCAACTACCATTTTTCAAGGATACTCAGGAATTACTGTTTGAATGTTTGGTAGTTCCCATCTTTTATTCTTTGATTTTTCATAGTAATATTTTGCAATAATTTTTTTGAATTCAGAGTTGACTAATCTTTTAGCTGCATAAAATGGTAGATTAACTATTGATTTCTTTTTTGCAAGAAAATCAGCTTTCTCATTACCACTCAGTCCACAGTGAGCTGGTATCCATTGGAAGACTAGGTGTTTTTGAAGTGCTGTAAGATGGGTAAGGATTTTCCAACATTCTATAATTGTTTGGTTTTTTGGTGACAACTTGGAAGTAATTGCTATAATTGCTGCCCTGGAATCTGAGAGAATAACTGCTTGCTGAAAATGTGAAATTCTGTACAAAAGATTTTGTAGGGCCATTCGAATTGCTTTAATTTCTCCATCAAAGTTAGTAGTTCCATAACTTAAAGATTAGTAATAGGAAAAGAGGTGACATGTGACTCCAGCACCTGCTCCATCTTGGTTTGATATCAGTGATCCATCAGTATAAATATGGAGCCATTCGTGTTCTGGAAATCTAGTATGGATTGTCTCTAATGCCAATAATTTTAGAACACTAGTTGGAGTATCACTTTTCTTAACTTCTTCTGTCAGGTGTAAATAATATGTGATGCCTAATGTTTGTGTCAGATTGACTTTAGATATGAAGTTTTCCTTTGAATTAGGAAGATATACATTCTTCTTGATGTCTTGAATTTTGGAAAGAAAGCTCTCCTGAGTCTTTAGTGTATGTGTAAAATTTCTCTTGTTCCATCTATTGAATGGGAGTCTGATCAATTTTTCGTGTTGAATAAGAGCCGCTTTTTCTATTTCATATTCAATGGGGTATTGGTTGGTTAGTATTTCCATAGCTGCTATTGGTGCGGTTTTGATAGCACGTGTAATTAGTCTCAGACTTTGGTTTTGAAAAATTTGAATTTTTTTGTGTTTGCTGTTACAAGAACCTCATTGCAGTAAGTAAATAATGGCTTTAACATTTAAACAGAATTGGGATATGTTCCTCACCACTCTGTCCTCTGTGTGGTCTGCAGGAGGAGGTGGATCGGGGCCGCCTTCGGGTGTGCCCGGCCACTTCTGGTGCCCCATCCAGCAGTGAAGGGTGTTGGAGGGCGGGAGGATTAGTGGCTTCATTGTCGGAAATCCAGCATTGGCTAACAACAGCAACATATATTAGGAATTTATTTTGATAACTCTCCCGGTCAGGTCGGTGAGACCCGTAAACCGACGACAGGTGGGATGCTCCAGACATTCTGGGGGTTGTGAGAGAGCGATGTGACCACCAAAACATAAAAATATGGTGCTCTCTAAAAAACGGTTACTATTACTGCTACTGCTTTCTTCAATATCATTGTGAAAAATATTGGAGAGCAAGAGGATTAATGACTTCATTGTCAGAAATCCACCATTAGCTAACAACAACAACAAATGTTTATCTTAACTAACACGAAGAAGATATAGGAATAAGAGTTTGTAAGAATGGTTAGTACAAGAGTAGAGTGAGTCATGTGAGTGTAACACATCAGATTTTTTATATCTTATATATTTAAATTAGCAATTCTTGTATATATATACAATTTATTCAGCGCAACTTGGAAACGGCTCTAACGATTTCGATCAAATTTTGTATTCTGATAGAGTTTTGCTTTTTAAGTTCATCTATATATGTGTAATTCCTGAAAAAATGCAATTTTACATAAAAAATAACACTTTTTTATTCCCGCTTCTAGAGTGCAATTCTTGTATATATATTCCCGTTATTTCAGAAACGGCTCTAAAGATTTGGTTAAATTTTTGTATACATGCATATTACATTCATAGTGTTTTCTGTACTCACTTTTAGGTAACACATTCACATCTCTTTCTCTACTCAGTCTTCTATAAACAATTTTCCATAAAAAGCATGATTTTGCACCAAAAACATTTTATCCCCACTTTTAAAATAATTCAAACCATGTTCTGTATGTTTGAAACAGAAGTGCTATTACATTCACACTGTTTTCTCCTCTCACTATTAGGTGATACATTCACACCTCTTTCTCTACTCATTCTTCTACAAATAAGTCATGCAATTTTCTGTATGTTTGAAATAGAGATGTTGCATATTACATTCACACTGTTTTCTCCTCCCACTTTTAGGTAACACATTCACATCTCTTTCTCTACTCAGTCTTCTATAAACAATTTTCCATAAAAACCGTCATTTTGCACCAAAAACACTTTTATCCCCAATTTTAAAATAAGTCATACTATGTTCTGTATGTTTGAAACAGAAGTGCTATTACATTCACACTGTTTTCTCCTTTCACTTTTAGGTAACACATTCACATCTCTTTCCCTATTCACTCTTCTGTAAACAATTTTCCATAAAAAGCGTGGTTTTGCACCAAAAAACACTTTTATCCCAACTTTTAAAATTAGTCATACCATGTTCTGTATGTTTTAAAAATAGAAATGCTATTACATTCACACTGTTTTCTCCTGTCACTATTAGGTAACACATTCACATCTTTTTCTCTACTCACTCTTCTACAAAGAAGTCATGCAATTTTCTGTATGTTTGAAATAGAAATGCTACATATTATATTCATACTGTTTTCTCTACTCACTCTTAGGTAACACATTCACATCTCTCTCTACTCTTCTACAAATAAGTCATACAATTTCGTGCATGTTTGAAATAGAAATGCTACGTATTACATTCATACTGTTTTCTCTACTTGCTTTTGGGTAACACACTCATAACTGTTTCTCTACTTACTCTTCTAGAAATAAGTCATACAATTTTGTGCATGTTTGATATAGAAATGCTGCATGTTACATTCACAGTGTTTACTCTACTCACTTTTAGGTAACACCTTCACATGTCTTTCTCCACTCACTCTTCTACAAAAAATTCATATCAGCTATACAACTGGAACGTTTGTATATATCTAACTGTTAATCTCGAAAACCGCTTAACCGATCACCATGAAATTTGGTAAATATATGTATTTTTTCATGGAGAGTTTTTATAGTAACAATTTTACTACACAATATATTACTTTCAAATGGTCTTCTACTCGCTTTTGTTTTACGTAGCGCATTCATGTATCCTCTGTTTGCCCTTCAACATACAATTCATATAATATTCTAGGACTGAAATATAAATGCAGCGTATTACATTCACATGATTTCCTCTACTAATTCTTCCTTTACGAGACACAATCAGTCTTCTTTCGCTATTGGCCCTTCAACATATAATTCATACAATTTGCTATATGTTTAAAACAAATACAACGTATTCATACTACTTTCTCTACTCACTTTTGCTTTACATAACAATTTACATGTTATTCCCTATGGTTTATCAGCTTCATACATACCAACGCCTATACATATCTTATGTTGAAGAGTGATTAAATTTCAAAACAAGTTGATCGATCGCCATGAAAAGTGACATCTAATTTTTTTCTTGGCGAAGGTTTTTATGCAATCCATTTTACCACACAATGTATTACGTTCACCCGGTTTTCTCTACTCTCTTTTCTTTTACCTAACATACTATTCCCTCTTCTGCAAACAGTCCATATATTTTTCCATACCCTTGAAATATAAGTGCAACGTATAACATTCACATGGTTTTTCTACTCATTTTTCTTTAGTAAAACACAATCACATTTCTTTCACTACTCCCGCTTCGACGAACAATTACGAACAATTCATACACTTTTCTATATGTTTGAAACATAAATGCATAGTACATTCACATGGATTTATCAACCAGCTTTTCTTCCTGTAGTATTTGTCATTCTTCAACATTGCTTTTGCTTTGTGTCGCTTCGGTGTTTTAATAAAAAATAAAGAAATAGTTAAAAAAGTAAAGTAATCACAATTGGTGTCAGGAGTGCGACGAAAAGCACGATATGGAACAGTTGATGAAACAAATGTTAGTCAAGATGGACATAATGGGAAATGAAATGAATTCTGAAATGCGGCAGAGGAAACAAATATGAAAACTGAATTGGAAAAATGTAAACTACGGAATAGAAAATATGGGAACAAAAATGGAAGCCAAATTGAAAATGTAAACTCCGAAACGGAAAAGATGACGGGAATTCCAATATGACGACAGGTCTATCGGAGAATACTAACGAGCTACTGGCCAGAGTTAAGGAAGCCATGGAAGAATTGGACAGAAGTATGAAGGACCTCGGCCAACGTGTTAACGTCCTGGAGTCAATCGCAGCACCACAGAACTGAACTCCATAATGGAACAAATACTCGACGAAAACCTCAAACTGGGTGGATATCTATGGGGGAGGCCTGCGTGCAGCAGTAGACGTTTTACAGCTGAAATGATGGTGTTTATGAAATATTTTTATGTATTTCTATATCTCTTGTATCTCGTACATTACTCTTAACAATTGAGACAAGTAGTTTTATTTACTTAACGTTTTGCCTTTCAGTTTATCTAAATAAATATCTTCTCCCACAAAAAACAAGGTTTCACAAAAACAGAGGCAAAAAACGCTGAGCGAAGCTCGGTGGCCCAGGTACTTATATTTATTTTGAGGAGTCAACATTATACCATGTTCTTTAAAAATTTTGTTAAATCTTTTATTAGCCCAAGGGTGGTAAGTACACTTTTTAAATTTGCCGTCATCTTTTATTTTTTTAAGAGTGGAAGCTTCATTTACAGTCTTTTGACATTTAAATTTCTCTATCTTTTTATACATAAATTCTGTGCTAAAACCATTAACTAACGCCGTGTTAATAATGTGTTCATGTTCTCTATTAAATTCTTCCTTATTAAGGGGTATATTTACCAACCTATAAATTAAACTTAAAAATGGCAAATTTATGTGCAGGAGGGTTAAAGCTTTGTTTTTTATATAATTATCTGTGTGTTAGCTTTCTATGAATGCCAAAATTCAATTCATTCTTTCTTAAGATCTTCAAATCCAGGAATGGAAGACAGCCTTTGTTTTCAGTTTCTAACGTGAATTTCACTGTTAATAGCTTCAGGCGTGTATATTTAAAAATGCTTTTATCCATATTATCCACCTTGTTAATACTGGTTCCGGAGGCAGTGGTATCTCTGGTAATTGCTGCTTGTAAGAGAACACTTGTGGAGATTTTAGAAAAACCTTTTTTTTTATATATATGCTGCAGCATCTAGAATACAACACTACATGGTGTACGGTTTTAGAAGGCACATGAGCTGAACCAATGTGTGCACACAGTGGCTGCACTGTTGCCAAGTGATGTGCCAGGGAACGGAAGTTATGTGGAGGGAACGAGGAAAGAAACATTTGTTATATCAAAATTGTCAGAACGGAACTTAAGCGGCAAAGGATAATGATGATAACATAATAAACTGTAACACTCAATATTAATGTACTTATTTACATGCACTTCTTCAGATGCCAATTCCTTAAAAAAAATGGTACACTTCAAAAATAACATTTCTGGCCTGAGAGCGGAGTACTTTACGCTTAGTACCTGTGCCACTGGTACCAGCCTTTGAAAGTGACATTATTAACACTTCACTAAACACAATGTAAACATGTGAATTTTCTGCTTATTGTCACAGTTACACAAAGCACAGTTTGCATTCAGATTGGTCTTTAACCTCTTGAGGGATATGGACGTCATATGACGTCCATTTAAAATGGCGGATGAGCGATGTGGGCGTCCTGTGCGTTTAAGCATTTAACCCTTATTTATCCCTTATGCAACTCAACTTATTATAATTTTCCCTTTATGAAACATTTTAGTAAGGTCTATATACTTTATTGGCTTACCTTAGTATGTTCGTTCTGCAGTGATTTACCTCAAAACAGGGATAAACACACAAGGGTAGGTACATCTCCACATTCGCGAATTCCCTTCTTGCGGCACACGAAACACTTTCGAAATGGGCGTGACTTCTTTGCTGTTGGTGGTATCCTTTTAGGATAATGTTTTCCTTGAAGTCTGAGGGGTGCAGGGGTTTTGGATTTTCAACCCCCAACGTGGTATTGTTCAATTAGGCTGCGAGTTATTTATAGTCGGTAGTCAAGGTCGGTCATTGTCCTGTGTGGGTTTAGAGAGCTGTCGAAATCCCCAAACAATTGTATATGGTTATATCCAGTTGGTGCAAAAACACCTTTTTATACCACTTCTCCCTTCAGCTACAAGCAGGAAAGAATACGTATGTATTTCAACAAAGAAAGACACGGACTCTACTCAGTTACGAAACTCGCATAAGCAAAAGTTGTAATGTTGATCTATTCTGATGACTAAGAGACCACGCAAGCAGTAGCGATGTATTTCACAGGATGCTGACGCATTAGCCACACATACAATGGGTGTTTCTTTACTGAATCTTTCCCAGAACATATATTAGATGCGTTCGACAGAGCAAAGTTGACTTTTCACCACAGTGAAGCAAAATTGTGCCATTTCAACGTTTTGTAAATACAACTCAACTTTGCTGATGACGTACATTTATACTGCAAATAACGAGTTTTATACCAGTTTTTGTTTCATTAAAATAACTTAATATTTACACAAAATACAGCTGTGTATATACGAAGCGCATTTAAGAATTTAAATGCTACCAGTTCTCAGCTCGCGGACATTTAAATGGCCATCGCTCAAGAGGTTAACAGAACTAAAGAATTTGCATGAAACTGCAGTGATCCATGGTCAGTTAATTTATGAATTAAATATACACAGTTTCTAACGACACTTCATAATGTCTTTCTCTGTAACTACGTAATAAAAAGGAATGAAACACACAGGCAAGATTGGAAGTTGCATACATAAGCAGAAACATGGGAGCCAGTTGTTTATTCTCGAAGCAATAACTTGAGAACCATACATCATAGAAAAATGGCCTTTTTGCACGCTGCCTAAAAAATTCTTGCCACCTACACCAAGGCATACTAGAATGTCAAATTTTCAGTAATAATTTTGGGCGCATGAAATAGAGAAATCTCTTGCTATGCTTGTGCTGTGCGTTCCAAACTAGGCAACGCTGCACGACTGATGGGACAGTCACTTTAGGTAAGCCCTCTCGAGCTGCGCCTCATGTGCCTTATAATACCTTCTTGTCTCGCACACCAGTTAGCTGTAGAACTTTAAATCCATCATTGACAGGTCTTAAAACAGTTGAGTAATTTGTCCAGCTCTTTGCAGTAGATCAAACATGGTTTCAAGGCACTGTCAGGTTCTAGCTTTCCCAGCTCAAGATTTACAATAAGTCGACACTTAGCATCTGTTGTTTCATCAATAGCAACCAGTATGAAAGTATTTATGTGCTCTCTTAAGTTGTCCATTATCTTGTCATAGCAAACTTGATAATTCTTGCGCAATGTTGATTGATGAGGAAGATGTTGCTTACAATATTTTTTCCAGGAAAGGTATGAATTCAGGAACTTCAAGTTTATACTATGGAATATTGGCTGCGGGGCGGCACCATGGCCAAGCAGTTAGACCATTCACCTATCACCTAGGTGGCCCAGGTTCGAACCCAAGGACCCACATGTAGTATTTGTGGTGGAGGAAATTGTGTTGTGCAGGTTTTCTCCAGGTTCTCTGGTTTCCACCGCCACTCATTCCACCAACTGCTCTCTTCATCACCTTTCCAATCATCCAATTCACTTGCGTCTCATGTCATCCTCTCCCTGACACTCATACCTGGTGCTGGGCTCACCGCCCGCTTCCAAGTCTTCACTCTGCCCAGTCCATAGGTTCATCTGCTCCCCAATAGCCATCCGACCCTAGGCACAAGCTTGTAAGTCATCCACACTGGGAGGGTAATCAGATAAAGAAGAATATTGGCTGCAATGAAGTCTTTATAAAACAGGTTACTTGAAGTTGAAGGTGACATCTGTGTTAAAAGTGTTTGTTTATTCTGTGTAGCAAATTGTTGGTTTTTTTCTATGCAGAGCACTTCATACATTTGTTCATGCTGCAACTTCATGGAACTTGCAGTTTGGTTGTTGAATGCTTGACAAATCACTACTTCACCATCAGTTGTAAGACTTGTCAGCTACTATCCATGATTTTAACCGTGAAGCTAGTGACGATGCAGTTGGTGCCATATTCACTCCAGAGAAAACTGATGTTGAATGAAGTATGTCCTTCAATTGTTTAAATGAAACTGCTGATTCAGGTGAAATAAGATGATCTTCCATTCTTTGCTTATCCCCCACCCTACCAGGACCATTGTTCATTATGCAGGTGGCTAGTTAAAAACCTGATTTTGGAACTATCAATGATGGAAATACAAGTAGAGGTTTTTTTTAGAATTGACATCTAAAATAACTAGTGTAGGTTGGTGTCTTATTTACAAGTTTAAAGTGATATTAGAAGTGATATCGAGTGAACATAAAATATATGTTTCAAAACTCTCAGTTTTTTGCCATGAATACATCTAAACTATGTCTCTGATTGTATCCATGGCATCCAATGTCTCCAACAGCTCACAAAATTCTGCTTCATGGACCCATTGCACTGCTTCCAATTGGACAGTTTTCAAAGGAGGCTGCTAAAGTAAAAAATAAGCACTTCTATATATCCAACAATTGTATTCTAGAAATTCTCCAACGAGCCCTGTAATTTGGATGTACTTAATAGGCTACTTCTAAGCTCTAGTTCTCTCCTGATGAGCATGAGACCTACATCAAGGAAAAGATGTAAACCATTTCTTAAGGAATCCTTGGATATGCTACTTCCTATCGAAACCTGCATATCTACGAGTAGCTAGTGGTGAGAAGGAGATATTTATAAGTGATACACTCTTCAGATACTCTTCAGATGAAGGAATTGGTTTCTCTTAATAGATGAGTAGTGTGCAAAGCTCAGTTTTGTGTGAAATTTTGTGTATCAATCTGAGGAGCATTTACTGTCAGTATTGCATTAACACAGACAGCAATGTATTTGCATTTGCAATAAGGAAATTAAAACTTCACAGTGAAGCAGAAGACTGGAATTTGGATTATTATTGAACCTAGAAACATTGTATTCCAATAGCTATATATAAATTTCTTCCAAATCTCATCAGTATTTATCTAATTTACTTCTCTGTTATATCTGATACATTTAAGCCTATATATTCTAAAGAAAATAATTATGGCCAACAATTTGGTGAAAATACCCAACATTCAAATCATTCTGTGCATATCTGTATGTAACAAAGGTGTTAGCAAGAGGTTCTGGATCTCTTGTGTTCAACAGTGAAATCTTTGTTCATAATAAAATGTTTTGTTACAAAGTTGTGCAGTGTCAGAAAGCCTGTAATGATTGTGTAGTTTTAACAAGACGTTACAGAATAGTGCTGACATATTGAATTGCATGTATACTTGCGCATGAACACACTTGAATAATGTGTAACAGCACACTGTTTATAATTTCACATGAAACTTCTTTTTTGTACTACAGGCTGTATATAAAATGCCTACAGAGAGTGATGACTCTAGTAAAAGCGTGGCTTTGGCACTGCAGCGAGTGTTTCATGAGCTTCAGTTTTCAGACAAGCCCGTAGGAACCAAGAAATTAACCAAATCATTTGGTTGGGAAACATTAGATTCCTTTATGCAGCATGATGTGCAGGAATTCCTTAGAGTGGTGAGTTTTGCGATTCTAATCTGTCTTAACTTTATATTCTATGTATTTTTTTAAGTGTGAAACTATTCAAGCGTTTACCAACTTTAGCCTTGCCACCATTGTTTAGTTTACTATTTTATTATATTTATATGTGATTTGGTTTTATTTTTAAGGAGTAATGATTATCATTGCTAATTATTATACATCTTTTTCAGTTACTTGACAAATTAGAAAGCAAAATGAAGGGCACCTGCGTGGAAGGAACTGTACCAAAGCTTTTTGAAGGGAAGATGGTGGTAAGTGCTCTAGCAACTATAGTATTGGAAGTAATAGCAGTATTGTAAAATGTACAGCATATGTAGTAGTTCTCATTAGCTGCATTATGTGCTTGGGTTTACTATGCTGACAAACAAATATTCTTTTTCAGTCCTTCATTAAATGCAAAAATATAGACTACACTTCCACACGAGTGGAGACGTTTTACGACATCCAGTTAAACATAAAAGGAAAGAAAAACAGTAAGTAAATGAACAGAATATGGAATATATTTAAGATGCACTATTCAGATTGCAGGAACTACACATAAAAAACATTGCAGCATTCAATAACAACTTACTATTACATTTTATGTTAGAAGCTGTCCAATGAAGATAAAATGGCCATGAAATGTCTTAAAAATTGTGACTTCATTGTGGGTATTGAAACATTAAAATATTGGGAAACTGCAAGGAGAATGATTTCATTAACTCCTGAGCATTATATGCAGCAGATGCGCACATGCACACACACACGCATGCTGTATTTATTCAGTATGTTCCAAGGATGCAAGAAATAGTTTCTTTTCTAATACCCCACATTTGACAATGAAGCCATTAATCTTCTTACACTCCAATATTTTTCATAATCATTCTGTATATTGAGAACTGATAGACATTTTTGAAGATGATTCTAGTCCATTTCTTCATTTAGACTACATGGTGGGCAAACTGGGGACTCGCATATTTTGATTCTATGTAATGTTTAGCCTTACAATCATGTCCTGTTAACAATTGAAAGGGTGGTATTACTTTTGGATTCTGGGAAAGAACTTTCCAATGTTTTCCTTGAGACATTGTAATGTTATTGATTTTGTTGAAATGTTTATATTGGTATTTTATTAATTGTTGTACAGAATCTATGTTAATTTTCTAGTTGGTCCATAGGTGAGAAGACATCCTTTTCTGGCTAAGTTGTCTGCTGTCTCATTACCATATACACCACAATATGCTGGTATCCATTGTAATACTATTCTTTTATTCAATTTTGTTAATTGAGTTATCGTATTGGATTTCTAGTGTATGTGTGGATTGTTTTCAGAAACTATTGACAGGATTGCTGCTTTTGAGTCTGATAATAAGACATTTGTGAAATTTTTCATATGCAGATGTCGGAGGGAATGGTTGATTGCTTCAATTTCTCCATCATAACTTGTTCTATATTCTAAGGATTTAGAAAAGAAAAAAAGAGCATGTTGCTCCTGCACTGTTTTCTTGAGGGATTAAGGATCCATCAGTATAAACCTGGAGCCAGGATGGAATAGGATATCATGTATGGATTGTTTCTATTGCTAACATTCGTTGGACAGCCGTATTCATATTAGATTTTGTTGTTTCTTTTATATTATATTGTTAATATTGCAGGATTTGGGTTTTATTTGTAAATGTAGGAAACTTTTCTGGGTTTTGAGAGAGGTTAGGAACGTGCGTTTATCCCAACTGTTGTGTGGTAGTCTTACATTTTTTATATTGTATTATCGCTTGTTATTCTAGTGTCATTTGTAGACTAGGTGTGTTAGTACGTACTCTCATGGAGTCAAAAGATGTTTTGACGCCTCCAGTAATTAATTGCAAAGCTTGGTTTTGTGTTAATTCTAGTTTATTGATATGTGGTGATGTTAATAAGAGTTTTCCCACAATAAGTTAAATTTGGTTTGATATACATTTTATGTTATATTTAATGTTTCTCTTGATCAACCTCACTTTTTCATGCTAGTCTCTTGAGAAGAGATAATTTTTTGCTGGCTTTTTGAGTAATATGTCTAATATGTTGGTTCCATGTTAATTTATTATCAAATATTATTCTCAAATATTTTTCATTTGTTTTTGACAGAATGTGGTTATCATATTGAATGTTGAACTTTTGTTTTTTTGTATCCAAGAGAGAGTATTTGATAACTACTTTTTATCAAATTGACAGTCATTAAATTAGATGTGTTCCAATGTTTTAGTTATTTTAGCGCTGTATTAGCTGTGCTTTGGATTTTGGTTTTGTGCTTTGGTTTTCCTGACATCCACATCATTAAATCATCTGCGAATAGTGCAGTTTTCATTTTGGATACTTCTAATTTTTCATATAAATCATTAAAGTAAACATTAAGATAGTACTGAGTACTGCTCCTTGAAGTACACCACAATGAGTTCGGAATTTGGCAAGGATAGAGATTGGCTAATGAATTTCGATGTATCAATAATAGACGATGTCTTACAACTAGCCAATCAGAAGAACAGCAGACCAAGCAACGAGAGACTGGGGAGGCAGTCACCTGATGTTGAATCAGTTGACCAATAGCTGAATGATGGAGAAGACCCTCTGTGAAACTAGTCCTGTGATTAACATTATTACAAGTTTGAGCAAAACGTGTTTCTAAATATTAACCTATTTTTCAATTTTTTAATGTTATAAGATATTTTCATTCTTCTTTACCTGATTACCCTCCCCTTATGTAGGTCTTGCATCCCCTAGGCTTTAAAAGCCTGAGCCTAGGGTCAGACTCCTGTCGGGAAGCAGACAAACCTATGGAATGGACAGAGTAAAGACCTGGAAGCAGCTGTTCAGCCAAGCACCAGTTATAGTGAGGAAGAGTATGATATGAAATGCAGATGAAATGAATGATTGGAAAGATGATGATGGAGCAATTGGTGGAATGAGTGGCAGGGGAACCTGAAGAAAACCCACCCAGATGCCATTTCATTCACTATGAATACCACATGCTGGTCCCTGGGATTGAACCTAGGCCGCCTCGGAAGTATGCGAATGGTCTAATTGCTCAGCCATGGTACCACTCTAAGAATTTTCCTGCTTCTCTTGAGTTTTCTGGGAATGTTCTCAGATGTCCTTTTCATTTTGAGTGACTTTTGCATAACTAGTAAACAGTAAGAGACAAAATGTTGCTCACAAAAAAATGCAGATTTTGTGAGACAAATTTATTCATCTGATTACCCCCCTCTTAGGTAGGACTTACACCCTCTAGGACTTAGAAGGCAGTGCCTAGTGTCAGACACCTGTCGGGTAACAGACGAACCTATGAACTGGACAGAGTGAAGACCTGGTAGCGGCTGGTCAGCAAAGCACGAGGTGTGAGTGAGGAAGAGGATTATAGGAAATGCAGGCAAAATCAATGAATGGAAAGGTGATTATGGAGTAATTGGTGAAATGGGTGGCAGGGGAAACCATAGGACCCAGAGAAAACCCGCCCAGATGCTGCTTCTTCCACCATGAATACTACATGAATTTTTTTAATATACATAATGTCCAAGGTGTTCCTTGTTATTTGTCTCAGTTACCCAATATTTACACTTTTTTTCTCAAATGGGAAGTCGTTCATGTTTTTATCTCTTGGCCATGTAAAGAGAACGGAATTTCAAAGGCATCACATAGTGACCAACTGTGCTCTTTAAAGATTTGACTATTGCTTAAAGGCTGTTGATTTTTTTAACACATAATTAAGATAAGGTGCAAATTTGTTCTAGAAGTCAAATAATAGATTCATGTGTATTTTCTTCTTTATTAAAATAAAATAATATAAAATGGAAGAAAATTTAATACAGTTCTAAAAGTACATAATATGCTAACTGCAAAAAGTACAGTTGAAAACCTTAAATAGAATAATAAAATTAGTTTAGAACAAGCCAAGTACAAAGTGATTTCCAAAAGATGACAATTTATAAAAGTGGCTTCATTTGAAAAAATAGTTTGAGAAATGCTAATTAAGTGTGATCAATTTATTTATTCTAGGTGATGTTAATTTCAAATGTAGTTCATTTAATTTTATATCTTCCACAAAGATGATTTCATTTTATCCCCATTGCAGTTGATGATTCATTCCGAGATTACATCACGACGGAGATGCTAGATGGTGATAACAAATATGATGCTGGAGAACACGGGTTACAAGATGCAGAGAAAGGTGTTATCTTTGCCTCCTTTCCTCCTGTTCTACATTTACATCTAATGAGGTTCCAGTATGACCCAATCACAGACTGTTCTGTGAAATTCAACGACAGGTAGAAACTGCAACAATTTTATCACAGTTATCCAAAATGGTGGATCACTTTTATGTAATGGGGTTATAGTGATTGTACGTAATATAAAAAATAGAAGCTTAAGAGAAACTTGGGAAATAGTAAGGTTTAAGCAATTCAATGAAAAACTGAAGCTTTATTACAGTTTCACGGGCAATCAGCCGTGTGAGGTTTGAAAATATTGAGCTTTCGGCCATTCTAAACTCCATGGCCTTCGTCAGAATGAAAATTAATTCTGACGAAGGCCATGGAGTTTAGAATGGCCGAAAGCTCAATATTTTCAAACCTCACACGGCTGATCGCCCGTGAAACTGTAATAAATAACGTGCGCCGTGAAAGCTTTAAATCTTACAAAAACTGAAGCTGTTAGCAATGAAACAACACAAATCTGAAATATAACAGAGACTAAAAGGTGCACTTATCTTAGTATTGCTGCAAGTGCTTGAAATATTGCACAAACATTTCTTGATTAAGGAAAAATTGAAGCTATTAACAGGGAAGCAACCGAATCTAAAAATAAGAACAAATTATAAACTAAAAGCTTCACTTATCTTAGTATTATTGCAAGATATAATATTTCAGAATTCTGAAAGATCTTGCAATATTACTCAGATAAGTAAAGCTTTTAGTTTCTAATTTGTTCTTATTTTAGATAGTGTTTATTAATGCTTCTATCATATCCTCAGTGCTCATGGTATTAAATTACCATAGCTTGACACTCAATTACTGAATATTTCTATGTATTACCAACCTCTGAAAACAAAACAAACCTGTTAATACAATCGATCAGCATTATTTGAAAATTCATTACGTGGTCCCTATTTTTCAAAATGAGTATCTTTTCCCAAACCATTAAATCTATAGGTCCACCAAACATTAATTACTTCTTTGTGCAGGATCTGATGGGCAATTATGATAATTGTCTTCAGCAACAGTAAAACTGATATTAAGGAAACAGGCGGCTGGAGAGACAACATGAAGTTTTTCTACCACCTCACTTGTGTCTTCTGTCATTTCATAGAGAGGAATGAGATGCCCTTTGTCAAGTTTCAACAGATTCCAAACATCAGCAATGCATGCTGGAACTCTCGTATCATTCTAGCCCTTTTTGAATTTATTCTGATGCCTGAAAATGGAACAGGCTGCATAAAATTTGTTTATTCCTTTCCTACTCATGGGCTGACCATTGCTTCAGCAGTCAAATGTTCCATGCTGAAGAGTTTGATGAACTATCAGCAGTTGTGAGTGACTACCCAAGAAGTGTCAAATGCTTGAAAACCCACTGGAAAACAGATGAATCTCCAATCGACATAGCCTGAAGCAACCAGTGCTGTGAGCGGGCGACCAAAGTTATGTAAGACTTGCACAAGTCCTGCTACAACAAGGACAACCCCACACAGATTCATCCTGTCCAATAACATTGTCATGAACAATTGACTTCCTTGTGTGTTTGATGACTCTGTATAATGTTATATAATGAGTATATATGACCCTAAAGCTTGTGATCAATTTTATATCTGCTTGTAGTAGCCTTAAAGAATGTGCAAAAAAACTGATGAATTCTTTTTAAATCATTTTGCCTGTGAGGTTTTTTTATCAAATCACGTTCAAAGTAACATGTTATCCATTCTTTAATGAAAGCTCATCAATTTATGATACAGGAAAATGAGGTTATAACAAAGTCATCACCCTACTGTACAGAGCTTCATAAACACTTTGTTAACAGTTCATTTAGAGTAAGAAAATGTGAATGAATCTGTTTGGTTCATAAATTGAATTGTTGCAGAAATAGGGCCTTTAATTAAATTTGTTAATAACAGTAATGAACAATTAATTACTGTATTCATAATGTGTTTCAAAGTTCAACTTCTACTGCTATAACTTATTTGTGTTATTGTTACTTATTGATGGGTTAAACACTTCTTTTAGGGGTCCTCAAGTTTTGTACTTACAGGCAGACCATATCACATTTACACACACACGTGTGCGCACACACACTTCTAAAAATGCTTATTTGGATTCAGTCTGAAATCTCGACATCGAATTTTTGGGTGTAGTACAATACTTACTCTACTTTACTAAACGTAGTGGAGAAAGTAACTGTAGCTGTCTATAAGTAGATCGCTGGGCGTTAATGGGTGAATACTAACCAACCATAGGTTTATAGCTAAGGGGTACCACTTTGCTTTGGACTATGATACATTGAAGCACAAAATTAATTTTGTGTCAAACTAATATATGTTCTAGGTAAATCCAGTAATAAATGGAGCAAAGAGTTCAACTCAAAATTATATTAACATTATCTGTTTCTTTTCAAGCACGCCAATCTACATCGTAGTGCATACTCTTATCATTCAGCTACATTTATAATTGGGTTGTGGTAAACAATGTCATTAAACAGAACATATTCTGGAGTTCCTTTCTAAATTTTAGCTCCATGTATATATACTATGGTTAATACATTGCATAGGCTTCGGTGGCCAGTGTCCATGGTATGTGAGTCTTCTGGGCAGTCACATCTTGGTTATGACAATGTCAATATTTCAACCCCCCTCCCCTGTTGGGTTTATCCAGGTTATATACTCTGTGACAGTATCTACAAGACTGTTGACCAATTTTATACAAAGGGAACCACTGACAGAATAGCCAAAATATTTCAAAAGCATAAATCCAAAAAAGATACAAGTTCACCAGGAAATTAAAAGAATTTTTACACCCAGTTAAAGCAAACTAGACCCGCTGTACAATCCAGGAGTGTACAAGAGACTATGAATGTGGAGCTACATACATAGGACATACAGGTAGATCAGTGACATTAAGACAACAAGAACACCTTAGAAACCTAAAGCTGAACCAACTGGATAAGTCTGCACTTGTAGAACATGCCATAGCCACAAGACATCATATACATTTCAACAGCATACAGCTGCTAGCAAACTGTGAACAATTCTGTCCCAGAATGGTAAGAGAAAGCATAGAAATCTTCAAATCACAGAATTCCCCGAACAGACAATGGGAGAATTCTCCACGCCATCTGGTACAGGCAGACATTAATAAAGAACCGAGGATTGTCGGACCATCGGCCAGTCAGCCTTTTGAAACATGCCCACCACAGCCAGAGTATAAATAAGAAACTGCCCACTTGTCAACACAGTCTTGTAGGTGCTGTTGTGGAGTATAGCCTGAAGAAGCCCAATATAGGGGGGCGAAAAGTCATAACCAAAACATGGCCTTCCCTGGAAGACTCAGATACCATGTATCCTTAGGTTACTTTCATTTCCATGTATAGCTCTTTTCCAGTGTTTATAAGTTTGCATGTCTCCTTGAAAAGGAATTTTTCACCTTGAAAAATCCTGGAAATCACCTTGAATTTGGTTTTCAAATTCATCAAGACACCATGGACTTGGTGCATGCTAATCAAATGGTTCTCATGCCTTGCAGCTCCTTTCACTTATAGCTTAGTCACATCTGCTAATTCCGCACTAGAGGCACTTGAACCAATCAGATTCATTGATGGACTAGCCGCCAGCTCAGCAGTTGGCAGACTGATGGTACCAGCAATGAGGGATATATTAAAATATGCTGCATACTCTGTACTCTGTTCCATAAACTTGACAGGTTGCTGTGGTGGCATGTTATTTTTCAATATTTTTGATAGTGAACATTGGAACATTAATGCTATGCATATGTGGTGAAATGCTTAAGTCCTAATTGCTTGTCTTTAAGTCAAGATACGACTATTATGTTATGGCGACAATTATGCAATGAAATATAGTATGTATAAATGTGCAACTCTTTTTGCTCATCTCTAAGTTAAAAAGGATACATTGATAATGAGCTGATCAAATATTAAGTTATTGCTATTGAAATTTGAAGCCAGTGATAATGATTCTTGAAAACACATTAGGTTCCTCAAAAACTGTATATTGCATCAAACTTTACTTCATTTCAGGTTTGAATTTTATGAGAAAATTAACCTGGAACCCTATCTACAAGCTCCTGAACCAACCAGAGCAGATTATACTCTACATGCAGTTCTTGTACATAGTGGAGACAACCATGGTGGTCATTACGTAGTTTTCATCAATCCAAAAGGTGATGGAAAGGTAGGAATGCTAGCATTAAATAATGTAACATTCTGATGTGTTTTAAATACAAATAACTTGTTTTTTAATATACCTCTAATTCTCGAATCTCAGAAAACGTTAATGGTTTACTAGGTTGAGCCTTGTGTAGCCTTCCACAAGAAATACATTGAAATGTGCTCATTTTTAAGTGAGCGAACAATAGATTATTTTGGGGAAAATGCTAGAAAAACAGCATTAAAAGCTGTATATACTACCCCTCTAAACCAAAAGGACACAACATTCATTTTTCACTAGAGCATAATTTATGAATTACAGTCATGTCTCCCCTCCCCCTTTTTTTTGTTTTTCATTTTTTTCCCTTCTCCTCTTTGAGTCACAGTTATCTGAAATTTTACTTCATTACCACATTTTAATTTTTAGAGCTATATTTTGAGGCAGAAAATGAGATGGACGTTTTTGTGAAGGGTTAAAGATACATTGTTAAATTTTTGGAGTCTAAGTTAGGAATAGACTAGATTAGATTAGACTGGATTGCATTCAGCAAGTTCACAAGTAGCCATAGAGACCTGTGAACATTGAACATGTAAGTAAGTAAAAATAAAATATAACATAGTGAAAAATATGGTCTAATATTTTTGAAGTAGGGCCATTCGAATTGCTTAAATTTCTCCATCAAAGTTTGTAGTTCCATAACTTAAAGATTTGTAATAGGAAAAGGTGACATGTGACTCCAGCCCCTGCTCCATCTCATGCTCATCTACAAAATCTTTTGTATAGAATTTCACATTTTCATCAAGCAGTTATTCTCTCAGATTCCAGGGCAGCAATTATAGCAATTACTTCCAAGTTGTCATCAAAGAACCAAACAATTATAGAATGTTGGAAAATCCTTACCCACCTAACAGCACTTCAAAAACACCTAGTCTTCCAATGGATACCAGCTTACAGTGAACTGATTGGTAATGACAAAGCTGATTTTCTTGAAAAAAGTGTACCAGCAGTGTACAGAAATATACAGTTAATCTACCATTTTATGCAGCTAAAAGATTAGTCAACTCTGAATTCAAAAAAATTATTGCAAAATATTACTATGAAAAATCAAAAAATAAAAGATGGGAACTACCAAACATTCAAACAGTAATTCCTGAGTATCCTCAAAAAACGGCAGTTGTAACCTTCAGGTTGATTACAGGACATGATTGTTGGCATAACGTCTGTTCCATAAACACTGCACAACTCGCAATGAATTTCAGTCGCACATTTATTTTTTTCCTTCAAAAAACGGATCACAGCGCGGACTTCACAATCAGTGGTAGTAATGAGTGTTACTACCGTTTTAATGTCCAAGCAATAAACTTAGGTGCCTAGAAATTTTACGGTGCTGCTACTGCACCCATACCTATATTCCATGGGACTTTCAGACTTTTCCCGCCTACCACACAGATTTAAAAAATAGTGTGACTTACTTTTGAGATGCCCCTCGTAAAACAGTGGCTTTATGACAATGATACGGAGTTTGATGACTTAGACAAGGATTCAGACTATTTCCCAATAGACTATTCAATTCATGTGTCAAATTGCAAAAACCAAGGTAAGAAATACACTTAACCTGTTACATTATCAAAGCATGTAAAAAATGGCATCTGCTGTTCATACCACTTTCTACAACAAAGCATGACATACTTACCGTAATAGTTCATTTATTTGAAAATGATGATCCATTACTGTCAACCATGACAATATGTTAACAATACCTACCGATGTGCTATAAATATAGTAGTCTTTATTATATTCCATGAATGTAAATTTGTTGCATTTGAAGCTTAATTTAACCTCTTGAGGGATATCGACGTGAAATCACGCCCATTTAAAATGGCGGATGAGCGATATGGGCGTCCTGTGCGTTTAAGCATTTAACCCTTATTTATCCCTTATCCAACTCAACTTATTATAATTTTCCCTTTATGAAACATTTTAGTAAGGTCTATATACTTTATTGGCTTACCTTAATATGTTCGTTCTGCAGTGATTTACCTCAAAACAGGGATAAACACACAAGGGTATGTACATCTCCACATTCGCGAATTCCCTTCTTGCAGCACACGAAACACTTTCGAAATGGGCGGGACTTCTTTGCTGTTGGTGGTATCCTTTTAGGATAATGTTTTCCTTGAAGTCTGAGGGGTGCAGGGGTTTTGGATTTTCAACCCCCAACGTGGTATTGTTCAATTAGGCTGCGAGTTAATCATAGTCGGTAGTCAAGGCCGGTCATTGTCCTGTGTGGGTTTAGAGAGCTGTCCAAATCCCCAAACAATTGTATATGGTTATATCCAGTTGGTGCAAAAACACCTTTTTATACCACTTCTCCCTTCAGCTACAAGCAGGAAAGAATATGTATGTATTTCAACAAAGAAAGACACGGACTCTACTCAGTTACGAAACTCGTGTAAGCAAAAGTTGTAATGTTGATCTATTCTGATGACTCAAGCGACCACGCATGCAGTAGCGATTTATTACACAGTATGCTGACGCATTAGGCACACATACAATGGGTGTTTCTTTACTGTATCTTTCCGAGAACTAATATTAGATGCGTTCGACAGAGCACAGTTGACTTTTCACCACAGTGAAACAAAATTGTGCCATTTCAACATTTTGTAAATACAACTCAAGTTTGCTGATGACGTACATTTATACTGCAAATAACGAGTTTTATACCAGTTTTTGTTTCATTAAAATAACTTAATATTTACACAAAATACAGCTGTGTATATACGAAGCGCATTTAACAATTTAAATGCTAGCAGTTCTCGGCTCGCGGATGTTTAAATGGCCATCGCTCAAGAGGTTAAGATACCGTTGTTTACATGAAATGCAGGATTGTATTAGTGCTCATGGTGTAGTGATCAGCATATAACATTGCTTTTGACCTGGAGGTGGTGAGTTCAATTTCCAGCATGCTGAGGATCTTTTTGGGGGGAACAATCAGTAATAAAAGGGAGCCGATAGTCGATTGGTCCAAGCTCTTAAGTATTTATTTTTAAAAATAATTGACAGTATATTTGTTGCAGGTTTCTGTTGCAAATAAAATTAATACATTACAGTCAATAAGTGTTCCTAAGAATAATAGAAATAATCCTCATAATGATGGCAAAGACAACTCCACGAAATGGTGATGTAACAGTCAACAGATGAAGAAAAAGGAGAAGAAACATTAATACTCAAAATAGTTGTTAAATCAAAACAAACGGTGGCATGTCTTGTACAAACAGGAGAGGAAAGGGCAGGCAAGTTGAAAGTGTAGAAGGTGACCATGGTTGGAAGTGTAAATTTAATTGCTTTGGTCAAATAGAACAGGATAAAGAAAAAGTTTTGGACGAATTTTGGAAATGGTTCAACTTTTACTTGTAGAACGCTTATGTATTTGATTATCTTGAATTGAAGAAAACATAAAATAAAGAAAACAAATATACCATCGAAATATTGCTACTCTTTTCAATATTTTTTTTATAACCTCTGAAGGAAAAAAGACATAAGATGATACTTTTGAGCATTCATAGTCTTCAAGACTACAGGGGTCATGTTGAAAATATTGCAGCAAGTTTAAAGAAAGGAGCTTTAACTCCACGGCTTTATAGGAGAAGGAAACATCAGAGTCACCCCAAAAGCTATAGTATTGAGCATATTGTAGATGTAAGGGAGTTTAAACTTCCAACATATGTTGGTCATTACTTCTAGGAAAAAAGGTCCAGAGAAGTTTGACAATGGATTATACTATGGATTGTGCTTTAAGACATTTAAGGAACAGTGCATAAAAGGAACTATAACTTGTGTTGCAAGTGATAAATTGTGCCGCATTTTCACAGAATTTAATTAATTTTATATTAAGAAAATTGCCTAAAAGTATATTCTCTAACAGCGGTATACAAGAAATAATATACCACCTTTGTAATTACGTGTTTATTTCGAATATTATTTATACATTTCACCTCTAACCATAATTTTGGTTTTGAAGCAGCAGCCTAATATTTTCTTCAAAATTCAAAATGCGCCACATGTCATGAATGTGGCTCAATTAATATTGTCCTTCAAAAGCAAACAATGAAAATGATATGAATACCATAAATGAAGTTATACAGAAGAAATTACTTCACTAAGTTGGACCGGATGCAATCAAATTTTCTACTGAATCTGGGAGGGACCCAGAGAAATATGTAATTACTTTGACTTGCTGCAAGCCCTCCCAAAATCAAAATTGTTGACTGGCCCAACTTTTTATAAAAAAAAAAAGGTTACTCTGCTTTAATTTCAGTATCCATTGTTCTGAAAATAGGGGTATTTTTCAGTCTGGAATGAAGGCACAGCAGGAAAGGAAGCAGTTGTAAATTGCATCTTGAAACACTTTAAATTGCTCAATATTTCTGGTTCACAACTCTCTGCCATTTCAAAAATTTGACTGTAGTTGCAGCATGGTTAAGACTTCTGGTGAAAGGTGCATTTAAAAAGATAGTGCAGGTCTTCCCTCAAGTTGGACACAATGATTGCTAACATTTAACAGGGATTGAGAGGTAGAACTGGAACTTAAAAATTCAATGCCACAACTGGGATTTGAACTACAGACCTTCCACTTACCGGGCAGGCGCTCTAACCACTGAGCTATTGTGACAAACTGCCAGAATGGCATTAAATTCTCAAACCAGTTCGTATTTCTCCTGGTAAACCACAAAGGCAGTCTCACATCAGAGACAAATTACCCCAATGGTGACTTACTATTGTAAGTTCTTTATGTCCCAGGATTAAATAACCTTCAGAATGGTAATTATTATTTATTTATGCCAACAAACGTACTGTTGGTGTTTTTAAACACACAAGCCGTGTGTGGGCAAAGTTTGAGAGGTAGAACTGGAACTTAAAAATTCAATGCCACAACTGGGATTTGAACCACAGACCTTCCGCTTACCGGGCGGATGCTCTAACCACTGAGCTATTGTGACAAACTGCCAGAATGGCATTAAATTCTCAAACCAGTTCGTATTTCTCCTGGTAAACCACAAAGGCAGTCTCACATCAGAGACAAATTACCCCAATGGTGACTTACTATTGTAAGTACTTTATATCCCAGGATTAAATAACCTTCAGAATGGTAATTATTATTTATGCCAACAAACTTACTGTTGGTGTTTTTAAACACCAGGAGAAATTCAAGTGTACCATTCAGGAGGAAACAACACCTTGGGTGAAGCCGCCCCTTCTCTTCTGCTGTCCGTCATCCAGACCAATCAGTGGAGGCGACTCGAGGGATAAAAACAGTAGGTCAAACAGTCCACACCTCAGATGCCACGTTAACTGCTCCGAGGAGACTACGATCGTACCACTGAAGATGTCTGCCACAGTCGTGGACGAAGCGTCTGGGTATTTAAACTCCAGCAGACCATGGCATAACACCCCAGAAATAATTCATATTAACTACGGCCGTGAAAGTTTACGTTCTCTCACGAGGAAAATCATTGGCTCTCTGGACATTATTAGAAGGACAAATATAGCCTCAAAAGAAATCCAAAATTACTCAAAGCCACTCTAGACAGAACAGAACTTGGTTGGAAAAATATCCACATTTAGAAAAAACAAGGACCAAATCTCCAAATTTGAAATCCTAACTAGGGACATAATGATGCAGAGGAACATCAGCAGTCAACCTGGAACTGAAAGTGAGAGTAAATTAAACATGTCTTCCATAAATTACAATCAAATGATGTGTTACAAAAATAAACATAAGAGAATAAGTTATGTTTCATGTCACAAAAATCCATCATATTTAATAAATCTTCAACTTGTGCTCATTTATTTTCTTTTTAGCCTTCTTGATATGTATCACTCATAGTAGCGTCGGCCAGTCTGGGTGGTTCAGTTGGTTAGATGCTGGCCTACTGATCCCAAGGTCATGGTTCAAATCTGGCCCAGACTGATGGTTTTTAAGTGTGCTTAAAAAGACAATTGCATGTCAGTAGATTTACTGGCATGTAAAAGAACTCCTGCAGGATGAAACTCCAGCACACTGGCAGTGCATATGTGATCCTGGCAATGGACAGTGTCTTTAAACAACAAAATATTTTTTTAAACTCAGTAGCAATGCTATCAGCACTATAATAGCATTTAGATCATAAGTTAGCCATACCTGTAGCTCTTGCAAAAAAGGTGTGTAAGCCTTTAGTTTTTGAAAAAACTAAATTTAATGCAAATTTTGAATTTTGGAAATAATTAAACAAGTTTGATTAAAGTTTTCTAACTTCATCTACTGATGGTTGAATATTAATTTACGAAGTACACAGATATATTCTTTATTCATCCTTTTAGAACATATACATGTTGTTGGATATATCAGGTTACATAAAATACATATATTGGAGAAAATAATTACTTCTCCAATTCAGTTTGTGGAATGATCTCTCTCAAATATAATCAATTTACTTTCAGTGGTGTAAATTTGACGATGATGTGGTTTCAAGATGCACAAAGCAAGAGGCTATAGATCATAACTATGGAGGCCATGACGATGACATGAATATGACAGTAAAGCATTGTACCAATGCTTACATGTTGGTGTATATACGTGATTCTGAGCTGAAGAATGTACTACAGGAAGTAACAGAAGAGGATATTCCACAGGAGGTGAGTCAACTGGCTTTTGAGCTAGAAGTGGAACCAAGCTGGTAATAAATACATGTATTTTTCAGATTTTACCTTAAATAGTTCATTTTGTGAGAAATGTTTAATAAACCTGTTATAAAGAGAGAGGATAGATATAGGAAAGTGTGAAGTCTTAGCAGGTTACGTTTTTTAATAATTTCTTACCTTATATTCAGTGTGCTTAAAATATTGTACCTCGGCTTCCGTTGCAATATTGTATTGGAAAATATGTAAGATAGTTCTGTACAGCTACAACCACTTATGCTGGAAGTGTTTGTAATATTAAGTGCAACTCAAAGCATGCAACGCAAGAATAACTTTGACTTGATGGATTAGATCAGAAAGAAAGCACTGTAATAATTTCAAAATAATGAAATGCTAAGCAGTGTAAACATGTGTTTAAATTGGAAGCATTGAATAAATCATTTTGAATTAATAAAGTTTGATTGCATTTCTCTGAAGTGTCTTAACATCACATCTTAATTTACAGTATTACCAAAATCTTGACAATCAGAGAAAGAGTTACTGCAAATAGTTACCTAGAGGAGCACAATTTATTCCTGCATAGCACTACTTGCCGATTGGTTCAAATTAGTCATATGACCTCCAAACTTGACGTAAGATAAAAAGGAAAAGTTTAGGATTGCCAAACTCTTATGTTATGTCACATTGTCACCCTAAATAGCTCTATTTAATGTGTTACACTTTTCTGCTATGTCATATTACATTAAGCTCGTGATAATCCCAGCATAACTGGCACATGAAACAACAGATCAATGAAAGTGAGACTGTGCTATCACTAATTTTAAAAGCAGTGTCCAATAATATGAATTCATAAAATAAAATGCAGTGGAATAAGAGAGGCAATATGGTTCCTAATAAGAGATACTGCTTCTTATTTGGGATCATGTGGTGTCTCTTATTAGGATCCAGGATACACTGAAATTTTGTGGCTGCTTATGTTCAAATCGTTCTTGTAGAGATTACTAAATCAGCTTTTAACAGAGGGTCTTACATTACCAACTAATAATTTAATTTTACTTAAGAGCCCATCCTTGTAGAGCTTCATGCAAGAAAATTTCCAACTCTTGCAAGAAAGTTTTCTCCTCAGCATGGCATTACTTGTTTCCAGCTCCACGCAATGTTTTAACTTGAAGTATTGTAATGTACTTCTGTGCTGTTCAAATTAGTATGCTACATAGTTTGTTATTGATACTGTATGGTGATTCCAAATTAACTCTTTCAGAACTGAATGATTTTGCTACATATGCCGTTCTTCCTCTAATTCGAAACTGGTTTAGATTAGGCGGTCTGGGACATCTTCAGCCCACTGACTTGAATAGCCATGATCGTTCAGGCGACACGTAGTGCCCTGGCCATGCACTCAAAGCCTGAGGTCGTGAGTTTGAGTCTCGGCAGCTGCAGTCAAATGTGCCTGTGGTAAAGGATGGGGAGGGCCCACATAAAATAGTCTGGGCACACGTGGATGATGACGGGGTATCATTTGACTGTGGTTGCATGGATTTTGCTTCTTTTCTTTAAAAAAAAAAACAAACACTACAATATAAATTGTAAAAAAAAATAATTATGTACAATTAGAACGTCTCAAATACATATGTTTAATTGGTGACGGACAGTATAACAAGAATATAGCAGAAAAAAACAGTTAAAAGTAGTATACATAGGAAAAAAATGCTTATGTCCATAATCATGGGTAACGGAACTGAAAGAGTTAAATCTTATCTCACATGCTAGCTTTTGCTCTAATTCATCTTTAAACTCCTTCTAGTTTCCTTTTGGAAGTTCCAGGACTTTTTTATGTGTATATTCCTTGGTGTCTTAATCTGAAGTTTGTTTGCTATTGTAACTCTTATCAGAGCCTAGGCTTTCTGATATTACTCTATTTGTCTTGTCAGCGATTCCAGATGACACCATGAGGATATCAGGGTTAGTTGTAGATCCTGTATGATGTAGATATGTTATAATTGTTCTTTGTCAAAAATTCTATTCTATTTGAATTAAGCCAATCTTGTACTATTTTACCGGCAGCATTTGTATTTTTATATCCACCACGATGTTTGAGTGTGCATTGAAGTCTCCCATTATAATGGTTTTATTTGTTATTTCTATGTTACTTAAACCTAGTTTATTGTTTGATGGGTTATAAATGAAATAAACTGTGAAATGTTCTATATTTTTCCAAACATCTACTATTGCAATTTCTGTCTGACTTCTGCATTTTTTTTATATTTTGAATTTAGAAGTTATGTTTTGTTTAACTCCAATTAAACTTCCACTTGCAATTTGTCTTCCTTTATAGTAATAATTGAGTAGTGTACCTGTTTAATTTATAGTACTTTTATGTTCTTCTAATACAGGGTTCTTCATTTAAAACCAAATGGGTGCACAGCATTTTGCCTGTGTGCAATTGGGTGTACCTTAGCCGGCTTTGCTTCTACTAAACTCTGTGCGTAAAGCATGTATAACACTGTTACCTTATAGAAGATGCTGGAAATGTCCATCCTCGGCTAAACAACTATTATATCAGGAGAACACATTGTGATTCACACGATTAAGCTGGCCACATAATGTTTCAGATTTCATTTCTAATATTTTGTATATTATATCTTCCAATGTATGAGGATTTGTCTCGTAAAATTTGTCTTTCAGGTTACCCCACAAGTAAAAATCACACACTGTTAGATCAGGGGAGTGAGAAGGCCGTACACCACCACCACTAATCACTCTTATCTTCAAACAATTCCCAAATTTTATTCATGGGCTCATCTGCTATATGGGCAGTAGCCAGATCTTGTTGAAACCACCCATATGATTTCTCTTCTTGTCACTTTGTGATAAAATGGGGTCATAAGCTGAGGATCAATTAAACCGTCATTCACCGATGAAAGAAACCATTCACATTAATGCATTTGTGATTCTGAGTCATGTTGTTGTTTTATAGCGTGAACACTTGTACACTTATACAGTTTTAGTTTTAGACAAATCCTTTTACATTGGAAGAATTAAAACAAAGTAATAGAAATGAAATTGGAAACATTACAGTGACCCAACTTAATCACGTGAGTCAGAATGTGTTCTCCCGATATGCTTGTGTAGCCAAGGGTGGGCGACATTTCCAGCATTTTCTATAAGGTAAGAGTTTTATACATGCTTTACACACAGAGTTTGTGTAGGAGCAAAGCCGGCTATGGCATACCCAATCGCACACAGGCAAAATAATGTGTGCCCATTAGGTTTTAAATGAAGAACTGTATGTTGGATTCCATGATTCCATAAAGTATTGGAGAGCAAGAGGACTAATACTTCACTGTTAGAAATCCAGCATTAGCCAACCACAATAATGTGATTCTAAAAACACCTATATTTTTTCCATTAACTTTTTTGTGAAGTTCAGTTTTCTTACCATGGCTTAGACCTTTACAATTCCATTGTGATATTTTCATGATAGGTTCTTATTTACCCAAGGCAATCCCCACCCAGAGATCCAAACGGAGGACTATTGCTCTGGAATATTTTACATTGGGATTCATTTTCGTTTGAGCCAGTAGTAGTCGTGTTTATTAAGGGCACCTTTTTTAACGATATGATGATTGCTTTATCCTTTTCCAAAAGGAGCACTCCTGCCATTGATCATTGGGTCCCGTGGACCTAGTCGGGAGGTTCAATTTCTTAACCACTGACTTTTACCCACATTTGCCAATTGTGAGTAAATTATTGTTCCATGGTCCAGAGCAGTTGAAAGATATATGGAAAGTAGAAGGGGTAAAATAAGAATGAAGTTTAAAGAGGGAATATCCGTTATGGTTGCTTTTTATGTCTCCTATGGACTACGGTGGGACTATTCTATTCCCAGTCACCACATGGGAACATAGTCTTCCAATAGATTTCTGTACACTGTGGATTGAGGAAGAATGAGAAGGCAGACATCCTAGCAGAAAAGGGAACCAAAATTCAAAATAAGGTATAACCAAAAGTACCAGTGGAATCAGTTAAACATTTCATTAAGAAGAAAATGAATAATGATTATAAACCTAATTAGCTAAAACTATATTAAATTCTAAAGGAGAAAAATTCTTAAAAAGCTTGAAACTGACTTCTGAACTACCTCAAAAAACAGTCATCACCATGTTCAGACTTACCACTGGACATAACAGTCTCAGCAAGCACCTGCATAAAATTGGATTGCTATCATCTTCAAATTATCTGTTATGGAACAAAGAAAAGAGGAAATGAATGTGGAATATCTGTCAATCTGCGAACAACTTAAATTGTATCCAGAGTTGATCTGCCCCACTTCCTACATCCAAACTTAGCTATGCAGAAAGACACCATGCCCACAGACACAAAAGCTTGAAAAAATTAGAACACCTTATATACTGCACAGATAGTCGCACTAAGCGGCTAGGTGCTGTGCAGATAAACATACTGTGCAGGAGAACCTGTACGACCTGTTCTCGAATGCCGGAATGCTCAAAATATTGGGAGGCAAGAACGAGAATGGCTTTGTTGCTAAACCCTGAGCATTAGCGCCCCCCCCCCCCCTCACACACACACACAAAAACACACACACACAAAACACACACGCACACAAAAACACACACACACAAAAACACACACACACAAAAACACACACACACAAAAACACACACACAAAAACACACACAAAAACACACACACACAAAGACACACACACACACACACACACACACACACACACACACACACACACACACAAAGACACACACACACAGACACACACACACACAGACACACACACACAGACACAGACACACACACACAGACACACACACAGACACAGACACACACACACACACACACACACAAACACAGACACACACACAGACACATACGCAGACACAGACACACACACACACACACACAGACACACACAGACAGACACACGCACACACAGACACACGCACACACACACACACACACACACACACACACACACACACCCCTATCCAAGCAAAAACATTGTTATAACTATTTCCAGCAGACAGCAGCACGTCCTTGGCGATTTCTTATTTGGATACTTCACTTGATTGTGTCCACACCATGATAACCTACCTTTGCAATAGGGCTACTATTTACGTAAACTGCAATGGATGTTTTTAATAGCAGTTTTGCTCACAATCTTATAAGTTTTGCATTCAACTTATGAAACAAAATATGAAAGCACCTGTAAACAAGAGAATTCTAAACATCCTCCTCCTTCCCCTCACCAAAAAAAAGCAACAGTTGGTAGAAATCACCAAAGATTATAATAAAAGATATTTCATAATTCCTTTTCATAACTTATGTTTGAACCTAAATAACATTTAGCTAAGCGCTGCTTAACTAATGGAACGTACACATTTGAAAACTTAAGTTTTGCTCTTTAACCTTTTGAGCACTATGGACGTTAAATCACGTCCATTTAAAATGACGGGTAAGCGCCATAAAAAACCTACTACTTTCAAACATCAAAGATGCTATTCGACCTAACAAAAAATCTGGCATGTACCAAATTGAATGCGGTTATTGTAATGAAATATGCATAGGAAAAACCAAAAGAAATTTAGAAATTAGAGCCAAGGAACATGTTAGAAACATTAAGAGTAAACAATTAGAAAAATCTGCAGTTGCATTTCACTTTTGGACAAAAAATCATGACATAAAGCTAGAACCGAAACTTCTCAAACACATAACCGGAAAACAAGAACTGTCCACATGGGAACAAATCTTTATTTTAAAAAATAGAAACCGAGTATTTAATTTCGACATTCCTCAGAGGGACATTTTCAGTAAGTTCATTGAACCATTACCAGAAGAAACATCAGAAGAAGCATCACCATCCGCACCATGAAACACCATGGAAACCCAGTTATTGTCCGGTTGATAATGGAGGAAAGTTAATCTTCGAAATGCGTCCCGGAAAATATTTTGTAAGTGTTGTTCAGTGTTATTAATTAACTCACCTTTTAAATTAAAGTGCATACACGTCCTTTGCATTTGTGCATTTAACCCTTATTTATCCCTTATCTAACTCGACTTATTTTAATTTTCCCTTTATGAAACATTTAAGCAAAGTCTATATACGTGTTGAGGCTTTCATGGCTGGCATTATCAACTATGTTAAGTAGATTTTCCGGGTTTGTGGGCCGTGGTCGAGTTGGATTACCTTCCTCCGACGTTTCACTGGAAACTGTGTCCAGCATCTTCAGGGTCAACCTCTGTTATTAGCGGCTGCACTAAATTAAAGTTCACTACAAACTTTCATATTCATCTTTGTTTGTTATTAGTGTCCATGGTAACAAATTTTCACGATCGCTCGTTCTCATAAATACCAACATGAGATTATCGATCTCAAAATGCCGGCAAATGGGACGTCTCTGATCATGGTATAAAGGAGAAAGCTTTCGGTGTTTCGGGTTTTCTTCTCCCTCTTATTAGAGCTGGGAGCCAAGTTTTGCTTATCTGCTTTCTCTCTTCTTTTCGATTGTAGGAGTTTTTATGCATAAAAATCTCTATCGCTTCCCGAGTCAAGCGAGCCTGGTAGTGGCTTGTCCTTGAGAGTACCTCTGTGTCTTTGTAATTCACGTCGTGGCCGAACAATAGAGAGTGTTCTGCCACCGCTGACTTGTCCGTCTGCCCCAACCGGCTATGTCTTTCATGTTCTTTTAGTCGAGTGCTGATACTCCGCATGGTGGTGCCTATATATACTTGTCCACAGCTACATGGTATTTTGTAAACACCGGCTGTGCAGTGTGGATGTCTTTTATCCTTAATGGAGTTAAATAAATCTTTGACTTTCTTTGTTGGCCTATAAATAGTCCTAATGTTGTACTGTTGCAGCAGTCTTCCTATTCGGTCTGTTACCTTATGTATGTATCGTAAATAGATGGTACTCAGGGTTTGCTTCCTCCGGTCCTTTTGGACTGACGGGTACCTTGGATGGAGAGCTCTTGTAATTTCCTTGTGTGTATAACCGTTGCTGATGAGGGCCTTGTTAAGATGTCGGATTTCTTTATTCAGCTTTTGTGGCTCACAAATCTTCTTGGCCCGTTCGGAAAGGGTTTTGATTATGCCCAATTTTTGTCTTGGATGATGGTTCGAGGTTTTATGGAGGTACCTATCAGTATGAGTAGGTTTGCGATAAACTGTGTGACCCAGACGTGAATCAGCTTCTCTTGTCACTAGGACATCCAGGAAAGGAAGATTGTTGTTTGTTTCCTTTTCCATGGTGAACTGTATGGCACGGTTTTGGCTATTTAGATGATGAAAAAAGGCTTCTAGTTTTTCCTCCCCATGGCTCCAAATAATGAAGGTGTCGTCCACATACCTAAGCCAGGTTTTTGGTTTATATGTAGCGCTTCTTCCTCAAACTTCTCCATGAAAAAATTTGCAACTACCGGGCTTAAAGGGCTGCCCATGGCAATGCCGTCTATCTGTTCATAGAAAGTGTTGTTCCACTGGAAGTAGCTTGTGGTTAGGCAGTGACGAAAAAGACTGGTGATGTCGGGCGGAAAAAGTTCGGCAATGTGTTGTAGTGCCTCTGTAATCGGAACCTTGGTGAATAAAGAAATGACATCGAAACTGACAAGGCGGTCCTCTGCCCCCAGTTGTATGGTCTTCAGTTTCTCTACGAAGTGCCTGGAGTTTTTGATGTAGGATGGGGTGTTGCCAATGTGTTCCTGTAATAGAGTAGCCAGATACTTGGAAATGTTATATGTGGGTGATCCAACAGTACTAACGATGGGTCGTAATGGAACGTCATCTTTGTGGATTTTCGGCAGTCCATAGAGCCTTGGCGGTAAAGCTTCGCTCTTGCAGGTTTGATGTTTGATGTTATCTGCTATCGTGGAGCTCTTTATAAGGTTGTTGGTCGTCCTTAAAATGCGCGAGGTTGGATCCTTCCCAAGCTTCTTGTAGGTACCTGGGTCCAGTAGTTCTGAGATTTTCGTGAAAATTTGTTACCATGGACACTAATAACAAACAAAGATGAATATGAAAGTTTGTAGTGAACTTTAATTTAGTGCAGCCGCTAATAACAGAGGTTGACTCTGAAGATGCTGGACGCAGTTTCCAGCGAAACGTCGGAGGAAGGTAATCCAACTCGGCCACAGCCCACAAACCCGGAAAATCTACTTAACAAAGTCTATATACGTTACTGGCTTACCTTTATATGTTCCTTCTGCAGTGATATGCCTCAAAACAGGGATAAACACACAAGGGCACATCTCCACATTCGCAAATTCCCTTCTTGCGGCACACGAAACACTTTCGAGATGGGCGGGACCTCTTTGCTGTTGGCGGTATCCTTTTAGGATGTTTTTCTTGAAGTCTGAGGGGTGCAGGGGTTCTGGATTTTCTATCCCCAGTATGAAAAGGCCTCTCAACGTGGTATTGTTCAATTAGGCTGCGAGCTATTGATATTCAGAAGTCCAGGTTGGTCATTGTCTTGTGTGGGTTTAGAGCCAAATTACCAAACAATTGTATATGGTTATATCTAGTTGGTGCAAAAGTACCTTTTTATACCACTTCTCACTTCAGCTACAAGCAGGAAAGTATATGTATTTCAAGAAAGAAACAAACGGAGCCTGCTATCCAAGTTACGAAACACACGTAAGGAAAAGTTGCAAACATGCTTTATTCTGATGACTCACAGACCATGCATACACTAGTGCTTTACTTCACACTATGCTTTGTTTTGCTGACGCACAGGCTACACATACAATGGGTCTACTACTGTTTCTTTCAGAGAACTTATATTAGATGCGTTCAACAGAAGAAAGTTAACTTTTCACCACAGTGAAACAAATAGCGCCATTTCAACTATTTGTAACTGCAGCTCTACTTTGCTGATGACATATATGTATACTGCATATAACAAGTTTTATACCAGTTTTTGTTTCATTAAAATAATTTAATATTTACACAAAATACAGCTGTGTATTTACGAAGCACTTTTAGTGCATTTAACAATTTAAATGCCCTGTGCTGGATATTGGTTAGCAGTTCTCAGCCCATGGAGGATATAAATGGCCAGTGCTCAAGAGGTTAACTGCTGTAGTTCTCAGCACCCCATTCCATATTGGAGCCACTTAATTTTGTTCAGGGGCCTCCTTATCAGGCTTGAGGTTCTTTTACATGCCATAAAGCTATGACATGGGACCAAGGGCTTTACTTCCCTTCCAAAGGAAGCCATGCTAAAGATTTTTACACCTGAAAATAATCCATCACCCTCTGTCAGATTTGAACCCATGTCTTCAGGAATCAGAGGCTAGCATGTTAACCCTAGACTATGGAGAACAACAAAAAATGTATACATTGTTTAGCAGGACTGAGGATTTAAACAAGACACCATTTCTGCAATCAACCCACAATTTGTATTAATTTGTAGTAAGAACTTATTTCAGACACTTCAGTTTACGATATAACAAAAATATGAATTATCTATCGGAGTTTTAATTCTATTATTTCTTCAATAAAATTGCTGAATTGCGCTAGATCAAGTATTAATTGTATAGAATATTACTTTCAGCTTTCATTTGTTTATTACAGTATTTACCCATTACACAACCCATTCACTATTTTTAAAATGAGTAAATTACATTAAAACAATGGTGACAATAGCCCATAGAGTAAAGACATTCTAATAAATAAGAAATTATTTATCCTTTTGTTAAATTACAGAATTTTGAGTGTATTCTACATTATGTGCTACCAAGTCTAAATTCAATTTCTCATATTCCTCAATAAAACGCTTGATCATTAAAAATTTTTGTCATTCATACCTACAAGAAATAGAAACAAATGCCAAAGATAAAAAATGGATTACACTACTTTCCAATCCAGATATAATCCCCCAGAGACCAAGGAAAACAGCTGTTGCAGCCTTCCGACTATTGACAAATCATGACTGCTTGGCAAGTCATCTCTACAGAATAGGTATCTCAGCCTCACCGATATGTGTCCTGTGTAACGATCCAGCAGAAATGAATGAAGAACACTTGAAGACCTGTGAAGCATTAAGATCAGAAGAAACTACAGTTCAAAAGTATTGGAAAGCACGAATGCTAATGGCTTCATTGCCAGATGCAAGGCACTAGAAAACAACAACAACAACATTATGTGCTACCTATGCCACATTACTTTCTATTTGTTAGTTGAAAAGATATATTATAAATCACACAATCATGAATTATTTTGTATAGCTATCTTCATGGTATAAATTATTCAAGGAATCTGTGAGCTATCTTTCTCTAGTTGCAAGCTTGGAAAAATAAAATGAAAACAGAACAAACTATATAGTAAGGGTAGAATCAGTGGAATGCCTTGGCCAGGATTTGAAACATGAATCATCTTACTATGTTGTGTTTTAATCAAAACTACAGCAGCATGGTAAGCTAAAAACCATGTTTCAAATCCAGGCTGTGGTATTGAGTTTTTCACTTTCACAGGGAATCTTCCAATCTTAGCACACACACAGCATGTGTATGAAAGGATCATCATTAATTAACATTTAAGGAAGTTCACTGAAGTCTGTCAGGAGAGATGGATTATTTCTTTTAGGGAGATAATTTGGAATGCAGCACGGCAAGCCTTTTAAAAATGTCTTTTGCTGTATCTTATGACATCGGTAGGTTGAGTTCATTAACATATTTAAGCAACATGCTAGGAGGCTTTAATAATAGCTGTTTGTTGCTAAGGGATGCAAGTGCATCTACTGTATGCCCACGACAAGAAGGCTAGAGGGGAATGAAGGGCAGAGGGGGCTTGAACTGTTATCTGCTCCGGTAGCGTATCTGTTTACTAGGAAATGAGTGTATGAGAGTGCATATGGTCACCCACGTTGCCAGATCTAATGCGCTTTGCAGTACTACAGGTGCAGAGATTTTTTTAGTATTATGCATTATTTGGCTCTCGCTGCTAACACGTGCTACGGTACTACAGTTATATACTCTTTATTTTGTTAGTTTTATTCTTGGCTTAATATTTACATATGGCTGCAGTTCAAAAGAAGGGACGAAGTATTCACAGTGAAGCAAAGGAGATAATTAGAAAAGTGATAGAAGTATGTGATGACGAAGCGAAATCAGGACAATTGAAACGTTTATTATCACAAAGAAATTTACGTGTTGCAAATTACTGTGGGATATTGGAACATAGTGTAACAAGAATAAGAAGAGAAGGTGTTAAAGCTGGTGAAAAATCACTTCATACTCCGGGGAAAAAGAAACCAAAGGCCAAGGAATGCAAATTTCATTGTGATGGCTTTGATAGAACAGTAATTAAAAATGTAATTTGAGACTTTTATTTGGTTAAAAAACAAGTGCCCACTGTACCGAAGCTACTTGCAGCAATTAGGGAAAAAATAAATTTTCCTTGGGGAAGAGAAACTCTGCGGAAGCTATTGCACGATATGGGTTTCAAATGGAAGTGATGTGGAAGCAAGAGAAAATTACTTATTGAATGTCCAGATATAGTTAACTGGAGAGCTAAATACCTAAGAGCTATAAATGGATACAGAAATGCTGGGAGAAATACCATTTATATTGATGAGTCCTGGGTGGACAATAATTTAACAGTGCTGGCAGAGTGATGATATCTACGGGATTACGACAAACACTAGCTCTTCAAACCACCTGATTCTTGTAAATGCAGGCAGCAATGAAGGTTTCATACCTAGAGCTTCTTTGATATTCAAAGCTGGACTTGCTAGCTGTGATTATCATGGCCAAATGAATGGAGGAAATTTCCAGAAATGGTTGGAGGAGAAACTGTTACCTAATATACCCTGCAATAGTGTCATCGTGCTTGATAATGCTCCATACCACAGTGTACAAGAAAATAAGCCTCCATCAAAATATGCTGTAAAGCAAGAAATGGTACAATGGTTGGAGAACAACAATATTTCATATTCTGCTGCAATGCGAAAGACTGACTTGTTTGATTTAATTCAAATACATAAACCAAAAGAAAAAATATACCATATCGACAGAATAATAGAAATGCATGGGCATACGGTTCTTAGATTACCTCCTTATATGTGCGAGTTGAACACTATAGAATTGGCATGGGCAGCAATAAAACGACATGTAAGAGAGCATAATGTAACCGGTGATCTACATTTAAGAAATCTACAGCAGGTGTGTGAAAGTGCAGTGAACTCTGTTACAACAGCTGATTGGGAGGGCTATGTTAGGCACGTTAAGAAACTCGAGGATGAGTTCAGGCAAAAGGATGGGCTAGTGGAAGATGCAATAGACAATTTTATTATATCACTAGGAGGCCTGGAGTCTAGTGACAAAGATGCAGAGAGCGGTAGTGACAGCAGCGAAGGTGACGACTTCTCCGACTCGGATCTTGCACAACAACTGGGCTTCTAGGTGAGTTATGTGACAACACTGTATTTTAAATGAACCTAGCATCCTTGTCATACTCGGAAACTAGACATAAATACTGTGTGGGAAGCAAAACATAATTACGCTACACATTCCTAAGACTTGTCTTCTTGTCCTGGGCATACAGTATTGTGGCACTAAAAGCGACACCCTGCTCTATGGTTTGGAATTGTATCTGGAATGTTCCCAATCAGTGATAAAGAAGATGAGCAATAGGATATTTTGATCCTTCTAGTATGGTTATCAACAGTGGCATAGCCTGTCAGTGGTGGCGCCGTGGCTGAGCGGTTAGCGCACTCGCCTACCACCTAGGCGGCCCGGGTTCGATCCCAGGGACCCACTTGTGGTATTCGTGGTGGACGAAGTGGCGTCAGGGCGGGTTTTCTCTGGGCGCTCCGGTTTCCCCCGCCATCTCATTCCACCGGTGCTCCATCTTCATTTCATGTATCATCAGTGTCACTGCCTGCGGTGCCGTAGTAGTAAAAGCGGGCGTTAAACACTACAAACAAACATAGCCTGTCAGACTTGGGTATGCAATCCAGCAAATATTTAAAAAGTCATTAAAATATGACCCAACTTAAACAGAATTACGCTTCAGAGTTTTTCAAGTTTTACTATTGTCTGAAAGAAATGTTCAATAATACTGTGAGCATGATTCAAAAGAGAATCTGCTTTTCTCCCAGAACTGACATCTGTAAATCAAATGAACCTCTCTTCAACATTTCTATAAAGGGCGGTATAGAGTTGTTCTTCATTATTAATGCCAGGAATTTCATCTAACATTAATTAAACAAAGAAGGCGTAAGAAATTTGTTTCATAATTCTGTGTGTCATGACGGCACTCACACTTAAAATTAAGTCATTCCGAATTTCAGTTGAAGTTTCAGGAAAAACAGTCAATTTTTCCAAGTGCTGTGTCACAGAGGCATTATTTATAATTAATTTAAATATTCAATATAATTGCCTCTGCTTGAACATCCTTCATTCTCATTGTGACCATAAAAAGCAGGTGCCTGTTTTCCTAGAAAACATACAGCTCGTACAAAATGAGAAAGTAAAACTCTGTTCTACTTCACTTCATTGTTACACTGTTCAACTGAGAGCATATACTGATTATTCAATGAAAATTCTATTCTCAGAGTTATCCGAACATTTTTAGCTGTTTTTTTTAAGCATATTATGTTATTACAAGAATGGTTGTGTTTTATGGTGCCTTCTAAATGTTAAATCTTCAGAACCACTGGAATTTCAAACACACCTTTCTTTTAAGAAAAGATCAACAAAACATTTGTTTGAAGCACCTATTACAACATAGCCAGGACTCACTTTCATAAACTTTGATGTTGAAATGGCCTTATACATTTGTTTAATGTTCATCATGATATGAAGTCGGGTTTTGGAGGATCTACTTTAATTACATATTGCTTTTTAGAGACATTTTAATACTTGGGAGCTTCTTACCTTGAATTTGTCAATCACACAACAGTTTATTTTGATTTTCATTGCAACAACGGTACGGAAACAAGGTTTTGTTTACTCTCTATCTGTGATTCATGTTGTGAAATCATGTATGTAACTGCCTCTCTTGCATACCTTCGCCTGGAATCCACACGAATCTTAACCTATATTTTGCTTTAATAGTAAGTAGCCAAGTGTCCAAATCATGTTCAAATGTTTGCAATTGAAGAGCACACATACAAGAAGCATAACAAATTGCGAATTATTTTCTATTCATGGCTATAAAAGCAATGTTACCACGAATCCTAAGATGAGATGTGGTCTCCCCTGGTACATACCTTGGGTTAGGCTGTGAGGCACACAACACCAGTTTCTTGCAGCTTGTGACTGACGCTGTAGACCCAAGGTTTGTTTCGGAACATTCTTCTGTAGAGTGGTGCAAATTCAAATCATAATGTTTAGGAAAGCCTGGTTTTTAATGATATTAAAACGAGTATGTACACAAAATGATATTGAACACCAATTTAGCAATCAATTTGAGGAAAATTATAGGCTGTGTAATACATCTCCCACATCCATTGATGCTGTGCCCCTGGTTACCAGTTCAAGAAATCATTGAAAGTATTCACTGACAAAAGGCCTTAAGAACAAGCAGCAGACACCTATTAGGTTCTCAAAAATAGAAAGTACTTCATGCCACTGTTGGCAATATCTTTAAGTTCTTCTGATTTATAAAACTCAACTGTATTTAGCAGATAATAGCATTGGATGTACTAAATGATCTTAGCTAGTTAGGATATTTTGTCATATAGTGAGTGGAGTCTGTCACTATACAGTTCACTGTCCCATAATCCACACCATATTCCCTAATGGAATCAAGAATTGCTCTAATGCACTAGCATTTGCAGACCTAAGAAAATGTACACCAACAACCACTAGTTCAGAAGCAGAATTGCACAGTATTCTGAACAGGACTGCAAAAGCAAATCGGCCCATCCTGTCTGTAGATTTACCATAGGAAATCTCAAATCTCTTTTCTTCTGCCTCCAGTACAACTGCTTTTTGGTTGTTAGCTGCCCCTGCTACATCCTCTCTCTCTCTCTCTCTCTCTCTCTCTCTCTCTCTCTCTCTCTCTCTCTCTCTCTCGTCTGATGTCTGCAATAGTGCTCCATGGTATATTCACCCTAGCAGCACTTTCTTTACCCATAAGACACTCGGCACAGTTAAAGATTGCAGTTCAAATGTTGTGTTGGCTCCTCTGCATCCCTTTAGACTTTTAAGTACATCAAAACAGCTTAGAAACACATTTGTCATCAGTGGTAATGGGAGTGTGAATCTCCTTTTTGTACTCGTCTAAGTGGTTGAATATAAGCATAACTAAGAGTGCCCGAATATTAAAGTGGTGCATATATATCTTGCTTTTGAGTCAAACAGGTACATAAGACTTACTATCTTTGTTGCAAAATCCAAATTAGCTGGATTCATTTAATATTTTGTTTATGCTTTATATTCATCATAAACTATTTGTGTGACTACCTGTAGGTATGGAACTCCTACTCATTACAATAGCTCTTGATCCAATACTACATTCATATTGTAGTATGAATTTAAATTTATTGAGTGCTAATGCATTTACATCTTGGGCTGCCCTTGAACTCGGGCCCTGGCCCATTTGTCATAGGGCAGCCTCTTAAGATTTCTTACATATATTTTCAATTTAAAATGTGCTGCTGTTTATCACTTTTACTAATGTTTGTATCCACTTATAGTGCTCCACTTTCACAACACTATTATTTTCCTCTGAGCTAGGAACTTCAGCTAAAATTAAACATGATTTGAATGTTTGCTCCTCAGATAAAGTTTTATATACTCTTCACATTTCATGCACTTGGGTTATTTGAATTCTCCTTTCTTTACATTTAAGACTGGTATACAATGTGTTAAACGTATGCTAGTTATATGGTTTTAACTTCTGGTACAGAGGGTTCTTTGGCTTTTTAAAATACATATTTAATACTTTGTTCATTTAAGGCTTTTTCCTTTTATGTTGAATGCAGCTAAAAATTATGAGTCGCATATAATATTTACAAGATGAATCAAAACAGCACTTAAACGAAGAACAACAAAGATGCTTCTCATCCAGTTATCTGCAGACAATGTTCTTCTTTTTATTGTTACTAGAGATGTAGTGGTGCCACTAATTATAAGTACTTAATTCTGGATACCAGTATTGATTTTTGAAACACAGATACTTGATACTCCTTTGTATAAAAATATTCAAAATTAAAAGTTAAATCATTGAATTATTTCAATGACATTTTTAAATTTATTTATTTACCTTGATTTGCAAATCCTTCCTAACAAACAAACCTAGACCACCTGACACACAATCTCTTTATATCACTTGTCAACCAAGATTCTACAACCCCTATCACATCACCTAATCTTAAAATCTGCATTATTTCACCATTTTTCTGCCTGCCCAACATCCCTTGCATATTCCACAATAAAACGCCCAATACTTTTTCCTATACCAATCCTTTTCTCTCGAACCTAAATTGTTGCAGTTTGGCTTTCCTGCTTGTCAACCTTGACCTGCTTAATAGATCACTCCCTCCCTCTTCCTCTTCGACCTGAAGAACATATAGTAGTAAAGAATATTGGATTTGACATTCAATGCTTGTTTCTATGACCTTTTTCAGTACAGAAAGTGAACTCTAGTATGTTACAGTACATTGAATAAACAAATTGTTAGTGTTTTGCTTGTTTTTTTATTGTATATAAAGTCATATAAGTTGCAATCTGGAAGAAAGCATTACTTAGAGGACCAGCCTGCACTGTGTTTGTTTATCCATCCTCATAACTTTGCACATCCAGTTTTTTCCATGGGAATATTTGCTTTTATGAAAGCTTCTACAGTGTCTCTTGCAAATTTGCTAGTTGCATCCTTTTCCTTTGGTGGCTGAAACAGTGCAGCCACTGACAACAGAAAGCTTTGTCTGTTAACTTTGCTTGAAGAGGATTTATGCTTTTCACTTTGAATGTGCTTTATGAAAGTATTTTTTCTTCCCCAAGAAACGGTACAGTTACATGTTGTTGCCATTAGCATCTTGTTATTGCATACAATTTATCACACTAAAATTCGCTCTCTAACTTTTACATTTATATGCAATTACAACACTGCAGGTCTGTAAGAGAAGCTAGAGCAAAATGAACAAGGACAATTTAGTAATTGTTGATTTACACCTATTCTGGATTTTGCCCAATGCCTGCGCAGAGGTGCAAAAGTTGAAAGATGCCATCGCATACAGGAGTAGATGGAGTAAATAACTTCCTTCCTATACCATGCTTCCTAATGTCAAAAGATGATTATTGGTATCCGTCCAGCATGTCATGAGATTGATAGACATTATTTATAGTGGATGATTTGGAGCATTCATTATAATTTGCTTTCTTTTTTAATGTGTAGAATTCAAAGTTATTCTTAGAAATGGGCTAAATTTGCATTATTCTTTGAAAAATACCCAAATTTCCATTATCACAAATGCAAATTTTTAAATGTCCCTGCCATGTGATTATTCTGCCAGCTCACAGGTTACTGGCAGTGCTGATATGATCCATAATTGACAGCGTCGTTAGCCAACAAAATATTATTAATCTCTCACATCAGATGTTCTGTGGTCATTTGTTGACTCACTGATTGACTTTCTGTATAAGATTATCCCAGGAAACCACTGGGATATGTATAGAATTCAGAGCAAAATGAAGTGTGTAGCTAGTTGGTGCTTTTTTGCATGTTTAACATCCTTTAACTGAGAAACTAGCTGTCCATTTTGATACATGTACAACCTCTTTCGTAATGTGTACAATCTGTAGTCACTTCACATACTACCAGATTAACTCAGCTGTTTCACACCATTAAATGTACTAGTAATTAAAATATACAGGGTAAATCACTTAAAACTTGCACTGCAAGTATTTCAGAAATGGAAAGTGCTATTGATGTGTGGTTTTCACAGAATTGATTGATAGTCAGGCCCTCACATTTGCAGCCTGCATACACATTCTACTAATGCTTAGAAAGTTTATTTTGTGAGCAAACATTCAATTTTTAAAATGGAACAACACCTATTGACATCAAAATAAATGTAGAACGTCGGCGGTGTTCGTAGTGTAAGTAGTTTATGAGAAATCCTACTTTGATAATTTTACTTATCAAACCTTGTTGTACACCTGTGGTGGTACAAAATAAAGAAAAATTAACATGAATATGCTACTTCTATGGCTTCTGACAAGTAAAGAGAAGATTGACCTTCAAAGATTGCGTAGAAGATGACCACTGCCTGCTTTTATACATGCTTCCAGTCTGCTATAAAAAAAACTGCACTTATTCTAACATTTCAGCAGAAATTTCAGCGCAAGCAGCAGTAATATGCCATTTCATATCTGGTGTATTTCGTATGTTGTTCTAGACAGTCTTTCAGCTTTCTCCACAGTAAGCAATCTCTATGAAGACAAGATGTAATAATTTGTGCACTATGGTCCAGACAGCCATCATGTTGATACCACATATTCCTCCTAGCCTGTAGGGGAACTTTTTGTAACATCTGTGGAAGATGATCTGTTATAGGGTATTGGTTTATGTTGTCTTATGCATAAAGAAAAAGAAAGACACAAATACTTGCCCCCTCTGTCTCTGTTGTTATGGGGAAGGTGGTAGTAGGTTCAATTCCTCCTCCCCAATCAGCGCTGAACTTCTGGCAATTCTACCCACAAAAGATATTTTCTATACCCTGCTTTTAACTTGCATGTTGGGAATCACCATCCACTTTTAAGTCCTAGAGACAAACCTCTGCAACAGTGACTGATACCTATTATTTCATGAAATAGGGTCTATGAACTGATGGCTCACTATTACACAACTCCTTCAGTGCTGATGTTCCTCCTGACGAAGCCAACAGGGATTATCAGCACACCAGTAATACATGTTTCTGTAGTTTACCTGGCCATGATTAGTAACTGTTGCTTCATCATGAAGGAAGATAACATGATAAATCTGGAGTGTCATGTCTTAATTCCCATGTACAAAAATTAACATGATTCTGAAAATCATTTCTATGCTGCACTTGGAGAGACATGTGATATGGATGGAACCTATGTTGATGGAGAATGGAGAGTACACATGCCTAACTCGTGCAACCTCCTTGTGCAATTGCATGGAAACTAATTTGCAGATCTGCTGCAGCAACAGTCAAAACATTAATTCTCCCTCTTCTCTATTCACATACTTTTTGTGATATTTTCTATGTGCTACACTACCATACTACCATTTAATGTAACTGGTTGAAGAGGTTGACAAATAATTGCTGAGATAAACACCTATTGGGATTATTATTTATTTATGCCAGCAAACTTACTGTTGGTGTTTTTAAACACACAAGTTGTGTGTGGGCAAAGTTTGAGAGGTAGAACTGGTTTGAGAATTTAATGCCATTCTGGGAATTTGTCACAATAGCTCAATGGTTAGAGCAGCTGCCTGGTAAGCTGAAGGTCTGTGGTTCAAATCCCAGTTGTGGCATTGAATTTTTAAGTTCCGGTTCTACCTCTCAAACCTATTGGGATATTTTTTGCATACATGGTAAAGAACAAACAGCATTCTCCATACACCAGCACATCAGCTTTTTCTACATAGGTAAATACAATTTTCTACTCATGACCTACTGCTTGAATTATCACAAATTAACTGACTAGGAAGTTGCAATGCAATCAATGAACAGAAAAAAACAAAAATACATAACATTTTAATTAACAAATAATTGAATGGAACAAACAATTGTCAGGATGAAGCTTTTCAAAAAAAATTATTTCTGGTAAACTATTTGCACTAGATTTCTGCAACAAACACTATTAACATTCTAATTTATTCTACTTTTACTTTGTCATTAGACATTGTTTTGTGTAAAAAATTGGATATTTGATCAAAGAAACAGTTTCTAAGCATAAAATGAGTGTATAGGCTGCAAATGAGCCCTGACTACCATTCAATTCTGTGAAAGCCACATATCAATAGCACCTTCCATTTGTGATACATTTGTGGTGCAAGCTTTAGGTGTTTCACCTTTTGTGTGTGTGCGCGTGGGTGCGTGCGTGCGTGCATCAAATAATTTATTTCAAATATAAAATAATATACATTAATAGACTATTTTCATTCGACAGAAGTGTTTGTTGCAAAGTATATGTGTAATTTGATGAGTCTTTTTGTTGGGCTGGATTTATTATAGTCAGTAGATAATTTGTATTTTGTTTTCTGATAATTTGTGCAGTTGATAGAAAGGCTTCAGGAAGAAAAGAGAATGGAACAGATTAGACGTAAAGAGAGAAATGAGGCACACCTGTATATGTCTGTGCAAGTTTTGTTGGAGGATAGCTTTGATGGGCATCAAGGAAATGACCTCTATGATCAAGACAGAGCACTGTATAGGATATTTCGTGTTCGCAAACAGACAACTCTACAGGAACTTTTAGAACAGTTGGCAGATAGTTTGGTAAGTTTCTTTTTCTGTATATTATTGAACAGGTATAGCCACTGCTTGTGAGTGTGTATTGACTGAAATCTTATATGTATCTAGAATATCAATCTTTTTAATCTGCCAGTTGCCCTTTTGTCCAACATAACCATAAAATAAATATCTGATGCGTTGCACTCATGAATTTTTCTACTCCTGTACTAACCATTCTTACAAACTCTTATTCCTATATATTCATGTTGAGATAAACATTTGCAGAAATTATTTTATTGCTTATTTCCTTGTAGGTGCAAGGGTAATATGGGAATGCAGTAGGCTTTAAGCAATAAGCTTTGAGATTCCATTCTCTTTGCACGGCTAACATAAAAAATTAATAACGATCTTCCATTTGACAAAAGTTTAAGTATTCCAAACTCACCACATAACAAGGAATATCTCCAAAATGGTTCACTCCACAAAAAAAAATTATTTTGACACAAATTTTAACAATGTTTTAGCAAGATCTACATTTTTTGTTTAGTAAGATTTGGTCTATCTCATACAGTTTACCGGTTTGGAAAAGGCATCAAGAGTAAACAGGACTACATAGGCTATGGCCAGAAAATTCAAAATATAAATTTCATTTGCCACAAAAATATCTCAAACATATGCTACTTTAGAGCAATTTTGAAGAAAATAAAAATTTTACATGTAAAGGGTAGTTGAGGATGAAGGAATTTTCATCAAAACCTTTATGTCCCATCCTTGAAAGATGTTAAACTTAAATGCCAAATTTGGTTTTTACAAGCTTTCAATTTTTGAGTTATGCTCTCCACAGATTGACAGACACACACACAAACGCAGACCTTTTCCTAAAAATGCTTTTTTTTTTAATTATTTATTATTACTATTATTATTATTATTATTATTATTATTATTATTATTATTATTATTATTATTATTATTATTATTCAGGGGGCCTCAAAACATATATTTCGGATGAAATCTTGACATCAAATTTTTGGATGGAATGCAATACTTCCTCTACTTACTATACATAGTAGAGAAAGTCAAAAGTCCTTAAATGTTAATGAATAATCATGGATGAATCATTTGAGAGAATTTGGTTGATATGAATAAAAGCCAAGTACTTTCTGGAAGTTCATACTCGCATGTATGAACACTTTCTGGAATTATGTACTCAGCTCAGTGAGATATTTTGTAAGAGTAAAAGCCTTCCACCTCATGCAGATCATCTTCACAGCCAGCTTGATCACTTAAATTTAAGATCATGTTCGTGTTATTGGAGTCTTTGACCAATATAGCTTTGTTGATCATGTGGTATCATGTTACTCAATTTTTTGGTATCCTGTGTTAGTGGAATCACCTTTTTATGCTGTTTTGTTGCTAAAATCTCTGTAATTGGATGGATTAGCTGTTGCTTGCAACTATGCCTTTATTTATTCAGTTTCACGTTTATATTTGAAACTATTTCATCTGACATATCATGAAATAAATTCTCTCATATTTGAGATTTAGCAGGCCTTTGCCCCAAATTTGGACTTTAATCTATTAAGTCGAGGCATTCCTTCTTTCAAAATGTTGTGCTGAAGAGCTTTGCTGTAATACTCTTAAAATGTTTCCACTTGAAATTATTTTTGCTATAAAATTGTGTTTGCTGTAAGGAATTATCTATGGTACAGAGCGCACCAGACTCTTTCTCCAATAAAGCATTTTCTTCGCTAATATCACTATCTTGATGACCATCAGCTACCACAAAATCAGAATCAACGTCAGAATCATCAAAATAGTTGTCATTCCTGTTTTCTTCTTCACCTAGATCCTGTAACTGCTCTTAAACCTAAACTTCAAAATTTTGATCAGCTGCAGAAATCTACATTTTGTAGGAGGTTGCTTAATAACGGTGGTGCAGATCACACCATACTCTTTTGTCAATGAAGCATTTTCTTAACTAGTATCACTCTATCATGGTGACCATTAGCTATCGCAAAATCAGGATCAGCCTCTGAATCATCAAAATAGTTGTAGCTTGTTCCCATTTCTTCTTCACCTGCTGTAACAGCTGTTGTATCCAAGCTTCAAAATTTTAATTAGCTATGGAAATCTTGCAGCTCGTAGAAAGTCACTTTATAGGTTAAAATTACAGCAGTTCTTGCATATAATAAAATGCTATAAAATAAGAAAATCCCAAAAAGCTGAAAGTAAAATATGTGGTACTAAGAAATGCAGCCTATTGGATTTAACTTAATTATTACAAGTAATGTAAACAAAGTATTCCATGATCCCAATTTTGTGCTCATCTCTAAACTATGTACTTTATTGCTTGACTGACAGTCAAATTGATTGTTGAATGTTCTTTACATGTGACAAAGATGCTGTCGCAAAATTAGTCTTCAATTACTTTTTTACTTTTTATTTTCTCTTTATACAATTAGTTTTTCCTCAATTACACGAATACCACAGGTAAGTACTCAAAACTCTTTTTGAGTACACAAACTTACAACCATTTCAAAACTGGGTCAAAGATACTCTGACTTCTTGACTACATCATGTCATCCACAAAGCATTTAAAATGCGAGATCTAGAGAAGCTCAGCATCTAGTATTGTGTACACCATGTTAACGTCACAATACTGAGAGAGGAAGACTAGGTCTTTTGCAGTGCTACCTCACATGTTCTTCAAATCACCAGTGGGTCTGAAAGGCCAGTGTTTCTGGTTAAGGGCTAATAAAATTGTCTTTCAATGACACTTCTAATAAAGGAAGAGACAAGAGCATTAAATTGCCTTAATTGTAAAGATGTTCTTTCTTGACATGTCAGAAATATTTCTGCAGATTCAAATTGATTTATATTTTAGTGTATTTCACTCTGAAACCAGGAAAACAATGCATTCACTCTGTCACTGCATTGCAACTAGACATAAACAGCTGAGCTTTTATCTACAGCATTAACACTAGAACCACGGCGCTCGCTAGCTACCATTAACTACGGTAGCGGTCATTTTTGACCGTTTGCTTTTTCTTTGCCTTTTTCGTTTACATTTTACATCTTATTTCTTACCAGTTTGATATTGTTATTATTAGGTAACTAGGCCCAGTATATTATCACTAGGTATGTATCAATTATAGGAAAACCGCCTACCTATGCTAAACGTTTTCTCTAATAATCTTGTGGTAATGGAGAGTTAGTTAGGAGAAACAATATTTAATTTAGTAGTATATAAAAAAGCACGTACGATGGACATATATCCTTTATTTATCTCTCTTTTTCAACAGTATATTTATTCAAATAAAAAAAAATAGCTCAAATTCTCAGAAAGGCGGCATATAGTGTAATAGTACAACTAAGAATATTTGGGATTATGAACATGAGAACTCAACTTTATGTATAATAGAACAAGTAATATTCCAACACACATCTTTATATTAGAAAACCCATTAGAGCATTACAACTATGTTAGTGCTTACACAGAAAGTTAGTTTCATTGTTATGAAGTTATGCGTTGCATTCTACACACGTAAGAACTTTTCTAGCTTCTGCTGTGCATTTTCCTCATACTGGTTTCTTGCAAATATGGTAGGAATTGTTTGCTTTGCTTTGTTCTGTCTGCAGTTTTGACCTATTTGACAGTGTCGTCGGCGATTAGGGGTTGGATGTTCTTCGGCAGGATTAGTCTCTATACAACGTTGTCTAGTTCCCAAGTAGGCTTCTCTTAGTTCATCAGTGAGTTGAAGGATGAATCCTTGCCAGTTATTTCCTGAAACACTATCCAAGCGCTGTTGACAGCGTCCAGCTTATCCAAGGAAACAGTCCATTTCTCATCATTTTTTCTCTCTTGCTTCAATCTCTGTACATTTGTTGATATGTCGAAGAATCGACTCATCAATGAACAACTTCCAAACAGATGTATGGCTCCTGTCCCTTACATGTCTCTTAGCATAAGCAGTACGGCCTCCTTTTTTTCACATCATTATGTTGCTCTGTTCTACCAGGATTGTGACCTGGGTCAATGATCTGCCACTCAGTACCCTTACCTCTACTGAGAATTTTTGTAAGTGCAGGAAGTTTTTCCTCTTCATGTTGCGTTTTTCTGCCTCTTATTATTGGTTCTGTTGAAGTGGTTGCGTTACCTGAAGCTTTAGTATTACTAGTAGGCATTCTATTTTCACTTGCCGCTTGTGACGCACTCAAATTGGATGGAGTTACACAGTGCTGCAAGTCATATTCAAATGATAGTTGTATCAATCTATGCCCATACCTTCTTACCTCCCTCGCAGCACGAGAATTAGATAAAATGTTATCCTGAATTTGATTTTCTGAAAATAAATAAGCAAAGAAAATATATATGCATATTGTGTACAAACAAGAAATGAATAACTACATAAATGCACCTATTAGGAATACAGTTTCATGTTATGTAATATCTAAAGAAAGCAGAATAAAACTTACCATTCCATTCATCTTCACTGAACAACTCATCTCCCGATTGTTCTGATTCAGCTGGAGGTTGATCATCTTCACCACTACCACCTTCTGATACATCGTCTGATATATCATGAAATATAGCTAGGATTTCATCTGGTTTCAAACCACGAGACATCTTGCAGGCATAGATTCACAACGTACACTACTATAATGAACAGTTGATTTGAAGACGGACATAGCAGATTAGTGACAATGAGAAATCTAACGACAGTGCGAGCGAAAGCCTAACAAAATTGTAACGGTCAAAAATGACCGTCTCCGGGGTTCATGGTCAAACATGAAAAAACGCCCACGTAAATAATGACATGCCGAAAATTATTATGCTATATAAAACTAGAGGTTATATCAGGAAAAGTCATAAAAGGCCAAGCTTCGTTTTTAAAAACCGGCGGAACTAAACTTATTTAAATATCAAGAACGGTCAAAATGACTACTACCGGGGTTCTAGTGTTAAGTCCAAGAAGTAGTAAAATAATAATGTGCTTTTTTATTAATGCTATGGAATATTTTAAATGCCAATATACCATCAATCAAAATTAGTACAGAATTAAACATTAATAACTTCACTTAGAGATACGTATATTAATTCTCTGGGGGCCATAGTTAATGATTATTATACACTTTCTGTTTCACTCAAATATTTTGAAAAATGATGAGTAAATTTTGTTTGCTTGTTGAATGCCAGTTTACAGCCTAAGGCAAAATAAATGAGCAACAACCAGAAGGAGAGTTTGGTTTAAAAAACATTGGAAGCATCTGCAGATGCTTTGTCCACAATACATGATTTAGTACCACCCATGTCAAAGTTGTGCGATAAGTAGGAATATGCCTTTCAGTTTAGCTGTATGCATGGTAGCCAAGTAGTAAAATGCAGGTGTCTCGTAATTGGAATAACCTGGGTTTGAAGCCTTGGTGTATATTTTTTACTTATTATTTAAATTTTAATTTGTTAAATATATTCCTGTACCATATGTTTTCCATGCATAAGATATCTATTAGTTTTAAGACATTCACACGTAAGAACACAAATAAATTAATCCTTTCATTTTAAAAATAAATGCCATGTTTGTAAGAATTCCAAAGTGAAAAACCAAATATTTAATTGACTTTAATATTGAATGTGCAAACACTCTCATTCTTAAGTTAAGAACAGTGCTGGTGTAGTCATGCTCATGAACCTCATAACTTTGGAGTTCAGCATGAAGCATTAGCAGTCATACAGATTTTTTCAATGGCTTGAACGCACACATAAAAATGAATCTAAAAGATTACCTCTCCTTACATTGGTGAATGTAGATAAAATCTTCCATTTTATGCAGCTAAAAGATTAGTCAACTCTGAATTCAAAAAAATTATTGCAAAATATTACTATGAAAAATCAAAGAATAAAAGATGGGAACTACCAAACATTCAAACAGTAATTCCTGAGTATCCTCGAAAAATGGCAGTTGCAACCTTCAGGTTGATTACAGGACATGATTGTCTGGCAAAACATTTGAACAGAATTGGGATATATTCTTTGCCACTCTGTCCTCTATGTGATCTGCAAGAGGAAATGGACCAAGACCACCTTCAAATATGCCCGGCCATTTCTAACACCCCATCCATCAGTGAAAAATATTGGAGAGCAAGAGCATTAATGACTTCATTGCCAGAAATCCAGCATTAGCCAACAACAACATTGGTGAATGTTGTTGGAGACACTGTTTCTTATGCTGCAAGACTACTTGAACTACTTTGGGGGGAGGAGGGGGGGGGTTGTTATCCAGGGAAGGAATTGCTCATCATTGACCTGGTATGTGTCAAAAATGTTTGTCCACATCTCACAGGACATGAAACTTATTTATTTTGGCTGCATCTATTCCCACATGATGTATGGGATGGAAATTTGGGGCTGTTCTGCAAAAACACACTTGGAAAGAATATTTATTCTTCAAAAAAGATGCATTAGACTCATGTACAAATTAAAACCAAGAGAATCATGCAGGGATACTTTTATCAATAAAAAAATATTCACCATTTTCTCTCTGTATGTTTATAGGACTATATTATATGTAATAGAAAAGCAAAACTTAACAAGAAATAATCAAATACATGACCATAACACACGAAACAACTCTGATTTCCACAGACAAAATGTTAATAAGGGCATCACAGAGAAAGACGTTAGCATAAGAGGAATGAAGATGTTCAACAAGTTACCAACACAAATAAAATCTGTTGTCAGCTCAAAAAGACTATTTAAATGTAAGCTAAAAAAAAATATTTAATAGACGAAGCCTTGTATGATTTAAATGAACTGTAAATGTGTTATTTTATTTATGCCAACATAATTTATGAATATGTAAATTTGTTATATTTGTAAATAATTTGTATTTGTAAAATTGTATAACTGTATGTATAACTGACATGTCCAAAGTCAATATAAAATTGATAAACTGGCGCAATAAATTACATTACATTACGTTACATTACATTACTGCATTTCTAAAAGAGGCATACAGCAATCTTTTCAAGCATGTGTCTATAATAATTAGAAGTAATTCTAATTTCCCTGGATCAAACCTCATTGTTCAAGTTTTGTTGATCAGCAGCCAAGAATCAAAGTCTTACAGATTTTGGGGCTTTGCATTTGCCAAAGAAACTGTCAGCCATAACTGGAACAGGATTTAATTGACAGACAAGGTAACATTTTTGTCTACAAATGGAGGAAGTAATTGTGTATTGCCTCAAAGGAAAAGTTATGGTGCAAAATGTGTGGCACAAAGGATTGCTAAAGTTGCATACCTATATCTTGTTGGATATCACAGTGGTCTAGGTGTGTTAATGCTGCTTGATGGCACATTAAAAAGTATAAAGATATCCTCAAAAATATCCTGGTTCCTGTTGTAAGTACCAGATATTTCAATGACATTATTATTGAATTCTAATAGCATAACCACCCTGTCCACCCATGTCAGCAGATTTCAAACTGGTTCTCTCAAAGGCAAGATATTACAGTGATTAATTGGCCTCCTTATCCGCAGATTTGAATCTTATTGAAAATATGTGCGTAGGGGAGAAGAAAATTTTGGAGTTAAATTGGCCCACAAGATAACATGACAAAAGAGAACGAGGTGGTATCCAAAATATTCAGGACTGGTGCTGCCATCTGCTCAAAAACTTGGAGATTAATGACCACCATTATCCTAGAAGTGGTCCTCTTCCACACATATACACTGGTGCCAGCGATTCTACCATTTTCTAAATGCATCCTGGAAGTCGTTCTTTGGAGGTAATAACAGCATCACTGTGATCAGCCGTGTCAGATCTGATGAAAGGCAGGGGGTGTAAAATGGCCGAAAGTTAAGAGTTTTATAGATTTTACACAATTGATCACCCTAGAAACTGTTATTAGTAATGTTAGCCATGAAAATTTTAAGTCTTATTTTTTGAGGGTGCTTAGCATAGACACCGTTTCTTCTTGAATACTCTCAATTGTATCCAACCGACTTTCTTTTGATTTTGAGTTAGGGGAATAGAGTGAAGTTACAAGGTGCCAAATCCGTTGAGTATAGTGTGTGGGGGACAACTATCATGTTGTTTTTCGTCAACAAGTTCCTGGGGAACAAGGAATTGTGACAGAGGTATTATAATGATGCAACAGTTTCCCTTGTCGCCAAAGTTCTAGCCATTGTCTCCACACATTTTCACGGAGCCATCACAAAACATCACGTAGTACATAGAATTCATTGTTTGCTTTGTGAGATGAATTCTCTGTACACAGTCCCCTTGGTATCAAAAGAGAACGAGGAGTAGCTCTTGACTTGCCTTTTCATTTGCCTTGCCTTTTTTTGGTCTTGGTGAGTTCAGCTTTTCCTCTTGGAGGATTGTTTTGTGTCAGAGTCATAAGTGCATATCCAGCTCTCGTCACCAGTAATGACCCTGGACAAGAAGGTTGGGTAATCGAATACGACCTGACAAGCTTCGTGCAAACTTCAACACGCAGCACCTTCTGGTCAGCTGTTAGGATCCTTGGCACAAATTTTGCTGCAGCACGATGCATGCACAGTTGATCAGTTAAAAGTTTTTAACATGTCCCATAACCAATTCTCACTTTATTAGCAAGCTCTTCAATGGTTTGACGCCAATCCTCATGAATGGAGTGTTGAACTTTGGCAACAATGTCAGGCATTGTGCAACTGACAGGCCTACCCGTGTGAGCATCATCTTCAGTAGACGTACGGCTGACCCTAAACTGAGCATGCCACTCAAACACAAGTGTATGGTTCATGCTTTGTCTCCGAAATACTTGTTTAATCATTGCGAGGGTGTCTGTAGCATTTTTCCCAAGATTTGCACAGGATTTTATGCACAGTGTCGGTTCCATCATAAAATCACCACACATTACACACAAAGTATCATGAGAAGCACTGTGGAATCTCAATGCATCTACCCAGCTGTATGAAACTTCAAACATTCACTCATCAGATGTTCTAGTGTTGCCACCTCTTGGCACAGAACTGTACTGCAAGTACTGTTGAGATGGCAGCACCAGTCCCAAACAGTTTGGTCATCACCTCGTATGTGGGATCAAATACAGAATGGTTGGAAGAAAGTATCCTCTCATGACAATTTGACTAGTCATTTGATATCATCCATGCCCCATAGACTGAGGGTAGTAATAGACGCTGAGAGTTCACACACCCAATATTAAGTTAATTTCTATCTTTAATGGCATTTTTCTTTTAGAGATAGAATATTTACTTATTTTGTATTTAATTTGAAAATCAACAGGAGAGTGATTCAATTTTTGTTTGTCAGCAAAAATGCCTTGAAATCAAATAAGGCTTAGCAATTGGAAATTATATTATATGCATAGCAAATCTTGCAATTTTCTGCAACAAAAAAAAGTAATAATAATTGAAATTTTAAAAAATGCTCAGGATATAAACCGTGGTAGTCCACATTGATACGTAACCGTAAAAATCGTTCAGCTGACAGCACATATTCATTATGACTCATGAAAGGTATTTTTTTTCCTGTTCATTGTACATTACAGACTATGATTTAAGTTGATATCGGGTGATGTGTTACTATAGCTTAGGCATTCAAATGATTATGATGAAAATATGAAACCATAGATGTCTTAAGGTCAATGTTAACATATTAAATACACACTGTTAGAAATGTGGTTGTGAATTTTATAAAGTGGCTATTTCTAGCTATTGCATTCTAGCACATATAAGATAATTTATGAATACTAATGTTTTCAAATGATGTATGTTTCAGAAATATCCCATTGAGCAATTAAGGCCGTGGCCTTTCAGTTATCGCTCCAATCAAACGTGCCGCCCTACATTAATAGATTTGGAAACAGACTTGCATAAACCTATACTGGATGTAGCAGAAAACCAGAACCCATGGAATGTGTTTGTTGAAGTAGTACCACCAGATTCAGGTCTCCAAGCTCTTCCTGCCTTTGATAAAGATTCTGATGTACTTCTTTTCTTCAAACTCTACGATCCAAAGACAAAACGAATACATTATTGTGGTCATCATTATATGCCAGTAGCAGCAAAAGTTCGTAAGTAATATTTGTATTAATATATATTGAGAATCCTGTAAAAGTTTTCCAGGCTTTTTTGCCAGTAATTAATTGTATAAGTTTGATATTCCACTCAGTTAATCTAAGGAGTACTCTTAAGACTACAAAATGGGTAGGTAAAGCATGAAATACACGCGTCATAATTGATCATGGCTAATGCCGTAATGTAAAGAATAAATTCTATTTAACATGGCTAAAAGTAGTAAGTTGAATGAGAACATGAAAAATGCAATGCAGTAACTGGGATTCTAATCATGGACTTGTAGCTTTTCATGCCAGTGCTCCCACTATTCTGTCAATTTAATCACAGGTGTGTTCAACATGTCATCTAATTCATATGTGGTTCAAATCCCAGCTGTAGCATTGAATTTTTAAGTTCCAGTTCTACCTCTCAAACATTGCCCACACACGGCTTGTGTTTTTAAAAACACCAACAGTAGGTTTGTTGACATAAATAAATAATAATTACCATCTGAAGGTTATTTAATCCTGGGGCATAAAGTACTTACAATAGTAAGTCACCATTGAGGTGATTGTCTCTGATGTGAGGCTGCCTTTACCGGGAAAAATACAAACTGGTTTGAGAATTCAATGTCATTCTGGCAGGTTGTCACAGTAGCTTAATAGTTAAAGCACCCATCTAGTAAGCGGAGTGTCTGGTTCAAATCCCAGCTGTGGCATTGGATTTTTAAGTTCCAGTTCTGCCTCTCAAACATTGCCTACACATGGCTTGTGTGTTTAAAAACACCAACAGTAGGTTTGTTGGCATAAATAAATAATTATCATATGTAATTATTCTCCAGGCCTCAATAACACCAATTATATAAGCACTGCACTTCGCTTTTTCAGCATTGTTGCAATAGCAGGGCTGTTCCTTTGCCTTCGTCTAGTGGCTCTTGTGCATTTTATTTAAAAGAACATCAAAATTACAGTTTTGTATTAAGAGGTAGAACTGGAACTTAAAAATTCAATGCCACAACTGGGATTTGAACCACAGATCTTCCGCTAAATCAAATCCCAGTTGTGGCATTGAATTTTTAAGTTCCAGTTCTACCTCTTAAACTTTGCCCACACACGGCTTGTGTGTTTAAAAACACCAACAGTAAGTTTGTTGGCATAAATAAATAATAATTACAGTTTTGTATTTTCAAATGTGCACAGCTGGTCCGAACTGCAGATGTTCTGCTGTATGAGGGGTATGAGATGTGATTGCCTGCCATAGTCAATATGCTTTTCTTTAATCAAGAAGGTTTCTCAGTATGTTTGCTGTGTGAATGTGAGTGTGCCTGAATGTGTGTTGCTGTTTATTTAATAATGATAACCCATTCCTCTTAATATAGTCGGCGCAGCTTATTGAGATACCCCAAAAAAACAACCTTGACATTTTTCCCCCATTATGGTGCAATTTGGTTACATTTGGTGATATCCCATCCATTGGGTTGCATTAGTGCCACCAACTGTTTGTAACATACAACCATGGTAAAGCTATGGCCATAGTTTGTGTTATTGCATCTGTTATGTTGCCAGTTTATGAATGCATTGCAGAGAGGCCAACTGATAGATTTTAAAACAAGATTCTGTTTAGATGTCGTATTAATTAATTAATCAATCAGTGGACGTAATGCTCGTTTTTGCGTGATTTTTTTAAAAACATTTTTTAGATCAGTATATGCAATTATAATTAGTGTTACTTTTCTATTCGCTACACAGTAGTACATCTCATATATATTACGATATTTAGTACTCGGAAATAATTTTATCCAAAAGTGTTATTGCAGAACAAGCTTTGCCGAAGGTGAGTACGTTCATACGTTCATGTGTTGTGTGGTAACAATGTTCAAGCATTATCGTTTGAAAGCATGTTACTTTAACACTGTGATATTTGAGGTTAGAAATGGCTTTATTATGTACGTCGGGAGGACTGCTTTTTGTGATACTTCCATCAGCTATTTAGTGTAATGTCAGCCATTTTGAACTCCTGGGGACTGCCGATAAACTGTGCCGACTATACAATATTTTAAGGTTACTGCTGGTCAAATATGTGAGGACATGTGTGGAGTCATGTGGCTGTTAGGTGACAATTATAGTAGTAAGGATTCGGGAAAAACGTGTTTGGCAGTCACATATGTGGTAGTGTGGTTTTAGTGTGGAAAATCAATTTTATTAATTAAACTAAAGGCAGAAATCGTATTATTACAAGGAGGAGCCTCAGTTCCAGTTATCTAAGAATTGACATAACATGATGCTATATTAAGGTAACTCATTTTCTATGTAATATAGCTCAGTGCTCAAGCCTCTTCAACTAGATGAAGAGGCTTGAGCACTGAGCAGTTTAAAATAATTACTAATTCCTTATTGTTTTCATTTGTCTTAAACTACCCTATAACACTATCCTTGGAATCAAATCATTTGACAACCATTTTCTTGTTTCAGAGGAACTCATTCCACTACTAAATGAAAGAGCAGGATTTTCTCCAGATACAGAGCTGGTTCTGTATGAGGAAATCAAACCAAATATGGTGGAGCGTATCGAGAATTACAATGAGCCACTTGAAAAAGTATTAGAGGAACTTATGGATGGTGACATCATTGTATTTCAAAAAGATGAAAGAGATGACATGTATGAACTGCCTACTTGCCGTGATTATTTTAAGTAAGTACCCTTTCTTAACACATCTGATTATACTAGCTTTATGGCAGACATTTTGCTCAAGTGGAACCCTTTTTAATCAACTGGTGTAGCTGCTCACAGCTCTGTAGAGAATGGTAAAAACATCTGTAAACATAACATGCAGCTTCTAAATTATATAAAACTTGAGTTGATCATTCTTACTCCACTTAATTAAGTTATATTTTGCCAAATGGAATAACCAAAATTTTCAAGAACTCCTGCACAATTCCTAAAACATCTGATAACGAATCTATCAGTTAACGTGTTCAGCAGATTAAGAAATGGTACTTCTGGAAAGAAGTCAATTCCATAAGTTTCCCCATAACTTTTTTATTAATGTATCATTGCTTAAATATAATTGGTTCCATAAGAAATAATGCCAGACACCCATAATAGCTCATAAAAGCCTTTTAACCAAAAGTAGGTTAGCATATGGCATTAATACCAATAGCTTCACCATACATTATAGAACAGCCATTTCTTGATTTGTAAATGATTACAGATATTTGATGTCTACCAAGGCTTTAATTTTCAGACATAATATAAATCCTTTTTAGTGTGTGAATGAGATTTCAATTAATTTCTAGATGGAGAAAGCTACTGTAATGGATATGCTGGAACGGGAATGTGTTACACAAAAAGTTACGGCAGTATTGGCATTGATACAGATACTAATTAACCATAGACTTTATGCCACCAGTGTCATTCATTTAGTCACTGGAGACTTGTCTGGTATTTGCAATGCAACAGTTTGTCAAGTGGTTAGGGACCCTGCCTTTAGTTAACAAAATTAGCCCAAAATGAACAAGGAAAATCATTAATCACTTCTTTTTAAATTTCACAAATATTTGAGAGGTAGAATTGAAACTGAAAAATTCAATGCTAGCGCTGGGATTTGAACCACATACCCTCCGCTTACCAGGCGGCTGTTCTAACCATTAAGGTACTGTGACAACCTGCGAGTGACATTAAATTCTCTAACCAATTCATATTTCTCCCGGTAAACATAAAGTACTTACGATAGTAAGTCACCATTGGGGTAATTGTCTGATATGAGACTGCCTTTGTGATTTACCAGGAGAAATACAAATTGGTTGGAAAATTCAATGGCATTCTGGCAGGTTGCCACAGTAGCTTAATGGTTAGAGCACCTGCAAGGTAAGCAGAGGTTCTGTGATTCAAATCCCAGCTGTGGCATTGAATTTTTCAGTTCCAATTCTACCTCTCAAACATTGCCCACACATGGCTTGTGTAAGTTTGTTGGTGTTAATAGACAATAAGCCACAAATATATCCATTCTGAGTCAAAAGAAACTGCAATATTAATATGTACCATGAAAACATTAAACAACATTGTTGTGGAAAAAAATATATGCAAAATAACAGCAATTTAATTGTTCCTCTCTCTTTCCCACATAAACAATCAGATATTCAGGATATTATAATTGGTGTCAATCAAGAAAGGGATTGACAGTTTGCAGTGAGGTAGAGGTATTGTTGCTGCTTATTGCAACCATGTGGATAGTGCAGTATGTGCACTATGTGTTTGTGATTATGTGCACAAAGACAGTTGGATTACGCTTTGAATGTAGAGTGGGTATTATTTATATTCGTATTTGTAGACGGTAGTAAAATGGTGATGTACATGCAAATAATAGAACATGCTAGTATATATTAACGTAAAGATTTACCTTAACAAAAAAGACATACCTATGAAATATTGTAATGGTAAAATGTCAGATATCTCAGTTGCTTGCATCATTGCTGTTGTTGCTGGAATGCCCCATGGAAATGACAAGCTCTTCCTTCTAAAATTCGTTTTCCAATGCTACATTTATTGTGCCCTTGTTTGAGTAACCACTTTTTCAAGGTTTTCAGCTTTTTACCGTTGTAGTTTTATTACAGGCGGCACAGTGAAATATTTGTTGTTTCACCCAACGTAACCCTTTACTTTGGCCCAAATTAACTAAATCAGATTACACTAGGAAAGGGGGAAGCCAAACCATTTTGTTATGCAGCAATGCCATCAACTGCATAATTCTGAATTGGGATACAATGTACCTTATCAAGCACAATTTTACTTGCTACCCAAGGATGCTAAGGTGGCTGCACTTGCTATCTTTGCAAATATTTTTGGACATAGTTAAAATTCATTAAAAGAGTAATGCAATTGCAAATGCTCACAATGTACACACAGATACACAGACTCAGACATTTGTAAAACCAAGGCAAATAATCATATAAATAGAATGATGCAAACGAACTTGTCAGCTCAAAGGCAGTCTCTAACTGATGCAAGCATTATAAGCTGGTGCTACAGGAAGGTATTGCATATATTGCAGTGAAAGCAGAAGATAAGGCACACAGTTTATGTTATTGCTGGATTGCTTGTCAGGCACATGCTAATCGCATGTTAAATACCAACAACACTGGTTTTGTGTGTACCATTGCTATGGAAACGTCTTAGCTCTAATTGGCTCTTCTTTTCAATGCTATGACGACCGCAATGACGCACCCATCCCCTCCTGTTCATTTAGATCTTTCCACCATGTGTTAAGTAACTGTCAATCACCTTCTTGTTTGGCACCGAGAATAATTAAACATGAATGCTATGTGGCCATGCTGCAGTGTTCTGTGTACTGCATGGTGATTGCATCCACTGAGATCCCTCTCCTCTTTCTCTCTCCTTTGTGTGCAAAGTCAAAGAAATACTGTGGTTTTATCATAACTAGGTAGCACCTGCACCAATGTCTGGTTTTACTCGTATTTTTCCATGGGTTTCAATGTATTAGCTACAATTCTTCTGCAATGCCCTTTTTCAATCATTTATGCTTTGTATGCAACCTGTTTCTATCCAATACAATTGGAATTGCATATCATTTTTTCATCCTACGAAATGAAAACAGCCAGTCAGTGTCAGAAACATAACAAAATGGCAGACTGCGCAGTTTGTGCTTCAGTACTCAGTTGTTGCTGGTTCTGCAATCTTTGGCATATAATTTTGCCTTCAGCACAATGTAAAAGTTTGAGAAATAAATGTTTGTCAATTTGTAGAAAATTGCTACAGTTTTTTGGGTCCTCTAACCTCAATTCATTTTGTAGTATACCTCGGCCCCTGTCCTGTTCTCTTTGTAACCATGTCATCTTTTATTTCTACTATATCTTTTCTTACTATCAAGAATCATGGAAATATATTCCATATTATACTTTATATACCAGTCACTATATTAATATTTGCATCTGCCATTCTGTTTCTCATGCTTGCTACTTGAACTGTCATAAGAACCATCATTGATAAAAACCATGTTTAAAAAATGTTCCATGTAAAGGGTAGTTTGGGATAGGGAGACCTATAATCGCTCCACCCTTAGATCCGCACTTGAAGTAAACACAACTAACTCGCAGTACGCCAAAACCAAAGCACACCATAACATATAGTACCTGAAATATTGGCAATTATCTGTGAGTTTTCAAGATATATGATAACTCTGGTGAAGACTACCTGAATGTAATGCGATAACAGCAATATTCCTGAAACTCCTGAGTAAATATCGTTCTGTTGCATCATAAACACGAGGTATGAGTCCACGTGGAGTTTGGTTATAAGAGTCGCAGGTAATATTGTTGTTGTTAGCTAATGCTGGATTTCTGACAATGAAGTCATTAATCCTCTTGCTCTCCAATATTTTTCACTGATGGATGGGGCAATAGAAGTGGCTGGGCATATTTGAAGGTGGTCTCGATCCTGAAGAGAGCAATAGCAGTAATAGTAACCGTTTTTTAGAGAGCACCATATTTTTATGTTTTGGCGGTCACATCGCTCTCTCACAACCCCCAGAATGTCTGGAGGACCACACCTGTCATTGGTTTATGGGTCTCACCGACCTGACCGGGAGAGTTATCAAAATAAATTCACCGACCATATCCTCTGATTACCAATCAGAGGACGTATTACATGCCATGACAGGTCAGCATGTTAGGGGTTAAGGTTTTATAGAGAAATTAGAGAAATGGAGAGGTTGGAAAAATAAAGACTCCCTAGCCCTCAGGAACCCTAATAGCATCAGGGTCAGAAGAGAACAAGAGTTGACCAAGGTAAGGTCAAATAGAAAAGTTACAGTGAGGAGCAAAACACCACTAAGTGGAAGTAATGTTCTGCTCAGCTTGGGTACCTTGTGGTCGCTATTCACATATCCCCTAGATGAAGACCCCTGAGTACGCTGTTTGGATTGTGATAAGGTTTATATTGGTAAAACTAAACGTCATTTAGAAATCAGCTGTGGCAGATCATTTTTGGTCATTTAATCATGAAATCAGTCCAGAAGTCAAATTATTAAAACAATTAAGTGGACCTATAGATTTAGTGGTTTGGGAAAAAATATTTATTTTAAAAAACAGGAACTGTGTTATGAACTTTGAAACACCTCCCATAGATTACATTTATAAATTTCTGCTTTCAGAGATTGGTAATTAAAATGAGCATCAGTATCTATGTTTCTTTTTTTTTTTTTCCCCTTCTTTTCTTTTTCTTTTTCTTTTCTTTTTTTTTTTAATTTTTTTTTTTTTTTTTTTTTTTTTTTTTTTTTTTTTTTTTTTTTTTTTTTTTTTTTTTTTTTTTCCTCCTCCTTTCTTCTTCCAGAGATTATGATTAAAATGAACATTTGTAGCTTTGGTAACAAATCCATTTGCATAGCCTTGAGAATGAGTTGGAGTCAACTCGAAACTCCAGTCAGCCTTGCACCAACAACTTGCAATATTACCAAGATAAGTGAAGTTTCCAGTTTCTAATTTGTTCTTACTTTAGCTTGGATGGCTGCTTTGTCTCAGGTTCATAGTAATGGATTCAAGCTTCAAGCTATGTCACTGCAAAACTAGCTTGGATTAATGCTGTATCTCGGATTCATAGCAATGAATTCAAGCTTAAAGCTATGTCACCGCAAAACTAGCTTGGATTATTGCTTTGTCTCGGGTTCATAGTAATGGATTCAAGCTTCAAGCTATGTCACTGCAAAACTAGCTTGGATTGTTGCTTTGTCTCGGGTTCATAGTAATGGATTCAAGCTATGTCACTGCAAAATTAGCTTGGATTAAATAAGGAAAATTGAAACTATTAACAGTGAAGCAACAAGTTTCTAAAGTAAGAACAAATTAGAAACCAAAAACCTCACTTATCCCAGTAATGCCACACATACTTTTTGCACAAACTGACCCAGGGTTTCAAGTTGTGTCGCAGGTAATATGAACAACAGGTTATCGCGGAAGGATACAAGGTGCGGATCTAAGGTTGGATGGAGTATAAATTTTCATGTTGCATTCTTGAAAGATGCTGAGCCTAAATACCAAATTCAATATTTAACAGGCTTTTCATTTGAGTTACGCTGTTCTCTCTCTCTCTCTCTCACTCACTCACTCACTCTCTCTCTCTCTCTCTCTCTCTCTCTCTCTCTAACCGAATTTCTTCTGAAATTGCTCTTTTTAGATTCATAGGGTACCAAAACATATTTCCAGCGAAATCTCTATATTGAATTTTTTAGTGAAATGCATAGTTCCCCTACTTACTATATGCAGTATAGAAAATAAAAATAAGCATGAGCTGCAGCGAGATGCCTGTCTGTACCAAAATACTAAATTTTATGTACCTGCATTATGATTTCCAAGAATATTTTACATGTAAATTAAACAATCTTGCCAGCATTGAAGTAGTGAGCATTTAATTATCATTTGAAGTAACAGATTTCCTGGTCATCATGTTTATTTTACAGAGACCTGTTCCACAGAGTGGAGGTGACGTTCTGTGATAAAATGATTCCTAACGACCCTGGCTTTACTATTGATCTGTCCCAGAGGATGACTTATGATCAAATGGCGATGGCTGTTGCACAGAGGGTCGGCACCGACCCTTACTTATTACAGTTCTTCAAGTGCCAAAAGTAGGTATTCTAATACCAAACATTACACCTCCAGAGATTTGTGGCTTACAAACTTGAAGACAGTTTAAATAGTTGTTCATTGATTCATAATCCATGATTAAATTACACTTTCAGCTACAAGGACAGCCCAGGTCATCCTTTGCGATGTACGTTTGAAGGAACATTGAAAGAATTGTTAGTTTACTGCAAGCCGAAAACACCCAAGAAAATTTTCTATCAGCAGTTGAGTATACGAATAAATGAACTGGAAAATAAAAAGCAGTTCAAGGTATGTTATTGCTGCCAGACTGTTGGCATAGTTAAAATTAAATATATCTTCATTTAATATTACCTTTTCCTTTTCAAAAGATTCATAAAATAATCATAAGGGATTGTATGCTGATTCTTGTAATTGAAATGTTACATATGAAACATTTAAGCAAACTACAATGTGATTTGATGAAGGTAGCAAAATAAAAATGCTTCTGTCTCAAATTATAAGTGCACAAAAAGTTTGAAACATTTGTTACTACTTATATACTCTTACAGGGAATCTGTTCAAAGAGTACTTGGAAGTTTGTTGAGTCTGATTTGTGACCTAACTTCACTTAAATTTAAAATGGACCCTGTTTCAGAAGCTATTGCTTCCATCCTTAAACTGGGTGCAACTGGCAACACTGCAGACAGTGTTTGTAATTTAAGTAAGTGAAGTTAGTGTTACAAATCTAATTCAATAATCTTTCAGATATTGTTTCACTTCACTATTACAACTTCTGATCACAAAATCTGTTAAGAGTATTTTAACTTGTGATATCTAATATTTTAGTTTCATTTAAAGTAGGCTTCAACTTCAATGTTCAGAATGGAATCTTTTTGTTATTTAGGTGCATATATTTCTAAAAGATATTTTAGATATAAAGCTGAAATTTTTTAGTGTTTTTGGTACAAGTATAGACTAGTGAAGTATAATTAAGAATTTGAATTTTTATTAAGCTTACTAATTTTAATTTAATTTAAAAGGTGAGTCAATTAATAACACTGAACAACAAACAACATAATTTTCTGGAACGCATTTCGAAGGTTAAATTTCACGTTCAGGAAAATTATGTTCTAAGTGTTGTTCAGTGTTATTAATTGACTCACCTTTTAAATTAAATTAATTACAACATTGTTTTCAAACTTCTATGAAAGGAAGATAATTACTAATTTTAGTTTGGGAAAATGTTAATAGAAAGAAAATTTTATCAACAAATGTAACTGTAGGGCACTATCCCAATTTAAAGATTTGTTGTGCTTAGAACAAATGAATCACTCAATTTAATTAATATATACAAAGCGATACAGACAGCAGTGGCATAGTGTGAAATAAAACAATGGGAATGCTATAACTAGGGCACTCTTTTTTCACATTAACGATAAAGGCGACATACATTATATTAAAGCAATTTCCCATTATCTTTATGAATTACATGAAATTGATCAATAAATAATAATTACCATTCTGAAGGTTATTTAATCCTGGGATATAAAGTACTTACAATAGTAAGTCACCATTGGGGTAATTTGTCTCTGATGTGAGACTGCCTTTGTGGTTTACCAGGAGAAATATGAACTGGTTTGAGAATTTAATGTCATTCTGGCAGTTTGTCACAATAGCTCAGTGGTTAGAGCGTCCGCCCGGTAAGCGGAAGGTCTGTGGTTCAAATCCCAGTTGTGGCATTGAATTTTTAAGTTCCAGTTCTACCTCTCAAATTATTATTATTTTAGTGATGAGTGCAGATTGAAGCGAAATTGCCTTATTTTGTAAAAAAATATGTGAAATTCTAAAGATTTATAACATAAAAATTAGTTCTCACTTTCTTTTAAATTCATTCCTGTGAATTGTAAAATTACAAAAAAGGATACACTAAAATCTCAGTTAGAAAAATATTGAAGTAATGGCTGATGATTAAAAACAGTTTAACATACTTGGAAGTTGACCATTCTGTCATGAGTAAAGTGATGGCCTGGATAGATTAAAATTGTTGGCAACTGATCCTTTTTTATCTGACCATTGTGAGCGTGAAGAGATTATCCTGTGTTGGGAAGTAGAAAAGGGTAGGGAATTCTTGGAAAACTATGTGCTTTGCACTTAGGCTTTATTACACAATATCTTTCATTCTGAACTATAATATGCTAAAATGTTGTTGTTGTTAGCTAATGCTGAATTTCTGACAATGAAGTCATTAATCCTCTTGCTCTCCAATATTTTTTCACTGTTTAATGGGGCACTAGAAGTGGCCGGGCATATTTGAAGGTGGTCTCGGTCCATTTCCTCTTGCAGATCACATAGAGGACAGAGTGGTGAAGAATATATCCCAATTCTGTTTAAATGTTTTGCCAGACAATCATGTCCTGTAATAATCAACTTGAAGGTTGCAACTACTGTTTTTCGAGGATACTCAGGAATTACTGTTTGAATGTTTGGTAGTTCCCATTTGTTATTCTTTGATTTTTCATAGTAATATTTTGCAATGTTTTTTGAATTCAGAGTTGACTAACCTTTTAGCTGCATAAAATGGTAGATTAACTATAGATTTCTGTACACTGCTGGTACCCTTTTTTGCAAGAAAATCAGCTTTCTCATTACCACTCAGTCCACAGTGAGCTGGTATCCATTGGAAGACTAGGTGTTTTTGAAGTGCTGTTAGATGAGTAAGGATTTTCCAACATTCTGTAATTGTTTAGTTCTTTGGTGACAACTTGGAAGTAATTGCTATAATTGCTGCCCTGGAATCTGAGAGAATAACTGCTTGCTGAAAATGTGAAATTCTGTACAAAAGATTTTGTAGGGCCATTTGAATTGCTTCAATTTCTCCATCAAAGTTTGTAGTTCCATAACTTAAAGATTTGTAATAGGAAAAGAGGTGACACGTGACTCCAGCCCTTGCTCCATCTCGGTTTGATATCAATGATCCATCAGTATAAATATGGAGCCATTCGTGTTCTGGAAATCAAGTATGGATTGTCTCTAATGCCAATAATTTTAGAACATACGCTAAAATGTATATATATTAAATACATTCAATTATCAAAAGACAAACATAGTGAGATACAATAAAAAATACAAGCCATATAGTGGGAAAAAACAAAAAACTCGTTTCCAAAATTTTAAAAAAATGAATGAGAGAAAACATCTTAGGTGGTGTGCTATGTCACTCATTCTTATGGCGTATCACATGCACTATGAGTTTATGTACAATTTTATTTGCAAAGAAATGCAATTGACAGTACCTTAGCAATACTCCTGAGTCAGAACTATGATATGGCATACGGCTAGATGCTAGCGTATACAGATGGGTATGTGAGAGGCTTGCTGAGATGAGAGGTGCAGGCAGGAGATAGGTGAGGGGTTTGCGGGGAGGTTGTCCTAGCCATATAACATGCAGGCACTGAAACGCTGACTTGTCTCAGCATATGCTGCTGTTTTAGAACAGAACAGATTGACTTGTAAATTTTGCAAAATATAGCTGCTCAACAGTATGATCTATGAAATAATCAGTGCTAAATGATTGTATAAAATAATTATCCTGTATTAAAACTATTACAAAACAAAATATAAAACAATTAAACTCAGAAAAATAAGGGGAACACTCAGCATACTAGTATCCCCCAAAGCTACGCCCCTTATAGACAGACTTTTCCAATGTTTAGAAGTATATGAGTCGACCTATAGACACTTATAGCTTCACTACACATTTTTGTCCAGATGCATTTCCAAGATCAGCATCTTCATTCTCAACAGTTTCTTGACTGACAGTTGAAGAGGAAACTCCTGTTGTGGTAGTGACTGTGCTGCTATCTGGGTTGCTGGATATAAACTTTATTATTATGTGGTCTGCTTGTGGTATATCAAAATTCATGGCTATGTGATATGCCACAAGCAGATGACATAATGAGGAATGCTGACGAATGCTGCAACTTGAGATGGTGCCTTCAAGAAGATTCTCTTGATGCATCCTATTAGCTGGTCAGTTTCAGGAAACTGACTCCGCACTCTGTGTAAAGCATGTGCTAGGCATGTTACAGGAACCATCTTTGAGTAAAGAGAATTAGCAGCTTTTACCATGCATGGCGCAGCATCAGTCAACAACAAGAGCATGTTGTCCTGTTGAATGCCATTGGGATGTATTAAACCCATAGACCTGTCAAACATTTTATTGATTGTTGAAAAATTTATTTTTTATTGACTGCTCACAATTGATTAGGAATTGTTCTCCTGAATCATTTTCTTTCATTGTGCCTACCACAACATTTGTCGCATAACAGCTTAGTGAGTCTGTACTTTCATCAACACATTAGCATTTTTTTTCTCCCTGACACTTCTTGCCTAATCCCCTGTGTTGTTCTTTGGTAGCATCTACTAATGTAATTCTTTCTGAAAGTTGAAGAATCTGGTAAACACTTTCCAGTATGTTTCCTAGGAAGGCATGTAACTTGGGCTTATTCACTTTTGATGGAATATTTGCACAAATGAATGCTTCACAGAGTTCTTCAAAGAAAAGTGAACCTAAAGAAGAGCTAGCTCCACCAAGTAACATTTGGTGTGCTATGGTTTTACCTTCAAGCAGTTGTAGACCTTGAATACGTTTTCTCTCTTCATGTGCTGGTCCATAGTAAACTTCTTTTCGGTTGCAACTTTTACTTTGCAAAACTTACAGAAAAATATGTGCAAAAGGCACCTGATCTGCACCTGGTATTCAGAAGATGTTTACAAACACAATGAGTCATCTACTAAGGAATTAGCCTATCTGCTACTTGTAAACTGCAACTGTTGTTGTTAGCTAATGCTGGATTTCTGACAATGAAGTTATTAATCCTCTTGCTCTCCAATATTTTTCACTGATGGATGGGGCATTAGAAGTGGCCGGGCATATTTGAAGGTGGTCTCGATCCATTTCCTCTTGCAGATCACATAGAGGACAGTAAACTGAGTAAACTGCAACTTAAAACTGGTGACTGGGCAAGTTCATTGTCAATCCACAGAAAGGGAAAAAAGTGTCTGTCTAGTTTCCTAAAACTTGAATTCAATTTTAATTTGGTACTACTAAGAACCAAGCAAAGTAATTTACTAAGAAAGAAATGTAAAGGACGGAGATGTTCCTTTGCTCTTGAAAACAAAAATGGCAAAATGTACCTAAGATGTATTTAAAAGTGCATAAATATGCCATAAAACTGCCCTAAGTATGCATAAAAATGCACAATAAGGCAATAAAAACCCCGAAAAAGAATGCTCTATATCACAAAATCAGCAAAAAATGCAAAAAAAAAAAAAAAAAAAAAAAAAATGAGAGAAAAAATGAGAAAGAAAAAATAAAGCTCTAACTAATATGGTTAGTTTTAACTTCTTTTACTCTGAAACAGATTTATATTCAACTCATTAATAATATAGACTCGCCAAAATAAAGATACAAACTCATCAAAATCCTAGACCTAGTTATTAATATTCAGCATCAGAATGCGCCAGGCTGCAAGCTTTTACATCTAGGCTGCAATGAGTTTTTGATCTGATCAGCAGAACATAGATTTTTGCTATATTATTGTTATAAAATAGTGATAACTTTGAGAAAAATAACAAAGTAAATTAAACTGGTACAAGAAACATAGTTTGATGGTTTGCTTGTAAATTTACATGTGTGAGAGGCGTTCAATAAGTCCTTAGAAAGAAAAAAAAAAAAAATTTATTTTTGGTAGAACTCTTTTTTTTCCCCCTTCTCGATATACTCTTCTTTTAGCTTGATCCACTTTTCCTATCGTTTCTCCAACTGTTTTAAGTCTTCCAAAAAGTAGGATTTCAGAAGGTCCTCAAAATAGCCATCTGTTTGGGAGATTACCTCTTCGTTAGACATGACTCGTTATCCACCAAGCCACTTTTTCATGTTTGGAAATTGAAAAAAGATCACTGGGAGCCAAATCTGGTGAATACATTGGATGCTGTAATAATTGAACCTTAATTCCACAACTCTCACCATAGAAACTGCAGCATAGCAACTGCATTATTTGATGGAAGATCTTTTTCTTTGCCAGATGAGAGTACCTTTTTTTTATTTCTCTGTTCAAGTGGTGCAATAACGATGGATAATGCTCTCCATTCTTCCTTTCTGCAAGTAATCAATGTAGATGATTCCGTGTGCATCGCAAAAAACCGAGACCATTGCCTTGTCTGCAGATTTCACCACCTTTGCCTTCTTCAGAGCAGGTTCGCCTTTAAAAACCCACTGTTTCGACTGTACTTTTGTCTCTGTAGTGTAGTAGTATATCCATGTTTCATCCACAGTTATGTATTAACACAGAAACTCATCAGGATTGCAACAGAAAAGTGACAAACCACCCTCTGAATGAATCACATGGTTGCGTTTATTCTCCATTGAGAGCAGATGTGACACCCATGTTGCTGAGATCTTTGTCAGACCTAATTTTTGGTGCAAAAGTGAGACCACTGTACTTTGTGATATGCCTGTAACCTCTACTGTTTCACAAACCTTGATTTGTCAATCACTCAAAACCATATCCTGGATTTTGTCAATCATTTCAGAGGAAGTCACTTCTACGTCCAGAATGATCATTTGTGGATGCACAGTAACGTTTAAATTAATTTATTCAATTGTAAATTGTTGCAAATGCAGGACCAACGGTGCCATGAACTTCATCAAACTTGGCTTTTATCTTTTTTTTATATTAAGCCTTTTAAATAGAAGTGTTTAATTACCACAGAAGCTCATTTTATTCATCTTTCTCAATAAACACAAGTTTGTTTGAAAACAAAACCGTGTGATGGCTGTAGCTGAAATTTCAACTGTCATCTAGTAAGAGATGACGGTTACTAAATGCAAACTTTTTTCAATGCTACAAGTGTAATTTCTTGGCTTTTCTAAAGAATTATTGAAGTCCCCTCATAGCTCTTGTCTCATTCTAGATGCACTTGCATTTAACAGTGCACAATAATAATTATAGTCTTTAAATAGCATGTTTGCTGCTAAACTTATTCTTATTGTTTAATGTACAGAGCTGAACTTCAGAATGTATTTAAATCTTACAGTGTATTTGGGTGGGTCCAAAACTGAAGGAGGAAAAAGAACTAATACTGTATCCAAACAAGAATGGAGCTGTGGCAGACCTATTAGAAGAAGCTAGGAAGCAGGTTGAACTTTCTGAAAATGGCTCAGGTAAACTCAGGTAAGAGCAGAAATTTAAACAAATGGATAACAAGAATGGAACTGTATATAGAGCATTTGATGTATTCATTTTCTCATGTGTCTTTCAAAGAATGGTTGAAGACAGCTATGAAAGAATGAATATTTATTTTTCGTCTCTCACAATTATACAATAATTCGTTATGCCTAGGATGTATGAACAGTCTGAGGAAAGTAAATGCAGAATGCATATCGTGCAAATGTACAAAAATAAAATTAATGGAGAAAATAGTTGATAGAAGGGAAATGATTTAAAAAAAGTAAAGAAAATTTTATGGATTGTAATAATACTAATAATAGTTTCCTTTTAAATGGACTTCAAATGGCCTGAACTGGACCAGACAATTACCTTAGCTAATAAATAATACTAGCTAAAATACTCAATGTTCCCCGTGGTTTAATGATTTATCCTTACAACTTATAGACTTAGGTTGCACTTGTCCAATAGCCTTGTTTCTTTGGAGACCTTTAAAAAAATCTGATGTGTTACACTCACATGACTTTCTCTATTCTTGTACTAACCATTCTTACAAACTCTTATTCCTATATCTTCTTCATATTAGTTGAGATAAACATTTGCAGAAATTATCTTATTGTGTATTTCCTTGTTGGTGCAAGGGGAATACAGTAGGCTTTGAGCAAAGTATAAGTTTTCCAAAACTCACACAAATAACAAGGAATATCTCTGAAATGGTTCACTCTGCAAAAAAGAATTATTTAGACATAAATTGTGTGTTTTAGCAAGTTCTACATTTTTTGTATAAGATTTGGTATATCTCTTACGGTTTACCAGTTATGCAAAAGCTATCCAGAGTAAACAGGACTACATGGGCTATAGCCAGATAATTCAAGATACATATTTCATTTGTCATAAAAATATCTCAAATATGTGGCATTTTAATCAAAATCGTTAGCCATTTTCAAGAAAATAAAAGTTTTTGAAAAATTTTCCATGTAAAGGATAGTTTAGGGTGGAGCAATTTTCTTCAAAATCTTGTTGCATCCTTGAAAGACATTAAACTTAAATACCAACTTTGGTTTTCAACCGACTTTTCGTTTTTGAGTTATGCTGTTCACAGACACACACAAAACCTTTTTGTAAAAATGCTTTTTTTGAATTCAGGGGGCATCAAAACATATTTCTGTTGAAATCCAGACATCAGATTTTTGGGTGTAATATAACACTTCCTCTACTTTACTGTACGCAGTAGAGAAAGTAAAAAGTTACTTAAATAGTTAAACTCTTGAGACACTATAAGGAACAAAAAATAAGCAAAATAAATTAATAAAATTATGGGGAAGACACTATGCAAACACACTGTTAAACAATCTACAAATACTTGAGAGGTAGAACTGGAACTTAAAAATTCAGTGCCATAGCTGGGATTTGAACCACAGACCCTCCACTTACTAGGTGGGTGATCTAACCATTAAGCTACTGTGACAACCTGCCAGAATGACATTGGATTCTCAAACCAGTTCGTATTTCTCCTGGTAAACCACAAAGGCAGTCTCACATCAAAGACAATTACCCCAAGGTGACTTCGGCTTGTGTGTTTAAAAACACCAACAGTAAGTTTGTTGACATAAATAAATAATAATCACAAATACTACTGTAAGAAAAGCAAGTAGAGAAAGCCATGTGAATGTAACATATAGTATTTCTATTTAAAACATATAGAAAATTGTATAAATTATTTTTAGAAGAGGGAATAGGAAAAGAAATGTGTTTCATAAAAGAAAAGTAAGTAGAGAAAACCTTGTGAATGTAATATGCACTAATTCTATTTCAAACATAAAGAAAATTGTATAAATTATTCATGGAAGAGAAACAGTGAAGGAAATGTGATCGTAAATTTTCTTTTAAGCCCACCAACTTACTGCTAGTGTTTTTAAACACACAAGCAGTGTATGGGTAATGTTTGAGAGGTAGAATCAGTACTGAAAAGTTCAATGCCATAGCCAGGATTTGAACCATGAATCTTCCGCTTCACGTGCAGCTGCTCTAACCATTTTACCTACCATGGCCAACTTGACAGTATGACATGAATTGGTTGGGGAATGTAATATGATACTAGCAAATTGGCCATGGTAACGCAGTGGTTAGAGCAGCCATGTGTGAAGCAGGCATAAAAATTGGTTGGGGAATTTGTCATACTGGCAAGTTGGCCATGGTAGCTCAGAGGTTAGAGTCTCGCCTGAGGTGGAAGATCCGTGGTTCAAATCCCGGTTATGGCATTGAATTTCTCAGTGTTGATCCTACCTCTCAATGTGACTGTTTCGTAAAAGAAAAGTGAGTAGAGAAAACCGTGTGGATGTAATGTATTGCATTTGTATTTCAAACATACAGAAAATTGTATGAATTGTTTGTAGAAGAGGGAATAAGGAAACAAATGTAATTGTCATTTATTTATGCCAACAAGCTTACTGCTGGTGTTTGCAAACACACAAGCCGTATGCGGGCAATGTTTAAGAGGTTGAATCAGAAACTGAAAAATTCAATGCCTGATTCAACCTCTTAAACATTGCCCACACACAGCTTGTGTGTTTGAAAACACCAGCAGTAAGCCTGTTGGCATAAATAAATAATAATTACCATCTAAAAGTTACTTAAACCCGGGTCATAAAGTAGTTAAAATTGTAAGTTGCCCTTGGGATATTTATCTCTGATATGAGATTCCCTTGTGGTTAGCCGGGAAAAAGTACGAATCAGCTGGGGAATTTAATGTTGTACTGGCAAGTTGGCCATGGTAGCTTAATGGTTAGAGCAGCCGCTCGATAAGCGGAAGATCCATGGTTCAAATCCCGACTATGGCATTGAAAAAATGTAGATCTCGTTAAAACAGAAAAGTTATGTTGGATGCATTCTTTTGTGGAGTCAACCATTTTGGAGATATTCCTTATTTATGTGAGTTTTACAATACCAGTACTTTCCTCAAATGGAAGGTTGTTATTCAGTTCTTCATCCCTTGGCCACGCAAAGAGAACAGAATTTCAAAGGGTTAAAACATTTGACTTGCTCAAAGCCTACTGTGTTCCCATATTCCCCTTACACCTACAAGAAAATCAGGGATAGGATAATTACTGCATATGTTTATCTCAACTAATTTGAAGAACATAGAAGAGTAAGAGTGTGTAAGAATAGATAGTACAAGAGTAGAAAAAGTCATGTGAGTGCAACACATTTTATATATGGATAAAACTACATAAGTCAAGGAAAAATGGATAAGTTGTTGAGTTTATTCAATGAAGAACAAGCCCAAAAGCAAACAAATGTGATCATGATGGCGAACAGGTCATCCACATAACAGACCCAAATCTTGAATGTGTGGATGACATGTTCACCATCATTCCAAAGAAGTTGACAGAGGATGCTCTGAAACTACTTAACATACAGAATCCAGCCATAAAATTTACTCTTGAAATTGAAAAAGAAAGTTGGCTATCATTCTGGACCTGAAATTCATGAGGCACAACAACAAAATAGAATATGGCCTTTTCAGAAAACCCTCTCATATGGACAACTACATCAAAGAAAATAATCTTAACCCAAAGCCACATCAACATGCCATATTCCACAGCTTAATACATAGATTAATAAACACACCCACCACTGACAGATGAAGAATTTAAAAAGGAATATCAAGACAGTAGCAGAAAAAAATGGTTTCAAAATGGATTTAGTTGAAAGACTTAAAAAAAATATGAAAGATAAAAGCAGATTAAGGACATCACAATACTGAACAATAGATCCAATCCACAATCTACATACAGCAAGTTCAGCTTCTACCCAAATTTGCACAACAAATTTCAGAAACTGTTCTAGGATCATAACATTTAGTTAGCCCTTTTCAATAGATTCAACCTGAGAAACCTGCTTAACAACCCATTAAAGGGCGCCCTACCAACAAACTTAAATTTGGTGTTTGTCAGATAAAATGCGAGGATTGCCCAAAAATATATATTGACCAAACTAAAAGAACTCTTAAAACATGACTGAAGGAACACATTAGAAACCTAATATTCAAACAGATTGAGAAATCAGCCATAGCCCTTCACTTCTGGTCAATTCAGCATGCCATAGAATAGGATATTAAATTACTAAAACATGCAAAAACAACAGCAGAACTGATAATTTGGGAGAAAATACATCTAATAAAGAATTTTCACATAGGCATGAATTTTGATATACCACAAGCAGACGACATACTGAAGTTTATGTGCAGCAACCCAGATAGCAGCACAGTCACTACTACAACAGATGCTTCTTCTTCGACCGCCAATCGAGAAACCATTGAGAATGAACATGCTGGTCTTTGAAATGCATCTGGATAAAAATAAGTGGAAGTGAAACTATGTGTCTAAAGGTTGACTCACATACTTAAACACTTGATTTGGTATAGATTAAGTGGAATAAAATGATCATTTTGACCCTCTATGCAAGGTATTAATGGTGAAAGAGAATAGGAAACATCAAAAGGTTTATTGGTCTGCAATTAATGACAATAGGTTGTGTGTTCGGGAAAACACATTTTCATGACAATACATTAGCAAATCCTAGATAGGTCCATAAATATCCTGAGTTCACAATTACTGTTTTAAGAACATGATGTTGCCTCATTTTAGGACCCACACAACCTTTTAGCGGAGCTGCTTACATAGCAGATGCTAAAGCCATGTCCACATGGTAGGAATGGAGTAGGGGCGAAAGATAAGAAAAGTTGGGGAAAGTGGTGTTCCCAACATATGAAAATGCAGGGAACTGTGGAATATAGTGAGGTATGTGGGAATGGTGTGCAGCTGAAGGCAAATTGCCAACAGGAGTAAAATTATGAAAATTGATAAGTCCAAATTTGTGCACATAACGTATAACGTGCAACAGCCTGTGGAAAGACATGGGTATCTATTGCTGTATAGTGTGGGGATAAGCCTATGACACTGGATCATGAGAGCTTTGTTACCTCAAATTTAACCATTTGCTGGAATCTATGTCAACTGGGGGGAGAACAGCTTTAAGCACTTGGAAAATCTGAGGAAAATGGATCCAGTGGAAGTTCCTGTGTGTACAGATACCATAGAAAGCAAGTCAAAAGGTCGAAAGTACTCCACTTCCTACTTCAACCGGGAAAAGTACCATTTTGAAGGCTATTTAGTGGAGCACATTTTCAAATATGTGTATTCCAGGAAGTGGCAAATGCATCACTTCCTAATTGCAGCAGCTGACCTGTATACTTCAGTTCAGTAACATGTTAAGGACCCTGCCATCCCTCTCTTGCAGCACTAGTTGGCTGCATTTCGAGTGCCATTGTTGGCAACTGCAGGACAGAAGAGATGAAATGGAGAGGAATACCCCCATAGTGCCTCAGATGGAAAGTGTATGCCCCATGACTGTTGAATCCTGCAGTTTTCCCTCCATCTGTGGAGTTGGTCTGGGTGACTCAGTTGGTTAGATGCTGTCCTACTAATCTCAAAGTTGCGGGTTCAAATCCAGCCCAGACTGGTGGTTAAGTGTACTTAAAAATGACAGCTCCATGTCAGTAGATTTACTGGCATGTAAAAGCACTCCTGGGAGACGAAATTCCAGCACACTGATATGATGCTGGCAACTGACAGCATCACTAAACAAAATAATTTTTTTTAATCTGCTGTGGATATTACAGATCCATATGTATATATACCCTGAGTGTCAATTATTGTTCATTATATGTTACAATTTGTGTAATAACTGAGTGGAATATAATGCTACATGTGTGCAATAGGTAGTACAAACTTAACCAATTAATTTATGCAGTAAATTAAATAAAAATTATGTTGGAACTAACAAAGTTTTCCTCTTTGCTCTTTTTTCAGGATATTTGAAATAAATTGCAATAAAATTGTAGGTGGACCAAAAGAAGATGCCCCCTTAGAAACGTTAAATACAGCAGGCACGAAAGTATACAGGTAAGCAACAGCAGAAATATTAGGATAATCAGCAGCTAGCCCAGTTGTGGCAGTAAACATGAGCAGTGCTGAAATAATTATTTTAAATTGCTTGGAATCTGGCTGTCTATAGTGCTTGAGAGTCTTTTCACATTTTTGCAATATAGGAAGTCACAATAATGTAGAGAAATGGTTCCAACTTCTTACAGTGTAGGGCCAGGTTTGAATTCTGGTTAACTTAAGTTGGGCATGTCTGAGCAAATCCATTGGCATTAAGAACTCTGTACAAAAAGCATAATAAATGCAATTGTGTAATCATTACTAAAGCCCAGATTTCTAAGCACAATAAAATAGCAAAATAAGAATGCAAGTAAGCACCAAATTAAGCAAAAGTGAATACACTAAAATAGGATGATAAATAGTTTCACGGAACTCTTACGTTATTAAGGCTGTTACAGTACATAAGGAAGGTCATCTTAAGCTTTACCTGTGTAAAACTCTGTCTCTCAGTGAGAAATGATTTGTATAGTGAAAATGTTCTTTCAGTGTTGCATGACATCTTAGGTACATGAGAAAAGCATTAAAGTTCTTCAGTAAATTGCTCTTCAATGTGTGTTTCTTTGCCAGAAATTTGACACTTTTGTTATCATAATTTTTCTGTAGTAACTGATTGCATTTGTCAAAAGCAATTTTTGCAACCCAATGTGTTTCTAAGCAACATTGTCACTGTAATTTTGTCAATCAGAGAAAATTAATATTCCAAGGAATTATTTCAAGCTTCCACCTGCTATAAATTTCAGGTATTTTGGAGAAATGATTATAAATGTACTGTATCTTTTCTTGGATGCCATTTTTAGCAAAACAATACTGACTGCATCTTCTGCGTTTAGGGAATTCAAAACAGTTTACACTTCACTGAAGTGTTTGTGCATATGACCAGCCTCTAACCATGTTCCCCATCAAGTTAAGGCTCTGAGATGGCAAAGATAAATTTGGGAGGAGCTCACAGAATTTTTAAATTCTAATATGTGACTTAATGAGCACTTTTGTTACGCCAGAAGAAAGCAGATCCATGTCTTTATACTGGCTTCTGAGAGTTTGAGTGACACAATGTAAACTATGACCTAAGCATGTCAGGTGAAATGATTTAGGATGAAGAACTCTTAATCCAGCAGCATTATTGACAAATAGTAATACATTGCCATACTGTATCCCTTTAGCCATAAGAAAGCTAACAAGTAATTAAAAAATGGCGGTCAACAGTACAATTGCGACATGAATGATGTATACAATTTTTAATTAATTGAGTACCCCTAATGACAAAAATGTTAATGAAAGTTGCCAGTTGCTTCTTATTTTTATAGTATGGCACATTACTGAAGAGAGGAAGTCGTAACTACATAAGAATGTAGAGAGACATAGGGGATGAATTAACACACCTAAAGAATGTGCTGGTCTTACTTAGGTTTGTTATTGTGACTAACAGACATGTCAGTTTATAAACAGACAAATCAAGCATTCATTTACAGTCAATCTCTGCAGTGCCTGAGAGTGTTACGGAGTGCAGATGTGATTTACTAACAGTATTAAAACTCAAGTAAAAACTTTGTCTAAAACGTTACACCAAAGTTTGTGACATGATGTAAAATTAATATAAAAACATTTTACTTGTTAACAATGCCACTTAAGTGCATAAATAATCCTTACAGTTTCTGTTACATTTGCGGCCAAGTGGTATTTGCTGTGCAGCAAATCCTGAAATAAAAGCAGCTTACAATCTTTATTTTGCTGAATTCGCCATTCCAATTATTTGACTGGAGTCAACAAATCACGCTGATGACCATTTTGTATGGTTCCACCACTCCGAGTTATGAAAAATTATAAAGAGAATACTATATCCCAGTATACATTCTGCTACTCGTCCTATACCCCACGGATATAAGCCGTTCCAAAACCAGTTGTTGTTGATCTAATATGCAGGATTTTGATCCATCAATTTTTCCCTAGCCAGCCTCTATAAATTATGTATCTTCCCGTCTGGTGCAGCTTTCCTCAATTCTGGGCATTCCAGTAGGTGTTCTCCATTTAAAATCTTGTCAGCATTGCAGATCTTACATGCATTGTCACTTATGAAACCAAACCTATGCAGATGTTCCGCCAAGTCACGTCCAGTGGCTAATCTGTAGTGAGCAACTGCTTCTTTCCTTAGGAAATTTTTTATTTTTTGTATTATTTCTTTTAGGTTAGAATAATTTTTATTGGAAATTTCCTTTTGAATATTGTGTTGATATTTTTGTTCTACAATAATTTTGACATTTTTTAATGTTGCATCTAATCCACAAGACTATAGGTTTTGAGTGTAACACAACACCCTTTTTGGCTAGAAAGTCTGCAGTCTTGTTACCAATCACTCCCACATATGCTGGTATCCAGTCTAGTATTATCTGTTGAAATTTTGTTTGGAGTAATCTATAATAAGATCTTACATCCTTAAATATAAGATTCATATGGACTGTCATAGCGTTCAATTGCTTGAATGGCAGAAACTGAGTGTTTTAGAACAACTACTTTATTTTCTTTTATATCAGTCCTATAGTTGTTCCAAAACCTCCTAAATCATATTACATAGACTCAGAAGACGAGCCTTGTGATCTACAACCATCCTCATCTACAGATCCTGATTCTGCACCTGATGTTAAATCTGAGCGTCACAAAGTTAGCCAGAGTGAATTAAATGATTTAGTGAGAGACCTGGAACTTTCCAAAGCCAAGGCAGAGCTGTTAACCTCCATATTGCAAGAATGAAACTACCTTGCCGAAAACGTGAAAATGACATTTTTTCGTGACTGTCAAAAACATCTTGAGAAATATTTTTCTGAGGAAGGCGATTTAGTGTTTTACAGTGATGTTAGTGGCTTATTGAGTGCTCTGAACATTAATCACATATCTGATCAGTGGGATTGTTTATAAATGCTTCAAAATTAAGTTTCAGAGCTGTATCATTCCATAATCAGATTGTCATAATGGCAATCAGTTGCTTCAATTCCTATTGGTTATTCCTTGCATATGAAGGAATCATAAGGCAACCTGAAACTCCTTGATTTAATTTAGCACGTTAAATATTAAATGGAAAATATGTGCAGACTTCAAAGTAATTGCAATATTAACTGGTCTCCAAGTAGGCTACACTAAACACTTTTGTTTCATATCTGAATGGGATAGTAGAGATAGAGCTTTGCATTTTATAAAAAGGAATGGCCTTCATGTCAAGGTAAGGAAACTGGAAAAATAAATGTTAAACAATGGACCTCTGGTGGAGTCTGAAAACATTTTAATTCCTTCACTGCATATAAAACTTGGTCTCATCAATAACTTTGCTAAAAGGTTGGACCAAAATGGACTGACATTCATTTCCTAGCTACAAAATTTCCTAGAATTAGTGAGGCCAAGTTAAGAAAGTTTTTGTTGGCCCACAGATTCGTCAACTTCACTAAGATGAGATATTTGAACACCATTTAAATGATGCTGAGAAAGACGCATGGATTTCTTTCAGAGAAGTCGTAAACATTATTTTGGGGAAACAAATAAGCTGGAAACTATGAGGACCTTGTTACAAATTTGCTGTCATCTTATCACAAAATGGGATGCAACATATCTGTTAAATTACGCTTTTACGCTCCCATGTGAATTGTTTTCCTGAAAGTTGTGGGGAAGCAAGGGATGGACATGGCATACATTTTCACCAACAAATATTAATAGAAAAACAATACCAGGGGGGAAACGATGTGCAAGAACGCTGGCTGACTACTGCTGGACAGTCATTAGGGACGCTCCTTGACTCAACTACAAAAGGGAAGCAAAGGAAAAGCATTTTTAGTAAAGGTAACGATCGTTAAGGACAAAATTTTATGGTGAATAAAAATTTAGTTTCTCTATAAAAAGAAGGTTCAAAGTGGGATAAAAGTGGTGAAATAAAATATCAAATATTGTTATAGAAGGTCGTTCATGTAAATGTTTTTTTTTTAAAAGTGTATAAATTTCTAGTTCTTGTTTGGGTGTATCAGGGACTTATTTTTAATATTCAGGATAGCCAACGTTTTCTTGTCACTAGATAGTCTGTTGTGTTCAACCAATAAAAACTATTTGCGCGGATGAATACAAAAAACGGCGGTGTGTCGTACCAAAGCGACGCCAAGGACTATTTTCATTAGCGTCTGTATGCTCAAGATGAAAGGACGTGTTTTGTGGTAGTGTGTGAACATGGAACTTTCACCAAACTTTTATCCAGTGTAGATTCTACTAAATCATAATTGTGAAAGTTGTTGATTAATTAATATGGTGCTGAGAGTGTAAAATAACGAAGTGTTAATGAATAAATATGTTGTGATAAAGGAACATTGATTTATGCATTCCATTCTGTAACCACGACCCTGTAGATAGGAGTCACGTCTGCTATCACAGTGTTTCATCTTTCAGTAAGAACATTATTCCTGCTGCTATGTAATAATCATTTATAAAAACAGCACCAATTTCAAATGTTATATGTAGCATGTTCATTGACATAACAAGCAAGCATGGTTTCTAAGTTCCCTACCGTAATATTAGTTCTTTTATCTGACAAAATATTGTGCACTGAAAGAGCTTCACAATCACCTTAGAAATTGAAATATAGGTACACAGACTGGTTCTCAGCATCTCATTCTGCGTTGGACATGAAAGACCTCTTAATTTTGCTCATAGGCCTCTATCAAGCTTGAGGTTCTTTTACATGCTGTAAATCTATGACGCGGGATCACCAGCTTTACTTCCTCTCCAAAGGAAGCCATGCTAAGGATTTTTACGCCCGTAAAAAATTCATCGCCCTCCACCTGTGACTTAGGGAACCAGATGCTAGCATGTTACCCTTAGACCACGGAGGACAATGTTCGTTGCCATGAAAACTCTTTCAAGCACATGTGTGCATCTTGGCTCTACAGTGCATCAATACACGAAACAAACTCAGCATTAAACTACCACCATTTTTTGGCATTAAACTTGTGCTCCTGCTGTCTAATGCAGCCTTCCATAAAATTTGCATGAACTTACTGTTCGAGTCTAAGCTATGTGTGTTTGTAGAGTGCAGAAAAACCAGTAGAGGGGAGGGGAATGTTGTCTCCGGCACTTTGATCCAGTAGTGGTACTGTAATATGGAAGGTACATTATTCTATGCATTCATTGAACGCTCACGTACGCCACTGGTTACCTCTCAAACTAGTTTCCCTGCTGCTCTCATATACATTTCCTGCTTATTGTAAAGATAGTTGCATTTCTTCTAGCCAGACGGAGCTTGAACTCTTGATCTTGATCTCACACCTGGCTTTCTGTATTACAAAAAGTGAAACATCTTGTTTTATTCGTGAAATAAATCTTTTAAGGTCAGTTTCACAAACATCACAATGAAATTATTATTTATTTATGCCAACAAACTTACTGTTGGTGTTTTTAGTTCCAGTTCTACCTCTCATCACAATGAAATGTTAATTTCACATTTAATCCTAAATAAATGTTCATTTTGCAAGTAAATATAATAAATTATTAATTTCATGGTAAATCGTAAATAAACGCTCACTTAGCGAGTTGGATTAAAATTTGCATTTAATTGCGAGAGTAAACATTGGTAATTATGCTGACAATTGCAATAGAATTTATTGTGAAAGCTTTTTATCGCTTATTAACAAATTTCCCGTCATCACGATCTACCAAAAGATTGTGTCGCAAGTGATCATGAATGTGTTTTACAAGACATCTGACAAGATTTTTACAGAAAAAATTACTATCGTTGTTGTTTTCTAGTGCCTTGCATCTGGCAATGAAGCCATTAGCATTCGTGCTTTCCAATACTTTTGAACTGTAGTTTCTTCTGATCTTAACCTCTTGAGGGATATCGATGTGAAATCACGTCCATTTAAAATGGCGGATGAGCGATATGGGCGTCCTGTGCGTTTAAGCATTTAACCCTTATTTATCCCTTATCCAACTCAACTTATTATAATTTTCCCTTTATGAAACATTTTAGTAAGGTCTATATACTTTATTGGCTTACCTTAATATGTTCGTTCTGCAGTGATTTACCTCAAAACAGGGATAAACACACAAGGGTACATACATCTCCACATTCGCGAATTCCCTTCTTGCGGCACACGAAACACTTTCGAAATGGGCGGGACTTCTTTGCTGTTGGTGGTATCCTTTTAGGATAATGTTTTCCTTGAAGTCTGAGGGGTGCAGGGGTTTTGGATTTTCAACCCCCAACGTGGTATTGTTCAATTAGGCTGCGAGTTATTTATAGTCGGTAGTCAAGGTCAGTCATTGTCCTGTGTGGGTTTAGAGAGCTGTCCAAATCCCCAAAGAATTGTATATGGTTATATCCAGTTGGTGCAAAAACACCTTTTTATACCACTTCTCCCTTCAGTTACAAGCAGGAAAGAATACGTATGTATTTCAACAAAGAAAGACACGGACTCTACTCGGTTACGAAACTTGCGTAAGCAAAAGTTGTAATGTTGATCTATTCTGATGACTCAAGAGACCACGCATGCAGTAAAGCTTTATTACACAGTATGCTGACGCATAAGCCACACATACAATGGGTGTTTCTTTACCGTATCTTTCCGAGAACTTATATTAGATGCGTTCGACAGAGCAAAGTTGACTTTTCACCACAGTGAAACAAAATTGTGCCATTTCAACGTTTAGTAAATACAACTCAACTTTGCTGATGACGTACATTTATACTGCAAATAACGAGTTTTATACCAGTTTTTGTTTCATTAAAATAACTTAATATTTACACAAAATACAGCTGTGTATATACGAAGCACATTTAACAATTGAAGGTATGTGCGTAAAAACGGTCTAACCCACACTTTTTTAAAACTGAGAAAAATAGAGTTTTGTATATGTTGGAAAAAAAAATATTAGTTGACACATGTGGCAAACTTTATTTGAGTTAGGGTTAAAGGACACACCTCAAACTTTTTTTAATGCAGTTATAAGAATATTAAATTATTTTTATTAAACTTATAAAAGAAAACAGTAATAAAAAAGAAACACTCATTCTAAATAAAGCATAACTTTGACTACATACATTTTAATTCTTAACAAAAAAGCATCCTTGCACATTAAAATAATCTACATTTATTACATTACTACCTATTATAAAAATTATCCCTTGAAAATGTATTCCAAATAGAAATAGAAATGCTCTTTTACAAATTTGTGTATCTACCTCATCCACAATAACTCTGTAAACTAATGACGTTTGCCTCCTACCATTCTCAGGCTCATCAGTATATCTGCGCTTAACACCCCTGATTTCTACACACCCAAATATGTACGTGTTTTGTAAATCATGATTTCCCAAATTCCAAAATTCCATAAAAAGTTTTTTCCGGTCATTGCAAGGAAGTATTCCAAAACACTTTCTTCGACAAGCACAGTCTGGGCCGATTTTTTTCTTTAGCTTCATATCCCCTTTTTTGTAGTGTATGCTTCACCATTATTTAATTTCTTCTTTATTATTTCGCGCTTCCACTTATCATGGTTGCTTTTCCTCTTGGAATAGTTACCACCACACATTTTTTCACTCATTTCATGTCTATCGTCTTCACAAACCATGCTGCATGACGCCATTTTCCTTGTTTACCACTTTTGCCAGACTGATCAACATGATGCGTTCATTTCTCCCTAAGATGCAGGTCTTAAAGGCTGTATAAAATACATATTTGCTATTTAATAAAGTAGTGTTTGTAATAATTATCAATAAAATATAACAGAATAATGAATTGAAACTCATAAGGAAGCACTATATTAAATGAGAATCTGCATAATAAGTAACTGACAAAATTAAAAGGTTGGCAATCCTACCCTAGTTCCTTTCTCCTGTTTTTAGACCATTTATGCGCTTCAAAAGATGAGCTAAACCAGATCGCAAGAAATAGAAGTCATTATATATACTTCAAATCAAACTTTTGGACGTTAGACCTCCCATAAACTGTTAGTGCTTGTTCCAAACAAGAGATTACAGCACTAATCAGATTTTTTTTTATTTTGAGGGTTAGACCGTTTTTACGCACATACCTTCAATTTAAATGCTAGCAGTTCTTGGCTCGCGGACGTTTAAATGGCCATCGCTCAAGAGGTTAATGCTTCACAGGTCTTCAATTGGTCTTCATTCATTTCTGCTGGATCGTTACACAGGACACATATTGGTGAGGCTGAGATACCTATTCTGTAGAGATGACTTGCTAAGCAGTCGTGATTTGTCAATAGTCGGAAGACTGCAACCGCTGTTTTCCTTGGTCTCTGAGGGATTATATCTGGGTTGGAAAGTAGTGTAATCCATTTTTTATCTTTGGCATTTGTTTCTATTTCTTGTAGGTATGAATGAGAAAAGTTTTTAATGATCAAGTGTTTTATTGAGGAATATGAGAAATTGAATTTAGACTTTTGTTTTATTGTTGTGCCTTTCTTTGCAAGTGAGTCTGCAGCTTCGTTCCCCATGACTCCACAGTGTGCTGGAATCCATTGGAGATGAACAGTCTAATTAACTTTTTGGAGTTGTGTTAACATTTTGTAGCATTCTCTAATTTTTGTTGACTTTTTTGTAGTATTTGAACATATTCCCTGAATTGCAGCTTTAGAATCCAAAAGAATTACTGCCTTGTTAAATTTATTTAAGGGAAGATTTAATAATTGTCGGAGAGCAATGTATATAGCCTCTATTTCTCCATCATAATTTGTTGTGTCTCTGCCAACAGAATGATAAAAGGAAAAATGTGAACACGTAACTCCAGCTCCAGTAAGGTTTTCCTTCGAGGATCCATCAGTATATATGTGCAGCCATTCTTCTGTGGGATACCTAGTATTGATTGTTTCCAGAGCTAGAAGTTTTTGTATTTCTTTTGGTGTGTCTGATTTACTTATTTCCTCTATTAATTCCAAATTGAAGGTAGGTTGTAATAATTCCAATGGATTTTCTCTTATAAGTAGATTTTCTCTGGTGTTAGGAATGTTCAATTTGGATTTAATTTGTGTTACCTTTTCTAGGAAACTACTATGAGTTTTAAGGATTGAAGGGGGGAGGTTCTCTTCTGTCCATTTAGAGTTTGGCAGTCGTAACATTTTCTCGTGTTGGAGCAATGCTTGTTCTTCTATTTTTGTTGTTATTGATGGGGTCCGTGTTAAGGCAAGCATGGCATCAATAGGTGTGGATTTAACTGCTCCAGTGATTAGGCGAAGAGCCTGATTTTGTATTTGTTCAAGTTTATTGATGTTGGTATTTGCTGCTGTTATTAAAGCTTCAGAACAGTACAAGAGGTTTGGTGTAACGTACATTTTGTATGTTGTGTTAAGGACTCTCCTTGAGCAGCCCCATTTAGCACCAGCTAATCTTTTCAGGATTTGCAGTTTCTTTTCAACCTTTTCTGAGATGTTTGTTATATGTTTTTTCCAACTTAGCTTTCTGTCGAAAGTGATGCCTAAGTATTTGGCATCATCAACTGCTTTGAGTGGTTTACCATTATAATTTATGTTAATATTAACTGGTTTGTATTTTAGTGTAAATAATTCATAATTTGTTTTTTCCACATTGATAGTCATGAGGTTTTTGGAGCTCCATTCATGTACTTTGTTTAGGGCTGTTTCTATTCTGTCTTTAATTAATTCAGGGTTTTTGGAGAGCCTGAAGTCCAAATGACTACATCGTCAGCAAATAAAGCAATTTTGGTTTCTAAAGTTTTTATTATTGATGGAAGGTAATTTATATATATGTTAAAGAGTACTTTGGCTTAATATTGTGCCCAAACCAGAACCAACCTAGCATCGTCATATTTGTGTGCAGCATAATGTAATCCTTAAGAAAAGTGAGGTTTTCATTCATGTCACAAACAAAAACTCAAAATTTGTTGTCCAGTGAATTTTGCCAACGTGGAATGATTTACGTGGTCGAGCATTTATATGTTAAGAAGAAATTATCTGCTACTTGCTTTTATAGCACCAGCTACAGCACTACATATGCAGTGTCCCGGTGCACCTATGATTTCATAAATAGAAATTTGAGTTTTCGTGCTTTAGTTATTCCAAATATTACTGATTGTTGAAAACATGGTGGCATATAGTTTTTGTACAATGTAGATTCGTCCAGCAGCCTTTCATTTGTTTGCTTTTCTAAAATTACATGAAGATGCACATTATTCCTTACATAATGGAATTCAGAACTCGCAGGGGACAAATCTCTAGTAATAATTCTGTCCTGAGACACACTTTCAATTGTTCTCAGCAAAATATTGGCTGTATGAGCTGTTGCAGATTCTTGAGAAAAAGGTAAAATCATGCTCCCTGTCTATTAATCCTTTAAAACGGGGAGGGGAAACAAAATTGTATACATGTATGTACAGGAGCCAACTGTTGACTCAAAAAAAAAAAAATTGACCATATAACTCAGAACCTAATATTGTTCATAAAGTACCCTTTCATGACAAAAAATTTGGTGCGCCATTAGTGGAGAAATGTTTCTCAGAGCTCCAATAAACGATGTCTATCTCTGAGTTAACTTAAAACAAAGTGTACAAGATAAACACACACACACCCTGGAAGAATTAGAATAAAATATCCATCAGGAAATTCCCAGCATTTCTCAACGTGAACTATGGTGAGTGATGTGTAGTTTCCTAAAGAGGTGCCAATGGATGACGACTAGTTTCACCATCTTCTTTTGTAAAGTTGGTCAGTGAAGCCTTTAAACATAGTTTTAAAAATGTGTGGTTTCATCCATGCCTTTCTATGATAGCGGCAGACGGCAACAAGCACCGAAGATGCTAAGAGGCCAACGCCACACAGCCCATTTGGAGGTTCTTTGCTCTCCCGATAATATTCTATCAGTTTGAAATCACAACAGTTAGACCAGTTGTAGATGTCTTACTGCACTTTTTGTAATAGTAGTTGTATAGTTTTATAACTTTCTTTCATTTGTAGAGCAAGGTCAGAGGGTGTGGTAGTTGTGTGTTGCCTTTATGTAGCAGCACAGTTTTCAAGCTTAATTTTGAAGCATCTAGGAGGAGCCTCCATCCAATTAATTTATGGATTTTAAAAGGAGCATTCACTAAACCATCAATGTCACAAAGATAACTTAAATTCTCTTCTGTTCCAAAAAATTTAACCTGGTGCCCTTTTTGTTTTCAAAATATTAATAAATTATATCTCTATGTAAGTTAAAGAAATATAGCTACTTTTGGTCTCCATCTTTATCTAAGTTAAAACACGAAAGAAATATAGCAAGAGTCAAAGCCGAATGAACCAAGTGTCCAGAAGATGTACAAAACTGGAGAAGAAAAGCAGCCATTTTTAAGAAAGAATTAATTACAGCAAAAAGGGCCAGTTTCACAAATTTTGTAGAACATATGGACTATAGGAAAGATGGAAATAAAATATACAAATTCCTTAATAAAACAAAATTATCAAAAAATACAACTGAACCATTAAAATATAATAACAAAAGCTTAACTACAGATAGGGAAATAGCAGAATCCCTTAACAAGTTTTATGCTCAGTCACAAAGAATACCCCAAGCGTATAAAAAACAAGATAAGGCTATCCAAAAAACTATCAGAGAAACTAGTAAGCCAAAAGGTATACGAAATGATATTTTTATTCAGGATTTTAATGAAACAGAACTGGATTTAGCAATAGAACAATTACAGAACAAAAAATCTCCTGGACCTGACAAGATCCACCCAGAGTTTATTAAACACCTTGGCAGGAAAGGAAAAGAAATCCTACTTAAACTGTATAACACGTGTTGGAGAATGACTGTACCTTCCGACTGGAAAAAAGCCATTATCATCCCGATTTTAAAGAAAAACAAACCCTCAAACAATATTAATAGTTTCAGACCAATATCTTTGACCAGTGTTATTGCAAAAGTGATGGAAAGAATGGTGGCATCTAGACTTAACTGGTTTCTAGAATATTACAACTTAATTAATAGTTCACAGACCGGCTTCAGACAGAATCATAGTACAAGTGAAAATGTACTCCTACTAAGCCAAGACATCAAGGAAGCTTTCAATAGAAAGGAGGATACCTTGGCAGTATTCATTGATTTTAAATCAGCATATGACTCAGTCTGGAGAAATAAATTAGTTGAGAAGTTGCAATCAATAGGTGTGAAAAGTAACATGCTTAAGTGGATAACTCAGTTTATTTCACAAAGATTTTGTGCCACAAAATATAATACATACATTTCCAAATATAAACAAACACACCGAGGACTTCCACAAGGTGCTGTTCTGAGCACAACACTCTTTAACATATATATAAATGACCTTCCATCAATAATAAAAACTTTAGAAACCAAAATTGCTTTATTTGCTGACGATGTAGTCATTTGGACTTCAGGCTCTTCAAAAAAACCTGAATTAATTAAAGACAGAATAGAAACAGCCCTAAACAAAGTACATGAATGGAGCTCCAAAAACCTCATGACTATCAATGTGGAAAAAACAAATTATGAATTATTTACACTAAAATACAAACCAGTTAATGTTAGCATAAATTATAATGGTAAACCACTCAAACCAGTTGATGATGCCAAATACTTAGGCATCACTTTCGACAGAAAGCTAAGTTGGAAAAAACATATAACAAACATCTCAGAAAAGGTTGAAAAGAAATTGCAAATCCTGAAAAGGTTAGCTGGTGCTAAATGGGGCTGCTCAAGGAGAGTCCTTAACACAACATACAAAATGTATATTAAACCAAACCTCTTGTACTGTTCTGAAGCTTTAATAACAGCAGCAAATGCTAACATCAATTAACTTGAACAAATACAAAATCAGGCTCTTCGCCTAATCACTGGAGCAGTTAAATCCACACCTATTGATGCCATGCTTGCCTTAACACGGACCCCATCAATAACAACAAAAATAGAAGAACAAGCATTGCTCCAACACGAGAAAATGTTATGACTGCCAAACTCTAAATGGACAGAACAGAACCTCCCCCCTTCAATCCTTAAAACTCATAGTAGTTTCCTAGAAAAGGTAACACAGATTAAATCCAAATTGAACATTCCTAACACCAGAGAAAATCTACTTATTAGAGAAAATCCATTGGAATTATTGCAACCTACCTTCAATTTGGAATTAATAGAGGAAATAAGTAAATCAGACACACCAAAAGAAATACAAAAACTTCTAGCTCTGGAAACAATCAATACTAGGTATCCCACAGAAGAATGGCTGCACATATATACTGATGGATCCTCGAAGGAAAACCTTACTGGAGCTGGAGTTACGTGTTCACATTTTTCCTTTTATCATTCTGTTGGCAGAGACACAACAAATTATGATGGAGAAATAGAGGCTATATACATTGCTCTCCGACAATTATTAAATCTTCCCTTAAATAAATTTAACAAGGCAGTAATTCTTTTGGATTCTAAAGCTGCAATTCAGGGAATATGTTCAAATACTACAAAGAAGTCAACAAAAATTAGAGAATGCTACAAAATGTTAACACAACTCCAAAAAGTTAATAAGACTGTTCAGCTACAATGGATTCCAGCACACTGTGGAGTCATGGGGAACGAAGCTGCAGACTCACTTGCAAAGAAAGGCACAACAATAAAACAAAATTCTAAATTCAATTTCTCATATTCCTCAATAAAACGCTTGATCATAAAAAATTTTTGTCATTCATATCTACAAGAAATAGAAACAAATGCCAAAGATAAAAAATGGATTACACTACTTTCCAATCCAGATATAATCCCCCAGAGACCAAGGAAAACAGCTGTTGCAGCCTTCCGACTATTGACAAATCATGACTGTTTGGCAAGTCATCTCTACAGAATAGGTATCTTAGCCTCACCAATATGTGTCCTGTGTAACGATCCAGCAGAAATGAACGAAGACCACTTGAAGACCTGTGAAGCATTAAGATCAGAAGAAACTACAGTTCAAAAGTATTGGAAAGCACGAATGCTAATGGCTTCATTGCCAGATGCAAGGCACTAGAAAACAACAACAACAACATATCTCTATGTAAGATATTTCATCTCTTTAGCCTAGAAACTAAGAGGTCTGCATGTGCTTTAGTAAGATTTAAATCTCTTACCAAATCATTTAACTCTCCCTGAGTTACCTCATTAAGCAAGTTGGGATCTGGTTCTTCAAATTCTAATTCTGAGCTTGATTAAGCTAGGGTTCATCACCTCTTTGAGACTCCTCTAATGTCCAAGATTCAGGAGGATCAGGAACAACAGGTCATCACTAAATAGCAGGTCTAATGGCTGATGGAATGTTTGGATATTTAATTTTCTTTGTCTTTTCCCTTAAGCCCTGTTAGTCATACAAAAAAAATCTGATGTGTAGCACTCCCATGACTTTCTCTACTCTTGCACAAGCTATTCTTACAAATTCCTATTACTCTATCTTCTCCATGTTAATTGAGATAATCGTAAAAATCATCATATTACTAATTTTCTTGTAGGTGCAAGGGAATATGGGAATACAGTAGGCTTTGAGTAATCGACTGGGAGGGATCAGAGTACTGACCACATATCACCCTCCAGTACTGCACCCCATTCATAATGCCTGTAGTTTTCAGAAGTAGGGGATGCAGTGGCTGGGTGGTAGGCCTTGGCCCAGATAGGGCTGTTGCACCGTGGAGTTGGGGGTTAGTAGGCTTTGAGTGATAGTCTAATGTTGAAGCTTTCAAATTCTGTTCTCTTCTGAAATGGTTCACTCCACAAAAAACGTCATTTGGACATAAAGTGTGTTTCAACGAGATCTACATTTTTGTATAGTAAGATTTGGTGTATCTCTTAAGAGTAAACAGTACTACATTTGCTATACCCAGAAAATTAAAAATATACACTTCATTTGCCTTAAAAGTATCTCAAACATATGGCATTTTAATCAAAACCGTTTAAGCATATTTTGACAAGATTAAAATTTTCAAACTTTCCATGTAAAGGGTAGTTTAGGGTGTAGGAATTTTTTTCAGAATGTTCCTGTCACATCCTTCAAAGATATTAAACTTAAATACCAACTTTGGTTTTTAACCAGCTTTTCATTTTCATTTGTGCTGTTCACAGACACACACATACACATGGACCTTTTTCTAAAAATGCTTTTCTTGTATTCAGGCAGCTTCAAAGCACATATTTCCGGTGAAATCTCGACATAAATTTTTGGGTGGAATACTATACTTCCTCTAGTTGCTATACGTAGTAGAGAAAGTAATAGCAGTCATTAGTACTGTTTGTTGGTTCTCCATAACACCAGAATTCCAAAAGGCATAGAAATTTCCATTTATTCTAACTACCCTCTTAAGGGGCTGACAAAATTACCACTATTTTGGGAGTCCTGCTGCAGTCTTGTTCACCAGTTAACATCAAAACAAAATCCATAAACCTTTTTTCTTAGTTGTGTTATTTTCCATTAGACTTGATTTTATATTGATTGCACATATAACAAATTATCTGCATGATTAATACACATTTGTAGCATATTTACTGCTATGTTAGTACTCTACATACTGCACAGCTTTTCATAGTAACACAAGTCATCGATTCTGCTATCAATGAAACAGATGTTCTCCTTCAGGTAAACATAAGATACAAAGGGTGAACAATAAACAGATGAAATATTTGAAAATTTTAAATTTATTTAATTTCAAGAGGCACAAACTCCGGAAATAAATACATCATGGTCCTTATTATGTAAAGCAGAAAAAATAATGAATATCACTGTTAGATTTTGTTTACTCTGTCAGTCAACATAACGACAATCTGAGCATTTACTGCCAGTGCTAAATCAGAAAACATTCCTTTTTTTTTTCTTTAACTTGGGCACTAGATAAAAACGTTTGTACCATTGAATTTAGCATTAAATCCACATAATAAACACCTGATTTTGCTCCATGGACCTCGGGCTCATTTGAGCATCATTTCACCCATTTCATTTCATTCATTCGTCCGATATGACACAATGTTGGAGGACGTTAACTCACCAAAAAAAAAAAAAAACACCTGATTTTATGCAAAAAGTTTTGGCTGTTGTTCAATGCAATCATTCCAAACTTATTAAAGCTAGTGTATACTGTGTCTGAATATACAGAGCTTACTATTTATTTATGCCAACAAACTTACTGTTGGTGTTTTTAAACACACAAGCCGTGTGTGGGCAAAGTTTGAGAGGTAGAACTGGAACTTAAAAATTCAATGCCACAACTGGGATTTGAACCAACCATTCTGGCAGTTTGTCACAATAGCTCAATGGTTAGAGCAGCCACCTGGTAAGCGGAAGTTCTGTGGTTCAAATCCCAGTTGTGGCACTGAATTTTTAAGTTCCAGTTCTACCTCTCATACAGAGCTTACACTTCAAGCAGTTTGTTTATAGTGCTGAGCAGCATGAATAGCTCACAAATGCATGTGTCCAGACGTTATTGGAATTAATTGTCTGAGGTTTCTGTGTTGAGTATCCTGTGCCTTTACCATATTAGGTCCCCAAACTAGAGGTGGGAAACGTTAGTTTTCATTAACAATTCTGACCTTTACAGTTCGAAAATAATACAAATAGCTTGTTTTAAGTATAGCAATCTAGTACATTCATGAGTATTTATGCATAATTATGACAGTAAAATATTCTTGGTCCATAGTTACATCACTTGCCTGACCTGAGTCCTTTGCATCGGGCCATGATTTTTCATCACTATCACAAAACATGATCCTCTGCCATTAGTATGCATGCAAAATACATCATGTCTGTTAATAACAATGGATCGATAGTTATAATTACTGTGGACTTCACTGAAGCTAAAAAGTTCATGTTTATCATTATAGTAACCATCACCCATCATATTCTCTGCATCATCTCAGGTAATTTCCTTTTGCATATCTATTGCCAGTGTTCATTGTTGCAATTAAATCCGATTGGCTGGAAGATTTCCAGTGGTTGGTGCATTACATTGGATTTCAGAAGTATCAACAATCCTTAGGTGTCACATCACACATATACTTGTTTATAACTGCTACAAGTAGACAGTTGTAGTGCAGCATACTCTCTACAATCAGTGCATTACTTTTGTAAAAATTACTGAATGATCGCAGTACAGAGGTTATTTTCTGTTAACTATTATTTTGCAGCTACTTGACTGAACCTATTATTATTTGTTGGAATTAGTCCGTTCTGATAGTCAACACAAAATAATGGCTACATTGTTTTCCTACCTCTACCATATACTCAATTCTGTGCTTATTTCATACTTGCAAATATCCAATAAGGATTGTATAAACCCCACCTTTTCTTTGACAGTGTACTGCAATATGCATTATATAATAACCAGAGACTGGAAGTTTAGGTTTTATAAATCATTACAATAGGCAGGCAAAAAGGCATAAATAGCGAAAATAGGCAGGGGAAAGGCATTATAAATACTAAAACATGTAATAGAAAGAAATTAGAAAAACCCATTTATCTAATTGATTACATATTCAATAAATATTGAAGAGACCTAGAAATAAATGTAACACCTTTTTAGAGAGCACCATATTTTTATGTTTTGGCGGTCACATCGCTCCCTCACAACCCCCAGAATGTCTGGAGGACCGCACCTGTTGTTGGTTTACAGGTCTCACCGACCTGACCGGGAGAATTATCAAAATAAATGCACTGACCATATCCTCTGATTACCAATCAGAGGACGTATACATGCCATGACAGGTCAGCATGTTAGGGGTTAAGGTTTTATAGAGAAATTAGAGAAATGGAGAGGTTGGAAAAATAAAGACTCCCTAGCCCTCAGGAACCCTAATAGCATCGGGGTCGGAAGAGAACAAGAGTTGACCAAGGTAAAGTCAAATAGAAAAGTTACAGTGAGGAGCAAAACACCACTAAGTGGAAGTAATGTTCTGCTCAGCTTGGGTACTTGTGGTCGCTATTCACATATCCCCTAGACGGAGACCCCTGAGTACAAAATCTTTTGTACAGAATTTCACATTTTCAGCAAGCAGTTATTCTCTCAGATTCCAGGGCAGCAATTATAGCAACTACTTCCAAGTTGTCACCAAAAAACCAAACAATTATAGAATGTTGGAAAATCCTTACCCATCTAACAGCACTTCAAAAACACCTAGTCTTCCAATGGATACCAGCTCACTGTGGACTGAGTGGTAATGAGAAAGCTGATTTCCTTGCAAAAAAGGGTACTGGCAATGTTCAGAAATCTATAGTTAATCTACCATTTTATGTAGCTAAAAGATTAGTCAACTCTGAATTCAAAAAAAATATTGAAAAATATTACAATGAAAATTCAAGAAATAAAAGATGGGAACTACCAAACATTCAAACAGTAATTCCTGAGTATCCTCGAAAAACAGCAGTTGCAACCTTCAGGTTGATTACAGGACATGATTGTCTGGCAAAACATTATTATTATTATTATTATTATTATTATTATTATTATTATTATTATTATTATTATTATTATTATTATTATTATTATTATTTATTAAGTCATTAAGTAAATACACAATTTACAATAGACTTCATCACTTACGGCTAAAAATTTCAAATCATATATTATTCTTGTCCAGCTCTTCAAATTCATGCACATCATATACAGGATTTTCTACTAGCCATGTATAAACTCTATTCTTAAATGCTTGAAGACTTAGGTTACATATTCTGTTCGGCAGTGCATTAAAAAGCTTTATACCTATCAGTTTATGACATTTACTCATCTTGCTTAGTCTATGATATGGCATATCCAATTTGTTTATGTTTCTTGTATTGTAATTATGTATTTCTTTCCATACACTGTGATTAAGCATATTTTCTTTTACATATATTAGTACATCATATATATATATAAATTTATAATCGTAGGAATCTTTTGTTTTACAAAGAGTATTTTACAATGATCCATTGCTTTAGCATCACATAGAATTCTAACTACCTTTTTTTGAATCCTTAGTACTTCTAATACACGTGAATTGCTGCCCCATAAAATCAACCCATACCTGAATATACTCTGAAAGAAAGAAAAATAAGTTGCCCTTAGGAAATCCCTTGATACAGCTTTTTTTAAACTCACTATTAAAAATACTACTTGGGATAATTTGCTGTATACAACATCTATATGCGTATTCCATGACAATTGATTATCTAAGGTTATACCCAGTAATTTGACTTCAGTTGTGGTCTCATTATGAACTCTAGGAGTCTTTAGTGTAAAGAGTATGTTTTGAGATTTTGCTTCATTCATATAAAAACCATTATTTTTAAACCAACATTGTGCTTGCTCCATTGTGTTATGTGCTAACTGTGATAATATATTAAGTTCTTTATGAACGTTTAAGAATGAAGTGTCATCTGCATATACAACAGTATAAGCTGAGGAACATTCCGATACATCATTAATCATCAACAAGAATAATAAAGGCCCCAGGACCGAGCCTTGCGGCACACCTATTTCTACTTTGGCTATCTTAGATTGTTTCCCATTAACTGATACTACCTGATAGCGATTCTCAAGATAGGATTTAAAAATTTTCAGACTCTGTTCCTTTATTCCATAGTTTTTCATCTTTCTCAGCAGTAGATCATGTTCGACGCAATCAAAAGCCTTGCTAAGATCACATAAAGTGCCATGGGCTGAACTTCTTTCTTCAAAAGCTTGATAGATCATTTCTATGTACGCGTTGACCGCAAGTATAGTTGACTTTCCCTTACGATACCCATACTGATTACTAAAAAATAAATTATTGTCTTCAAAATAGTTTTGGAGTTGATTTTTGATTAAACATTCTATTATTTTACCTACTGTTGGAATTACTGATATTGGTCTATAGCTACTTTCTTTTAATTTATCTCCCTTTTTATAAATAGATATTACCTTTGAGAATTTTAAATATTTTGGAAAAATTCCTGCTTTAAAACATCCATTTATACAAAAAGTCAAAGGAACTACGATATAATTAATTAATTCCTTAATAAAATTGTTGGACAGGTCATAAATGTCTCTCGTTCTTGAATTTTTTAGTCTTTCTACTACTTTAACAACTTCTAAACACCTAACTTCCCTGAGTGTAAAACCTGGATTAGCTGGAACATTGCTGATTACATTTACAAAATTCCCGGCCCCTAAATTTATTTGTGTAGTGATTTCTTTAACCGAGTCTATGAAAAATCTGTTGAAATCATCTGGAGTAAGACTCTCCTCAACATTATTTGCACTCTTATTGTTATTTCTTCCAGTTACAGAATTTATAATTCTCCATGCTGCTTTCAGTTTATTTTCTGAATTCTCTATTACTCTTTGATTTGCTTCTTGCTTAGCTTTTATTATACACTTCCTATATTGCTTTCTGTACTCTCTTAAGATGTTTAAATGCTGTTCTGTTGAATTACTTTTATATATACTTCTTAATAACATTAACTTGTCTTTATTTCCCTTTAAGTCTAAATTGTACCAGTCACCTTTTTTAATTGTTTTTCTTTTATATTGGTTTTGTACAATTTGTTTTCTTATTTTACATTCACTATTGAACAGATTTAAAAATGTAATAAAAAATGATTCAAACTTTTCTTCAGCTGTTTTTGCATTATCCCCTAATATTCCTTCCCAATTTACTAATGTCAGACTCTCTTTAAGCTTATTTACACTGCTCACCTTCAGATCTCTGACTTCTCTTACATCTCTCTTAGGAATATTTTTAACCTTAAGTATATCCATTTCAAGGTATAAACCACAATGATCTGATAGCCCATGGTCCAAAACTTTTATGCTATAAGTCTGTTGCTTTAAATTTGTGATCATATTGTCTAAACATGCTGTACCCCTTGTGGGAAGTTTGTTTGCACAATGGTAACCCATCTGTTGTAATAAATCTTGAAACAAATTTACTGTGTGATGTTTTTTTGTCACATCGAACTGGGCATTAATATCACCACACATAATTACTTTGTGTTTAAAACTTGTCAGATATCTTAAGATCTCCTCAAGACTTTTGAGAAAGTCTTTTTCATCTCCAATAGGAGATCTGCAAATTGCAATTACAATGAGTTTATATTCATTTAGTATTATCCCTGTTGCTTCAATTACCTTTTCACTACAAAAACTTTTTAACTCTAGATTTTTTACCTCTACATCTCTTTGGGTATAAATTGCTACACCCCCATTCTTATATTTACTACGACAACAATAGCTTTGTAATGTGAAACCATCAAGCATTACATAACCTATTACACATTCCCCTAACCAATGCTCACTTAAACATACGATATGACTATCTACATCCTTAAGATACATGCACAATTCCTCTACCTTATTTCTAAGACACTGAATGTTTGTATAGAAAATATTTATTCTATCAGTATTTTGAGGTTTGCTAGAATTTTGTGCCAGAACATTACTAGTTTTTCTGAATTACAGAGTTTATTACATTGCACAGCAATTCCCCAAATTTATATGACCCCCTCCTATTAAGGTGTATTCCATCCTTACCAAAGTCTTGAGCATTTAACCACAGATTGCCATCCACACTCAAACAGTTTGTATTTGCACACATCACATCCAGCTCCTGATTGATTCGTATCATTTTTCTCATCGTGACATCAAACCTGCTGAGAATTCCACTTATAATAATGTTAGTCTTTGTTGACTGTGACCGAATGGTGTGCACTAAGTCCCTCATTTCACTCATTATTTCTTCCGCTACTCGACCTTGTCTAATGTTATTTGACCCAACATGCAATAACACCACTTCGGGCTTCTTCTCTTTTAAATTCATCTGTTCAACTTTTTGTCGCAGTTCACCTATCTTTATGCCCGGAAAACAACCTACCTCGTAACCTTTTTTCTTGCACGATTCTCCTGCGAACTTCAACATTTAAACAGAATTGGGATATATTCTTCACCACTCTGTCCTCTATGTGATCTGCAAGAGGAAATGGATCGAGACCACCTTCAAATATGCCCGGCCACTTCTAATGCCCCATCCATCAGTGAAAAATATTGGAGAGCAAGAGGATTACTGACTTCATTTTCAGAAATCCAGCATTAGCAAACAACAACAACATATTCAATAACTAAATCGTCATATTTTAAAGAACTTGAAAGTTTTAAACAAAATGCTAGTGTTATAATTGACACAAAAATGAAATATTTTTTAAAAAGGCAATGCTTTATTGGTTGTATATGACAACCAAATGCTTTTTTAAGTTCTCCGGGGTCATGTTGAATCTTGTGTCAGGTAACACATTTTTCATATGCCAAAATGACCTCTAAACATCGACTGAGGTTATTGGAGCTCAGCTGCAACAGAATTGTCACCTTGTAGAATTTTTTGAAATGTTTCTAAATTTATTCAGATAAATAATGAAATAAAGGCAATAAAAAGCATTTGTATATTTATATTTAAGAAGGCAGAAAAAGACAACATAAAACTGTGGCATTTCAATCACAAAGGTATAATTCTTACAGTTTCACTTTCAAATTTAAGATAGATTTGATACACTTAAAAAGGCATTCTGCCTAAGTTCCAGTCTCTGATAATAACCAGTGATTAACATATATTTTAATAATAACCATGATTGACCTCCAAGGTATTATGCATTGAATCCATTTTGCTTTGGGTAGCTTTAATACAGTTGTATATCAACACATAATTAGGACTACTGTTAACAGACTTTACACTTAAGTCACTAATATTTTGTTCTACTGTTGCAGGATAGAGGAAATTCCAAAGGATGAACTGAACCTAGCAGATGATGAGATGCTTATCCCTGTAGCTCATTTTTATAAAGATATATTTTCAACGTTTGGAATTCCTTTTTACCTTAAAGTTAAGCATGTAAGTTTATTTATAACTACTGATGTAACTCATTTTTATGAGAGAGTTTTTGCATGCACTTACTTAGTTCAGTACAATTAGTCATGTTTAGAGCAGTAAATAAGATCGCATAATGGTGAAGTTTGCCACATACAAAAATTGAACCATTCTTATCAACGTTGAATGTTTAGGTAGTCATTGTAATAGATTTTCATCCCAAATGTGATTTTCTGAGGCTGGACAGAAGCATAGCTAAAGTTAGGTGATGTTTGAAATTGAAAATTAAGGGTTGCTGGTCCCTTGTTGGTTAGAGTAATGCGGTGAGTATTTTCATACATTTCCTGTATATTTTTAAAACTTTCCTGGCAGAAATGGATCCTTGGGCACCATTCCTAGGAAATCAGTAGACTTTCAGAATGCCAGAACAACCAGAATTCTCTGGTACAGCAACCTAATAGGATTAATTTCTTCATGCATGAAAAATAATCACTTAATTTTCATTTTGGAAAATGCATAGTCACAAGTAAGTAGCATGCAGAGCAACAATATTACACATTAATATTGCAGAATGAATTTGAAAATTCATGTAAATCCTTAGATGCACATGCGAAACATATACAGCACTTTTGATATATAAGTATGAGGTGGTTCATGTAACAACTTTTTATTATTTCTTGGAGGTATAACCTTTAATCTTGGCTGGAGCTAGTTGCTTGCACATTTTCCTCTGTCCAGAAAGGATAGATACCATTTGAGCAAAGACTGATCATCACATCTGTAGATCTAAATGTTACCAAGAGACACATTAGATTACCTCTAAGGAAGTTCTGGATATATCAAAATGCTCTCCAAGAGTAAGGTATGTGGAAGAACTAAGAAGATTAAAAACAAGAGATATAATAGTGAAGAGAATTCAGAAATATTGGTACAGATGTTTAAATCAGATAATAGCACACTAAAAGATTCCTGAGGTAACAAAGAGATGTACAGTGAAACTTTGATTTTACCTTCTCTGAATTTTTACAATTTTACAACAAAATTAATGCATATGTATACAATGTTAAATTTTACCCAAATTTGTTTTCCACTTTTGTATGCTTCAAAAATTATTTCTTATCGTCAATATTTCTCTTAATTTTCCATTTTTACTGGCCTGAGTCCAAACCCATGGGCTCAAATCTGGCCCAGGCCAATTTTTTAAGTATGCTTAAAAACAACAGCCCCATTTCAGATCTGGCAAGTAAAAGAACTGAAAATTCCGCCAGAGTGACTGCGCTGATATCCTGGAAATTGACATCATTAACAAACAAAATGGCAAAATTGCAGGCAGTTGTCTGCTAGAGATCTTGAGAGGGCTTGGCTTTATAGTCTATGACAAATCGATCCGTCATCTGACTTGCGATATTTTAAAGTCATGAATATTTAGAAGTATTACAGTTCAGTGCAATGTTGAAACCGTATTAAACAATTGAAAATTATATTTTATGGTGTTTGTGAATCCCATTGAGTGTAGAGAAGACAATATCTTACAGCAGTGTATACATTCAACATGGCAGCAACGCATGAAGATCACATTTTGATTTCTTTACGCATGTAATTATCTGGGGTAGATTTAGTTGCACCCTTGCTTTATTTTTGTTTTCTAATACCTAACATTTGACAACAAACCCATTAATCTTCTTACACTCAAATATTTTTCATAATCATTTTGTATATTGGGAACTGATGGACATTTTTGAAAATGATTGTAGTACATTTCTTCAGTTAGACTACATGGTGGACAAACTAGAGACTCGTATATTCTGATTCTATGTAAATGTTTAGCCATACAATCATATCCTGTTAACAATCGAAAGGCTGCAACTGCTGTTTTCCTAGGTAGATGTGGTATTAGTTTTGGATTTTGGGCAAGAACTTCCCAATTTTTCCTTGAGAAATAGTAATGTTATTGATTTTGTTGAAATTTTTATATTGGTCGGGTGTTTTTGTTTTTGTTTTTTTTTTTTTTTTTTTTTTTTTTTGTTTGTTTTGTTTTGTTTTGTTTTGTTTTGTTTTACAGAACTGAATGTTAATTTTCTAGTTGGTCCGTAGGTGGGAAGGCATTCTTTTTTAGCTAAGTTGTCTGTCTCATATATACACCACAATGTGCTGGTATCCATTGTTATACTATTTTGTTACTCAATTTTCTTAATTGAGTTATATTGATGATTTCTAGTGTATGTGTGGATTGTTTGTCATCAGAAACTATTAACAGGATTGCTGCTTTTGAGTCTGATAATAAGACAGTATTTATAAAATTTTTAATATTACCTAAAAGATGTCTTAGGGAATGGCTGATTGCTTCAATTTCTCCATCATAACTTGTTCTGTATTCCAAGGATTTAAAAAAGGGAAAAAGAGAGCATGTTGCTCCTGCACCTTTTTCTTGAGAGATTAAGGATCCATCAGTATAAACATGGAGCCAGAATAGATTAGGGATATCGTGTATGAATTGTTTCCATTGCTAATGTTCGGTGGACAGCTGTGTGAATTGTGTGTTAAAATGCATCAGAGAAAGGATTAATGACAATATTCAATATGCCAAGTTGTTCAGATATAACACATGTATACAGGGTGGAAGGGAAGTCATTACATTCCTTCTAATATATGCTTCATAGGAGCATTACAAACAAAAAAGTGGTAGATTTCGGGCTTGTAGGCTGTGGTCCAGTCGATGAATTTTCTGATGCTTCGCCCAAGAATGACTCATAGCTGGTTGACAACTAGAAGGCGATTGATAGAGTGCCCGACTTATGTATAGGGAAGAGGTACCACCTCTCATCTCCTATTGGTTGTCTGTGCACCAATCACTATTATGTAGCTGTGGGAACTGCCACATGATTGGTTCTGGGGCTTTGGTTTTGTATTGTCTATAGGAGTTTTCACATTATGAAGACACAATGGCTCTTATGGAGAATCAGAGCGGCATTGCCACGTATGCTGCGCCGCCGCGATTACCGGGGTTTTGCTATTTGATTCCTGAACCACTGTTCAAATCTATCACTGTCCATTTCATCACGATAATCAGCAGAACCTTTTTTCACCAAGCCATCGGCATGCAATATTACAAATTGTGGTCCGCGAGCAGTAGGTAATTTAAGACCAGGGGATAACCCGGCCAAAAGCACTTCTTTAGGAGTTTTTGTAGTCTTATCCTTCCAAATTTTTGATACAGTGTGCCCTACATTTACCCAACTTTCATCAAAGTACACGATTTTCCTTACCTCTTTGCTGAATTGTTTTATTTTCCGTAAACACGATTGTCGCCACACTATATCATATGTCTCAATCATAAACGATTTATTTCTTCTCTTTTCAAAATGAAATCCCATTTCCTCCCTAAGCTATAAAAGGTTGAAATTTGGCAAGTCCTCATCCTTATTGACTTATTTCAACACGGTCAGAATTGTAGGGGGAGTACTTTGAAATAGAAATTCAGGGAATTTGTGCCATATTTGCGTTCAAAATTATATTTTATCTTTTACCTGCTGGTTTTGCATGTATGCCGCGGTATAGTGATGGGAGCCTCTTTACATTCTTTTCTTAATATAAAAAAGGTAGGCCTACTTACACCAGTTGCCTTATGAAGCTCACTAACAATAAACGAGTCACTGTATCTGGGGTTCTTTTTCTTTCAATAATCATACACTCTAAGAATTGTTTTTCGGTCGCCACTTTGAATAATTTCGCCTTTTTTCTGTGATCCATTCCGCACTGATCACTTAACTGCAATGCACATAATTACCAGAGAGCTTGTAAAACTTGCTCACGCCTCACATTCCCAAAACCTATTAAAAACCTGCGCTGAAGTACAATGCCTTATCAGCCCTTCAACTGTCACACCAAATCTGGTTTTCATCATCTCCAAGACACGAGGACCGGCTTTCGTCCGTGGGGTGCTTTGTGCGCCGCAAACATTTCCTTCAAATGGTGATTCATGAATACTTCGGTACTGGAGACGTTCTATATGTATATAAAAAATAATTTCGTTATTTACTTGACAACTTTGTCGCTGGAAGTTTTTACGTGGACATACAGAACGAGAATTAATCAGCGACTACATTTTCCACTGTATAAACGAAGAATCTTAACACTTTGTTTTAAACTTTGTTTTTTTAGAAAAATATGTTTAGACATATTGATATAATCTAAATACCAACGTGGTCTATAAAAGCAAGCGAATAATCCAGATTTTTTTTCATTGCAATTTTTTCGATTTGAAGCCATGTTTTGACGTTCGGAGCGAGAAAGATGTTAAAAAATTAGCTTTCAACAAAATTTTAGATTTTATCATTTTAAAAACTATACAATTATATAAAAGGTTTATCGTGCATACCATAGTATTCTTCGACACATTTCACACCAAAATGCATGTTCATACTTTATCTTAGTCACATTTGAAAACACGCACATTTGGCAACAGCGCACGTGAATCTTCCATAAGAATAGCATGGTTCATAAGAGCCCATTGTGCCTTCATGACGTGAAAATTCCTATAGCACCGGCACCCAGGCTGTGTGTATACGTGCTGTTTCTTCTTTTCTATTGAAGTTATTGTTATGTTTATGGATCTCAATTGCTTCTCGGTACAGCCGAACGTGGTAGTATGCTGTATTGTCCAGAACTTCAGTGTCGTCAAACTTGATGTCATGGCCCGTTAAAAGCGCATGCTCACCTACTGCCGATTTCTCCACGTGTCCTTGTCAGCAGTTGCTTTTGTGTTCCTTTAAGCAGGTTTTTATGCTGTGTTTGATAGTGGCAAGATAAACTTGGCCACAACCAAGCATGGTATTTGATAAATCCCCTGTGTGAAGTGTGCTCTCAGTGAAGATTATTTTCTATTGAAAATCACATCAAATTCTTGTTTTGCAAGTACAAAATGGTAAATGTTTGACACTTCAAAAGGTCCATCGGCTTCAGCTCTTGTGTTAGTTGGGTCTTAAAAGGATGTAAATACAGATCATGCCGTCATGATCATTCACCAGCTCAAGGGAAAAGTTAGATGCTCTATGGGTCAAATTCAAGCAGAACTTTGCTCTAAAGTCGTCGAACATTTTGTCCACAAAGTGTATGTGTGCAGATGAAGCTTGTGAGAACATTTGCCTGATATTTTGTTTTATGTTTAATCACAGTATTTAGCTTCATATTAACATAATAATATTAGCAATTTTCAAATAAGTTATGTGTTATATCATTAAATTAAAAATTGCATTCTTTTTGGGACAAAAGCAACGAAATCAGTCCTGTACTTTTCATCACTTTATTATCTTGTAAAATGTTATCACAAATACAGTTTTCTTCTCGTCATTAACACAGTCTATAGTCCTTTGTGCTATCACAACATTTACTTCCCTAACCTTGCTCTGTCCTTTCAGTGTCTTTCTTCACTTTCTCTGTCTCTTATACGTGCACTGCGACAATGCAATCTCTCAATGCTCATGAAATCTTCTTTACAACACACACATACAATTAACACACTGGCCGACTATTTGTCACTGTAACTAACTCTGCTGTTCCCTTGCCTGATTATATTGTCACGTATGTGATTGAGAAGTACCTATTTTATATCAAGTTATAACATTTTATTAAGCTTCTAAATTTGTGATAAATCTCATTTTATAATTCTTTTAAATTGTTACACATGTCTTAAGATGTATACGTGACCGGACATAAATGGTTCACCACTTCCTATGATAGTCCCTATGGACTTTTCTATGTCACCCTTCCGCATAGCAACTGCTGGAACCATGTTGCATCATGCGATGTCACGTGTCTTAAGAATATTCTAGAACATCCTGTTCACCAGGCCGTTGGCATACCAAATATGGTAAAAGCCACCATCACAATTGCAAGACCCCCATAGAGGACAACACCCGATATAACCGGGCGCTGAGAGCTCGCTCGGGGGAGTCTTGTCCAGGAACTGCTGTGTGCTGTGCTCCACGCCGCTGAGGTGGCGGTCGCCACCCGACGGGTCAACTATGTTGACTGGTCCTCTCCGCTTCATCAACGCAACTTGACATCGTCTGTAACGGGTAAGCCTATTCAACCTTAGATTGTAACTCTAAACGATAATTGGCAGAACCCCCTAAATTGTAAACCAACACTGCTTTGCTGTTGTTTCAATACTAATACAAAATAAATATGTTTCAAGCCAAACAGTGTCTTTCTGCTCTACCATCTGATTACCAAAGCTATGTACCCCAGTTACAACCTAGTTGTGACATATTGGTAAAGTCACCGGGTAGGTTGTGACAATATTGGTGGAGGCACCGGTTTCTCTAAATTTTTTGGAGAAATATGGTTACGATCTTGATACCCTCTAAATTTGTGTGTTTCTATTGACATAGGACAAGACTCCCCTGAGCGAGCTCTCAGCGCCCGGTTATATCGGGTGTTGTCCTCTACGGGGGTCTTGCAATTGTAATGGTGGCTTTTACCATATTTGGTATGCCAACGCCCTGGTGAACAGAATGTTCTAGAATATTCTTAAGACACGTGACATCGCATGATGCAACATGGTTCCAGCAGTTGCTATGCGGAAGGGTGACATCATAGAAAAGTCCATAGGGACTATCATAGGAAGTGGTGAACCATTTATGTCCGGTCACGTATACATCTTAAGACATGTGTAACAATTTAAAAGAATTATAAAATGAGATTTATCACAAATTTAGAAGCTTAATAAAATGTTATTACTTGATATAAAATAGGTACTTCTCAATCACATACGTGACAATATAGTGAGGATGATGTTATGCAGACTGCAAACATATCGGCAGTGTCATAACCAGATTTTTCTCAAAGGAACCGGAGAAAACTCCTTTTGTGTAGCAGCTTCAATTGTAAGTCACGTGTTCACTAGTATGCTGGTGTGAGAAAGCTTGACCTTGTATCTTTGAATGCTCACTGGCCTATTTCAAGTATCTGCACATGTTTTTTAGAATTTTTGTCAGGCTACACTGACCATCGATGTATTTATACCGATGGGTCAAAGAGCACCAACAGTGTTGGATGTACTTATGTTTATGGAACCGAACCACATACATTCGGTTTTCCAAATAGCACTTTTTTTTTTTTACTGCAGAGCTTTATGCAATTTACCGAGCCGTTTTGTATGTGCACCATCGTAAATTAGGTGAAAGCCTGATTTTGAGCACTACAGAGCCTTTGTCAGTTGTACAACCCCCACCCTATTGTACAACGTATACAGGATGCCCTCCATGTTTTACACGCTTCTGGCATTGACGTGGTGTGTGCATGGATTCCTGGTCATGTAGGCTTGCCGGGGAATAAAATGGCAGATTTAGCAGCAAAGACGGCAACTACAGAACCCAGTATTACCATCTCACGTGTTACTTCGGAGGACTTTAGGCTTGAAGTGCGGAGAGCGATGCTGTCGTCCTGGCACGACGAGTGGTCAGCTCTCCATGGTAATAAGCTTAGAGAAGTGAAAGAACTTCCGATAAACTGGGTAACTTCCTGTCGCACATCTCGTCACGAGGAGGTTAGTTTGGCTCGATTAAGAATAGGGCACTGCAATTATCTGTTTATGCTTTTTAACATATTTATCACCTTGTTTCATATCTGGCTATTGCCACTGGTTTTTACTTTTTGTGTACATTTTTCTTGTTGCTAGTATTTGTATTTTTATTTGTATTTTCAGTTTTGAGTAAAATTTATATCTGGCTATTGACATGAATTTGTTAAGGGCACTGATGACCTAGAAGTTGAATGCCCTTAAACCCACAAACAACAACCGGCATGCGGTATTAAGCAGCTTAGCCCCCTTTTCTTTGTTGTGCACCGGGCCTGGCATCTTGAGTGTTCTGGGTATAATCTGTATCTTCATATCAATTATACTTGTACAATTGGTAAACCATAGGAAATAAAACAAAGTTTTATTAATATCTTAGTGCACAAATGTTGTAGATCGTCTTGAAGCACACATTTTGTCAAATTTTTTGTGGCATTAACCATGATGCCTTGTAGATTTATGTTCCAGAGTGTTAAAAAACTAGACCAACCCTTTCATTGTGAATATATTCACTTGTAAGTGCAAGATTTAAAATTAACTTATAAATAAGGATGCATTATAGCTAACTAATCATAGTTATTTCCTTTCTTCAGGGTGAACCTTTCTCCAAAGTGAAGGATAGGCTGTTTAAAAAGTTAGGTATTCCAGAAAAAGAATTTGAAAAGGTATGTATGCTAACTAGTCCTTCTACATTTATTTAACAACATTGTTAACTGGAAACATTAACATAAGTTTTTTTTTTTTCAGTTCAAATTTGCTTTAGTCGTTATGGGAAGGCCACAGTTCATCAGTGAAGATACTGAATTTTACATGAACTTACAGGAGTTTAAAAATCATCCAAATCAAGGTAGGAATCAATGTTCATTCAGTTTTAAAAATTTTAATTTAACTTGGGAGGATAAGAAAGGAAATTACTTTAAATTGCTCTTTGTTTATGTTAGCAGAGTAGAATGTAAGTAGTATTGTACTTATCAGCTAATCTTGGAACCGTAAATCCCCTTCTCTATGAATGTCAGGATTATTTTTCCCTTACATGGGGATTTGTATAAATTGGGCATTATATTGTTAGAAATGAATTACAACATTGTGTAATTGGCTTAATGAACATTTTAGATGTTCAAGCTACACATGTATTGTGCAGTAGAAGTTTTAGATACTGAAAGTTTAATATGAGTAAAAATATACACACTTGTGTTTTCAATGGACATGTTTCAAGAAAATTTGTCCTCATCGTTACCTGAGTGTCAACTGAAGGCACCACTAATATTATTGTGCTACTCTCTGAGCTGGTGATGACATGAAGATATCAACTGTTGGCTGTAATCCAAAGTTCTTAACGTTAGGTTTCTTGCCCCTACTGTCAATTGTGTGGGTGTTTTAATTCTGGTATGTTCAATATTGTACTGTTTGCTCTAAAGGTGGTATGATAGTGCTGATACCTGGCCACTAAGTAAGGGATGAAACTCCTCTGTGAAGAAACTATATGTATTTTGTATTTGTAAAGCACTTAAGAATCTTTGCATTAGACTCTGGAATATGGCATACTTCTGGGTTTTGGTTGTTTATATATATATCAGCTTGAGTGTTTTGCAGCAAATTCCAAATTTTGTCTTGTTGTGTGGTGCATAATTCTTAGGTTTACAAAAGGCAGCCAACCATCTTTTTACTTTCTTCTGTGATTTTGATTGACTGGTCCTGTTCATTCAGTGGCTTGACAGCATCATTCTGTTTTCTGGTATATCACATGTATTGGAACCAAGTTATGACCATACCATAACACCATATCTTAAACCATTTAGCCATCTGAACATGTGATCCTTGCAGCAATATCTGAACATGCATTGTGCAATACAAATTACTTTCTTTTTTTTTTACATAAAAAAGGGCAAAATATATATATCTGTGTTCAATCAAAACCCATCAGCATCCAACCATGCCATCTCATGGTTTGATAGGAGGTTAGCCAATCCTATCGTGTCTTAGACCAAATGGCCATATCCCAATGTCCAAACCAAGTAATATTGGCAGTAGCCTAAATAACAGCTCCACAGACCCTACTGCATGGGGGCAACCCTATGTTTAGGAGCCCGCAGGCTGCCTTTAGTAGTTTTCTTAAAAAGGGACATTTTATATTCAGTTCAACCATGGAAGTTTGCTAGGAAGAAGCGCTGGAATAGATGCAGTTCACTGATGACATACTGACAACAGAAGTTGTAAGCATTTCCTACCCTTTCTTGCTTAAAAGTGTGAAGCAAGCTTACCTCTAAGTGTGTATGGTCTCAAAAGCATTCTCAATTATATAGAGAAATTCATTAAAGCACGGAATGCTCTCAATAGCATTCACAATTGTATAGAGAAATTCATTAAAGCATGGTATCATGGTATTTTATTCAATAGCGTTGTTATAAAAGTCAAACTACATAGTAAGTATGACTAGTATGTGTGCTAAAATGTAGTCGATTGGCCAATAAGTTAGATTATTTTAAAATTTGGTCATAATGTATAAACAATAAATCAATAAGTGTTGTTCTGACCAGTTGTTCAGTGTTACTGCTTCTGAGCGGTATGAGGTACCACAAATAGAAGTTTTCTTGGGTTAATAATAATATTGACAGGTAACGATTTTGTTCCACCTATGTGCATTATGCATTGAGCGAGTGTATATTCTTTATTTAGGAAAAATAACCATTAGCGTTGGTAATCAGGGAGTGCTGTTTTAACAGTTTGCTAGGTTGTTTGTTCCGAAAAGAGTTCATCATTAGGTGAGTTTATTTCATTTTCATGCTATTCTATATGAGTAAATATGTAATATTTCAGTCTCTCCATTTTAAGCATTATTAGTAAGTAGGACCACCAACATTTATTTGCAGGCGGGCCCCCTAAAACCTTAGCTATGCCACTGAGTAATGGCATTGTTAGTAGGGGAGAATAGTTGAATCAGAATAAAACTAGAATCAAGAAAAGGCATAAACTAAATGAGGAAAACCTACATGAGCAAGAATACAGAATGCATATTCTAGGTGAGAAAAATGGCAGCTTATCTTTAATCTAGATTTCCTGCAACATTGATTTTCGTATTTCAGGTGTATTTTTCTACAAAACTATTAAAAGATATTCATATGAAATGTTTGTTGTTTATTTGTTGATGAAGCTTGAATGCTGTGAACTAACCTTTTATGAATATAAGTTATAAAGTGGATACAAAAAGATTAAAATGCTTTAAATTCTATTGCATATTTTGGCATACAATATAATGCTGCTTTATTTTGCACAAAACAAGGAAATACAGAATTTTTATTTAGATCCAGTCTCAAGTTACACCTTGTATTAGATAAGAACAAACATAGTGCCTGTAGCTCTGATCCTTATAAGAAATGTGCACCAAAAGTTTGGGGTGCAACAGTTTTTGTAAGGATGCATGGTGTGCTTTGTATCCCTTTTGCGCAAACTTTGTGAATATAATATACAAGGGTCACTAGATATGTATTAAGACAGCAAAATATGACTAGTCACAGAAACATGTTTTTATCCCAGTTTCTCAAAGTATTCTCTCTGGCACTGTATTGAGCATTCCATCCTCCGAAAGCACTTCTGGAAGCCATTCAGTTTCTGGCATTGCAGATAACTCCTCTTCATATGCGGAAACTGCTTCTTCAGGGCTAGAAAATTGGTGGCCTCAGAGTTGGTTCTTCACCATAGGAAACCGGAAGAAATCACATGGTGCCAGATTGGAACTATGGTGTGGATGAATCAATAGTTGTGGCTAGTTCCTTGCAGAAACTCCATTATTACATTATGGTGTGAGCTGATGGATCGTCATGAATGCAACAATGTGCCCCTTACACAAAGGTGTTTGTGAAGGACTGTTAAAAGGCTCTGCAAACTAATCCCTAATGCCAGCTCAATTTCCTTGTAGTTTAGTCTTGGATCTTTCCTATCATTGTTTACACAGCAGTGATGTTTTTGTCAGTCACTACTGTTGCTGGTCTGCCATTCTTCTCGTCATCTTTAAGAGATATCTGCCCCTTCTTAAATTCTGCAAACCAGCAGAACACAGTGGCACGTGACGGAGAAAGTCCCTAAAAGCACCCCTCAGATGCTCAAGGGATGGGTTATAAAATAACAGTTACGATCTAGTTTAGTTAATTAAACCTGGGGCATAAAGTACTTATGATTGTAAGTAGCCCTTGGGGTACTTATCTCATGTGAGATTCCCTACAGTCAGTGAGAGCTAACTCAACACTTGACAGCTAGCTGATTCACTCACCTGTGAATGAGGCTAGCCCTGTCCAATCCAATCACCTAATCATTGCACGATGTGTTTGTAACACGATGAGACAGGGCTAGCCTTGTTCACAGGTGAGTGAATCAACTAGCTGTCAAGTGCCAGGTTAGCTCTCACCGACTTCAGTAGTCTACCAGGAAAATACAGTCGGAGAGTTTAATGTCATGCTGGCAAGTTGCCTTGATAGTTCAATAGTTAGAGCAGCCATGTGTAAAGCGGAAGGCCCATGGTTCAAATCCCGGCTATGACATTGAATTTTTCACTCATGATTCACCTCTCAAGCAGTCTACAGTCCAATCTTCTCACAGCTCACAGCTGACACACTGACCGATTGGTATCTCTGTTTGTAACTCACTGCTGTTTCCTTGCCTCCTTATACAGTGGGAGATTGGGTTTAAGGGCACTCCTGCATGGTCATAGCGCTTATATAGTGGGGATGATATCACACAGACATTTTGTGAATTTCTTCAAACATGCTAGTAGTGGCATAACCAGATTGAAGGCACCAGAGGAAACTCCCTTTGTGTAGCTGTCTCAATTGTTGTTAGTCACGTGTTCACTCACATGAGTGGTGTGAGGAAGCTTGACCTTGTGCCTTTGTTTGCTCACCACCCCAGCATGTGGGTGATGTAGCTTAGCCCCATCTGTCATGTGTTGTGCACCAAGCATGACTTTTACAGTACATTTGAACAGGTATCAGAATTCAATAATGATTGGAAATTTGTTGGACAAGTGAGGTTAAACATGTTGCTTGAAGGTAAGTTTTATTTACACTACACCTTACTTACTTAAGTGCTTTACTAAGTGAATATAATGTAAATAAAACTTACCTTCAATTAAGGTTATCAGAATGTTAAAACTGTTTAAAACACCCACACAATTGACAGTGTGGGAGAAAATCTACATAAGAGAGATTTTAAGGACCAACCTGCACACTCTGTTTTCAGTGCTGTCTCATCTCAATCAAGAAAGTTTGACCCATTCTTTTACAGGAGAATATGAGGGGTTGCTTTCCCATATACACCATCCAGTCACATGTTTAATTTCATAAGTAGTAAGTCCTCCCTTTGTGAAGAATTTAGTAACAGTTCGATTCTCAGTTTTGAGCATGTCAGAATCTTCTACATATGGCCTTCTTTATGTACCTATATCTGAACAACCGAAGACAGTGGAGTGGAAGTTCCAGCTGCAATTATTTACATAAGATATGACACCACAACAGGATCTTGAGTAGACAGTAATCCTTAATGTCGAGGCTGGAAACTTCTGGACCTACCCTCATAAGGTAGTTAATGCCACAAAGGGGAGTGTTGTGGTTTTTGACTAATGCTAAGCATTTGTCAATCAGCAAATGGCTCCCTTGCTCTCCAGTATTTTGTGAATATTGTGGTTTGTATGAATGAGTTGTACACTTTTGAAGGTGGTTCTGATCCACCTGTTCTTGAGAACATAAGGACAGATTGGGAAAGGAGTAATTCCAATTCTGTACAGACATTTCAGCAGATGGTCATGACCTGTGGTTAATCTAAATGATGAAACAACACTTTACCTTGAAGACTCAGCAATTTTAAATAAGCAGGATTTGAGACACTCCTTTTTTTCCCCCTCTTTGTTGCCATTATTGTGGAATCTCAGTTAATGACTTCATTGAGGTAAATAGTAACTGATTCTAATTTCAAGGTTATGCAGATGACTCGGATATTCTGCTCCTCTGCAAATATGAAAATGCCAAAACACCAGTAGACTATTGGCATAGCATGCTTTAGATATTGTGTAGAGGTGGTACCAAAAACAGGATCTTGGATTTAATTCCAAGAAGGCAGCGATGGTACCTTAAAGACTGGTTCACGACCACCAATAACCAGAACGAGAAAGTTAAAATACATGTATTCAAATGGAAGTGTTCACAACCAATGGGAAGCTTCCCTGTGCCCCAGGAACGGGAAGGAAGACTTAGCCAAGCTTTAACTTTCTGTTCCATGGCATGTCAGATTTATATTGTGTATTTTAGATTTTTCGTCATAGAAATTATGTAAGGCGATCTCCCATGAAACAGCAGCTGGAGCTCTCTCTAGTTGCAAAATAGAAAAAATAGCATTGGTTAGCATGAATTCCCAATGTGCAATAGTGACCTGTACTTTATATCAATAAACTGATCGATAGAATATCTTCCCGTTGTCAGTGCTAGGTAGTTGTGAACCAAAATATTGAGTGCTGCCTTGTTTCTCATTGCCATTGTTGTTCTGGTTACTGTTATCGAATGGTGGTGAACCACCCTTTACAAAGAAGCATATCACAGTAGCATATGGGAGCTTTAATTTTGTTAGTGAAATATTGCCAGAAAGGGGAAAGACTAATACTAAATTTTACACTTGCTTGGAACCATCACCTTAAAGCAATGTGCACTAAAGTTAAAGTGAGGCTAAGGAGCACTTAAAGAGCCTAGAAGAAGCTGGAGTTAAAGTTCCAAATGCATCCACTAGATTTATACCACCATAGTGAGGCCCATAGCTATGGGTTATTGGTCTGGTGAAAAAAGACCAAGGAGATAAGGACTGTCAAGAAACTGGGGAAGATACAGCGATTGCCTATTTAGCCATAACTGGCATAATTGTTAGCACACTTATAGAAACTATACTTAGTTCGCTCCATTGCACCTATGGGTGAAAATGGAGACAAAGAATGGAGCATATAGATTAAAGGCTGGAGCCAACTGGAAACCTACGAGATATTTGGGGTACATACCAGAATAGTGGGTAGCATGGAGATAAATCGGGTTCCAGAAATGTCAGGAAGTTCTCTACCGTTATAATTGAAGGTAGGGAGCATTGTGAGGCTAATCATGAACACTTATCACTGGAAATTATATGGTTCACTGATGGGTCAAAAACAAAAGATGGAACAGGAGCTGGCATATATGGAAGACAGTACAAGCTATCCCAAGTGGTATCATTTAGGAGCTTTGATCTCAGTATTCCAGGCAGAATATATACCATCAGGGCTTGTGCAGAGCAGTGTGAGCACAGGTGCTACACAAATTGTAGTATCTTGATATACTCAGACAGCCAGGTGGCACTGCAGATACTTTAGCATCCAAAATGTCAAATATTGTTAACCCTTTCACTGCTGAGATATTTTACTACATATGCTGTTCTTCATCTAATTCCTAAACCTGTTTTCATATCCCTTTCTGAGGCACCTCAGCCAAAGCGATTCGGATAGCTGTGATGGTTAAGGCAATACACAATGGACTGGCCATTCATTCAAAGCCAAACATTTAAGAGTTCTAATCCCAGCAACTGCAGTCAAATGTGTAGGGGGGGGGGGGGGGGGGGGGGGGCAAGTAAAATAATTGGTGTAATGGCATGATTGGAGACTGACAGGGTTACATTTCATTACAGTTTTATTGCAAAAATTTAATATCTTAATTCAATACTTAAACAATAGAAAACGGTTGAATTCAATTGATTTCGGTTAGTATAACAAGAAAGTGGAAAATATCTCAACCGTGAAAGGGTTAAATGCCCCATTGTCTATGTGACAGCAATGAAAGGGTTAAGGAATGTCTAGAAGCTCTTTAAAGGCTAAGAGAATGCAATATACTTATTCTAACATGTATCCCTGGCCACACTGCGATAATTGGAAATGAGAATGCAGGAAGGCTGGCTAAAATGGGAGTACAGGCTCCATTCATAGGACCAGAGTCTGTTGTGGGTATTACCGAAACAATGGCAAGGACAAATTTATTAGACTGGTTCAAAGATTTCAGCATGTACAATACTGGAAACATATCCAGAAACAGACATGGAAAGCTAATGATGCAATAGCCATGTCATAGGAGCACTGCAGTCCTTAATGGAAGCAGATGAGACTTATAGTGAGTCTAATGACTGGATCGGAATTTTAAAAAACATGTGTAGATAGTGGGACGCTCACAAAATGCAGGATGTGTGGTGTAGAGGAGAAAATGGTATTTAATATTTCCATGTGAAGTACTGGAAGTGAATAGATACAATCAATTTGAAACTGTTGATTCAAATGAGATAGCAGCTAGTATAAATCTAATCAATGGACTCCTGAGACTTATTAGAGTTTAGGAGCTATGATTATAAAAACAGGGAGGAAACCATACAGTAAACCTTTGGTTTCAGTACAGGTAGGTGGGGTATGTTCCTCCTGTTCATCTAATGTAAAAACTATGATGATTCTCGCCAATGATTGAGATGGTCTAATCTTAAAGCACACTGCTCCTCCAAGCAAGATTAAATGTTGAGCACTACCATTCATTTTTGCAATACAATCTGGGAGTAGCTATCAGGAGAAAAGTTGACACTTTATGCATACATAAGCCACCCATCATCCTGCATGACAATGTTAGGGTGTATACAGCAGGAGCTGTGTATGATTTGTTCAATCCTTGGAGCTCTGCCACCCCACCCCCCATACTTTCTAAATGTAAGTCCCAACAACTTTGACCTAATCCCTAAAAAGGTGTGTGATTCACTTCCAAACAATTGAAGCTGTTATTCAGGCAATAGATCACTCTCCTTACAAGCCATCCATAGAGTAGACAGTCCCATTCTTCCAGTGTTACCTATGTTTTTCCAGAGACAACGTGGTGATTACTGATTATGTAGATACTGTCTCATAAGTAATGTCGGTTTTTAAGAAAAATAATTATTTGAAATGTGTTCTGACAAGCAATCAACTAATCTTCAAAGTACAAAGCATTAGATTCTATGGTCTTGAGCCAACTTTCAGCGAGGTTTATTATCCCACGATGGTACCAGTCTCTGGTTTCTGATGTGAAGAATTTGGTGAGATCCACTAGCACTGCTTCAATGTTGTCAAAATTTCTTCCACATAGAATATGGGTCATGGATCGAAAAAGATACTAATCTGATGGTATTCTGGGCTGTATTCTGAGTGTGGTAGCAGTTTGATTCCTCCCAATTCCTGAATTTTTTCCATGGTTGTTCGTGCAGTATGGGTTTCTTGCATTGTCCTGTTGCAATAGAAGTCTATTTTGGTTAACTAATGCTGGATATCTCTGTCTCAAAATTCATGACCTCGCTCCATTTGTTGAGAATAAAGATCCACATCAATCGCCCGCCCATTTGGAACAAACTCCCAGTGAATCTCACCTTCAAAATTCCACTAGACACACAACATTACTTTGGGACCTAACCGACTTTTTTAACGATGACTTTGGCAGGTTGGCAGTTGAAACATGATGCTTAGAGGACATTAAAATAAACACAAAAAATATATAAAGCAAGATTTTACAGAATATCAGTCCACACCCTTCCCCCCTGCCCTGTTTCTTTTTTTATTCCTTTGGAAAGGTTGTTTAATATTGCTTGTTTGCCATTTCAATAAAAGTAAACAATTTCTACAGAAAATATGCTGTTCGCTACCATTGCAATCACATGTGTTGATAAATGCTTGCACAGTTTGGTATGCTCTCAACTCTTTGCTCTGTATTAGCAGTACTGTGGCTGTTGGTCGTCTTAAACCTCCTCGTGCCCCACTGTGCATCTTTTTGTCTCATCCACTCCACACACACACCCCCCCCCCCCCCCCCCCTCCAGGTGCCTGCTACAGTAAGTACGGGATTGTCTTCCCAGGATCCTGAATGCCAAATGCCCAAGCATATTTGACCTCCCACCAGATACCTCCTTGAACAACTTGTAAGTCCCAGCCCCTGGTTATCTGCAGGACTGTTCATATCTGCTGATATGGTGATAAAGGTCAGTACCAGGAAGGGCCCATTGCATGAGCTAATGTATTCCTCTAGACAGTTGGTTCCCTCTGCCTATACACTGGGGGGAAGTGGGGGTGTAGAGGCCACAGCTCTCACCTCTCACTCTCGCCCAGTATGTGAGAAAGCCATTGGAGCATGATGGAGGATATAATTGCCATGGTGCATTTCAAAAAATCCAATGAACTAAGGAAGATAAGTGTAAAAGAAGTTGCTAAGTTGAGCAGTCCTTGCTACTTAGTCATTAATAGAACCAAGGATAGAAAGAAATGTGTATCTGTGAAGCCATTTGTAATCCAGACAGTTCTTGATAAAATAGTTGGCCCAGTCATGTCTTGCTCTATATCATGCAATCATGTGCATGTGATCGAAGCTCACTCGGCATCCCAGGCAGCTAGAATATTTAATGCCAATTTAGTAGCCAGCTATCTAGTACACGTAGAGACGTACAGGACCTTGAACTCCTTGTGCAATGTGGTAAACACCTATGCATTGGATGGTGTGTTCAGTGAGGAGATTCAGCAGAATCTAGAAGATCAAGGCACTACATTTGCATATCAGGTGCAGCGGAAAGGAGAAGATGAATTCCTGGTCACCTGTACTCTATTCCTTTCCTTTGATCGAGTAGATGTCCTCCAAAGGATTAAGGCAGGATATAATAGGCCATATATACCAAACCTGCTCAAATCCTATCAGTGTCAGCACTTTAGACACACTAGTAATCTCTGAAATGGTCAAGCTACCCGAGTTAACTGTGGAGGCATCTTGCACAATGATGCATATACATCACCTCCACATAGTGCTGTCGGTCTGGGTGGCTCAGTTGCTTAGATGCTGGCCTACTGATCCCAAGGTCGCAGGTTCAAATCTGGCCCAGACCGATGGTTTTTAAGTGTGTTTAAAAACGACAGCTCCATGTCAGTAGATTTACTGGCATGTAAAAGAACTCCTGCAGGACGAAATTCCGGCACGCCGGCGACGCTGATGTGATCCTGGCAATTGACAGCATCGTTAAACAACACATTTTTTTCCGCATAGTGCTAACTGCAGCTGTGAACATCAATCAACTTCCTGAGAAGGCTCCTGCTTTATAGAGGAAAGGGCAATCCAAGAGATCCGGATTAGAGAGAAGGTGTCCTCGGAAGCCCAGAAGCTCTTGCATATGTACCAAGAGTTCCCTCTGTTCAGTACATACAGCTCAGTTGCATCTAAACCGGTACTAAGTTGGGAAATTGCAACTCAAACCAGTGATATAAATGGGACCACAATTTCAGACAAGTTTCTCATAGGTAGATAAATTTCAAGGCCTTCAACATCAATACTTAAATATACATCAACATCTACCAAGCCCACAATTGTAAAGAGCACCTTAGCAAAGGCAGCATGAAAAACATCAACCTCAACAAATAAAGATTGGCAAACCCATTATACAAAGAAGCTTCACCGACAAAATTCAAGACCAATTATGTATAAAAGATCCAGCTTCCTGAAAGAAAATGTCTGCTCCCAGTACATAAAAGGAAAAGAAAGTCCACTTACATCTCCTCAAAGATCCTCTACTGAGGAGTCTTCTGAGCCGGACTCCAATCAGCAATATTCATCTTCTTGCATCTCGGTTTACAAGCGGTTTGATTGTCAAACAGAAATTCTCTATTGGAAAATGTCCTTCCATGTGGAGAAAATGGATCAGGAAGATCCTACCCACACCAGTGAAAAAGAGGCAGAATAAGCCTACTTCAACACCAAAGAAAAGGGTAAATTGATTCAACTACTGCTGTCTTCAATGTAATGGAGAGTTACATTTAAGAACTTAACCCATAATAATTACCATGGCTATCACACAGTGAAACATTTGTGGAATTACAGCACATCAACCTGAGCTTGACTATTGCTCAATAAGTGTGGTCCTTTAAGTGCTGTTTGCAAGAGACTAAGCTCCTTCCACAAGACTGCTTTCAGATAAGACAGTACGCTCCAGTGCTGTGTGTTCTTACGCCTGAAGATGGTATTCCTACTTACAGGGGCCCTTTGATGCTCATCAGAGATATGTTCATGGAAACATACCCTTGCAGTCTGACTTCCAATCAGTCGCTTTGAGAGCTCAACTTGTGCTTGTGCAAGAGGCACACTAATTGCTGATTTCATGGCCAATAGCCTAGCTCTCCTAACACTGGAGGGCCCACGTTTCTTTCTGACTCCTTCAATAGCTTCTCAAACTTAGATCCAGCAGTTCAGTCACCACAGTTAGCACTTTCCTTACAGTGGAGTGTCAACCCTGACATACACTCTAATGACTATTTTCTATGTCTTGTTAGTCTCATAACACAAGATACGAGGGGTGTTCAAGAAAGACTGGCACTATTATTCATACAACAATGTATTGTAAAAAATCACTCATACAGACTGTTGCCCTCCTCAGAATACTTCTCCCTCATTACAATGTACTTGTCCCACCTCCTTTGCCATTCCTGGAAAACGTGCAGGAAGCCATTCTTTGAGAGCCTGTTCAGGGTCGCCTCTAAAGCTTTCACTGCTTTGGTCTCATTGTCGAACCGACATCCCATAAGTTCCTTTTTGGCTCTCGGGTTAAGAAAAAAGTCACATGGAGCTAGGTCAGGATTATAAAGTGGAAGAGGTACCGTGGACATATGATTTTGTGCCAGGAATTCGATAATCGGATCAGCAACACGTGGCGTGGCATTGATGTGATGAAGCTTGCACTGCTGAATGAGATTCTTTAGCTTTTTGGGGATGTGATCCTTTACGAATTGTTTCAGGATAGTGTTATAGTAATCTGCAGTGTCTGTAGAGTGTCTTGGAACTGTGAGAATGCAGACTGTCCTCTGGTAATCAAAAACAGTAATGACTACGCCCTTATTGGGTGACTTCTGTATTCGTGATGATATTTAGAGGCGATTATCAAATACGTTCACTCTCACAGGCTGTCAACAATCAACTGATAGAGCTATCACTGTGTGATTTTCAGTGATTAGCGACTCGAATACGTAGTTCAATGACACATGGACAGATGTCACAATCAGACACTTAATGAAAGGAAGAAAAAAATCAGTGCCAGTCTTTATTGAACATCCCTCGTACTTGCTCCACATGTACGCCTAGATTGTGCTTGAATCATGCCAACTGGAACCATGATTCCCAGTTGGTTTATTGACTTACAAGCACAACTGTGTGAATCTTTTAGCCCAACATCTCACAGGTAGGATTCTTTCTGTTGCTGAGCACTCTATTCCCCAGATGACTTCCAGCCCCTGTCGATCCCCTGTTCCTTAGTGGAGAGATGCATGATGGAATGTCATTCATGCTCGAAGGCCTGCTCTTAGGGTTTTCCAACATCTGCATGCCAAGCCTAGGCAAGTGATTGAGGATAGCAAAAAGACATGGAACAAACTTGTAGCTTCATTTAACTGACTTACACCCTCTTTGATTGCATGGGATAAGTTAAGCCATGTGCCACAAGATCGACCCACATGCCAATCGTCTTGTCTTAAAACAGCTGTAGCGGCTGTTGTTGATTCATTTGATGTGGCTAACACCTTTGGCAGTGCCTTCGCTCAGGTGTCTAGCTCAGATCACTATTTGCTTGAGTTCCAATTAAGACTCGGGAGAATCTGAAAGTTTCACTTTTTGTTCTAGAAATCTAGAAATTAAATCTAGGTGAATTCCAATCACCTTCTTACCATGGCAGAGTTCATAAATGCTCTTTAAACTTTGTGACTATCAGCATAAGTACCAGGACCAGATAGTTTTCATGTGCAAATGTTACATCTCCTAAATGTAGGGCATTCCTGCTCAAGGTCTATAATCGTGTTTGGGTTGACGCCACTTTACCAGAAAAATGGGAGGCCACTATCATGCCCATTTTGAAACCTGGAAAGGACCGTCATCCCTCCAGCTACCATCCTATTTCTCTCACCAGTTGTGTTTGCAAGGTGATGAAACACAGAATTAGTGGATGGTTGGTGTGGTTGCTGGAAATTTGCAACCTACTGACAAATATCCCCAATGGTTTCTGGTGGCACCATTCAACTGTGGACCATCTTGTGTCACAGATAATGAGCAAATTCATGAACTGTTCAAATCATTGCCGTATTTTTCGACTTCGAGAAAGCTAAAGATACATGGATGCCTACTACCACTGTTCATTCAGGAATTTATGAAGGATCTCATTGGCTTGATTTCTTTCTTTTTCTTGGGAGGGGGTGGGGGTGGAGAAAGAAATGGAGTACCTCCAAGAGAGGTTTAGTCATGACACCAGTGGACTTAAGTGCACCAGCAGTGTTAGATGTGCCTATGTTTATGTAATCAAACTGCATACATTTGGTTTTCATAGTAGTACTTCCATGTATAGTGCAGAAATGTATACTATATATCAAACCAGTTTATATGTATGCCATCAGAGGCTGGGTGACTGCCTCACTTTGTGTGATTCCCTTAGTGATCTTCAGAGTTAGCAGTTCAACTACCATCCTATTGTACAGTGTAATCAGGATGTCCTCCAGTTTTTACATGCTTTTGGTATTAACGTGGTGTGTGCATGGGTTCCTGGTCACATTGGTTGCCGGAAAATGAAATGGCGGATTTAGTAGCAAAGACCGCGACCACAGAATCCAGTATTATAATATCCTGTGTTATTTTGGAAGACTTTAAGCTTGAAATGCAGGGAATGGTGCTCTCATGCTGGTACGAGGAGAGATAGCTCTGCTTAGAAATAAGCTTAGAGCAGTGAAGGAAATTCCAATAAACTGGGTAACCTCCTACTGTGTATTTTGTCACAAGGCAATGATCTTGGCCAGGTTGTGTTTCTATTGGCTACCTGCAATTTCATGCATGTTACCTTTTTAATGGGAAATCTGCATCATGTATTTCTAGAAAGTTGTTCTTTAGCGCACTTTTAATACTCTCAGCAACTGCCAGCGAGTCTTACAGAGGTTTTGGCATGCCATGTTTGTTGTTATGGTACATTGATTCACACAATAAAACACACAAGAGTGTATTTATTAATATAATAATTGTCTTACCTTTACAAACACGTAAAGTCTGAATTAAGTTTCATCACTGCTATGATTAAGAGATAGTATGAAATTGAGTGAATATTAAAACAGAACTGTGCAAAACATTTAGACAGTTTGCTACATGTTTATACACACATGTTAATAACTTGGAACAATTCTATTACTGAGTACAACTTTCCACCAGTTAAGTACTACAAGCGACATTATACTGTTGGTCTGGTTGGCTCGGTTGGATAGATGCTGGCCTACTGATCCCAGGTCGCGGGTTCAAATCTGGCCCAGACCGATGGTTTTCAGGTTTGCTTAAAAACAACAGCTCCATGTCAGTAGATTCACTGGCATGTAAAAAAACTTCTGTGGGACAAAATTCTGGCACACCGACGACGCTGATGTGGTCCTGGCAATTGACAGCTTCATTAAACAACAAAATAATTTATAGCATGCCATAATCAGGTGGTCAAAAAGGCTTATACATTTTTAGCTGTGGTAAACTTCACATAAGAATTTAGCATTATAGATATTGAGTTTTCATACCTTTTGGACCATTTTTGTGAATTTGTTTTAATTCTGACTTTTGTCATTTGTTCTGTATAGTTACCTATATTTGCAACTTTTGCTAGGATTTTTATTTTGTGCTCTTCATCTCTGGGTTTTGACATGATTCATTTCATAAGGGCACTAATGACCTAGTAGTTGAAGGTCCTTAACTACACCGTAATCATCTTCCTTAGAGTGCCACCTCATGCTTAGTTTACCTATAATGATAGACAAAATTCTCCCATAGCTGTGTACATGTTTAAAGCATGTGTGACACTTGGAGTTTTAGCCTGCTCATTATATTTAATGCTTGTCAGAGTTAAACAGCACACCTGGTTCATCATTATAGCTGTACTATAGATAATCGCTTGACCAAGTGTGAAAGGAAGTGAATGCTGTTACAGGAACATGTAGTGTTGCATGCTATTCCTTGCTACATATATCTGATCATCTTTGATAGCTGTTAGCTAACATCCCCCAACATATCTACTTTAAATTGGCATTTTGGAGTGACTAAACGTGAGAAGTAACATTTCAGCATAGTAGGTAGAACTGGTTAAAAAATATCCATTATTACTTAAAAATTACAATTACTACTTATGGTTTTTTTAGCTTCAATTAAGAGTAGTCTTGAGTAGGGCATAACATTTTAATAAATCATAAAGGGAAACGTGTTTAGAAATTATGAAATTGTGTTGAATTACAAGTGTAATAATGGAATCCATTTCAGGAACAAAATTAGAACAAATTTGAATTATCATTTTTCTATGAACAGTAGGTTGAGGTTCTACTGTACATAAGAACAGTGAATGAAACACTATGTTTCTTCTGCAAAGTGTAAAGAACATGATGCTACTACATGATTATATTCTTCCTTGCCTGGATTTATTAGTTGTTTCAGAAGTATACTATAATAAAGTTTTATGCTAATTTTATATTGAGTGCACATACCTTTTTGCAGAACAGTAGTAAGGTTATTCTGAAAAATATGTATATATGCAGAATTAAAAATTACCATTTTGATTGTTACAGCAAGTTCAACTCCGAGGCCTTGGCTAGGATTAGAACATGTCAATAAGGCTCCAAAGCGGTCACGATTCAACTACCTGGAAAAAGCCATTAAGATATACAATTAATACTGTATAATAGGCCTTTTCAGTGTGGTGATAGACTTTGCACTGGTTGTACCTCTGCATTGAAGACTATCTTAACAAGACTTATCTATAACGAATCAGGTGACTGAAACAGCAAGCCAGAACTGGAATAAAGTGAAGTTTAAATACTGGATTGACTTTTTGACTCTTAGGAATTTTTTGAGCATTTTGAGAGTTGGATAATAGTACCAAGCCATTATGTTGGAGACTTCAATACTTGTTCTGTCTGCTTCCTGCGGACATTGCTATAAGCAGATGGCAGGCAGTGCATGTTATGCAAGCTGCAGTGATCTTTAGTGTGTGAAACTGAAGAAATAGCAACTCTGGTGATTTAGACAATGATGGTAGCTCCTCCCGATTCTACTCCTGCTTTTTTGTTCTTATTTCGCTCTCACTGTTTTAGCACATTAAAACAATTTAAAATTATAGAGGTGGGAAAATCCTTTATAAGGTATGATTCATTTGTAAAAGGCATTGTAAATTTAACAGATTTTCTGTGGGGTCATTCTGCTTCCCTAAGTGAGTAAATAACACAGCGTGTGAATTTCAAGTGATTCAACATAAGAAGAGAAAGAAGATGATAATGTGAATAACCTTTAATTTATCTGTCTACACAAATTAAAAATATTTATATGTAGTTAGCATCAAAGTGTTTTCCTTCTGTCCTTTATTTCTCAAGAAAAAACCAAAATTCACTTATCCAATCCATCAGTATTATTGAGAGAAATTGGTACGAGCAACGATGGCTTGAGGATATCTTTGTATATAATATTTGATTTGTACATAATTCCTAGTATATAATTGTTAAATTAAGCATTACATAATACTATGGAGATGTTAATCATGGATGATGACAAACCAGTGTTTACACGGGTTCTTGAGCGTTTGTATGCCATGTGACAGCTATGCAAAGGTGTTAACAATTTGCGCTGCTGAACGATCATGTTTTACTTATTCTTGCTCAAAGCATCTGTTGTGTAAAGTGCATAAACAGTGTGAAAAGGTTGCATGGAGCTGATTATCAGGTTGTGCAAGGAGATTTTGAAGGTTTCTTTTCGCAGGTATACCAAATTTTATTAACATTTAAGTTATTTCATAACTTTCAGTGCTGTAAATTGTTAAAAGTTTCACTCCCACACTCCTTTAAATCACGTAAGAAGAAAATGAAAAGAATAATTAAATCATGTGTCATATGTGCATAATTTTCTACCATGTGAAACCTGAAAAGGTTTTAACTTGGTATTTCTAATATCTGTACCTGGTAGCCCTGTGTGGTGAAAAGCGGAATCTACCCACTTTGTTTTATTTCTTATCTCATACCAATGTTTATTTTGAGGAGCTAATGGGAAAAAATAGAGTTGCCAAAATCACTAATCTTGTTACATTTGACTTCCTTGTAACAAACCCTTGTTAATCTTTAAAAAGGAATATAAGTTAAAAACAGTTACTTTACATATTTGAAGTTTTCAGTGTGTTGCAGCTTATTAAGCATAATCTTGTTTTTATTGAACATATTAGCAGACTGACTCGATAATTTACTTTGCTTTTGCAATTGTAAGAGTGTTTAAATTATCAGCATAATAATGGAATGTCTGGAAGTATGTGTATACTAAAGGTGAATGTGTGATAATTTCAGATATAATCAACCTCCATAACTATTTGTTATTGCCTGATTAAAATTGTGGTTATTTTAACTTGGGATTTGTTTAGGAAATAAAGACTGTAAGTTCCAAAGCAAAAATGCAAATGTATAATAATAAAAGAATCTGAACATTATGTACACATAATATTTTGTTTAAGTATTCTAACATGTTCAAAGCCACTGTGTGGCTTGCAGATTGAATAAGATAGATACCAAGACATGGGCAGGTGATAACACATGATGTAACATTTACTTTTATTTTAATATGAACAGTAGTTAAATAAGTTGATTTCCAGCAAAGTAGTTAAATTAAAAAGGGGGAGAGAGAGTAAAGAAAAACAAATTTTTTTTGTTGTAATTTGCATTTTTTACCTTCGATTTTTCTTAAAGGATTTTAACCTATTGTATTATTATTTTATCACTATTTTATTAGGTTAAAAAAAACTGCCTATCTAATTTCTTTCAAGTTTAAAGTTCTAAATGTTTTGGAAGGCAGTTTAACTTGGAACCTCCTTAGCAGTGAACTAGTTTGTATTGTAAGTCTTATTTCATCTTTAAATTCAGGTTATCAGTGCTGAAGAGAAACAATGTCACATAACTGAGATTTTATCACATTTTTGTTCTGTTATAATCATGAAGTTATATATACCTTTAACAATAATAGCATACAAATTTTTCCCTTTAAACCAATGAAGTAGCATCTAAAGCAATATTTTACAATTCTCTATTTGCTAAATCACCAAAGATCTTCCATTTGGCACTGAAATTCTTTGTTAGTATAGCTAGTCAAAACATGACCATCTGTCTTATTTCATGACAAAAATTCAACACAAGTCATTCTGTTTTATGAAGTTTATTTCAGTGTTATAGGAACTCACATGTGACTTCATACAGTCTGTATGCTCTTCCTTTCCTGTATAATTCATGTATGTTTTGTCAGTTATGTTTTATTGTATCAACAGTGATATTATTAAGTTCAGATAGTTACAGTGCTATTCAGGTATGCATTCAAAATGCTGAAATATAATGAACTGAATGCCAAAAAAGAAAGAAGTAAAACAAAAATTTTATTTTTGCAATAAGATTATCAGTAATCATGAAGTCGCAAAGAGAAAAGAGCATTCTAAACCGTTGAAATCTGAAGAAGGGAGAAATTACATGATTTTTCATTGGATTTTGGTTATTTTAATGTAGAAATATGCCTCATTACATGTCTCAAGTGTTGTATTTATTCGTGCTGCAATAACACTGGCCTGCAAATTTAAACTTTTTTCTGTGGCATGAGGTTAATCAGTTCTCTATACCAAATTTTGGTATAACCTAGGCAGAACCCGCATGTGGTATTTGTGGTGGATGAAGCAGCATCTGGGCGGGTTTTCTCCGGGTTCTCCAGTTTCCCCTGCCACTCATTCCACCAATTGCTCCATTATCACCTTTCCAATCATCCATTTCGCCTGCATTTCATATCATCCTTTTCCTCACTATCTTACCTGGCCGTGCAGAAAGGAAATATGTAATATTAGACCTTGCTTCTAGTTTTTAAGCAGAATTTAAAATATGTGAAATCATTTAAACAAAAAAACAATCTCAATTCCATAGATGCTACAGTGTACACTAAACTGGAAAATTTCAAACATACCTAAGGATTACTTTTTGGTTTTCTTTATTTTCTCCTCCACTTTGCTGAAAATGAATACTAAGTTGACATGCGTTTGTGGTTCTGACGAATCAGAAAATGCAATTGTAAGCTCATATTGCATCCGAGTGCCTTTAATTTCTTGAGCATCGTTTTAACAATTTGTTTATATTGGTCATCTTTAACAATATCTAAATATCTGTTTAAAAAGTGAGCCCCAAGCTTGAACCTTCCTATGTCTGTCATAATATTCCTAAAATAAACATCCTTCATGAGTTTGCAAATCTCTGGGCCATTAAAGATGCCTTCTTTCGCTTTTGCTTCAGACAATATTAGAAATTTCTGAATAAGATATTGGAAGCAACAACCACTCTTGTCCAAAACTTTGACAAATTGCTTTATTATCCCTAATTTGATATTCATCAGGTGTAGCAAAACTTTCTGTGAATCATTCAGCAGGTGATTTATTACATTTTTTTGTCCCTGGCACTATATTATTGTTCCTTTGGCTGATTTAGTTTCACTGCAGTGTCTTTTTCTGGCTCTGGAGTCCCATGCACACAAAAAGTGCGGAAATTTCATGTTGGCCTACTTGTACTGCACACCTTAAGATCACAGCACACGAACCACTTATATTCATTATCTTTAACTTTTTCCAGGGCAGTATACAAGTTTTGGCAGTACGTTTCTTTAAGCGATGTAGAGTGAGTTATTGGAATGGAAGCAAACATATTGCTGGTGTGCAGCAGAACACCTTTCAGACTTCTATTGCTCAAGTCAATAAACATATGCCAATCTTATGCTTCATAAGCTGTTCCAAGACGACTTATGAAGTTAGCAATATCACAACAATACACAGTTCTCCTTTTACATAATATTTGTTGAACTCTTTTTCCCAATGTCCGTACCAATAGCAAGTTGTTCCAGATGCTAAAAGATTGTCTTCTTTCAGCCTTGAACCTAAAAGTTTGCTTTTTTCTTTGGTAAGACCCAAATCACTTACCAAATCATTTAATTTTGTCTGACTAAATCGATTAGGATTGTTATCTTCGAAGTCTGTGGACCAATTTCTTTCATCTTCTACACTCAAAGACTCAGTACCACTTTCAGGCAACACGGTAGGTGGTGATAGAACAGGAATATCAGTTCCACGAGACACTGGCCTAATTGCTGATGACAAGTTCGGATATATGATTCCCACCTTGATTTTCCTGTCGAATCCAGATGTATTACACAGACAAAAATCACAGTCATTAATATGATTTTGTTGTTCACGCCATACCATAGGAACACCAAAGGGCATAAATGAACGAACTCCATTTTACCATTGTCTTAGATTTTCCACACAACTTCTTACGCACAATATGAGGAGCAAAATTCTTGTCTTGATCTCCTAATTTCATTTTAAAATAGGCCAGATAGAAACTCTTGATAAATGCAATGTTTCTTTTCTGTTGCTGTATCATGTAATTACAGACATAACAGAAATTGTTAGGAGTGTTCACACAGACCCTCCTAGATATACCACTCAAGTTTGCCATTTTTTTTCACATATAACATTCACAACACAAAACGGCTTCAAAAGGAGACCAGCTGAGAAGAAGTTCAAAACTGGACTGCAGATTCTAAGATGGGTTCCTATTTATGTATTACATAATAAATGTTTGAGATAGGTCCAACATTACCTGTAAACAGAGATACATTGGTACAGTATGACATATGATTTAGTATGTTTGCATGTTTTAATGAACCATGCTGTAAGTTGAATATGCAGTGATGTTATTACTGACATACCGAACTTTCAATTTTGTGTTGAATCAGGAGTGTTCAAAATCTGTACATGGTATACAAAAACTATTATTATTTTCAAAATCAGAACATCTGAATTGACCATTATGATGTAAAATATTCTGTGCCGCAAAATCTTCGCAGGCTGGTGTAGTCAGCTTAGACAGAATCAAAGTTTTTCACGTAGCTAGGAGTATGGTCACTGACATTAAGGGTCATGGTAGGAATTCCTTTATTTTTTGTTTTTGTATATATGTAAAAGGCAGCACTGTGGCCGAGTGGTTAGAGCGTTCACCTACCACCTAGGCAGCCGTGTATTATCCAGGGACCCTTATGTGGTATTCATGGTGGACAAAGCGGCATCAGCGCAGGTTTTCTCCAGTTTCCCCCGTCGCTCATTCCACCAATTGATCCATTATCACATTTCCAATCATCGATTTCACCTTCATTACATATCATCCTCTTCATCACTACCTGGTGCTTGTCTGACCCTAGGTACTGGCTTGTAAGTCCTACATAAGGAGAGGGTGAGCAGGTAAAGAAAGAAAAAAATAAAGTATGTCTGTAGTCTAGAAACTTAACTGTGTTTGCACAGTAACCGATTGTTATTAACACCTTCATGTTTCAGTATTATTGGTTTAATAACTTTTTAATTATTGAAAGGAAGAAAAGAATGGGCAAAGGAGAAATTAATTTTTTTTTAAATATTGTATAAGCCAGAGCTCTGAGAAAGGAAAAGGAAACATATAGCATTTTTGATGTGCTATGTAATCTAACATCAGAGCCATTTTTTTCAATATTAAATGTATGAAAGCTATGCAGAGAACTTTTTCCCCATTCCATAGATAAAACTTTTTTACTTTTAATTTTGGAAGTTATTCATGTGGTTCAAAATAGGATTCTGTAGTTTTGTGAGCCACAACTTTCACAACATGCATTACAAGTTGATTCATGAAAATGTAGCATTCTACACCATTGAATAGCAATTGTTGTGAAGAAAAATTACTTCAAGAACTTTTTTTAATTACATAGGCATTTAATTGTGATTTAATAAAGAGTACCTACTTTCAAGCATCATAGGACACTTAAATTTTGCAAACATATACAAGGTGGCTCTAAATACACTAATTCTGAACATTTGTCTGTCTTGTCTAAAGGAAAACAGTTTTACTCTACCCCTAGCTGGCAGCTACTCACTATAAGAATAATAATAAACTCCTTTAATTCCTAGGTGGAACATAGGGCTGTAACAAATTTTTGCCATCGAACTCTATTCCTTGACAAAACTTGCATCTTCTTCCATGACTTATTCATTGCTTTTAATTCTGCTTTGACTGTCCTCCAAATTTACTCGCGGTCTTCCAATCTCCTTTCTCCATGTGTATTCCATTCCAATACTTGTCTAGTTACATTTTCGGGTTCCTTTCTCAGTGTATGTCCAATCCATGTCCATTTTCGTTTCTTTATTTCTTTCAGCTGCTCACTTATTATGTAAATTTAGTTTCTGTTCAAGATATGACAATTAAAATTGAGCAGTTGCTTGCAGTTTCTTGGTTAACCAGGAATTAACTACATGTTAAAGCATAGGTATTATGTCATTCATGTTGGTACTTGCTAAATGGAAAATAAAAATTTAGGAATAGGTTCTCTAATATAAGCAGTTCTAAATAATAATAGATATTTTAAAAAACTGTGGGCCTGTTCCAAGAATATTTTCTTCCTTAATTCAAACATGGTATTGAAAAGTGAAAATTGTTATAAAGGTATGCAAGAAATGGTGTTCAACATTTTTATAGTGCTGCAGAGGATTATGATTGCACAGCTACGGCTGTTTGTGGGTGTAATAATTTTATTTCTACCTACTTTCCAAGTAGTGAATGCATTCACAAATATTATTCAAAATGGCATCCTACATTTATAATGCAGCCATGGTATCACATGTTGTGCATATTCAAACAGCTCAAGTCATTCTAACAAGAATTGCTGTATAGAGTTCCCCTGTGGTTTCTACAGAGCTTTTACATGACCCCACAAAAAAAAATCAAGTGCAGTTAAGTGAGATAAATGAGCTGATCGTGACACAGTACCTACTCTTACAATTTGCTTTTCAGGGAATGTCTAAAAGTATTCCCGACCACCAAGTGAAAGGTGTGTTGGAGCTTCTGTGTTGGAATCACATTGTTGGCACACAAGTGGGAAATGTTCCAATAAGCCAGGAAGTGTATCTCTTGACAACTATGTACCAGTGCACTTAAGCTGATGGTACCTAAAATGAGCATAGGGATTTTTAACAGTAGATATGATATATGACATTTTCAACTATTTATGCTTCCTCTCTGATGAAACAGGCTTCATCAACTAAAAAGTACAAATAAGGAAAGTGAATCAATCGTGCAACTAGTAACCTTTGAACATGAAGCAAGGTGCAAATTCACCAGGAGCTAAAGCATGCATATTTCTTTACTAACCAAACTTGAAACAACACCCATTTCACTTTCAGTTGATCGAGAACATATCAAAATCTCTTCAACCATGCAGTCAAGCATTACTTCTTACACACTGAGAACTACTACGTTCTCATCGTCCTCAGTCAGTTGGTTATGGTACCCACTTTCCTGTTTCCCTTAATTGTATTTGAACATCATATGAGTTGGATGTGTGCTACATGGATACTTGGCCCAACAATACCTTTCTGCTTCTCACAATTTCTATTTGCTTGTCCATACACTATTATGTCTGCAAATTCTGCAACCAATATGTTTCATTAGGACTAATCAAATATTGTCAGATAACACATCACACCATCTTTAAAGTTTAAATATTCCACCATCTGAATTACATTGCACTAGTAATTTTCTTTCCCCATGCCTCATGATGTATGCATACATATTAGTCAATTTGTGTACCCTGATCTTTTTTGTGGAGTTAGGAAATAAACCTAAAATGTGGTTATATTATGAATTAATTAAATAGGTTGTTATAAATTTGTGCTCCATCCCCGAATGTATCGTGGAAACATCCTGTATATTATATACTCATATAAAATATGATTCTTCTATCATCACTAAATTAGAATATATCTTTACAAAGGAAAGCTAGGAGAATTTTAAACATTGGGAAAGAGCACTTAAGTGGTTATTCATGATAAGTTCTGACTATGGAAAGAAAATAAAGCAGGGACATCAAACTTTCAAGCATGTCCATTAGTTGATTTCTTAGAAAAGGTCTAAATTTGCAACATGAAATATTTGGAAAACTGCAAATCCCACAAAAATTTTATTTGGCACAAATTATATCGGGGTGCTTTTTTTTCCATTGTTGGCTATTACTATGCTTTAAAGTTTGGTTTACCAAGAAGGATGGCTCAGGTGAAAGCATTTGAGGCTCACATTTGGAAGGTCCTGGATTCAATTCCCATTGAACTGGCCACTTTGGTTTCTTTCGTTGCCCAGATTGTTAGGCAAATGCTGGGATGTATTATATACTACCACAAATTTGTGCCCCTCACTTACATTCGTCTTTGGGGTTGCAAGTTCTGGCATGGAAGTTGGTTAATGTGCACAGAACCTTCAGCCCATTCATTTATTTACCTGATAGGGGCATCCAGGATACTCAATACGGATATGATAGGGACTCCTATGTGCCTGGCGGCATTGTTTCTGACCACCTTTCACCCAATCCCTTACAGATGTTATTGCATCCAATAGGCCTAGCCATGACAGTCTCGTAATCCTCTGTTTCTTATCCTGATCCTAAAGTTTAGCTTTAACACTTCTAAACTGTGTAATATTTCATTTAGTAGCATGTGCACTGAGATTGCTTTGAGTCAAAGATGGTATCCTATGAGATGTGGGGAAAATAAAGGGATACATCTTGTTTGTCACTACCATCAGAGGGTATTTTCAGAGTTAATGCAATGGAAATGTTCATTATAGCTCCACACAATTTGCAGAGGAAAATACAATAGCAAAATAACCAAAGAATGATTTAAACCAATAGCAACAGTGGCGAACTTTTAGCCACCTTAAAAGGTACCATTCTTAATTGCAGAGAAATACAGAACAATAAGGATTTTTTAGACACATATGTGTTTCAGGAAAATATCTGGATGACTTCCAAAATGCTATAGTCATTTAGACTCCCAAATGGAATCACAAGAGAGAAAGAGTGTGTTGTTAATGAGTAAATGCTCAGTGCATCACAGTTTTTTCTTTTCTTTTTTTTTTTTAATTAATGTTAATACAATTTCTAGCTATATAGTGCCCACTTTGTACAAACTCTTATTTTAGGAATAAATATTTGATCAACCTGAAATTGGTTTAAAGAAAGTTCCTATTGTGATTGAAGTTTGCTAGACCAAAATTAGGCTCTTCTGCACTCCAGTAGTCAACATAATGGTTTACAATACCAATTCTGAATTCTGTACCCACTTGGGATGGGAGATTTCCTTTAATGACATCAATCTCTATGCTCCATAGGATTCAAAGGTTAGCAATATGAGAGAATGTATTTTAGTATTGTAAAATATAGCAATAAAACATAGTATTTTAAAATAATTGTAAATATTTCATGTATATTGGCATGTACATTTTTAACAATGAAGTAAAAAACGGCTAACTGAATTATGCAAGCATATATTGAAGCATCACTTCACCTAAGGTTTTAAAGAAATTTTACAAGAAATAATCAAAACTAAATTTATGTGCAACTTATATTATTTTCTCTATCATTTCACAGATATATCTGTTACTCACTATGTACATCATAATAAAAGATCTTGCCTATTAATGATTTTAAATTTGGAAATCACTTTGTTGCATGAAGTGACATTCAGGTTTTGTCATAAGTAGATGTTTGTACATTCTGTGCACATACGAAAAGAGAAAAAGAAATTAGCTCTTACGTTTTTCTTGAAAGCAAAGTTTTATCTCTTATGGTTACCCTTTTAACAAAATTCAACAAGAATGAAGAGTATTTCATAGACAGCTCACAAAAGCTTGAAGATATTCATAATAAAGAATTAAGAAATTACAACTAGAGAAGAATGAGGAAATATTTGTTTTCCAGTCAAAGGCTGTTACGAGTAGAGAAAATACATTAAATTCACCTTGTGTTCTTGAAAGGCCCCAGATTCTACATATGGATCTTTATCTAAAAATGCTTCTGTTTTGTGCATGTTTGGTACCTCAAAATTTGCATTTCTATGAAATCTCAATTTGAAAACAGCAGAGCAAGACTACCTTTGTCTACTGCCATTGGTAAGTGGTAGGGAAATGAAGTGAAGTAATGTAACAATATTATTCCATCTATTCATTTAATGACTGTGATACTGCCCCCCCCCCCCAAAAAAAAAGCTAGAGTTTCACTGCAGCACAACTGCAACTTTACCTAGAAAAAGCCCTTTGATGTTATTTGAAAGTTGAATGTGTGATAATAGTTCTGCTTATGTAGTAACTTGTTTAATATCTATATAACCATGAATGCTGTATTCAAATGAGCTGCCTTTCTTGACCATATTAGGAGCATTTTAATAATAGTTGTTTTAGAAGTGTGTATGTTGTTTTTTAATTGCATACATTGTTTTAGCTTAGAGTTAATACTTACATTTTCTGTGTTGAAAATCTGCATTGCAATTTACTTTGTGTAATTGCTTAGTATTGGGGTATTTTAGATACGTCTCACATATACTCATTGTCAAAATTTGACCACTGATTATTTAAAAGCTTTGTGTTCGAAACCTTAACTAAATGTAACTGAAAATCCTGAAAGTGGAACTTTACTAACATTTCTCCCATTCCTGCATGGTACTATCTTGTGAAAATAATATATGCTTGTATTTGGAGTGCTGGGACGTGATCAACCAAATAATAGCAGCTCTGGTGAGAACCTTCGATATGCAATGGGTCGCTTTGCCCTATGAAGATGAGCAAATGCAAAGTAGCTTAAATTTTCAGGACTAACTGAAAACTTATAAACTTATTAACTTGCTAGCATTACATATTTTATTAGGGTCATTCTATACTAGTGTCTCTGCAAGAGGTCCTGGTTCGATTCCTGGCTGGAGGGTGGGAATTTTTCTTTAACTAGGATTGTTCCCCATCCTCCCTAGAGATGAGGTGTGGAGGAAGGTGAATGTGTGGGTGAATTCCATGTAATAAGTTAAACCAAAGAAATAGAAACCTAAAGTTTTAAAAACTGCAGTTAAGTGAGTGAACACCATTGATATGACCTTTGATGTTAGACAGCATATAAATGGAACATTAAAAATAGGATGGCCAATAGGTTGCCTGATGTTGGGAGGTCTAATTACCACTGGTGTTCTGTGGTTCTGATAATTAGAGTTGATCTAATATATGTGACACATGTCTGGTTGCTTTTTCTCTATTACAATTTTTCTTCTAAAACTGAACCACAGTAACAGTTCTCTTTTATCATTAACACAATCTACAGCTCATCCTGGTCTTGCAATTCACAGTGGTTCTGCCTCTCGCAATCTTGATGCACTTGTCTCAGTTCTAACGACTGCCTTAGACGATCATGCTCTTAAAACTGCTTCATACAACTCTGACGTGATGACTCGTGTCTACAACTGCCTCTGACGATACAAATACCCCCCCCCCCCCCCCCCTCCAACTCTCTCTCTTTCTGCTAAAAGTTGTCCAGTTCAACACTCGCGACTCCATCACAAAACTACTCGCTTCTGTCGCCTCCTTATATAGGCGAGAATGGCGCAGCAAAGATTTTTCTGCAAATTCGCCGTTTCTCGAACCTATGGTAAATGAACCGGCAGCCAGAAGTCTCGCTAACACTCTGGGAACCATTTCCTCTGCCGCACTGTCGTCGGTTAACGTATTTGCAAGCAATGATGTGAGGTAGCCTGACCGTGAGTCTCTAGGCGTCACATTGCTCACTCAGGGCCTAATAATAGGATTTGGCGCACCCGGGGTCCCGAGCCATACTCTTGATTGGTTCCTCTAAGGGTTGAGTGAGAGAGCATACGCTAAACGTCCACTTTTGTGTTTGATCTCCCACCTGATACCTCCCTGAACACGGTCTGATGGATAACCTACACGCGGGTTATAGGTGGCTGGGGTGACAAGATAACAGCATAATTCCTAGCCCCTGTTTATCAAGTAGGACCTGTGTTCTTATCCGCTGATAAAGGTCATTACCGAGGAGGGGCCATTGCATGAGCTGATGCACTCCTGAAGGCGATTGGGTCCCTCTGTCTATACACTGGGAGGTGTAACCCTAGGGTGAGCGCGGTCCAGGCCAGGACTATCACATAAGCCGGGGTGGCGCCCAGGATGTGAGCATGCCATCGGAGACATTTGCAGTGGTGGAGGATTAACTCGTCTTAGTGCACACAAAAACAAAGCAAGTGCAAAGGGAGTAGCCGAGTCTTGTAGTCCTCGCTACTTAGTAATAGCTAGAACCTAGGAAGGTAAGAAGTTTATATCGGTTAGCCCATCTACAATAATTGAAGTATTCAAAAGGGTTTGGATAACATTGCTGTTTCAGTAAAGTCATGCACTAGATGTCGCAATGGCACGCTGCTGGTTGAAGCACATTCATCCACCCAAGCAGCTAAAATACTGAAAGCCAATATGCTAGAAATTATCCGATACGTGTTGGGATGCACAGGACGTTGAACTCCTCGCCCGGTGTAATTAACACCCGTGCATTGTACGGATTATCCAATGAGATTCAAAAACTCTGACAGAGCAAAGCGTTAATAACGTTTACCGGGTTCAACGCAAAGGTGGTGGTAAACTAAAGTCAACTCGTACACTGTTCCTGACCTTTGATCGGATAGATCTCCCGCAAAGGATTAAGGCAGGCAGGGGCGGCGCGTCCTATGTGTTCAGTGGTTCAGTGAACCCCCGGAAAAAGATTGTTGAAATTATAAATGTATATATTTAAACAATCATTTGTTTCTTTCTCATGTTATACAATTTCATGTACATTTTCAAAGTATTTTATCGTATGAAAAACTTTCAGATAGCATGCATACGTGCCAAAGCTTGCCCAGACGTTCCCGAGGTTCAATTTCTCTTGTGAACCTCCAAGTGTAAGCTTATGGGTGCTCTTTCGGCAGGGAGAGGCAAGAGGCAAGGCCATCTTTATCTAAACAGGCCTGAAGATGGAAAGCGATTACGTTAATGACGTCATCACGGGGGCCTCATATGTATCATCTGCTTGTTTAATACGGGAATGCAACTATCAGTGCGTGGTTGGAATGCTAAGAAGTTGCTTGTGTCTTACAACGTGTCAGTAAACAATTAAGTGAACGAAAAATCGAATTACAACGTGGTGTAGTTTTTAATACAAAATGCCTAGGAAGAGTTGTGTGCCGGGTTATACCTCAAACTATAAAACAAGTGTAGAAAAGTATGTTACAGTGTTTTCGTTTCCAAACGATCCACACAGGAGAGAGCAGTAGGTACGTGCTATTCACAGGAATAATTATGAACCAGGTGTGGTATGTATTAAACATTTTCTGAACACCACATAGTGAAGGAATTTACTGCTACGCGAAATAATGGAAGCGTTTTGTGGTACCCAGAATAACTTCTAAACTTACTGATAACCCATGCCCCTCCGCAGTTTCCTAATTTACCATACTACCTGACTTCCGAACCAGCATCCACACGTAGGGATCCAGAAGAAAAGAGGGGAAAAGTTGAAAAGGGATGCAGCAGCATTTCGTAAATGGCTCAAAATAGTTTTCAGGGCTTTAAAAATTGAATTAGTGACATGAAATTAGAGGGATTCGCCCTCATCACAAAAGAAAACGATGTAATTTTTGTGAAAATTGGTACTGAAGAAATTCATAAAATTGTAGCAGCATTAAAAATTAATTCCAATTTTATTATTTAGGTTCTATAGGGTAAAATTGTAATACCCAATAGTAAGTTTAAATGGATTCTCGGTAAACAAATGATATTGGATAAATGGTCTAAATTTGATGCTCTTTTGGTTCACAATAGCAAGTGAAAAACAGAACATAAACTACTTCAGGCAGCTAACATTTTAAAGGAATTTTGGGAGGACATGAATGAAAATTCCACAGAACATCTAAAACCTAAATTCCTAGAAGAGCAGGTAAAATTGGTCAGTCAAAAGTCAATTAAATATACGCCCGATACCCTGTTATGGGCGTGCTCAATTTATTTTTCTCACCCAGCAGCTTACAGACAGTTACGTGATTCCAGTGTTCTTTCTTTACCCCATCCTGATTACCTCAGACAACTTTCTCAACCCCTCTTGCATTTAAAGTATTTATCAGGGAAGGTGAAAATGCCTGGTGATCACGAAAAAGTAGTAAATTTGTTGAGACATATGAACAAGAATTTCTTAAAGTAGAAAACCAGAGAAACTTAATTCTACATTTAGGTGCTCAGACATGACATTAATAATATCGGTTCTGACTGTAATGCTAGTGATTGCGAGTTAACGGGTGATATTTTGACGAGGAAAATAATAAAAGTAATAACCAACAGGCAAAAAAAAAAAAAAAAAAAAAAGCTGGAGATATATTCGCATTGAGAAGGTAAGAAGCATGCTCTGCCATTAACAACTATGCAAAGCATGTTTTCCACTAACACACATTAACTTTTAATACGAAATGTGAAAATATAAATGAATGCACGCTTCTTCCAGCGCAGAAATGCTGTAAAACATGTGTTTATTCTGTATGAATTGCTTGGAACGTCGGCCTCGCGTTGTGACGTCACGAATCCTGTTACTTAGAGATGGCCTTGCAAGAGGGGAGGTCGCTAGGTATGCGTGGATATGCGCTGGTCGCAGTAGCAGCTCCAACAGCAAGTCGGACTGGCGAAAATGCACGAATCGACCCGAACTAAAAGCTACCCAGCCAGAAGCATTAGCACGTGTGTTTTCACTGTAACAATGGAGTGATTGCCTACTACAGTTATTTACTTGTGCTTTAGTGTATTCAGTTGTTCTTAATTATTTTCCAAGAAGAATGAATAGCTTTCAATCTCTTTTAGAAATAGATTTCTCAGCTTTAAGCTTGAAAGAGAAGTGTGGAATAAAGAAGCTCGGTAGGCCGATACCTCCTCTCAAATTAATACATGCGTAAACAAGCCGAGGTAAGAAATTTTGCAGGTCTTTTAATGTAAATATAAATAAAAGTAGTTGGATGTGCTGTTGTCTTTCCACAAATAAGCTACTTTGTTTTCCGTGCTTGCTGTTTGCTAAGGATAAATATACAAGCTGGACATGCTCTGGTGTGTCAGATCTAAGTCATCTAAAACAAGGTTAAAAAGTACGAAGAATCTATTTCACATAAGAATGCTTATTTAGATTTATCAGTCTTTGGAAAAAAGAGAAGTTATGCAACAGCTTAGCTCAGCTTTCAGACAGAATATAGGAGGACATCATTCCAACGTAAGGGAAAATCCCTATATTCTTTCCAAAATAATTGATTGTATTAACTTCTACGGTAAATTGCGTAGGCATGATGAAGCTGCAGAATCTAACAATCCTGTAATATTCTGTGCGATAATGAATTTCACTTCAGCTTTGAATGCAGCTGTAAAAGAGCACATGAATAATGCTACAGTCTTTAAAGGTACAGCCATGGAAAAAATGATTGAGCGCTTTAGGAGAGCAGAATATTTCTAAATCCCACGTCGTGTTAAAGCGCGGTTTACATAAGGGCGCTGATGACCTAGAAGTTGAGCGCCCTTAAACCAAATCCAAATCGACATTTCCAAGATGCAGTTTGAGTTTATTGATAGTCTCTGTTCCATATGTTATCGCCTGTCGGACACACAAATAGACTGTGTCTCGAATCACCACCCGCATTTGTATCTGCTCCTGATAAAAAAAGGGATGGCATAGCAATTTGCCAATGGAGAAATGTAGCAGCAAAGGAAGTATGTCACATAAAACTTCAGAGCCAACAGAGGTTTGAGTTCTCCAGTCACTTATTGGCCACTAATTTACGTGACCAGCACTTCTGTCCTTCGTTGGAAAATAAATTTCCTGAAAAACCCCTTTCTGACATGTAGTCCTATCCATTTTTAAATAAATCTAAGTTACAAACAGAACTACAGATCGTTATTCTCGAAACAATTTTAAAGAAATGAAAAGTGCAACAGTCCTTCTAAAGTTTTCAATTGAAAATAACCTGCAAGAACTCTTAGGTGATGTTATGAAATTGTTGAGATTAGTAGCTACTATTCCAATGACAACGTGTGAAGCAGTGAGATGTTTCTCCACTTAGTCATGGATCAAAAGACGTTTCTTAGAAGTACCATGGATGAAAAGGATTGTCTGCTCTTGCCACGCTGTTTATTGAAAAGGAAATCATCCACAGTCTTCTAGATTTCAACGAGAGTCATAAACAGATTCGCCACGCAAAAGGAAACGAAGATGGAGTTTCTTTAGAAATATACCTTTACTGGGGATCCATCGTCATCTGACTCGTTTAAGTTAATTTCAGAGCCACCGAAATACTTTATGCAATTTAGAAAATCAAACTATTTAGAAAGGTAAACTGCATAGTGCACTAAAAGTAGTGAACCCCCTGCTATTTTAGGCACCAGCCGCCACTGAAGGCAGGGCATGAATCTAAGTTAGGCCTTTCATCCCGAACCCGCTCAGATGTTTCAAGTGCCAGCGCTTTAGACACAAGCGAATTTTGTAAGGGATTGCCTTGATGCCCTGTGAAGACAAATTCCACGATGGTACATGTACTGCAGCTCCACCATGCGTGAACTGCAAATGTCCATCCAGAGCCCGAGATTGCCCCCGTTTTGGAGATGAAAGGGCGATTCAAGAGATACGGGTTAGAGAGGTGTCCTTCTCAGAAGCCCGCAAAATTTTGCATATAGCTAACCCTCTCTTCCAAGCTACAGTACATACAGCTCTGTTGGATGATGATGTGCGTTTAATCGCCCTTTAAAAGCATTTCATGACAAAAGCAAGATATAAATTTCAATTAAAAAGAATACAATTAGTAGTAAAAAGGAAAATATATAAATAAACAACGATTGCAAAAGCCCAAATTAAAACAGTGATAAATATGTCAAAAGAGTATAAAAACTAGATATCTAATTTTTCAAATCCTACAACTCATTTTACTCTCTGCCAAAAACTCTTTCGACCGCTGTCTTATCGTTCGACAAGACCTCTGCAAGTCGGACAGGCAGTTGCAGAGAGTCTCGAAGGTGTGCTGGGGAAACACTAGCAGCACGTGACGGACTGACAGTTGTCGCGCAGCGGACAAAGAGGCGCAGGGTCCCGTTTAAATAGGTAACCATGTGAAAAATTGCAGTGGCCAACTCGCAACCGAGCCAAGTTAACCACCTCGCGACGAGATATGCGAGGAAGTCACCCAGTTTATAAGTTGTCTCTTCTCTAAGCTTATTACCGCAGAGAGCTGACCACTCTTCGTGCCAGCACGACAGCACCGCTCTCCGCACTTCAAGCCTAAAGTCTTCCGAACTAACACGAGAGTTGGTAATACTGGGATCTGCAGTCGCCTTTACTGCCAAATCCGCCATTTCATTCCCCGGCAAAACCACGTGACCAGGAATCCATGCAATCATCACGTTAATTCCAAAAGCGCGTAAACGGTGGACGGCCTCCTGTACACATTGTACAATAGGATGGGGGTTGTACAGCTCACGAAGGCTCTGAATTGCACTAAGGGAATCACTCAAAATCAGGCAGTCACCTACTTTACGACGGCGCACATATAAAGCGGCTCGGTAAATTCCCTACAGTTCTGCAGTAAAAATGGAACGTATGGAGTTCGGGTCCATAAACATAAGCACATGCCATACCGCTGCTGCTCTTGAATCTATCGGTGAAGATAAAACATCGGTCGGTGAAGCCTGACAAAAATACTAAAAATGCCGTCATCCCAAGTTCTACATGGGGCGTGCCAGCTAACCAGGGAGGGGGGGGGGGCAAAGCTTCACACTCTTGGAAAACATCTTTGGCATTTCAATTCTAAGCTTCCTTGGAAGCTCCTGGAAACGAAAACCCGCTGACTTAGGACTAAGTGTGCTTTTCGTGTATCGTTCTCTTAGTGTGGTGGTGAAAAACGAAGCGCACAACCGTAATTTGCTAAGAGAATTTCACGCCGATGTTACAGAGGAGGTTCTGCGGATTCGGCGTAAGGGCTGTTGGAAAAGCTCCTACTGCCATGTGTATGCCCCTGTTATGGACCGCGTCTAATCTTCTCAGCACAGATAGTCTGCTGACGAACAAACAATACACTCATAGTCTAGTTTCGATCGGAGCAGTGCACGATACATTCGAAATAAAATTGTCCGATCCGCTCCTCACGGTTTGCCATTTCGTACCCGCAATATATTTAGGGAACGGCCACATCGTGCTCTTAGTTGTGCTATATGCCATGACCAACTAAGCTTCCTTTCCAAGATAAACTCCAGGAAATGTGTCTCATCTGCGAAGGGAAGTAAATCTGGACCGAAAAGGAACGAAGGGGGTACTTGTGCCCTACGGCGCCAGAAATTAACGTAGATTGACTTCTCAGTTGAGAAACGGAAGCCGTTTTTGGAGCTCCATTCTCCAAATATTCCTGCAGGCGCTGTTTTAAGAACGCCTTGCGCTGAGAAGTACAATAGATGGCTAAGTCGTCCACGAATAGGCATGACGAAACTCCAGGTGGAACACATTTCCAGATGGAATTAATTGCTATAGCGACAGCGTGACACTTGGTACCGAATCCTGAGCTAATCCCTGCTCCTGAACAAAAGTATTCGAAAAACCACGCCGAACCTTACTAGGAAAAAGCGGTGTTTCATAAATTCCTGAATAAACAGCGGTAGGCGTCCACGTATGGCCCAGGTATACAGGGAGCGTAGAATCCCTGCTCGTAAGCACGTATCATAAGCATTTTCGAGATCAAAAAATATGCCAGAGTTCTTCATAAATCCGTTCATTATCTGTGTCGATATTGACACAAGATGGTCTACAGTTGAACGGCGTCGTCAAAAACCACACTGGATGTTAGTAGGTTACGACTTTCTGACCACCATTCCAATCATGCGTTCCATCACCTTGCAAACGCAACTGCTGAGGGAAATAGGACGGTAGCTGGAGGGAATATGACGATCCTTTTCATCTTTCAAAGTGGGAATAACGGTGGTCTCCCGCGAATTTTCTGGAACTACAGTGCCAATCCAAACACGATTATAGATCTGGAGCGGGAATGCCTTACCTTCAGGGGAGAGCTGTTGAAACATTTGTACATGAATACCGTCTGGTCCTGGTGCTGACAGTCGCGAAGATAAAAGAGAGAGTTCTAACACCGCCATGGTGAAAAAGCGATTGTAACCTCCTGTGTTTCTGGAACGAAACGCGAAGCCTTGAGACTCCACCCGAGTTTTAATTGGAAGGAACTCAGGGAAGTACTTACACGAGCTAGACACTTGAACGAAAGCACTGCCAAACGTGTTGGCCACTTCAAATGGACCAACAACAGCTCCTGTAGTTGTTTTCAAGCCTGCAGTTGGTAAATGGGTCGATTTCTCGTCTGCGTGTCTTAACTTATCCCACACAATCGAGGAAGATGTATGCAGGTTGAATGAAGCTACAAATTTGCTCCATGATGTCTTTGCTATCCTTAACGACTTTTCTGGACCTGACGCATATTTTCTTGTATTGGATTAGGTTATTCAATGTAGGGTGACTTTGAAAATTCCTTAGAGCACGAATAACAATTCGATATTCATCCGTCCACAAGGAACGGGAAGTCGACCGCGGAATAGATTGCTTAGCAGAAGAGAGAATTCTCTCGGTGTGATGCTGCGCCAAATCATTCACTGACTCGTGCTCGTTGTAAGTAAACGTGGCCAACTGGGTGTAAAGGTTCCATTTCGCATGGCTCAAGCGCCATCTACTTGTGGAACATGTATTTTGCGTTAAGAGACTTATAAGACGTGGAAAGTGGTCACCAGAGTGCAAATCAGAGACGATATTCCATTGTAAGGAGACTGCCAACTAAGGTGAATAAACTGCAAGGTCAAGGTGTGAAAATTATGAAGGATTGAGAAAGAAATGTAAGCTCTCCAGTGTTGAGGAGAGCTAGGTTGTAACTGTCCAAGAAATCAGCAATGAGCGTGCCTCTCGCACAAGCGCGACTTTAATCCGTTGGCGGGTGGTGCGCATTGAAGTCTCCCGTGAACAGAAACATGTTGGTAACTGGGAAACTAGATCTTCTATATCAATGAGCAAGAAGTCTGGGACAGACACAAATATAAGTTGCAAATGGTGAACTGGATGTTTGGTAGTAGAATCCTTATGGCAACTGATTGTATCAGACCGTAAGGGTACAGATTCCGTATAAACATCATTTCTGACAAGCATCATAGCGCCGCCACGTGTCGTAATACCCTCTTCTTGTGTAACATCTCACCGTACTGGGGTGTACCGTCTGAGATGGAACGCGTCTTGTGGACGCAACTTAGTCTCTTGCAAACTTGTGGCCAAAGGTTTGTTCTTATTGAGCAAGAGCTCAAGTTCTTGTTGAGCTCTAACCCCACGTATTGTAGCATAGCCATGCTAAAATGTGTCTGGGGTGAGTACTCTAAGGTAATTCTCCATTACCTTGTAAGCGGTAGTCGGTTCAATTTAGCCCTTTTCATAGGTGTTGGGCTATCACATTTTTTTTTATCCTGCCTCTGTTTCAGTGGCAGTCTCCCAGTGAGGGTAGGATCTTCTTGCATCTCCTCTACAGAGGAGGTGAATTTCCCCACAGCAAACTTCGGTTCAAGAACCTCGAACCAATTGCTAAGGGATACTGGCGAAGATGAAAGTTGCTGAAGCTCATTCCAACCTTAGATGACAGTACACGTTAAATGGAGCGCAGTGTTGCAACATGTACTAGTTGCGAATCTTTCTCCGCGCGCGACCTCGAGGTGTCCGGAGTCCTGTACTTAGTCCTTCAATTGCTACTTGATGGGCACTTTTAACTTTGGTCTCCCTCCATGCCTTTGTCACTGTATGACCTAAATTTACAAATTACTCGTCTGTATAAACAATTGATTTCCCCTGGTCCCTAAACCTTTTTACGTCTTTTAGATATTTATGTCGCCATCTGATGATATCGATATCGTCTCTTTCTATTAATATGCACTTGTTACCCCTTCTTTCATATTCGAACCCCAAATCATGTAAGAACCGAGTGGCCCTTTAGTGGCCCTTGAGAAATTTGGTAGGGTCTCATCACTGTTGACCCGTGACAAAAGTATATTCAGCGTGGGTGGAATATTTGCAAACAGTAAAGAATGAACAATTTGCCGCACTCCACTTTGCACTATTCAATCATATTGGGTTAACCTAGCGTTTTGTGTAGTCCCGCCCTTTTTGCTTTCTTTTTCGATGGCGTTCTTAAAGGTCCTTTCATTACTTCCTTTTTAATCCTACACACTACTGCTTCTGAACACCTGATAGCCTTAGCTGTTTCTTTTACTGCCTTACTTACACGCATTTTACTTCAAAAATAATCTAACACGTTCATAATTATTTGGCGTTCCTTACTTCTTAATTTACCAACATATCGTCTTTTCCTAGCTTCCCCCTCCTTAACTACAAATATTTACAAAAATATTAAACAAATAACGCAATAACAGCTCACAGTTACACACACGGCTTCTTTCGAACTAATGCTAGTGCTGCTCCTTATACTATCTTTTGTGTCAGGCCGGGCGCGAGAATTCGCTGAATAGATGAACACCTTTTGTTTGCCTTACTGGATAAAAGAAAGAGGTTACTGCCTTTTGGTATATTTTAAAAACTTTCTCCAACCTTCCTCAACATTTGTTCTCGCTGTCTGCCTGATGTAAACTAAATAACAAAAAAGTTTCACACTGCGTAACTTTTGCAGTGCACAGATATAAAATTTTCCGAAAACATTTAATTTAAAAAATTATAACACTTAACTGGGTAAACATAGAGAATTCAAAGTAGGCAGGTAGTAGTACTATGGTTTACTCTACCTAAGAAAAAAATATAGATGAATTCTAGCAGATAGTTTGTTAGTGCGTGATGAGTATAGAAACAGTAAATATCGGACTTCTATTGAAAAAGAAAACGTTTTCTGAAGAAATTTGGGTCTATAGAAATGTATAATGACTCTGAAAAGGATATAACCTGATAGAGAAAAAAATTCTGCATAGGATAATGTGTTCAAACCTGAAATTTATAACAAATGAATATTTATACCATGCTATTAGGAATCTGGCGACAGCGCGAAGGTAGAAAAGGACGAGGCTAATGGCAACTTGTATGCGCTAGATAGAGACAGAAATGCCCCATTTAACTCCATACTGTTATATAAGAGTGGAACAAGGTATAGTCTGTATCCATCCCAGAAGATTCCTGAGAAAAGGATGACTTCTTTGAGGAAGTCACATTTCAAAAACTGTTTCTTGTACTTTTACTGCGAAGCACCTAAAATAACCGGCTTACTCGTGCCATTGTTGTAAATTGGCAATTTTGACGGTGACGTAGAGATATTCATTTCTTTTACGGACTTGGTAGGAGACTTAGATTTACCTTTAGATGTTGAGGGTTTTAGAACTGTTCTTGCTACGAGAATTCTTTCTGAAATGTGGCCCGATTTCTTCGCTAGTTTGTGTAGCGATTTCTCTTTTCACTACCGGCCTAGCTGCAATTGAGCTGCAGGTACCTTTGGAAAAGGGAGGGGGGTGTCGAATATGCAGGAGTTTCCGTTTACTCGGATCTCTTGGTTCGCCCTTTCTTCCATAAAATGGGGGCATTCTCGGGAACTAGCCGGATGTCCACCACTGCAGTTGACACAACTGGGAGAAAATGAACATGGATAGTCGTGCACGACGCCTCCGCAGTTAACGTAGCTAGCTTGTCTGTTATACATTTCGCTTGTGTGTCCAAGATGCTGACACTTAAAACACCTGATCGGGTTGGGAATATATAGTGTTCTGTCGCTTCGTACCCTGCCTTAATCCTTTGAGGGAGATGTACCCGATCAAAGGTCAGGAACAGGGTACGAGTAGGCTTCAACTCACCTACTTTGCATTGAAACTCATAAACACAGGTAACACCTTGCTCTTCTAGATCTTCCTTGATCTTATTGCTTAGTGCGACTAACGTGCGGGTATTAACCACACCGCGTGAGTTTTGTGCAGGTAAAAACGTACTGGATAGCTGGCTAACATATTTCCTTTTTGTATCTTTGCTGCCTGGTCTGCTGGATGAGCTTCAACCAAGAACGTGTCACTGCAAGATCTAGTGCATGACTTCACTGGACCAGCTATCTTATCTAGGCCCTTCCGGATTATAAATGGGCTCAGTGATAGAAACTTGTTACCTTCCTCTGTTCTAGAAATAACTAAGGACCACAACACTCAATTACTTCCTTTACACCCATTTTACTAATTTTTACTTTCTCTACCACGTAAAGTAGAGGAAGTATTGTATTGTACCCAAAAATTCGATGTCGAGATTTCAGCGGAAATATATGTTTTGAGGCCCACTCAATCCAAATAAAGCATTTTTAGAAAACGGTCCGTGTGTGTGTCTGTCAGTCTGCGGACAGGATAACTCAAAAGCCAAATGTTGGTTAAAAACCGAAGCTGGTATTTAAGTTTAATGACTTTCAAGGAAGCGACACGAAGATTGTAAAGAAAATTCCTTCGCCCTAAAGTACCCTTCACATGGAAAATGTTTCGAAACTTTTGATTTTTTTGAAAATGGCTGTAACGTTTATGATTAAAATGCCATATGTTTGAGATATTTTATGGCACATGATATGTATATCTTGAATTTTGTGGCTATAGCCCATGGAGTCTTATTTACTCTGGATGACTTTTGCTTAATTGGTAAACCGTAAGATATAGAGAAAATCTTACTAATAAAAATGTAGATCTTGCTAAAACACGATTTATGTCCTTTTTTTGTGGTAGACTGAACCATTTCCGAGATATTGCTTGTTATTTGTGAGAGTTTTGGAGAACTTATACGTCTGTCAAATGGAACACCGTTATTCATGTGCCCTAATGACCAAGTTGTCGGCGGGCCCTTAAACCCGACACACTCACTCGTTATTCATTTTTTTATGTTAACCGTGGAAAGAGAACGCAATTTGAAGGGTTCAAAGGATTTGAATATAGCTCAAAGACTACTGTATTGCCATATTCCCCTTTCACCTGCAAGGAATAAGCAGTAAAACAATTTCTGCAAATGTTTATCTCAACCAACACGAAGAAGATTGAGGAATAAGAGATTGTGAGAATGGTTAGTATAAGAGTAGATAAAGTCATCAAGAAAATGCAGCACATCACATTTAGTTTTTGAAGATTCATGGCGATGTTACAAGTTATTTTTATTACAAAGTATTGGCCTGGTGCCGGTACATTGGGCCCGGCTTACAGGCTATAATTTACATATATATATACACTTGGCTTTGTTCATATTTACATCTTTTTTGTGGTATGTACAAAAACCCATAAGGTGACCATCATTAGGTCACCGAGAACAGTTTTACTTTTGTCTTTTTTGAGTTATGTTCTGTCCTTGTTTTATATATACATATTTACATTATTTACAGACACATACACGCACGGATTCACACACTCACACACATACACATACACACACACACATCTTCACTGGGCACACCAGAAATATGCGTCCCATCTCGCGCACTGCACTATTTACACTATGTACACTGTCCCGCGGTGGCAGCTCCTGAATATTTTCCGAGGCGAGGGCCTCTGCCGGAACATGTATGTGGCTTAGGAACGAGGTTGCGTGGACGCGGATGAGTCGACGAGCCGAGCCGCTTCTAGAACATTTTGATCCTAGTATGCTTGCGGTGCTTCGGCTCGCCTTTGCCAATGTTGGCGATCACGTCGTTTTCGTGGTTCCTAATGCGCGTCCATGCCGCCATTGCTCGTTTTTCTATTGCCTCCGGGACGAGCGGGATCCGGGTTTCGAGGTAAAGAGTTTGGTTAGTGGTGAGGAGTGGAGCTGAGAGGATTTTTCTGAGGGAGAGGTTTTGGAGGGTTTGGAGTTGTTTCAGGGCGGTTTTGGAGGCATTAGCCCAGGCCACACATGCATACAGGACCATCGAGAGAATAAATGACCTATATAGTATCAGTTTTGACTTCAGTCGCAACTGTTTAGTACGGAAGATGGGGGCGCACAACTTTAGCCGCTGTCTGCCTTTCCACCATTGCAAATGTATCAGATGCCATGCTCACTTCCTGGGCGTCACCGCGGCTTAGGTGGGAGTCCTGGCCTGGACCTTGCTCACCCTAGGGTCACACCTCCCACTGTATAGACAGAAGGACCCAATCGCCTTCAGGAGTACATCAGCACATACAATGGCCACTCCCCGGGACTTTGTCGGCGGATACGAACACAGATCCTACATGATATCCAGGGGCTGGGAAATACGCGGTTACCCGGTCACCCCATACACGTATAACCCGCTCGTAGATTGTCCATCAGACTGTGTTCACGGAGGTATCAGGTGGGAGGCCAAAGACAAAAGTGGACCAAAGTTGATTGGGCGTTTAGCAGATTCTCTCTCTCTCTCTCTCTCTCTCTCTCTCTCTCTCTCTCTCTCTCTCTCTCACACACACACACACACACACACACTCTCAAGTAACCCAATCGAAATTATGACTTGGGACCCCGGGTGCGCCAAACCCGTACCTAGCGTAATAGTCCCCTGGGGGAGCTCTTTTGCAGCTAAACCGGTATCGACTCGAGAGATCGCAACACATACCAGCGATATAAAGGGAGCAAGAATATCAGAAAAGACATTCAGAGTCCTCAGCTCTATTCCAAAACCTTCTACACTAACGCGCACATCTGTGCTAACGTCTACAAAGTCCATACGTGAAAACATCAGCGTTACATCACCAGAAAAAGCATCAAGCTTGACACAAAAAACGTAGCAAGCCCGTCCTCCAGGGGGTCCTACTACGGTAGGTGCGGGTTTGGCGTACCCGGGGTCACCAGCCATACTCTCGATTGGGTTCCTCTGAGGGGTGAGAGGGCACTTTCCAAACGCCCAATCAACTTTGGTCCACTTTTGTGTTTGACCTCCCGTCTGATACCTCCCTGTACACAGTCTGATGGATAACCTACGCGCGGGTTGTAGGTGAATGGGGAGACGCAAGGGGTGACTGGGTAACCGCGTAATTCCCAGCCCCTGATTATCATGCAGGAACTGTGTTCGTATCCGCTGATAAAGGTCAGTCCCGGGGAGGGGCCATTGCATGAGCTGATGCTCTCCTGAAGGCGATTGGGTCCCTCTGTCTATACACTGGGAGGTGAGACCCTAGGGTGAGCAAGGTCCAGGCCGGGACTCTCACCTTAGCCGGGGTGGCGCCCAGGATGTGAGCATGCTATCGGAGACAATTGCAATGGTGGAGGATATCATCGCCATGAGTTGCCAACGCCCGCCTCGGTAGCGTGATGGTTAGCGTGTCTGCCTCACGTTCAAGAGGTCGCGAGTTCGAATCTCGTTTAGGGTAAAGTTATCTGGTAAGGTTTTTTTCCGAGGTTTTCCCTACCCTGAGAAGACGAATGTCGGGTAACTTAAAGCTCCATGGACCTCGGGCTCATTTGAGCATCATTTCACCCATTTCATTCATTCGTCCGATATGACACAATGTTGGAGGACGTTAATTTAAAAAAAAAAAAAAAAAAAAAAAAAAAAAAACCTCAACACTACATTAAAGTCGGTGTAAAGGAAGTAGTAGGGTCGAGTGGTCCTCGCTACTTAGTAATAGCCAGGACTGAGGCAGATAAGAAATCCCTATTGGTGAGCCCATTTACTATACAAAAGGGTTTGGATAACATTGCTGGTCCAGTAAAGTCATGCACTAGATCTCGCAATGGCACGCTCCTGGTTGTAGCACATTCAGCTACCCGGGCCGCTAAAATACTGAAAGCGAATATGCTAGCAAGTTATTCTGTGCGTGTTCAGATGCACAAAACCATGAATTCCTCGCGCGGCGTGATAAACACCAGTGCATTGGAGGGATTATCCAATGAGGAGATTCAAGCGAATCTGACAGAACAAGTCGTCATTCATGTTTACCGGGTTCAATGTAAAGATGGTGGTGAGTTAAATCCAAGTAATATCCTGTTCCTGACCGTTGATCGGCTAGATCTACCGCAAACGATTAAGGCAGGGTATGAATCCATCGAAGTTTTAGGCCTTTTATCCCAAACCCACTCAGATGTTTCAAGTGCCAGCGCTTTGGACATACAAGCGAGCTTTGTTTGATTTTAGAAGTAGTTGCAACAACAGCAGGTGAAGCCAGTTTATGTTTATTTGAACTGTCATGCGGAACAATATCCGAGTTCCCACCATGTATAATAAAAAATGTCGCATTGCAAATGTTACTTTGAACTTCATAATTAAGCTTTGTGTCTTTGAGGAGGAAAATATATTTTTCCTTTAAATTGGAAGAGCAGCTACATTTCCGTTCACGCAAATAACAGCACATCAACTGCCAATACTGGAGTAGGCAAACTCTTCACTGCTCAGATAGCGCGCTAAACTGACAATAAGCTGTGGACAATAAGTAAGATAAGCGCCGACACAGCATTTCTCACAACAGGAAATGACAACAATAGGTAGTTTTTTTTTTTTAATTTCGGAAGGCGTTGTCAAAAAATACGGGACCTATTCGCCTTCTAACAAAAATTCTCGGGACGCGGGACATACAAGTAAAATAGGGGACTGTCCCGTTTTTTACGGGCCGAATGGCTGGCTTACGCTGGATCCGATCCGTTCATTAGTGAGATCGGATCGAAATCCTGTTGCATGGATGTTGTTGGACCTCATTTATAATGATGATGATGATTAATAATAATAATAATAATAATAATAATAATAATAATGATGATGATGATGATGATGATGATGATGATGATGATGATGATGATGATGATGATGATGATGATAATAATAATAATAATAATAATAATAATAATAATAATAATAATAATAATAATAATAATAATAATAATAATAATAATAATAATAATAATAATAATAATAATGTCAATAATGCTAATAATGGTAATAATAGTAATGATAATAACAACAATAATAGCAGTAGCAGTATATAATATAATAGTAGCGGTAGTAATAGCAGTAATAATAATAATAATAATAATAGTAATAATAATGCATGTCCCACCGTAACCCTAATATATTCTGGATTGTTTTGGAGGAAACAGAATTCACTTAAGGGAATATTCCCTCCGGAAATACTGTGTGCAGTGGAATTAAAAAAAAGAAAATGTTTTAGAATAGCATTGACTTTGTGAGCTCTGCGGGGCTCTCCCTATTATGCAACATGATGATCCTTTAACCTTGTATCATGTTCTTTTTAAATACCGTGTAATAATGCAACGGATTTCTTCGTCATCTGATACAAGGTCAACGAGATCGTATTATGCACAGTTTATCACTGAACCTGCTTCCGCAAATGGCACAGTAACCACTTGTTCTTCTTTATTAAGCTACGATTGGATTAAAGGGAAGCAAACATGCCGGTGTACAGCCAATGGCGTCGTTCGCAACAAGTGGTATGGTAGGTGTGTGGCAGTGACAGCCTGTATCACGTTTTGGCGCGCAGTTAGCATTTTAATTGGCGAGACTAGAGGGAATAAACCAGATACGAGGTGGATTAGGAAATCCAACAAATTTGGTAAGTCAAAGAAATAAAATTGCGCCATTAAAGGTCATTCTGATAAACCCTGATCTTTGTAATATAGATTAAGTTACGTCAATTGCCAAGTTGTTGAAATTCGTCGTATATCTGAAGGCCACATGGTTTCAGTTTCTCTGCAGTTTCTAACACAGTGAATTGGGTGCTTAGCTGCAAAAGATGAGTGGAGACAATTCTTGGCTCAACCAGAATCTTTGGGATTCAGACCCAGAACTCTTTGATCTAATCAAGAAGGAAAAACTTCGACAAGAACATGGGTTGGAAATGATTGCTTCGGAAAACTTTACATCGGTACCAGTTCTTCAGTGTCTCAGTTCCTGTCTTCATAATAAGTATTCCGAAGGGCTTCCAAACCAAAGGTAACGTATTTTGGGTTCGTATTTCGTTTATTAACATACAGAGAAATGGAGGAAAGAGGGTAAAAAGATGTTTGGGAGTGACAGAAAATATCCTGAGGTTCTCCGGTATTCATGTTAAACAGAATGGGACTGAAATTTTCTAATTTTTAGTTCGGTTTGTTATAAAAGCGTGTATTTGTTAGTTTTTTAAAACTATAATTTATTTTTAACTTTTTAGTCTCAAATTTTTCTATGCAATTCTTTTCAAAATCTTTAATTTGAAATCTTTTAAAGATTTTGGAGTTCATAATTTCCTTCAAATTCTTTTAAATTTTCAAGACACTTTTATTTGGAACAGTATTACAGTACAATTACTATTTTAACGACAGTATCAGCTATTGTGGACTTCCTGGCCCTGGATAAACTTCGATCTGCAATCTTTCCCCCGAAATTTCGTGTCCCTCTCAGGTCATATCTCCGGGCATCACCGTCTTTCAGTATTTTCAAGCAATTTAATTTCTTTGTCCAGTGTAACTTGGGTCGATTTCTAAACTATCAGCTGATGTGGGTATCTTGGCCCTGTATGAACTCCAGTCCGCGATATTTCCCCTGGGTATCATGTTCCTTAAAGGTCCTCCCTCTGAACACCTACGTCATCCAATTTATAAATATGTATTTATTTAATTAAGCAATTTTCAGGGTGCATGTAGAAATGTGCCTTAGTGACATCTAAGATGTCATAACTGGATCATTTTCTATAAAGTTAGCTTCGTCATTCTTTGTTCTGATGATCCTGGTCAGGACATTTTCAAGTCAATCAGGTGACTCTAATTGGTGAAAATTACATCAAAAGATTCCTTTGTGTTGATAAATTTAGCTGAGCCGTTTTTATCCTGAAGATCCTAGTCAGCACATTAGCACAAGTTCAGGATATGATATTGTCATCAATTCTTGACATATTGCAAATTTTCAAGTCAATCAGATGCCTCAAGTTGGTGGAAATTACGTTACATTGTTCAGTTTGGTCAAGTCACATTTTTATCTTGATATTGCTGGTCAGGACATTATGACAAAATCATGATATTGTATTGTCATCATCCTTGACATGTTTGCAAATTTTCAAGTTAAGCAGACGACTCAAGTTAGTGAAAATTGCCTTACATTGATAAATTTAGCCAAGTCCCTTTTTATCCTGATTATGCTGGTCAGGATCTTAGAACAAAGTTATGATATTATTGTATTGTCATCTGTCCTTGTCATGTATACAAATTTTAATGTTCATCAGAGGACTGCAAGTTGGTGGAAATTATGTCGAAAGATTCCATTACATTGATAAATTTAGCTGATTAATTTTTTTGTCGTGATCAGGATCCTGGTCAGGATCATAGAGCAAAGTTATGATATTGTATTGTCATCGGTGCCTGACACGTGTGCACCTTTTCAAGTCAATCTGAGTAACTTGGTTAAAATTTACTTGAAAGGCTCCGTTACATTAATAAATTTAGCTAATTCACTTTTTTTTTATTCTGATGATCCTGGTCAGGATCTTAGGGTAAAGTTTTGATATTATTGTATTCTCATTGGTCCTTGACATGTGTGCAAATTTTCAAGTCAATGAGACGACTAAGTGGGTGAAAATTACGCTGAAACATTCCGTTACATATATGCATACATACAGGTGAAGCTAATATAAAGCGTGTAAAAATGAACAAGGATGTTGCATTTGACGAAAGTTTCCTGAAGCGGACACAAATAACAAGGAATATCTCTGAAATGGCTCACACTACAAAACAAGTTATTGAGTCATAAATTGTATGTTTTAGCAAGATCTAAACTTTTTGTATTGTGAAATTTTGTCTATCCTTTATGGTTTACCAGTTACGCAAGTCATCCAGAGTAAATAGGACTACGTGGGCTATAGCCAGGAAATTCAAGGTATACTTCTCATATGCCATTAAAATATCTCAAACATATGGCATTTTAATCAAAATCATTAGCCATTTTCAAGAAAATCAAAATTTTCAAAAAATTTCCATCTCAAAGGATAGTTTAGACTGGAGGAACTTTCTTTAAAATCTTTGTGTTGTATCCTTGAAAGACATTAAACCTAAATACCAACTTTGGTTTTTAAAGGACTTTTTGTTTTTGAGTTAATGCTGTCCACAGACAGATAGACACACACCCAGACCTTTTTCTAAAAATGCTTTTTTTATTCAGGGGGCCTCAAAACATATTTTCACTGAAATCTCGACATGAAACTTTTGGTGGTATGCAATACTTCCTGTACTTTACTGTATATAGTAGAGAAAATAAAAAGGTGTGAACAAGGAGAGCCTCTCACCAAAGTTATTTACAAGCATGCTGGAACATCAATTCAGATAAATGAAATTGAAACGCAAACATGGAACATGAAACATGTGTCAGAAACTGATGCATCTCAGATTTGCGGATGACATAACAGAGGATAGCAAGGTCAGCAAAAATTATAGAGGTAATGACCAGGGAGCTGAACAGAAAAAGCAGTGAAGTAGGACTTACAATGAACCTCACAGAAACAAAAATAATTGCCAATGAATTACAAGACCGTATCCAAATACATCAATCACCACTCACGTATGTCAGCAGTATGTGTACCTTGAACAAAGCATCTCCCTAAACAAGCACACAGAGTGAAATCAAATGCAGAATAAGACTAGCATAACTGGTAAACTATAAACAGTGTACCATGTACATAGAGGTAGAGGAGGTATTGCATTCCATCCAAATATTCAATATCATAATTTCATTGGAAATGCATGATTTTAGGCCCCCTTAATCCCAAGAAAACCCTCACCCCAAACTAGCCTTTATATGGAATGGAATTATTTGAAACATTTTTGGTTTTCTCAAAAAACGGCTGTAACCATTTTGATTAAAATACCATAAATTAAAGATATTTACATGACAAATAAAAGTCCTCTTCATTTGGAAAGAAATTTATATAATCTTGTAGGACAGGCGGCGAGTTCTAAGCTTCAGGCAAAAATGCAGCACTCTTAATATGGTTTTTTTTTAAATTAATGTCCTCCAACATAATGTCAAGAATTAAGTTGGTGTGCATAACAATGCACTTAATGCACGAAATAATACTATTCTCTTACAATTGTTTGGACCCCTGCATGTTGGCTGCCCATGACGGCACTATCATAACTTTGAAATATTACTTTTTCTTTCTGTTCTTGGACATCAGAGAGGACATTTCTAATACAAGCTGCTAAGGAGCATTGTTACTTGATGGATTTAAAAATGTGCAAAATCTTTCAATAGGCTCTCCAGTAGATAATAAATACAGAAATATTACACCAACTGAAATATAGAAGATGCATCAGAGGTTTCATCTGCCTTGAGTATTTCTACATTAATTTCTTAATGACATACATATAACATACACTCTAGTAAATCATTTTGTGTGTCCTTGGACTACAATCATGGAAAACATTATTGAGCGCATTAGGAGAATATTCCTAAGTCCCACGTCATGTTGCAGTGCAGTTTACACAAGTTGATATTCCCAACATGCAACCTGAGTTTTTTGGTAGTCTGTTTCATATGTTATCGTCAGTCAGATACACAAATAGGCAGTTTGCTATACTGCCCCTTTCTTTATCAGGAGCATATACAAATACAAGTGGTGATTCGAGACGCAGCCTGTTTGTATCCGTCAGACAACATACTGAACAGAGACTATCAATAAACTCAGCATTTTGTCATTTTGTGTAAGAGCTTCCTTTTAAAATGGTAGCGCTCTTTAAATGCTGAGACGGTGCCACATCATTGTAGCAGTTCTATGTAATTACTTTTATTTAAAGACTCCTTACCTTCATTGTGGCCAGTAAAAGAACATTATTGTTTTTGAAGTATCTCTGCGTCACTCAATATATTCCATACACTTGTTTTCTTTAATCTTTTCAGTATGCAAATGGTCAGCAGGTTTTTCTTCTCTTTCTCCACCCCCACCCCGCGATAATCAATGAATGGTCTTTCTGTTGAGTTCTGGAAGTTTTTAATGCTGCAAAAGATTTTGTTTTTTAATTTCTTGTGTTTATCCAAATGTGTGATTAAATAAATTTGCGAAACCCATCTATTCCAGGGTATTTTCTTGGTTGCCAGTGGTGAAGTTTATTTAATTCACATGAACCAGTCAGCCACACATAGTTATCATAATAGTTTATAACTTTATATTAAAATGCCTTTTCTAAGGATTATTTTTTCTGTTGTGCTTATACTGCGAGTGCAAAAGAGGAATAGGCCTTCCCTGTTTTACTATCACTAATTTGTCCTCATATTTTAATTGCAAGAATGTTCTTTTTACTGCTCATCCATTTTGAAGATGCAACTGTCTTGGTACACTGTACACTATGAAATAAGTAATACTAATACAGTTGCTGAGGTTAGTAACAATTGCACAATATTAAAAACATGCTGTTCCTTGCTAACTCCAAGCCAGTTGTTTACAAATGGCACATTTCCCAGACCCTCATATGAGTATAGTGACTCTGGATTCCAGCATTTCTCTGTTTTGCCCCCCGTTACCCATACTGTAGTGAAAGCTGCTGCAGCAGGCAGCTGAAGCCCTGTTCTCCCCACATACAGTGGGAGAGAATGGGACACATTCCATCCGGCATGCTAATTGAAGGGCTTAGTGGAATAAGGGGGTATCCCTCAAAATTGTGTTTCTGAGATATTTAGTACTTAATTAGATTTTCCATAACTCAAACAAAAAATTACCAATCACTAAATAATGTTGGTACTAAATTAGGAAGGTTTTGAACTAACTTTCTGCAATTGTAGGACACAGTATGTTAGTTTATAGCATAAAGAATATTTACTTAACTTGAAGATGACATACAGTATTCTACATTAAAAGTGACAATCACAACTTCCAAACATCACAATCAAATGATTTCATCTTCATTGTTCTCTCCCACTTCACACATGCTGTCTGATCTCAAATTTAAATAAAATTCATGGTACATAGGGGGTATAAACTTCAACAATGAGGTTATGTGTCAATATTTTGCTTCTTTGATTGACCTTCCATTAGTGTACTTTGGTTCGAAGACTGTGTTTGATATTTTCTGTGATTTTCCTTTTCCTTTTTGGAAACTGATGGTAGTGTAAGAGCCTAATTGACTGTATGCTAAACACACGTCTACTTTATGCCCACCTTCGAACTTTAGAATGGATGCTTTCTGGAAGTCCACATTTACGCCAGAACGGGATTTGTTTCTTTTTGTTAATTTACTTGTTAATGGAGCCAGACTAACAAAATGTTCTCTCTTCATTTCCAGTACAGAGAATGGCTTCTGCTTTCTTGCATTTCGTATAAGATTTGCCCACTCCTCAGGTGTATACACATACTGGATACGTCGTTTTAAGTTTCCAATAATGCCAAAATCTGCATCACTCTCTTCTTCTGTAATGTGTTTGTAACCACACCATTCAGTTTTGCAACATTGGATATTGGTAAATGCTTTAGCAGGCACAATTTTGCCTTTTCGTGTAGAATATTCTTTCCCATTATTCCGTGCTAACTTCCTGCTGTTATATGTCCATTTTTCTACATCTCTCTTTCTCTTTTTGCTTCTATTTTCCTCATTTTCTTCATTTACAAGCACAACAAACCTTTCAGCATCAGCCATCTTGTTTCTAAACCATGAGACGTGAAAGCTGGTCTCCCTTTGGCCAATGTGGTATACAGCTGACCTATCAGGACAAAGGTTTTAAACAGGAGTGGGATAGCCCCATATTCCACTCAGAATACCTGAAAGCTCTTCAAGACTTTTATCTATCTCTCCAATATGTCAGAGGGGCTATCCTACACTCTTAATAGTTCAATAAACTAACACTATATGGACTCAGGTTACATTAGTAGTTCATGTTTGACCAAAATGAGGGATAGCCCCTTATTCCACTAAGCCCTTCAATTCTTCATGAGGAAAACTGGCTAGTATTGCAGTTATTATTAATATTACTAATTACTATTTTACTTTAGATATGGCTTTGGTGATAGCTTTGATAGCCCACAATATCACCACTGGCTTCTTGCAATTTTATGGAAAGGGTATGGAATTTCAAGGCTAGCTTATATTGTGCATTTCTAAAACATTTGAGTATCATCATTCCTTTTGTATCTAATAAAATTTATACTGTAGCTATTTCTGGAAAGGTTTATCACAATTAAAATGAAATAGATAGGAAAATAAACTTTTATAATAATAATTAGTATATGCAACACATTTTTTTTGTATTAAGAAGCCCTTTTTTCCCCCTTTTTGATTAGGGGAAAAAAACTGAATTTCAAAGCCATCATATGGCTACCCACTTCTAAAAGATTTGACTATTGCTTAATCCTACTGCATTCCCATATCCCATTTTACCTACATGAAAATATATAATAAAACCATTTCTGCAAATGTTTATATCATTTAATATGGAATAAAGTAATCAACTTTTGTAATAATTTGTTGAATGGGTAGAGAAAGTCATGTGAATGTAACATATTTTTAACACTGTAGGAACTTAAGAAAAAACTATGCTTAAAAGTTCAGTACATAAACCAGTAAATAGATTTAATTGAACAAGATATCAAACATCTCAACGGAAATATACAATTACAGTCTGATTTTTGAAAGAAGATACATGACATGTCAAGCAAGGGGGGTAATGGTAAACGGGAATACCATTGCTTTGGAAACATACACAGAGTTGCAACTTTATTCATGCTGATAAACAATTTACTCCTCAGGTCAGTTATCACTAGTCGTGTGTGGGGTACAGACATTGCTTGGACGTTCAGTTGTGTAGTGTGTTGTTAGCCTACTTTTTTAAAACTTTTACATTAAAAGGCGTAGTTATGAGAGTAAGAGTTGGTGGACGTGTAGGCAGAGGTAGACCTAGACGTCATGGCAAAGAGAAACATCAGCTTCCAGTTGGGATATTACATTGCAGTCAGGCTATAATCTTCGCAAAAGTTAAAGGCATTTGGAGGCAGGCTAAGCTTGCCCCTCCTACCAGCGCTGCTGAATGTGGTACACACATCTCACATGTACATGTACCTCTGCCTGTACACGCGCTACACTTGGCAACAGCACTCTGCTTGAGCATTGGCCAGCGTTCACATGCCTTTAACTTTTGCGAGCGCTATAGGGAATTTGTCTGTTTTCTAAGGGAATTCTTCAAACAGCAAGAGAACATGCTCATTCACAATGAACCTGTTACTCCTTTCAACCAAATGAGGAAAAGAAGTGCATGCGCTCTGAAAATAACTGAGGTGACTTTCTAGAATCTGTAAAGCGAAGCAGATACAGACAGGTCCATCAATAATAGTAACTCATGGGATAAAAAAGAACATCTCCAGTTGGACAGTTTTCAGTCAGATGCCATAAGAAGGTACATCTATGGATATTACACTCAAAAGGTGCATCCTGTCACAGGTAAGCTTCTCTCTTCCCTTAAAGAACCAGAGCTATTTGAGGGAAGCCTTAGCCCTTTGAATAAAAGAAATAACAAAAACTGGTACTAGAAAGATCAGATATTATAGCGCTAAGGGTTTTGTTTTTAAGAGAAAAGAAAAAAAGACCTTAAGGAGGTGCTGTCGTCGCCGATTGGTTAGAGCATTTGCCTACCACCTAGGTGACCAAGGTTCAATCCCAGGGACCCTCATGTGGTATTTGTGGTGGACGAAGCAGAGTCAGGGTAGGTTATCTCTGTTCTCCATTTTCCCCGCTACTCGTTCCACCATTTGCTCCATTATCACCTTTCCAGTCATTGATTTTGCTGCATTTCATATCATCCTCTTCCTCACCACCATATCTGGTGCTTGGCTGACCACTTGCTTCCAGGTGAAGATTCTGTCCGGTTCATTCACTCCTGCGCTCCCTGACAGATGTCTGACCCTAGGCAGACCCCCTGGAAGCCCTAGGGGGTGTAAGGGGAGGGTAATCAGGTAAAGAAAAGAACTTGAAGGAAATAGTGTGGTTAGATGAAACCTGGATAAATGCCAGCCATGTCACAAAGGGCTGGACTGACTGTACACTTGAAAGTACTGCAAGATGCCCTAGGGGAACAGGTTACTGCTATATTATTGGTCTTACTCACAAATCAATTATATACAGGGTGTAAATGAACAACACCACACAAATTTTACTGGTAATAAAGGGTTCATAGACAATCAATTTGAGATAGGAAACCAATGGTCTATGACGTCAAGTTAATAAGTTATACATATTCAGAGTAATTAGATATTGTGACTAATAAATCCTAATCAGAAAGAAATATGTCTATTATCCACTGGAATCAAAATAGTGCAAATTAGGAACTTATAAAGCCTGTCTGCTGCCTCTCTGAAGAAGCATTTCTAAATTGTAGCACTACCAAAAGGTGCTGCACGCCACTGCAATGGATAACAGGTTGTGGCATACAGCTACAGAAATATAGGGCAGATCTATACCGTGTGTTTTGGCCGCATGGTTATGCCGACTGACTGTGGAGCTAATAAACTCGAGAAATCGAGTTCAAACTCTGAAGAGGGAATTAGTTTTTCTCCTTTTCCATTTTGAGAGCAATGTTGTGCACTCGCTTTAAAATGACAAAATACAACCATCATATGGAATGCACAGAGTATTGTTTACTTTTGCTTTTCACATCTGATGACTTTTTTCTGGGGCCATCTTCAGACTATGGTGTATTCATCATTAATTGATTCTGAGTAGACGCTGATTGCCTGCATTATTACTGCTAGTGATGAGATTTGCAACACACCAGAAATATTCAACAGGGTTCGCAAATCATTTCTGAGTCAATGTTTATGCATTGATGTTAGAGGTCACCATTTTGAGTAGTTCCTTTGAAATCTGCACCTTCTCTATTATGGCTCTACAGCCCGATTGGGCCTTGACATTCCCCACTCTATCATGTGCCTTTCTTCTCCAGCCTCTTGACTCCCATTGCAGCAAGATCTTCTTAGATGCAATCCATCCACCTTGTTCTGCCTTTCCTTCTTCATGAAAATATTTTGCCCTTTCACATTTTCTTTGAATTCCACTCATTCTCCATTCTGTCCAAGTGTCCCAACCATTTAAGTCTCTGGATTTCATAAATCTAACAGTATCTTGACCTTCTACTAAATAATTTATTTCCTGATTGTTTTTCACTTTCCAATTCTGTTGTTGTTAGCTAATGCTGGATTTCTGACAATGAAGTCATTAATCCTCTTGCTCTCCAATATTTTTCACTGATGGATGGGGCACTAGAAGTGGCCGGGCATATTTGAAAGTGGTCTCGATCCATTTCCTCTTGCAGATCACATAGAGGAGAGAGTGGTGAAGAATATATCCCAATTTTGTTTAAATGTTTTGCCAGACAATCATGTCCTGTAATCAACCTGAAGGTTGCAACTGCAATTTCCAATTCTGTGCACCACAATGTACAGGTCCAAACATTTGTCCGAGTATTCTTCTCTCGAAAGATCGCAAAGCCTTTACATTGTTCATTGTGGTAGACCAAATCTCAGATCCATAGGTTACTACTGACCTTATTAATGTTTTATAAACTTTAGTATTTCTGGTTATTATTCCATTAGGGAAAATCTTTTTATTTGCATAAGCTCATTCCCTGCCTGTATTCTTGCTCTTAATGTATCGCTTAATTTATTATCAGATTTAATTAAGGTATCAAGATATGAAACCTGCACTTAACACATTATTTCCTTACCTCTGTTCTGCTTATATCTACTATTGTATTGTATTGTAATGTTAATATTAATTCAACTTATGTTTATAATTCAATTGCATGTAGCTCTTTCAAGAGCTTATCAATTATTTACTTGCTTCTAAGCTGCTAGTTAGGCTTGAACCATCTTATTTAAGTGAAAACAAAATTCTCAGTGTGTATCTACTATTTAGGTCATGCAAGAGTAAATAATAGCTAAGCAAACTTGAAACAAGAAGTTTAAACATTAGTTAAACAAAAAATTACAACACAGTACAAATGTTTTGTGTTAATCTATAAAAAATATGGAGTCATGGGTATTTGAACCTGTGCTTTTAATACGTTTGTACCATCACGTCGTGGTACCATAACCATTACACTATAGTCTGATTTTTAAAAGAAGATACATGGCAGCAGTCAAGCAAGGGGGGTTAAGGGTAAGAGGGGAAGGTCATTGCTGTGGAAACGTAAACAAAGGTTGCCACATTACCACACTGATAAATAGATTACTGCTCAGATCAGTTATCGCTAAGCTATTGCGGGGAAGGGAACTTGTTTTGGATGTTCAATTGCATAGTGTGTTGTTAGCCTACTTCGTTATCACTTTTATATTAAAACACGTAGTTATTCATATTGAGAACAAATTACCTTTGTTTTGATAGTAGGCTACTAGAGATTACATGTTTGTGTTTTTGCTGCCGTGAGATAAACCCGAACGTTTGTTTATATGTCTGGAATATTTAGGGTTATCGCTGTCTGCTTATTGACAACACTGCAGCTCTCCATGTGGAGAAGCTGGCATTTGACATGTATCTTCTTTTAAAAATCATACTATAAATAGACAGGCTACCAAATTCATCTGCTTGTTTTCTCATCATGTGTTACAGCTGCAGTGGGCATAATCAGTGGCATGCATACCCTCAAACAATTTTAAGGCACAGTTCTGTAATTTGTAATCCTAGACCATAGATTTCCTGTCTCAGATTGATTGTGTATGAACCATCTATCACTAGTAAAATTCGTGCTGTGTTATTCGTTTACACCCTGTATATTAGTTTCAATACATAATCATGAGAGAGAGATTCCTCTGCAAAATAGACTCTGGGAATCAGGCCTGTGAAGACATAAAGACATAGCAAATTCAAATTACCTTATTCGTACTCCGAACAAACTACCTTTGGTTTTAAAGTAGGCTAATACAGATTATATCTATGTTTTCGATGCCATGAGATAAATCCAAACATTTGTTTAATATGTCTAGAATATTGTGGGTTATCTGCTTCTTGACAGCACTGCAGCTCTCCACATGGAGAAGCTGACATCTGTTATTATGTATCATTTAAAAATCAGACTATGGGTGCTAGTGGATGAAACAGAGGATTGCATCCAGGCAGCAAAATATATGGGGTGAGTGAAATACAATTACTTTTTGTAAAATCTTTAGAACCTACAACAGTATTTTTGAAGAGCATCTTGGGTTTATTCTCGTCATCCAGTGAAAATCCTGCACATCATTCTGAGGACCAAATGCATAATTTTCTGCAAATTAATATATAACTGTGTTGTCAATACACTAATTTTTCAGGTTAGTTAAAAAATGGGATTGTTGGGCAGTTATAGAATAATGCAGCTTAAATCATTATTTAATTTTTCCTAAGAGATTTCCAAAAGCTCTAGCAAAGGAATGCCTGAACCGTTTTTCTGTCTGGATATCCATATCTTAACATATGTAACAAGACATACTTTATCACTTAGGCATTAGCATGGCACAAATGTTGCATTTGGAACACTGTTGGACATGCTCAGAACAAAACAAATGGTCCATTTGACACAGTTATAATATACAATAATGAGAAGCTTACCGGATACTGTGAATGGATGTTTGTGGTGTATAACAATGTGATTTCATGCTTCCATGTTTGTTATTGAACATATTCTTGTCCTATTTTAAGTTGTATATGTCCAGATTTTTTTTTTCTTTCTTTTTTTTTTCCTGTTTACCTTCCCCTTATGTAGGACTTACATCCCCTAAGATTTAAAAGCCATTAAAAGCCACTGCTTAGGGTCAGACACCTGTTGGGTAGCACAGGATCCTATGGACCGCATAGAGTGAAGACCTGGAAATGGGTGGTCAGCCAAGCACCAGGCATGGTAGTGAGGAAGAGGATGATGTGAAATGCAGGTAAAATTGATGATTGGAAAGGTGACTGGAGCAGTTGTTGGAAAGAGTGACAGGGGAAACTGGAGAACCCGAAGAAAACCTGTCCTGATGCTGCTTCGTCCATCATGAATATGATGCAGGTCCCTGGGATGGAACCTGGGTCACCGAGGTGGTAGGTGAATGCTCTAATCTATTGGCCATGGCACCGCCACTGCATATGTCCAGAATAATGAGTAAAAATATCAATAACAAATTCGAGACTAATCTGTCCAACCATTATAAAAACTGCAAATAAGGAAACTTAGTAGCTTTTGTTAATAACCACAGAATAATTTCCATTATCTGCAGCAGCAGCAGCCAATGGGAGCACAATACAATGAAGTCATATCATGTGCTTGAAAGAGATAAACATAGTAGCATGTGCATAGTGTAAGAATAGTGTTTTACTGTGCATTTTTCAAAATTGCCTTGTGTGTTGTACTTTTCAGTATGTTAATGCGTTTTCTAGGTGAAACAAAAACTGTATCAGAATGCGACTCAAATATTTTTGCCTCTAAGCAGATCCAAGAAACAGTGGATTGGTTTAGTTCACACACTGCAGCAGTTAACTCTTGGCACTTTTTAAAATCAGATTTCTTTTTGAACACACCTCATATGCACTTTTCAGATTGTTCTGAGTAATTCAAGATTAAAGGTTAACATGACGTTCAAAGCTAAAAAAGTGCAAATATAGTTGTTACATATCATTTGTAAGGTACTGTAACTTTTGAGGTTACTCTCAACTCTGTGAAATGGTACAGATGTTACACTCTTAATGGAAATGAGCTTGCAGGAATTTTAACCACTATATATCAAAACGTAGGCCACTTAGTGTTACAATTGGGAACAATTTCATATCTTTATAGTGCCTATGTCCTCACCAAAGATCACAGAGATCAAAATCAAAAGGAATCAGGTTGAAAATTGCATTTAGCTGCTGATTTGATATTGAATGACTCATGTGTTTACAACAATGTATCAGTTTATGCTATGATAAAATAAGCTGCATATTAATTGATGTTTTATTATGTTTGAGATGTGGCTTATCACACATCAAATTGGTATATTTTATATTGCACAGGTACTATGGAGGGAATGAATTTATTGATGAGATAGAAATAATGTGCCAAAAAAGAGCATTGGAAACATATCGTTTGAATCCTGAGGAATGGGGTGTGAATGTACAACCATATTCTGGTTCACCTGCAAACCTGGCTGTGTATACTGCTGTCGTGGAGCCACATGGAAGAATTATGGGTATGTAGTTAACTTCTGTATATTTGTGTGTGTGTGTGCATGCATGCTCTTAGTTAATTTTGTATGTATTTTAAACAAAAGTTTTATGATAATCATTATTTATTTATGCCAACAAACTTACTGTTGGTGTTTTTAAACACAAACCGTGTGTGGGCAATGTTTAAGAAGTAGAACTGGAACTTAAAAATTCAATGCCACAGCTGTGGTTCAAATTCCAGCTGTGGCATTGAATTTTTAAGTTCCAGTTCTACCTCTTAAAAGTTTTATAATCCTGTGTAATCCATTGAGTATAAGAATTAATGTGCTTTTCAAATGGGAAGAGTTCTGATCTGCAGCCAATGACATACGTTTACATGCACAGCATTGCAAGCTCATTGTCCCCACTCTTCATATTTCTTGGCACATGTCAAGCCCCACTTAAGAGGAAAGCAATATGACAACATAGCAGGACTCCAATTGATTACCGGTCTGGAGACGCTCAAGGACAATCTCCTTCCCATTTGAAAAGCACAGTAAACTATGTTGAAAGGCCTGACATGTGTTCTTCAATGCTAGCCAGCATATGATTGGTCAAGAGATAGTGCTTTCAGTTAATAAACATTCTAAAAGCAGCAAGATGTTTCTAGACCATCTTCAACCAATATCTACTAAACCTTAAGGGCTTGTGCAAATGTAAACAGTAGCATATTCACTGCAGCAGCAAGGTTGCCACATTCACTGCTGTCTATGCGATGATTCTGTTATCTGTATCAGCCCTGCATATCAATACTCCAGTTGGACTCTTCTCAGGTCTCTGCATCTTAACTGACAGCAAGTTGGATTGTGACTTGGCATAAAGCTCTAACACTATCCTTCTCCTCTTTTTCAAGTAGCTGCAGTTTTCCTGATACAATCTTCAGGAAAGGGCATTCATGTTAAAATTAAATTATCCTGTCTGATGCTTTGAGGTAAAGTTATCCTCAAGTTGTATTCAAGAATCTATCAATCGATAGCAGCTGAATATGGTTGGTTCCTGATCTTAGATTGTTATACCTCATACAGGACTTGCAGAATCGTGTGGTTATGGACAAGTAAAGCAATGGCTGATTTTCAACTTGAGCATTCTGAAATTTTATATTTTACAGTAATATTATAATTTTTATGAGTGCACACAAGGAATATTTATGACTCATGTTTTAAAATAGTCCTTGAAGCTTTCAACTGCTACTTTCCAGCTTGTAGACTTTAGCTGTAGCTTTCAAATGGTATAAAATAAGTTAAAAATTTTTAAGTTGTTGTAGAGCCAGAAAAAGTTGTGAATATCACTTAAAATATTGGCTTTAAAAGTTTTCTTGTAATCTGTTCAGTACATATTGTCCTTTGCAAGATACTCTCGAAACTGTTAGGTGTATTTTACTTTTTTCACTATCCAGTTTTTTCTTTGCTATAAACTATGGCTGTTAACTTTTATTTCATATGACTGAATGTTTTCAGGTCTTGACTTGCCAGATGGTGGTCACCTTACCCATGGTTTTATGACTGCTACAAAGAAGATCTCTGCAACTTCAATTTTCTTTGAATCAATGCCATACAAGGTGGATCCAAAAACTGGTCTTATTGATTATGATAGACTAGCTGAGAATGCAAGATTGTTTAAGCCAAGGCTTATTATTGCTGGTATGTGGACTAGCATTGTATTTTATGTCAGATCATTTTGTTAATAACTTCAAGTTCTGAGTATTGTAATTATTCATTTATTTTGAGGGTGTCCATATAACTTCCTAAAAAACTGCTATGTATCATAGTAGAAAAGAAAGAAATACAATAAAAAATTAGCCAAAGCCATAATCCTTTGGTTTTGTGTAGTAAATTGCTCGCTACTAAGGCATCATTGAACTGTGTTATCCTCTTTGTATACTGGTAAAGATATATATCGTGTAGATCCAAATAATAATCCACAGAGCTTGTGTGGGTCTTTATTCGTCAACTGTGTTTGTTCTGTGTTAAAGTAGTATACCCCACTTTGTACTTAAAATTATATCCTCCAAACCAAAAAAATGGAACCTTAATTAAATGCAAGCATTTTTGGGGGTGGAGAATGGCACATACAATTTTCTTCCTGTATCCAAATTGCTTGGCAAGTCTAATCTTAGGCATCTCTGTATTTCTCATGGGTTCTGTTTCAGGGCTTTGAATATTACGAGGGCCGTCTCAAAAGTAACTTGCACTATTTTTTAAATCCGCGCGGTAGCCGGAAAAAGTCTGAAAGTCCCATGGTATATAGGTATGGGTGTAGTAGCAGCACCGTAAAATTCCTAGGCCCCTAAGTTTATTGCTTGGACATTAAAACGGCAGTAACAATGGAGACTCCACTCGTTCCTACCGCCGATTGCGAAGTTCGTGCTGTAATCTGTTTTCTAACGGGGAAAAAAATTAATGTGCGACTGAAATTCATTGTGAGTTGTGCAGTGTTTATGGAAAAGATGTTTTGTCAAGACAAATGGTTTCTCATTGGCCCCAATCGTTAATTGAAGGGAGAACAACATTACACAATGAGCAATGAAGCGGCCAGCCCTCCACTTCCCTCGCTCCGGATATTGTTGACGAGGTTCGAGCAGTCGTGAACACCGATCAGCGCCTTACACTTGATGCAGTTTTGTTTCAACTTCCTCCGTATATTGAAATAAGCCGTGCATCACTTCACAGGATTATTTCTAAGGATCTGTGTCTATGGAAAGTGTGTGCAAGTTGTGGAAACGAATGGATGAGGCAACTCCAAAAAAAGGCAAAAGTTGGTGCATCGGCTGTCAAGGTCATCACATCAAGGTCATCTGGGATTCGAAGGGAGTACTGTTAATCGATTACTTGCTCCATGGGACCACGATGACAGCTGCTCGCTATTGTGAGGTGCTGAGAAAACTCAAAAGAGCCATACAAAACAAAAGGAAGGGAAAGTTGAGCAAAACAGTTTTTCTGGTCCACGATAACACTCTCCTGCACACTGCCCGTGAAACCCAAGCCATTTTGAACAGTTTCGATGGGATGTTTTCGGTCATCCATCTAGTGCACCTGACCTTGCACCGAGTGATTACCATCTTTTTCCGGAGCTGCAGCAACATCTTGGGGGAAGGTGCTTCGTAAATGACGAGGAACTGAAACAAGAAGTGGAAAGATGGCTATCCAGTTTGGCGGGAGAGTGGTTTGACATTGGGTTAAAAAAACTGTTACCACGGTATCAAAAATGTATTTAGGTTCAAGGAAATTATGTGGAAAGATAGGTACTGAATGTAGCTTTCAAAATATACCCTTTTTAAAATATTTAAACGTTTTGTTATTTTTTAAAAAAATAGTGCAAGTTACTTTTGAGACGCCCCTCGTACTTCAAATTTCTTCAGCTATTCATTATTTGGAATCTTAGAGTTAGATAATTGCTATTGTCATGTGTAAGTGTTATAGTTGTTTGTTTTCATATCTTAATAGGCATAAGCTGTTATTCACGCTGTCTGGATTATAAGAGATTTCGAGAAATAGCAGATGAAAATGGGGCATTACTATTTGCGGATATGGCTCATGTTTCTGGTCTAGTGGCTGCTGGTGTTATACCCAGTCCATTTGAATATAGTGACATAGTGAGTACAACTACACACAAGACTCTTCGTGGCCCTCGTGCAGGCATGATTTTCTTCCGTAAAGGTAAGAGAATTAATATATACCAAGATACATTATACAGTTACAAACATTAATGCTATGTGTGGTTCTATAAATTTTATTTATGGATGTTATGTTTGAGGCTCTCGCTATCCTCGGTGCCAGTCTAGAAGGGGTTGACAGTTTTCAATCTCATGGTGGAAAGCTTTAAATCAACATGAAGAAATGTATACATGATAGGGGTCATCATAGCATCAAAAAGAACCAATTATAGTTAAGACGTTTCCATAGTAATGGTAGACACAAAACCCTTGTTGCTGATATTGTAACACATGATTAGAATGTGTCTGATGAGCAATCCAGCAGTAACATAAAATGCACATCTTGTCTTTTGCTTTTGCTGATGTAATAAACAATACCTTCCTTTAGCCCCAGCCAGCAATGCTTGCATCAATTAGAGATTGCCTGTGTGCTGACAAGTTCACTTGCACCATTCTGCTTATATGGTTATTTGCCTCCCGCTTACATGTATCCAGATTTGTGCATGTATTGTGGGCATCTGCAATTATGCTAACACTATATTTGGGAAAGGTATTCATATTAAAGGATATGCAGTCGATGGATTACTAGATGACCATGAACACAAAATAATTGTGATTCCCCCTTATTGCCATTTTACCATGATTGAATTAATTTGGGCCAAAGTGAAAAGTTATGTTGGGGGAAATAATAAAGACTTCACTGTGTCCTCGATAATAATGCTGACAGAAGAGGTGCTAAAAGGAGTAAAAACTGAAAATTGGGAAAAGGATCATGGAGCTTGGGAAAATTAAGGGGTCTTGGAAGAAAGGACAGAACAGCTTGTCATTTCCTTGGGAATCAAAGCAACAATAGCAATGCAAGTGATTTGGATATCAGCTGCATTTTCCCATTAACATAAGAATGAATATTTTACTATTGCCTTTGTATACAAGTATAAGTAATATAATAATGCACTCTGCACATTCCAGGTGCAATCAAATCTTGTTTGTAGACATAATCCAAGTGCTCTCCATGTGGTTGCAATAAGCGTCAATGTCACTCTCTCTCCATAAAATGTCAATCCCTTTCTTGATTGGCGCCGATTATAACTTGTTTAGATTCTGAAAATAAAATTACCTTTTGTATTTGTTGAATTATTATTTTGCTAGACCAAAACTGTGTGATACACATTGTTTCTATAATTTTTAAAATCATGGTCATGGCTGCACCTATGTTCACTAGTACCCGGCACAACTTTGACACGTTGAAGGACTGCCGGCAGCAAAGCCCATGAGGAACCAAGGGGCAAGTATGCCATGGTGCACAGAGGAGCTGTCGGAGCCATCCCACCAAGTGACACTGAGTGCCTTGGACAGAAGAGTGGAGGACAACTTCATTGCAAATGGCAGGATCAAGGAAAGTTGTGCAGTTGCATTGTGCGACACCTTATCTATGAAAGAGGAGGCCTGGCTGGAGTTGTCTTTGGAAATAGTCTGTGGGTGTTCATTGCAAGGGTGACTGATGAAGTGATACTGGTACTAGACACCCTCAGTAGCCACGGTGCGATGGTCAACATTGGTGGGAGAGTTCCACTCTACAAATGAACAAGTCTTACTTCTCGGTCAAGAAATCAGACTCCTTCAATAGAAAAGAAGATAATGTATCAGTTTTTATTGATTTCCAAAGTGCATATGATTCTATATGCAGAACAAAACTACTAAAGAAAGTAAAAAAAAAATAGGGATACAAGGTCCAATGTTTTCATGGCTATGTCATTTCCTAACACAACGCTTTATTGCTACCAGATATGGAAGAAATATATCTAAATATAAACAAGTACACCACGGCTTACCACAAGGCGCAGTGCTCAGCACTACACTTTTTAATGTATTTATTAATGATCTGCCACAACAAATGCAGGAATCAAGTGTGAAGTGTGCGCTATTTGCTGATGACTTAGTAATGTGGACTTCAAAATCAAAAAACAAAATTACAGAACTAGAAAGAACCATGCAACAATCCTTAAACAACCTACAAAAGTGGACCAAAGAAAATTTAATGACTGTTAATACACAAAATCAAACTACCAAATCTTTTCACTAAGAAAAAAACCACTAAAAATAAAAATAAATTTTGAGGGTCAACAATTACCAGAAACAAAGGAAGCAAAGTATTTAGGAGTTACATTTGATACCAAACTTACACGGACCAAACAAATAGAAAATGTAATACAAAGAGCAGAGAGGCGCCTTTCACAGTTAAAACATCTAACAGGTATGAAGTGGGGATGTTCCAGAGCAACTCTTAACACAACATATACTCTGTTCATCTAGAGATTAGAGGAGACGTAAACAAAGCCATGTGCCTTTTGACCACAGCGCGCCCTCTTGACGCTTTCGCCATGTAAATAGTCCCTTGAAGAAATACTGTTACTAAGGTCTAAAATGTCACTTAATGTTTGCTAAAGCATGAACTAAGTGTACTAAGCATAGCTAAAGTGTAAGAATGCGCACTTACGTGAATCTGTAACCAGCCTAATTCATTCTGCGCGCGCATTATTCAGTATGACAGTAACATGGCGGAACAAGTGAGTGCTGTAAAACATAAGCGCGGCAAAGCGTTGCGAAGTGGTGAAAAGACAATAATATTGAACGTGTTTAACAAGTTCTGCGAGAAATATCCCGAACTTGCTATCGAAGACGTGATAAAATTAACATTCGAGTTTACCGGTGTATCAGTTGCAAGTATTTACAGCACACGCAAAGAGAAATCATCAGTTGGTGAAGATCCCAGCCAAAAGCTTCCACGTGCCAGATAAATGGTGGATGTAGTTTGCAACGAATTTGTGAGTGTGAGATCTGCAATCCGTTGAAAAGTTCGTCAGTCAATGAATCCCCACCTTAAACAAAGTGCTGTTGGCAGTTACCTCTGAACCCGATCTTCCAGATTTAAAACTAACCTCCCTCCACAAGCTGCTTCTGGAGATTGGTTTCGAGATTGTGAGCAGAAAATGAAAAAGTGTTATTGTGGACAGAGATGACGTAAGTAGCAGTTAACTTCCATGTGCTACATGTTATTTGAATCAAGTAAATATATCCTTTTAGTAGTGTAAAATGCATATTATAACTACGCGTAGCGGTAGGTAACTGTTGCATCATTGTGAAAGCACGTGGCTGCGGAGTGATACAAACCGGTGCTTTGTTTATATCTCCTCTAATCTCTTGATGAACAGAGTATACAATGTATATATAAAGCCATTATTTACTTATCGCAGCAAAGTCCTTGCAACAGCAAAAAATTCAAATCTTTCAAAACCCAAGTCTGAGACTAATTACAGGTGCTATCAAAACCACACCAATACCAGCTATGGAAATACTAACCAACCAATACCCCATTGAATATGAAATAGAAAAAGCGGCTCTTATTCAACACGAAAAGTTGATCAGACTCCCATTTGATACATGGCACAAGAGAAATTTTACACATACACTAAAGACTCAGGAGAGCTTTTTTTCCAAAATTCAAGACATCAAGAAGAATGTATATCTTCCTATTCAAGATGTTCTCGGGCTTCTAGCCAAGTGTAGTGATGATTAGCCATCGACGTTTCAGGAGTGTACATCTCTCCCATCATCAGGATGATGAATAACTAGCAAGAGTGAAGGGACCAGTATATGTGCTGTCCACTAGTACGTACCGAGTAGAAAACACACAGTCTAATGTGGAGGTGGTTCACTCCTCCGTCCACATTAGACTGGGTGTTTTCTACTCGGTACGCACTAGCGGACAGTAGATATACTGGTCCCTTCACTCTTGCTAGTCATTCATCATCCTGATGATGGAAGAGATGTACACTCCCGAAACGTCGATGGCTGTACATCACTATATCTGGCTAGAAGCCCGAGAACATCTTGAATATGTTCGTTGCCAGGAAAGATTCAAATCATATTTTATATCTTCCTAATTCAAAGGAAAACTTCATTTCTAAAGTCAATCTGATACAAACATTAGACATCACATATTATTTACACCTGACAGAAGAAGTTAAGAAAAGTGATAGTCCAACTAGTGTTCTAAAATTATTGGCATTAGAGACAATCCATACTAGATTTCCAGAACACGAATGGCTCCATATTTAAACTGATGGATCATTGATATCAAACCGAGATGGAGCAGGGGCTGGAGTCACATGTCACCTCTTTTCCTATTACAAATCTTTAAGTTGTGGAACTACTAACTTCGATGGAGAAATTGAAGCAATTCGAATGACCCTACAAAATCTTTTGTATAGAATTTCACATTTTCATCAAGCAGTTATTCTTTCAGATTCCAGGGCAGCAATTATAGCAATTACTTCCAAGTTGTCACCAAAAAACCAAACAATTATAGAATGTTGGAAAATCCTTACCCATCTAACAGCACTTCAAAAACACCTAGTCTTCCAATGGATACCAGCTCACTGTGGTCTGAGTGGTAATGAGGAAGCTGATTTTCTTGCAAAAAAGGGTACCAGCAGTGTACAAAAATCTATAGTTAATCTACCATTTTATGCAGCTAAAAGATTAGTCAACTCAGAATTCAAAAAAATTATTGCAAAATATTACTATGGAAAATAAAAAAAATATAAGATGGAAACTACCAAACATTCAAACAGTAATTCCTGAGTATCCTCGAAAAACGGCAGTTGCAACCTTCAGGTTGATTGCAGGACATGATTGCCTGGCAAAACATTTAAACAGAATTGGGATATATTCTTCACCACTGTCCTCTGTGATCTGCAAGAGGAAATGGACCGAGACCACCTTCAAATATGCCCGGCCATTTCTAACACCCCATCCATCAATGAAAAATATTGGAGAGCAAGAGGATTAATGACTTCATTGTCAGAAATCCAGCATTAGCTAACAACAACATTGGTGAGTCAAACAAGACAAGATAGCACTCTGCAGCACCAACAATATCTTGGGGTCTGCAGAGTAACATAGGAGGAGGTTGCACTTGGGCCCACCAGGAGCAAGGTGACTGTGAAGGTGCATCAGGAAGATCAGTGCTCGTAGAACCCCCTGGGTCGTCTTCACTTTGTGCACAATGGCCTGTCAACACACCAAAGTGTTGGGTGACTGGACAAAGAGTCACCACGACTGTTGAGCCTACAGCAGATGTTTAAAGCAGGAGGTTATCCATCACCCTACCTAGAGGGGCGAGGTCCAACAACCATGGCAGGGACCACACTACATGGAGAAGGGAATCAACTGTACAGTCTAGCATCCAGAGGCTGCCTCAAGGGAAGATGCTGGTGGTACATTCGGATCATCTACTCCACTACAACAGTGCTGGTCAGGACAAACAGCCCTGAGAAGGGAGCAGTGTGGGGGTAGCCACACATCAAAGGAGGTTCAGGTCAGCTACCTCACACCACTACATTGCTATGCAATGTGCAACAACTATGACTAAGTTGCAAGGAGCTCTGCAAAGTGTCAATGTCCAGAAAAGTCACTGGTAACTAATACTCGACTATATAAGCGAGTCAGCATGAGTAGTTTTGAAGTTAGTTTTAAGAGAGTTAGTAGAATTGTCAGAGCAAGCTACGTACAGTTGAGACGTGTTTGTGTCAAAAGTTATAATAAAGCAGAACTGCTGTGAGTTGCAAGGTCATGATTTGTGAATTGTAATTCAGCTTTAAGGGACTTGTCATTTGTCATAATACTTAAAACTGAGAGAAAAGAAGGCATGTTCCTGTGGATTCATTTTTTAAATCTCTGTTTAAAATGTAACGTAACTAATGTTTTTGTTAGAACAATTATTAAACTCAATAAGAATAGCACTCGTCAATATGCACCAGAGAGAAAAGTAATAGAAATCTGGCAAATGCCACTTGAGAGTTAGATATCAAGAGTATGATTATCTTGTTTTATGGGCATTCATTAAAATATAAATCATATGTTAATATACTTGTATATTAATGTACATATAAATTCATTTATGTAAATTTGGTTTGGTTCGACAAATACAGAACACTCAACTGTTGAAGGCAATGTCAGTGACTTACTTGTGAAAAAATTGTTTCATATGACAATTTGCTTCACCAATATGTGTCTTTGTAACGATCCAGCAGAAATGAACGAAGACCACTTGAAGACCTGTGAAGCATTAAGATCAGAAGAAACTACAGTTCAAAAGTATTGGAAAGCACGAATGCTAATGGCTTCATTGCCAGATGCAAGGCACTAGAAAACAACAACAACAATTCTGTATTTGTTGAAATAGGTTATGATGAGCACGATTTCTATTATCCACAGTTTGTTGCATCCATTTGTATTTTCTGATGTGGTTGTATTATTGCTGCATTTGCTTATTAATATAATTTAAAATATGTGACCGCAAACAGAGGCACTTGATTATCTCTATCCAAAACATCATGTGCCTATTACTTTGCACAAAAATCATGTGTAATTTTTTTAAAATACATATTTCTTATAATATCCTGCAATTTTTATTACTATTACACATCTCCTAAGGGTAGGTCAATTATGTATTTTACAACTTGAGCAACAAATGGATGCAATTAACTGCCACATGTGCACAAAAAGCTATGATAAATGTTTTGGCAAATATACTATCTTCATCCAATATCACTGGTACAGTAAGAAGCTCTTAAAACTTATTGAAAATAAATAACGTACCTTCAGATTCTAACTTTAGTTTCCACTGGGTATTTACCGCAATGCTGCAAGGAATATATCGTAGGCATATCCCACTTTCTGCATGGCTGAAAATTGAGTACAAATGAATACAATTGTCGATAAAATACAATATGTTAACACTTCCAACCTGTTAAAAGCATCTTACACCTAATTGCTACGTATTTCACCAACATTAATAGAAATACCACTATTTTACACACATATATTAAGTAGAAATAATGCAAATGTGTAATTACCTACCTGTCGAAGATCATTTTACCACGAAAAGCTTATTTTACCAACACGCAACATCGCTCACACTTCCAGAACACCAAACGTTTGTTTTTGTTACCAAACTTCAAAACTTGAATCAGCCAATCAGATTTTCGTACGGGTCTAGCAGTGCCACCAGCGCCACTCCTTGCTGTGCTGATAGAACTACTAGAGCTAGTGGATTCGTGTTTCCAATTCCGCAATCCAAGTGTGACCCCTGTGGCAGAGACTATAACCAAAGTGTATGTGAACAGTTGAAGTACAGGTGTAGCAGTGTCAAGGTTACTATAATATAGTGAGTTGCAAGGTAATAAATTGTGGATTGTGTTTCAGTTTGAGAAGAAATAAAGTAAAATAAAAACTACCAGACTTGTCACTTTTGTCACAATATCAAAGGACTGCATAAGATGTTTCTCCTCCCAAGAAAATAAAAGATTATTGTAATTTTAAAAGCTTTACTTAGCATCCTTAGGCTAATGAAAAATTTTAAAATTTTTAAATAATATAGAATAATTTTAGTTCCTCAAAATAAACATAATATAAAATATCTGCTATATTTTTCTAAACAGAACAAAGTGTAAAGTAATAACAAATCTTGCATATATTAATTTAGCTCTTTAGACTGTGATGTTGGTAAGACTAAATGTCATTTAGAAACCAGAATAAAATTATAGTTCAGAAATATTAAATATAAACAGATTGATAAATCAGGTATGGCATATTTTGTGCCCCTGAATCATTAAATAAATCCAAAGTTAAATTATTAAAACAATTAAATGGATCTAGAGATTTGGTGGTATGGGAGAAAACATTTATTTTGAAAAATAAGGATTGCATAATGATTTTTAAAATACCACCAGTTGATTCTGTCCATAAATTTTTCATTTTCAGTGGTTTGACAATGCAATAGGAAAGAATTAATTACCTAGTGGCAATAATGATAATAAGACAGACATTCCATGTTCTAAAGATGCAAATAACTGATTACGAAACTAGTTCTGTTGGAACTTACATAATTATAAAAGATAAGTGAGGTTTTAGTCACTAACATTTATTAATATTTGTTGATTAACTGGTGAGTTTATCCTCCACCCATCCATGAGACGAAGTTCTATAGTTCTTCACTGCAGCAGCTGGTAGCAGAACAAGCATGGAGCAAAATTGGGTTTGGCGTCAAAAGTGATGAGCATGTCCTTTTGGCATCACAAGTGACCCTACTATTTTACTTCACCTTTATCAGCTTATCATTTTCACCAAGAATTCAACAGCTTCCATTCAAATATATTCTTTACTTAGTATTTCCTTTTAAATATGGTCATACTTACGAATTTATTATTGAAAACTTTTTATTTATGACTTAGAGATAATGGAAATTATATGCATTGTGCACTTCTGATCTAGCAAAATAATTTTTGGCCGTTAAGGAGTATCTGTATCATAGCAGAAAATGTTTTCATTGTAATGAACACTCTTTCAGATATTATACTAGTGTATAAACATTTGCAATTTGCTGCAACATATAAAACCATTGTGCATTTATTCCTTTACTAGGTGTGAAGTCAGTTTCCAAGACAGGTGAAAAGGTTATGTATGATCTGGAGAGCAAAATAAATCAAGCGGTATTTCCAGGCTTGCAAGGAGGGCCACACAACCATGCTATAGCAGCAATCGCTACAGCATTAAAACAAGCCCAGACACCCAAATTTCGAGAGTATCAGGAGCAGGTTAGTAATAAGATACTCTATTAAAGTATGAAAAGAAGCTAGAAACAATGAAGTATTTTTGAATTTTCTTTATGTTTAGCCTGAAATAGTAACACTAACATCACTTGTGTTTTACTTATACATGTTTGTGGAAATGGTATTCTTATCATCATCAGGTGTCCGATTGACCTGCATTATTTTTTTTTTAAATTTACATCTGCCAGTGAGATATGTCATATCAGACAATGAATAAATGAAATTAGTGAAATGGTGCTCAAATGAGTCAACGTCCATAGAGCTTAAAGTTACCTGAGATTCATCTTCTTAGGAAATCCTTGGGGTAAAAAAGCTTTATGCAGATAACTCACTCTATCTGAGATTCAAACTAGGGACCTCTTGGATGTGAGGCAGACACTACCACCACACCACTCCCATGTTCTTGGGGCTTCTGGTCTATTGTAGCATATTGCAGTGCTGAAATGTATTTCCAGAGGGGACTGTAGTGGCAAATCAAAATTCATTAGCTATGGGATATGTTTTAAAATAAAAATCTTCTCCATGTGTCTGATTCTGCTATATAACTGATTGGTTTGATTACTCTAATATTGGTTTCATGTTGTGGTTGCTCATCCAGAAATAATGTGAGACTACAGATTTGACAATTTGGTTGTATTTTAGGCACCTCATATATTCCTTTAGCTTAATTTCCAGATTTCTTTTTGTGTACTTTATTACAGTCAGAACAGTTGGTTTTGCAGATTCTAGCCGTTTTATTTTGTGATACAGGTTTTTTTTTTACTTTCTGCAAAGTAATTTTTCTATGCTGAATTTGTTCTATGGAGCTAAGCTGATGTTGCATTTTATGAAAATCTTAAATTTGTAAAATGTTCTTGGGTGATACATGAATTTCTTGAACTTCAACTGTTTTTTTCTTCTTGGATGAGATTTGTGATGTCTTTGAGTTTCTGTTGTTTAAATTTTGCAATTTTCTTGTCTATTAATTTTTGAACACATTGTTCTCAGTTGTGTTTACTATCTGTTGATACTCTTAATATTGATGTTTGTTAAGGAGGAAGTATACCAGTCAGTGTGTAGGTAAACTGAATATGGAAACTGTTAAGCCCATGACTTAAGTGCTTATTATTGTGAGTCACTATTGGGGCAAGTATTCTCTTGTGATCTACTGGGAAAATGCAAATCAGAATGGGGAAGGTTTGTTGCCTGTGTGTGTGCGTTTAGTTACAATTTTAATCTCTCATGAACCGTGGGGAAAAAGGATTTTGTTATCTCTTCTTAGAAGTCATTTCCCACTCCTTTTCCGATTTTTCCAATCTTGTTTTGCATAATTCCTGTTTTATTAAAGATGCTGATATTCTGTTTAATGAAGTTTTGAGGCTCATGTCTTGAGCTGCTTGTTTCACCAGCCGGTCAGCAAGTTCATTTCCATAGTACCCAACATATGCCTTGATCCAGGAAAAATTTAAGCTCTATGATCACCTTTTTTATTTGTTCTATTAAGGCAATATATGTGTGTGTGTGTGTGTTGGGGGGGTTACCATTACCATCTTTACACATTTATGAAGTCTTAGTGTAGGTTAAGATAGTTAAGAGAAATTTCAACTAAATTTGCAGGTAAATGGTTGCTATACTCAGAACAATAGTCAACTATCTTATGTTATATAACACCTCTATTTAAGCTAAGAACATACAGTGGTATCATCCTATATAATCACTTACCAAACAGCATTAGAAATTTCACTATTATTTACAAATTCAAAAGTAGACCAAAGGAACTCCTATACAATCATTGTTTGTATAACAAAGAAGAATATTTTAGCACATGTAAAAATTATCCCTAGCAGGAATCTCATTTGAGAATATTATTTGCTTTGATTATGGTAAACATTTTACATAACTACTTAGATATCTACTTATTTCCTATTTTGTAAATCTCTATATGCATAAATTGGAAGTGTTCCATAACACATTTGTTCAGTTGGGTAAGCGGAAGGTCTGTGGTTCAAATCCCAGTTGTGGCATTGAATTTTTAAGTTCCAGTTCTACCTCTCAAACTTTGCCCACACACAGCTTGTGTGTTTAAAAACACCAACAGTAAGTTTGTTGGCATAAATAAATAATAATTACCATCTGAAGGTTATTTAATCCTGGGATATAAAGTACTTACAATAGTAAGTCACCATTGGGATAATTTGTCTCTGATGTGAGACTGCCTTTGTGGTTTACCAGGAGAAATACGAACTGGTTTGAGAATTTAATGCCATTCTGGCAGTTTGTCACAATAGCTCAGTGGTAGAGCAGCCGCCCGGTAAGTGGAAGGTCTGTGGTTCAAATCCCAGTTGTGGCATTGAATTTTTAAGTTCCAGTTCTACCTCTCAAACTTTGCCCACACATGGCTTGTGTGTTTAAAAACACCAACAGTAAGTTTGTTGGCATAAATAAATAATAATGAACTACCTATTAAAAAAAGCAAATTTATGTGAAAAAGGATTAAAACTCATTTGTTATGTAATTATCAGTATGAGTTGATTTTCTGTAAATGCCAAAATTCAATTTATTATTTCTTTTATTATCTTAAATCTAAGAATGGAAGACAACCATCATTTTCAATTTCCATGGGCAACTAAGGGCAGCATTCAACCCTGGCTGACCTCCTACAGGGATTCCAGACAGGCTGACATTTTAACACGTCTGGGAATGGGTTAAATGCGAGCCACTTACGGTCACCTTCTGCATGGTGACCCACTGTCTGTCTGACATGTGATGTTCAACTCTGTGTCACACATGTATGAATAGATTGTCCGCAATACGCTTGTGAGCGCCAATCCATTGGTCTGGGGTCTACACTAGCCTCCATTCTGGGCGACAACCCGGTGTCTGTAGCCAAGACTCTGTGGTTCGCCACCAATGTTGGTTTCGATAAACAGGTCTGAGATGTTTACAGTCAGTTTTTAGATTTTTAAGTTTTTTTTTATATTTTAACCTATTGATTTTTTGGCAGTCAGACTTTTTTGTTTTTGTTTCCAGTTTTGGTGCTTTTAGATTTTTGAGGTTCTTTTTATGGTATATTAAGCTTTTTATCCTTTACATTTTACTGTTTTAATTGTTTATTATTTTAACATTTTCCTTTAATTCTCCCATTTTAACTCTGCGTTTTAGATTTTATTGTTTGACTATGGCCCAAATGACCTCGTCGACGGGCCCTTAAACTCCGCACACTCACTCAATTTCCAATGTGAATTTTAGGCTTTAACTTGTAAATTTAAATGATTTAATGCATTATATATATATGTCTGTGTGTGTGCGTGCATGTGTGTCAGGAACAATAGCAAAAATGTTATCCACATATCTAAGCTAAGTTTTAAAAATTAAAAGAAATGCTTTAGTGACTTGTATTTCAAAAAAGCTAATAAAAAGATCAATGGGAAAAGTCGACTACCCATTGCTAAGCCAGAAGTTTGCTGATAAAAACCTTACATTAAAATTGGAAAAAAATGTGATCCATACCAAGACTGGTAATCTGAACCAGCTCATTTATTAATTCTTCATTTAACTCTTTAGAACTTGATAATTTTTTTAAAAGAATTAAATGGTTTTTCTCCAGTAATGCTAGAAAATAAAGCAGTTACATCAAAAGAAACAAGGTTATCATTAGCAGAAAATACTGTATTCATATTTTCTTGAATTAGAATTTAATTCACAATTACCAATGATAAATGAAGTTAAGTCATTAAATATTTATTGATTTATATTGCTTCACTGTCTATGGCATCTGCTTTTTCATTGTGAATATATATGTCAGATGTAATGAAACAATATTTTAGTAAGTTAGGTGTATAGCCACACATAATTGAGTTAACAGAAAATTAGCATTGTCAGGAATAAAATTCCGAAATAAAACTCTTGTGACGAGGTCAGGTCTTTCAGAAGTTTCAATCATTCATCATGTAATGTGTCATGTATGGCTGGATGTCTTGCTTTGTAAACCTTTCAATGTTGTATTTTTTGCTGTAATAATATTACACAATACACATGTTACATGCACATTAGTGTACAAAATATTTTTCTAGCTACAGACTATCTGGTCGAGTTTCAACTTCCTTTTGTTTGTTTGATTCACCGTGGTGTGCCATTATAAGACCAGTCATGTCAGTGCTGCACTACAACTGAACAGTTTACTCCCTATCCTGCTTGCCTAGCATGGACATGGTCTAGCAGGTGGCACCCAGATACATTTGCCCACATGTCGATCCCTGCACTGTAGTACAGAGACATTTCAAGAGCTTCATTTATTATGAAAGAAGCAGTTTTATGTTCATATGATGCTGTCTTAATTATGTTTATTTTCCTTTTGATCAGGTAATAGCTAATGCCAGACAGCTGTCCAAATCGTTGCAAAACCATGGATACAAAATTGTTACAGATGGCACAGATGTGCATTTGATTCTGGTTGACCTTAGGAGCTCTGGTGTAACAGGTGCTAGAGCGGAGAAAATTCTAGAAGATATTTCAATAGCTTGTAATAAAAACACAGGTATTATACATTATTTTATTTATATAAATTTTTCATGTACAATTCAAATTTTTAGAGTAATTAGCTCCTTTTGTGTGTCAGTTATTAAATCAATAGCAAAAATGTTCTGTTCTGTTTTAATAGTGCCAGGAGACAAAAGTGCTTTTAATCCAAGTGGTATACGTCTGGGTACACCTGCACTGACCACACGTGGACTAAAAGAGCAAGATATTGAACAAGTGGCAGAGTTTATTCATAAAGGTAAACTTTTAGTGGCAGTCTTTTGTCATTTGGAAGATACAATAAAATGATCACATAAAAGTTTTAAATGTGTCCAACTTGTGTGACCACATCTAACATTTTTAGTGACAACTCAATTTTAGGTCATTTTATTGATTCTTTTATTATGAACTATTTTATGCTACCATAGATACGGAAATCTGGGGTGTAAGATCTGAATTTGAGTTTTGGAATTAATGTGATATTTATCTCATGTGAGATAATGTGCAATGAAGTGCTCTCAAATTTACAAGGTCCTTGGGGAACAACTAAGGTTCGGCAAATATGGTAAATAACAGCTTTCAGATTACAGTGCAACGCAATTGGTTAAAAAGGTGTGAGGCTAGCAGGTGTGCAAATGGTGGACATTTTGAACAATACCTATGAAGTGGGTGAACCATTTGGTTCATTGCTTATTCTTTTGCTGTCACCTTAAAAATATAATTTGGTACACTTTGTAAGAGCCTACATGTAATGCCTTCCCTTCCACCCTGGATGTTCAAATTTTCTGATACACTTCTCTAAAATAGAAAGTCATTAGTCATTAGTCCTGGACATACAAAGAGAATGGTATTTCAAAGCCATCACATGGTGACTGGCTCTTCAAAGATTTGACTACTACCTAAAACCTACTGTATTCACATATTCCCCTTGCACGTATAAGGAAATTAGCAATAAGATAATTTCTGCAAATGTTGATCTTGATTAATATGAAGTATATACAGGAATAAACAGAATAGACAAAGTATTGTGATCTCACCAGAGCAACTCGGATTCGATCCCAGGCAACTACATGTGGAATTTATGGTGGACGAAGCAGTCCAGTGGTGGGTTTCCTGCAGGTTCTCCAGTTTCCCTGCCATCTCATTCCAGCAGTGCTCCATCATCATTCCATGTATCATCAGTGTCACCAGCTGTGGTATTGCATTTGTAAAAGCAGGTGTTAAACATTACTAAAAATAAAAAACTCGTGTAAGTGCAACACATTAGATTTTTAAGTATAGAAAGAAATTTGGATGGTCAAAGCAAGCTTGAAGACATAGCAAAAATGACGATTATGGGTATTTTGATAGCGGTACTGTAACAAATGAGAACATAAGTTGCTGCTAACATGTTATCACTTAGGTGCTTAGCAGCACAAACATTACACTTAAGGCACTGTTGCAAACACTTGGAACAAAACACAACTGATTGTTGAATTCAAGCACAAATGAACTCTACTCAATTCAATTGTCTACTACCTACTGAATTGTCTGCCAGGCACTAACCAATTCCTTATATAGCTCTAATGCAAAGCAAACATTTTATAAAAGGTATCTCTTGAAACAACCAGAGTGAATCCTCTGGAACAGGGAAGCTGTATACAATGGCTATTATTTCAAGTTGCATCATTGCTGAGATAGCTTAATGGGTGTGTGCTAGCCACAGTGGCTGGTAGGTAATTTCATACTGCTGTAGTGAGGAAATAAATTCAGGCCCCATGGAATATCAAGAGACTTGGAACAAGATGTTCAAAATACTGAATGGTTTAGAAGAAAGGTTATTTGTAAAACAAGATAGTAATGTTTAATAAGGACATGGAAAAATGAAAGGAAGAAAGTCATGACTAGGGCTCGGAAGTTCATGCCCTAAAAAACACTGAAATATGCATGCAAATATGCTCTTAAAAACTTCAAAATATGCCAAGAAATGTGTACTATTTCATTAGAACAGTTCATGTCCCTTTGCAGTAGACGAGTTAGTGTAAATAATAAAGTTACCTTATTCCTTAGAGTTTGAAGCAGAAGTGGTTCCGTTGCTAGTATTAACTGCTAAATTGCAGTTCACAACCAACACTACACAAATTTTCAACCGTAAAACGTCGTCTATTGTCTGGCAAAACACTTTTGTAACGTGAAAAACTTCTTTACACGTCACAAGATGTTATAGGGGCATATTTAAATGATGTTAACTGCTTCACAGAGAGAGTCAAGTCTCTTGGTGTGACAGATGGTTTTCTTTTGAGGATGTCTCGAATATCACACATCTGTTTGTAACCAGAATATTTTGAAAATACATAATTCACTTTCTCTTTCACTTTTTGTCCTATGCTACCAGGAACTGAACTTAGATCACATATTGTTTTTTCAAGTACAGTAAGTGATTCATGCAAAGGAAATCCTACAGCTTCCAATGCCGTTATGGCTGTTGGTAAGAAAGAAAAATGGGCAGATATGAAACTAAGATCCTTCTTTAACCCAGTGCCTGACAGAATATTTTGCACAGTTTGTATTGATGAAGCATCGTTTTGAGTCCAATGAATTAATAACCTCTTTGATTATTTCTATATGCTCAGCATAATATAAAACTGCATCGACCCATGTTTCTCATCGAGTTAACACCGGTGCAGGAGGAAGTCTGATATTAGGTGCTGTTGATCTAAACAACTTAACTCTTTTAGGAGATTTAACAAAAATTCTCTTTGTACTGGACACAAATCTATCTACCAGTGGGAAAGAATCGCGTATTGTCTCAGAAATTCGATGAAGAGCGTGTGCCTAACAAGTTATATGAATTAAGTTAGGAAAAATACCTTTCAGAGTTTTTCCTGATTTTACCATATAAGGTAACAAATAAAAGCAACCAGTTGTATTCAATTCCACATGGGCATTGTAATTTCAAAGAGTCAATCACAAACTGTGTCACAGTTACATTGTCAGTGGCCGACAATTTGCACATATTAAGGAGATAAGCTGTAGTCTTTTGTTCAATATTTAAGACACCCACGATTATATTAGCAATAGAACGGCGTTCAGAATCAGAGGTTTCATCATCAGACAACCACACAAACTGATCCACTAAATTTTGTATATTTGACACTACGTTATTGTAACAATGCCCTACATAAGTCTTACGCAGTGTACTTTCTTCAGGCACATGTTGTTGAATACACTTGGCAAGAAAGTTTTTAAATATCGGATTATTAATTTTGAACAACGGAGTATCAGCAGCTAAAAATGCTTGGCACAAGTCATTGTTTTAGAACAGGTTATTTGTTTGCGAGTTTTCTGATTAAATTCTCCTTATGTTTTGCTGTGTTTATGTGCTGAACAATTTGAAATCTTTTCTCACTTCCTATATTTTTGTCACACGCTCCACAAAACAGTGCTCTATTATGTGTAGATATTAAATCACCCGAAAACTTTCTGTAAATTAATTAATCTAGCACTGTAAGTTGGTTTTATTTTCGGCATTTGAAGAGCTTTTTAACATTTATACGCCTAATTTAATTTGGAGGGAACCAGTTCACAACGCTGTTATGTTTGAAGACCACGCAGAGGCAAGCGTTTTATATAATTGTGCTGCTTAAACCGTTGACCTGCAGTTTATCTTTGTTAATATAAACCTCTCAGATAACGCACTGATTATTCTCTACGCACAAACATATAATGAAAGGATGGAAACAGGGGATTCACTACATAACAACATGACTCAGCGTTGCTTCTCGCCACCTGGCGAGTTACATCATCATATGCAACACTACCAATATGAAAAAATATTATCCAGGTGGAAAAAAACCATAAAAATCATTAAAATATGCTATATAGAGGCTATAGCATTGAAATAATATGCATTTATCAAAATCAAGAAAATATGCAGTTATATGCACCATAAAATCATGTCCAAATAACTTAAAATTCCATAATTTGTGCACATAATGTAAAAGCATACATTTTTAACCCCTATGAAAAAACATGCAAATGCATGAACTTCCTAGCCCTAGTCATGACTGTGATTGGGAAGGAAGCAGAAAAATGCATAAGAAAAGTAGAGACAGAAGAGAAGTTGTAGCTTCAACCTAGTATTTTCTAGAGATAAAGATGGTGAATTTGGCCCAACCAAATCCTGTTTGTATAAGAATGATCCTGGTAGTATAAGAATAATGTAACCAACTTTGTGAAAAGTGGCAAAAACCTGGTTGCTAAAAAAACGACTTAAAATGGTTATAACATGTAAATAAAATGTGCTGTCAAATAAAAATGTATAAAAATGCAGGAAAAATGACCCTTAAAAGTGGTTTAATTTCACTCAAAATGTTACAAGCCACTTAATTTTTCATATAGCATCATTAGAAAAAGGATGCAATGTCATCAGATTCTGGTCATGTGACTAATGCCTTCTTTTACTGCAGTGTATCTTGTGCTATCTAATGGATTTGCATCCACATAAAAAAGAACTCATTCTTCATGAACAGTGCTTCATACTTCTCTTGCTATCTAACCAAAACCACCTCTCAAATGAGCCATTCTCTCTCAAACATTGGTGAATTCATGAGAATTTTCATTGCCAAGTAACCACGTGTTGGATAACCTTTCTATATGAAACTCACAAGCTCTGATGCATTCCCATCTGCAAGACCATATGTGCAGTGTGTATTGATCTGTTCACTCAGAATGTACTTTCTTCTGCCATCTGTGCTCTACGACAAACCAAACAAAAAGCAATCAGTGGACAATTTAGTAATTCTCTAATAAATGTTTTTCAGGCCATGTTCACATGAACTGTTTTGATATTTGAGAGGGTGTACCCGAAATATTTACACCAATAAAGATACACCCTGTATGAAGCACTTTTACATTAGCAGGTCATATTCAATGAGACGAATGAAACTGGCATCTCTGTGCTATAATTAGGCATCTGTGGTTCTGAATTTGTGCTGCCCATCATCAAAATGGAGTCTAAATGTTCATCACTCATTGCAGACCTATAATTGGTTTTGACATAAAATCATTCAAATCATATTTTGGTTTTGACATATTTCATTTTTGAAAATGTCTACCGATATGCTTTGATGCGAACACTGATATTAAACCTTTTGCAAAGTCTTTTGAACAAATGAGTCTTTTACTCAGCATATTGTCGTAAAAATCAACCCAATGAAATTCTTGTATTTGTTCTTCAGTAGGTCATTGCCCTGCATATCAATTTAAGCACATCATTTGATATATGTTCAAAAGTTGTGAACTTTTTTCACTTACTTTTTATGTATATTTTTTTAAGTTTGTAGGCAGATCAAACAAAAGCAACTTGTGGACTGATTTTGGCTGCTGGGCGTAATTTGGCATACCGTGACCTTGTAACACAGTTTTCCAGTTGAATAGTTAGCTGGCCTGGTACAAAGCAAACATGTGTTGCTTATACTGTCTATAACTGGGGTGAATATGTGGCAGCTTTAAAATCAGTAAATAGTTAATATGTAACCCCACTTCTACAAGAGATATCGTAGAGCAGTTGTCTCTTGCTAACCCATTACACCCAACTTTTTTTTTCCCAAAAAAAATTAGTAAAAAAAAAGCATAAAATGTATTGGTTCAGTATATAGTATGTCAACAAAATCTTTTGTTTTCCTTTTTATTTACCCAGTGTCCCAAAGTCACATGGTCTATAAATAGACAGCTGGGCATTGGGTATCAAAACATACTATAATGATGAATGAATATGTTTCTGTCAAGATCGCATATTTTATGATTAAACTTTATTTCTTAAAGCTATTACAGACCATTTAAAGCCAAATCCATATTAACTGACACATTTGGAGTGGTAAAGGTCAACTGTGGAAAGGTTCAAAACACCTGTGGTAGATCGTTATGCCACATTTTTTGCAGAATTTTAAGTGGTGTGCAATTCTTCATACTTGTTTTCATTTCTTTCCCTTTTTCATTTTGTGGAATTTTTGTGTACTTGAAAGCATTTTTTTTTTTATCTTGGTCGGTTGTGAAGTTTTCTTTTCTTGGTTGACTTTTCAAGCCTAGATTCATTTCCTCTGTCATTCTTTTCAGAGGCAGTGAAATGTACTTCAACTGGGCTGGGAACATGATTCACATTACTATAATACCTGTAGTGCTTCATCTTCATCAGTCAGATTGTATGGATCTGGAGGAAGAAGAATTCCCCCCTCCCCTCCCCTATGTTGTTGTAGTGTTTAACGCCCGCTTTTACTACTACGGCACCGCAGGCGGTGACACTGATGATACATGAAGATGGAGCCCCGGTGGAATGAAATGGCGGGGGAAACCGGAGTACCCGGAGAAAACCCGCCCTGACGCCGCTTCGTCCACCACGAATACCACATGCGGGTCCCTGGGATCGAACCCGGGCCGCCTAGGTGGTAGGCGAGCGCGCTAACCGCTCGGCCACGGCGCCGCCTCCCCTACCCTACAACTGTATCTCAATCATCATGAGTTTCATTGAAAATGTTATCGTCACTTACAATATCCAGCATAATTCCTTTGAATATGATGTCATAATTGTTACACGCAATATCTCTGAATGTAATCTAAAAAGAAATAACTATAAGACAAATGTACTTCAGGAATTCATTTAGTTACATGTTATCCTCACTTCAAAGAACAGAATATAGAATATTTTTGAACACCAGTTCCCTCTGTTTCAAACAGAAAAACTGTAGAAGACATAACACACATGGCTTGCATACTATTACAGAAGTGACAACGTTGATAGCTGTTGCGTGAAGTATGGGTTTCCTTGTGCTGACGTGAGATAATACTTATGCCCAGCAATCTATAGATAGATCTTGTTTTAGGCTCATATTTTCAGCATATCAACTGCTTACAGCGGCACATTCTTTATGTGATGCAATTATATGAACCTTTATCGACAGTTTATTGTATTTCAGAAAGCTGTGAGGTAAATGTAACAAGGAAAAAAAAAATGCTTTCACAGGCACTGCAGTCATTTGCACCTTATTATTGTACATTAATAAACTGCACAATATTCTACTGTTTAAGAGACAATAACGTGTTCACATAAAATATCTGTAGCGTTCTATAAATAGACCACTGTGCATTAATGGGTTAATATGGATAACAATAGTGCCATCAAATTAATCAATTATCAGCAGTTTTACAGACAAAATGCACAAATCCCAAGTTTCACTACATCTGGTCTGGGACTTAACTAGTTTTACGACAATTTAGAAAATGGATGTTTTTTCGTGTGGTGTGTGCTTATCTTTGGGGAGTTATGACATCAAACCAAAAGATACTTCATTCCTCTGTGAATGGGCATTTCTGTTTAGTTTACATAAAAACCATGCTTCATAGTGTTTTGTTTGTACTATGAGGTTACCATGTACATCAAATTTTTTATTAATAAATAAATAGTTCTTTGAAGTTGATTGACCAATTTTCCACTTCCATTAAGTATTTGTAGTGATTTAATTTAAAAGGTGAGTTAATTAATAACACTGAACAACACTTACAACATATTTTTCCGGGACGCGTTTCGAAGGTTAACTTTCCTCCATTATCAACCGGACAATAACTGGGTTTCCATGGTGTTTTATGGTGCAGATGGTGATGCTTCTTCTGGTGTTTCTTCTGGTGGCGGTTCAATGAACTTACTGAAAATGTTTCTCTGAGGAATGTCGAAATTAAATACTCTGTTTCTATTTTTTAAAATAAAGATTTGTTCCCATGTGGACAGTTCTTGTTTTCCGGTTATGTGTTTGAGAAGTTTCGGTTCTAGCTTTATGTCATGATTTTTTGTCCAAAAGTGAAATGCAACTGCTGATTTTTCTAATTGTTTACTCTTAATGTTTCTAACGTGTTCCTTGGATCTGATTTCTAAATTTCTTTTGGTTTTTCCTATGTATATTTCATTACAATCACTGCATTCAATTTGGTATATGCCAGATTTTTTGTTAGGTGGAATAGCATCTTTGATGTTTGAAAGTAGTAGGTTTTTTTATGGAGTAATGGTTTACTGCTGCTAGCTGAATGTTGTATTCCTTGAACACCTTTTTAAATTTATCAAAGGCCCATGGATGATATGTGAATTTTTTGAATATCATTTTTGTTTTTGCTGCTGTGAGAGTTGTAGTTTCTTTTAATAGTTTTTTCTTTTCTGCTTGTTTTACCTTTTTATCTACTAATTCTTTGGGGAAGCCGTTTTTTTGTGCTATTTCAATTATTTTGTAATATTCTGTTTTATATTATATGTTGTTTTCTAGTGCCTTGCATCTGGCAATGAAGCCATTAGCATTTGTGCTTTCCAATACTTTTTATATTATATTATGTTTTATATTCTTCAGAATATTACAAAATAATTGAAATAGCACAAAAAAACGGCTTCCCCAAAGAATTAGTAGATAAAAAGGTAATACAAGCAGAAAAGAAAAAATTATTAAAAGAAACTACAACTCTCACAGCAGCAAAAACAAAAATGATATTCAAAAAATTCACATATCATCCATGGGCCTTTGATAAATTTAAAAAGGTGTTCAAGGAATACAACATTCAGCTAGCAGCAGTAAACCATTACTCCATAAAAAACCTACTACTTTCAAACATCAAAGATGCTATTCCACCTAACAAGAAATCTGGCATATACCAAATTGAATGCAGTGATTGTAATGAAATATACAAAGGAAAAACCAAAAGAAATTTAGAAATCAGATCCAAGGAACACGTTAGAAACATTAAGAGTAAACAATTAGAAAAATCAGCAGTTGCATTTCACTTTTGGACAAAAAATCATGACATAAAGCTAGAACCAAAACTTCTCAAACACATAACCGGAAAACAAGAACTGCCCACATGGGAACAAATCTTTATTTTAAAAAATAGAAACAGAGTATTTAATTTCGACATTCCTCAGAGAGACATTTTCAGTAAGTTCATTGAACCGCCACCAGAAGAAGCATCACCATCTGCACCATGAAACACTATGGAAACCCAGTTATTGTCCGGTTGATAATGGAGGAAAGTTAACCTTCGAAACGTGTCCCGGAAAAATATGTTGTAAGTGTTGTTCAGTGTTATTAATTAACTCACCTTTTAAATTAAATTAATTACAGCAACACTGTTTTCAAACTTCTATGAAAGGAAGATATTTGTAGCGATTCTTGACTTTTTTGTAAAGGGTAGTAAATTGAAAGGTAAACACAATTACCCATGGTATTTTAATTTCCCATATTCAATATTTATCTTGTGAAATGTTGTAGTGTTGAATAGTTTTTGCAAAATTGATCTAAATTTGTAATGAAATAATAAGTTAAAATGTTTGCTTAAAAAATGCACTTGTGCTAAAATTGTTTTGAAGTATAGCACTGGCTTGTAAGTCCTAGGGGGTGTGTAAGTCCTACATATGGGAAGGATAATCAGAGAAAGAAAGAAAGAAAGAAAGAATAAAAACTGAGATTAAAGACCATGATTCAGTCTGTACATTTTACTCATTCTTCATTCACCAGTCAGTTATGAACTCAAAACTTCAACATATTTTTGTTTAAATGGAAATAACCTTTGGAATCTGTTGAAACAAAAAGTAAAAATAAACATTACAGTATTAAGAAATGCACAACTTTGTGAGTTCCAAATATGAAACAGTTTGGACCTTGTAAATTATGCTTTCCATCTTCGGCATCTAATTTACATAAGTGCAGGGCTTGCCCATGAGCCACAATGCATGTTGAGCCTGATATGACCAAGGCAATAAGTGAATGGCATCTCGTAATATTTTGTGCTGTTTTCCACAAATCGTGTATTACTGCCTTATACAAATTATATGGGGCAATTTATGAATTTGGGAAGTAGGGCCCACCACTGTAGAGGCCCCAGAATTTAACTAAGGCCCATATTAGCATTTGATTTTAATGTGCATGGATGGATGACGGATTGGTGTGTGTGGGTGGGTGGGTGTGGGTGTGTGTCACTGTGCTACATGATTAGAGTATTAATGACTTACACAAGTAAAGAAACAATTAGGGCAGCATACTCTGCACATGTTCACTCATTATTGAGATATGTCATAGTCTTCTAGGGTAAGTCTCCACTGAGTAAGGCAATCGTAGTTGCACAGAAGGAAATTATTGGAACCATGAAAGGCGCTAGCCCAAAATCATCCTAATCATCCATTAGAAAATTAGGTATCCCTCCTTTTCCCTACATTTATATTCATGTAACAATTTTTTATACTTAAGAACATTACACCATTGATACACCACTTGCAATGAATAATACAGTACATAAACATAACACCTGAAAAAATACACATCTGCATGTAACCAATCACATTACCTCACTCTATCAGAGACACTTGGGAATTAAATTGTCTAATAATCTGCCTATCTGCATCAAAGAAATAAAACCAGTAAATAATTTCAAATCATGTCTCAAGGCACATCTAATTAAACACTGCTTTTATTCCATTGAGGATTATCTCAAATATAGGTGTTAGCCATAAAGCTTTGATTGGAAATGTATGTATGTTTTTATCTCAAATTTTGTAATGCTAATCTTGACATGTCACCAATTTACGACCACTAGCTCAACAATGTAACTATTATGTGACAAATAAATAAAAACTGTGTAAATCTTGGAGACAGTGCTACAGATACTTTGGCAAAGATTAAACAGATGCTTGAGGAACAAAGCCTTAAATGCATGTTTTGAGTGGCACGCAGCCCTAAGCTGGCTGTACATCCCTGCAAGATAACAGCACCGTCTGTTATGCAACATACAAAATTATTGTTCAAGTTTAACAACTTGTTCACGAATATGGATATTGGACCTTGGTGATGAAGTGCTAATTGGTTATGAGACAGAATTAGGCATGCATTTTGTTGGCACAAAGTTTGTGTCTAGGATCTTGTCTGCTGTAAGAAGATCCAACATATTTGAAGTTTGCAGGGAGCTTTGTCAGGGCACATCTGATGTCCAACCTTCTTGTCCAGGGTCATCACAGACATGAAGCTTGGAATTAGATATACCTTGAGACAAAACATTCCTCATCTTCACCAAGACCAAAAAAAGGTGTGATAAGTGAAGAGCAAAGCCAAGAGCATGCTCCTCGTTTTATTTAACACCAAGGGAATGGTGCACAAAGAATTTATTCCACGAACAGCCAATTCAAGTCCCACTGTGATGTTTAATATTAGCTCTGTAAAAATGTGTTTGGATATCAGGTTGAACTTTGGCGACAAAGGAACTGGCTGTTGCCTCATGACAGTGTACCCTATCATACTTCCTTGTTCACCAGGGGCTTTTAAGGTATGAGGACATTTTTTTTCAAGGTCGATAGGTTGGGGAAACCAAAACCACAGTGAAAATCAGTTGAAGCTTTGTGCAGATGTGTTGTCAGTGTGTATGGTTTTGCGATCCATCAGACCTCATATAAAAAGGAAGTTCCCATTCATTGTACTCATGTGATTTGGCACCTTGCTACATTGCTGTACACTATTTGCTTTATTGAGTAAATCCAAGAAGAAATGTTGACTGCTGAACACCCTCACAGAACAAGACTTCCAGGATACGTTTGGAAAATGGCAAAAATGGGCGGACCCATGTGTATGTGCAAAAGGAGACTACTTCAAGAGTGACCGCGGTGATTAGGGCCAAGAAACTTTTTGACCAGATATCAACACTAGTTCCAAATATTTTTAATACCACATGTAAATTGATGTAAAAGAAGTATTGCAGTGCCCTTTCGCATAGGATGTACAGTGCTTTGTTTTGAGGCTTCCATTAATAACTTTTATGGTTTTATTTTTGGCTATAGCAATGAACTAAATATGCAAGATTATAAAAGCAACCTTTTGTTTTTTCCAAGTATACCTTTCATATTTTGCTAATCAGTCTATTGTTACTGCAGGGTTGCAGCTATCTAAAGAAGTGACCAAAGTCTCTGGCCCCAAGCTTGTCGACTTCAAAAGGGTGCTGCATGAAGATCCTACATTTGTGGCAAAGGTAAAGGCCCTCAAAGAAGAAGTAGAAATGTTTGCAAAAAAATTTCCTCTTCCAGGTTTTCCTAATTACTGAAGCAGTCTATATGTGTATTTGCTTTGTTGAACTATAGATTATGTATTTTAATGGTTTACAGAGCACTGAAAATAACACATGTGATAATTACATTACTAAATATGACGCACAATATTGTTACATTGAACATTATTCATTTTTTATTTTCATAACCTTTCTGTTCTAAAAAATAGCTTCTGTTGGTTATAAAAGAAGGATTTTCTTCAAAGCTGCTGGTTCAGAATTTTATTTCGTAGCAAGCTTTAAAAATATGTTAGCCAGTTTGCCATTGAATAGTTTGCCTTAAAGTATAGGCACTAGGTTATCTATAGACTGTACACACCAAACTTCAGACAAATGGCTGTAATGTAAATTTAAGAAATTGTTATATAAGATAAATAAATGCATTAACCTCTCAAAAGGAATAAGCCCCTCTCAAGTATGCCTTACCCTTCTGGCTAGAAAAATAAAGCCTATCTTTGTGCTCTGTGACACATAAGAACCAAGCTGAATGAAGAGTAACTGGCTGGTGAATTTTATATGCTCTTGAATGAGTTTCAATGAAATCAAAGTTATATGAGAAAGGATCATAGTATTAGCTACAAAAGCTGATTTTTAGTTTGTTGGTGTGTTTTTCTGAAATGTGTAGCATGTTTATAAAGTTCATCTGGTTATTTTATTAAAATCCAGATCATAAATAATATTTAAACAAAACTTATAAAGCTACCCAGACAAGAATTTGAATATATTACTCTTACATGCTGTTACATCTGTATCACTATATTAATATAAACAGATTATTTCAATTTAATTTAAAAGGTGAGTTAATTAATAACACTGAACAACACTCACAACATATTCTTCTGGGACGCGTTTCGAAGGTTAACTTTCCTCCATTATCAACCGGACAATCACTGGGTTTCCATGGTGTTTGATGGTGCAGATGGTGAATGCTTCTTCTGGTGTTTCTTCTGGTGGCGGTTCAAGGAACTTACTGAAAATGTCTCTGAGAAAATGTTAACCTTCGTAACGCGTCCCGGAAGAATATGTTGTGAGTGTTCTTCAGTGTTATTAATTAACTCACCTTTTAAATTAAATTAATTACAACAACACTGTTTTCAAACTTCTATGAAAGGAAGATAGATTATTTCAGACCTGCAGAATAATGAACTTTTTATCTGAACCTATTTTTGCTGAATGAAAAAGCATAGTTTTACACAGTATAAAATTGTTTCTGATGGATATTAACTTTCATGCTGCAGATTACTCCTATATTGTGGGAACAAGAGTGTTTTGTAATGGTTATTATTTTCTTAAACATATATTTTGGCATATTTAATTTTGTATTGTTTAAATGCTATAAAGTTTACCATTATTCATGTCTTGTTCGCTTACCATATACAGTTGAACTTGATTTATGCATATATCAAGGGGAAGATCAAAGATTACTTATAACTCAGAATTACTTACAACTGAGATTTTGATAGTGAATATATTTCTTTTTTTTAAAAAAGCAATACAACGGACCTACATGTGTAAAATTTTACAAACAACAAAGATATGTATGAATAAAACATTATTTTGAACTTGGTTCTCCTTTAAAGAAATCAGTATCATGCATTAAGTTATTTACTTATTTTGTTACTGATGACTATGTAGCATGGTATAAATAGTTCCTAAATCTGAGCAATTTTGATTTTGGTTTTGTGTGGCTTAATTTTCACCTCTTGTATGAATTTTACTTTGTGATCTATGTGTACCATTTCCTTTTTCTGTTCCCCATGACTGATTCAAAGCAACGGAGAACTGAAAGACAAAACTGCTGTTGAACAGTAAACACCAGATACCAGAAATGTTTGTTTAGTTCTCATTTATTGCTACGACATCGTGCCAAAAGCCACCCTCTCAGGTTGGGTCTTTTTGTCAACAGAGATAAGGAAAATACACCTCGAGTTTCTTTTAAGATAACATATGCCGTATGCTCCTTATAATTACATAAAATTCAGTTGTATTTCACTGAAATTTAATACATATAACAATGAATTACGTATAAATGTATTACATATAAATAAGGTTTTATTAACACATTCTAGATTACATTTTGCTGGGACCTACAGAAATGTATGTATAAATGCAAATTACTGAGAACTGGGTTACGTATAAAGCAGGTTCAACTGTATAGTGCAATTTCACACTATGATGACAGCAGAAGCTACACACACACATATATATTAAGGTTACAAAGATAACATAGTTTTACTGAAGACATGATTATTGGTACTACCATAGAAGTATTGTTACAGAAATGATACCCTTTTACAAATTGTTGGAGGCTGGATCTGATATGTTTCAAGAATTGAATGTGTAGATATGTTTGTTCTAATATTCCAAACAAATAATGGAGATGGTAATTTGGGAGCCGAGGGCAATAATAAACGAAAGTACTGCTTTCAGTTCAGGTAACTGAACAGTAAACTGAAGGTAACAAACCTTTTAAATTTCAAGAATATTCATATCATATTAGGATCTGAGAAGAAAATTGGGATATTGTTATATGTACCTTCTCAGACGTACACTGCAAGTTTTGGACAAACTACATCCTTGCTAATAAATACTTGATACTTGTTCTTCCACATGTAAGGCAGTCAATTGTAAAATTGATATCATTATCTTACTTCTCTAAGCCTGTTTTATAAGTTTTAGAAGTAAGTTATGTGAGAACTTCCATTCAGTGAAGCTATTAGGATTCTTGAATTTAAAATGTATAGTTAATACTAGTTAAATGGTATTAAATTGAACAAACTATTTCATCAAATTTGATAGAAGTGGAAAATATCAGTGATGGATTAACATGTGCCTTCATTCTATGTTTTACATTTCAAATTAATAGTTTTAAAAATTATACTTTTATGCTGGAAAATAGACTTCTGCAATTTGTCTCGGTCAACCATGAAAGTGGCAATGATAAAAACAAACTATTTTTAATCTTAAGGGAGCTGTTCATTTGCTACTTATTGGGATTAGTATAAAAAATTAAGAAAATCAGATTTTTAGAGGTAAGTTAATGATATTCACTTTTCAATAGTTTTATACTTTGTTATTGTGTAAATAAAAATCCTAGAAATATATGTAATTTTGTTGCTCAAAAATGTTTGAATTATGTTTCAATAATTTCAATTTATATTCATCTTGTAAAATACTCCACATTTTTGTATTTTTTCTAGATTATAAAAAGAAATTGTCATCTTATTTATCTTTCGTGTTCCTAAACCTGAAATTCCTGAACATTGTCACATATTGCTTCTTCATAAGGTTTGCAGCAGTTCTTTTATGTGAGTGTTTCTGCTGGGTGATGTGGTGTAATGTAAACAACAATTTTTAAATGAATAATTTGAATTAATTGATAATTATTGAATACAAAGAACTACCATCCATAATTACACATATTTACATTTATACACACAGATACACACATGCACTCATTCCTGGGCATACCACACTGCACCAAATCACCCCCCCCCCCCCCCCACACACACACACACACACACACACGCACGCACGCACGCACGCACACACACACACACACACACACACACACACACACACACACACACACACACACACACACCACATCCCACACACCAGAAAGATGCATCCCAGCACATTCACTGCACTATGTACACTTCACTTCGCTATGTACAGTTTTCCTGTGCGGCCAGGTTGAAAATCCTATGGCATTCCCGAGGAACAGGCCTCTATCGTAGCAAGTGTATGGCCTAGGGTCTGGGTTGCATGGGCGCGCATTAGTCACTGAGCTGTGCCACGTTTAGAACATTTTAATTCTGGCATGTTTACGGTGCTTCGGCTCATCTTTGCTAATGTTGGCACTTTTATTAATTGCGCTAGAATTCTTTCTGAATTGAAACATTCACTATAAAAGAAAGTCTCTCTTCTGACATTGCATTCCTCATGTATGCTTTTATACACTTCAGACAAGAAAAGCTTTCTTCCACGCATGGTGTAGTAGAAGAGATTGACAGAATAAGGGAGAACAGTAATAAGTATCTGTAAAGATGTCGTTATCCACATTAAGCATTTCTAAGATTGTTCTGGTGGGAATGTTTCTGTACTTCTCATTGGCATGTACAATAGAAAGTTCATTTCTTAAGTGTGTCTTAGGGAATACAGGACCAAAGAAATTTTGCAAGTTTTCAAGTGTACTTGAAGGAAAACATGCATGGTATTCTTCAATTTTTGTAGTATCGACCAGGCACAATCATGAAATCTCATTTATTTCCATCAAAACGTTATCCAGAATTTCGTAATACAAGGCTCGACAGGTTCTAACACGCCCATCCCCAGAAGGGAACTGTACTCTTGTGAGAGGTGCATACCCACCATTTGGCTGACTTTTTCTAACATAATTGAAAAATACTGTTCATTCCTCTTGTTTCTTAGCATTTCACAAGTGGTCCTTATTTTTGATTAGCAATAATTTACATCCAGTGCCCTCTTCTGCAAAGCATCGAACAATGTATCTGTCAAATAAAATGTCATGAAATACTACTGCCAGAAATGCAAATTCAGAATTGTTGTTGTTCAGAAAACCTCTGGCAAGCAGAATGGAATTATCATCATTCTTCACAGAAAAGTATGGCTTCGAAAACCTCTTTCAACTTTTCCTAATCATCCACAGTTACGTGCAACAATTTTGAGTTGGAGCTCCAGCGGACATGTGTCACAGTTGGAATGTGTGGTCCCGATACAGAAGTAATTGCATAGATTCTCTTTGCTATGTGATGGGAAAAGGTAGGAGTTCCAGTAATCAAAGAAAAAAGTATACGACACTTGTATCTTTTTGCAACTTTGTTGCAAGAATAGATTTAGACGATCTGCAAAACAGTATACAAATACAGCAAAAGGAACTTTCCTTAATTTATTTCTGGAATCCGTTTAAATAGCCAGACATCGCACTTGCACCATGATAACACTGCCCTACAAATTTATGCTTGTAGGCAAACGGTTCCAAGATGTCCGATAAAATAAGCAGAGTTTCTGATGTTCTGTCAACACTTACATTGTAGAAACCTAAGAAACACTCCACAACAGATCCTTCAACATTAACATGTTTCACTATCACAGAACATTGAGACACCTGTGTAATGTCTGTTGTATCAACTACCTGGACAGAAACAAAATCTAGTTTCCAATTCAGTGTTTACAAATGCATTGACGTATTCCTAAATGCAATCCAATAGTTCATTTTGTATACTTTTTGATTCACCACTGAATACACTTTTTATCTTGCAATATTCATCCTGTATTTCTATAGGACTCCTAGATACCAGCTACGTCAGCAGTTCCTTAAACTTTCCATGATTAATGTTGTTTCATCGTGACCGCAGAATGCTAATTCTTGCTTGCTTAAATAGAGTACTGCATCAATCACTAACTGCAGGAAAAGGTTGTTCAGACGTTACATTTTCATTGAACTGCATGGAATACAGTCTAGCATTCTCCTTTAGTGCATCTGAAATTGTATTTTGATTATTTATTTATGCCAACAAACTTGCTGTTGGTGTTTTTAAACACACATGCCATGTGTGAGCATTTTGATTTCTTTCAAAAGTTTTCAAATTAACCTGGCATTTTAAATGTTCTGCCAAATCCGAATGTTTGTGCAATGAACATGTTGTGTTCAACAAAGCAGCAAATCCTTCTCTTTTCCAAAGTTGCTTTAATTGCAAGAAAGCAAGCATGGCCAAGAAAACAATTTCTGCAGAGTTGGGGAGGAGCTGCTCCTGTACCTCATCACCCAGATTTGAACCCAACTGAACTAATATGGAATTCAATTAAAGGACATGCTGCCAAGAAAAACTATAAAATTTTCTTTGAACAAAGCAATGCAGCTTGTAGAAGAGAAGTGCAAGATCATCACATCTGAGAAGTGGGTTTCAAACTTGTCAACATGTGCAAGAAATTGAAAACAATTACATGGCACTAGTATCTTTCATTGATGCAGCATCCGAGCAGATTATTGTTAACTTGGAAGAAGTGATGTCGACTATGAGGACAAAGATGGTGGTGCAATGAGCTGGATTGAGGAGCTGTAGAAACATGCCGTGAGTGCAGGAATATTGCTTATTGTTTGGTTATGACTCCAGAATCCAAAATGGCAAGTAAGGAGTGGTGACAGAAGGATGAAGCCTGCCCAGTGAAGGCAAAAAATGCCACTCAGCCGGAAAAGTCCTCACGCCTTTGTTTTTCGACTGCAGAAGAGTTTTGCTGGTTGATTCTCTTCATGATCGACGTACAGTAACTGCAGCTTACTATTGCCAATTGTTAAGGTCTGTAAAAGCTGCCTACCAAAGTAAAAGACGTATGCCCATCAGAGATGTCATCCTTCTCCAAGACAACGCTACGCCTCACACAGCCAATTTGACAATCTACACAATGGCGGACATGCACTGGGAAACCCTTGAACACCCTCCCTATAGTCCAGACTTGTCTCCCCCTCCCCCCAGACTATTTTTTGTTTGCACCCATGAAAGAATCACTTGGAGGGAAACATTTCGAAAACAACGTCGAGGAGCATGTTTGCAATTGGTTAGTGACGTGTCCCCAAACTCTTTTTGTAGAAGGAATGTTCAAGCTTCCAAAAGGCAAAAATGTGTACAGTGTGAAGGAGGCTATGTAAGGAAATGTTGATGTCACTTGTGTATATATTTAATCAATAAACATTTTAAACAAAATTATCGCTTATATTTTAATCACCCTCGTATAAAATACAACAGTGTCCTGTTATTTCTTACGGATGCCGCTCCATACATTGTAAAAGCAGCAAATGCATTATAAGTTCTCTATCCCAAACTAGTACATTTGACCAGCTTAGCCCATGTGGTACACCATGTAACAGAGACGGATCACAGTATCCAGATCAGCAAAATCAATGTCAGGAAAATTTTCATTAAAGCACATGCTAAAGTTTCAATTTTCAGGGAATTGGCTCCAAAGATAGCATTACCTCCTCAGCCTATAACACGGTGTGGTTCATCGTTTAAGGCTTCATGTTACTGTGCTAAATATTAATGATTTGAAAAGAATAGTAGACAGATCCAGAAGCTGTAGCTTCTATAAAGATAGCTCGAGTGCTTCAACTCGGTTGCTATAGAAAATAAACTGCAGTACATATGTAGCTGCTTTCCAGTGCTACCAGAAATCACAAAGGAACTGCAGACAAGGAATAATTCATTACGATACTGTCCTTATTGAATTGGGTATTACAAGCACTGACCTTCGAGATGTGTGGAGTTGCAAAAATTGCTTTGGATAAGTTGAATGCAGTTCTTGGTAAAAATACAGGTTATAAAACAATTTGTGAAATTACAAAACAGCTGGCCGGGTAATGTGTGAAGTACAAGAACTCACCAAAGAAGAAACTTGGAGTTTCTCTCGTGCACCGGTGATATTTTGTGATGCAGAGATCTTTTTCACTCTACAAAGCCTTCTTTAATGACAAACGAAGTTTCACTGCATAGAACCTCAGGATAACATTTCTCGTCTATTACAACAGCAGTATTGGACAATAGGGTGAGTTGCTAATATAACGTATTCTTTCCTAAGATTTGAACAGTTATTATTAATTAATAATAATTAATAACTTTTAAATAATTAACAATATAATTAAATTGTGTACTTGTGAGAATAGTTATCAAGTATGCCATTTAAATTTTGCATATTATTTATGCATATTTTTCAAGTTTGTAGTGCATATTTTGGCATTTGTTTTTGCTTACACATCCGGGCTCTGATTATTACCATTATTATTTCTCTTATTGTCATAATAATAATTATTTTTATTAGTATGTTTAATAGCATTATTATGTGTATCATTATTATTGCTATTATTTTTGTAATTATCATTAGTAGGGCTAGGAAGTTCATGCATTTGCATGTTTTTTCATAGGGGTTAAAAATATATGCTTTTACATTATGTGCACGAATTATGGAATTTTCAGTTATTTGGACATGATTTTATGGTGCATATAACTGCATATTTTCTTGATTTTTGATAAATGCATAATATTTCAGTATTATGGCCCCTATGTTGCATATTTTAACGATTTTTATGCTTTTTTACTATTTTTTTTTCCATCTGGATAGTATTTTTCATATTGGTAGTATTGCACATGATGATGCAACTCGCGAGGTGGCAAGAACTAATGCTGAGTCATGTCATGCAGTGAATCCCCTATTTCCATTCTATGTGCTTAGAAAATAATCAGTGGGTTACCTGAGAGGTTTATATTAACAATGATAAAGTGCAGGTCAACGTTTTGAGCAGCACGATTATAGCAACGCTTGCCTGCCCACCAGTAGTTGTGTCGTGGTCTTCAAACATAAGTGTTGTGAACTGGTTCCCACCAAATTAAATTAAGCGTATAAAATATTAAAAAGTTCTTCAAATGCCGAAAATAAAACCAACTTTGAGTGCTAGATTATTTAATTTACAGAAAGAGTTTAGGACGATTTAATGTCTACAGATAATAGGGTACTGTTTTGTGTAGCATGTGAGAAAAATGTAGGGAGTGAGAAAATGTTTAAAATAGTTCAGCACATAAACACAGCAAAACATAAGGAGAATTTAATCAGAAAACTCGCAAACAAAGAACCTGTTCAAAAACAGCTAGTAGAGTGTTTAGGAAGTAGGGTTACTGAATTTTCCTATGAATTGTGCCAAGCATTTTTAGCTGCTGATATTCCCTTGTTCAAAATTAATAATCCGACATTTAAAAACTTTCTTGCCAAGTACACTCGACAACATGTGCCTGAAGAAAGTACACTGCGTAAGACTTATGTGGGACATTGTTACAATAACGTATTGTCAAATATACAAAATGAATTAGCGGATCAGTTTGTGTGGTTGTCTGCTGATGAAACCCCTGATTCTGAACGACGTTGTATTGCTAATATAATTGTGGGTGCTTTAAATAATGAACAAAAGACTGTACCTTATCTTCTTAATGTGTGCGAATTGTCGGCCACTGACAATGTAATTGTGACCCAGTTTGTGATGGACTCTTTGAAATTACTATGGCCATGTGGAATAAAATATGACCAGTTACTTTTATTTGTTAATGATGCAGGTCATTATATGGTAAAATCAGGACAAACTCTAATAGGTATTTTTCCTAACATAATCCATATAACTTGTTTGGCACATGCTCTTCATTGCACTTCTGAGACAATACATGATTCTTTCCCATTGGCAGATAGATTTGTGCCCAGTACAAAGAGAATTTTTGTTAAAAGAGTTAAGTTGTTTAGATCAACAGCACCTAATATCCGACTTCCTCCTGCACCAGTGTTAACTCGATGGGGAGCATGGGTCGATGCAGCTTTATATTATGCTGAGCACATAGAAATAGTTGAAGAGGTTGTTAATTCATTGGACTCGAAAGATGCTTCATCAATAGAAACTGTGCAAAACATTCTGTCAGGCACTGGGTTAAAAGAGGATCTTAGTTTTATATCTGCCCATGTTTCTTTCTTACCAACAGCTATTACGGCATTGGAAGCTGTAAGATCTCCTTTGCACGAATCACTTGCTGTCTTTGAAAAAACAATGTGATCTAAGTTTGGTATATGGTAGCATTGGTATTATACTTTGGGGTAATAGTAAATATATCACTAATATCCTACTATTGCAAAAGAAGACCATTCGAATAATATCGGATGCAGATAAATTGGCACATTGTAAGCCACTATTTGTACAACTAAGAATAATGACAGTAGTGAACTTGTATATCTATACAGTCCTCATTTATATAAAAAAGAATATATCTGATTTTCACTATAGACAGGATATCCATAACTATAACACAAGAAATACAAACCAAATTGATACAGCTTATAATAGACTGTCAAAATCACAAAATAGCTTTGAAGCATTAGGTATAAAAATGTATAACGCACTATCAAATGAGGTAACTCAACTGACGTATAATAGATTTGAACGTAGACTTTATGACAGATTATTAAACAATCCGTACTACTCTCTACAAGAATATTTTGAAAATTCAACTCAGCTGTAAATACCACTGTTATTGTAACTTATCTTTGAAATGTACATTGCCATTCAACAAATGGATATATCCATATACGCTCCATACTTGGCTCTATAAGACAACTGATTGTACTAAAAGTAATATATAGTAGGTCATAGTGAATATCGGTAGCATTATTTTTATAACTGATATTTGTAAATATGTATGTATATATAATTTTGCTAGAATCTATTTGTTATATATAACATGTAAACTACACTGACGTTGTCTATTGCTGTAACAGGCCTAATGACAATAAAATCTATTAATCTATTAGGAGAAAAAGTGAAAGAGAAAGTGAATTATGTAATTTCAAATATCTAGTTATAAACAGATGTGCGATATTCGGGACATCCCCGAAAGAAAACCATCTGCCACACCAAGAGACTTGACTCTCTGTGAAGCTAATATGCCCCGATAACTTCTTGTGACGTGGAGAGAAGTTTTTCACGTTACAAAAGTGTTTTGCGAGACAACAGACAATGCTTTACAGTTGAAAATTTGTTCAAAATGTTGGTTGTGAACTGCAATTTAGCAGTTAATACTAGCAGCGGGACCACTTCTGCTTCAACCTCTAAGGAATAAGGTAACTTTATTATTTATACTAACTCATCTTGTCTACTTCCAAGGGGCATGTTTTAATTAAATAGTGCATATTTCTAGGCATATTTTCAAGTTTTTAAGAGCATATTTGCATGCATATTTCAGTGTTTTTTAGGGCATGAACTTCCGAGTCCTAATCATTAGTATCCCCATTATTTTTATTAGTTCTATTATTATTGCTAGTTATTGTTATTTTTGTAGTCACTATTATCAGAATCATTATTATTAGTATCGTAATTATTCATTTTATTTTAATTAATTTTAGTATTATTTTCATTACACTAATATTTTTGTTATTATGGTGTATTATGCTATTATTTTCATGGTTATTATCAAATGCTACTGTTATGCTACTTCATTCATAGAATAAGGGTTCAAAATGATGCCTTATTGATAGATACAATGTTCCAACCATCCTCATCCATATGGAAGTTTCTGAGAACTGAGGGTGTGATAGTGCATATCCTGTAACGATCTTTTGAGGGGATTTATTTAAAACAATATTCTTGAGTGTCTCCAAAAGAAAAAATCTAATGGGGTTAGATGAGATGTTGACCAAGGTATTGGGCCACTTAGACCCATCAAGGGTACAACTAATTGAAAAGGACCTTTGCAGGTTCTTAATAATAAGTGGTGCACCATATTGTTTGAACCAGTGCCGCCATGGTACAGAAGCCTCATCAAGAAAATCCTGAAGCTCACGTTGCAGTAATTCCAGACACTGTGGTCCTCTAAGTCTGGCTGGGAGAAAGACACCACCGCCGCCGCCATCACCACCACTACTGCTACTAATAATAATGATAAACACACCAATAAGAATAAAATTAATATAATATAATTAAAATAATAAAATACAACAGTAACATTAATAAGAAACAAAGAAATGCCAATGAAACATTATGTGCCCTCATGTTTGCATGGATTTTGTTATGGCAATTTACAATTTGTAATGTTAGGCCATAGCAGGACATACAGGAATGCGTTTATTCCCTGGAAAATAGTCTTTAAGTGAGGTGGATAATATTCTAAGACTGTTCTTGCCTATTATTACACACTAGCCTGGCATCCCACTCACTTCTCTTACAAATAGAACAAAGTTCACGCATGCCACTGACTGGATTTACCCCCATGATTTCTGCAATTCTTTTAACGCACAAAGAGTTATCTACTTACCCCAATGCTGGCTGGAGTGGGCCACCTGGTATAGACTATGGTCTACAGGATCTTGAATATCCTGACATTTCATCAAGAGTTGAATCTATCATTTTCCCTGATGATTCAATATATTGCAATGTATAACCTGAACTCATTGGGTGGTATAAGTAAAAGCAAGCATTAGCTTATTTCTCACTATTCCAAGCAAGGGTTTGGTTTCGTATAAATAAAAATTTTCTTCTCAACCTCCTCGTGAGTTAAAGCTTGCTGTGACCACTGAGCTATTGCTCCCGAAGTGGTATAAATAAGAACATAGCTTGCTTGCAATTAGCAAGCCTTTTGTGACTATTTTTTGAGGTAGCTGTGTAGGTACCTCAACTTGCACAATCACAGTTATTCTTATTACCATGGCAGTGTTCATGATGGAGGTTCCTCAGCAGAAAATAAAAATGTATATATGATGCGGGGACTCTGATGTGAGCAAATACAAACAATTATACGGTTTTGAACATGAAAATGTAGACTGGCTTGCACATTTATGAGAGTTGTACGAAATACGAGGTATTTTAAACCCTTCCTTCAACTGTTGTTTTACTGCAGCTACTGCTAAATTTTTGTCTGTGAACTGTGCTTTTATTAAAATTAATGTCTTTATGTCCATCTCACAGACTACTTTCTTCAACCATGGTGATCAAAATGCCTGTTGCAACATGTAAAATCTCTTTTTAGAGGTATTTGCTGCTATATCAGCTCTCATGATGCAAGAATTTTTCTGAAGTGTTGTAATCTTGCCTGGTTATGATAAATAGAATGTGAGTGATGTTACAGTAATCTACTTTTATTACAGGAAGCCTGATGATAGAATCAAAACATACAAACGTGCACACGTATGAAGACCAGAATGCTTGTATAAATCAAAACCAAATTATACCTAAAGGGTTTCCTATAAAGTAAGCCTAATATGAAACTCTTCTACTAAGTAGGTATAGCTTTAATTCATGATGACACCTTTTAAAGTCTTGGAATTGCCTATTTTGATGTGACATAAATTTTAATCGCCCATTTGCAGAGGAGATCCCAAAACACAAGTAAAAGTAATCGATTTTAATTTAATTTAAAAGGTGAGTCAATAACACTAAACAACACTTACAGCATAATTTTCTGGAACGTGTTTCGAAGGTTAACTTTCCTCCATTATCAACCGGACAATAACTGGGTTTCCATGGTGTTTCATGGTGTGGATGGCAATGCTTCTTCTGATGTTTCTCCTGGTAATGGTTCAATGAACTTGCTGAAAATATCTTTCTAAAGAATGTTGAAATTAAATACTCTGTTTCTATTTTTTAAAATGAAGATTTGTTCCCATGTGGACAGTTCTTGTTTTCCGGTTATGTGTTTGAGAAGTTTCGGTTCTAGCTTTATGTCATGATTTTTTGTCCAAAATTAATTATAACAACACTGTTTTCAAACTTCTATGAAAGGAAGATAATAAAAAAGTAATCTACTTTCAGTATATCACTTGTGATAAACTCAGTATCATCAAATTAAGGGAACCAGAGTTTAAATTTAGAAAACGATAATTGCTATGTGTTGGAAGTTCAGACAAACCTCAATTACTATTACATTTACCCTTCCTCCCAAAAAAATTGACAAACTGTGTGTTTTAATTAGATATAAATTTTTTGTGTAATAAGATTTTGTCTATCTCTTATAGATTGTTACCAGTTATACAAGTGTCATTCAGAATGAAAAGGACTTCACAGGCTATTCCCAAAAAATTAAAGGTATATCTATATTTTAATTATCATGTAAATATCTTAAACATATGCCATTTTAATCAAAATACAGGGTGTATATAAATAAATATCGGGATTTTAACTCTTTATAATATTTATTACATTAAACTTACAGTTATAAATGATATGTCAAATGAAAAAGCAACTCAGTTTTACCAAGAACCTTATAAATGTTGAATGTGATTACCCTTTGTCACATAGCACACATGAAGTCTATAGCCATATTGAATCTATTTCACGTTGTAAACAAACCGGCTCTTTATTCTCAGTGGATTGACTAAAGTTAAAGTTGTAGTAAATTATATTTGTAAGGAATTGTATGAAGTTAAAGTGTTGTGTTTGTAGAAGTGCTTTAATTTAAATAAGTGTGAAGTGAAGTGAAGCTTTTTGAAGTTAAAGCGTGGTAGTGTTTACGAAAGTGCTCTAGTTTAAATAGTTAAGTGTGAAGTGACCGGAAGAATCTAAGTAATAGTATTGAGAAAGTTTATCAGTGTAATCAGGATTTTATAATAATGAGTATGAAGGCTTGTGACCTTAGCGGTAATTGTGGTGCATGTCGCCGAAAGGTTAGTCAAGGTGTGTACTGTGAAGGATGTAAGTTTTGGATTCACTGGGCGTATTGTGAGTGGTGATGTGAGAGATTGTGCTGAGTGGTTCTGTGAGCTTTGTAGGTATAAGGCTTTGGTCAAGCAGCAGGAGGAAACCATTTCTAACCTTAGAAGAGAGTTAGAGTTTGTCAAAAAAGAATCTAGAAACATGAGTGTAGCTTCAAACCATTTGGAAATTAAATCACCAGAGTTTAAGGTGCCCTCTAGACGACATCTAGGGAAGAAAAGGCGTTTCTCTGCTGATGACCAACAGCAGATCAAACTGTGCAATAGATTCAGTGCCCTTGGAACTGTTGAAGAACCGTCAAATCCTCCTGAGCAGGTTATGGATGAGAGGTGTAGCAAAAGCAAAGTTTTGTTACTTGGGAGTAGTCATGGGAGGAGCATAGCATCCCTGCTAAAAGAGGATTTGGGGAACAATTTTGATGTAGTAGGTATAGTTAAGCCCAGTGCTGGGCTTTCTGATGTCACTGAAGATCTGGTAAAACTTACTCAAGGTTTTACTAAAAGGGATCATGTTGTGATAGTGGGTGGGCCAGGAAATAGCCTGGATAGAGATTGTAATTACATTATTGAGAGGGATCTATATGACATCAGTAAGACCAGTAGCCATACCAATGTGGAATTTGTTGGACTTCTTCAGAGGCATGACAAGCCGCAGTTTCATAGGAGGGTGAGGGATATGAATCTGCGACTTGAAAGTGCCCTGTTGAGTCCTATCACTTCCCACATTGAAATGATAGATGCTAAAGGGATAGGCAGAGATGGTTACACATCTCATGGTCTGCACCTTAACTCTGGAGGCAAAAAGCAGCTTTCGCAGCGAATTGCCAATAGAATTAGGGATAGAATTCCTGTTGTCAGGCGTAATGGGCTTTTTTTAGGTTAGATGAGGTCCCCAAATATAACCATAAAAACAATATAATGAAAAAAGATGTACATAAAGGGATAACCATAAACAATATTAATGTACAAAATTCAAATAATACTAAAAACTCTTTTTGTATATTTCACCAAAACATAAGAGGTTTAAGAAACAAGACAGATGAACTTTCCCTTAGTCTTACTTCTGAAAAACTACGGCCGCATGTAATATGTCTATCTGAACATCATTTAACACAACAGGAATTCTTACCGATTTCATTACATGGGTACACTTTGAGGACGACGTTTTCAAGACAAAACTTACAAAAAGGTGGGGTTTGCATATTTGTAAGAGATGATGTCCCTTATAAGGTTATAAATGTTTCTAAGTTTTGCATTGAACAGGACATAGAGATGTGCGCAGTTCAGTTAAATATAAATGAAGTAAATTTAATAATTATAGCTTTATACCGGTCACCATTAGGTAACTATGAGGTGTTCAAAAAGCAATTAGAAGGTTCCCTAAAACTTCTTTTTAAACCTAAAAGAGAATTAATTATATGTGGTGATATAAACATTGACTACTTAACTCCTAATTCTCGGAGGGATCAAGTCAGTTCTATATTTGCAACATATAACATGTCCCACACGGTAAACTTTCCCACAAGAATACAAAATACTTCATCCACAGCAATAGATAATATGTTTATAAGTATAGATAGAATAAAATCACACACCATTGTACCATTTGCAAATGGCCTATCAGATCACGAGGCACAAATATTACACTTTAAAGAAATAAATCTAAAGTTAAAATCAAAGTACAAGCATAAAAGATCCAGAATAATAGATGAAAGTAACATAAAAAGTTTTAAGCAAGCACTGAAACAAGAATCTTGGAATGAAATTTATGTAACGGAGGGACTAAACAACAAGTTTAATAAATTTTTGCAGCTGTTCAAAATTAATTTTGAAGCATGCTTCCCAATTAAATATACTAAAGTACACAATCACAAGCAAAATAACCCCTGGATTACATTAGGTATTAAAACTTCATGTAGGCGGAAAAAAGAATTATATCAGGAAATAAAATATAACAACAACCAAAATTTAGAAATTTACTATAAAAGATATTGCAAAATCCTCAAAGAAATAATAAAAGCCGCTAAAATATTGCATGATAAAAAACAGATATGTAATTCTGGAAATAAAATAAAAACAATTTGGAATATAATAAAGAGAGAAACAGGAAAGTGCGCCCAAAAACCCCCCCCAATAATACTAAACACTGATAATCTAGTAATTAGTGATCCTCAGATGGTAGCAGATACTTTTAACAATTTCTTTCTGAATGTAACAGACAAATTAAACATCAAATTTGGAAACAAGGAATCGTTCCTAAACTTTTTAAGAACCTCATTAACTGATGAAATCCCTAAATTTAACATGGATATGACAACTGCATTTGAAATTAACAGTGTAATAAATTCCCTTAAGTCTAAAAACTCGTCTGGATATGATGAAGTAACGAGCAAAATCCTAAGCATGTTCACATGAAATAAGCATTCCTCTCAGTTATTTATGTAATGAATCACTAAAGACTGGAATATTTCCTGACAGAATGAAATACTCAACTGTCAAACCCCTTTTCAAAAAAGGCAAACAAAATGATGTCTCAAATTACAGACCAATATCCCTCTTACCAATATTCTCGAAAGTATTTGAGAAAGTAATGTTTAACAGACTGTGTAATCATATGGAAAATAATAATCTGTTTGTCCGAGAGCAGTTTGGATTTAGAAAACGAATATCAACCAATAATGCAATCTACAAACTCTCTCATGAAGTGTTGACAGCGTTAAATGATAGTATGCATGTGGGTGGCATTTTTTGTGATCTAGCAAAAGCATTTGATTGTGTAAATCATGAAATTTTGATAGGAAAACTACAGTTCCATGGGATAAAAAATGAAAATCTAAATTGGTTTATATCATACTTAAAAGGAAGAAAACAAAGGGTCGAAATCAGCAATCCCAACCAGTATAACAACACATCGGATTGGAAATCAATTAAACATGGCGTTCCCCTGGGATCGATATTGGGGCCTCTATTATTTTTAATCTACATAAATGACCTCCCACTATACATAAATAACATTGCTAGTATCTATCTATTTGCAGATGATACCAGTGTCCTTGTGAAAAGCAAAAATTTAAGTGAGTGCGTTATCAAATTAAATTATGTACTAAACTGCATGTCAAATTGGTTTAAAGCAAACAAACTGTCAGTAAACCTTGAAAAAACAAAATTCATTAAATTCATAACTAATCGTTCACCACATACCCATATAGAAATAGGAATCAATGATATTTTACTGGAACAACCTAATGAGGTAAAATTTCTAGGTCTCCAAGTAGACAACCACCTGGATTGGAAGCCACATATTAATTACATTACACCTAAGCTTAATGCAGCATGTTATGCCAACACGATTGACACACTGAAGTTAGTTTATTTTGCTTATTTTAACTCCATTATGGAATATGGAATAATGTCCTGGGGAAATTCAGTGTATAGTAAGAACATATTCCTAATACAAAAGAAGGTTATACGAATAATATGCAACACCCATAGAAGGCAGTCATGTAAAGATCTATTTCGGAAACTGGGTATATTAACCTTACCTTGCGTATATATACTATCTATTTTAAAATTTTATGCTAATAACCAGAATTGCTTTACAACTAACATGGAAATTCATATGTTTAACACTAGGCAAAAAAGAAATATACATCATCCCAATGCCAAACTCTCTTGCTTCCAGAAAGGTGTTTATTGTGAAACAATTAAAATATTTAATGCTCTCCCCAGTAATCTAAAGGAAAATGTTAGCAATTTCAGAGTTTTTAAAGCTTCCCTCAAAGAGTATCTCTGTGATAAGTCATTTTATTCTGTAGAGGAATATTTAAATCAATAATCAGCCTAATGTCAGATCAGTTGTATTGTTCGATAGGTACGAATTAGGGAATTAAGTATAACAAGGGTAGCTGAAAATACAATAATGACGTGCAGGCTACAAAAAGCCAACTAATTGATTATAAATAATTTAAGTTCCAATATTAAGTAACAGTGTTAATATGTTTGTTGATATTTTGAAAATGTATATTTGAACAATCATGTTGGACACGCTTTATGTAAAAGTAAGGATGTAAATAGATATTCTGTATATATGAACATAATTGAAATGTTGTCTACTCTGTACATTACATACTATGTAAGAATTAAAATAGGTATGCTATGATTAATGTGCACAGTTAATATTTTGAGGTCGCTTATCTTAAATTTGACACACTTAACACATGAGTAAGAATATTTTTTACTAATAAGCTAAATGTACATGTGTAACATGTTAGAATGTATTACTTAGCTATAAATTTGGACTGCTTTTTCATACAAGCAAAAATGTAAACATTGAAGCAATGACACAGTCTGTAAAAGCCAAGTAACATGATTTTGTACATGTATAATAACTATGTAAGTGTTAATGCACTAGAAGTATTATCTTCATCTCGTACTTTAACAGCAAAACTTGAAACCTATACATGTTTTGCATGTTTCTTATGCATTTAATTGTAAATGCTTTTGACATGTTCTATGTTCAAGGTCTGACTGGCCATCATTGAACCTACAGAACGCAATCTAATCTAATCTTCCCAAACGTTGATAAACGTGTATTCAGTAATTGTAACAACAGCTGCTTCAATCCAGTTTCTTAATTCAGGGAGGTCAGCTGGTAGTGGAAGCACTTACACATGATGAAGCCCCAAAGGTAAAAATCGCATGGCGTTAGGCCAGGAGAATGTGGAGGCCATGCATAGCAAGCCCTGTTATTAGGGCCCTTGCGGCCTATCCAGTGCTTGGGTACAATGACGTTCAACCAATCGCGTACTTCGTTATGCCAGTGAGGTGGCGCATCATCTTGCTGGAAAACAGGACAGGGTGAAACGCTTTCTGTTTACTGGTCGCCATCTTTGCTACTACCGCTGTCTAGCGGATTGCGGCAGAAACATTGCACGCACATGCAATGTGCCAACAAACAAAACTGAGTTGCTTTTTCATTTGACATATAATTTATAACTGTAAGTCTAATGTAATAAATATTATAAAGAGTTAAAAGCCCGATATTCATTTATATACACCCTGTATAAGTATAGTAGCCATTTTTTAGGAAATAAAACATTACAAATACTTATACATGTAAAATATATTTTTGGATGGGGGGGGTTTCTTGAAAGTCATGTTGCACTCTTGGAGGATACTTAACCACAATACAAAATTTGTTATTTAAGTGACTTTTTGGGTACACACACACGCTCACGCCTACAGTGCAAGGTGTTTTCATCTTGCCTGCATACGTTAATGCTAAACAGAATTTGAATGAGGTAATAGTGATCTGCTCTCAATACTGCTGATAACATAATCAAAGCAATACATAGAGCAGAATATTGTGCAAATTAAAACTGGATTATAACTGAAGGCTTTCATATAAAACTGACCCTAAATTTAAATTTTATGTATATGTAAAGGAACTCAGTATAACAGTGCAAATACACAAGTTTAATTTCTTTCTTTCAATATATCAGTTGATAGCAAGTTCTCAATACTATAAAATTAAGAAAATCACAGATTGAATTTAGAAAGTGTGAACGTTATTGATGAAACGTCAGATGAATCTCAATTTCTATTTCATTAGCCAACTTTACTTACATTTCCATTATTTAAAATCAGTATTTCTATTAGGTTTATTAAACAAAAATATGTTTAATAAGAATAAGTATATGAATATTTAAATGCAGCAAATATTTATTTCCTCCACACAGAAAAATAGGCGTGTTTGTTTATGTGGCATGGTGAAGGTTGCCGAGCTAGTGTTGATAGCTGTACAAAGAGGGGAAGTTTTTAATTATACCAAGTGATGACCTATTGCTTGATTCTCAACTTGCTTACCAGCTGCAGCTCACAAGCACTGTTTTTTTATTTATACCACCCATTAAGATACTTAAACACAGTCCTTGGGAACATTTTGGAAACTTCAAGATCCTTTATACCATGGTCTGTAAGTCAAACAGCATCTTTCTTTTAATAAATTCTGCATTGTTATTCAAAGAAGAAGAAACTGATCTTTTCAGGAAATAGTTCTGTGTACTATGCTCATTACAAAGGTTATAGGATGAAATAAGACAAATTCATGTTTTACGAATATATTCTGATTCATTCTTGCTTTACAAATTTCAGGTCCAGTGGTTTGTTAACCAGCAAAGTTAAGTAACCACTTTTATAGATAATATTCTCTGTACACACCCACACAGAAACACATTCTTTCCCCTTTCTTTTTAAATTATAATTATTGATGTTAATGTTTTTTCTATGTGCTTATTGAGTCTTCTATCTTTCTAATTACTTATTTTCATTATTTAACAATTAAAATCTGGTTATAAATTGTACACAAATAAATTAACTACCCAGACTTATTTATAGCATTCTCAATAGATATCCGCATTGTCTATGAAAATAGGAGCAATATAGAGACACTTTTCTTTTGTGTTATTGGTAACTGAACTTTGCCATACAATGATACATTCAGTATTTTAACATCACTAATTTCAGCTTCCTTGAGCTTAAAAAATACCATTTTGCGATTTACGGCAATTAATTCATAAACATAATTTGCAACTACAATGATTTAACTGGAAATATGACCATATAATATATACAAATTTTAGTTTAAAAAGGAAATACATATAAGTTTAGGTTGCACTTTCATGCTCACTATCTATCCAGCTTCTCTTGCCAGTATTTTTTAGGTTTTACTACCATCATCAGCTGCATATTCATGCTTGGTGCCTTTTGTCCACCTTGGAGGTTTTTGGATGAACTTATCTAGGGGACAAGTGGCACAGAGTAGGAACTATATCCAAGCCCAACAATTGATATGCAGCTGATGATAGAGGCAAGAGCATTCAAAGTGCGTCTGATAAAATAACAGGTTTAGTGAATGTGAAAATGTGTCTCAAATTCTCATCAACTTTTTCAGGTCATTCACTCTGCTGATTCCATTATTATTAATTTGGATAAACAGGAGTTTTTTATCTTTCGCAGTAACTCTCACTTTTATTAAATTTCAAAAGCAAGCAATTAAAAGAGAATATAAAAATTATTTACAACAAATTAAGCAGAGATTAAAAGAAAATATCAAAAGTATTTTTTTAAATCACTTATCATGCGAACAATCTGCAAATATCAGCCTCCAATAGTATTAAATTTTATTATTCATGCCACCTATGACAATCTTAAGCGCATACAAGTGCACACTACAGAAACATTTTGCTTTTAATTTTGTTAAGACAAACTCTGGAAGTTATTTACACATGATCTAATGAAAACTGTTGCAATCCTTTGTATAAAAGTCATTAGTACAGAAGAAAACTGAGGAGAATTGCTTTAAATCCAGTGTATTGTTGCACCTTATTGTTTTTATTTGCTATATTTTCCATTTTTATTTATTATGGGAGTCAGGAGACAGCTTTAAATCATCCTCATAAAAACAAAGATGATTATCTAAGCTGGTACCCTTATTTCATTGCTCTTCTGACTGGAGCAGCGTGCAGTGGTATTGGAAGCTACAATGAAATATAACATTGTTTCATCAGTCCATTTCTTCAACATCCACATTGTTGTTATGCCGTGATGTGGAAGCCCGCAGGTATGCAGACTGTTGTGACTCATCATCAGAGTCTGTGTCATCTAGACCACTAAGGAAGGACTGAAGTAGATTTCCTATGAAGGTAACAAAATTAACATAAGTTATCCAAAACAAATTTTAAGTTTCACTAAACCTGAGCTTTGATAGTTCTTATAATATACAGTATAGTATGCAAGAAAATTAAAAAAATCAAGCCTTGTAATAGCTTGTAATGTAATACAGTATCCAATAATTGTACATTTACTTCTTCGATTCTATAAAATGATTTTATTTTTGTGATGCTTATTTCATTTACTTGTTAAACACTAAGGACAAACTTCCAGTAAATTGCCATCATTCTCAGCTTTAGAGTATCTGGTATGAACAACTTAGCCACTTCCTCATTTGCTTACAGTCATCCAATGGTATCATTATTCTACTGAGGACACTTAAATTGAAGTGAAATTCATAATGAAATTAAATCTATAACTTTGTAGGAAGTATTTATATATTCCAAAATGAAATATTTTGCTGCATTTTGAAGGGGTTTTAATAATTTTGCTTTCTTTTCATGTCATGATTAAATGTCCCAAAATGTGTTAACTGAAAAGTGACAGACTTCAAATAAAAAAATTAAAATCAATAACAATGGATAATTTGAAAACTATTCTATACATAAGCTTATTCTTCTATCCACTGCATATTGAACATTTGTAGAATATTTCATTGGATTGCACATTTGGTTGTAGGTACTGAAGTAGCTTCTTTCCTAAGCCCTCAAAAGTAACTCAAAAACTAAATGCACTAGACTGCGGCATTGTCATGCTTCACTTGTCGAGATAACAGCTGAAACGAAAAATGGACTTGTTATAAATATGGAAAAGGAATGAGAAAAGAATCTTTTTTGAGTAGACAAACTGTTCACAATTTAATTTACTGGAAGAACTAAAGTTAGAAAGGACTGTGAGAACTTCAGCTATCTTCCAAAGTAAGAACAAATTAGAAACTAGAAACTTCACTTATCTTAGTAATATTGCTTTGCACCAACAACTTGCAATATTACTAAGATAAGTGAAGTTTTTTGTTTCTAATTTGTTCTTACTTTAGAGTCTTGTTGCTTCACTGTTAATAGCTTCAATTTCCTTAATTATTTAGCTATCTTAATATTGAATTGTTACAGCTGCTTGTTTAAAGAAAATATAAAGGAGGTTTGCCTATTTATTCCTCTGCATCTATATGCCCTGAGATATACCAGATAAATAGCGGTGAGACATAGAACACGGTACATAACTGGCACCCAACAAGGGGCCAGACTGCTAAGTAACAGTGACTCTTAGGCGTCCGGAGACAAGATCACTCATCCTAGACATCGGGAGGATGGATAGAATACCCAGAGAACTTGGACATGTGGAGGACAAAGAGGATGTCTAGTGGACCATGACATCGCAAAGAATGTATAGGATACTCAATGAATTTGGACATCACAGAACCAAAGAGGATTGCCAGCAAACCACAAGATTGTAGAAGACGAGGTGGATACCCCAGTTACTTCCAAGTTGTCACCAAAAAACCAATTATAGAATGTTGGGAAATCCTTACCCATGTAACAGCACTTCAAAAACACCTAGTCTTCCAATGGATACCAGCTCACTGTGGACTGAGTGGTAATGAGAAAGCTGATTTTCTTGCAAAAAAGGGTACCAGCCGTGTACAAAAATCTATAGTTAATCTACCACTTTATGCAGCTAAAAGATTAGTCAACTCTGAATTTAAAAAAATTGTTGCAAAATATTACTATGAAAAATAAAAAAACAAAAGATGGAAACTACCAAACATTCAAACAGCAATTCCTGAGTATCCTAGAAAACAGCAGTTGCAACCTTCAGATTGATTACGGGAACATGATTGGCAAAACATTTAAACAGAATTGGGATATATTCTTCACCACTCTGTCCTCTATGTGATCTGCAAGAGGAAATGGACCAAGACCACCTTCAAATATGCCCGGACACTTCTAGGGCCCCATCCATCAGTGAAAAATATTGGAGAGCAAGAGGATTAATGACTTCATTGTCAGAAATCCAGCATTAGCTAACAACACTACTAATAAAAACATTGTGCACCATAGATGTGCATTTAAGTGATTACACATAACGACAATCTGTAATTGAGTATTGGATTGTCAAGAGATATTCCGAGAAGCGTTGCACAAAAGAATTTACTATGAGTGATCAAGTTGGTTAATATTTTATAAGAAAAGCTGAAATAGCTTAAGAAATCGAGAGATGCTATATTAAGTTTAGTGTATGCAAAAATTACATTGAATATCTAACAATGTTAAACCGAATAACTTCAGAAATTTATCACAATTATATTTGTTATAATAAAATTAATTTCGGTGGAAACTTAAATATTAATTGATAATATATAAGCCGTCATCCTTTATCTGCTATCCCACCAACACCCTAGAGATTGTCAACCCACTGATAAAAAATCTAATGTGTTGCACTCACATGACTTTCTCTACTCTTGTACTAACCATTCTTACAAACTCTTATTCCTATATCTAAGATAAACATTTGTACAACTTATTGCTTATTTCCTTGTAGGTGCAAGGGGAATGTTAGAATACAGTAGGCTTTGTGCGATAGTCAAATGTTTGAGATTCTGTTGTCTTTGCACACTTAACATATAAAAAAATGAACAATGATCCATTTCACGAAAGTTCTAAGTTTTCTGAAACTCACACACATAACAAGGAATAACTCCGAAATGGTTCACCCTACAAGAAAATTTATTGGGACATAAATTGTGTATTTTAGTAAGATCTACATTTTTGTATAGTATGATTTGGTCTATCTCTAACGGTTTACCAGTTATGCAAAAGTCGTCCAGAGTAAATACGACTACAGGGGCTATAGCCAGAAAATTCAAGATATACATTTCATTTGTCATCAAAATATCTCAAACATATGACATTTTAATCAAAATCGTTAGTCATTTTCAAGAAAATCAAAATTTTCCATGTAAAGGGTACTTTAGGGTGGGGTTATTTTCTCCAAAATCTTCGTGTCGCATCCTTGAAAAACATTAAACTTGAATACCAACTTTGGTTCTTAACCGACTTTTCGTTTTTGAGTTATGCTGTCCACAAATTGAGAGATGCACCGACACAGACAGGCACATACGTACCTTTTTCTAAAAATGCTGGATTCTGGAGAAATCTCGATATTGAATTTTTGGGTGGAATACAATACTTCCTCTACTTACTATACTTTTTTTTACTTTCTCTACGTAGTGGAAGAAGTAAAAGAGGGTAAAGTTGCAAACAACAATAAAACAAGTCATTAAATGAAATAAAACGGTTTAAAAAAGACCTTTAAACAAAAATCTGATGTTTTGCACTCACATGACTTTCTCTACTCTTGTACTAACCATTCTTACAAACTCTTATTCCTATATCTTCGTCATGTTAGTTAAAATAAACATTTGTACAAATTATTTTATTGGTTATTTCCTTGTAGGTGCAAGGGGAATATTAGAATACAGTAGGTTTTGTGCGATAGTCAAATCGTTTAAAGCTTTGAGATTCCGTTCTCTTTGCACACGTAACATATAAAAAAATGAACAACGATGTACCATTTCACAAAAGCAAGTTTTCCGAAACTCACACACATAACAAGGAATATCTCCGAAATGGTTCACCCCACAAGAAAATTTATTGAGACATAAATTGTGTATTTTAGCACGATCTACATTTTTTGTAAAGTATGATTTGGTCTATCTCTAACGGTTTACCAGTTATGCAAAAGTCGTCCAGAGTAAATACGACTACAGGGGCTATAGCCAGAAAATTCAAGATATACATTTCATTTGTCATAAAAATATCTCAAACATATGGCATTTTAATCAAAATTTTCAAAAAATCTTCCATGTAAAGGGTAGTTTAGGGTGGGGCTATTTTCTTCAAAATCTTCGTGTCACATCCTTGAAAGACATTAAACTTAAATACCAAGTTTGGTTTTTAACCGACTTTTCGTTTTTGAGTTATGCTGTCCACAGACTGACACACAGACCTTTTTCTAAAAATGCTTTTTTTGGATTCAGGGGGCCTCAAAACATATATTTCTGGTGAAATCTCGACATCGAATTTTTGGGTGGAATACAATACTTCCCCTACTTACCAGTAGAGAAAGTAAAAACCACCACAGTACAAAAATCACTGTGTCTGCATGACATTTATCAAATTATAAGCAATGAATTCAATAAGTATTCTTATGGTTATGTGTTTCTTCTTCAGTATGGAATGTTTTTGAACACATTTGAAAACAAGAAAAGAAGCTTTCCAGTCTTAAATAAAATCAACAATAAGCAACAAGCTATCTCTAATGGATTTACTGATGTTACTTGTCTGCTAGTAAGTACCATGATTAAAAGATAAAAAAGGTCTACAGAAGGCACTGCAGCTATACTTCCTTTTCTTCACATCTTATAACATTATTTTCTTGATTGTGTGTTGCCAACCATAATGATTGGATCCTCTGCTGGCCAACCCCTGTTTTGGAAACTTCCAAAAAACCAAAAAGTGAAACAAGACATTTCTTATTTTTTAAAAAGTATTCCTTAATTATTCATAATTAAATTTCTCACTAAAAGTTTTAAAATCATTCCATGACACAATTTCATGCTTCACTCATAAAACTTTACAGAAAAAGGAAAATAATTTCCTTTCTCAAAGAAATAGTTTGTCAGCTTTTCTAGGGGGGAGTGGACAGAACAAGAAGTATGCCTGCAGTAAATAAATGTTATATTGCATGAGAGATACATACCAAAAAGACCTTGAGAGCGTGGACGTGGTGGAGGCACACCAAAGAAAATCTGTGCTATCTTGTCCAAGTATTCAACATAACTGGGATCTCGCTCAATACTACTCTGATACTGCTGACATAGCACAGTAAATGCTGCAAGCTTTCCGCTGAAATATTTAATAAACCTATGACACATGCTGACTATTTTATGCATACTTGCTGTAAATTAGTATTACTAAGGACTAATACAATTTATACTGAATTCTGGGTATGTAATTATTCACCTTCTATTTGAGCTATGCTCATTAATACATTTGAATAGTTAAATAAGTGACTCAGAAAATATACAACTAACCTAAATTATGTATTCTGTTCAAGTATAGTCACGCATGCTGCAACTGAACTATGCCATTTATTAAAGCTATTTTACCAAATTGTAAAATGAAACATCACTTTTAAAGGCTATTAAACAATTTTACTACAGAATATAACATTTCTATTCCTTAAATATGGTAACTAATTTATTTATTTCAAATTAAGCTTACTAATTATGTGCTCCTTTATAAACAGAAACATAGTTAAACCTATAGTGTCAACCACTTTTATTTTGAATATAAAATTATACAACCTTTCAATAACTTTTAGCAGGAACCATAAGAAGTTTAAAAGAGGTAATATGTATGGAGGTCCTGCTTTCTTTATGTTTGGGTGTTGCGTTGTGTAACTGTCAAAAGCATCCCTTGCTGTGGTTTTATTATGCAGGCAGAGATACCTGAAGAGAAAAGAAACAGAAGAGGTAATAAGGTCTGTAAACAGCACTAATAAAGAGTACACCCAAAAATATGCAAACTATTTGTTAATGATTGATTTAGCTCTGAACAGTGGAAGCTTTTTATTAGCTAAAATTTGCTGGCTGCCCAATGCTGCACTGGTTAGCTCTTGCCCTTAAATGACCAAGTAATTTTATTTAACTCCCACTGTTCTTTATGAAATTGTTGTACAATGATATAGAAGATTTTATTGGTGAATCCTCCTATTTACTCCTTATATAAGTAATTGTGATTTTGCGCAGAACCAGTTATTCCTAATAACTGGTGTAGTTTTTGTAAAATGGTTTTGCTATGGCGACTCTTTTACTATCTCAGATCGTGGTACAGGGCGAGATGAATTATTGGACTCAATTTTTATGTTTGCTGAAGTTTTTATTCACACCTTTGTAGATTATTACAATTTTTAAATCATAGCACAATTTAAAAATCCTTAGTTTCACTGACTCTTATTTCCTAGCACAATCGAGATTATGAATCAAAAGATTTAGCGAAATCTTGCTAAATGCATTGTCTACGAGTATTTTCTTATATCTTGTTGATTTAATTGTATTGCATTATGTAGATTAACTTCTCAAAGTTAAATTGGTAAATGATATCCTCTTCACTTTAAACCTTAGTCCACGAATGTTAAATTATTTCACAATCACTTATTTGGAGCCGTGCTTTAAAAAGGAGTCCATTCTCTTCGAAGTCAGCAGACCTAGAGAACATTTATATTGCTCGCAAAAGTTATAGGCATGTGAATGCTGGCCAATGCTCAAGTGGAGCGCGTTGCCAAGCGTAGTGTGTGTACCAGCAGTGGTTCTGTACACAAGAGCACATGAGATGCATGTACCACATTCAGTAGCACTGGTGGGAGGAGCAAGCTTAGGATTTGCTGGAGTCTGCAGTACAGCCCGCCTCCATATGACTAAGTTTTGTTAAGATTATAATATTACTGCATTGCTAAGGTAATATGTTTGAATATTGTCTCAGTTATGCTTTCTTGTGATGTTTATTTTATGGCACCATACTTTGCGCTTCACTCTAATCTCAAATTTGCTAAGAAAATGACATCAATTTGTCTTTTTAACATTTTTGACATGAAATATACACAAAATAACCCTTACTTATATGAGTACAATTGAAATATAACATTTAACAATAATTATCATATCGATAAATACACAATCTTCTTGGCAGTGAAAGAGTGATATGGGACAAAGTCAAATACAAATATGAATAAAATCAAGTTCATGATTAATTTGATTACCTCTGGGGATACATATATGAAGGATGTTCAGTAAAGATTGCCACTGAATTTTTTTTTTTTTTCCTTTCTTTAAGTGCCTGATTGCGATATCTGTCCATGCACCATTGAACTATGTATTCTAGTCATTAATCACTGAAAATTACACAGCGATAGCTCTGTCAGTTGATTGTTGACAGCCTGTGAGAGTGAATGTGTTTGATAATTGCCTCTAAATATCGTAACAAGTACAGAAGTCAGCCAATAAGGCATGGTCATAACTTTTTTGATTACCAGGGGATGGTGTACACACACGCACACACACACAGATCCAAGATGCACTACAGTCACTGCAGATTAGTATAAGAATGTCCTGAAGCAATTGATGCAGGATCACATCTCCAAAAAGCAAAAGAACCTCATTCAACAGTGGAAGCTTCATCAAGACAATGCCATGCAAATGTTGCTAATGCTGCTATCGAGTTCCTGACACAAAATCATATCTCTACAGTACCCAATCTCCTTATAGTCCTGACCTAGCTCTATATGACTTTTTCCTTAACCCGGCAGCCAAGACAGGGATGTCGGTTCGACAGACCAAAGCAGAGAAAGCTTCAGAGGCGACCCTAAACAGGATGTCAAAGAATGGCTTCCTGCGCATTTTCCAGGAATGGTAAAGGAGGTGCACAAGTACAATGTTTTGGGGGGGAAGTATTCTGAGGGGGACAAAAGTCTGCATGAGTAATTTTTTACAATACAGTGTTGTATGAATATTAGTGGCAGTGTTTATTGAACACCCCCTGTTTCATAACAGATGAAAAATCTTCTGATATTCATGCAAAAGCAAGTGAAACACAGGTGGAACATCTGACTTCCTTACCCTCCCCAGACAGACAGTCTTCTAAGTTCTGCATATTCTGCTTAGTCTATAGCTAGATTCCACCAACCAGACACTGACTGCACATGTTCATTGTGTGGCCAAAAGTGTGAACGTGTGGAAAAAGAACAAAATCCATAAAAGACTATAGTGACTAAAGCAACATACTTAATGCTCTTTCGAGTGCTCCTTATGAATATTATTATTATTAGTCTATAGCTACCCTTTGGCTGTGGAACAATAATAAATTGGAATGTTTGAGTAACTTGTTAGATAATTACAGCAGGTAACATTTTACACCTTTGCATCTTTTCTTTAGTCCCATACTAACAAAAGATACACTTTTATACATAATACAGAAACCTTTAACATACTGTGATAGAGCAACTATGGCACAAGGTTATTTGAAGAGGTTGATGCTGGTTAGCTGCAATGAGAAATAGATGAGCCATGTGCTTGTCCAGCACAAACATCATAATGTGCTATTGCCTGAGATAACCAGAATCTTCTGGATGTTTCTCCATCTTGAACATTTTGAAACACTGAAGAAATGTCCTATGGCTATATAAGCAAGTGAAGTAGGTGAATCTTGCAAAGTCAGTGAGGGAATTAAGGAGTGTTTCCATTACAACGAAAAGTCCTGTTCTCTTAAGAACGTTTGTGACAACTTGCAATGAGTGTTGTTACTGCAAGGGATTTGAGACATCCTGTGTTCAACTCCCCAGTGAGTGAACCAGTGTGATGAAGTGGCTACATCAAACTATTTCATTATGCCACAAGTGAAGTGAAGTGACAGTGAACATTGGAAGTAGTTCACATTAGTGAAGCAGCAGTGTGAGTTAAAGAAGTCTCACTGAAAGTTGAACTTGATCAGTAAGTGACAATGAAAACTGAGCGAAATGACAGTTTGAAAACTGGAGGAAGTGATAAGAGACCATCAAACAGAGGAAAAACTGGTAATATGTATATTTGACACTCTTAGATCAAGTTAACCTCTTTGAAAAAGACATATTCTGCAACCATCAAGAAAAGCAATCCTGTCAGTTATTAGTTAAAAGAATATTGGTTCACCTATTTCTAATGTTAGCAATTTTCTCTCTTTATTCAATTATTTAGCATGCCCTACTAAGGTGATACACCATAATTACAAAGAAAATGAAGCTAAACATCCTTACGTGAGGTTTATTAAAATATATATTTTATATATACAAAAAGTGGTATGCATATGCACAGTAGCATTATAAACAGATTTAATTCTCTTTTGTTTTGCAGTGTCTCATTTGCTAAATAATGACCAGCTACATATATATATATATATATATATATATTGCTTGGAATGAAATATTTGTGGCATTTATATTTTACATGCGTATTTTCTGAGAAAAAAGCTGTTTTCTACTACATGTCATTCTCAACTAACAACCAAAGACTTCTTTGCAAGCATGCTCTTTTATAACTTCTATGCATTCATATTCAGGTACAAGAGTTATGTAAATTGTTTTTAATCTTTTAGTTATAGAATAGCCATGCAGATTGAGTTGTATTTTTATTTTTTCCTCTTTTTTCTTTCACATAAAGGCTGAGATATTGTATGTGTTCTACCACTGCCCTCTGAAAATTCCAACTCAGGAATTGCCTTGTCCCAAGCACCATTAACAAACCTTCTTCTATGTAAAAATCAAGTTTGGAAAAATAAGGGCTACAACTTTGTTCTGGGTGACTATTCAATTTATGAAATGAAATTATGTGTTTTATAGCCCCTGTCCATCAGAATGAATTAGTCTTTTCAATGGTGAAAGAATTAAAAAATTTTTTTGTACAGCATACAGTGTTGACTTAGCTCCATTAAAATTGATTCCTGCAACCTAATTAATATACGTTAAAGCAAATTAATAGTTGTGTACTCACTGTAATACGGCTTGAGCAATGAACAAGTCCACTTCAGTAGAGTAGCCTTTCTGACAATGCAATTCCACCAACATTGCTGCACATCCAGGTCCATCAGTAGAATGTAAAAAGTGATATCTGGCCAGGGCATAATTCTTTTCTGCAAAATAAAATAAATTAATAATAATCTCCTATGTATAACAAATGTTCCACAAGAATGGCTTATACTATGAAAATATTACTACAAACTCGAACAAAATAAATTTTTCTCTTCAAGTCAGTTATTATCATAAGCTTCCTCCTCTTCTTCTTGTTCTTCTTCAGCTCTCCCTTGTGCCTCATGGTGTTAGGCTTACTATCCATTTCTTATACACCTGTCGATCTTGAGCCATTCTCCTTAATTCAGCCATTCCTTTTCCTCTTCTTTCTGCCACATCTCTAACATGACACTCCCATTCTAACCTCGGTCTTCCCCTTCTTTTCCCCATAGTTCTTGCTTCAAATATTTGTCGTTTCCCTCTGTTTGTCCATCCTTACCAAACGTCCATACCATTTTAAGTTTTTCTTCTCTATTACTTCTTCTAATAGCCTTATGTTTTTTTATTCTCCCTTCTCACTGTATTTCTCATTCTGTCTCTCCTTGTCTTTCCCATTACTTTTCTTAAATACTTCATTTCAAAATCAGGAGGGATCAACACCTTGGATGAAGCCTGCCCCCTCCTTCTTGCCATCCGCCATCCGGACCAATTAACAGAAGCCTCTCAGGGGATAAATACAGTAATGTCTGCCGCAGTTGTGGACGAAACTCTAACTCCAGCAGACCATGGCATAATAGGCCAGAAATAACTTCTAGTTATATTGCCTCCCATGAAAGCCTACGCTCTCTCAATGTTTAAATCAATCAGGATAAATGCTTTCAGAGAAACAAGTGCCATTTAAAACAATAAATAAACAAGGGCAGATTAACAAAACACTTCTTAAGGTGTACATCTACAAGAGGCAATGGACAATATTTGCTACAATTCATGCCAAGGGGAACATTTTCTTCTGGAAAGAAAAAGACAATAAACTAAAAATATGTAAAAAAAAATGTAATATTATTATAACAATACTTAATATTCCATTATTTATTTTCTCTAACTTGTACGATTAGGTATGTCACATACACCAATTTAACACAATTACACTTCAACTTTATATTAGCTTCCACAGTTAACCTTTCTAACACTGTTACTTTTCTAAACTTCTTGGCAACAATCATTCAAGGAGCATCAAATCCATGTCAAGCTTACTCCATAGAGATCTTAACTAATGTCACACTATTTAAGCAAAGTTTGCTAGAACCATTATCCATTTACTTTTATAATATGAAAAATTTCTCCTTGACATCACTTGCATGTGGTGGACATTATTCATTAGAATGAAAATATGTTGTTTTTTCTGCTCTGCAATTGCTGCTTTCTTTGTAGCTCTGTCCACTTCCATCTATAATCTTAATTTTATCTGTATATCTAGAGCTATCCTTTTCCTCTTTGCGATGTTTCACGTGCTAAAGTTTGTAGATTTTTATTCATTATTCTAACTTGATTTGGCTACAACTAAAGAAATAGAATATGTTTCTATAAATATTAATGCACACATTATTGAATTTATTTAAATGTACTGCATATGCTGATTGTTATGATAACCACTGCTGTCAACCTACAATACGTTAGAAACGTGTCAACAATGGGTGGTTAGCTTTATAGTTACATTTCTTGCATTCATTTTGGAAACAAATTAACACTTAGAAATACTGTAACTTTGGAAGTTTGTGTTACAATGAAACTTAATTACGCTAGGGACTGAAAGAGTTCATAATTGGCCTTAAGTGAAATTCGTATTAACCGCATGTTCGTCTTAAGTGGGTTCGTGCTAACAAGATTATATTGTATAAGCAAGGGTTCTCATGAGTGAGCCACTTAATGATTAAGTTGGTGAATGCACTTCTGATGTGACATCAAGGGCAGTTCTATGAGTGTTTGTGACAACAGTTGAAATGTTCAGTGAGTGCTGCTACTGCAAAAGATTAGAGATTTCTTGTTTTCAACTCCCCAGCAAGTAAACCACCTGAAGAGGCTGCTTAACACGTTTCATTACACTGTTATGTCACAGAGAAAAGTGAACTGATAGGGAAAATAGAGTTAGATCACATTAGTGAAGTGACAGAACTAAATGAAGTACACATCACTGTACACATGTCCTGCTTCTCTTTACACAAAATGCACAAACAGCTATTTAATTATTATTTATTTATGCCAACAAACTTACTGTTGGTGTTTTTAAACACACAAGCCGTGTGTGGGCAAAGTTTAAGAGGTAGAACTGGAAGGCCTGTGGTTCAAATCCCAGTTGTGGCATTGAATTTTTAAGTTCCAGTTCTACCTCTTAAGCTATTTAATTATTTACACAAACTAGGATTATCAGTTTTTAAGGGCAGTAAGCTCATCACTTACCCTTCCAAAATATCTGTGCTATGCTGCGATGCAATTGTGGATGTCCACTCTTATATTCTTGAGATCCTTTGCTTGACCAATGCAATGTGTTATGAAGGAATGTCTCTCTTTCCGGTAAATCTGAACTCATCATTTTAAATAGACTGAAACAGCATTACAAGATGTCAGCAAATATTTTTTTTTAAACATTTAAGTACAACTTATTGCATTCAATGCTCTGTTACATGTATACCAGCCATTTAGTCAAGTTACTCAAATATCATATGAATATGATAAAAACAGTGTTAGAAATAATACAACCTAAGTTACTTTTGATACCTATTCTTGAAATATACAGTATGTCCAAACCCTTATTGCTGGAATTATTTTGCTACACATGCAGCTCTTTCTCCAATTTCCAAACTGGCTTTCATATATCTATCACAGGCACTACAGTGCCAAACATAGATGGAATTAAAAAAAAATTACTTAGCTCTTTAAACAGTGATTATAGCAGGATATCATAACTGTTTAGAACAGTGGAGCATGTCATTAAAATCTACAAAACTTATGTTTGTCAATATTTAAAAATACTTTCGTTCCATTTACTTTAAAAATCCTTCTGGACTAGTTTTGGAGAGGCTTTAAATTCCATACTATTTCCATGTTTTAAATGAAACAACTTAATGGTGATAGTACTTTGAAAGGGGGGAAAAAAAAATAAAAGAATTCAAGTCAATATCAACAAATGTATTGGAAAAGACATGCCATGAAAAAGTTTTTTGAAATAGTTTGCCTTAATGAGATCTAAGTTTTTTGTGTAGTAGGCTTTTATCCATCTCTGTTTGTGTATCAGTTATACAAAATTATAAAAAGGCTGGCCTCATAGCTCAGTCAGATCACATGCCTGCTGTGCAAGGGGTGCCAGGTTCGATTACCAGTTGGGGAGTGGAAATTCTTCTGTAGTCAAGGTTATTCCTTATCCTACCCAGAGTCTGGAAGTATGAATGACAGTGTGTATGTGAATTTAACATATAAAAATCCTGAAGTTCAAAAATCACTGTAAAACAAGCCAATAGGCAGTATGTTCCAAAAGAGAGGCCATCGATATGACCTTGGAGAAATTAAAAAAAAAACTTATGAAAAGTTCATGCACAATGAAGTGAACTGCACACAAAATGTTATAAAACCGCGGCAGCTTTAAACTTGCACAGGCAAAAGGCCGTGCAGCGGTGAAGAACCGATTCGAAAGCCCTGTAAAACAAGATTTATAAAAAAAATTATATGATACAGGAATACGAAAACCTGTGTTTTCATTGCCATTGCAGTCTTTTTGAAAAAGGCAAAATCATACTCCCTATCTGTTAATTCGCTAAAAAAGAGAGCAAAATTGTATTCATGGATGTACAGGTGCCAACTGTTGACTCGAAAAAGATTGGCCCTGTAGCTCGTTCTCTGCTCATGGCACAGCATACACCAATTTTTTTGTCATGGAGGGGTACTTCAAGAACAATATTTGTCAGAGCTCCAATAACAATTATTTTGTGTACACACATATCCATTAAGCTGGAACCAAGCTTTGTCCATAAAAAATATTAAATATGGGTCTATTTCACCATTTACATACTATTGAGAGTCCACTCACAAAATCTGCACCTAATCACAGGATCACCTGTATCACATGGAAATATCTTGAAATTGTATTTCTACTTGCTGCAATTAGGAGCTAACATGAAAGAGAGAGAGAGTGGAAAAGGGGAGGAGAGAACAATTATTTCATTTATACATTTCTGGCTTCCCATTTTGTTGATATAGGATTCAACTACTGCAACTCTATGATCAAATAAGATAAACTTGTTAACAACTTACCGAGATAGTTTGGCAAACTGTTCTTCTGATGCTGGAGTTTCTGATTTGACTAGCACATCTACCAGGAGTATTGCTAAGTCTGCACCACTTGTTTGCTGTAAGCATATAAAAGCATTGGTTTCATTTATTTAGGGTACTGTACAGTTATAAGATTGACACACGAGTGAAATTATATGCTCACTAACTTCAATAAAACATATGCATCTAAAAACAAATGATAGGTAAATGAACTAAAATGTCAATTATAGCATGGTACTTCAACTTTCCACATAATGTTTAATACAGACAAAATTACTGCAAACAATGAAATGTAGCTGTGAGAAAAATTATGTAGCAGTAATAAACATGAATGCTCATTAAGAGTCAAAATGTTAGCACATACTGTTTTTGTTGAACCACAGAAGTTCTGACATTAAACTTGTGGTGTGAAATTATTGCTATTAATGATTGCACATGTTAAATATATCGAAGCATCTAATTAGGTTCCATTAAACAAAGACATGGCTTCATATACATCTTAAATAATCAAATGTAATTATCACCATACTTAACACTTTTGTTATTTTTGTTGTTTTATCTTTCAACATCTCAGTGGCGAGGCGTGCATGTATCCACTGTTGTCATTGGAAACACCATGAAATCACAAATAATGACAGAATGTCAAATAATTCTGGCAAATGACAGTTTGTAAGGTCAACATACAGTGCTCCCCTGAATTACTGTGGTAGTTTGCCATTGCACTGGTCTTGTTCCACTTCCACATAATTTCAGTGGACACGCTAGATCTGAGACTGGACTGCTATATGGAAGGTTGAGGGGGTGAGAGAGCAAATCTGGAAATATCTTAGAATGCATTCTCTTTGTCTTACTGTTGCCATTAGTTTTGGACACATGCAAACCCTTTGCTGGATGAAAGAAAGTGTGCCAAATACCCCCGCCCTTCTGCAGTTGTATGTTGTCATACAACATTGTGAGGAGATGTTCCTGTTACTTTTTCTGTGGAAAATGTACCTAAAAGGAAGCTGTTTTGTAATTGTGTAATAGCTAGTTACCTCGACTACTGTTTTGAAGGTGAACGTGAATAATTATTGTGATATGATAAGATATAAGAGCTAAATGATGAATCTACAACATGCTTCAGCAGTTAGAGAATTTAATTCTGTAATTGAACACTTGTTTACAGTGCTGTTTTCTGCAAGAAGTTTTAATCATAAACAAGACATCTTTAAACAAGATAGGCCTACTCCTACTCTTGCAAGTTTGGTCAAAGAATAAAAAAAAAAAAAATTGTAAGATGGTTCAAACATTGTTGATATGAGGAGCTCAGTTGGTTGTGTGGATGCTTAAAACCAAATCAGTTTTACTAATGGTCATAACTTTTGTTATCCTCCGAGAAAAACTCGTGAAACGGAGATGGAGTACATGACTTGGATAGCTTTAGGACAAATGCAGGTATGAGGTATCTTCTGCACATGTAAGAGCTATTGCAAGCTTAGTTAAATTTGGAAAAATGTGCATTCAATTTGTTCTTAGGGAAGCTTATAAAAAGAGCATAGAGCAACACAATGAAAAGGTAAAGCACAACAGACATATAATATGGAATTAAATTGAAACTGTGTGCTATTTGGTCAAGCAACAGTTTACATTTCGTGGGCATGATGAGGGAGAGCATTCTGAAAACCAAAGAATTTATAAAGAACTTCTTGCAGTATTTGCAAAAAAGGATGACACATTTCATCATCATTTAGAAAATTTAACTGTCTTCTCTGGAGGTCCAGTGATATATAAAATTATATAACAAAGACCTTGTCATACCTTATTATCACTGAAATAAAAAATGAAGTATGCAAAACCAATTTGTAGTCATCAAAATACATGAAACCATTGATATTTCAAATAAAGAGCACCTGTCCACTGTTTTGAGATATATTGTCCCAGGGGATGAAATTGTAAAACGATTTTTAAACTTCTTCAATGTCAGTAAAGATCGTTTGGCTATTACATTGGAAAATATTGTTTTTCCACTTTTAGAGAAGTTTAAGTGCAGCAACAAGTTGGTTGCCCAAACATATGTTGGTACAGCAGTAATGGCTTGTCATCACGGAGGCCTGCAAAATTTATAAGGGGTAAATACCCTCAAGCCATATTTATACACTGCTATACCCACCAATTAAACCTAGTGCTTCAACAGTCTGTCCAGCAGGTTGAGGAATGCAAGAGATTTTTTCAGACATTATCTAGTTTCGCAGCCTTCTTTACAAAATCACCTAAAAGAACTGTGGCACTGGACAAAATATGTACAAAGATGTCTGCTGAATGTAGCTATTACGTGTTGGTGGAAGCTATTTCTGCTACTTATCCTGATCTTGTAGCATTCTTTGGTGAAATATAGGATACTGCACAAGAATGGGAAACCCGAATGTGCACAGAGCAATTTTACATGACCCTGCTTGAGTTTGATTTCAAATTCTTATTGAAGGCTTTTACTGAAATTCTGCCAATACACAATTTATGTCCAAATGAGGTTTTTATGGAGTGAACCATTTCAGAGATATTCCTTGTTATTTCTGTGAGCTTTCCAATACTTATTATTTTCTCAAATTGAAGATGGTAATTCACTTTTTTATATCTTAGCTGTGCAAGGAGAATGGAATTTCAAAGCCTTCATAGAACGATCAGCTTTAAAAGATTTGACTATCGCTCAAAGCGCCATGACATGACATTTGATTTTCTCAATACTGCTATACAGAATTAGTAATTATATATATTACTTGGTGACATATATCCATACTTCTTGTTCTTTAAGTTTAGAAGATTCATAATAGTTTGTGGAAATATTAGTAAGAAGATTTTCATTCTAGGAATAATTACAATTTATTGAATCATATACATTGTGATGGAAAAAGTTAAGAAAAGTGATACTCCAACTAGTGTTGTAAAATTATTGGCATTAGAGACAATCCATACTAGATTTCCAGAACACAAATGGCTCCATATTTATACTGATGGATCACTGATATCAAACCAAGATGGAGCAGGGGCTGGAGTCACGTGTCACCTCTTTTCCTATTACAAATCTTTAAGTTATGGAACTACAAACTTTGATGGAGAAATTGAAGCAATTCGAATGGTCCTACAAAATCTTTTGTACAGAATTTCACACTTTCAGCAAGCAGTTATTCTCTCAGATTGCAGGGCAGCAATTATAGCAATTACTTCCAAGTTGTCACCAAAAAACCAAACAATTGTAGAATGTTGGAAAATCCTTACCCATCTAACAGCACTTCAAAAACACCTAGTGTTTCAATAAATACCAGCTCACTGTGGACTGAGTGGTAATGAGAAAGCTGATTTTCTTGCAAAAAAGGGTACCAGCAGTGTACAAAAATCTACAGTTAATCTACCATTTTATGCAGCTAAAAGATTAGTTCAACTCTGAATTCAAAAAATTTATTGCAAAATATTACTATGAAAAATCAAAGAATAAAAGATGGGAACTACCAAACATTCAAACAGTAATTCCTGAGTATCCTCGAAAAATGGAAGTTGCAACCTTCAGGTTGATTACAGGACATGATTGTCTGGCAAAACATTTAAACAGAATTGGGATATATTCTTCAGCACTCTGCCCTGTATGTGATCTGCAAGAGGAAATGGATTGAGACCACCTTCAAATATGCCCGGCCACTTCTAGTGCCCCATCCATCAGTGAAAAATATTGGAGAGCAAGAGGATTAATGACTTCATTGTCAGAAATCCAGCATTAGCTAACAACAACCAATTGTGATGGTTTCAAAATGGCAATATTTAAGTTGACATATTTTCTAACCTTATCTTTATGAAATAATAGACATAACTGGCAATGACAGGCAACAAAATAGTGGACTAATTCTTAACCCTACAATTCGATTTGAAAAAATCTAGACAAAATTAAGGAGATTGATAAGGGAAAATCTACATTTTGAGCCTTCCTTATTTAAGAGACAAATACAAAATTTCAAATTGGGAAGCGATTGGTCTACTTTTTAGTGCTTGTGGAGCGATTACTACATTTATTATTAATTTGTTCCAACTTTTTGAATTGCAATTAAGTATTTTAGAAGATATTGGTTTACAAATTATTTGTGATTCTTTGTACATTTTATACAATCATCTGTATAGTACACTAAAATAAATAAATAAATAATTCTAAAATGATTAGCTATCCTATTAGCAAATTTTGTAACAATTTTGTACATTATTACGCGTTATGAAATATTTTTATATTTTCAATTTTTATCTTTATCATTCATATTTAAATTTGTCTTCTGCAGATCTATTAGCAGATGTGTCTTTATGACAACTCTAAAATAGGACAGCTATCCAAGTACTGAATTTTCTCTCATATTTCCGTTGCACCTACAAGTATATCTACAAATGTTTATCTCAACTGACGTGAAGAAGATAAGAGGAATAAGTGTTTGTGGGAGCAGTTAGTACAAGAGTAGATAAGTGTCACACATCAGATTTTTTAAATACTGTTTTAAGTCTACGTAGTTACTAATTCTTACTGCTGATATAAGGACTATTGAAAGTGAGCAACTAAACAGAGTCATGTGAATTAAATGCATTACTATTGCCTAATTTGAACTTTATTGTGTGATTGAGCGTGCTCATAGAAGTTATAAGGGTGGTTACAACATCTGGACAGAAGCCGAAAGATCCATGGTTCAAATCCCAGCTTTGGCACTGAATTGTTCAGTCTGAATCTATCTTTTCAATCATTGTCCTACACATGGCTAGTGTGAAAGAACAATTGCCTGGTCAAGGAATGTCAGTGATTTTATCAAGTACTGGCATTTTGTGAAGTAACTGAGTTTACTCATTAGTTTTTGAAAAAGTAATTTGTAATTGTAAAAGAAGAAAATATTTCTTGGGTAACTTTAATTCATCCCAATATTTTATTTTTGTACTTTTCCAACACTGGGCACGACATCCCAACATTTCCAGAACATAGAATATGGTTGCTGAAGCACTACTTTGTATAGGTTGTGAGGCAGGACGAGCAATTCCCCTAAATGTGCAGTGTCAACTCTTCACCTGAAAGACTGATGTAGAAGTTGCACAATCATGTATACGCAGAAGTCATAATTTTTCCATCCACAAAGGAGTGAAGTTCGCTAGCACAGCTTTAGTGCATATTGCTAATGAATTATATATGTATAAAAATTAACATTATAACGAACAAAGCGATTTGGCTATAACTATGGCCATGTGCCAACAATTACTTTCACGAGAACTGTAATTGTTTCAGCTGCGTACTGTTATGGTAATGTTTACTCATTCACAGCAAGCTCACACACCTTTCCCCCTCTCAGCCGTTGCAGAAAGAGAGGGAAGGAAAGCTGCTTCTCCTATGCACAAGAGTTCACGTCTCACCTCATGACCTATACAAATACCTTTGCCTGTCCAACTATTTAGCTACCAATGATTACAATAGAATTACAGTAAGATAGTGAACACTTTGGAAACAAACAACTTCACTCCTAAAAATGATATGGCTGCAACAGACAAAATGTTCTAAATACTGTGGCTCATCAACATCTTCTGTTTGTCATTTCTTAGCTCACAGCTTCTGTAAAATCAATAAATTATTATACATCATATCACCCAGGAATTCAAGTAGCTATAAGACTAACCACAAAAAGATTAATTTGGTCAAACATCAAGATAGGCAAATCTAAAATATTAACCCCTAACATGCTAACCTGCCATGGCATGTAATACGTCCTCTGATTGGTAATCAGAGGATATGGTCAGGGAATTTATTTTGATAATCCTCCCGGTCAGGTCAGTGAGACCCATAAACCAACGACAGGTGTGGTCCTCCAGACGTTCTGGGGGTTGTGAGAGAGCAATGTGACCGCCAAAACATAAAAATATGGTGCTCTCTAAAAAGTGGTTACTATTACTGCTGTTGCTCTTTTCAATATCGTAGAATTGGGATATATTCTTCATCACTCTGTCCTCTATGTGATCTGCAAGAGGAAATGGATCGAGACCATGTTCAAATATGCCCGGCCACTTCTAGTGCCCCATCCATCAGTGAAAAATATTGGAGAGCAAGAGGATTAATGACTTCATTGTCAGAAATCCAGCATTAGCTAACAACAACAGATTTGAGGATATTTGGAATGTCACAAATGCAAAACCCATCAGCTCTAGCAGAATTTGCTGAGCCAACAGAGCAGCTTCAACATAATAATGTGAACACTACACGTCCATTACTACCCTAATTCTGTAACCTGTCAGACATAGATGACAAGCACTTCTGCTGATTAGAAAAAAAATTATTACAAAATGGCAACAATGACTAAGGCCTTAATCTTCTCTTGGTTTTTTAAGATTTGGCAGTCCAGCAAACATTACAGCTGATCTAGGTGTGCAGTCTGAGAGCCTGCTCTTTAAAACTATAACCAAATATATGGACTTCAGTGTAACACCATAATCGCTTGCCATCCTAAGGTTAATGTACTAACTGACTGTCAACACAGAGCACTCAAAATTGCCCTCAAATGTGATCTAACAAAGGATCTGTTGGACCGAATCCCTTCCTTTAGTCCTTGGAAACTGCATTACGAAAAGAGAGGACTTGCTCATTTACCACAATCTTGAGATGAGCATACCAAGGTTGATTAGATTTCTCTTCAACTGTCACTACTATTTATAGTAAAGTAGAGGAAGTATTGTATTCCACCCAAAAATTCAATGTGGAGATTTCACCAGAGATATATGTTTTAAGGCTCCCTAAATCCAAAAATAGCATTTTAGGAAAAGGTCCATGTGTGTGTGTCTGTTTATGGACAGCATAACTCAAAGTTGGTATTTAAGTTAAATGTTTTTCAAGGATGCGACAGAAAGCTTTTGAAGAAAATTGCTTCACCCTAAACTACCCTTTACATGGAAAATTTTTAGAAAATTTTGATTTTCTTGAAAATGGCTAACAATTTTGATTAAAATGCCATATGTTTGAGATATTTTTATGACAAATGAAATGTAGATCTTGAATTTTCTGGCTATAGCCTATATAGTCTTGTTTATTCTGGATGACTTTTGAATAACTCGTAAACCGTAAGAGATAAGACAAAGTCTTATTGTACAAAAAATATAGATCTTGCTAAAACACACAATTTATGTCCAAATAAATTTTCTTGTAGAGTGAACCATTTCGGAGATATTCCTTGTTATTTGTGTCAGTTTTGGAAAACTAACTTTTGTAAAATGCAACATCATCGTTCATTTTTTTATATGTTAACCATGCAAAGAGAACAGAATCTCAAAACTTTGAAATATTTGACTATCGCTCAAAGTCTATTGTATTCCCATATTCTCCTTGTACCTACAAGAAGATGAACAATAAGATAATTTCTGCAAATGTTTATCTCAACTAACATGAAGAAGAAAGAGGAATAAGAGTTTGTAAGAAGGGTTAGTACAAGAGTATAGAAAGTCATGTGAGTGTAACAGATCAGATTTTTTATTTTGTAATCTCTAAAGTGAGGTTATATGAAAGTGCATAAGAAGTACCTACAGCATGACATTGTGCTTTTGTTTTATTTTGATGTATTCTGTTACGGTGTTTAACTTAATTTAAATGTATCATGTTTCTACTCAAAGCTAATGAGTGAATGATGAAGCATGACGTAGAAAACAACTTGCCTGGTGATTACTTGGATCAGTCTGTATTCCCATGACTCTGCCTTTGATTATTCACCAGTACTTTCAATCTTTGTAACACTGACATAGCATAAGTAAATTACAGGATAAGGTTAGTCTGAATTATAAATAACATTGCCTAAATTCTGTGTTTTATCTGAGTAATATATGCTTTATGTTACATTATGTCAATTTTTCTTCAAATTGGCTGTGAAATTATGTTATACAATGTAATAATAGTTAGAGCTCATTAAAAGGCACCCTGAAAGGATCTGTCAGTCTGGGAATTTTAACTCTAGCATGTGAACATATTTCCTCTATCATGATGCTTTACATTAAAAGCACAGCATGTGAATTTCATTTATATGCAATTTAAAGTATACAAATTTAATATCAGAAAACTGCAATATTTACACAGACCAGCAAAAAAACTTAACTAGCTATCAAGAGAACTTATCGCATTGAAATATTCAATACACCTGCCATTTATGCCATGTTATGTGCAATTTGTAGAGCAATTGCAAGCAAAGGAGAGGGACATAGAAGAACTTCTATTTCTTTGAGCCACAAAGAATGGTGGGAAGGAGGACATCAGCTGAGACACCTAGTTGCACATTTTGCTATACAATGTTTTCTCTATAAGTCGTGTAAAATTAAAAAATTCTGTAACCTAGACTTCGATTCTATTTGTGAATGTTGTAACAAGATTTACAAATGACACCCTGCTCTGAGCTGTGCATTAAGGAAAACCAAAAGTAAGAATTAATATCCATCTTATGTTTAATGTGCACTATTCCTCTTTCATTCAAAATTAATATATGGCCCAATTATCTGATTCCTAGGCAATTGTTTTTGCAAGTATCATTAACATCACTACAATTCTTCAAGGTCCTTGCAGAAGGCAATTGCTGTGACCATATAAAGGAACTTGGAACATCCTGTTATCTCTTTGTAACATCAAATTGCTTTAACCACACCATTGCAAGTAGCTCTTGGAAACTCCTTGTTAATCAAGAATTCTGAAAGCAGTTGTACTTTGATATTGAGATCCATGGAAAGGTTGAAATACCAATATTTCTACTGATCATCTGAAGATAGTCTTTGTATTTATAAAAGTTTCTTGAACTGAGCCTTACAGTTTAGACAAGAACATGCAATCCAAAAGCTTACTATTGCCGTCTCTCCCTGCAGCACCTTGTGCTTCAAGGAACATTATATGAGGCCAAAGTGCTCAGTTTTCTGGAGGATCAATGAACTTGTGATGGTCACTTATTGTGAACGATAAGGAAACAGCAGCAATCCTCTGCATTTATTATGTCTGCATAGTATGTTTATTTCCCAGGCTTTCAATTAATTATGTAGCACTTCATTCACAATTTATGACAGGCTAGCTTTTGTTGCCTAAACTGCAAATAAGTGCTGTTCTACCTTTCTGGAATCAAATCTGGTTAAACCTCTTAAACTTTCATTCCCATTATTTATCTGTTGTTGAACTTAATCAGATGTCGTCATTGGTACCACATGTATATAACTAGTTTCACTGATTTAAACAGGAAGGTAAACATACCTGATCATGCCTTAAAAGTAATATTGCACCATCATAAAGTAAATCTAGAAGTTCTCCATATTTCTTCTGTCCGAGGTACCTTTAAAAAGTAATGTAACAAAATGTATAAGTACTACATTGCATGGTAAACTTTAAATACCCTTAAACCAAATTAAATTTCACAACTTTATTAATAAGTTTTATTTCAGCATATATAGTTTTAAGGTTAGTTTATCATGCTTACCGAAAATACAAAGTTCTATACATCTGATGCGCTTCATAGTAATTTCCTGAGTTTACCGAGGACTCTAATTTTGTAAGCACTCTTTGTACACCATGCAAGCGTACATTTGCCATTATATACTATTCTTATCCTGCTTTAGGGTTGGTGGTATAGGGTTATGTTCTTAACACCTTGTTTTCCGACATTAACTCTGTACTCCTGCGCATTACAAGGTGCTATTTAGGGTATTTATTTTCAAAATGTTGGCCATGCTGACATCAATGGTTGAGGGAGTTTGTTTTTAAATTGTAAAAACAGAGGGTAAAAGACATTTACATTGACTCTCCTTAGCGTCTTTGTATGTTCATAAGACAAGATCTGAGAAGCCGAACAAGGCGAATACTATGTGAACAGTGAACTCCGGTTGGGGAACATGACGAACGTTCCTGAAACTCACCTAGCACGTAAGTAAATTGGCATTTCATTACTTCCATCATCCAGCAACAACAGATATATATAACGGAATACGTGGGTATCGGAAAACATCACAGAAACTGGAAGCCGTAACCTCTTATAAAGAAAATATTTTTTTTTCTTTGCTTAAAGCTAATGATGCAAGATAAAAGATTGCATAGTTGTCAGCACTTTTGGTCCATTTCTCGCAGGATGCTGTTGCCTAGCAACCAATAGCTTTTTGCATTCAATGACGTAGCATGTAGTTCAATGGAATTCCGCAAGGTGGTGGTATAGAGAATGTTTATCACTACTGTACAGTACAGGTTGCGGCAAAGCAAATACCAAACATTGCTACCACATCGCTACGCACAGGGTTTCATTCAGTTGTAGTAGTCGCGTAGGTTGCTACGAATTATGTGTAGGCAAGTCCATCAGCATTTTTGTTTATGTTTCTATTCTTGAAATATATGAGGAGTGACATTTGTTTTAATACTTCGCTTATTTAGGATGCCCGGCAGAACACTGGCGACCTGGTATGGTGAGTGCTGGAATTCGTATTTTATTGGAGTTAGCGTAAGTGTTGTGTACACACACAGCTTGTGCTTTACTAAGGATATGTAACTAACTTTTTCCCTTATTTTGATAATTTTGCACAATTATCACTGACCAGGTTTTATGCTACCTAAAGCAAGTTTTATAGGTGTTTTGAAAAGCTCTGCAAAACATATATGCGACATAACAATAATAATACAGTTGACAATAATATATTTGTTTTTCAAGAAACTAAACAAAACTGCAATTCATTTTAAAATTTACCTCTCTTTGCCGGAATTAAGTCACTTAACCTAAATGAAGCACGTTGGACACGTGTGGTGGGTATTAGCACATGCCAACTACTTACAAACAAATAATTGTGCATATAGTGATCGTTAAGGATCAACAATGTGAGTTTGTTGATAATATAATAATGGATTCGTCTCGGGCGTGTGTAGCACGTGGTCTTAGTTCGTTATTTGATGTTTGCCGGTTCACGTTTTGTTTAGCTCATCTCTGTTGCTCAACAAGCAAACAGAAAGAGAGAGGAAGAAGGTGAGGAGAGTTGAAAAAACAAGGAGAGTTATAATATTTGTCAGCTGTTTGCTGTCCCCCTCAACTTGTTAGAGTTGGCTGTGCTGAACCCCCCGCCGCCCCCTCCGTGCTCGATCGATGTAGCAATGCAGCAGCCCCCAAAAACCCACCGACCTACCAGCGGAAAGAGAGAACATGGGACAGCGTTGCCATGTAGGCGTTAGTGAATCTATGACGATCATTGTCTTGAAACCCGCAGGTGGCTGGCAGGCTTTCAGTATGTTCAGGAAGCATATCAAGTTAGTACCACAGCTATGCTACATAAAGCTGGTGATTACAGATCAGCAAAATAGGACATTTTACACATGGAACTATGCCTGTGCCTTAGGAGTAGGGAAATATAGTATCCAAAATCATTATATATTCACAAGAAACTTGTATGGTTGGTGAAATTCAAATTGTTCATTCCAAGTGTATTTTGATCCTACAAGGAGACGAGTATCGATGTATTCCGGGAAACTGGGAAAGTGACTTTCTAGCAGCATCCCGCAATTCTAAATGTCACTGCGTGAGTTATCAATCCCAGTTGGTACTAATGCCGACAGATGCCGCAGCATAAACCTGCATGTGACAAAAGCGTGCATTTGGAAAACTGCGCCCACCAACCAGAGTTCTGCAAGTAGTGCTGCTATTAGTACCACGAAAATGAATTAGTCATTTAGTTGGCAGGCTGAGAGCAGCCCGAGGTGTGTCATACGTGTACCTACCCTTTTAGGGCTTGACCACTTTCATGATGGGACGTGGGCTTTTGCAGGGTGGCGAGTGAGAATGAGATTGGGGGTTGAAGGGAGGTAGCAATTTTATGCTCCTCAACGGCTACCATTCAGGGTGCAACTGTCGTAAAGCATCCATAATGTGCGGAGCCAAATATGGGTGGTTTTAATTTTAAATTTTGACATCCAAGCATCTCTTTGTAGGATTGTATGGGAGCTCAGTTTTTGCTGCTGGTGGGTTAGCTCCGCTGTTACCGGATATGTCCGCAAGCCATGCGGGTTAACCGGGGCGCACAAGTGTACGTTCTCTGGGGTTATAATTCTCAAGACAGGGCCCTCCGATGCTGTGGCAATGAGTTGTAAAACTTTTTAGCCCGGCGCCTAATTTCGTCCTCCATATAGGAAGAGATGAGGCCTCGTGCAGTAGTCTCGAGGGGAATCTGCGGTATACAGAATAGATTATCCGAATACCTCTATTGTGTAGACGCTACAGACGCGGATTACCTGGGCCCGAAATAGGCGTAGCTTCAAGGGAACAGGCATCCGGAACTTAACATTGGATACAACGAAGCTGTTGCCCCGCTGGCTCGATGCGTCAGGCTCCGGATTTGCTCCAGGAAACTCAGACCTTACCGAGCTTCACTCCCAGGTAGCTGATGGTATTCGTCCATTCTATTCTTCTGAGACAGGTGAATGTGGGAAAGCGGCGCTTAATGAAGAGAATGGCATGGTTTTCTCCGGGTTTATGGACAATTGCCAACGCCTGCACCATTGTTTGAGGAGGGGTAAGTGTCTGGATGGGGAGGAAGGTTCTGCGAGAGTTTTTATTTGTAGAATATAGCAGCACGTTTTCAGCATACTGAGCTATATTGACCTGTTGTGATCGGTCTGGATGGCTCAGTTGGTTAAACGCTGGCTAACTGATCCCAAGGTCGCAGGTTCAAATCCGGCCCAGACCGACGGTTTTTAACTACTTAAAATCAACATCTCCATGTCAGTAGATTTACTGCCGTGTAAAAGAACTCCCTCGGGACAAAATTCCAGCACACCGGCCTCGATGATGCGATCCTGGCAATTGACAGCGTCGTTAAGCTACAATAATTTAATTTGACGTGCTGCTCGTTTGGAATGTCCGCCACATAAACGCTAAAAAGCGTGGGGACAAAACAGAACCTTCGGGGACTCCGCCTCGAATTGGTCTCTGTACAGATCTGCTTCCCGCAACTGAGACCAGAAAAGAAATGAGCGTAATAGGTGTACTATGCGTGTGTAGCTCCAGTTTGGATGAGTTCATGCAGGAGACCCGCATGCCAGGTCGTGGAGAATGCCATCTCCATGTTAAAAGATACTTCTGAGTATAAATCTTGTCCTGGTATCCCAGGGTGGTGGCTTCCAATACGCGCAGCAGCTGCTGAGGCGTTCAGTCACAAGGCAGAAACCCAAACTAATGGGGAGGGATAGCTTGAATATCCCCGAATATGAGGGACAGGCGGTCAAGTATAACCCTCTCGAGAGAACAGAGAGGAGGCTTATGGAGCACTAGTTGGCTGGATGTTCCGGGTATTTTCCTGACCTCAAAATGTAGATCACCCGGATCTCCCTCCGCTCGCGTGGTAAGTTTAAATAAAACAAATTATTTGTTGTTTAACGACGCTATCAATTGCCGGATTCACATCAGCGTCGCCGGTGTGCCGGAATTTCGTCCCTCAGGAGTTCTTTTTACATGTAATTAAGATGGAGCTGTCGTTTTTAAGCCCACTTAGAAACCATCGGTCTGGGCCGGATTTGAACCTGCGACCTTGGAATAGGTAGGCCAGCGTCTAACCAACTGAGCCACCTAGACCGACGAACGTGTGGAAAGTGATACAGGGCGAGGCATATATTGAAGACCCTTGTGAGATAGAGCACGGACTTGAATGGAAGGTGGATGAACATGACGGGGGTTAGTTCGTCAGGCCCCGCGGCCTTTTTGGGGTTGAGACACCGCATTGCGCCCAGGAGATCACTGGGTTTTATGACGGGAAGTCGATCCACTTCCTGGGGTGGTCGTCGAAGGTATCGGCGTACCTCCCAACGGACACAGTCGGAGAAGTCTAGGTTCTGCGGGTCATCTCGCGGCCTCATAGTCCTCTCCATGTATTTAGCGAACACATTGGCGTTGGCTTGAGGTTCGTAGGCCATTTCCAAGAACTAGGATGTGGTAGATAGGTGGTGCACCTCGATTTCGGAGTCTGTTGGCGATTCTCCGCACGTCGCCGTCCTCGAGGTTCAATCGAGTAGGAGTGTCACGCGCACACTCTATGCTCGCGTAATCGGACACGCACCTCGTGGCGTAGGCGCCTTAGAAGCGCTAGGTGGTGTTGCATACCGTGTCGCTGGTGGTCTGCGAGCCGCTCAGGAGCGAGGGATGAGCAGAATGAAGTTCATCTGGCAGGACACCTGGGTGAAGAGCAGCTAGGGTATGGATGGTGGGGTTGCCAACAATTCGCGTCACGATGGAGGAAAAGGAAGAGAGCGCAGCCTCCAAGATTGAGATATGTGTGACATTAGGGCTAGCAAGGATAGAGTCATTCAGGCAAACATTACGCTGGACCCTGACTGTTGATGTGCAGCCCTTGCTAGTGCAGGGTCTGCCTGAGTGTGGCTGACAGGAGCTTGCGTTAGGGCCTCTGTTGGTTGTCTGGAGGCGATGACAGCTTTCCTAACCGAGCAGCCTCCGCAACAAGCTGCGTACGCGCCGTCGCAGTTCGCACACTTAGGCACGTTTGTCTGAGAGCGCGAGCAGTCTTCTTTGGGATGTTCGCGACTGCACCCTTGTTCGACGGTGTTAGGTGTGTTTCCTGTATCAGGAGCAGGTGAATACCCTTCTCAGCTATGAAAGTTGTCGTTTCACGCAGCTTGAGTCGAATTCCATTGGCATTCCAGCAGCAAACTTTGAGGGAGGGCGGGTCTGTTACTCCACCGTTTCTAGCGGCCATGGCATATGATGACGTTTAGTGCGGTGTGAACGAAGATGGTGTAAGGATGAATGTGAGGGGGTCGGGTCCGTAGAGCTTCAGCGAGGAAGGCTGCGAACTCAGGTTGGAGAAGGATGTGTGTTTGGTTCATCGGGCTGAGGAGGAAAGCCTTGTCAAGGATGGTGTGGAGCTGTTGGGTGGAGGCTGTTGAGTTTGAGATGGCACCAAACTCTGAGGTAGTTGCAGCTGTCGGGGTGATTGCTGCTTCCGAGGTGCCCTTCGCTGCGTTTCAGCACGCTGCTAGGCCGCTGCAGCTGCAGTCGGTTTATTTGCAGGTGCTTTCAGTTGAGCCTGTTGAGGTTCCAGTTCTCTAGGGGATGTTGGAGTCTGTGGCTCACGTGAGGCTGCATTGTTTGAGGCGGACGCTGCGTAGCTGCGATATGTAATCGGTTACGTGGTGGCAGTCCAGGATAGCGAGCTCCAGTGAAGCTTTCCGTCGGTAATCCACATATTGTGGAACTCGGGATCTGCCGTGGCGGGATGTTTAACCGTTTTTATTGTTACTAGCTCTACCGTTGCTCCCTCCCATACTGAGCTCTTGCCATAGCGGCAAGAGTAAGAGTCCCGACAATTGTAGCAGCTCGTATGGCAAGCCGCTGGCAGCTAGCGCGCGTGTGGCCCACTTTTCCACAAAATGCGCAGACTGACTGCAACAGGCACCCAGCAGCATTGTGCATGAACTACAGGCAATTCGTGTACTGCTGTGGCCTTGGTGGCGGCTTGAAGGTTTCCACTCTCACTAGTATGAAACATACGCGTTTCCTTGAACATGTCCCTCACGTTTGCGGTTTTCTTGAGTGCTACCCTAAAGTGGGGCAATGGCTGAGGGGTTGGGCCTATGGTGATCAGTTGGGCCACATGCTCCACTTTGTAGCCTTTCTCTACGAGGAGCTCCTTCACCTTGTCTTCGGTGATAAACATCAGGATGTCCTCCGGAAAGAGCGCAGTAACCCTCTTTATCTTATTATGGTCCAAGTGGTCATCGCCGATGTTGGTAAGAGTGTCGCTGTACCCCGCAGGTTTTTCAGGGAGTAGTTCACTTGAAGATGAGCAGAAATCGCGTGTATCGCTTTCCTGGCACCTGCTGGGTTGCACAGGAAGGTGGGCGCTGCGCGTCATGCCCTTGAGAGCAAAGCTTGAATTGGGTCGCGTGCTGGAGCATTGGTAGTGGAGGCGAGTGCGACACTGTCCTCTTCTATGCACTCTGAGGTGGTTACCAGAGGCTGAAATTGGTTGGCCGTGGCCGTTGCGGGTTTTAGAGAGGAGGGTTCCAAGTTCCTACTTCTGTTCGGCGTGACGATCTGTCATTTGTCTTGGCATTGCACCTCGTACTTCAAAATGTAGTCATTGATGGCGTCGACACATGGCTTGTGTGCGGACATGACGCGGTACAGTTGTGTGACCTCTGATCGAGGCACATTGTCATTTGGCAGTATTTGTAGCATTTGGTAGTCTGCCTGTTCGATGTAAGTGGGTCTCGCATAGCAGCGTGAAGTGTACATCTTGTGGAAGTGGTAGCGGTGGATTAAGTATCAACTGCTCCCCAAGGAAGGTTGACAGGTCTCCTCCTTCCAGATATTAGAGTGTGGTGTTTGCAGTGGTTTGACTTAGGGTCGCCGTGGTTGTCAGCGAGCGCTGGTGTGCACCCGAGGGCGCCTTAACATGTCTAAAAGACTGTTGGCTGAGGCTTTGCTACTCTACCCGCCGGTTAGTGGTCCTGTGTTGTAATAGGAACAGTCACATTTGCGGAAAATTAATGTTTCCTCTTCAGCAGGAAACACAGATGGATTGTTCCTGATGCAATCCAAATGGCACAGTTGTTATGGCCAATCGGCGTTAAGAATATAACCAATCAGTGCACAGAATCCTGTGCGTGATGCTGCTCGAAACTGTCACGACAAAGAAACGTCAGTAATCCTGGGAAACTTCGCCGCCTCTGATCAATTTTCTTGCCTGTCCAAGCTGGCGTGAATCATCTATTTTAGTCAAAATGCGACACAAAAATAGGTTTTCAGCTGTAGCAGTAAAACCTAATCCTTTTCTGGTGTAACTAATCCATTCAGTGATTGAAAGGCATAATCAGCGCGTTGAATAGCTCAGCCAATCGCAGCAAAGCTACGGAGCATTAACTAAAGCTGCTGTGATGCTTCTTCTCTGCCTGCTTCTCGACGAATCCTTTTATTGACGAATGTTCTAAAGACGCTCTAAATATTGAAATTTCTTTTGCCACTTTATTAAATAGTTGACATCCTTATTAAGTTGTAGACTAAAGCTGGCCAACAGATTTATTCGTTAACCTTCTATCTATATTTATAACGAATTAGGTGTATTATTTCCTTAAAACTGGATATTAACGTTTGACTTTTAAAATGTTTGTTTTTGCACAATGCTAATACCAGCATAGTGAAAGCCTTATAGGCAGATAGCTATAAATTTTTCGCTTTGACGTCATTAGCAGTTGTCTTATTAAGGTCTATGGTTTTTGTTGCCTCGTACAATTTCCAGATTGTTCGAAATATTTATATGCCTTGATTGGATATGTGTGTGTGTGTGTTTTTTTTTTTTTTTTTTTTTTTTTTTTTTAATGCATGCCCCATTCCATATGAATACTACATGCTTGAATTTATTTATTTACATACAATTTACATTTTATATACATGTACATGTTGGTGATGTTCTATTTGAACATTTACAAAATCATAAATCTGGTACTTATCATATAGTGAAAGGCAAATATTATTATACTTGTAACAGCAGTAGAGTATTGAACTGTGTTTGGACAATGATACTGATTGCAATTTTGGTAAGGAGTAGAAATTATATATATTTGAACTTAAGTCATTCTATTAGCATTAATGAAGTTAACGAAAGGTTGTATGAAATTGTTTCCAAGTTCTTCTTTGTTTATGGGCCAAGTAGCACCTTTGCTTTGTATCTTCCTAATCATTGCGTTTCTCTGGTTGTTTAGTATTTTGCATCGAAATATAATGTGGTTTACTGTTTGGTCCTCTTCTTCACATTTGCACATTGGGTTATCTAAAAATCCAAACCTGTGGCGATATGATCTTAGCTTTCCATGTCCTGTTATCATTACTGTGAACTCCGGAGATATTGGTAACCGTTGCTTTAATCTTCTTCTCACGGATGGGAAATATTCTTTGGTTACTGCTCCTTTCCTTGATGCTGTCCATTGTTGTTGCCATTCTTCGAGTGCAGTTTCTTTCTCTCCTATTGCTTCTTTTGATACTTTGTCATATATTATTTCAGTGTCTTCCGTGGCAGCTTGTTTTGCTAGTCTGTCCACAAGTTCATTTCCGTGTATTCCCGCATGTCCTTTCACCCAGCCGAAATATAGTGTCCACTTTGATTTTGAAAGTTCAAGGATTTTGGTTTTGATTGCTTCTATCAGCTGGTTATGTTTCATGTTGTTCCTGAGCAGATCTAGAGTTATCTTACTGTCTGTGAATAATGCAGCTCGTTTTTCATCGCATTCTCCATATCCAAGCTCATCTAGTTTTTTAAGTGTTTTTAATATTGCCAGTTGTTCAGCCTGGTTATTCGTGCATCGTGGATGCAACTTGAACTTTAATTTGTATGCCAGGTTGCCATGGATGAAGATGATCCCTGCTGCCCCAACTTTATCACCAGTTTTGCTACCATCGGTGTACATTTCAACTGCATATTCATTGTTGTTATCTACCTCATCTATTATTGGTATTTCCGCAGGGTGTCTCCAATACCTGACTTCCAGCGGTGCGTCATATTCTTGATTGTTGACTTTTGTTGCCAGGTAGGTTCTTACATATTGTTCTATGGTTATTTGTAGGGGTGGAACGCCTGCTACTACGCATGATGCCTCGTATGAGAGAGTTCGGTAGGCTTTAGCAGTTTTTATATTAATCAATCTTTGTATCCTTTTATATTTTGTTAGATTTTTTATTTTTCTTAAAGCGTCTATCCACACTGGTGAGCCATATGTCATTATTGGGACTATAGCTCCTTCGTATATTGTTTTTAGTGCTTTGTGTCCTAATCCCCATTGTAGTTTAGCTGTCCGTGATAACATGTGGATGAGTGTGATTGATTTTCCTGCAGTGTGGTCTATGTGTGCATTGAAGTTAAACTTACTGTCAAACCATATGCCCAAGTATTTCATTTCTTCAGTTTGGTTAATCTTCTTGTTGTTTAAGTAGATATTGACGTCCCAATTGTCCGTTCGCTTTCTTGATATGACTAGAGTCTTCGACTTCTTTTCGTTAAATTCTATTTTGTTGTCAGTGGCCCAGTTCTGAATTTTAATTAAATCCTGATTCGCTATGTTTTCTGCTTCTACTTTGCTTGAGCATCTTGTTAATATGACAAGGTCATCTGCGAATGCCATGGCTTTAGTTTTTTAGTGTGTGTGTGTGTGTGTGTGTGTGTGCGTGCGTGCGTGCGTGTGTGTGTGTGTGTTCTTTGTAGATTGTTGGACAAAATGGCAAATGACAATTGAATTTTACACATTCGTTTTCAGGAGAAAAGTTATCTCAAACGTTTGAAACTAGGATCACCAGCACTTTAAGTAATACTAATAATACAAAATGGACACGTGGCAATCATCATTTACGAATTTCTTTGTCAAGCATTAACATTTAATACATACATGTTTTGCCTTAAATATGACTATCATAGCTTTTAAAAGTGGCATTGAATTTTTAAAATATCTAATGTGTTGCACTCACATGACTTTTTCTACTCTTGTACTAACCATTCCTAGAAATTCTTATTCCTATATCTTCTTCATGTTAGTTGCGATAAACATTTGCAGAAATATCTTATTGCTTATTTCATTGTAGGTACAAGAAAATATGGGAATACAGTAGACTTTGGGCGATAGTAAAATCTTGTAAAGCTTTCATATTCCGTTCTCTTTGCACGGTTAACATATAAAAACTGAATAACGTTCCATTTGACGGAAGTATGTTCTTCAAAATTCACACAAATAACGAGGCATATCTCCGGAATGGTTCACTCTACAAAAAATGTATTTAGACAAACTGTGTATTTTAGCAAGATCTACATTTTTTAACAGAAAGATTTGGTCTATCTCTTACGGTTTACCAGTTATGCATAAGTCATCCAGAGTAAACACGACTACAGGAACTATATCCAGAAAATTCAAGATATACATTTCATTTGTCATAAAAATATCTGAAACATGACATTTTAATCAAAATCGTTAATCATTTTCAAGAAAAAAGTTTCCAGGTAAAGGGTAGTTTAGGGTGAAACAATTGTCTTCAAAATCTTCGTGTCGCATCCTTGAAAGACATTAAACTTAAATACCAGCTTTGGTTTTTAACTGACTTGAGTTATGCTATCCACAGACTGACATACACAGATACACGCGCGCGCGACCGTTTTCTAAAAATGCTTTTTTTTTTTTTAAATTCAGGGGCCCTCCGGTGAAATTTTGAAATCGAGTTTTTGGGTGGAATACAATACTACCTCTACTTACGCAGTAGAGAAAGTAAAAATCAAATACATTAAAATCAACCTTTGATTAAGATTATATTTTTAACCATTTTCACCGAACCATGTAATGAGCTGGAGCCACAGAAATGGATTTCAGAACACGGGCCTGAAAGGGGAGAATAGCCTAAAATAATTGCTATCAGGTGCTCCCAGGGAGGAGAGGAAGCTCAACATGTTATCGCAAATTCCCAGGCGCATAGCCTGTTAAGAGCGTATTAAATATGGATATAGAGAGTCACGAACCTTTTGTTCGCAAAATCTGCTCCTGCACAGTTGTGTCATTCTATGATATGCACGTTAATGAAGTATTTCTCAGACGAGTGTGAACGACTACCACTTTGACGCCCTGATAACACATACAAGGGGAACACACGACTGTCTTTCTGGGGATGTATGGGGAGCTAGCTTGCTTGTCGAGCAACATGCATTTGGATAAACCTACCGATGTACAAGGCGGTGTGTTACGATCTGTTATCCACTGAAGAAATGCCGAACGATGTAGGATAGCACCAACATGTACACATAATCAGCGAAGGTATGGTTTGCAAGATATCCCGTGAACTATGCTATCGAATGGTATGCCAAAACCCCAGATTTCAATCCAATTTAATGGAACATGGGTCATTGTAGTTCGTGATAGGAAAGACAGAACGGCGACTGCTGTCACAACTCTTGTGCTAAAGGAAAACAGCAGAAACTCAAGAGTCGGCTCCAACCTGATTTTGCCCTTGCCTTGCGCACCTAAATGTTACAGTTTAGAGTAGAGGATGATGTGCCAGACAGTAGTAAGTTTTTTTTTTTATCATATAGACTTTGTATGCAATTTTCTTTTCCTTAATCGTATCCTAATTGAGAAGAAATACTTTGTTTTTCATTTCTAGACAAAGAAAGGCTCTAAACTGTTTGCATCGTTTTCCCTTCCTATCTTATTTTATTTACTTTAGTTATTATTCTTAGACAAAGAAAACCTATTCACTGTTCATACTTATTTCCATTTCCACTGTTTGGTTTCATTATCAAATAAATCACAGTACTGAAGTGTGTATTTCTCTTGATGATGTAAAGACAAGCGTGTTTTCCCCCGCTCACAGAAAAGGACGCAAACAGCATTAACTAACCCTCGAACTTATATTACATGAAACACAAATTATTCTACGACCGCTCTTTTGCGGAAACTGGGACAGGGTTCCATGTTCATGAGCGCAAGAAAAAGAAACACCAACAACAAAGAAAAGAAATTAAGTAAAAACATGTATACTCTGTTCATCAAGAGATTAGAGATGTAAACAAAGCACCGGTTTGTATCACTCCGCGGCCACGTGCATTCACAATGACGCAACACAATTACCTACCGCTACACGTAGGTATAATATGCATTTTACACTACTAAAAGGATATATTTACTAGATTCAAATAACATGTAGCACATGGAAATTAACTGCTGCTTATGTCATCTCTGTCCACAATAACTTTTTCATTTGCTGCTTACAAACTCTAAGCCAATCTCCAAAAGCAGATTATGGAGGGAAGTTCGTTTTAAATCTGGAAGATCGGGATCAGAGTTAACTGCCAACAGCACTTCGTTTAAGGTGGGGGTTCATTGTTAACAAAGAACTGGTGAACTTTTCGACGGATTGCAGATCTCACAAATTCGTCGCAAACTACATTCACCATTTATTTGGCACGTGGTCGTTTTTTGCTGGGATCTTCACCAATTGAGGATTTTTCTTTGCGTGTGCAACTGACACACCGGTAAACTCGGGTGTTAATTTCATCACGTCTTCGATAGCAAGTTCGGGATATTTCTCGCAGAACTTGTTAAACACGTTCAATATTATTGTCTTTTCACCACTTCGAAACGATTTGCCGCGCTTATGTTTCACAACTCACTTGTTCCGCCATGTTACTGTCATACTGAATAATGCGCGCGCAGAATGAATTAGGCTGGTTACAGATTCACTTAACTGCGTATTCTTACACTTTAACTATGCTTAGCACACTTAGTTCATGCTTTAGCAAACATTAAGTAACATTTTAGACCTTAGTAACAGTATTTCTTCAAGGGACTATTTACACGGCGAAAGCGTCAAGAAGGCACGCTGTGGTCAAAACGAACGTGGCTTTGTTTACATCTCTTGATGAACAGAGAATATATTACCATCGCATTTTTCTAGCCACGTTATCCTTTATATTCATAGCATTCTAAAAATTATTCAAATTCATATGCTTTTTTCCTACATTCTTTTAGATGTTGGCAGAAATGGGCTGTACACATTTTGTGATAAACAAGAGCACAAAGAAGCCTAAGATGATAACTTTTCTTTGCCGGCTTACCCTCCTTGTACGCAGGACGTGCATCCCTCTCCCAGGACTTACAAATGAAAGCCTGTCGTGGAGCAGACGGAGTTTGGATTAGAGAATCGGCAAAGGGGGTTCGTCCCGTAGCCCTGTATGGGAATGGAAATAAGATAATATGAAATGATGGTGAATTGGATGAAAGGAAAGGTGGCGATGGAGCAATTAATGGTATGAATGGCAACCGGAGAACCCGAAAGAAATCCGCCCATACGCAGCTTCCTCCACCACATATTCCATAGGCTATGCGGTCTCCTGGACTCCTAAGATGATAAATGTTTAAAAACATATGGTAACTTTAATGTGAAGTATGTTTCGCGCGATCTTACAAATAACTAAATAAGGGCTACGTGGTAGTTTCAGTGCACTGTTTAGAACATTGGAAAATTCTAACATATGTACAGCAGTGAATCCTTTGAAAATGTCACGAAAAATGTATTTGAACAAACTGTAAATTTCAAAAGTTCATGTCTCCTGCAGTAAGATTTTGGGGAAGACCCGTTCTACCGGGGGCAGTTTATAAGTATATGGCAGGGGCGAATCCAAAGATGGGGGATTGGGGTGGTTGTATGCCCCTCCCGAAAATTTGGAAACCATTGAGGACGTAACCAAAGAAAAAAGTATTAAATTAATTCACAAATATATTCAAAGAATCCGACCGTTTTCTATGTTAACTATTTGCATTAAAACACTAAATGTACATCTAATAAATTATTTAAACATATTTTAATGTCCTGTCAACATTACGACATCTGAAGACCTATTTAAGGAGCACCATGGGAGTAGACAGATTGAATGGACTAGCGTTAATGTATATAAAAAAAGTGGAAATTAAAACTCAGGAAGTGCTAGATAAAATGTGTAAAAAGCCTCGCCAGCTTCTTTTAATATAATTGTTTAACGTTGTAAGACAATTATCTTGTATATATTTATGCATACGATAACATTTCCAAATCTTCTAATTGTACCACCTCATCAGATCCCTCCCCGAATACAAATTAAGCGTCCACCCCTGCTATACGGTATACCCACGTGACCTCCACATTTAAACTTGCCTACGTCAATGGCTCTCACCCCCTTCCGTCTCCCTCAGTCTCTGTTTTTGCAACATGCGTACATCATGTAGATAATATATTGAAAGCCGGAAACGAAATTGTTTCCTGTGACATTAATGAACATTAAAACAAAATAAGGTCGCATAATATGATCACAACTAAACTGTTTGCAGTGGTAACCAGTAAACAAATATAAGAGATGCAGAAACATAAGCGCCTGACCAATCATTCATGGACAATAGAAGAGAAGCGCTGTGTACATACAAATTATGTATAAAAAGCTAATTGGACGAGAGAGAAGAAGAAGAGGAAGAAGAAGATGAAGAAGAGGAGGAAGAAAAAGAAGAAGAGAAGAAGAAGAAGAAGAAGAAGAAGAAGAAGAAGAAGAAGAAGAAGAAGAAGAAGAAGAAGAAGAAGAAGAAGAAGAAGAAGAAGAAAAAGAAGGAAGAGGAGGAGGACTCCTGTCTCTTATATTAGAGATAGACGTACAATTCAGTAAGAATGACTAGATTGTAACTAGCCATTTGCAGAAAACTCAAGATATGAATGTTATTTAATATCCTATTACAGGGGTGACCAACCTATTTTGAGTTCGAGCGTGTAATTTGGTAGAATTTTGTTGAAAAGCCGTCTAACTAAATTTACATTAAGAACTGTTTTGAATCTAAATTAAAGTAACTATTATGTAAGTATTAGTAAAGTATTTTAGTAAGTGTATCTGTAGCCCCAGCGCAACAACCCATGAAGGGTCAAGGCTTGACGTTCAGCCGCTGCGTCCCCCAACTCTGCCCACTACAGGCGTCATTGGTGGGGTGCAGTACTGGAGGGTGGTACGTGGTCAGCGTCGCGAGTCCTCCCGACCAGTTATGCGGCCTTCTTAGTTGGGGCCGCTACTTCTCCATCAAGTAGTTCCTCAATTGGCCCCCCGGGACCTAACAAGGCTGAGTGCACCCCGTGCCAGATCTCCCAGCGGGAAATAAATCCACATGCTGGTACCCGGGATCTAACACGGGTCCTCCGCGCCTTAGGCAAGCATGCTACCAACTGTGCTACGCAGGTGGTTATATATACACACACGCATGCACCCAAGCGCGCGCGCGCACACACACACACACCCAAAACCACCAGAACCACTGCGTGGTTTATATCCGCTGCGCAGACGAAAACACGATAACAGCAGCTGATGTACACAAGGTCTTTTCTCTGCTCTGAAGATGCAGTATAGAGCTGACGCTGATATCGTGTGGTTGATTTATTACCAGCGTGCTTTATTATTTTGTTCTGTTTACTTACTCACAAAGTGTATTATAGCTCAGCATTTGTTTATTTATGATTTGTATGTGTTAAATCAGTCAGCTCGCCAAATGAAAGTGCGATTTTCAGAAAGATTTCCAGGGGTAAAAGTTCCAGGCCATACAACAATCCTTGAACTTCACAATACATTTCAGGCCACAGAAAGTGCTCAGGCTCAGAAATCTAAAAGACGGCGTACGGTACTTAACGAAGAAACAGACGACATCGGTCATCGTTTGGAGAATTCCCCCCAAAAATCGCTTAGGCATCTTTCACAACAGGGCATTCTTATAGCTCTTTGCAAAGAGCCACTAAATTTCCGAAGTTAAAGCCATATAAAATAACTAAGGCACACGCTCTTCAACCTAATTACCTTCCTGTAATTTTGTGAGTGGTGTATACAATGTCGAAATTGACCCACGTTTAATATTTTTCATGAGGCGTGGTTTCACCTTCATGGATATGTGTGTACACCAAACAATCGTTATTGGAGCTCTGAAGAACCTAATACTGTTCAAGAAATACCCCTTCATGACGTAAAAATTGGTGTGTGGTGCGCCATTAGTGGAGAAAGCTATATGCCCAATTTTTTTGGACGCCCGTACGTACGTGAATACAATTTTGCCCCCCCCCCTTTTTTTTTAGAGAATTAACCGACAGGAAGCGTGATTTTGCGTTTTTTAACAAGACTCTGCAACAGTTCATACTGCAATTTTTCTATGAGAACAATTGAAAGTGTTTCAGGATAGGTCCCCCGACCTAACCCCCTGCGATTTCTATATCTGGGGTAACTTAGAGCACAAAGTGTACAAGAGGAGTCCACTCACCCTGGAAGAATTAAAACAAAATATCCACCAGGAAATTGCCAGCATTTCTCAAAGTGAACTAAGGCGAGTTTTGGATAATTTTCTAGAGGTGCCAAAATGTATGGACAACAACGGTGGCCAGTTTCAGCATCTCTTATATAATATATAATATATATGTTATTATATAATAACATTTAAATTTAAATTTAAAATTAGCTTTAAAAGTGTCGTATAGTTTCATCCGTGCTGATCTATGATAGGGATAGTCGGCGACGAGCGCCGAGGACGCGCACAGACAAAACACAGTGCAGCGTGTTCGGAGTCTTCACTTAGTACAGAGGTGGGCAAAAGTGGTCTCATGAATCCTCATTTGTAACAAGATATTACATGGTTTTCTTCCAGCCATCATTAAACGGCTTTATTGTAGATATCATGCCACACACACACACACACACACACACACACACACACACACACACACACACACACACACACACACACACACACATGCACGCACACACACAAAAGAATAAAAAAAAGAAAGAAAACCTAGCAAATGTTTTTGGATTTACATTTTTACACATGTTGCATACATTTTATATTATTATTGTTGTTGCTGTTTTTGTTGTTGTTGTTGGTGGTGGCGGCGGCGGCGGCGGTGGTGGTGGTGTTGTTGTTGTTGTTGGTGTTGGTAGTAGGTATTTGTTTACTATGGTTACAGATTTAGAGCATGCCAAAGTTCTAAAAAGTTTAAAACCTAAACATAACAAATATATCATACCACCTGACAACTCTCTAAACCAACAAATTAAATTATGAAATACTTATTTCAAATGTATAAAATCTCTTGGTAGAGGATAAACTAATTAGTTATATTCCCATTTTTGAAGGCTTAAAAACTGAGTTTACTTCCCATAGATTCCATGATTTCAGAAATCTTGAGAATGACATCTGTTTTACTGTAGATGTAGTCAATGTAAGAGTTAAATTGGATTGTGAACACACAGATCTACAGATTGATCAAGTGACAAAAAATAAATAGAGATTTAGTTGACCCAGACGTGTTCAAAGTCTGTGTAAGGTAATATTTGTTGGTTTGAGAGAATTTGCTGCTTCTGTTACACTGTTGTAGCAATATTTTGCTCCACAGGTGTCTGTGAACAGTTTTTTTTCTCTGACGAGCATAGAGAAATCAAAACTAAGAGATCTGGTATTACCACGGCGCCACTGCATATTGCTGTTACAGATATTATGCCAGAGTTTGAACGTCTTCTCATATGTTCAGATGATGACAATGTTTGTAATTCCGATTTCACATAGGTAATAAACGTATGGCCACTTCTTTCCTCTTTGAAACAAACGCGCTGATTATTAACTGTATCAATCCACCACTGTAAAGAGTTTAAGAAGCGGCGAAACAGCACTCCTCCAACCAGCAAGAATGTTATGCGGGCTGCGCACACGGTGGATTCGGAGCAGACACTATTCTGCCCGCCCCTGACTTAGTATGTTATGCGGGAGGCAAACTGATCAACAAGAGGAAACCGCAGTCCGGAAATGATGGTTTGGGTGCTGGAAAGCGTCCAAGTTTGAGAACGAACAGTTGTGACAATCTGTTAAGGTTCGTTTTGGTATCTTAATACGGAATCAGTGTACTGCGGATGAACGACCTGAGCTTAATAACATTTCTACGATGCGTTACATTTCCCCTTAGAGTCCTTGGTGCACATCGCACTGCGCTGCTTTTGTAGTTTCCAGCACAGTAACGTTTTAACAGCTGTTCTACACGTACAAGTACACAGTTGCTGAAATGGCCGACATGAGTTCAGCACACTTTGATGTAAATGTGCGGAGTCGCCTCAACGTCGCATATCCAAATCGATGGATTCCTACAGGTAGGCCAGTTCCATGGCCAGCAACGTCGCCAGATCTGACACCTCTGGACAATTTTTTGTAGTTATATGAAGAGTATAGTGCATGGTGCTCCTGTAACCTCAGCGGAGGACCTTATGGTTCGAATCTACGGAGCTATTAAAATATTCAAAGACAACGTATTGGGTAATGTGCATGAGGCTCACCACTGCCGATATAGGCTCTGCAATGACGTAGGAGGTACATAGTTCAAAGCCCGCTTGTAATGTCCACCGCTCGGTGTTGGGTTTATTGACGGAAATGTGAACGCACATCCATTCTCACACTTAGATGCGCGACACGTACAAACCGTGTATTTCCGGACAGAGGGTTCCTTCTTGAAAACCGACCAGTTTGCCATCCCGCACAACATACTAAGCGTTGTTGGCTTTTTTTTTTTTTTTTTTTTTTTTTTGGACACCCTGTCTGTATAAACAAATTTAAAACTGCACTCAGTTATACCTTTTTACTTTGAAAGATAATGTGTTAAATTACACATTTTAATAATAATTATTATAAAAGAAAATATATCTAATTATAACAGAAACACCAATTAATTTTGAAGGCTGTAATGGTAAGGTGACGTTTGAATTTTCTTTTCGTGTATCTATTTATCACAATTAGCTGTCGGAAGTTCACAGAACAATATATTAGCAAAGTGTGGAGCTATAATGGTTGAGTTAATTTATTCTTTTAACGGCGGTTCTCCTAACAAAAATAACTTATTGCTATGGGTATTCCAATATGCTTTGATTATTTTGCATTTTCCAGTATTATGGACTGTTTAGAAGCATACCCAGTGGCGGTTCCTGGGTGATCGCATACTCGCAACTGCACACCCACTAATTTTTTCCGCACTCAAATGTGTATAGACACGCATATGAGAAAGTCGAATGTCCAACTTTCTTGTACGTATATGAACTTGCTCGTTTAATTTTCCCGCGCCCTCTTTACCAAATGTCAGCTCACTCTGTCAACAAGCTGAGACACATTAACCCGATTTTGCGACTGGCGAAGGTAGCTTTTAGGCGAGGGGTACGCAGGGAGCGGTGAAAAGCTTGCTTTTAAGAGTACGGCGAGTTAATGCACCATAATCGACATAGCCAACACATGCGATTTTTACCGCGCAAGCGCACTACGTTCTCGTACAAGTCCCTGTTTTCCTTGCTACGAGCATTTCCCTCTCGTTGTTTAGCAGAACCTATTAGGCAGCACACGTGACGGTTCTGAATATAATGTAGCCATCTTCTATCTTATATTAATGTTATAAACACAATTACATCTAGTCTTATTAAGCGATTATAAATGCATATAATTACTCTTCATGTCGTAATTTACTAAGGCCAATACTTCAGTTTCGAATAGTTATTTTGTTACAGTGTTTATTGCTGTTTGTTATGTTTGTGTTCTGGCAGCAAGTTGCATGTAGTTGTGTCTGCACATGCGGGAAATTTGAATTTATGAAAGTGTGGAAATGAATAACATGGCGAAACTAAAGGAGATAAATATTTCGGGTTTATTCTTATAAGAGAAGCTGTTTTCCGCGCTTATTGTTTGCCAGTGAGAGAAATGGTGTCTGGACAAATAATAGTTCTTGTGATATTGGTCATTTAAAAAAAATAGCAAAACATAAGAGCTCAATTGCCCATATGAATTTAGAATCAGAATTGTGTGGCGTGTGTTAGAGAAAGAAAGGGAGGAAAGGTGGAGAACATGTATTGTACTCACTGCACACCCACTGCGACAAGTCACGAGCCGCCACTGGCTTGTATACAACGACGAGGTTCCCATATAGTTTTGACACTATATTTTACCTCCTTTGTTTTTATATATTGGTACTATTACATTTTCTTCCAGTCTGTTGGTATTCTTTGTTCTATTCAACTGAGATCAATCGTTCCTTTAAAAATACTTTTTTCCCATTTTGACTGCCTCTGTGCACTGGAGTGGTTCTAACTGGGAAAATGTAGGGACTTTGCCTTCTGCTCTGTCGTGGACGCCCTTTGTATCCATTCGCCTCATCCATCCTCCCGAGTGTGTGCCCTGTCAGGGGCATCACTTTTCGGTCGAGGTGCTTAGTCCCCCTCCGCAAGTTGTCATTGAGGCATTTATAGCATAGCATAGCATAGTTAGTACTGGTTCAGGTGAAGATTTTAAATCGGTTATTGTGGGGACTGCATTCCTTGGAACTCCTGGCGTATTCTTAGTGACATTCGATGCAGAAAGTCGGCCACATTGTAGAGGTAGATATGACCGCCAGATTACAGACATATTTTGAAAAGAAAAATGTTTTCATTACTGACAGTGAAAGTCATTGTAACTATTATTTTCAGAAGCCGTACTCAAATAACCACCACGTTCACAAACACTCCCATCACTTGGTAATTATTATTTATTTATGCCAACAAACTTACTGTTGGTGTTTTTAAACACACAAGCGGAAGGTCTGTGGTTCAAATCCCAGTTGTGGCATTGAATTTTTAAGTTCCAGTTCTACCTCTTAAACTCCCATCACTGTTAGGTAAAGCCGTTGCTCCTACAACTGTCAGCTGCATTCTTATGTTTATACAAACTTGACACAGTTACAATAGCAATGAAAAGAAATTCCAAACCTTGTAAACAATAGTGATACCAATATGAAACCAAACTGCTGATATGTAAAGAAGATACCGATTTCAACATGGAAACTAACTTTAGAATGACTTGATACTAAACTGTAATTTATAAAATATTAATTTATTTTTCAAAAAATTATTGCACCGTGTGAAGGAATTTTTCAAAATAATAAAAATTAATAAAAATGTCTCGGTAAGTAACTAAAATATGCATAAGATTTGATGTAAATATTATACATTAAACTCTGATTGATGTATTAGAATTTTAAATAAATCAAACTGAAATTGTGACCTTATAGATACAAGTTATGCATGCAAATGTTTCCATATATATAATCAACCGTAAGTTTATTCGCTGTAGCACATTCAGCAACAGCAGGGATATGCTGAAACGTGCGCATACATGTGTCTGATCTAGCATTTCTACATGCCTCTTGTCAGGTCAGGCGTATGTCAGCATTTGGAAATTCGCAGCGTAGCAGTGCAACGAATGCTGCCGCCTAGTGAGAAGAGACGCTGTATAATACGAATCCATCTTCACTTTCTCTGCGGCCGCGTAGCCTTGTGGAGTAGACACACCTTGACCTTCTACAGGTCGCCCAGGGGAACAATAATTTGACTTGTAGCTCATACAGAGTTGGTGGTTTCTAGCAATACCGACCGTGAGGGAGTGTTCAAAACGAACAATATGCGTTCGCGTTCTTGATCTCTCACTACGTGAGCTGGGTTGCATTGTTTTTCAAACCGTGGCACGCGATAAGTAGCCGGTGCAAGTATTTTTTACGAAATTTAACCAAAATACATAAAAAAATATTATTATGTAACAGTGACCTCTGTTATTTATTTATTTATTTATTTATTTATTTATTTATTTATTTATTTATTTATTTATTTATTTATTTATTTATTTATTTATTTATTTATTTATTTATTTATTTATTTATTTATTTATTTATTTATTTATTTATTTATTTATTTATTTATTTATTTATTTATTTATTTATTTATTTATTTATTTATTTATTTACTTATTTATTTATTTATTTATTTACTTATTTATTTATTTATTTATTTATTATTTTACCCATTATCAATTCCACGATTCTTTGTATTTTCTACGCTCATATAAATAGTGTTTTATCTTTTTTTTTCGGAAGCCACATATTTATATATTCGACTGTGGTTACCAATAAGCGTGGAAAAAAAGAACAATCTAACATTTTCAAGCATGTTACACAGCAAGCCATATTTAACATCCAATATTTCGGAAATGGATAATGCTACCAAAAGTTATTTGAAATACACTTATATTTTAATAAGCGCTGCATTCTTCATTGGTTAATCTTTTTGTCTATCTCTTACAGTGCATAAAATCTAGAGAAAGAACTGACAGACTATTTATAGAAAATTAAATATAAACACTTTATTTGCCATCCCAATATCGCACACTATGATGTTTTACTCAAAATCATCAGTTATTTATAAGAAATAGGAATAAGGCAAAACGATTTCCCATTAAAGCATTGTTTGAAGTGAAAGGAATTCTCTGAAATTCTTTACCCTGCATTCTTAAGTATGTGTTATATTCACATGCCTTTCTGTAATTACTAACGTTTATTTCTATAACTTCTACAAAGCATTGTTGCAAAAGCGTATTACTTTCTCTACTACGTATCGTAAGTAGGGGAAGAAGTGCATTCCACCCAAAATTCCAGGTCGAGATTTCACCGGAAATATATGCCTTGAGGGACCCTTTAAAAAAAAAAAAAAAAACACATTTTTAGAAAAAGGTGCGCACGTGTCTGTACAGCGTAACTCAAAAACGAAAAGTCGTTTAAAAACCAAAGTTCATATTTAAGTTTCGTATCTTTAATGGATGCGACATGCAGGTTTTGTGGAAAATTCCTCCACCCTGAACTACCCTTTACATGGCAATTTTTTTCGAAAATATTGATTTTCTCGAAAATGGTTCTAACGATTTTGATTAAAATTCCACGTATCTAAGATATTTTTTATGAAAAATGAAATGTATGTTTTGAATTGTGGCCAAAGCTCACGCAGTCCTGTTTACTCTTGATGACTTTTGCATAACTGGTAAACCGTAAGAGATACACCAAATCTTACTGTACAAAAAAATGTAGATCTCGTTAAATCATACATTTTCTTGTGGAGTGAACCATTTCGGAGATATTCCTTGTTATTTGTATGACTTTTGCAATACTTGTACTTTCCACAAATGGAAGATCGTTATTCATTTTTTATATCTTAGCCGTGCAAAGAGAACGGAATTTCAAAGCTTTAAAATGTTTGACTATCGATCAAAGCCTACTACCTACATTCTCCTTGCACCTACAAGAAAATTAATAAGTTAATTTATGCAAATGTTTATCTCGACTACACTAAGAAGGTAGGGGAATAACAGATTGTAAGACAAGTTAGTACAAGGGTACTAACTTGTGAGTGCAGCACCAGATTTTTACTTTTTCCACTACCTATAGTAAAGTAGAGGAAGCATTGTATTCCAACCAAAAATTCGATCTTGAGATTTCACCGGAAATATATGTTTTGAGACTCCCTAAATAAAAAAAATCTGATGTGTTGCACTCACACGACTTTCTCTACTCTTGTACTAACCATTCTTACAAACTCTTATTACTATATCTTCTTTGAGTTATTTGACATAAACATTTTTACAAATTATCTTATTGTTTATGTCCTTGTAGGTGTAAGAGAAATATGGGACTACAGTAGGCTTTGGGCGGTAGTCAAATTTTTTAAAGCTTGGCGATCCCGTTCTCTTTGCACGCTTAACATAGTGTCGCCCATCGCATTATTGTCGGCACTACCGCAAAGGAGCCGAAGGGAAGAGACAGAGAATGGCCGCATTGTTGGGGCGCTTGCCGAAAGAGAGAAAGGGATAGAGACTTCTGGAATTTCCTGCTTTGTATTTCACCGCAATAATAATTGAACTTTCCTGAAGTTTCCAGAATAGTGCCTGGGAGATATAAATAGCGGTAAAGTGTGAGAAGGGACAGTTTTTGTGTTACTAATTCGGAGCCGTGCTGTTGGTGAATCGGTAAAGACTTTCTTGCTGTTGCAACGAGTGTACAAAGTTACTGTTTACGGAAATAAAAGTGTTTCTTTATCTCGACTACATGTCTTCTTTACTTTACACCCACCAAAGTCACAATATAAAAAATGAACATCGATGTTCCATTGCACGAAAGTTCTAAGTTTTCCGAAACTGACACACAAAACAAGGAATTTCTCCGAAATGGTTCACTCTATAAAAAAAAAAAATATTTAGACATAAATTGTGTATTTTAGCAAGATCTACATTTCTTGTATAGTAAGATTTTGTCTATCTCTTACGGTTTACGAGTTATTCAAAAGTCTAAACAGGACTACATAGGCTATAGCCAGAAAATTCAAAATATACATTTCATTTGTCATACAAATATTTCAAACATATAGCATTTTAATCAAAATCGTTCGAGGCATTTTCAAGAAAATCAAAATTTTCCATGTAAAGGGTAGTTTAGGTTGGGGCTATTTTCTTCAAAATCTTCGTGTCGCATCCTTGAAAGACATTAAACTTAAATACCAGCTTTGGTTTTTAACCGACTTTTGTTTTTTGGTTACGCTGTCCAGACTGACAGACACACAGACTGACACACACACACACACACACACATACACACACACGCGCGCGCGCGGACCTTTTTCCAAAAATACTTTTTTTTTTTATTCTGGGGGCCTCAAAACATATATTCCTGGCGAAATCTCGACATCGAACATTGGGTGGAATACAATACTTCCTCTACTTGCCAGTACAGAAAGTAAAATAAAAAAAATTTTTAGGAAAAAGTCTGCGCGTATGTGTCAGTCTTTTGTTGTTGCAGTGTTTAACGCCCGCTTTTACTACTACGGCACCGCAGGCGGTGACACTGATGATACATGAAGATGGAGCACCGGTGGAATGAGATGGCAGGGGAAACCGGAGTACCCGGAGAAAACCCGCCCTGACGCCGCTTCGTCCACCACGAATACCACATGCGGGTCCCTGGGATCGAACCCGGGCCGCCTAGGTGGTAGGCGAGCGCGCTAACCGCTCGGCCACGGCGCCGCCATGTGTCAGTCTGGTCAGCAAACTCAAAAACGAAAAGTCGGTTAAAAACCAAAGTTGATATTTAAGTTTAATATATTTGAAGAATGCAACACGAAGATTTTGAAGAAAATTGCAGCACCCTAAACGACCTTTTATATGGAAAGATTTTGATTAAAATGTCACGCCAAACTTGTCTTCGGTTTGCCAACATTTATTTGTACTTTCTTTACTACATATAGTAAGTAGCGTAAATGTTGCATTCGACCCAATAATTCGATGTTGGGATTTCACCGAAAATATTTGTTTTGAGGCTCCAGAGTCCAAAAAAAGGTAATTCTTAGAAAAAATCCCCGCGCACGCGTGTGTCTGTCTGTGAACAGCATAACTAAAAAAACGAAAAGTGAGTAAAAACTGAAGTTGATGTTTAATATCTTTCAGAATGCGACAGAAATATCTTGAAGAAAATTCCTCCACCCTAAACTACCATTTATGTACACGGAAAAGTTTTTTTTTTTTTTTTTTTTTTTTAAGTTTCTCTAAAATGCCTCTAATGATTTTGATTAAAATGCCATAAGTTTAAGATATTTTTATGGGGCAAATGAAACCTATATTTATAATTTTCTGGCTATAGCCCATGTAGGCCTCTTTACTCTTGATGACTTTTGCTTAACTGGTAAACCGTAAGAGATTAGACCAAATCTTATGTACACAAAGTAAACATAGACCACGTTAAAACATAATTTATGTCAAATTATCTTTTTTGTGAAATGAACCATTTCAGAGGTACTCTTTGTTATTTGTCAGAATTTCGCAATAGACCATTCTCAAATGGGAGATCCTTAATTCATTTTTTATCTCTTTGTTTTGCTAAGAGAACAGTTTGAAACTCATACTTATGACGTATGAACGGGAAAACGCTGACGGAGTTGTCTGAGAAGACACGAGCAGTTTAAATACAGCCGTGGTAAGCACGTGTAATGCCGTGACCATGGGCGTCGCGAACGGGGGGCAAGGGGGGCCGCGACCCCCCCCCCCCTTGGAAGTTGGTGAACTTAATGTGCAATCAATTACGGACTATTAAACTATTATTTTAATTTAGAACAATTGTTATTTAGCACAAATCAATACGGTTAACTGCAACAATATAAATTTTGACAATAAAATGATGAATTAATAATATCTGATTGCAAAGTTCCAACATGTGCCCCCCCCCCCCCGGAAAAATGTCTGCCGACGCTAATGGCCGAGACGGCTGGTATTGTTTTATTTGTTACTACAAGTAATCTAATTCTAAATGATTCAGTTTTCAATATGAAATATTAAGTGTATGATAAGTTAAAATTTATATTACTTTTGTTAATAATAAACACATTAACTGGGGGTTAATTCAGTGACGCAACTTCCTAAGAGTCCTGGACAATAGCTACTAAGTATATTATGTTTAGCGAGCTTGAGTAATCTTATTATATATTGCTATAATATTGGCGTGTTTTTCGTGTTTGCAATAGTCGAGAGGACTCCATTAATATAAATAAATAAGTAGATAGACGGACAGATAGAGTTTGCGGATGGACGTACGCACGCTTGGATGGATAAATAAATAAATAATAAGTAAATAGATGGATAGATCGAGATGGATGGATGGACGGACGGACGAACGGATGGATAAATAAATTAAGTAAACATACACTCATATACGCACGCACACACATAAATAAATAAGTAAATAAACAAAGAAACAAATAAATAAACAAATAAACTTGGTTTCTCAACTCGCACAATTTTACAGTGCAAAGGCTGCTACTTTTCAGTGGAGGGGTAATGTCCGACCCTCCCCATCTCTGTTCTTTGAAGTAGGTGCACTGACGAAAGGGAAAACGTTCTCCGCGGAATGACGTCACAAAGCGAGAGACCTGCCGATCGCTGCCTTAATGCATAAGAAGGATTTACGCTCTTACTGTTCGAAACCAATGCATTTTAAGTTCATAGTTTATAAATCTAAAAATAATGAACTTATTAAAATTCATAAAATGCTATTTCACTGACATTTGTTGACTGTATTCTTAGTAAAACTTAACTCCGTGTCGCTGACATACGAAGGAAGGGCAAAATGACGCTTCCTCTCACTGGAAATGCTGACTCAACTGACGCTATAATCTTCGCAAAAGTTAAGGGCCGTACTGCAGGCTTCAGCGAATCCTAAGCTTGTCCCTCCTAACCTGCCAGTACACGCACAACGCTTGGCAACAGCCCTCCTATTGAACATTGGCCAGCGTTCACATGCCTTTAACTTTTGCGAGCAGTATAGTGAACACCCTGTGCTTGTGGCACTATTAGGAATATGTTAGCTGGCGACTGGCTTCTGCCGTCTATTCCCAAGGTTAGAAACTACCATTTTCCGATACCTCCCGCCCTCTGATATCACCCGACCTTCCCCTATAATACGCATTTTAAAATTTTACTCGTTAAATTAATAATTAATATTTAAGTATTAGTGGTGGACGAAGCGGCGTCTGGGCGTGTTTTTCTCCGGGTTACCCGCCACTGATTCCACAATTTGCTCCATCATCACCTTTCCATTCATTGATTTCATCTGAATTTAATGTCCTCTTCCTCACTCTTACACTTGGTGCTTGGTTGACCACCCGCTTGTTTCCAGGTCTTTATTCTGTCCGGTCCATGGATTCCTGTGCTCCCCGACAGGCGTCTGACCCTAGGCACTGTCTTGTAAGTCCTAGATGGTGTATGTCCCTCATAGGGGGAGGATAATCAGATACAGAACAAAATTAATATTTAAAGGCGGCGCCGTGGTCGAGCGGTTAGAGCGTTCGCCTGCCACTTAGGCGGCCCGTGTTCGATCCCAGGGATCCGCATATGGTATTCTTGGTAGACGAAGCGGCGGCAGGGTGGGTTTTCTCCGGGTTCTCCAGTTTCCCCCGCCACTCATTCCACCAATTGCTCCATTGTCACCTTTCCAATAATCGATTTCGCCTGCATTTCATATCATCCTCTTCCTCACTCTCAAACCTGGTGCTTGGCTGGCGACTCCTAAGCACTGGCTTGTAAGTCCTACATAAAGGGAGGGTAAGCAGGAAAAAAAAAAAAGAAAAATATTTAAAGAATTAGTGACAAAGTAATTAAGTTCTTAAGAAAGCTATGGCTGAAGCCGTCAAAAATATCTGGATTATGTGTAAACTTGTATAGCACTCTGTCAATACATTACCTGGCCAAATCATGAAGCGTATCGAAAATAATGTGCAACTGCCCAGCTTTTTACGCCAGCTTATCACACATTCACTGTGAGACAGGGCATGTACACTCTGTTCAGGTGCAATTGTGTCTTCAGGACAGCAAGGTCTCATATATCGGCAGAGATAATCTATTTGTGTTTTATAACTGACTATACGTCAAGCTACTATTATTTCGCTGTTCCAATAAACAAGATAAGAAGCGATCGCAGCGCTCGACAACCAAGGTCAATACGACTCATCGCTTTGCCAGGCAGTATCTCAATGTGTTTCAGTGTAAACTTGAGAAGTGCTTCTTTAAGGTATGCAGGAAAATTAAACTGTAAATCATGCAATGTTTCAGATGGTAAATCGATGTTAAAGTTTTGTGTTCTGTGGATAACGTCCTCAAAATGAGCAACAATATTAACGAAGTTGAAATCAAATTGAGTAAATAATGAAGAAAAAATAGGGGATCGGACAATCTTAGCACTACAACTGTAAAGTGCAGTATCACCAACATTACGCATTGCAGTGGTGACTTATTTATACACATATTTTATCCCAAATAGGTTGCATTAAAGTCAAATCTTTAGATCACGGAAATAAATTCAGTTTTTAATTTATGGACGCCTTTAGTCATGGTTCTTTGCTCCCATTCTGTATTGGACGTGAAAGATCGCTTAATTTATCGGACCTGAGGATTCTTTTATGGATCTAGGATACGATACCACCAGCTTTACTTCCCTTCCAAAGGAAGCCATGCTAAGGATTTTACGCCCGATAAAATCTATCGCTCGCGCTGGTTTTGAGCCCGAGACCTCGGGAACTAGAGGCGAGCATATTACAGCTTATGCAAAACGTTCGTGACACTCCAAATTTGCAAGAGAGGAGAAATGAGGAGTAGGAGGAACAATGACCCAACTTGCAGAGGGGGATTTGACACCTTGACCGAAAGGCGATCTTTTGTGCCTATGCCCCTGATGGTACATCCTCTCCCCGGGAGGATGGATGAGGCCCACCTCGGGTTTGTGCCATTCCTTGGGGTGCCCGTAAGCTAGCGGCTCCAATCCGGGGGACGAGCTTTCCAGAGAGCTGCCGTTGTGCTACCACAACTCTCGCCGATAGTTCCAGCTATGGAGAAGGTTAAGGGCGAAATTATGTTATTAAAGGAAATTCGGAGGACATAGAAATCACCTGGTGACTCAGGGAAACCTCAGAAAATAACCTATGGCGGAGGAAGGTCAGTCCCGGGAATCGAACCTGCGATCTCCCGAATGCGGGCCACAAACGTTACCGCCTGAGCCATTCGCTCGGCGGTTAGCGGGAGTAAGGGACTATAAATGTCATCAGAACTCGGAAGCAATGACATATACAAGGCATTGTATTTATCACACTCACAGCAGGTGAATCTTAGATGTTCTGCCCGAAACACTGACGCTCTCTACTATTATGCAAGTGGGCAGATCACAGCTGATCAACCTGTCTTGCGAATCTTCGCTTTGGGGTGGGAGATTTACGCTTAGCATAAGCCGTACACCCATGGAGGACAGATGCGTATCACGCCATCTGTTGTCCAAAATGGAGAACTATCTGAAAAAATATATATATTTTTTTAAAGGACCACGATATTTAGTAGGGATAGTCATTGAAAAATATATAATTATTTTGACTACCTAATCACGAGGGGAAAGGGATAGGAGCCTACCCCTACCAACACCTTCAAATGCAATTTTTGCACCATAATCTCCATTACCGCATAATTACAATAAAATCTTCAGAATGTGCCACTGATTTTATGGATGAACGCTTGTTGACGAGTTTCGACTGCTCTTTTTACGACGTGATGGTAAGAAATGTCCTCTTCTTGTGGTTATTCTCATTATCGAAATAGGTAACTTGAGCCTACGTGGTCGTATTATATGATCACTAGTGATCACCGAGATCATCCCTCAGTTCGCGCCATAATTATCGCACACTATTTTTAACAGATGGCAGTACTAAACAATACCAATTAAAGTTGGAAAAGTTCAATATATCAACAATAGATGGCGTTCAAAATAAAGTTCAGCCATCTTTGTCAAGTCTTGCGTTTGTGATTTCCGAGTTTTGGAAAGAAATCTTAGAAAATCAGGGATAATATACATATTAGTAACAATTCTTATGTGGTAAGTATTTATTTATTCAGTTTATGGTGAGTAAGAGCTCTCGGTAGGTATAAGAAAGATGATTTCAGCAGTGGGAAGAATTAGCGTCAAGCCTGTATTTTCTCCCCCATCGATCTTGGGCAAAGCAAAGAAAGGATTCCATTTGGATGATCACGTATACTGGTGTTGCTTGTTCAAATTACATGCCGGTTTTCATTGAATGCCAAAGGGGGAAAGATAATCTTTCTTAATGACGATATTTACCCCTGAAAAACCAAAGAAAGCGTGTATTACCTAGCTTTGGTCTCAGTATGGCACATCAGTGGTATGCATTGTTACAACTTTTGTTTTGCTTCCATGTAATTAATGCATTTTGTTTGTGTAGAAGGTTATGTTTGGTCAGAATTCTATAAAATGTGTTATTTTTTCATTTTTATGAAAACAAAGTTTTAGTTCTGCTATTTCTACTATTATTCATTTGTATTAAAACAATTCTGTATTATTATGCAGGTAGTGGAAGTAATCCAACAGAGCATAATTACCAATCTTTGGAGTCTTCCATTTACTCTGAATCATCACAGTATACTGGATCCAACCAAAATGACCAAGATCACCAATATGACACTGGTTATGGGTATCATCGAGTAAATCAAGGTTAGAGCAAATGCAATAACTTAGCAGTTTTTTCCTTGTATTTTGAGAGTTTATTTGGTGTATTAGTTGTCCCAAGTACATGAAAAGTATGCAATTCATAGGTTGGAAAAACTAAAATGAGGTAAAACAAAATTGCAGTACATATCAATGAGCATTATTGACAGCTTATTGTTAATTTAAAGTCTGTGCTAATACAATATTATTCCTATTCCTTTTAACCTGCTATCGCATGGAAAATATTTGCTATGTAGTTATAATAGCAATTGGAAAGTCAATATCTTGCATCCAGTACGTTCCAAAGTCATTTACGAAAGTACTGACACATCCAATTTAGGTATTTTTGGTTTAGTTCTTTGTTATGAATAATTTCTCAGCATATTATTTGAGAATGTGCATTTCTGTCTTAGTCTTATCAATATTTTTATCTCCTTTTTTATCTCTGGTAAACTATAAAACATTTTTAATATGCCCAGCAGGATAAGCTTTATTCCATTTGCTGCCATATTTTTTCAGAATTTTAAGCCATTAAATTAGCTTGTCATGAATTAACCTCACTCATATTTTCACATGATGAGTTTTTTAAATCTAATAATGTATGATTGTTTTTGTAAAAATAATGTATAACATTAAATTTTTTAATATGTAACTGTCACTCTTATTACAAGTGTACAATCTGTAAGTACTGTTATCCCTTTTATTGTTGTAACTTCTAATGTTTATATTTGCTGACATACCAACAATTTCAGGATAGCATACTAAAGGAAATGTGAATATTGGTCATTTGAGTAACATCTTATGGTATTCTTTTTTTCCTGTTCCTTCATATTAATGGGAGCAAAGATAATAGTAAATGTGCAATAGCTGGACCCTTCATACTTTCATTATGTTGTTAGCTAAGTTTGCTTAATGTGCATATGTACTGGAAACTTTGAGCAGCATTTGCCCTAAGCAATAGTGGCACAGTCAGAGAAGAAAATAACCTGGTGAAGCCTTTGCATCTCTCTCACATTTTGTACCTCATTTCACATATCTTGAAGTCTTCCTTATATCTGAAGAATGTACAAGACTAATCCTGAATGAACCAAGAGACTTACCCGGTATGATTTAAACTAATTAGAACTTGTTTTTAATTTAAAAGGTGTGTCAATAACACTAAACATTGACTCATCTTTTAAATTAAATTGATTACAACAACGCTGTCTTCAAACTTCCAAGAAAGGAAGATAGAACTTGTTTTGTTTTGCAAAATAGTATTATCCTTAGTTGTCAATATGATTCCAAAGGCGATTGCTTTGACTTTAATTTTTCAACTTTAAGATTGGGGAAAGACTACCACATATTTTATTTCAATTCAGGACAGAAGAAACAGTGTTATACGAACATTGGGAATATGTAATTTAAAGAAATTCATTTTTAGGTTATGACAAATTGGTAATATTTTCAGCAGCAGCATAATATTAGCTCTTATTTTCTGTTTCCATGGATTAATTACTGTGATAGCTATTGCAGACATTTTTTTGTGTTTAAATTACATAGGTTTCATACATTCAGTTTGGAGAGATTTTCCTTGGGAAGAGTACAATGAGACTGGAAAATTCAATACCATAACTGAGATTTGAACTGCATCTACCAGTTACCGTCTGGCTGCTCTAACTACTAAGCTACTGTGGCCAATGTGCCTGCATAACATTAAATTCTCCAACTCACTTGCATTTTTCGCGTAACGGGTAGATCAGTGGTTCAAATCCTGGCTATGACATTGAATTTTTTGTCCCTTTCCAATTCTGTCCTTGTACGGCTATTGTGAGAAGATTTTATTTGTTTCACATGTAGCACACCTTACCTTTTTGGACTGCATATTAGCTGGTATTTGTGCTTCTATCTCTGTTTTGCGTCTCTAAGAAGTTATACAGATCCAAGTTCAGCAGCTTTTGGTAATGATTGTATTTCATCCCACTTTTTGCTTTTGCTCAAGTAGGCAAGTCGGTTTCAGCCAAGTACTTGCTTTCCTTCATCTTGGACTTGGTTTACAAACATTCGTGTGAATGAGAGAGCATAAACTTTCATGGCCGTAGTCAATATATCTAGGAGTTATTTCCGGGTTGTCATGCCATGGTCTGCTGGAGTTTAAAAAACCAGACGTTTCCTCCACAACTGTGGCGGGCATATTCAGTGGCGCGATCGCAGTCTCAGAGAAGTTAACATGGCATCTGAGGTGTGGACTGTGTGAGCTATTGTAGCTATCCCTCGAGTGGCCTCTGCTGATTGGTCCGGATGGCAGACAGCATGAGGGAGGGGGCAGGCTTCACCCAAGGTGTTTGTTTTCTCCTGATTGGTTCACTTGAATTTCTCAAGGGAGAAATATAGTAGCTCAGACAGTCCACACCTCAGACGACACATTAACTTCTCCGAGGAGACTACAATGGCGCCATTGAAGATGTCCACCGCAGTTGTGGACGAAATGTCTGGGTATTTAAATTCCAGCAGGCCATGACATAACAATCCGGAAATAACTCCTAGATATATTCGTGTGAATGTTGCTACAAAAATCATGATGTTTTTCCCATAATAATTTTCGTTAAACATGAGATTTGAAAATGTACTTTTTAGGGATTTATACCAGGTTAGAAAACAAACACAAAATATGTTTCGGATCCAATATTATATGAGAATGGAGTAAGCCTTACTCTATTGCTCTAATTACAACAGTAAATTACATAAACATAACTGTATGCCCACATATAGCATCCACAGTCCTTTGAAGTTGTCACCATACCTACCAATGATGTTGGGAGTGCCAATTACCTTCACCCCCGTCAATCTTCTGATCGCATGTCTCAGTACTGTGGCAATTTCTTCAGATGTTTTAAAAGTGTATCCCACACAATGGCTCCTCAAAGCCACTGTGTGCATGAATGGAATTAGCAGTCAGGGTGTCCAGCAAATGAAGAGTGGATGCTCCAAGTAATTCCTATCCCGACTGTACAAGAACATTCTGTACACATTTTACATACATATTGTCAGAGATCATTACATTTTGTAGAATTTCTGCCTAATAGCCCAAAGCAGGTAGGTGTTTTTATACAAATGTGAATAAAAGTATGTTTACCATTTGGTGATGTGGAACAATGGTACAAAATCACTTCCTCGATAGGTGTGATGTAATGAGTGTTAACTTAACGGTAGAGGGAGTTGCCAAGTTTCTGCATGCTTTGCAATCCTTGAAATTCTCTTTTCCACTGATTGAACATTTATGTTGACATCCTGGTCCAAAATTCAATCATAGCTATTATTTTGGTAAACATTGTGCATTGGACAGTAGGTCTGCACACATTTGGGCCTTGTTTGAAAAGTTTTTGTCAGGCCAGGCCCAGGTTTGAAAATAAAAGGAATACAAAACTGAAAATGTGGTTTTCTAAACTTTTAGCCAATTTAGCTGAAAATTTGTCAATGTTGTCTTAATCAACATTAGAGGGTTTTAAATTTTAGTGTGATGTCTACTTAAGTTTCCAAGTTAAATATTGAATCTGGATTTTATTATTCTATGCCAAATACTCCTCACACGTGGTTTTAAAAGATTACAATTTTTTAAAATTCTATTATATTTATCTGGTTACAATGTACAAATCTGTCATAGTTTTGATTTACTACTCTTAGTTCAAAAGAAATTTGTTTTTAAATTCTGTCATTTGGAATTTCTATTTTAAGCTTTATACAGCTTTAAAAAGTAATAACCCAAAACCACCCAAAAGAAAGAAAAAGTATGTGACAAATTTAATTGTCTGTGTTTTGCGTATGTACATGATAAATTTCAGAAGAATTGAATGAAAACTGCTTTGTATGTAACATTTTCAAAAAGTGAATACATTGAAATAATTATTTTCAAAAAACTTAAATTTCAAAATGAAAAGCATTTTAATTCTGCATTTTAAATGTGCATTGTATAAATATAGGTATTTGTAACATAAAAAGTGAAAGAAACATTTTGAATTTATGGCCTCTAGGTACTTTTAAAGATGACATGAGTGGGGGCAGTACTGGAGGGTGGAACATGGTCATTGCCTTGCCAGTTATGCAGTCTTTGCAACCAGGGGCTGCTACTTCTTAATCAAGTAGCTCCTCAGTTGGTCCCTCCGGGACTTATGAGGCTGAGTGCAGCCTGATGTTCACGGGAGATTGAGTATGTCCTGACTTGTCAAGGTGGGGTTGTGAGACTCCTCAACATTCTCAGGCACTAACCTTCTGATCTAGACATGGTGGCCCCACCTAGGTTATAGGTAGTCTTCCCGGATGGATTGTTGCGTATCCACTTCCACTCCTTGTGTTTGTTTGTTTGGTCCCACTGCAAGCAGAGCCCAGGGACATTGAACATGTTATAACAGCAGGGGGGCCTTTTTAGGAAACCAGGTATTGGTCTATTGGAAAGCCCCACACAGGGAGAGCCACTCAGTTGCCACTTTCCCTGGTCAGAATACAGATGTCAATTTTTGTGAGATTTCTACTAAATTTCACAGCTGTAGTCCCTTAAGAGTTAAAAAATAATTTATTATATTTTTTGGTCACCAATGTTGAAATGCAGAGAATAGCACAATTATCGCAGCATTTCTCTACTAGGAATTCTAAATGATTACTCTGCTCACACATTTCAAATGCTGTACTGTTGCTAGTCAAAGCACAGAATGAGAAGGGTTTGCAACTATACTTATTTCTCATACCGAACTGCATTTCAATCCGTTCATTTATTCCATGCATAAAATGTTACACACACTACCTCGAACCCAAGGCATATTTGATTTTTCTTTGTAGTGCTAGCAACGTATGTTTCCTTCTGCTTTGCAAAGTGTTAATGTATTATACCCCTGTGTAGATTTACACAGTTACATACACTTTATATATAATTCTGTTCACTTTATTGATGAGAATTGTCCTTTGTGCAGTAAAATGCCTTTTAGCATAGAATTTATACATGATCACAAAACAGCAGCAAACATAAGATTAAAACAAAAAATTAATGTTGCTGTGGTTACAAGAGCCTGTTTCTCTTGATTTGTCTTCGTGGCAGACCAGGGTAGTAAAATAGTGAGTGCCATCCAGAGCTGGATCAGGTTAAACTGTTATTCTCATTTGCTGAATATAATAAAGAGAATTACATTCAAGATCTTTTGGGGCAACAACTTTAACAAGTAGAAATGTGTACAAATCAGGTTAAAGAAGGGTGAGGTACTTGAAACACATAGAACTAACCCAACCTTTGAAAACTGCCCTTCACCAAGAAATTTAAACTACATGGTGCTGTAGAGTTGACATGTACAAGTCATTTGATGCAAATTACAGTGATACTGAAAATATTCTAATAGAGCAACAAGAGAAAGAAGGAATGTGACATGTTCAGCAAGATACACTGAAAATTATTAACCTGCAAGAACCATTCAAGGAAACTTGTCTCTAGTTAGAGGCCTACACATATCCTACATTGTCTCTGTTTTGGCACTGTAGTGCATTTTATTGAGATACCTGTCACACAATGATACCACTGATACAGATGATGATGATGATGCACTGCAGTTTAAACACATTGCATTAAATCTGCTTGAAGATAAGTTTAACAGTTTCCATAAAATTGCTTGTTTTCTATGGCCTAATTTCCATCAATTGAGATGCTTCAACACTTGGAGAAAGAAGGTATAGACAGAGGTGTATTCCGTAATACATAAGCTGAAAGCTGAAGAACAGGCTTTGTCAACTCAAACACCTTCAAAACACACTACACAAACTGAAGATCCCATGCACCTGTCAAAAGGCAGAAAGTAATGGATTTTACTGGCTTTGAAGATGATGGTGATGAAAATCAAAGTGAGGCTGATGAAGTGCTGAAATATGTAAAGCAAAGTTGCAGTTCAGTGAATATAAAACATCTATTGCAGTGGTGGAAAACTAATGCATGGGAATTTCTATATTCATCAGTTATAGCTAAACAATTTTTGTGTATTCCAGCATCAGGTCAAACAGTGAAAAGAATTTTAGTGCAACAGGATTAGTTATTTAAGAATGTCGAACCAACTTGAGCAACCAAATGTGGATTCCATTCTCTTTCTTCATGACAATTTGGGCCAGTAAAATATGGTGAGTCCTTAGTGCAATAACAACTACGTTATTAATGTTGACTTTGTTTCAAAACATGTACAAGCATGCACGTATCTGTCATAGTAGTATGAGGGCAGATCACATAAATGGAAAAATTTGTTTTAAATTTATTGCATCAACAAACAAAAATACGCATACACAGATTACTTTTTTTTCTACCTTCAATATACATTTTCTCCATCGGATTGGCAAGTTTCTGATGGGTACTTACAGAAAGGACGTGTGTGGAGCCAGTTGTGCACAAACTGTTCTACACTTGCGTCATCATCAAACTGCTGTCCTCCCAGGTCTTGTTTGAGTGGGCCAAACAAATGGTAGCCACAGGGTGATGAATCTGGATGTGTGGAGGGTGTTCCAGTATGGATGGTGTCCAATGCATTTTCTCCAACTTTTCCTGGGTTAAAGTGGCAGTATGTGGCCTTGCATTGTCATGGAGGAGAATGACATTTTGGATTGGTTGCTGGCATTGCTGGTTGCGATATGCAGTTGTTGCTTTATCCAAAATGCAGCAGTAATATGCTGCATTAATTGTCCTTTGTTCATGAAGAAAATCCACCAGCAAAACGCCCTCAAAATCCCAGAAAACGGTTCTAAGCATCTTTCCAACAGATGGCTTGTTTTGACCTTGACCAGACCTGCTTTGCCTCTTCGCCGTCACTCCATGGTCGCTTTGACAGGGGGGGGGGGGGGTATTGATGCACCCATGTTTCTTCACAAGTCACAATACAGTGCAAGAAATCCTCTCCCTCCTCATAGGAATGCAGGTGTCTCTGGCAAACTTCCTGGCGTAAAGTTTTTTGTTCCTGGTCGAGGAGAAGAGAAACCCACCTGACAGACAATTTTCTGTAATGGGGTTCATCTTGGATGATTGTTTGAACACTTCTGTAACTTATTCCTATTGAAACAATTTTGGGAATTTTCATGCACCGGTGTCCTTCAGTATTGTCATGAATGACAACAGTGTCTGCAGTGATGCTTTTCCGTGGTCTCCTATGAGGTTCATTTTCCACAGCTTCTCTTCCTGTTACAAATTTTTTAGCCCATTCCTACACTTGTCTGCGAAAGTGTTCCTTCCTCAAATTGTGCGCAGAGCCAGTTTCCAAACTTTTGGTGTCCTGTTGTGCAAGAAATTTGATAAATGATGCACCTCTTACTCACTCATGGCATACTGATGCAGCCCAGCTTTCCGCGGTGTGCACGTGCGCTCACAGTACCCCTTCTCCAGATATTCCCACCAATATCCTGACAAAGCACCTCAAAATTATTACTAAGAGCAGCGTTACATTAGCATTTCCATTTATATTTTATCTGCACTCGTAATTATAACTAAATTCCTGCTTCAGACAATTGTGGATAGCTTACAACAGCATGATCACATCAAATTCCACTTCTCTTCCAGTATCCAGGAGATCCTGGGCACTTTACATCAGTTTGCATACTTTTAGCATTACGTTGCCTTTGTGTATTGCAGGAAGAATATTCCTTAGGAACAATAATTGACACCCATGTAATGCTATTTATACATGTGTGTTTGTAAAATGCACTTCAGGCAAGATGCAGAAATTTCAGATATTGCATATTTGCTAAAATCCAATTTTCATCGCAAATACTGTTAGCGAATGTTGGGTACCTGCATAAATAATGTTAGCACATTGATATTGTTTTAAGATCATGATATTGCCTCGTTAAGCTCTTAGAAACATACAAGTAACACTTTTTCAAATCAGGTAAACGAGATTATTTGTGTGTTTAAGAGGAAATATCATTATCTTAAAGCAATATCAATGTACTCACATTATTTATTCAGGTACCCAATATTTGCTAACATAGGTATTTGTGACAAAAATTGGATTTTAGAAAATTAACAATAATAATGTCAATAGCTGGAAAGCTTGTTGACTGGATGCCCTGACATTTGGTAAAGAGGGCGCAGGAAAATTAAACGAGCAAGTTCATATAGAAGAAAGACATTCGACTTTCTCATATGCATATCTACAAAGGTGAATACACATTCACATGTGGAAAAAATAGTGGGTGTGCAGTTGCGAGTATGCAATCACCACCCAAAAATTGGGTGTCGAGATTTTACTGGAAATATGTTTTGAGGCCCCTTGAATCCAAAAAAAGCATTTTTAGAAAAGGGTCTGTGTGTGTGGGTGTCATACATTTACATTTCATTTGTCATAAAAATGTATCAAACATTTTAATCAAAATCATATTAGCTATTTACAAGAAAATAACAATTTTCGAAAAATGTTCCATGTAAAGGGTAGTTTAGGTTGGAACAATTTTCTTCAAAATCTTTGTGTCACATTCGTGAAAGATATTAAACTTAAATAACAGCTTTGGTTTTTAACTGATTTTTTGTTTTTGAGTTATGTTGTACACACGCACACACAAAATCTTTTCTATGCTTCATTTGGATTTAGGGAGTCAAAACATATTTTTCCAGTGCAATCTTGACTTTGAATTTTTGAGTGGAATACAATGCTTCCTCTGTTTACTTGCGTAGCAGAGAAAGTAAAAAAGAATTGTGCATAACAGGCTTTATAGATGCTGCATGACCAACCTGAGAAAACGTAAGATGGAGCTACAAAGCTCTTAAAAAATAGCTAATGCCAAAGAGTTATTTGGCATATATTAAATATTTCAGTGAGCTCTACATTACCTTTTTTTTAAAATTATCTTTGGGTTCAGTGAACCTTAGGATGTTTTTTATAAATTTTCTGTCAAATATATGTTGGAGTACAGTGCTTCTCTAAGGGTTCTGTGTCTTCACCTGCTCATGAGCAACCACAGTAATGTGATCATTCCGGTTCAGAAAATAATACCATATACAGTGTAATTTGTGAAGCTGTCTAGTTCTTTAGTTGTGCTTATCAGTAGTGCCAACTTCAACCCTTAATTGGCAAGGTATGTTGCTATATAAGCTGTTCTTCCTATAATTTCTAAACTGGTTTTCATATCCCTTTTGAAGGTACTTTAGCTGAAGCAATTTGAATAGCCATGATGGTTAAGGCTATACGCAATGGACTGTCCATCCATTCAAAGCCAAACATCAGAAGTTTGAATCTCAGCAACTGCAGTCAAATGTGATCAAAGTGGTCAAATGTGGTAAAGGAAGGGGAAGGCCCATTTGTGTAATGGCATGTTTGGAAGCTACACTACATTTGTATTGAAAAAAATTAATATTTTTACAATAGGAGATAGCTACAAATACTTGTATTCTATTTAGGTTAGCACAACATAAAATTAGAAAGAAACAGCCAATAAAGTATCTGAAAGCTTAAAAAGTTTATATGTTGCTTATAAGCAACTCTGTCAAAGGGTTAAGGAGTGCACTCTTGCTAGATTAAACTGAAGGATTTGCTAACTGATCTGGATATTTAATGTTTCAAATTTATACTATAATTAACTTATGAACAAGGTGCACTCATCTGAAACAAATGGCATGGTATCTTTGGAGATTGACTAATGGACTAGGAGAAAAATAAAAATTGCTGCAGTCATCCCCCAGCAAAACAACGGTACTAAGTCTGTTGTTGTTGGCTAATCTTTATTTTTGATAGTGAAGTCATTAGTTCTCTTGCTCTCCAATATTTGTCACTGATGGGTGCACTAGAAGTGACCAGGCATACTTGAAGGTGGTCTTGGTCCATTTCCTCTTGCAGATCACATAGACAACAGAGTGGTGAAGAGTATATCCTAATTCAATTCAAATGTATTGCCAGGCAAAATAATCAACCTGAAGGTGCAACTGCCATTTTTCAAGGATACTCAGGAATTACTATTTGAATGTTTGATTATTTCCTTCTTTTGCTTTTTGATTTTTCATAGTATTTTGCAATAATTTTTTTGAATTCAGAGTTGACTAATCTTTTAGCTGCACAAAATGGTTGATTAACTGTAGATTTCTGTACACTGCTGGTACCCTTTTTTGCAAGAAAATGAGCTTTGTCATTACCCCTCTAGTCCACAGTGAGCTGGTATCCATTGGAAGACTAGGTGTTTTTGAAGTGCTGTTAGGTGGGTAAGGATTTTCCAACATTCTGGAATTGTTTGGCTTTTTGGTGATAACTTGGAAGTAATTGCTATAATTGCCACCTGAGAGAATAACTGCCTGATGAAAATGTGAGGTTCTATTCTATATAGCTAAGTCTTACCATAAACATTCACAACTTTGGACTTGGCTGTTCTTACTCCTCTTAACAGCCTGCATTCTACTGAGTTTGTGCTAGCACTGAGTCATTGAAAGTTCAGCTGCAAAGCAAAAGTTGTTTGTATTCATTTTCAAGCTGGAGTTGGACGATTATGGAAATAGTGCAGCTGTGGTAGCTTTGCACAAGGAAGAAAATCCCCAGATGGGATTTTCAAAATTGTCAAGTGCTTTATTGAGACTAGAATTGTGAAAGACCGTCACAGGCAGAATTGGCAAAAGAAGTGGTGGCACATACCGAGAAATTGGGTATAAGAAATTCATTGAGGTTCGTGAGCTGAAAATTTGTTAACTGTCTTGCACATTGAACAGTGATGTGCAAACTACAGATCAGGCACCTCCTCAATAGTGAGCTGAAGCACCAAAAGCTCTTAAATTAAATATATTTCAGTGTAACTCAGCAAATAGTCGTTATCCTTTTCACTGATAAAACGTTTTCGATGTTGAGGTGACTTTCAATACCCAAAATGATAGGCTATATGCCAGATGTTCTACAGAAGTTCTAGAAGTGCCATCATCCTGCGTCTGTTATGGTGTGATTGGGTGTCAGTGGTAAAGGAACTCCATTTGTGCGAAAAGGGGTCTCTCACACACACACAGATACACATATGGACAGACCTCTGTCTAAAAATGATTTTCACTTTATCATGTACATAGTACATAGAGAAGGTATTGCATTCCACCCAAAAATTTGCTAACAAGATTTCACTGGAATAGATGTTTTGAGGTCCCTGAATAAAAAAGTTGCTTAAATACCAAACTTGGTATTTTAACTTCAGCGTCTTCCAAGGATGCAATACAAAGATTGTCAAGAAAATTCTCCTCACCCCAGACTATCACAGAAAAAAATAATTGAAAACATTGACTTTCTGCTTAGTTGGCAGCCCAGCTCCACGTTTTTGCAAAATGCATGCAATCACCTAGCCACAATACAAGTATGGTGATGTCTCTCCACCACAAGCTTCCAGTAATGCGGCATGGCACTGCTGACCTTTCTTGCCTCTTGCAATTACAATTTTAATGAAGCATTTTTGTTTGTATTTACTAAGCGTTTTAGATCATTACAGATAACAATCGAGAAATTAAACTTACTAGAAATATCTTATAAATAATATTTAAACTTACAGGTAATATACATCAGATGCTCTTCTTTCTCATCATTACCAGCTTGCATCATTTACGCTGATAGCACCACATGTGCACATTGTTGCCACTAATTATTGACCCATGTATTTTAACAACAAATGAAATGTATATCTTGAATTTTCTGGGAATAGCCTTTCAAGTCCTGTTCATTCTGGATGACTTTTCCATACCTGCTAAATCATAAGTGATAGTCAAAATCTTTTTTTTTTTTTTCCTTCTTTACCTGATTACCTTCCTTCAAGACACCTGTCCGGGAGCACAGGAACATGAACTGGACAGAATGAAGACCTGGAAGCAGATGGTCAGCCAAGCACCAGGTATGATCGTGAGGAAGAGGATATGAAATGCAGGCGAAATCGATGACTGAAAAGGTGATAATGGACGAATTGGTGGAATGAGTGGCAGGGGAACCTGGAGAAAACCTGCCCTAAGGCCGCTGCGTCCACCACGAGTACCACATGTGGGTCCCTGGGAGCGAACCTGGGCTGCCTAGGTGGTTGGCAAATGATCTAACTGCTCGGGCATGATGCCACCTAGACAAAATCTTACCACTCAAAAATGTAAATCTTATTAAAGAGCATGCTTCCTCAATTTTTCTGTGGAGATATTGGTTTGATTTTTCAAGTAGTTATACTTTTCTCAAATAGGAAGCCATTCGTTTTTTTCTGCCCGAGTCATACAAAGAGAATGAATGTCAAATTCATCGCATAGCGACCAGTTCTTAAAAGATTTGACTATTGTTCAAGCCTGTTGTATTCCCCTATTACCATTGCATCTGTAAGGAAATATGTAATAGAATAATTTCTACAAATGATTATCTTGATGAACATAAGTAGATAGAAGATAAACATTTTTAAGACAGTCTCTGCAAGAGTAGAGAAAGCCATGTGAGTGCATACATCAGGTGTTTTTTATATGTATATCAAGGGGCCTAGAGCTGACTTTTTTGGGTGGAACAAGTTGTTCTCTTCTTTATTGTGAGAATGTAGTAGAGAAAGTAAAATTTGAACTGTGGTGTGACTGGTTTGAAATGACAGCATTATCAAAACTTTGCAGAAGAGAGATTGACAGGCAAGTCAATGTGGTGCAAAGCAACTACACAATTGTGACATCATTTGCCTTCTCATTTACTGGTAGATCAAAGGCTTAAAGTAAACAATTTCATTGATTTATAGGTTTTCAAAACTTGAAACTTGAAATGTTTGCTGTAAGCTAACAATATTATTCCAAGATTTAAAGGAACTTGTATACTGTATCCTTATTAAACAGAATGCCATACTAGTAGCATGGCATAACAGACATGGTTACATACTAAAACAAAAGGTGTCCTCCAGTTAGGGTATAAGCATTGCTATATTCTGATGTAGTACTGTTGGCTGAAAGTGAGGAGGAATTACAAGCAGTAACATGGACTAGCACATTAGGAGAAAGAAGGGGTTAGAATGAATGTTAAAAGAGTAAGGTGGTGACAACAAGTAAGGCAAAAAATGTGATAGGTAAAATATGCTGTGGAAGGAAGAGACACAGTACTAATCAAAGACAAAATAGATTAAGAAATAAAGAATAGGATCAAGAAAGCCATGAATATGTATATCTGCATCAAATTTCCTGCATATGACAGTAGCCAATAGGAGCACACTACAACATAGCCATATCATGTGCTTGAGAGAGAGGGATAGTAACATGCAGTGCAGCATAAGAATGTTTTGCTGTGTGTGTTACGGAGAGCTATTAAGCCGAACTTTACATTAAAACCTAAGTAAACTTTGGCATGAAGTAAAAGTTAATAAATGGCAACAGAAATCAATGTATCCGATTATTCTAGAAGTATGGCCAGGGGCTCATCAGCACTCCAGCAAATGTCTTCATTATTGTCACTTGTCACACTTTGTCTTCTGTGCCACTGTTCTTTTAAATTGATCAAAATTAGATTTAAAATTTCTTCTGTATCTATTTCTTTCTCATTTCTGTAGTTCTCTTGTTACCTTATCAAGTTCTTCAAATACAAATCTTCACAATTTTGAATGTATTGCTTCTGATAGCAAATTGACGCTTTATCTGAGCGCACACATGCTCAGTTGGATTGTACTAACAGTGATAGAGAGGTAATTGTGTTCTTTGATACCCATTTTCAGTAGAGTTGATTAGGTGTATACACATTAAATATGCATAAAATATAATTGTGTATAAATACAAAACGACTGGAGCTAAAATTACACTTTTTTGTACACGCTTGGATGATCATTCTCTTTACATCTGACATAAGTTATAAGCTAACAAACTAATTATGTCTGAGCATTAATCTAGTAATTACTAAGCAAGATAAAGCTATTTCTGACTAAGCAATGCTGCATGCCTATGATTCACTACATCCGTGGAGGCTCTAAAGGTCACTTGCAGGAGGTATGACACGAATAATAATACCATAATTGCTAAGAAAGATTTGTATCAATATACAAAAGTTATGGCATATATGGTGTTGCTGCAATGCAAGTGGAAGTTGATCCATTCTAGATAGATTCAGTGCAGCTCGCATGAGATGTTGGACATTTAGCTGGATTTACTATGAGAGACCAAGTGAGGAGTACTACAGCTAAAGAAAGTCAAATCAAGCATAATAAGGGCAATAAAGAGCAATCAACTAAGATGGCTTAGGCATGTGATAATGGAAGAAGAAAGAATACCTAAAAGGGTCTATAAGACAAGGACAGACAAAATAAGGGATTAGGAAGACAAAGTGTATGAAAAGAAGAATACTTTGTTGTTTAACAGTGCTGTCAATTGCTAGAATCACATCAGCGTTGCCGGTCTACTGGAAGTTTGTCTTGCAGGAGTTCTTTTACATGCCAGTAAATCTACTGACATGGAGCTGTCATTTTTAAGCACACTTAAAAACCATTTGTCTGGGCCAGATTTGAACCCATGGCCTTGGGATCAGTAGGCCAGTGTCTAACCAACCGAGCCACCCAGACTGACACAACAACAAAGTGTATGGAACACTGACAGCAAGTCTTGGGGAGACGAGAAATACAGGCAATGATGCAGGACATTGGTATTTAAAGGCAAAGGGTGTATGAAACTAAGGGAAATTAGCAAGTTTGGATTGTTATGAACTTTTGAGGTCATGAATGAAATGAATTGCTCAAAAATCTGTTTACAGGTTGAGCAAAAGTATCAAAACCAAGATTCATTCCTCAGGCTTCTTATTCCTACTGGTTAGAACAGGGGTTAATTCTTCTAAGGCGCACACTCCATTACTTAGATAACAAAGCAGCCGATTATGTATTTTCTGATCAATGGAGGAGAGAGGAAGGGAAAATGTAATGTAATGAAATAATGAAGTATGCAGAGAGCAAAGCCAGCAATGTAATGTTTTACTGTAGTGAGGAGCAGCAAATTAACAACCTGGAACATGAAGATTGAGGGTTGGATTTACGAGTAGAATGGTGGAACAGGAGAGGTATCCAATTTACTGCACAACATAAGAATAGAATAGGTGGGCTCTCGTCAAAGGGTACTCAAGCTATGAACACCTAATCTCAATGCCAGCATGAAAACTAGAACTGAATTTGTTACTCTGAGGCTTCAGCTCATAGTAGCAGTTCATTGCAAAAGATAAATCACTACTGAACAAAATCACTACTAGTCCTATTTAGACCTGGTTTGTGTACCTGGTTTGTGTACCTAATTTTGACCTTTGAATGACATTACTGAAGATGACAGAACAGGTGCAAACCAGAAGGCAGAGATGAAATGCTCAAAAGTTATTAGTTAGATCTGGTTCTTCAAGCCCCCCCCCAAAAAAAAAAAAAATTCTTTAGTGTCGTATCTATATTATAATGATTTATAAGAGAACACTAAGAAAATTATGCCACAAATACCGGAGCCATATGTCTGCCACATAGAAATGAAAAATTCTTCACCATTCCAGGTCATCTTTGAGGTGTGATTCCTTGAGTATCTGAGATTACCTTACAGGTTTACAGGGATACTTGAATCAAGGAGGAGGTTCAATTTGTATATAGGCATCCTACCATTGTTGTTCAATGGTTAGAGCATTCATTGGGGGAGCTAGTGATCCGTGATTCAAGTTTTGGCCATGACATTGAATATTTTCAAGTCTTGAATCAATTTACAAATCTATATCTTGTTCATCATTTTATTCCTTTCTGGCATACTTGAATATGTCATGTTGGTTATGTATCAAGTTATTCTAAAGTTCCCATTTTGAAACAGCTATTTTGCAAGATGATGAAAAAATTTAAGGAAACTGGTTCACATATTGACAGAAAGCAATCAGGTAGACCAACATTAGTGCAAAACAAGGTGTATGTGCTGCTCTAGTTTTACAAGAAGTTTGAGAAATTAGTGAAAATTTGGAGTATAATGTTTCTAGTTGCAAAGCACCTGGACATAACTTATTCAACAGTGTGGCAAATTCTGAGGATAAGACTTCGGCTCTGTCCTTAAAAAATGAAAGTGTGTTTTGAACTCAAGATAAGATAAGCCGATTTGTGTTACCCTCGCATTGCAAATGTTAGCATAAATCCAGATGAGCTTTGCGTGTGTAGACAATACTTTATGGGCGGATGAGGGACATTTTGACTTAAACAGAGGTGTCAGCATTCATAATTGCTGGATATGGGCAGATCATAATCCAAACAGTTACACAGTAAGTATTACATGATATTAAGGTTCCTGTCGTGTGTTTTTGTCACATTTCATTATAGGACCATATTTCTATGAAGAAATTGAAACTGGACAAATAAAAACAGTGACAGTAAATGGGCAGCAATGTTTTAAAATGTTGTAAGACTTCCCAATACCAGCGTTACAGAATCATGAAATTGAAAACATTGTTTTCATGCAAGACAGCACTCTTCCCCACATACACCATACCGCACAAAGAGTGTTTCACAACACATTTGATCATGTAATTATTAGATATTTTGCAAACAGTTGGCCTTCTAAGTTCCTGGACATAGATTTATCGGACTATTGGGTATGAGGTTATCTAAAAGGAAAGGTATTTCCTAGGAGACCCATAACATGTAAAGAACTGAAACAGTCAATATTGTATGCCATGGAGAACATCCCTAAACTTGGCAACAAACAAGGTGATTGACAGTTGCTCACCACATGGTGGAAATATCTAAATAAACAGAAGGTGATGGATGCATATTCAAGATGTTCTCGGGCTTGGAGCCAGGTGTAGTGATGAAGAGCCATCTACTTTTCAGGAGTGTACATCTCTCCCATCATCAGGATGATGATTCATTGGTGATGGGAAAGATGTACACTCCCAAAACGTCGATGGCTCTTCATCACTACACCTGGCTGGAAGCCCGAGAACATCTTGAATATTTTTGTCGCCAGGAAAGCTTCAAGTCATATTTTGTGATGGATGCATCATTGCGATCTTCATAGCAACCAAAGGAGGAACCAATTAGAGCTAAGATGTTTCCATAGTAACGCTAAACCAGTGTTGTCGGCAGTTGTTGGTATTTAACACATTAGCATGTGCCTGACCTGCAATCCAGCAGTAACAAACTGTCTGTTTTATCTTCTTGTTTTCCCTCAAATATGTACAGCTCCAGCTTGCACCAGTTAAGAGGTTGCCTGTGTGCTGACAAGTTTGTTTGCATCATTCTATTTATGTTATGTGTGTCTGAATCTGTGTATATGTGCATATGTTGTGAACATTTACAATTGTCGTACTTGGGAAGCGAATAAAATTTGTGTTTTACATTTCCCAATTAAAGGATTAAGCAGTCTTTTGTATTGCTGAAGAACATGGTTGCGAAATTGTTTGGTTTCCCCTTTCCTAGTGTAATAGAATTCAATTAATTTGGGCTGAAGTAAAGGGTTACGTTGGGCGAAACAACAAAGATTTCACTGTGTCATCTGTAATAGCTACATTAATAAAAAGAGAGCCGGATTAGAGCAACATTGATTATTAATCCCCTGTATAGCGTTAAGGAGTTTTATGATATTGATGTATTTTAATTTTAATTGTATCTTCTTTTTAACGACATGCTTGTACATACTCAATGCTAATAAAAAATACCTAATACCTATAGCATAGAAGAAAGGCTACTGCTTATTTTGAGCAACACAGTGGTGGCCATATTTAATTTGATCTTATTTTCAACAAAATTCCATTTTTTACAAACAAATTAGTGTTTTTATTTTGTTAGTATCTAAACATTTTACAAATTTATTACCATTTTAAACTGGGAACTTACTTTAGAATAACTTTAAGTATAAATTTAAATAGAAAAATATTCCATGTTGTGAATTGCTTCCACAGCTTAAGTTGATAAAAGGAAAGGCAAATGTGTGCAAATGTATAAAAATTGCAGTATATGGATTGCTAAGAAAGGTGCTAGAAAATCAGGGAGCTAGGTAGATAAAAGGGAATGATGTTCTTGTTGGCAGAAAACTGAGAAGTGAGAGCAAAAATCTAAAATTTCATGTGTGTTTATGTATATTCAGTTATTAAATAGCAAATAGAGCAAAATTTAAATACTAATGTAAACTTATTACCATTGCTGTCTAATAAAGAAGCACATTTTTTAATTGCAAAATAATTGCCCTTTTAGGTATTTTGATTCATTGCAAAGTAGAGGCTCTAATACCATAAATATGTTAACATTTACACAGGTTTATTTAATCTATTATAGTTTATTAACTTCAATCTTGTAATTTAGGATATCTAAGAAACTGAACTATAACAAGTTCTCCACTTTCAATTTGAATGAGAAAAAATCACTGTCAGGATGAAGAGATAACAAAAATATATACAATTGTATCAAATGCTCTTACTTAGTTTGAAAATAAGGGAAACAAGGGTGGCAAGATACACAGCAAAACTAGTTTTTCAAGAGTACAAGAAAGTTTACTGTTATTTTTCATTTTTGTGCTCTGGGACCAAAAAAACTAATCAAAGTGGATACTTATCATTACAAAGGATGCTGAATATATACACCCTTAATTTATTAATAAAAATCTGATTTGTGCACTCGCATGACTTTCTCTTCAAAAGTGCAAAGTAGGTACCAAAAGTATACACACCAATTTATTAATAGGAAGTCTGACAATCACCCACATGACTCTACACCTCTGCTTTTTTGTACAAAGAGAAAGTCATATATCTGTACTTTCTCTTGTACAAAATATTCTTAAAAATACTTTTCTTTTATCTACTTCATGTTAATGGAGAAACATTTGCAGAAATTTATCTTATTGCTAATTTTCTTGTAGGTGCAAGAGAATAGGAATAAAAAGTTCTAAGCTATAATCAAATCTTAAAGCTGGTCACTATGTGATGACTTTGAAATTATATTCTCTTAGCATGGCCAAGAGATAAAAAGGTCTGATGTGTGCACTCTAATGACTTTCTCTACTCTTGCACAATCTATTCTTACAAGCTTTAAAAGGTAGAATCAGAACTGAACAATTCAGTGTCATAGTTGGGATATGAACCAAGGATCTTCGGCTCTATGCACGGCTGCACTTCACCACTGAGCTACCATGGCAACATGTGAGTACAACACTAAATAATGAATTGCATTTCTGAGGACATTCCCAGAAAATTCAAGATGTATATTTCATTTGTCATATATAAATGAAATAATATAGTTCATGATAAATGAGAATACCAACACCCTTTGTCTCCTGATTGGTTAGCTTGGCACTAACATTACACTTGAGCACTATTGCACAAACTCAGCAACACAAATTATCTGTCGAAACACAATGGAAGTCACTACAGGATGGCTTGCACTGCACTGCACTCAGCAAGGTTCACGGTCACTGTTCACTCAATGGTTTGTAAACATTTAATTGAATCTGAGCACTCAGCAACCTCTTATATAGGTCCTGCACACAACGAGATAGTTTCTGGAAATGGAATATTCTCTAATGCTAGGAAACGAAGGCTCTGGCACCCAGAAAGGCACATTATATTGATTGTTTCCATACAGGCTGTTGGTTCTGACAACGAACAGGTCATTAATGCGGTTCTGTACCCTGGTTTAAGTAATTAGCCGTGGGTGTGATGACACTGCTTCCTCCTCAGGGTTGGTTGTCTCAACCAGCTTATCGTAGTGGGCCAGACTATCCAAGTGAATTACCAGCATCTCCCCTTGGGACAGTCTGTGAATGCAGTAAATTGCGTTGCTTATTCTCTTCACCATGTGGTATGGCCCTTGCCGTGGAAGCTTGGCTAAATGCCCCTTAGTTCAGATAGGTCTTCCTGCTGGAGACCTTGATTGTTGGCTTAACCAGTTGTACCAGGTCTTCGTCCGGTTGCTTACTACTTTGATGTGTTGACCAGCCATCCTCTGTACATCTTGAAGATGGGCCACAAGATTTGCCATGTATTGGCTACTGGCCAGGAGGGGAGGGGGGGGGAGATGTCGAAACAGCAGATCACAGAATGCAACTCCCTACCAAAGACCAAACTATAGTAGATGCAGCTTAGCAAGAGTTCAAAATGGCTGACATTACACTAAACAGTTGATGAAAGAATCACAAAAAGTAGTCCAGCCAACATACATAATAAAGGCATTTCTAACCTCAAATATGACAGGGTTAAAGTAACATACTTTCAAATGATAATAATGCTTGAACATTGTTACCACACAACACATGATGAACCCACTCATCTTTGGCAAATCTTGTTCTGCAAGAACACTTTTGGATAAAATCACTTCGGAGCGCTAAATATTGTAATATATACGACACGTACTAAATGCACTACTGTGTAGCAAACACAAAAATAACAGCAGTAACTATAACGGTATATATTGCTCTAAGATAATTCAAGACAAAACCATGCAAATACAAGCATTACGTCCACTGATTGATTAATTAATTAATATGGCATCTAAACAGAATCTTGTTTTAAAATCTATCGGTTAGCCTTTCTGCAATACGTTCATATACAAGGGCTTCTGTGGCAACATAACAGATGCAATAATACCAACAATTGCTGTAGCTTTACCATGGTTATATCTTACGAACAGTTGGCGGCACTAAAGCAACCTAACGGATAGAATATCACAAAATATAACCAGTCTGCACCATAATGGGGGAAAAATGTCAAGGTTGTTTTTTGGGGTATCTCAATAAGCTGTGCCTACTATAGCTGGCGTCATCCCAATGTTGTGATGGGTAGACAAGCAGCAGACCAGGAAGAAAAAGGGAATCATGACATCTCAGTCCAGAGGTGTTGGCCAAGACCTTCCTCACGTGTTCTTTGAGTTTTCATATACCCTTCAACCATGCTGTTGAACTGTGGGTGGAGAGGTGTCATGCATGTCTTGTGTGTTCCGAGTTGCTCCAGCACTTTTCTAATCAGGTTTGACTCAAAGATCCTGCCCTAATCGCTGTGTAGTTCAGCAGCACTCCAAAGTGGCAGAATAGTTGTTCCTCCATGAGGCAGTCTGCGACCATCCTGCATTCCTGGTTAGGCATGACATATAGCTCTGGTCATTTGTAGTAATCCATGACAACGAGCAGATATTTGTCTCTCTCCTCCTTCCAGTCAGACACAAGGAACAGTCCAGCTATGTTGAGGTACTCGAAGGGTGCTCCTGTGTTATACCATTGCATGTGGCCTATCTCATGGGTCGTTGAGCCGTGGCTTGCCGTGCACACATGGTATTATAGAAACTGATTATCCGGGCTTGTGGGCCGTGGTCTAGTCAGGAGCACATGGTATTGATGGCACCATCTCTCGGCATTCAATCATAGCCTCAACCAATAGTACCTTTGCCAGTGTTTGTCAATCGTTTGGTTGGATCTAAGGTGCCCTCCTGAGGAATCCACATGTACTTCCTCCAGGACTTCCACAATCTTACTCTGAGGAAGCACCTACTGCTCTTCCTGGGTCTTCTCACTGGGTGACTTTCAAATCCTGTACAGCACATCCTCGTTGGCCCTCAGGCAGTCCTACAAGCCCAGTAGGATTTATAGTCACTACTTCTGGGTGCAATGTTCTCTCAATTCAGCATAATTCCCATTTCCAATTCTCTTAGGAATGGCCCCAAGTTGACGTTAGAGCTGCTCTCTCTTCAATTCTCATTCTGGGCCACTGCTGAAACCACAAGGACAGCTGCGACATGCTCCTTCTCCTCCATTCTAGTGCAGTGGCTGCACTCCTCCAGTCAGGGCCTTCTTGACAAGGCATCCGTATTGGATAGGCTCATTCCCTTCTGGTTTGGGGATGTGGTTGTATTCCTGGAGTCTCTAGACCCAATAGGCTGTTTGGCCCTCCAGGTTCTTAAAGCTCAACAGGTGATGGTGGAGAGATCAGCCCTAAGATAGATTTGCTAACTGTACTCATCTTATAGAAATGTTCCAGCACCTTCACTACGGCCAGGAGCACATGCCGGTAATGCAGTATTTCTTTTTGGCCTTAAGAGATTCTCTTACTGTAGTAGGCTATTACTTGCTCCTGATTGTCCTGGACCTGGGATAGGTATGTCTCAACGCTGTCACTGATATCAGTGTCCATGATGAAATGACTGCCCAGTTTCGATAAACCTGAAACAGCATACTACAGAGTGCTAACTTAAGAGCCTGGAGTGTGATCTCTGTCTTTTTGTCTACATGTAAGGACAGTATTCCTCCTTCAGACGAGTGAGGGGACCTCGTGAGTTGGAGAAGCCTCTGATGAAGAGGCAATAGTAGCTGCATAGACCCAGACTACTGCACAGCTCACATTTATTCCTCGAGCGAGACCAATTTCTTACAGTCCTGAGCCTTTACCAGACCCATGGCCACCCCAGTCAAGTAGTGAACCTTATTACAGAAAAGTTCATGTTCAGCTTCAGGTTGACTGTAGTCTCTCTGATATCTTTCTCAGGTTCTCCAGGTGATACTCGAAAGTGCTGCCAACTATGATGTCATCCGGATGTAGCAAGCAGACATTGTAAGTCAGCCACTGACCACCGACACCATTGGGTGCTGGAAGTTTGGTGGCACATTGCAAAAACCAAAGCGCATAACCATGAACTGCCAGTCCTTGGGCTGTCGAGAATACAGGGTTCCCCTTGTCTCTAGGGTTTAGGGCCTCTCCCAGTATCCAGATTTCAAGTCCAAGGTCGAAAACCATTGAGCATCAGTAATATTGTCCAGTGCGTCATCCATCCGGGGTAAGTGAAGACTCTCCTTTTGGCTCATAGCATTCAGCTTCCTACAGTCCACGCAAAAGCATTGTTTGCCGTTCTTCACCAGGACTTCAGAGAAGCATCAAGGGCTGTTTGTTGGACTCTTTGATGATCCCCCCTGGATCTCGTGTCCTGCAGTATGCCCTGTACCTGTGCCTGCCTTGCAAAAGGAACACGTCTTGGTGGTTGCTGGATAGTCCACATCTGTCCTCACTCCAGCTAGTTGTTGATAGCCTCATCTTAATCTCTGACATTTTGATCTTTATTTCTTCCATTACACCTTGCATTTCTGTCTTCATCTTCACTGTGCTGGATTTCACTTTTGATTCCATTTTCTCCATTGCGAAATTCACTGTCATGATTTCACTTCCATTTTGTCCATTCTGGATTCCATTTTTTCTCCATTTTGGCCAATAATTTTTCAAGCATGCCTCCATGACAGCTTTTATATTCCACTTCTGACACTAGTGTAACAAATGAGAGCTCTAGTTAGATACTGCCACTTAATTTGTCTTCTAATCAGTTAGCATAGTGTTAACATTACATTTAAATCACTACTACATAAACTCAGAGCAACACAGTATCTCTTGAATAGAATCACAACTGAACTGTCACTATCAAATCCCAACTCACACTGAACTGCACTTGGCAAAGTTCACAGTTGCTGTCCACCTAACACTTTGTTTGCATTTAACTGATTCATTGGGCATTCAGCAGCCCCTTACATAGCTCCATACCAATGAGGTTTCTGGAAATAGAATATTTTCAAATGCCAGAAACAAAGGCAATGGAGACCAGAATAGCACAGAATATTCTTTGTTTCTGTATGGCCTATTGTTCTGCCAGGTCATTGATGCAGGTATCTTGTCCATACTCTGGTGTAGGTAACTGCTGTGGGCGGCATGACAATAGTTAGCCATTTTTACTTTCTCTACTGGTAAGTAGAGGAAGTATTGTATTACCGAAACATTCTATGCCGAGATTTCACCAGAAATATATGTTTTGAGGCCCCCTGAATAAAAAAAAAGCATTTTTAGGAGAGGGGGGGTGTGTGTGTGTCAGACTGGACAGCATAACTCAAAAACAAAAAGTCGGTTAAAAACTAAAGTAGGTATTTAAGTTTAATGTCTTTCAAGGATGCAACATGAAGATTTTGAAGAAAATAGCCCCACCCTAAACTACCCTTTACATGGAAAATTTTTCGAAAATTTTGATTCTCTTGAAAATGACTTTTAACGATTTTGATTAAAATGCCATATGTTTGAGATATTTTTATGGCAAATGAGATGTATATTTTAAATTTTCAGGCTATAGCCTATGAGTCCTGTTTAGTCTGGATGACTTTTGAATAACTCGTAAACCGTATGAGGTAGACAAAATCTTACTATACAAAAAATGTAGATCTCACTAAAACACACAATTTTTGTCTAAATAATTTTTTTTTATCGAGTGAACTATTTCAAAGATATTCCTTATTATGTGTGTTAGTTTAGGCAAACTTAAAACTTTCTTGAAATGGAACTTCATTGTTCATTTTTTTATATGTTAAGTGTGCAAAGAGAACGGTATCTCAAAGTTTTAAAAGATTTGACTGTCGCTCAAAGCCTACTGTATTCTAATATTCCCCTTGCATCTACAAGGAAATAAGCAAAAGATAATTTGTACAAATGTTTCTCAACTAACACGAAGAAGATATAGGTATAAGAGTTTGTAAAAATAGTACAAAAGTAGAGAAAGTCATGTGAGTGCAAAACATCAGATTTTTTAGAATCAGGGACCTCAAAACCTTAGTTCCAGTGAAATCACTACATCAAACTTTTGGGTAGAATACTATACTTCACATGCTTACTATGCGTAGTAGAGAAAGTAAAAGCTGTCTCTGAGAAACAATTTAAGATAGTTATTTCTGAGGTTTTATAAATGGGCAAAACTGCCAACTGCCTTCTTATAATAAATCTTTGCCAATAGATTGGTAGAAATATTGAAATTGGAACTCTGAAATGTTTACCACTCATAGGAACTATTATGAATGGTTTTACCGCCTTAGCCTGTTCCGGTATTTTATGTTGATCACTTGGAACAGATGCCTTTGTTACTATCTTCATTTTCTTTACAAAGAGCAAATTCTGGTTCACAAAGAAGGAAACTATACCCACTAACAAGAAACCATAGCTCTATATCCTCAAATGACCCGTTTGCCACCTGAAGGAGAAATGCCCATATACAATAGTGTGCCATTATTGTTTGCTATGCTATGCTTTATGTGATGTACCATACACTGTGGCATACCACAAGGCGCTACACTTTTAAATATATCTATTAACCATCTGCCACAAGAAATACAAGAATTAGGTGTGAAGTGTGCACTATTTGCCATTGCTTAGTAATGTGGACTTCAAAACCAAAAAACAAAAGTGCAGAACTAGAAAGAAAAGTTTATTTACAAACTTCTAAGTAAATATCTTAAGGTATTTTATCTTCTTAAAGCTACAAATCAAAGTGCACAGTGTGTACGTTATGTTTTCACATGTTTGCATTTTGTTCAATTTCAGGAAACACCACACCACACTACCCTGAACAACAGCGACGGGCATTCTCACCAAACTTCACGCAACAGTCATCAAGTTATACGCCACCTTCACCAATACCGAATAATTACCAATTCAGCCAACATCTATCTCTTTCTTTGTCAGCACCCACAAGTCATGGAATGAATTATTCTAATTCACAACAACATCAAGCAGCTTTATATGCTTCTGGTCCCTCTCCCAGCCATTATGGTGCAGCAAGTCATGGTGAGTACAGCATATATTTAAGGAATTATGTTTGTATATTTTTCTGGGTTTGTTAGTTGACTTGTACATGTTTATATAAAGTAAAAATACAAATGAGACAGGATCAGAAAATGCAAAGTTATTGCGACTAGCCCATAACAATGAGACATTAATGATTATTTAGTAAGTGGTTCACATTGGAACAGTAATGTTTAATTTTGTTCTTCAACTTCATCCAGCAAAATATCTTAGTGAACTGCTTTCCTCAAGTAAGGAATGTAGGTTGAGTTCAATGGGATCTGTAGCCAGTAAAGTGACATATGGGTCTGTTTTCTCCAGTTTTCAGATTTATGTTGCCTTCAGCACCATATTTCTCTTCGCATAGTCAGTGTCCTTAAAAAAGGTAAGCTTTCATGCCTAGTGTCGTTAAATAGAAAATTATTATCTGGTCTTGTAGGCTGTGGTCTAGTGAAAAATCTTCCAGACGAATTGTTCGAAGTTGCACCGAGCATCCTCATTGGTATGTCCATAGTACTCTGCTAGTCTCGGCAATGACGTCTTTTGGTTTCACGGTCTTTATATGCTTAGCATGGTTGGATGAAGCTAGCTCCCGGTTGGTCCGGTCTTTGTTTATTGGTTTGGCTGCCGGAAATAAGTCCAAGATCATGCTGAGGCCTTAGCCAGCACATGAATGCCAGCACATTGACACCAGTCATAGACAATGGAAGCAGCCTCCACTTTAGGCCAGACCACACTACTGCCAAACCAATAAAAAAAGACTGGACCAATCGGGAGCTAGCTCAGCCCACCCGTGCTAAGCGTATAAAGACCATGAAACCAAAAGGCTCCGTATCAGTCATCACCAAGACTAGCACAGTATAACAGCCATGCCACTGAGGATGTTCAACATAGCTTTGAACGAAACATCTGGAAGGTTTTCCACTAGACCCAGGCTCGCTAGCTCGGATAATCAGTTTTCTATTTAAGCTCCTTATAGTTTAATGTGGCCTATCTAAGCTGTGAGGTTGAAATGAGAAGAGCAGATGGGGCTGCAATACTTAATTGGAATGTCCAGATTATACTTCACTTTAGTGGCTTAGAGGCACTTAACAGTATGTACTTCTCCCTGAAAAGTGCTCTCCCATGTGGGATTGAACTGCATAGTATAAATCTTTTATATGAAATACATTTGGGTCATACCTGTAAAATGAAACAGTAATTGTCTCTTCTCTGTTTGTGGTAGTGTTTGATGCCCATTCTCATGCATATGGCATCACAGGCAATGGACACAGATGATAAATGAAATGAAATAATTGGGTAAAGAAGTTTGGGAAGGAAACATTCTAGGCGTAAGTTTAGGTCACCTCCACAAAACCTCAGTCGGAGAGGATGGTCTTGGTAGGATTTGAACCATGGGCCTCCCTATACATCCTTGCCTTATTGACTATCCATGTCAGTGATGATTCGTTCATGAATTAGTATCAATGGCAGGTATGTTTTTATAATAAATATGTAAATATGATTCTGGAAATTGTTACGGAAGAGGAAGTAGAAGGTTATTGTCTAATCAGCAACTTTTGTTATTCCAGCTGTATTGTAGATCAAATTATAAATATATAATACATTTTGCAGGATTTATTATGATAGTTAAAGTAAGATCATTTCATATTGAAGAACGAAGCTGAATTGTTATATAATACATTAACCTACAAATGCTCAATGTTCTTTGCTTACTGGCTGCTTTAGTGCATCAACATCTTCCTTTTTGTTGTGGACTCAGTTGTGGTCAGAGGTAGAGATGGTGAATCCATAGAATATTAAGAGTAAAGAATAGTTTCATGTGGCTATAGAAAGTTGATTGTGCTTCTTATTTCCCTTCATTATAATTTATTACTTACCTAACTACGAGTGTTCATATTTACATTGCGAGACTCACTTTTCAGAATAATAATAATAATAATAATAATAATAATAATAATAATAATAATCTATTATTATTATAGATTATTATTATTATTATTATTATTATTATTATTATTATTATTATTATTATATTATTATTATTATTATTATTATTATTATTCTGAAAAGTGATAATAATAATAATAATAATAATAATAATAATAATATTATTATTATTATTATTATTATAGATCATTATTATTATTATTATTATTATTATTATTATTAATTATTGTTGTTGTTGAAGTTGTTGTTGAAGGGGAAAATGAATTACATATCACATCCACATGTACCATACTTAAGATGCTAACACATTTCTCAATTTTATCTTATAATGCTGTGCATTTTTAAGTATTCCATTATATACAATGTATACTGCATGTTTTCACATTTTATTACTTTGATATGACATTGCAAATAAGAGCTATGAGTTGATGTAGTGCCACAAATTACTTTACTTGTTTAGAAAGCAGGACATATTTTGAGAGCTTGTGGTTTCATCTTCAGCTATGAGTCAATTGGCATTATTGTCCTTGTGTAGCTGTTAGGTAGCATGACAGACATGGTGAATATGTTTGCAGACAGAACCAAATACACTATAGAGAATACAGGAGACTTAGCAAGATGTTGCAGGATACACATTGCCAGCGCATTCTAATGGACTGGCCTTACATAGGGACCAGCTGGTGTTCTGTAGGTTTGGTAGAGCCTACCTATGAGCATTTTATTAAAATGTGATTTATCTAGGTATTGGTATTCAGAGTGTTAAAGGCTTATCAGACAGTAGTATTGAACAAGGTCTGGTAGAGAAAGCAAAGTAGGTAAGTTATACCATGAAATGTTCTTATTATTATAACCACTGCCTATAATGATAAGCTTTAGCATTTATTGTATGGCTATATTCTTATACAATTATCTTTTGAGTATATATAAGTTAGACAAAGCCTACAATGAGTTATAAGTTGGATTTTAATCAATTGTTCTTTCTCTTAGTTGTGATTAGCAGAGTATGAAATGCAGAAGTGATTTAGATCATATTTACAGGAAAAAAGGACCTGCTCACTTTTAATAAAATAGAATGCTCAAACTACTTCACATCTACAGACTTCAGAAATCATCAGCTGTACAATCAAGGGTAAGTTATGAATTTGCATTGTGTTGCTTTATAAAGCTTTCAAGTTGCATTTTACCAAATAAAAAGAGGAGATAACTTAAACTATGTGGATATATTAATATTTTAAGCAGCTTATTTTATAATATCAAGATTTAAAAACTAAACGACCATGCTTTTACTGCTACTTAATACTTATATTGTTTTATATATCTCTTCGATGGTCATATGGTTGAAATAAAATTTCAAGGGTTTCTGTTATAAAATAGGTGCATTGATAGGGAATACATCATTATTAATAACTATTATCATTATTAGCAGGGCACAGATATTGACGACTTTTAAAAAAATAAAAACCCTAAAGTTACTTATAAAATGTCCGAAAATTTGTTAGAAAGTGACATTAAAAGCTGAAGAAGGGCCTAAAAATAAACATCTCCATAAACATCGGAGCTGATAAAAATCACACCTTAAATTAACGGCACTTCTCTCCATTATAATTATTTTAAAAATTAGCTTAAAGATTAAAACAGTGAAAAGTGACCAATTGTCATAAAAACTACACATTTCTGGAGTCTACAGCTCCTATCCAGGATTTAAATATTTACAGGCATTGCAAAGGATGTAAAGGGAAAAAAAGCTGACGCGTCATCAGAATCGATGCCCTGATTGTTAGTAACCATTGGGATTTCACTCAAGGTGGCATTTATCATAATGATCTCACAGCCTGTATATCATCATTATTGTTATTGTTGAAATAGGTGGGGCCCTTTATTTGCATTTTAGAATAAGCTTTTCATATTTTGTAACTACTGTTTGTACAAATACCAAGTTTACGTATGCAATGATAGTGTATAAATGTGTTCTATATGTTTGATATATTTACTTCATTCGAATAAACTTTTAGGCTCACACCAAAATCTGCTCCAACGTCAAAACATCCCAGCAGCAGTGTACTATCAAGGACTTCAGTTTCAACAAGAAGTCCATGCAAAAGGATGCAAAAAATGGAGCAGAGTGGAACATCTCCAGTCATCGCTTCTATTCAAGATCAGCCAACAAATTATCTTCTTAGTGCAAGGTGCCCTAAACTAATATTAGCAAACAGATGAAAATTAAGTTACATAATGGAAGGTTGCAAAATGCTCAAAAAACTAAGCACAAAACATTCCCATATTACCACATTGAAGGATGAGGTGCATAGATCACAAAATAAAATGGAAACAAAATCTTATTTAATTAAATATTTTGAAGATTCCAACATATATTTAAGGAATTTTTCGAAGTCCCAGTAAACAACTTTGGTAAGAGTAAGCCTAGATGATTCACAGGCATTGGAAAAAAACTTGCTCTTATTATTGTTCATTGAAAACCTATAATTTTCTGCATAATAATCTGATGTATCTTCCAGCTGCAGCCAGACCGTGAAAGAGTGCACCATAAGGGTGACCATAAGGCAATTACATGACTTTCTATGGGTGCCACCTTACCATCAGGATAGCTATGAGGTAGAATGCACCCCAGAGCACATCTAGCAGGGAAAGAGGTCCCCATGCTGCTACCAAGGATCAAACCATTGTGCTATGGGAACAGTCCATCTGGTCTTAATGAGAACATTGTTGCATTATAATTTTTTGAAGAAAATAAAGGCAGAGCAATTAAGGGTGTCAGAACATGTGGTCTCCATCGTGTTTGGTGAAATGTCACTGCAAGACATTACATATAGTGCAAGATCTGATGAGTTTTACAAATCATGGTGAACATAAACAAAAGAATGTCCTTGAGCATGTAAATAAGGTAGTGGTTATATGAAGGAAGTTAAGACTGCCCCCTCGGAAAAGAGTAGTGCTGGATAGAGTTGGATGAAGGAGGATCATTGGAGCAGTCTTGGCCTAGTAAGGCTGTTGAACCAAAGAAGAAGAAGGTTTAATGAAGGTGTTGAATTAAATATACAGGTTAAAATGAAAAAACTGAAGCTACTGAGAGTAAAGTAATATAAATCAACAAATATCAGAAGTTATTAGTCACTTGTCTGTTATAATTATGTAATTTCTAACAGAACTAGCTTTGCAAATCCACACATGGAATGTTTGTTTCACTGCTGCAAGGTGACAAATTCTATCATTTCAAAGTTCATTATTGATGTGTTTCAAAATAAATATTTTTTTCCAAACCATCAGATCTATAGGCCCATTTAATTACATATTTTAGTAATTTAACCTCTGGATTTATTTTATGATTAAATGACCAAAAATGATCTGCCACAGCTGATTTACCAATCTTTTATATTTAGTACGTCTAGAATGCATACCTCAGTACAAAAATCAAAGATTCATTTAATCTCTTCCTTTCATAGAAGTTTGAAAACAGTGTTGTTTTAATTAATTTAATTAAAAAGGTGAGTTAATTAATAACACTGAACAACACTTACAAAATATTTTTCCGGGACGCATTTCAAAGGTTAACTTTCCTCCATTATCAAGTTATTGTCCGGTTGATAATGGAGGAAAGTTAACCTTCGAAACGTGTCCCGGAAAAATATTTTGTAAGTGTTGTTCAGTGTTATTAATTAACACACCTTTTATATTAAATTCATTTAATAAACTGAAAATTATAACCTTGTATATGTAGGCAAAACAAAAAGAAACATTGAAACCAGAAAGAAAGAGTTGCAGTTCCAATAAACAAATAGAAAAATAGCTCTAGCAAACCATTTTTGTACTGCAAACCACAATTTTATTGTAATATTGAAGTGACTATTCAGAAATGTCAGTTGATCTGCAGAACTGAGAATCTGGGAAAACCTACACATTATCAAAAGGAAGGAATACATTATGAACTTGATTTCCCACCATTGAACAACCTCAATAGTTTCATCACAAAAAGACAGATGACACCACTTCTGCAACCAATCCTGTCTCCAGGTTGCCAATTGAACCTAGACGTAAGATGGAAGCAATAGTTTCTGAAAATGTTTCACTTTTAAATTTAAGTAAGTGAAATTACTGTAACAAATTCACCTCAAGAAGATGAAAGACATGTGTAGATGTTATGTTATTTACTTGCATATGCAAAAACTGTAGAGATTAGAGATCTGCGTGGGCTCAGACCAGGTTTGGTCCTAATTTGAAAAATATTTGTCTGACACAGATTGGGTCCAGGATTGAAAATTAGGAGTTACAAAATTATTTATCAAATTTTTTGTCACCAATGTTGAAATTTGACTTGCCCTGTGGCGCAGTTGGTAGAGCACCTGCCTGCTGTGCTAGGAGTCCCGGGTTCGATTCCCGGCAGGGGGGTAAGAATTTTTCTCCAGACAGGATTATTCCTCATCCTTCCCTGAGTCTGGAAGTATGAATGAAAGTGTGAATGTGTGTGTGTGTGTGTGTGTGTGTGTGTGTGTGTGTGTGTGTGAATTCAAAGTATAAAACCCCCAAAGATCGAAAAACCCAACGTAAATGTGTAACACCATTTGTCAATAGGCAAGGCCATCGATATGACCTCTGCAGTTAAAGGCGGGATATAAATATGGAACAAAAAAAAGTTGACATTTCAAAAATAGCACACTTGTGGCAGCATTTCTTTATTAGGAATTCAATATGATTATTTTGCTGACACATTTAAAATAATAATAATTGTAATGTCAACTGCAAAATAATTTTGTTTAAAAGAAAATTACAGAATTGGTCCTGGGCTGGGTGGTATATTGTAACCTCTTGTCGGGCATGGTTGAGATCAGACTGGGCTGAACCAAAGAATGTCGGCCCATGCAACCTCTAGTAGAGATGTGTTTATTGACAAAGCCTTCAGTATGTGTGTATGTTAATTTTGCTGTTTGCCGATCACTAAGGCGGCTCTGGTTTGATCCTAGGGACCCACATGTGGTATTCGTGGTGGACGAAGTGGTGTCAGGGCGGGTTTTCTCTGGGTTCTCCAGGTTCCCCCACCACTCAATCCACCAGCTGCTCCATCATCACCTTTCCAGTCATATATTTCACCTCACTTTCACACCATCCTCTTCCTCATTCTCATACCTGAGGTTTGCCTGACCACTTGCTTCGAGGTGTTCACTCTGTCTGGTCCATAGGTTCAACAGCTTCCCATAAGGCATCTGACCCTAGGCACAGTGTTGTAAGTCCTAGGGGATGTAAGTCCTTCATACAGGGATGGTAATCCAATGAAGTTTTTCATTATTTTGAAAAGATAAATGTCAGTTAACTTTACCTCTGTGAACCCCAGCTCATGTCACATATTTCATTATTGTTAAATATGACCTACTTGGTTAAAGGACATGAAACTATATATTTTAAAAAACTTAAATGCTTATGCTGGATAACCTGTATTAATTCTGCCTAAGTACATTGCAATTTGCCAATATGTGTCCTGTGTAACGATCCAGCAGAAATGAATGAAGACCACTTGAAGACCTGTGAAGCATTAAGATCAGAAGAAACTACAGTTCAAAAGTATTGGAAAGCACGAATGCTAATGGCTTCATTGCCAGATGCAAGGCACTAGAAAACAACAACAACATTGCAATTTGCCGGTGTATTAAGATTCACTTTTTTCCTTTGAAAATAGGGATGTGTCATATATATGCCAGTAGCAAGTTAAGGTAGGTACCTATAAGCTCCATTTCTTCAAAATTTCTTTGTTTCAGCTTGAAGCTCATTGTTAACTTCCTTGCGAATTTTGAGTATTCCAATTGTATGAAGTTCAGCAGATGCACATGTACCACCAACAGTTTTTATATTGTCATTTAAGCTTTATTTATTGTCATTTAGTAGGAGATCCACTTGTCATGCCTATATTGTGGTTTTATTTGTAAACAATGAGCAAAAAATGACGTTGCTCTACTTAAGCTGTAAGTGATTGTATATGCTAAAAAGCATGAAAGAAGGCTGCAGGGCCACCTCTGAGAAAATAAGAACTTGGCAGAATCACTAAGATGTCATAAAGAAAGCACCTCACAGTAAACACAATCTGAGAACTGAAACTGTTAAAATGCCAAATCTTGAAGCAGAACTCAATAAGTGGATTCTAGAGAACAGAAAACAGGAAAGAAATTCCACTAGGGATTGCCGACTTAGTGGATCAAGATCATGGTGTAATGAAGAGGTATGAGTTTTTTTATGCAGACCAAGGCAAAAATATCACAGAAAATTCAGATGAGTTTGAAGAATAAATGATTGAATTTCATCAATTTGTCATTAATATAAGGAAAAGAGAGGATGAATTTTGCAGATATGAGGATGAAAATTAAAAGGCACACACTTTTTTCTGCTTATGTTACCTAGATATTTGATGTATGTCCACATATGTTATAATTGTTCTAAAGTAGATGCATAAGGTGAGAACTTTTTTCCCTTAAAAAGAGGGGTGTGTCTTTTATGGCGGTGTGTCTTATATGCCGGCAAATGGTTTATGGAAATGCAGATTTTAATATTTTGTTGTATTTCATATTCCTCAGATGCTCTTTAAGCCTCTCTTCAATATTAAAAGGAATGTTGAAGAAGTGCTCAAAGCTAGAAAAGGTTTAGTTTGTGATTCACTTGAATTATTATTGCAATAATTCATGGCTTATGATAACGTTAATGTTGTAGTAGTTTAGCTCTTATTCTTATTAAGAACTACCTACAGATATTAAGGTGAAGGAAAAAAACAAGCTTTGTATTAATATTTGTACACTATCTCAATATGTTTCTACAATAAATTTTTGTCTTAAGTATTGATAAAATGTAATTAATGTTAAACTACTTTATTGGAGGATTTTGATTACAGTGATATGTAATATCAAATAATAAACATAATTAACTTCCTTATCACTACCTAAACTTAAAAATTCCAAGAGTACATTTGTATCCTTTGTATTAAACATTGTAGTAGCAATATTTGGATTCAGTGTGTAAAACTGATCTACCAGTATAGAATTGAAGGAAACAAACGCAAATGCTCCTCATTCATATAGTACCATTGATCTGAACCATTAATTTGTTTGTGATTACTATGTCATATTCATATTAGAACTTAACAAAATTGTTTTCCAAAAAAGTACAAAGCCTTCATTGAGAGCCATATGCACGGCACTGTCTCTAACCAGTTCTGTTCATCCATTTCTCCTCCTCTCTGTTTGCAATTACTTGATGCACAGTCCTTGTCCAGAGGTTGATTCATTGGAGACACTGTGTTTCAGTATTATAGTCTGTTTATACTGTTATAATGTCTAAGGTTAATTTATTTGGCATATACAGGGTGGAAGTGGAATAATCCGTCAGACCTTAACAGTGAGTTTCTCTTATTGTGAATAACAAGAAAGTCAAATACCAAAAAGCTGAGAAGTTTGTAGTTTTCTAGAAAAAATACAGTAGTTCCCTTCTTTTACACTTTTCAGTGGATTAGAGGAAAAGTGGTGTAAAATGGGGAAAAATGTAAATTGGGGGAAATGGGCAACAACTTAATTTTGTAATATGTAATGGTTATAAAACTATTGACTGAAATGTATTGCACTTTGTAAAACACCACTGCTTATTCAGATAGTAACATGGCACAGGTACCATTAACGAGTAACCAGTTTTATTATTTTGCTACTGATGAAAGGGTATGGATTTATTATAGTTACACCACACATTAAAATTTTTGCATTTTGTCACTAGGAGAACCAAAAGGTTTATTTTTTGCAATAATGATAGGAAACTTAACTGTTGAACATGGATCACTTTATTTAGCTATTATACAGTTCAGTCAAGAACACCCAACTTTTCTTGAAGTAGTCTAAAATTGATTTTTGTTTTGATCTTCTTGATCTAATTTCCTCTATTTGGTTTTCAAATTCATAAAGTTTTTCAGTTTTTTCACCCCCTTCTACCAATGAAAGATATTTTTGCAGCACCTCCAAAGCTGCACTCACCTCAGCACTTGTTGGCACCACACTGTTATTTTCATCTTCATCATTGCTGTCTTGAGTCCACTGCAGTGTGCTGATTAACAAAATCTTCCAAGGACTTCCCCTCGGTGGTTACCAGTGCTTTGTCAACTGCCATGAAGTCCTCAACACTACAGTCTGGCTGCAAAGCATCCCATGTGGTCAAAAGGGAGTTGATATCTTTTTCCTCTTCTTCAGGCCTCACATTTTCTGTTTTGAAGAACCCTTCTTTGCGAAAGCAGTTGGCAATTGAGCATTTTTTCAAAACACGATAGATGCACAAAATGCGTTTCTGAGAAAAACGGTTTTTTCTATTTATTGGCAATACTAATTGGTTAGCACAGCAACTGTATTAATCATTCAATTCTCCTTCCTGATACTGTCTCATTGAATGTGAAAAGAAACAAATAGCATGGTTTAACTAGTGCAAATTTTGGATTTGAAAATGCAAAGTTATTTCAAAAACCGATAGATGCTGATTAACTTTTCTGGGTGAGCAAGAAATTGACACAAGAAATTTTGTCGTTTATATCATTTATTGTTTTTGTTGCTTTTTATTTATGTATTTATTATTTATTTTCACCTTTTTTTTATAATGCATAATGTACTATACAACCAACATTAATGTTTATAAGAATTATTTTATTAGATATAAACTTAGAAACCAAGTACTGCTACATTCACAATAACAATATATTTTGTTTTATTTATATAACAAACATATTGAATACATATATATACAAACATATGTGTCCTGTGTAACGATCCAGCAGAAATGAATGAAGACCACTTGAAGACCTGTGAAGCATTAAGATCAGAAGAAACTACAGTTCAAAAGTATTGGAAAGCACGAATGCTAATGGCTTCATTGCCAGATGCAAGGCACTAGAAAACAACAACAACAACAACATATTGAATACACACAAAGAAATTTCAAACAATATGAATAAGTAAGCTTTCACCTTTATTAGTACTTGTGCAGTCTGTACATGGTTCTTAGGTCGTTTCTCTTTTCCACACCTGCCCCTGTCTTAATCTTCATCAGTCCCATTTTGCAGGTTGAGCATTTGTCAGTGTGTGGTGTACAGAATGAAAGACTGAAGAAGTTGTAAAATATGTTTTTATATTTTGACAATGAGCAGACTGGTAGATTTCTTAATCTTCTTTCGTTGCAAAAATTGGTCCACATTTTTCAGACATTTAATTTCTGGAGGGAAATATCATCTCCTTGATTTTGCTCTTCCATAGTGGCTTTCTCTACATCTGTACTTCTTAATTTCTTGCTTTATAGCAGCAGTAATGCCCTTCTGGAATATTCCTGTTCTGTCACCTCCTCTGGTTTCCTTTGGCCATTCCCAGATAAGTGAAATTTCCTAGCCAGGAGAGATAGTCTATCTTTTGACACCCCGTGATTCCTTGGAAGCTTGTAGCGCATACTGACAATACTCTGCCATCTTTTACTTTTTGCTCTGTATTTAATGCTAACAGTCTGCTTTCTATTTGCAGCCGCTTTATTCACCACTCTGCGATTAGATGTAATATTCATATATTTCATAAGGAATTTATCTTGACCTATTTTGTTGAGCATGGAAAGGTGTTTATGAAATCCATTTATATCATTATAAGTCAAATCAGCTGCATCATAATGCTTATGCCCTTTACTTTTAGGATTTCGTGGAGTGCACTTGATACCATGTGAATATGTAATTGCTGGAGTATGAGCTTTCCTTGACTTGCATTTTGATTTCCTTTCATTTTTTTGCAATTCCTACCTCCAGTGCATTCTACGACTTGTACAGTTTCACAATCTGAGCTCCTGTCCATTATGCATAGTACAGTGTAGTGTCTCAACTAAGAATAAAAATGCCAAGTATAACAAAGCTTGCAGAAGCACCTGCCTGCTGTGCAAGGGATCCCAGGTTCGATTCCCGGCAGGAGGTAAGAATTTTTCTCCAGCCAAGATTATTCCTCATCCTTCCCTGGGTCTGGAAGTATGAATGAAAGTGTGGATGTGTGTGTGAATTCAAGTATCAAAACCCCCAAAGACTGAAAAACCAACTGTTAAACAAGCAACACCATTGCCAATAGGCAAGGCCACCAATATGACCTCTGCAGTTAAAGGCAGGATATAAATGGAACAAAAATAAAAATCCTGCAAAAATTAAGGTGAAATCCAAGCGCACAACCTGAGTTCGCAGTTATTGCCAATGATGCAGCAGTGTACAAAGCTTGCAGAAATGATTGAGAATTCCAAGAATCGCAATAGTGAGATGGCAGTCAATGCCAACATGTGTTTCATAGAATTGAGGTTGCCACATGCTGGATCATCAAATCATAAAATTGCATCAATCGACCTTTGCTTTAACTGAACAAGTGTAACTATCAAGTTTTGAAAAAACTGCTAATATTCCCTACCTTTTACACAGGATAAGAATCGAATTTTGCAAAATCTGATATCACAGAATGATGCAGAAGGTGAAAATTATGCCGATACTATATATAATGCAATTGCGTAAAATTTTGCATCTATCGAATTTTGAAAAAAACGCTCAATTGTAGATTGCATGACGTCTTTCCATGCTTTTGCAATGTAGTAGAGCGCATCAAACACAAATTCTGAAGGCAGAAAGGCCTTTACCTGCATCCATTGCATTCAGTATGCGCTGCACCACACACTTTCTTTAGGCTGATTTGAAGGAATGAATAATTCCGAGGTCTAGGGGTTGCAGTTTATTGGTGCAGCTTGCTGGCAGGAACTCCAATGGCACGTCTCAAATGCACGTCAATGGAATGAGCAGGACAGCAGTCAATGAAGAGTAGAATCTTCCTGTTATGTGCACCCATTCTGGCGTTAAGTGCAGAAAGCTGCTTCTGGTATATATCAGAGGTCATCCATGCCTTCTTATTGGCATCATATGATGTGGGCAGGGAACAGACATTTTTAAAGCATCGAGGTTTTCTTGAGTTACCAATTACAAATGGTTGAAGCCTTTCAGAGCCATCTGCATTGACTCCCAACATAACAGTAAGCCTCAATTTGCTGTGCTTACGGCCATGACATTTGTCTCCTTTAAATGCCATTGTCTTGTTGGGCAGAACATTAAGTTTCATCTATGTTGAATTGTCCTTAGGATCATAATTCTTTAACAGTTCTGGAAGCTTTCCATTGATCCATGCTCAACACTATCGTCACAGATGGAAGCAGACTCGCCACACACAGTTTTGTATGTTACATTGTAATGTTTCCTGAAGCGGTCCAGCCACCTGTTCAACACAGTAAAATCAACTATTTCCAGCATAGTTGCCACATGAAGTGCCTTCTCCCTTTCAAATATGTTATGCCATTTACATGTGTGCACGCACACATGCTCATGCACATGTGAGCAGTTTCTAAAAATTCTCTTTCTTTTATTCAAGGAACCTCAAAGAAATCTCCATGCCAAATTTTTAGGTAGAATGCAATACTTTTGCTGCTTACTGTATGTAGTAGAGAAGGTAATACACTTTTGTAAGAATAAAGCTTTTTGAGTAAATTAGCAAATGCTGCAATAGAATGGAACATGTTTTGCAATTAATAAGATTAGCTGCCTTTTCTTTGTTTTCAGTCTGTTGGTTTGACATCATTAAAGCTACTACAAACAAGTGACTGTTTTTTCAATATTAATCAGTATCTGTTAGAAGTGGTTGGTTGTTATCTAATGTTGGGCAGTAGGCAACGAAGACTCGCTTTCTTGCACACCAGTGTTTTGATGAGAGGATGGTAGGACCGTAACTTTACGGATAGTGTTTCATTGGTGTTGCACAATTATTCCTAAAATGGAAATGTAATGTACAGTCATAGGTATATTAAGTATTCATTGTAGATGAGTAAAAAAGAAAAATTACAATCATAACTAGCAGACCCGACAGGCATCCTGTTCAAATGTTGTAAATCCAAAAGTTATAAAAATTTTAAAATAAACAATAAATTGTTTGGACTGTTCTGATGAAGAAAAAAAATGTCAAAAATATTTTTAAAATACCTGAGATGAGGTGTAAGTATACAATAGGGTAACTTACGTAAGGCCCGCCTCGGTAGCGTGATGGTTAGCGTGTCTGCCTCACGTTCAAGAGGTCGTGAGTTCGAATCTCGCTTAGGGTAAGTTATCCGGGTAAGGTTTTTTTTCCGAGGTTTTCCCTACCCTGAGAAGACGAATGTCGGGTAACTTAAAGCTCCATGGACCTCGGGCTCATTTGAGCATCATTTCACCCATTTCATTTCATTCATTCGTCCGATATGACACAATGTTGGAGGACGTTAATTTAAAAAAAAAAACTTACGTAAGTTAAAATTAGAAGGAATGAGGACAAATTTTATTTATATGCAAATCAATAAGCCATTCTACATTTCATAAGTTGCACAGAATCAAATGACAACAGACAGTCTAAATTTGTAGGTTAAGCTGATTGTTATTGAATGCACATCAAAATTCATGAAAAATCATGTGAAATACTCACTTCAATACTGCACCTTACAAATTTACACAATGTATATTTTTAATTATCCTTCAATATGTAATTTCAACAAATAATATAGCATTCTCAATAAGTGCGTAATTCTAGTACATAAGAATTGTAATCTTATAACTAAGGCTAGGAAGTTCATGCAATTGCATGTTTTTTCATAGGGGTTAAAAATGTATGCTTTCACATTATGTGCACGAATTATGGAATTTTCAGTTATTTGGACATGATTTTATGGTGCATATAACTGCATATTTTCTTGATTTTTGATAAATGCATATTATTTCAATATTATAGCCCCTATATTGCATATTTTAATTATTTTTATGGTTTTTTATTATTTTTTCTATCTGTATAATATTTTCCACATTGGTAGTATTGCACATGATGATGCAACTTGCGAGGTGGCCAGAAATAATGCTGAGTCATGTTGTCATGCAGTGAATCACCTGTTTCCATTTTTTCATTATATGTATGTTCGTAGAAAATAATCAGTGCATTATCTGAGAGGTTTATAGTAGCAAAGATAAAGTGCAGGTCAATGTTTTGAGCAGCACGATTATAGCAACGCTTGCCTGCCCACCAGTAGTTGTGTTGTGGTCTTCAAATGTAACAGTGTTGTGAACTGGTTCCCACCAAATTAAATTAGGCGTATAAAATGTTAAAAAGATCGTCAAATGTTGAAAATAAAACCAACTTCGAGTGCTAGATTAATTAATTTATAGAACGAGTTTTCGGGTGATTTAATATCTACAGATAATAGGGCACTGTTTTGTGGAGTGTGTGAGATAAATGTTGTTGTTAGCTAATGCTGGATTTCTGACAATGAAGTCATTAATCCTCTTGCTCTCCAATATTTTTTACTGATGGATGGGTCACTAGAAGTGGCCGGGCATATTTGAAGGTGGTCTCGATCCACTTCCTCTTGCAGATCACAGAGGACAGAGTGGTGAAGAATATATCCCAATTCTGTTTAAATGTTTTGCCAGACAATCATGTCCTGTAATCAACCTGAAGGTTGCAACTGCTGTTTTTCGAGGGTACTCCGGAATTACTGTTTGAATGTTTGGTAGTTACCATCTTTTATTCTTTGATTTTTCATAGTAATATTTTGCAATAATTTTTTTGAATTCAGAGTTGACTAATCTTTTAGCTGCATAAAATGGTAGATTAACTATAGATTTTTGTATACCGCTGGTACTCTTTTTTGCATGAAAATCAGCTTTCTCATTTTCACTCAGTCCACAGTGAACTGATATTTATTGGAAGACTAGGTGTTTTTGAAGTGCTGTTAGATGAGTAAGGATTTTCCAACATTCTATAATTGTTTGGTTTTTTGGTGACAACTTGGAAGTAATTGCTATAATTGCTGCCCTGGAATCTGAGAGAATAACTGCTTGCTGAAAATGTGAAATTCTGTACAAAAGATTTTGTAGGGCCATTCGAATTGCTTCAATTTCTTCATCAAAGTTTTTATTTCCTTAACTTAAAGATTTGCAATAGGAAAAGAGGTGACATGTGACTCCAGCACCTGCTCCATCTTGGTTTGATATTAGTGATCCATGAGTATAAATATGGAGCCATTCATGTTCTGGAAATCTAGTATGGATTGTCTCTAATGCCAATAATTTTAGAACACTAGTTGGAGTATCACTTTTCTTAACTTCTGTCAGGTGTAAATATGTGATATGTAATGTATGTGTCAGATTGACTTTAGATATGAAGTTTTCCTTTGAATTAGGAAGGTATACATTCTTCTTGATGTCTTGAATTTTGGAAAGAAAGCTCTCCTGAGTCTTTAGTGTAGGTGTAAAATTTCTCTTGTGCCATGTATTGAATGGGAGTCTGATCAACTTTTCGTGTTGAATAAGAGCCGCTTTTTCTATTTCATATTCAATGGGGCATTGGTTGGTTAGTATTTCCATAGCTGCTATTGGTATGGTTTTGATAGCACCTGTAATTAAATCTCAGACTTTGATTTTGAAAGATTTGAATTTTTTTTTTGTGTTTGCTGTTACAAGAACTTCGCTGCAGTAAGTAAATAATGGCTTTATATATACATTGTATGTTGTGTTAAGAGTTGCTCTGGAACATCCCCACTTCGTTCTTGTTAGACATTTTAACAGTGAAAGGCACCTCTCTGCTCTTTGTATTACATTTTCTATTTGTTTGGTCCATGTAAGTGTGGTATCAAATGTAACTCCTAAATACTTTGCTTCCTTTGTTTCTGGTAATTGTTGACCCTCAAAATTTAGTTTTATTTTTAGTGGTTTTTTTCTTAGTGAAAAGATTTGGTAGTTTGATTTTGTTGTATTAACAGTCATTAAATTTTCTTTGGTCCACCTTTGTAAGTTGGTTAAGGATTGTTGCATGGTTTTTTCAAGTTCTGTACTTTTGCTTTTTGGTTTTGAAGTCCACATTACTAAGTCATCAGCAAATAGTGCATACTTCACACCTGATTCTTGTATTTGTTGTGGCAGATCGTTAATAAATATATTAAAAAGTGTTGTGCTGAGCACTGCGCCTTGTGATAAGCCACGGTGTACTTGTTAGTATTTAGATATATTTCTTCCATATCTGGTTGCAATAAAACGTGTTAGGAAATGACATAGCCATGAAAACATTGGACCTTTTATCCCTATTTTTTTTTATTTTTTTTAGTAGTTTTGTTGTGCATATAGAATCATATGCACTTTGGAAATCAATAAAAACTGATAAATTATCTTCTTTTCTATTGAAGGAGTCTTTGATTTCTTGACTGAGAAGTAAGACTTGTTCATTTGTAGAGTGAAACTCTGAATCCAGCCTGACATGGGGATATTAAATTTTGTGATTCTAGAAACCAATTTAACCTGTTTGACACCATTCTTTCCATCACTTTTGCTATTATGCTAGTAAGAGCTATTGGTCTATAATTTTTTATTTCTGATGCTGTTTTGTCTTTCTTCAAGAGTGGGACAATTATTGCTTTTCGCCATTCAGCAGGTACAGTGGTTTTCCAGGATAGATTGTAGAGTTTCAGTAGTTGTTGTTTTGCTGTTTTTCCAAGGTTTTTTGTGAACTCTGGATGTATGTGATCTGGTCCAGGAGACGTTTTGTTTTTTAGATTATTTATTGCAATGTTCAGTTCTTGCATATTAAAATTCCGAAAAAAGATATTGCACTGAGTATTAGGATCACATTCTCTTTCTTGTTTCCAATCTTTCTTAAATTCTTTACGTTCCTTTTTATTATTTCTTGTTACTTTATGTGAATTAGCATAATATTTATTGAATGTTTCGGCTATGACTGCATCATTTACTAACATTTTATTGTTGTGTATGATAGGTGTGCTGTTGTTTTCTTTCCTGTCCTTGACATTTTTTATGAACTTATGAGCTTTGTTACCATCTGTCCTATAATCCATTTTTTCTAAGAAATTATTAAAGTGATTCCTTTTAGCAGTATTAATTTCTTTTTTTAGTGAGGCACATTTCTTCCGCCATATTTGTGTATCTGATATGTTTTTTGTTTGTTCAGCTGTATTTCTAGCTATATCCCTTTGCTTTTTCAGTTCTTCTAACTGGGGGTTCCAAAAGGGTTTGAAATTTTTAATTCTTCCACGAGGAATAAGTTTTTTTGCGTTTTCTAGGATGACTTTACAGAAATTTTTGTTCATATGATCTGGTTGGTCATGCAGCTGAGAGTTTGTTCTTTAAATTTATGTTCTAATTCAGTTTTATATTTGTTGCAATCTGCTCTTTTGAAGTTCGAATACGGATTTGTAAGACCTTGACTGTTATTTGTATTCTCTAGTTTTATATCAGCAATTACTGCTCTATGACCAGAACTTGGATCTTCTATAACTGAGGTAAATGTAGGGAGTGAGAAAAGATTTCAAATAGTTCAGCACATAAACAGCAGCAAAACATAAGGAGAATTTAATCAGAAAACTCGCAAACAAAGAAGCTGTTCAAAAACAGCTAGTAGTGTGTTTAGGAAGTAGAGTTACTGAATTTTCCTGACTTGTGCCAAGCATTTTTAGACGCTGATATCCCTTGTTCAAAATTAATAATCCGACATTTAAAAACTTTCTTGCTAAGCACACTGGACAACATGTGCCTGTAGAAAGTACACTGCGTAAGACTTATATAGGACATTGTTACAATAACGTATTGTGAAATAAAAAAAATGAATAAGCGGATCAGTTTGTGTGGTTGTCCTGTTGATGAAACCCCTGATTCAAATATGACTGGTTACTTTTTGTTACTGATGCAGGTCCTTATATGGTAAAATCAGGACAAACTCTGAGAGGTATTTTTCCTAACTTAATTCATATAACTTGTTTGGCACATGCTCTTCATCGCATTTCTGAGACAATTCATGATTCTTTCCCACTGTTATCTAGATTTGTATCCAGTACAAAGAGAATTTTTTTTAAATCTCGTAAAAGAGTTAAGTTGTTTAGATCAAGAGGCACCTAATATCCGACTTCCTCCTGCACCAGTGTTAACTCGATGGGGAACGTGGGTCGATGCAGTTTTATATTATACTGAGCACATAGAAATAGTTGAAGAGGTTGTTAATTCATTGGACTCGAAAGATGCTCCATCAATAGAAACTGCAAAATATTCTGTCAGGCACTGAGTTAAAAGATCTTAGTTTCATATTTGCCCATTTTTCTTTCTTACCAACAGTAATATGAAAAAACATGTAATTTTACACAAATTATGTAATTTCAAAAAATTCTGGTTATAAACAGATGTGCGATATTCGAGACATCCTCGAAAGAAAACCATCTGTCACACCAAGAGACTTGACTGTCTCTGTGAAATAGTTAACATCATTTAAATATGCCCCGATAACATCTTGTGACGTGGAGAGGTTTTACACGTTACAAAACTGTTTTGTGAGCAACATACGATGTTTTACAGTTGAAAATTTGCGCAAAATGTTGGTTGTGAACTGCAATTTAGCAGTTAATACTAGCAGCGGGACCACTTCTGCTTCAACCTTTAAGGAATAAGGTAACTTTATTTATTATTTATACTAACTCATCTTGTCTACTGCAAAGGGACATTAATTGTTGTAATTAAATAGTGCATATTTCTTGGCATATTTTCATGTTTTTAAGAGCATATTTCAGTGTTTTTTAGGGCATGAACTTCCGAGCCCTAGTAATAACACTAAGCTATGTGGCAGTAACTGATATGTGAAAAAATAAAAAAATAAAAAAAATGGTTTTTCTAGAATCCGATCGCAGCACCAACTAATATGCCAAAAATTAAAATATAGAAATTTCTAACAGGTGATCGCAATACTGTTTACCAGATCCAATTGTGAACCTAAACCATTCAAAAATCAACAACACACAAATAAAGTAATTAAGAATATATGTTATATCAGATCAAATTGTGAACCTAAGCTATCGAGAGGTCAACAGCGACACATAAATTAATTAAAAGTTGACTTTTTCTGTCGGATCAAACTGTGAATCTAAAGCATTCTCCAGTCAACTTAATGACAACATTTCATAACAATCACTCCAGGCATGTAGGAGAAGTTTAGTTACATATACACGGACAGAAGAAATATATATATATATATATATATATATATATATATATATTTATTAGTGGATCTGACAGAGTCCTGTTCAAACATTGTATATCCAAAAACTATACAATTGGGTGAATAAACTAACATGTTACTCTGAAAGAAACAAATCAATACATAGGTAATACTGCAAATTTTGCTTCTCCTGCGGGTTAGGAGTTGCCATTGCGCATTCTCTGTAGTAGGAAGATGGCCATGTTTATTGTAGTTACATGGTTATATTACTGTATAAGAAAACATACTAAACAGGGTGGGTAAGTGGGTTCCAGGCTGTATCTACAATGGACTACGTACTTTAGCTTATGTTATAAACAGTGAATCATAAACATCTTAAGAATGCACGCTCGCTGCACTCAAGTGATTTGTTATGATCTGTAGGTGCTAATTCAATGCAAGGGGGCCATGTCCAGAGGTGGTTGTGCTTTACTTGGATATTTATCTATCTTTTTCATCTATCTCATTTGCTTTTATAATGGTTAGTATCATTTGCTGTGTAATGTTCCAACAATTTTTGGTTCTCTAGTACAATTTGTACAATGTATATTGTTTTATTATACTTTAAAAGTGTACTTCAATGAATAATAATATATTAAATTCATGGGTTAAGCAGATTGTTATAGAATGACATGTATACAACATGGGAATTCATGACAAATCATGTAAAATACTCACTTAAGTACTGCTGCTTACACATTGTGCACAATGAATATTTGTTAATTACACCTTTAAATACTTTTTCTCAATAAGCACACACTTTTAATGTACTATTAACGCTAAGCTGCGACAAAAACATACTATAATCTGATTGCAGCATTACTGCAGAGAAATATGTATTATGTTTTTAGGTTAAGATAATTGTTATAGAAGGCATGTGTATACATCATTGGAATTCACAAAAAATCATGTAAAACACTCACTTCAATACTGCACATTACAAATTTGCACAATAATGTTTAAGTACATGTTTATGCTCAATAAGTGCACACTTTTAATGTAATATTGATGCTAGGCTGCGACAAAAACTTCCTAGAGTCCTACTGCGGAACAAAATAGCAGAAAGTCTAAAACACAATCGCAGTGCTGCTTGACGGATTCAATTGTGAACCTAAACCATCCAAAGATCAAGAGCACATAAATAAATTAATTAAAAAGAACGTTTCCTATTGGGTCAAATTGTGAATCTAAACCTATCTCTAATCACCATGATCACACACACAAAATGTCAAACATCGGGCCAGCTGTTTAGGAGGAGTTTAGTCTCACACACTCGGACAGAAGAAATATACATGTATAAAGTTGATGTTGTAAAAGAATTACCTTTGTGTTTTTTTGCTGCATATTGTCACATATATGACAAGGAGTAAGTGAACTGGTAGTTCTGTTAAGTGGAATTACTTAAGAATTCTTGATTTTCTAAAGTTTCGTAATGTTCTGTTCTAGTTTTCACTACTTTAGGTCTCCTATCTATCATAATATGGCAGCCATCTTTATCATAGTCTTTTTCAAAGAATTCATAGTTCCTTTTTGCCATTTTAAAATATGCCTTTGTAAGAGTGTACATACAGTAAGTGAATGCTAAGGTAAAGATAACTGCCAGTTATCAAATAGTTTAGTGACATGCTTTGGTATTGGACATTAAAATCAAACTGTCAATAAATTCCCATAAAAGTTCTCACAATCAATTTACTGAACATTGTAAGGACAGAAATGAATGAAGAACACTTGAAGACCTGTGAAGCATTAAGATCAGAAGAAACTACAGTTCAAAAGTATTGGAAAGCACGAATGCTAATGGCTTCATTGCCAGATGCAAGGCACTAGAAAACAACAACAACATTGTAAGGACAGACCTAAATAAAATTAATATAAACACTTCTCTGTATTTTTAATTCAGTTATGCTGATGACAGCAATGATATACATTTCCGAAATGCACAGTTTATTTGTGAAACAATTACCAAAAAGACGAGCATGTTTGCTCTCAGGCTTTTTTCAAAGGACACAAAGCTGCATAGAGCATGAAATTACTTTGAGGGAGGTCGATGGTTTTTTAGAAGTTACCAATCCTAGCTTTTCCTATCCAGAGTGGCTGTTTTGCAGGCCTGTGTCACCCCATGGAAAAGAGTGGTTGATTATTATTAATAATCGAGGTTTTGAAAATACCTTTGTAATTGTTACCTCAGAATAATGGTATGTATTGAATGTAAATTCATTGATAAATGTTGATGGTACTTCAACATCCTTTTGTCATATGACTTACACTTAGGCAGTGATCAGTTTGGTAGTTCATGTTGCTAATAGTGGTCGTATAAACAGTCTTGAAGTTTAAGTTCCAGTTCTACCTCTTAAACTTAGCCCACACACGGCTTGTGTGTTTAAAAACACCAACAGTAAGTTTGTTGGCATAAATAAATAATAATTACCATGTGAAGGTTATTTAATCCTGGGATATAAAGTACTTACAATAGTAAGTCACCATTGGGGTAATTGTTTCTGATGTGAGACTGCCTTTGTGGTTTACCAGGAGAAATACGAACTGGCTTGAGAATTTAATGCCATTCTGGCAGTTTGTCACAATAGCTCAGTGGTAGAGCGTCCGCCCGGCAAGCGGAAGGTCTGTGGTTCAAATCCCAGTTGTGGCATTGAATTTTTAAGTTCCAGTTCTACCTCTTAAACTTTGCCCACACACGGCTTGTGTGTTTAAAAACACCAACAGTAAGTTTGTTGGCATAAATAAATAATAATTACCATGTGAAGGTTATTTAATCCTGGGATATAAAGTACTTACAATAGTAAGTCACCATTGGGGTAATTGTTTCTGATGTGAGACTGCCTTTGTGGTTTACCAGGAGAAATACGAACTGGCTTGAGAATTTAATGCCATTCTGGCAGTTTGTCACAATAGCTCAGTGGTAGAGCGTCCGCTCGGCAAGCGGAAGGTCTGTGGTTCAAATCCCAGTTGTGGCATTGAATTTTTAAGTTCCAGTTCTACCTCTTAAACTTTGCCCACACACGGCTTGTGTGTTTAAAAACACCAACAGTAAGTTTGTTGGCATAAATAAATAATAGTCTTGAAGTTTGTTTAGAGTTGCTGTGCAGTGAAGGCCCATCCCAGCCCCTACTGAAGGCTAAGTGTGAAGGACAAAGTGCTATAACTGAAAAATATTTAAAGATTTTCAAGGGCTCAGCACTGGGTGAAATTAAATCACAATTTCATTGTAATACAGGTGTGGCAGAAACAATAAGCTGGTTTCAAAATGAAAAATATTTATATTGGTAATATTTAAATGTATTCCTGTTACAGTACCTTGAAGCACGGACCTTGCAGATTGGGGAACATATGTCACATGGAGAACAATGTCTTTTAGGCGTCCACCATCATTTTCAGTGCACTGTTGTATACGTCACTTGAAGTCACTCATAACTTTTTGTGTGTGAAGAACAAAGTTGCCTAGGTGGTGATTGGTTTTTGGTGCTATATTCAGTAAGGCATTTTTGCATCCAGAGGTGAATAGCATCCTTTAACCCTTTCATGCCTGAATTATTTTGCTACTTATGCCGTTCTTCCTCTAATTCGAAACCGGTTTAGATTAGGTGGTCTGGGACACCTTCAGCCTGCTGGCTTGAATAGCCATGATCGTTGAGGCAACACATAGTGCACTGGCCATGCACTCAAAGCCTAAGGTCGTGAGTTCGAGTCTCGGCAACCGCAGTAAAATGTACCTGCGGTAAAGGACGGGGAGGGCCCACGTAAAATAATCGGTGTGATGGCACACGTGGATGATGACAGGGTATCATTTGACTGCGGTTGCATGGATTATGCTTCTTTTCTTATAAAAAAAAAGCACTACAATATAAATTGTAAAAAAAATAATTTTTTACAATTCAAAACATCTCAAATATGTATTTTTAATTGGTGACAGCTACTATAACAAGAATATAGCAGAAAAAAAAGTTAAAAACTAGTACAAATAGGAAAAAAAAACTATGTATCTTATAATACACACCAGGCATGACTGTCCAGTGCTCCATGACTTACTTAGAGAATGAAGAGAGAAAAACCAGATGGCAAACTCATTTACAAGGTGCCCTCTACAATACTGCCACACACTTGCAAAAAAAAACCTACCAGATTCAAAACAGCCATTAATTGAAACCCGCATATTGTTTCTGCCCCACCCTGTATAAATGCAGTTACACAGATTACACTATCAATGAATGACATCTTATTAACATCACAAAAGACTGAAATTAGCATTTCAGTTGTAAGCCCATTAAATGAATCTCTAGAATTAATAACACTTTGAAAGTTCTGTCTGTTTTGAATTATACTTCCAATGGCCCAATGAATCTTGTTTAAATACTATATCTGCTTCTTGTACAATCCAAAATTTCCTTATCTGTAAGTACATATCTGAACTAGCAACATTACTAAGATAAGTAAAGTTTTTAGTTTCTAATTTGTTCTTACTTTAGAATCTTGTTACTTCACTGTTAATAGCTTCAATTCTCCTTATTTAACATATCTGTTCTTACTTTTTTACAGCATAACAATTCAATCTATCAACATAACAGAAAGCAAAAAAGAAAATAGTGGAAGTAATAAGTTGTGTCACTCTGTTAACACTTATATTTTCTGCTTAAATCTAGATATTTTGGGCAGCATAGTAGCATTCATGATGGAAGTATCCAAATTCTGCCTTAATAGACAAATGAACTAAAGGTATCCAAATACAGGACTGCTTTAATGAGAGATGGTATGAAAATGGCCATATTGTTATTGACTTAAAGTATTTGTTTTTTAATGTATTCTGAAAGGAGGGAAAGTATCGTGTGCTACAACAGGTGAAGACAGGTATCGCTGCTGTGACATCAGCTCTCTCAGCTCACATGCCCACAACGACGATCAGTTACACGTTTGACGTCACAGCGTGAAAGAGGAAAGGCGTGTGCGACTCGCAATTTTAATGCTGACTGTTTCAATTACGGAATAGTCACTGATTATAAATAATTACATTTTGCTTTATGCCATATATATGAATTCTAGTTTATGTGAATAGCCATGTTATAAAGCTAATAGAACAGAAATTATAACTATTTTGCCTGAGCTAGAGGAGAGCTATGAAGAACAATTAAGTGGACATTTCCGACATTTGCCGTTTCGCTTTTCTTTAACTAGTTTGTCAATGTTAGGGCGTAATGTACAGCACATTTGTAAATGAAGACTGCATGTTAGATTGTGATCTGACAATATGCTTCAGGATTTTAACTTAGAAAGGTTCATAACAGAAAAGAATTGCTCGCACACATACGTAGAACCAAACATTACATAATATCCATGAAACGAGGGCATACAACTTCAGAAATCTGGTTTGAGGAACATTCTTATAAAAATCAGCCAAGTCTTCCTCGTGTTTATACTTGTCCTTCAGCAAATCGTCGTAGTGTAAATTTATCAATTCAATTTGCTACCTGCTAGAAACATTAACATCCAATGAATACGGGGTCGCAAAGATCGAAACGTAGTTGACAATGTTTCTACATCTTGAAGCCTGGTCTCAAACTAGTGTGAAACACGGGGAACTGAACACAAACACAAAACCACTACACAACGTCAACAAAAACACAATATAAAAACAAAATTCGCACTAACGCCGTTAAGATCCCTCAAACAACAAATAAAAACCCTCAGACTAGGCTGAAGAGGATTCTCTCTAAACAGCCCGGGCATGTTGTAAACATCCCCAAATAACATTTTTCATATTCATTCAGTTTCGTGCAAGTAGCGCCGCTGATCTATGCAGCACAGCAATACACCGCTCTCGTCTGACGTCACAGCCCAAAGTTGTCTTCCCCTGTGCTACAAGGTCTGGAGAGTAATGATCTGTACTGTATCATAATTTTATCTAGTCCATTGATGTGGGGGTTTATTGTTCAGGCAGCAATATACTTCTATGGACCAGTGAGTTGGAGCTTCATCAGAATCCTCTTAATGTACAGTAATAACACTTATAACTTTATAACAGTATTCCTTGCTTTGTCATTGGATTAAAATGCTTGGCTTATGTGTTTGATGCATATGGCAAGCTTGAAAATTCATCACTGAATAACTTATCACCTGTTGCAAGGAAAATGCTATTTCTCCAATTTTATAGGAAATATTTGTTTTATTTCCTAACTGTGCATTGAGCTGACTCTGCCAAGTTTGTTTAGATCCATCTTGGATATTCTTTTTTTTTTTTTTTTTTCTCCAGTGCTTTCAATACTATAACAAATGAGAACACCTGGTGCTACTAAACACATTTTATTGATCACTTAGGTGTTTAACACGGCGCAAACATTACACTTTGAGTCACTGTTCTACCCACTCGGAACAAAACACAACTTGTCGAATAAAATCACAAACTACTGAGTCACCACTCACAGCCAAACTACAATGGCACTGTTCACATGAAACTGCTCACTTTTTTTAATACATAAATGTCCAATGTGACATCAGATAATGAATGTATTGAGTGAAATGGTCCTCAAATGAACCCCCTTATATAGGCTCCAAATATATGTAAGAGGAATACTCCAGAAAAGGAAACTACTGGACGCAGACAAATGGAATCCTCTGGAATGAGAAAGCAACACATGTCTGTTATTCTGTACAGACTATTGTTCGGTCAAGGAGACTGGCCATTAGCACCACCTCTAGGCAGGCCAGGAGATGGCCTGGCCCACTTCATTTGTGGCCAGTAGGTGACCATGCAGTGAGAATGCCTAGTGGTAGTTTCCCTTTCTGCCATCTGAAGACACAATCATTGAGGAAGAGATGTTCAGCCAAGCAGACTTATGCACATTAAAAGTTATATGCTTAAAATTGTTTGAAAAATGTAGTAGGTAAAAAATTGGTGTTGTAACAACAAATCACTTGCATTTGATTGTCATGTTTTGGAAACCTGTGCTCCCATTGTAAGCTGCAATCCTTGTTCTGTGATGCAAATCCACATCTACCTAGCTGCACTGCCAATTAGGGAGAAGATTCATATTGTAATGAACAAGTTTCTTGTTATGAACTTGAATGCATCTCCTACAGACGAGATCATCATATTAATCACGTTTCCAAGACCTTCCACATCAGTCTTCAACATCAGATATACCCTCAAAAATGTAAGGTATATCTATAATACTTGACAGTCAGTGCAAAGCTGAGGATGGAACCAAATGCTCTCATCTCCTAATTAAATACAAGATCAAGTGTAAAGTTTTAGAACCGCAAATTAGTTTTATTTTAAGTTCTTAAGTCTATCCTTACACAAGAAGAGGAAAGATTTCAATAACTCAACCATGATACTGCTATAAAAATCATTCGTCAGCATAGTATCTAGCTGTTTATTTCCTTTCCAGCTGATTAAAAAAATTTTGTGTGAATAATGCAGTTTGAATAATTGATTTGCAGGATATTCACCAAGTAACAACAGTAACGCTGGAGGCGGTCCACAATGGCAACAGCAAACTTCACAGCACCACCCTGGTTCTTCTCCACAGCACTCTTCTGTATTAACTGTCTCACCATCAGCATCATCACCATCACCAGCTCACACTCCGTCTCCACTACATTCGCCACCACCATCACAAGCAATGTCAGGGCAGTATCCAGCACACCATCATGGCAGACATCCGCCAATGGGTAGCCCCTCTCAATCCGCTCAGGGACACAATCTTTCATCTTGGAGTCATCATGGAGTAGGCCAGGGACAAGGTTGGTGTAACATCCATTAATCTATGAAAGTATTATGGTAGGCAGTATTCATGTTTCAACTGCTTGCTGTACTTCCAGCTGCAGAACTAGTATTGGTGATTTATTAACCTAAGTACATAATTAGTTAAGCAGATCTTAGAGCAGAGATTGTCAATAGGTTGATCGGGCACATTGTTAATATTTGCTTGTACTGAAATTATTCTGAAACTGTTCTGTCAACATTATTGATAATTCACAATAAGCTATAGTAAAAACTGGTTATAGTGACACCGCTTTGAATTAAGTATTGGCTACAAAGAGGAAATCTAGCGGTCCCATCTAAACCCCATGTAAATGCTGTAAGTATATTTAAAAAATTACGTAGTACGACGTCGCATATAGCAGCTTATCATATACAACAATGTGTCTTTTATTACCTTTTTGGAGAAATATATTGGCTATAACGCCTAACGTTTATTTTTGTTTGTCACAAAATGTCATAATGTACAGAGGTATTTTTATGCATGGTGAATGCTACGTGCTAGGATCTGCGCAAGTGACATTGTGCAAATCGACAGTGGAAGTAACGTATCTGTTCCTTTCCTGGAAATAAACATGACACTATTGATGATGCAAGTGTCATTGTACTTAAACATGTAGTTCTGCGATTTTCACTACACGGAAATTGGAGAGATACTAACGTGACGCTCCTGTTATAAATAAATTATAAATATTACAGATGCAAAACTGAACCTCACCAAAAGCCACTGTGCAACTTCCAGCAATTCGACACGCCTAAAAATACCTCTGTAACAGCTTATTCTCATTTTTAAAAAAAAAATAGTGAACATCTGGTTTGTGCTACTATCGGGTATAACAACCACAAACCATGTCGTTATAACTTGTTTTGACATTTTACTAATAGTACCTGGGTGACTGAGATAAACTTGAAAAGCAAATCATTAACTAAATAAAAACTTTTGTCACAATTGTTTAGTCATTTCCAAGATACAAGAGATATAGAGATACATATATTTCATAAGCACCATTATTTCAGCCATAAAATGTAATACGTTGTATTTCTATTTCAAACATATAGATGGGACAAGCTGTAACATATATACTGTGAGTTTTTGGTGTGGGTGTGAAGTAAATACGACAGATGTAGTCGAGATAAACACTTTTATTTCCGTAAACAGTAACTTTGTACACTCGTTGCAACAACAAGAAAGTCTTTTCCGATTCTCCAACAGCACGGCTTCGAACTCGTAACACAAAGAACTAACTCTTCTCCGTCGGCACAACTCTCCACATCGTCTGTCCGTCTCCGTCGGCACGACTACTCAACCTTCACATACGTCTGACTGACTCTTCTCACACTTTACCGCTATTTATATCTCCCAGGCACTGTTCTGGAAAGTTCAGTTATTGCACTGGAGTACAAAGTAGAAGATTCCAGTAGCCTCTATCCTTTTCTCTCTTTCGGCAAGCGCCCCAACAATGCAGCCATTCTCTGTCTCTTTCCTTCGGCTCCTTTGCGGTAGTGCCGACAATAATGCAATGGGTGACACTGCTGCTGTCGGCAATTAGATGCGGCGGGCGCGGTGACACTGCTCCCTCCTCAGAGCTGGTCGTCCCGACCAGCACTATCACTGCGGCATCTCCCTTGCGCCCCGGCGGACTATCCCATCGAACCTCTTCTCCAGGAGGCACGATCCTAGGTATCGCTGTTGGATAGTGTCCCTTGGTCTGGGTACCACGACGTATGCCATCCTGCTCCGAAATTCTGCAACAGTACCGCTGGTCTTGACGGTCCCTCGTCCAGTTGCCCTTCTTCCTGGTGTGTAGACGGGCCATCCTGCGCACTTGGAAACGGCTCATTGGGTACCGTGTCCACCGACCTCTCTGGCGCACCTTCGCAGCCACCTTGCTTCCGATGGGTCCGGCAACAAACCCCACCACATCCGCGCGAGTCGCGTCCACCGCTGCACTCGTGTTCACTCGTGCTCGGCACGGCCTCTCCTGTATCCTGCCGTCCACGATGATGTCCACCATTCTTCCGTTCACGGCACTATGCGTCAGGTGATTGGATGGCTCCGACGGTCCCCCCATGTCACACGCCAAGTCGGTTCTCGCGTGATGCTCGTTTGCTTGTGCGCTTCCCTGCTGATCGTCCTCCACGTCGTATCCTGGTTGGTTACGTACCCGACACACTCCTCCAGAGGATCCCCGTCGACGTCCCTGAACTGCCCCTTTGTCTTCCCCGAGACGTACACTTTCGTTATCTGAAACGGGCGCAACTGTCGCCTCGGCCACTAGGTGCTTCCTCTCCGGGTCCGCGCTATTCCGTCTGCCCCTGGCATCCAGTACTTTGACGCCCTCGTCAACTCTTACTACCAGGGCGCCAAGACGTTCCCCGTCGTCCTCCACGACGTCCACATGCTGGCAGAGGTCTTCCACCTTTTCGCCGAGTTCTTCCACGTCTTCCGTCACGCCAATCAGTTCGCCGAGTTGTTCCACGTCTTCCGTCATGCCAATCAGTTCGCCGAGTTGTTTCACGTCTTCCGTCACGCCAATCAGTTCGCCGAGTTGTTCCACGCCTTCCGTCACGCCAATCAGTTCGCCGAGTTGTTCCACGTCTTCCGTCACGCCAATCAGTTCGCCGAGTTGTTCCACGTCTTCCGTCACGCCAATTAGTTCGCCGAGTTGTTCCACGTCTTCCGTCACGCCAATCAGTTCGCCGAGTTGTTCCACGTCTTCCGTCACGCCAATCAGTTCGCCGAGTTGTTCCACGTCTTCCCTCATATCATCCGAAACGGGCTCAACTGTCGCCTCGGCCACTAGGTGCTCCCTCCCCGGCTCCGCGCTATTCCGCCTGCCCCTGGCATCCAGTACTTTGACGCTCTCGTCAACTCTTACTACCAGGGCGCCAAGACGTTCCCCGTCGTCCTCGTGCTGGCAGAGGTCTTCCACCTTTTCGCCGAGTTCTTTCACGTCTTCCGTCACGCCAATCAGTTCGCCGTCAATTTTCGCCGATAGCTCCGTCTTCATCTCTTTCAGCTCGGCAGCGAGGTTGTCGTTTCTCGTCTTCATTTTGGCAACGAGGTTGACGTTTGCCGTCTTCATCTCTTTCAGCTCGGCAGCGAGGTTGTGTCTCGTCTTTATTTCTTCTTTCAGCTCGGCAAAGAGGTTGTCGTTTGCCGTCTTCACTTTGGCAACGAGGTTGTCGTATGACGTTTCCATTTTGGCAAATAATTCTTTCATCATTGCCATCATCCTGGTTTCCGAATCTCCCTCCATCTTGGTTCTAACGTTGCAACTTCTGACGATGTAATGAAACTAGAAGCAATTCGACGAATCCCACTTCTGACACCAGTGTAACTTTTTGTTGGTTGTTGTGAAGTAAAAGTAGACAGATGTAGTCGAGATAAACACTTTTATTTCCGTAAACAGTAACTTTGTACACTCGTTGCAACAACAAGAAAGTCTTTTCCGATTCTCCAACAGCACGGCTTCGAACTCGTAACACAAAGAACTAACTCTTCTCCGTCGGCACAACTCTCCACATCGTCTGTCCGTCTCCGACGGCACGACTACTCAACCTTCACATACGTCTGACTGACTCTTCTCACACTTTACCGCTATTTATATCTCCCAGGCACTGTTCTGGAAAGTTCAGTTATTGCACTGGAGTACAAAGTAGAAGATTCCAGTAGCCTCTATCCTTTTCTCTCTTTCGGCAAGCGCCCCAACAATGCAGCCATTCTCTGTCTCTTTCCTTCGGCTCCTTTGCGGTAGTGCCGACAATAATGCAATGGGTGACACTGCTGCTGTCGGCAATTAGATGCGGCGGGCGCGGTGACAATACTAATATAGCTAGGTCAACTTTCTTACTGTATTCTGATAGCCCTGGAAGAGGACTTTAAATCTTTGGAGACATCTTCTGTGAAACTCTCGGACAGCCTTGATGTTCATTCTGTAGTCACTTCTCTGGAAGGTGTGCAAGGGCCAGTTGGAGCTGCAGTGAAGGATAAGCTCGCTTCCATTTTGTAGGAAAACCCAGGATTCAAGACAGTCAGTGCTAGTTAAAAATGCTAAATGAAGGTGGTACCGACATCTTTGACATTGAGTAACCCCAGAAGATACATGCAGGTTTAAATATGCACTCACTACTTCATGTAAAATTGAACGCTCATTTATTCAGTACAAAGCCATCTTACATAACAGGAGAAGTTTTATGTTTGAGAATTTGAAACACATGTTTGTACTTCTTGTTATAGGGACTTAATTTGAAAAATTAACAGCTAAAGGAAAATGTAATTTTTACTTTTTCTACTGGGTATAGTAAAGTGGAGGAAGTATTGTATTCCACTCAAAAATTTGATGCCAAGATTTCACCAGAAATATATGTTTTGGGGCCCCCTGAATTTAAAAAAAAAGCTTTTTTAGAAAAATGTTCAGGTGTGTGTGTGTCAGTTTGTGGACAGCATAACTCAAAAATGAAAAGTTGGTTAAAAACCAATGTTGGTATTCAAGTTTAACATCTTTTAAGGATGTGACACAAAGATTTTGAAGAAAATTGATCCATCCTAAACTACCCTTTACATGGAAAATTTTTCGAAAATTTTTATTTTCTTTAAAATAGCTCCAGCGATTTTGATTAAAATTCTAGATGTTTCAGATATTTTTGTGGCAAATGAAATGTATATCTTGGATTTTCTGGCTATAGCCCAGGTAGTCCTATTTGCTCTGGATGACTTGCATAACTGGTAAACCGTAAGAAATAGACCAAATCTTGCCATACAAAAAATTTAGGTCTCGCTAAAACACAATTTATGTCCAAATAAACTATTTTGTAGAGTGAACTATTTCGGAGATATTCCTTGTTATTTGTGTGAGTTTTGGAGAACTTATACTTCTGTCAAATGGAACAATATTATTCATTTTTTATATACAAAGAGAACGGAAAGCTTTAAAAGATTTGACTATCGCTCAAAGTCTACTGTATTCCCATATTCTCCTTGTGTCTACAAGAAGATATAGTAATAAGAGTTTGTTAGAATGGTTAGTACAAGAGTAGAGAAAGTCTTGAGTGCAACACATTCAGATTTTTGAGTTATGCACATCTCCATATTATTATGTACATTTGTTCTAGTACTGGATCCATAATATGGTATGTGTTAAGACATGGGGTTTTTTTAATTTGCTTTTTTAAAACATATTTAAAGAAAACAAAAAAAAATATATATTATGATATTACATATTTCTTGGTATTTAATGATTTTATTACATATTTTAATGGTTTTTAGCACATACCTATCCGGGCTCTACTTATGACTTTTAAATAACAATGGATTATTTAACTGGAAGCTTATATGAACACTTGTATGTTTGTTGAATGTTTGTATGAACACTTTCTTGGTCAGTGACACAATTAGAACACTCCCTCTGTAGCAACTGAAGATAACTAAAAAAAACTTAACTACCATTTACTTTTGATGTTCAGTAGACACTGTTAATAATCAGTAATGTTACATGTATAGAAGTTTATAATTAAAAGTATGATTCAACAGGTAATTCAGAATTCAAAGTACACTTAGGGTCATTATGTGAATTTAAACTAAGATTTAGTTTAAACTGGTTTAAGAGAGGTTGTAAATAAAAAAAATGATTTTCCTCAAATTAAGTTTAAACTATTTATAGGTTTTAAGGTTTTTTTTCTTTCTTTTCCTGTAATATTGTGGAAATAAATATCCATCAAGCTTTGTGTATTTAGTAATTTAGTATTGTATACTTTAATTTTAAGATACTGTACATTTGGAAAACTGTTTCTTTTAATAATTATGCTTGATTACAGGAATGAATATTCATCCAGGAGGAATGATGAGCGGACCACCTCCACAAGGACCAGGTTATTATCCTGCACCACATCCTTCGCTGATTGGTCCAGGTCGAGGCCCACAAGGGCCACCACAACATGCTCATATGGCCAGTTCAGGAGATAGACGTTCTCCACTCCCTGCACCAGGTCACTGGAATAGTGTGGCAGGTGGTCCTACTACCAAACCGTCACTTCCACATGGACCTCCTCCCCCATCTTCACACCCACAGCAGAATAGTTCTTTAGGGAATGCTGGTGGAGGAAACCCATTATTCAGTCTCCAAATGTTGGTTAACCAAGAAATGAATCGGAATGCAGCTGCAGCTGTGATGCAAGCCAACTCTTATCGTGGGCCTGCAGCATCAATGGTACATCAACAGGAAACAGTTGATCTATCTCAGACAAGCAGTAGTGCAGAGAACTACTCAAGGTTATCACCTCAGCAGACAGGACCCATTCCTTTGACTCGCAGTGATAAACAACCATTACCAGAGCAGGCATCTGTAAGAAATGGGAGTATCATTGCTTCTACTACCTCGTCATCTGCCCTAGCGAACACAAGTGCAACTTCTCCACCAACGCCTTTAAATGGGGAAGTGAGTTCTGACAGTGGTATTGGTGGTAATCCAAATTCTGTTTCTGCCTCTGAAATGCCCATTTCCTCTTCAAGTACAATTGCAGATACAAGTAAACCAAAAACTGTTGATTTACCAGAGAGTAAGCCACTGACAAAGGAATCTGTAAGTGTTATAGCTCAAGCACCAGTTAGAGAGAAACCAGCCCCCTCACCACAGATTATGACAACTAGCCCTCCTCCTGTTGTTGAAAAAGTGGAAAATATCAAACAAGAAAGTGAAACTACAGTTGTCAAGGTAGTTGCTTTAGAGACTGACAAGGAAGTAACACCTGTTCAGAAAGAAAGTCCTCTGCCGAAAGCTGCAGAAGATAATGCAGAAAAAGCCAGTGCTTTGGTAATATCTAGTACATCAGATGTTACACAGACATTAAGAGAATCTGCTGTATCCTCGAGTAGTAGTAGTACTACTACTACTACTACTTTGTTTGCCAAACAACCTGATGATACCTTATCTATACCCTCACCAGCATCTAAAGATTCTACATCTCCTGTCCGCTCACCAAAGAGTGGACCAATCAAGCGAACGAAAAAGGTTGATTCCATTTTGGAAAATCTTGTGGAAAGTGGCACAAAAAAGTTAGGAAGTGCAGTTAGCACAGTACTGTCAGGGGAACAAGCTCCTCAGACTGCATGTAGTTCTGCAACACCAGTAGTGGTTGCTCCAGCTTCTGTTATTGTGTCACCTGTAACAACAAGTGAAGACAGTAGCAGTGGTCTAGGACATGAAGCTTGTGCTGCTTCACCTGGAATCCAACAGAAGCCACCACCTGAACAACACAAATCACCCATTCCAGAGGAAGATGCTGTCTCTCCAGTTTCTGGTGGAGATGATTCAGAAAATGGAAAGCCTCGGCGTAAAAGAAAGCTGGACAAACCACACCGTCTATCAAAGGCACCAGGTGAAGGTGATGGAGAGAAAGGCCCCAGTAATGAACCAGATTTAACACCAAAAGATGAAAACAGCCAAAAATCAGAAGATGGAACATTAAATGAAGGAAACCAAGAAAGCAAAGAAGAATTAATTGCTGAAGAGAGTCCATCATCCACAACAAACATAGACCAAGAAGCTCCATCAAAACCAATAGAGACAATTACAGTGGATGTGATAAATGGTCAGAGTGCAGATGAGAAGATAGAAAGCAACCGAAGGCGAAGATCAAGTGAAGGTGCTGCAGCCTCACCATCATCAGCTTGGCCAACAACTGGACAGAGAATGCGGAGGAAATCTGCTAGTGATCGTCAGGAGGACAGCTCAAACAATGGTGATCTTTTGGCTGTGCTTGTAACAGAGCAGAGTGATAAGAACTCTATAGGAGATTCCAAACCTGAGGTGAAGAATGCTTTCATAGAAGTGGAAACTGAACTAGAAAAAATGTTTGCTGGTATTGTGGAGACCGAGGAGTGCGTGGATCCACTTAAACTGGATACTGCTTCTCCAATTCCTATGGAAGTTTCTCCAACTACAAAAGCTCTAGACAGCTTAACAAACATTGATTCAACATCCACAGCTGAGACCAAACAAGTATCTGGTACTAAAGCACGTGGGAGACCCAAAGGATCAAGAAATGGCACCAGACGATCCTCAGAAAGTATTTTTGGTCCTTCCTCCACAGATAGCACACCAAAGAAAAAGAAGAAGAAATTAGGAAAAAGACAAGCTGATGAGTCTCCATCTTCTAGCCAACAGCAAAAGAAGACAAAGCGAGCAAAATTGTTCCATGGAGACTTCACAGGTGATATCCCACGGAAGAAAAATCTTATGAAGAGTGAGCTGTCATGTCGGGATGGTTCACTTCAGTCTGCTTCATTATATGATAGTGGTAGTAATACAAGTACCACTCGTTCAAGAGGTCCTGTTATTCATATTGAAGGCCCAAGAGACAATCCTTACCATGTATCGGTTGTAAATACTCCAATTCGTGGTGAAGATGAGGATGGAGGAGAACGTGGCAGTAGTAAAAAACAAACAGGAACAGCAGTCAGAAGAAAGAACACCAGCTATCATAACGATTTGGAATACCGAGGTATGTACTCATTGTGGTGCATGTGTGTGCATAACATTTTTTATTTACTTACATATAGATGCCATGTGACAAAGATGCTTAGAGATTCCATGGAATGTAAAGCCTTTGGAGTTTTGATATGCTAGGCATTAAGTAACAATAAATTTTGTAATTAACAAGCTAATTAATCAATAACTGGCTTAAATAACACCTTCTTTCAATTCTAAAGCAAAGGTAATTATTTCAGGCTGCAACAAATAATTTCTTAGACCACCTCTGTGGTCTGATGGTTACCATGCTAACCTTTAAATCCAGAGGTCTCCTGTTAGATTCCTGGCTGGACTGGTAATTTTTCTTTGGTCAGAATTATTCCCCAGCCTCCGTAGAGTCAGGAAGTCTGAATGGAGCGTAAATGTTTGTGTGCGAATGTAATGTACCGTATTTGATTGCATAATCATTGCATTTCATGCTTTCTTCATAAAGTAAAAATATACAGGGCACCATGATGCACAGAATAAATTAAGATTAGCCATGTTAACTTCCAGTGACTAGTGTACAAAATGGGAGTAAGAGACTGAGCGTGTTGAAGCACTGTCATGTTACACTGTTCTTTTTGTAAAGAAAGAGAGGGGAAGAGGGAAACAAAAGTGATGGTGACACTGCAATCCAAGTATCTTTCTTTTCATTGCCTGATTACCCTCCCCTTGTGTAGGACATAACCCATAGGACGTAAAAGTCAGTGCGTAGGATCAGACGCCTGTCAGGAGCAGACGAGCCTAAGGACCAGACAGAGTGAAGACCTGGAAGTGGGTGGTCAGCCAAGCACCAGGTATGAGAGTGAGGAACAGGGAATGAAATGCAGGCAAAATCGATGATTGGAAAGGTGATAATGGAGCAGTTGGTGGAAAGAGTGGTGGGGGAAACTGGAGAACATGTAGAAAACCTGCCCTGATGCTGCTTCGTCCACTACAAATACCACATGAGGATCCCTGAGATCGAACTCGGGATGCCTAGATGGTAGGCAAAGGCTCTAAATACTCTGCCATGGCGCTGCCAATCCAAATACCTACTCCAGTAAATTATAAAAAGAGAATGTGACTTTGGATTTATTGAATTAAGCCTCATGTATTTTTACAAAAGCATTTATGACACTGTTGAATTGCATGTACTTTTTAATTGGTGTCACCAGTTTCATCTAGTTTAATTTTCTGTTTAAAATTGATCTAGAATGTTTCTTGTCTAACACAGAACCCAAAGCAATCTGTATAGGAGGGTATTGGGAAGGAATTGGATTATGATTGGAAATGGAGAGGCAGGTTTTATTTTCCAAAATGGAAGAAAAAAAGTCTGCAATTTTATAACAAAGTTAAAGTATTGTTGTTGTTAGCTAATGCTGGATTTCTGACAATGAAGTCATTAATCCTCTTGCCCTTCAACATTAAGATACTGAAGAGAACAATAGCAGTAACAGTAACAGCTTTTTAGAGAACACCATACTTTTATGTTTTGGCGGTTACATCACCTCTCACAACCCTCAGAATGTCTGGAGGGCCACACCTGTCGTTGGTTTATGGGTCTCACCAACCTGACTGGGAGAATTATCAAAATAAATTCACCAACCATATTCTCTGATTACCAATCAGAGGGCATATTACATGCCTTGACAGGTCAGTATGTTAGGGGTTAAGAGGTTATAGAGAAATAGAAAGGTTGGAAAAATAAAGACTCCCTAGCCCTCGGAAACCCTAATAGCATGGGAGTTGGAAGAGAACAAGAGATGACCAAGGTAAGGTCATAAGGTCAGATAGAAAGGCTACATGAGGAGCAATACACCAGCAAGTGGAAGTAATGTTCTGCTCAGCTTGGGTACCTTGCGGTCGTCATCTACATATCCCCTAGACGGGGACCCTGAGGGGTTATTTTTTAAAGTAAGTTTACATGAATGGGGGTAAACAGCACAGTACAGTAAAACCTTGTTTATCTGGATCTCCAGGTTATTCAGATTAGATTTCTAGATATTTTTTTAAAATTTAATGTTCACCTTAGATAATAAATTTACCTATGATAGCAAGAATGTAACTAAGTATGCCAAATATTCTCTTTTTAGTTTGATTCACTGTATGGTTCCTGCATAAACTGTACAATAAATTATGGTAATATGCACTGTACTGTAAAATGCTACCTGTTGAGTTAAAGAAAGCTTTAGTAGTGTGTCACACGGTGCTAACGCAGTATATCTCACCAGCTGTAAATAGCGACCTTGATCCCTTGGTAAAGTTTCCAAATACGGGCTTAGGGACTGCGTAACACAGGTTGCCAACACGTAAGAAATGAAAGTAGTCGGCAGTAGTAGCACATACGTTGCAGGACATTGGAATTGTGTAGTTGGCAATGTTTATCACATCAGAATGACAATAACTTCTAGTAATATGTGTACATAGATGACCAATAAGGTAGGAAACTATTCTCGTTCAAAATGGCAAATTTGGGGAACTTGCACAAGTGTCATTTCATGTTAGGATGAAACAACTTAATCCATAAACTACATATCCTGAAATAACTGTGAGGGAAAATATATAAATATACAAAACAGTGGCAAAAGCCAAAATCAAAAGTTCGAAGTATAGTAAAGGAATTACATGTTGAAGTTATTAACAGTAATGTGTGATCAGGGTTTGCTTCATTTGGATTGGGGATTTGGAAATTAAAAGGGTGAAGGGGGAAAGTAACACAGGACATGAGGACAAATGAATGGAGAAATGAATTGGTAAAAAACAAATGGGAAGAATGGCTAAAGATAAACAAAGTAGTAGGATTGTATAAGGTTTTTAAGATAAAAGTCATTAAGAGATTTAGGAGAATTTCTCTATAAAGTGCAAATGAAATAGCATAGACAAATAGGTAAATAGTAGATTATGAATGTATGACCCGTTTAGAGATAAGAATTTGTGTTAATTAGAAAGTGGTAGTGTACATGTGAATGGGCAGGGCCAAAAGAGTGGACTCTAATGTGATGTATTTAGCAGTGATTAAATAAATGAATAAAATATACCAATGCTCACTTCTTTAAACTGAATAGAAAATGAATGGGAACTCAGACACAAAATTGAAAATGAAATAATTTACAAAAAAAAAAAAGTAGGACAATGACTGCTTAGTTACTAACAACAATGGGAAACTGTAATGTTTAGTACACATGAAATTGTATCTGTACCAAAGCCAATGGTAAATGATATTACTCAATGCACAAGAACAAGTATGCAATACAAGGATGCAGCTCAACACTCATTAGTTGTAGTCTTCAAGAAGAAATTAAAACAGCAAGCAGTTATGTTTAATAAAGTGCTACAAAGTCAGTCATCTTTTCTGTACAGTTCCTATACAGTGTTGTTTGAATTTGCTAAGGTGGGAGGGTAGGTCTTTTTCTGGTTAAAAAGTGTGGTATGGGAATGGCAAAGGCTTTTGTGGTGCTAAAATGGCTGAGAAATTTGAATCTGGGCCACGTTCCAACCAAACTGTGCAGAGACGAATCATTGATATGGGAGAACCAGCAAAAAAATCTGATTGCTTGGTTAAAGAAAGCATACATTTCTTGCTATGCCTTAATGAAAGCACTGACCAACCAGATCTTGGTTGAATGCACTATTTTCAAAGACTTCAGCAGTAAAGAGGAGCAATTAGATGTCTGTTCTCTTCGAGGTACAACAAAGGAAGGCATGTCTGGACTACAACTACCAACAGTGATCCAAGCGCCAAAATGGAAATAGTAAGATTACCACTTCACAGGTTCCAGACAAGTTAATTCTGGTTCAGCAAAGAAAAATCCAAGCAATAGCTGCAATGTGCTACCATCTAACAGCAGTTTTAAAGATAGCTATTACTTAGCTTTTATAGGTAGAAGGTTTACAGAAAGATGGCTATCTAATTTGATTTTGGAGTATGGATCACTGTTGCTAATCACAGTCCATTTATGATGCTGTTTAAAAAACAGACAACAGAGTTGGAAGCTTTTGTAAATGTTCAGACTTGACACCAGCAATGAAATGGGGAAAACAGGTCTGGCAAGATTGTTAAATGAAAATGGTGTATACTGGTTTCAGCGAAAGAATTGGTTGTGATGTAAACAATGCCTAAAAATGTATCCTCTGCTTTCTCGCCCTGAATGGAACAGTAATGGTGCTACTTAAGTAACCACGTGTTGCTAAGAGAGAAAACCACATGGAGCCTGGAAATAGCATCGCCTGCCTTCGACCCACCTTCACGCGGTAGTTTAAAATACGCTGCTGATTAGATAACAATTGCGTGTAGCACTCTGAGCTAAAAACATAATAACATATGTAAATTTAAAATCACTATAGAAAAGAAAGTTTTAACATACCTAATCTGAATCTGAAAGAGGTTGTATTCCATCTAGATCAGAGTTCTGCTCCTCCATTCTCTCTTTATGTTTGGTGTACCTAGTGGCTGTTAATTAACCTAAAATTATAAATGAAACGAACGCTAACTTAACCTCCTGTGAATCACATATGTAAGCTTATATAAATAATGGATTATAAACTTATAACAAACGCTCACACGCTCACATGATTTGGTATGACCAGTGGTAAACAAAAATCTTAATGGTTGTAGCTGTGGTTCACTTCACTGCTTTTAACCTTTCACCGCGTGTGCAGTTTATGCTTAATGTAGATACACCTGTAAACTCTGCTGTAAGGTTAACGACATCTTTGATAGCTAAAGTGGGATATTTCTTGCATAGTTTGTGGAAAACATTGAGAATTATAACTGGTTCACCACTCGTTAGAGGCTTCCCTCTTCAATGTTTTATAAACAGCACCTGTTCCGCCATGTTGGTTTACTACACTCTCACCTTCCCACTTCCAAAGCTAACCAGCAGAAGGCAGTCTGCATATGTTCTTCGCTCATTTTCTGATTTAGTGCAATTAATTACTTTGCATTAATTTTGTTGCAGTTCTACATGGTACAATAACACGTTAGGGGTCCCGGGTTTGATTCCCGGCAGGGGAGTAGGAATTTTTCTCCAGCCTGGATTATTCCCCATCCTTCCCTGAGTCTGGAAGTATGAATGAAAGTGTGAATGTGTGTGTGAATTCAATGTATAAACCCCACTGGTAAGCGAGTAAAAAAACCAATAGTCAAGGCCGCCGATATGACCTCTGCAGTTAAAGGCGGGATATAAATGGAACAATAAAAAAAATAAATAAATAACACGTTAAACATACCATTGTTACATAATACAGAGAAGATCCAGTAGTTTTTGTTACTATTGAACGAACTACTTTGTAGCCAATGTACCTTGTAATACGGTGCATCAGCCAGTGAATGTACACTTTTATTCTATTTGTACACGTGCTTTTGTTTACATCATGACCAATTATTTTGGTGAAACCAGTATAACATGTATGATCCACCATCTCATTCATTAAAGAGTGTTATGTGGGAAATGTATAGGAGTTTTCATGTCATTAGGGCATAATGGCTCTTTTGGCATTGCTACCTTTGTTCTGCCGCAGCAATTACCATGCACTCGCTCACAACCAGGTTTCTTCTTCTTCTTCTTCTTCTTCTTCTTCTTCTTCTTCTTCTTATTATTATTATTATTATTATTATTATTATTATTATTATTATTATTATTATTATTATTATTATTATTATTATTATTATTATTATTATTATTATTATTTATTAATTATTGGTATCGTCATTATCAAACACTCTTAAGAATTGTCTTTCTTTCATCACTTTTAGCCTCTTCAGCGATATGGACGTGAAATTACGTCCATTTAAAATGACGGATGAGTGATATAGGCGTGTATACAAGTCCTGTGCGTTTGTGCTTTAAACCCTTATTTATCCTTATCTAACTCAATTTATTTTAATTTTCCCTTTATGAAACATTTAAGTAAAGTACCTATATACTTTACTGGCTTACCTTTATATGTTCCTTGTGCAGTGATATGCCTCAAAACAGGGATAGACGCACAAGGGTACATCTCCACATTTGCGAATTCCCTTCTTGCAGCACACGAAACACTTTCAAGATGGGCGGGACTTCTTTGCTGTTGGTGGTATCCTTTTAGGATAATGTTTTCCTTGAAGTCTGAGGGGTACAGGGGTTCTGGATTTTCTACCTCTAACGTGGTATTGTTCAATTAGGCTGCGAGCTATTGATAGTCTGGAGTGTGTGTGTGTGTGTCAGTCTGTGGACAGCATAACTCAAAAATGAAACTTGCTAAAATACATAATTTATGTCTCAATAAATTTTTTGTAGAGTGAACCATTTCGGAGATATTCCTTGTTTTGTGTGTCAGTTTTGGAAAACTTGGAACTTTCATGCAATGGAACATCGTTCATTTTTTATATGTTAAGTGTGCAAAGAGAATGGGATCTCAAAGCTTTAAAAGATTTGACAATTGCTCAAAGCCTACTGTATTCCCATATTCCCCTTGCACCTACAGGGAAATGAGCAATAAGATAATTAGTACAAATGTTTATCCCAACTATAGGGAGCACGAAATAAGAAGGCACATGAGTAGCTCCAATCCCTACACAGCTATGGAGCGCTGTTGCCGGAGCATATCGCTATGCTAAAGAAAGAGATGGGAGATATGCACGTGAGCGTTGCCGGTAGACAGCAGCGAGGACGGTGAAGGATTGAGAGGTACACAATTAAAACCTGTCACAAAAATTTTTCTGTCTTTAAAATGAGACAATAGGCTCTCTAATCTTGTAATTTGCTTCAAATATAAATTCCTCATCTAAGCAGATAATTTTCATTTGCAATCTAATGTTTCAATGGAGTTCATATCTATCAAGTTGAAAATTGGGCCTAGGTGATAAAACATTACAATGTTGAGTTTTTAATCTTTTTATTATATCCGATTCTCTAGAAACGTTTTTGTGTAAATATTTTTGTTATCGGAGTGAAAATGAGACTGTTACGTGACGATTTGAATAAATCTAAATGGAGGTCGTAGTTGCACAATTTGAGGCATTTTCTGATAGGTATTTCTCATATTTTTCTCAATTTTTCTGTCTATACAGAATTTCCTCACATATGTTAATGAGTTTCTATATTAGGTATTCTAAGTGAAAATCTACATAATTTAGCAATGAATGCCTAAGCACAATTTCAAGCCACCTTTTACGAGTAATATTCCAATGTGGCCTTCTCGGTTGTGTATTTTAGACATTTCAGCACTTAAAATGTTCCTTACAATGCAATTTATAAGTTATCAGAGCAAAGCTCCGGAAATAGTTTCACCAATATGTGCCAACCAGAATTTGCAATGCGGTTATTAATATAAAATAATAATAATAATAATAATAATAATAATAATAATAATAATTTATTCATCACATAGCACTTACATACTTGAGCATGCTGGTGACTCGTCAAACATTAAACAATGACATTTCCATTAAAAGAACTACAAAATTTACAAGTTGAAGCATACATATTACAAAATATCTACTAAAAACTACAAAATGTATAATTACAGGATAAAATAGAATAAAATATAAAAATAGCTCATCTACGTACAAGTTTTCTATATAATCCTTCAGTCAGGATTATGAGATCCCAGTTCATCTTCCATATACTCATTAATTGAATAATAAGCTTTGCTGACAAATAAATTTTTTACATATCGTTTGAAGGTATTTATATTTTCCATTTCTCTAAAACTGTGTGGTAATTTATTATATATTTTGATCCCCATATACTGTGGACTGCTTTCAAACATTGCTAGTCTGTGTGCGGGGTATTTTATGTCTATCTTTCCTCTCGTGTTGTATTCATGTTGGTGCTGATTGTTTAGGAAGCTGTCATAATTATTGTTCCTATCAATTAACATTGTTAAAGCAATATTAATGTACTTAATACTGAATTGTGGTAGCATTACAGGATGATGATTAATGAACGGGCGGTCTGAAATGTGATGTATGTTCATTTCTGACTGTTACTGCTTACTAATTAGAAACATCTTACGATTGTGTCACACAGAACCCTTCTATGTATCTTGAAGTTTTAACATTTTCTCCCCTGGCCTTGAATTTAACACTGCTCTCTGCTTTGCACAAGCTTGCAGCTTAAAAAAATTTGCACAAAAGGCATTACTCTTGGCACCGTATGAGGAGAGTGGTTGCAAACCATATGTCCAAAGAACAAAATTTTATAAGAGAGGCCAAAAATGAATTATAGCTGAAGTGTGGGAGGTATTATAAACTCAAAGGTTAAGAAACTTACATTCATATAATGCAAATTGAATAGTGTGACTAACAAAATGTCTTTCTCAAAACTCAAGCCTTACAAATTGGCATGTTGTATTGGCTTTAATTTGGATTGTCAATGTCACCAATGGATTTGTAAATAAACAGTAGTTTTAAACTGAAAAGCTTTATATGATTGCTTTATAAAAATACACAAACTGCTTGTTGGATGCAAGGATACATTATAATTCCTCCAGTTTTTGAAGTAATTAACTTGGAAGTCGTGCACATTCCAATCAGTGCCTTCAGTGCTGCGGTTCGTCGGCAGCATTGGCTTTGATAAGCAAGTTTAAATTTTATTTCGTGGTTTTACTTTTTACATATCTGCTTACCTTTTTAGATAACTTGACACGTTTTAACTGTTTTGAGCTTACCTTTTAGACAAGTTTTAAGTGTTTTACCTTTTATCGTTTTTAGCTTCCGTTTTAATATTTAACTTTGAGTTTTAGGTGGTGGTGAGTTTTATCCGTTTTTTATCTTTTGACTTGGGGCTCTAATGACCTAGCTGTCGACGGGCCCTTAAACCCTACTCACTCACTTACCCAATCAGTGCCTGGGTGAAGAGAGCCTACTGATCTGTAAATAGTTTTGCAGATGTTACTATCTTTGAATATTTTGAAAGTTTTTGATCTACCATTTCAAAAGCTGTTGTCTGCTGTAAGGAAGAAATGGTCTGTCACAAGAATAGTGTTACTTTTAGGGCTCGAGGTACTCTTTTCAGAAGTTATGTACCAAAACCTAAACATCTATATTTTTGTTTTGGCCTCCCAAACCAATTTGCAAGAAGCCTCCATCCTGACAGAAGTGGCTGTGGACATACGGTTCGGAGCAATAATCAACCTGGACATAAGGTTTTTACAGATTCTTAACATCCTTCCCCATCCCAGGGTCTTCAACACTTAACTAATGAGGCTAGCAATAAACAATTCACCTACAATGGTATTTTGTAAAGCTACAATGCTGCCTCAGAAAGGCGGCCTGTTTCCTCATGACAGGTTCTATTGTATTCTCTAATGACTTCACACCGGGGATGTGGGGAGGGATGGTTAGGCAAATGCTTACTTCTTGGACAAAAGTTTAAGAATCTGGACAGACTTCAATACAGTTTGCAACTACACCCACTTTTCACATGCCGGTTATACAGGAGCAAAGTACGATTGCAGAGTTTACAGCATAAAATAGCATGCTAAAAACTATGGAAATACATATAAAACTTGAGTTTGTTCAGGGATGGACATAATACGGTTTGGAATGATATGTTCTTGCCTACTACATGTTGGCTTGTTAGTTTGGCACGTCGCATCGTGAGGATATTTGATAACACACTATTAATTGCCAGGATTATATCAATAATGCTGGTGTGCTAGAATTTCTTCCAACAGGAGTTCTTTTACATGCCAGTAAATCTACTGATGGGGTCCTGTTATTTTTAAGTGCACTTAAAAACTGTTGCTGTTGACTTAGTTTGAATACATACCGTGGGATCAGTAGGCCAGCACATATTGTGAGGATGAATATGTGTACAGCTTGGAAATGCGCAAAACATAAAGTGCCATGTTTTTTACCGGGCAGGCAGCTGCTTGCCAGCAGTGTCAGCTATTCACAGACCTTTGAATTCAAGCTCATAGGTTTATTATGCAAATGTTAATTACAATAACCTCATACCTCTGTCACGGGAGGTGTTGGAAATGATGTCCCTTTGCCGCACACGTCACACCTTTTAAGAAAATTGACATTCACTCGCATTAAGCCATCTTCTGAAATTGCTGCAATTTTTCTTATATTGTCTTTCAGTTCTTCCAACATATGAGAATTGTTCCAATACACTTTATTCTTTAAGTTCCCCCATAAATAAGAATCACATACGGTAAGGTCTGGGGTTTGCACTGGCCATATTCCTTTACTGATGATTTATCTTCAAGCTGTATGTGCTGTAGTCAAATCTTGTTGAAAATGTCTTTCCCTTCAATGTCACAATTCTTCCAGGAATGGTGTGATAGTGTTCTTGTATCTGCCCATTAACTGTTTCTTGCAAGAATATAGGTCCTGTAATTCTGTATGCATTCACAGCACACTAAACACCAATTTTTTGGTCATGCATTGGCATTTGGTGTAAAAGTTCTGTGTTTTCTGCACTCCAGTGTCTGTTTTGCGTTGGTATATGGCCATTTAAATCATGCTTCGTCTGTAAAGAAAATTAAATGTGGGTCAATTGGGCAGTAATTAACTTCAACACCCAAATGCAGAAATTTACTCTACTGACATTGCATGGTTATAATTCCTGAAATGGCTTTTGTTGATTTAGAAAAAGCATATGATCGAATTGAGCTTCATTTGTTATGGCACAAACTGTTGAGTAAAGGAGTGAGTGAACAAATGGTGAAAACTCTCAAAGCATTATATAAAGACAATACATTTTGTATAAGAGTGGAGGAGGGAGTTGTAACAAGAGAAATCCAACAAGAGAAAGGCCTTAGGCAAGGATGTAAGTTGAGTCCGGTTCTTTTTAATCTTTATATTGATGATGTATTAATGGATATTGGGAGAAATAATAACTTTATGCCTGTTATTAATAACATACAGATTCCAGGACTACTTTTTGCAGATGATCTAGTTGTAGGTTCAATCACAGTGAATGGCTTAAATCAGTCCTTACAAGTATTAAATAATTACTGTAAAGAATGGAGCCTAAAAGTGAACCAGGACAAGACACAGATCATAGTTTTTAAAAAAGGAGGGAAATTGAGCAAATATGAAAAATGGAGGAATGAAAATAAAAAAGAGTATAGGGTAGTGAGAGAATGCATTTATCTAGGAGTGAAGTTAGATAGTAGTGGTAATTGGGAAAAACAAAAGAAATTTGCATTAGCAAAAGGAAAAGGGGCTTTATCAGCAACCAGAAACTGCAAATACAAAGTACCTAATATAAATGTTAAATGGTTAGAAAATGTATACAATATGGTAGTTGAAGCAAAGATGTTATATGGGACAGAAGTATGGGGATTAGGAGGAGGTTGGGAAGTCATAGATGAGGTGCATAGAACTTTCTGCAAAGAATTGCTTGGATTACCAAATGCAACTGTTAGGCAGGTAGCACAAGTAGAACTGGGAAGGGTAACAAGTAAGGGAAAGATTATGGAGAGGGCACTGAAATACTGGTTTAGAATATTGAATTTGGAAGAAAGGAACCTGTTGAAACAGTGCCTAATATATCAAGAAAAAAGCTTAAAGAATAAGGGTTGGGCAGACTGTCTCAGAAATAACTTGGAAAGTAGTGGTTTAGGGGAAGTATGGAGGAATAGAGAAAATAATATACACAGTTTTTGGAAACTGGCAAGAAAAAGATTTGACGATATAGAAATACAAAACATATTTAGTGAGATAGCTGAAAAGAGATCCTTAATTTTTTATGTACAAATGAAAAACTCTTGGGGTAGGGAAAAGTATATAGACGTGACAGATAAAGAGGAGCGAGAAGGCATTGCATGGATGAAAGCAGGAGTATGGAGATTAAAGGGTCTAAGGAAGGGCATTCCACAAAACCAATGTCCTATATGTGGTGGAAATGAAGACATAGAACATATAATATTTAAATGTATTGGGACTGAAGGTTGGAGAAAAGAATATATTAATAAGAAATGGTCGAATATGAATAGAAATAGATCTATAGTTGAAATGCTTCATAATGACAGTAAGAGGGTAGGAAGATTTTTACATAAGGTGAAAAATAAATGGATCTGGACAGTAAATAGAGTTGAACAATAAGATATAAGTGATAGAATAAGTTAGAATTAAGGAATTATTGTAGAAAAAGAATATGACTGGCAATGAGCCAGGGCTGAACACCGGTCATATTCACATGTATATAGCTTAGTAAATAAATAAATAAATAAATAATTCCTGAACTATAGTTTCCTATAGGGTTTTAATTTTAATAGTCTAGTGGCTTTCCAAGCTGAGAATTGTGAAACCCCGGATTCCTATGCCAGTCTACTTAGAGATTTTCTTGGACATTGTAACTTGTCCTATTTCCTTGAGTTTGACCTCTGTAAGAACACAGCACTACTTTTGTTTTCTGGCCAAGAGCAAACCCCTTTTTTTTTAATCTGTTCACAAGATTACAAACCATATCTGAGGCACACTGGCATCAGGAAATCTGTCTCTAAATAGCCGTGTCACTTGTCTACAAGAGTTTTTTTCCCACATATGAATCATACATGAAGATTCTGTGTTCTAAAGTATGCTCACAATGCACCAACTTGCACAACTGGCAGGCAGCAGGTTAAATAGGAATGGGGAAAGAACTGGTGTGTTACCATACCATGGATCAAGGTCGTAAATAAGGAACTGTATAATTGTTGTAGTGTTTTGATATCTTTGGCAAATACTTCATATTTGGAATATACATCTGCCAAACAGCATGCAAGTAAAAGTACTACCTGGCAAAGCCATGAGGCTTATCAGAAAGAATGTGAAACTGCCGAGTTGTTTACATGAGCTTATTACACACTGTGAGATAATGTACACTGTCCAGATGCAATCATATCTTCACGACAGCAACATCTCATATCGACAGACGAGAGAGATCATTTGCATTGCATTGCTGACTGTACACCAAGTAACTAGTATTTCACTATCCTAGTAAACAAGATAAGCAATTGCAGCACTCGTCAACCAAGATTAATACACCTTGTCGCTTTGCCAAATAGTATTTTGATTTTATTTTGCAGATCTGCAAAAGTGCATCAAAATGTAGCTGTTTACATCCAAGAGTTCTTTCAACAGTGATAGTGTTTTTCTCCATTTTCTATTAGTGTTCTGTGTCACTTCTTTTCATTGTCTATTTTGACTGATCCTAAGGTGCTGCAATAACCTGTGATGACCTGAAATCTTTGGGTAGTGAGAATGAACCTCACACTGTTGATTCTGATGTAAACAAAATTGGGTAGTAATTCTTGAGCTGTTGCAGAATAGAGAGCAACCAAAACACGTGTCAAATTTTGTGCAAAAACCAAAGTAGAAATGTTATTAGTGATCAGCTTCCATTACAACGAAATGCCAGTTTTAGGACTCCCATCACATTACCAATATTGCAGATAGTTTTTATATAAGGAATTCTGCCCAAAATTGAGGAGCATTTTTTCAAAATTTGATAGATGCACAAAATGCGTTTCTAAGAAAAGCGGTTTTTTCTATTTATTGGCAATACCAATTGGTTAGCACAGCAAATATATTAATCATTCAATTCAGGAAAAGAAATCCTACTTAAACTGTATAACACGTGTTGGAGAATGACTGTACCTTCCAACTGGAAAAAAGCCATTATCATCCTGATTTTAAAGAAAAACAAACCTTCAAACAATATTAATAGTTTCAGACCAATATCTTTGACCAGTGTTATTGCAAAAGTGATGGAAAGAATGGTGGCATCTAGACTTAACTGGTTCCTAGAATATTACAACTTAATTAATAGTTCACAGACCGGCTTCAGACAGAATCATAGTACAAGTGAAAATGTACTCCTACTAAGCCAAGACATCAAGGAAGCTTTCAATAGAAAGGAGGATACCTTAGCAGTATTCATTGATTTTAAATCAGCATATGACTCAGTCTGGAGAAACAAATTAATTGAGAAGTTGCAATCAATAGGTGTGAAAAGTAACATGCTTAAATGGATAACTCAGTTTATTTCACAAAGATTTTGTGCCACAAAATATAATACATACATTTCCAAATATAAACAAACACACCGAGGATTTCCACAAGGTGCTGTTCTGAGCACAACACTATTTAACATATATATAAATGACCTTCCATCAATAATAAAAACTTTAGAAACCAAAATTGCTTTATTTGCTGACGATGTAGTCATTTGGACTTCAGGCTCTCCAAAAAAACCTGAATTAATTAAAGACAGAATAGAAACAGCCCTTAAACAAAGTACATGAATGGAGTTCCAAAAACCTCATGACTATCAATGTGGAAAAAAACAAATTATGAATTATTTACACTAAAATACAAACCAGTTAATATTAACATAAATTATAATGGTAAACCACTCAAAGCAGTTGATGATGCCAAATACTTAGGCATCACTTTCAACAGAAAGCTAAGTTGGAAAAAACATATAACAAACATCTCAGAAAAGGTTGAAAAGAAACTGCAAATCCTGAAAAGGTTAGCTGGTGCTAAATGGGGCTGCTCAAGGAGAGTCCTTAACACAACATACAAAATGTATGTTAAACCAACTTTGGCATTTCTCAAGGCCTTGTGGTGCAGTGTTGCCAGTTCTTTAGTGGGAATTTCAAATAGAGTATTTGAAACGTTTCATACATCTGCAGATTGCATCGCTACTTTGTAAATTTACGTGGGCAGTATGCATATAAATGATCGCAGAATAGTAGAACATGGAGACAATTGTTATACCGTTTACCTGCCGGAAAAAACATGCACAAATACCAAAGCAATTGAAACCATGTGGTCAATGTAAAATGGAGTTGGCAACATGGTGCTACATTTGGAAGCTATGCCTAGCAGTGAGACATTGATTGGTGCTAGCAGAAAGTTTAAACATCCAATGCATTACAGTATTGCCAAAAGTAACAGCTACTGGCCATAACAGATGTAAAGGTAATATTCGAACAGAATAGTGGTGTAATGAAGATATTGCATGAAAATAAAACCGAAACCTTTATTTCAATGTTTTAAACTTAATAAATATCACATACTTTTATTGTTAAGATAATTTTGAGAATTGATTTTCCAAAACTCATTGCTATATGTTGGCAACGTTAACCTTCCCCCTCCAACTCATCGCAGCTGTGAAACGTCAGGGTCAGAGATCCAGTGGCCGTACAATAGTTAATAGTGAAGAGGAGATAATGGGCAGGATTTTTGTATCATTTAATGCTATTAGTGATATGCCAGGTATTTTTTAAAGAACCCAACAATCATTACTATAATGCTATTGACTATGTTCTGAAGTGCAATGTTGGCATTTTGAATTTATGCACTTGTTCAATTTTTCTTTCATTCTTATTTTAACTGTATACACTTGTTCAATTTTTTTTTCATTCTTATTTTAACTGTGTTTGAAGCCTTTTAATGGTGGAGAAAATTTGATTATTAATGGTAGTATTTGCATATGTCATTGATAACATGTAATGCAGATCTGTTAAAAGATTTCACTTACTTCAGAGCACCTGGGTTTAATGCCATATAATTAAATCAACATTTAAAAAAGAGTTTTGTGCTATTGTATTTTTTTTTAAATTAAAGATGTGGGACTACTCTTATTTCAAAACTAATGTCTTGTAGTAAAAATGTTTGGCAGAATTTCATTCTAATCCAACACAGTGTTTCAAAAACTTTAATGCCGTATAGCCAGATAAGATTTAATTTAATTTAAAAGGTGAGTCATTTAATAATAATTAATAAATGTAAGTGTTGTTTAGTGTTATTAATTGACTCGCCTTTTAAATTAAATTGATTATAACAACACTGTTTTCAAACTTCTAAGAAAGGAAGGTCCATAACAAGATGTTTACTGACATGCATTCCTGATAAGAAAATACCCAGTATAACTCCTGAATCATACTCAGGGGTCTCCGTCTAGGGGATATGTGAATAGCGACCACAGGGTACCCAAGCTGAGCAGAACATTACTTCCACTTACTGGTGTTTTGCTCCTCACTGTAACTTTTCTATCTGACCTTACCTTGGTCATCTCTTGTTCTCTTCCGACCCCAATGCTATTAGGGTTCCCTAGGGCTAGGGAGTCTATTTTTCCAACCTCTCCATTTCTCTATAAAATCTTAACCCCTAACATGCTGACCTGTCATGGCATGTAATACATCCTCTGATTGGTGATCAGAGGATATGGTTGGTGAATTTATTCTGATAATTCTCCCGGTCAGGTCGCTGAGACCCGTAAACCAACGATAGGTGTGGTCCTCCAGACATTCGGGGGGTTGTGAGAGAGCGATGTGACCGCCAAAACATAAAAATATGGTGCTCTCTAAAAAGCGGTTACTATTACTGCTATTGCTCTCTTCAATAAATATTGGAGAGCAAGAGGATTAATGACTTCATTGTCAGAAATCCAGCATTAGCTAACAACAACATAATTTTGTGAACATATATTACTATGTTATACATGTACAGACAGGGTTGGGTCAGGATTTTTAATGTTTTGAACAGTGGCCTGCAAGAAACTCTGAAGCTTGAGTGGGTCATTATTCGTATTATTTTCTTTTGGATTAGAAAAATCCTATCCCATCCCGTTGCGTTTCCCCATGTAGTTATCCCATATGAAAGTATTGAGTGAAAATAACTGTAGTATATAATTTTTCTTGTTTGAAGGTTTGTAACTTGTGCTAATGAGGACATGTTAAAGCAAGCAGTATTCAGTTTTTTTTCTATATAGTTTAATTGGCTAGTCCATTTAAGATGCTCATCTATAAATACTCCTAAAACTTTTGTCTCTTTTGCATTTGTGGATGCTGTGAAATTTATTTGTGTATCATTTTCAGTTGAGGTTTTAAATTTTATTATTTCCGTTTTAGTTTTATTTAATTTCAAGCCGTTATGTGTGAACCACGTTTCCAGTTGTTTTACGGCTTGATCAAGATTTGCTTTTAAATTTTCAATATTTAAACCGCTTAGAATTACTGTGGTGTCGTCAGCATAAAATATTGGGTGTCTGCTAATTGTCAGTGCAAGATCATTTGTGTATACTACGTAAAGCAGTGGACCAAGTACTGAGCCCTGCGGAACCCCATGTTTTATATTTTTCCATCTTGTGTGTATAGGTCCCGCCTTTCCCTCCAGTATTATTTTCTGCCTATGGTTTGCTAAATACGATTTGAACCATTCTAAGTTTACATTTCGTATTCCATAGTAGTGTAGCTTATTTATTAATATTTCATGGTTTACACAGTCAAAAGCTTTAGATATATCACAAATTAGAGCGGCAGTTTGCCTTTTTTCGTCTAGATTTTTTGCTATTTTGTTAGCGAAGTCCATAAGAGCAGAGCTGGTTGAGAAATTTTTCCTAAACCCATGCTGGAAACTACTCAGAATATTTGAATTTTTAAGGTAGGTTATTAGTCGCGAGTGCACTATTTTCCCTAAAATGATTGAGAAAGTAGAAAGTACAGAGATTGGGCGATAGTTTTTGAAGATATCTTCCCCACCTTTATGTATTGGATGGATTATAGCATACTTCATTTTGTCTGGGAAAACTCCCGTGGAAAGAGACTGACTGTATAATGATGCAAGTGGCATACATAATTCATCTTTTACCTCTTTTATTAACATTGGTGGGATTTCATCCCAGCCTTTTGATTTTTTTGGCTTAGATTAAGATATTTTTTTAACCTGAAAGGGTGTAACTGTGCCTAAGTTGAATTCATTTCCAGCATGCAAGCTATTTTGTCCTAAATTTTCCGTTGCCTTTTGAACAGAGGGGCAAACATTTTGGTTGTTTGCAAGTTCAGTGAAATAGTAGTTCAACTCTTCTAATCTGTTCCTGTTTGCTAAGTGAGTACTTGTATTAATTTGGTTGGAATTTTTACCTGTTCCTAGTTCATTTTTTATTATCCTCCATGTTGCTTTTGTTTTTTCAGAATTTGTTATGTATTTTTCAATTGCCATATATTTAGTCTTTCTGATTACTTTCTTATATATTTTATTGTATTTACTGTAATATTGTCGCAACTCTACACTGTTTGAGGTTTTCAGCTCTCTGTGTAGAATCCTCTTTCGCCTACTTGACACCTGGATTCCTTTAGTACACCATCTTAAATTAAGGTCTTTTAGTCATCTTTTACATGTAATTTTTGGGAAGCAATGGTTAAATGTTAAGAGAAATTCTCTTAGAAAATCACTATAGTTTTCATCTACGGTTTTTTGATTATTTAGGGGCCAATTTGTGTGAGCTAATAATACTTTAAATTCAGAGATGTTTTGCTTACTAAAAATTCGAATTGTTTTGTAGTTATTCTTAGCTTTATCATACCTAAGTTCTGTTAAGTTTATGAGTAATGCTTTATGATCGGATAGTCCTGTATCTAGCGTTAAACAATCCTTTTCCCTCAAGAATGTATTAGTGATTAGGTTATCTATGCAGCTGAAAGATGAACTGGTTACTCGTGTCGGTACGTTTATGTTAGTAGTATGTTAGGCTAACATGCTCATCAAAGTTTATATTATATTACATATAGCTAGGGCTCAGAAGTTCATGCCCAAAAAAACACTGAAATGTGCATGCAATATGCTGTTAAAAACTTGAAAATATGCCAAGAAATATGCACCACTTAACTAAAACAATTAATGTCCCTTTGCAGTAGACAAGATGAGTTAGTATAAATAATAAATAAATTTACATTATTCCTTAGAGGTTGAAGCAGAAGTGGTATCGTTGCTAGTATTAACTGCTATATTGCAGTTCACAACCAACACTTTGCACAAATTTTCAACTGTAAAACATGGTCTACTGTCTTGCAAAACACTTTTGTAACGTGAAAAGCTTCTCTCCGCGTCGTGGAGCTGTTTTCTTCAAAATCGTCATGTCGCATCCTTGAAAGGCATTAAACTTAAATACCAACTTTGGTTTCTAAGCGACTTTTCATTTTTGAGCTATGCTGACAGACACAGACTGACACACACAAACAGACCTTTTCCTATTTTTTTTTTTTAAATTATTCAGGGGGTCTCAAAATATATATTTCTGGTGAAATCTCGACATTGAATTTTTGGGTGGAATACAATACTTCCCCTACTTATCAGTAGAGAAAGTAAAATATTATACAGATGGAAAAAATAATTTAAAAAACCATAAAAATCATAAAAATATGCAACATAGGGGCTATAATATTGAAATCTTCGTGAGTTGCCTCATTATGTGTTATACTACCAATATGAAAAATATTATCCAGTTGGAAAAAAATAATAAAAAGCCATTCAAATCATTAAAATATGCAATGTAGGTGGTATAATATTGAAATATTATGCATTTATCAAAATCAAGAAAATATGCAGTTATATGCACCATAAAATCATGTCCAATTAACTGAAAATTCCATAATTCGTGCACATAATGTAAAAGCATACATGTTTAACCCCTATGAAAAAACGTGCAAAGGCAATGAACTTCCTAGCCCTACATATAGCAAAAGCGGAAACTCGCCATTGAACAAAATATTTTTTTTAAACCAGCTGTGTGGACTATTTTTAGCAAACTTATTTTATAGCTCAGTAAGAAACATAAATATGCAGTGTTGATTAAAAATTGTGAACATTGTATCGCAAAGAGAATTTGCTATAAAATAGCTTACATTTTTGGTTTAAAACACGTAATCCAGGAATGACTTAACATATATGCACCAAGCTTTGAAGCCCACTTCTTTATACAGATTCAGCAGTACATCTATCTGAAAGTCGTCCAGATTCGAAACCCGTTTTCCTGTCTTAGGTGTTTTCCGTGGGATTTAAACAAGGGCGTCCTGATTCAGAAGTGGTTATTTTACCTTGTTGCACTACGCGCGACGCTCAATGTTCACTTACATTGCATGCTTTAGCTGTTAGCGCCCGGCTCTGTTTAAATACAATGTTCGCATGCACTTCTTCTGAGGACAAATCTTTTAAAAAGTGTAAACACTGAAAATAATAGCCTGCGCATCTGAATGCAATACTTTCCCTTTCGATTTACTCGTTTGTAAGCCGCTTGTACCAGGTTTTGTTAATGCAATGTTTCTTAGTAACAAAACGAGTTACAGTAATTATGTTGTTGTTGTTAGCTAATGCTGGATTTCTGACAATGAAGTCATTAATCCTAATTATAAGACACAGGTAACACTGTACATATACGTCAGACATGGAAAACGCATAAGAATAAATTGAATTCCTTTTCCTTTCCTGCAGACATCTCACTCCTAGAGAAGAAAGATATTTGAGACGATAAATAAACAATCATGATGCAAGGCAAGTGTCGTTCAATCACATATCTTGGGCTACAGGCCACCTAAAATATTGCTTCTTGGACAGTCAGCTTCAACATTTCTAGCTCTTTGCAATGGAATTCTTTGTAATAATGAGCCGTTGCTGGATTTGATGAGCGCAAAGAGAAAAGTGAAAAGCAAGTATTGCACTAGACAGCACGTTACCAAACTGGGCAACGTCGCCTCTCTAGAATAGGCTACTTGCTTCCACACACTCTCTTCTAGCTCCGCCTCATGTGCCTTCTTATTCCGTATGGCCTTTAACAGTTTGTAAGAAAGGTTAGTACAAGAGTAGAGAAAGTCGTGTGAGTGCAACACATCAGATTTTTTTAAATTTTGTTTTGTCTACAGACCATATTATGAATTTCCTTTTGTTTCTCCTTCCGTCATGCGTCAAGTATTAATTTCAAAGAAAATGACAGTGAGTGTGCTTTTTGAAAATTAAATTCTTCTGGTTATAATTTTTTTTATGTTTTTAATTTCACTCTTATCCACTTGCAAAATTGTATTTTAAACAATTAAAATAATTTACTCTTTAAATCTTGTTTTCACTTAATATGTATCATTCCGTCCTGGTGCCTTTGTTCTATTTGCAGAATTTCACAAAGTGCAACCCACAATCATGCATATGTTTTTAATGAGTCCCTCAAGTCCTCACCTGTTTGGGAGCCCCTGATCTACATCATGACAAACGTTTGGTGATAATCAAAATCATGTTAAAATATATTGTTTAAAGTGTCATGTTCTATTGGAAGGTAAAACATATTTGCAGAATTGGCAAAGATTGATGCTGTTTTTAGAGACTTATTCAGCAGACTTAAGATTAAACTCTAAGTATCCACTAATTAAAAGTAATTAACCTCTTGAGCGATGGCCATTTAAACGTCCGCGAGCCGAGAACTGCTAGCATTTAAATTGTTAAATGCTTCGTATATACACAGCTGTATTTTGTGTAAATATTAAGTTATTTTAATGAAACAAAAACTGGTATAAAACAGTATAAATGTACGTCATCAAAGTTGAGTTGTATTTACAAAACGTTGAAATGGCACAATTTTGTTTCGCTGTGGTGAAAAGTCAACTTTGCTCTGTCGAACGCATCTAATATTAGTTCTCGGAAAGATACAGTAAAGGAACACCCATTGTATGTGTGGCTTATGCATCAGCATACTGTGTAATAAATCGCTACTGCATGCGTGGTCTCTTAGTCATCAGAATAGATCATCATTACAGCTTTTGCTTACACGAGTTTCGTAACTGAGTAGAGTCCGTGTCTTTGTTGAAATACATACGTATTCTTTCCTGCTTGTAGCTGAAGGGAGAAGTGGTATAAAAAGGTGTTTTTGCACCAACTGGATATAACCATATACGATTGTTTGGGGATTTGGACAGCTCTCTAAACCCACACAGGACAATGACCGACCTTGACTACCGACTATAAATAACTCTCAGCCTAATTGAACAATACCACGTTGGGGGTTGAAAATCCAAAACCCCTGCACCCCTCAGACTTCAAGGAAAACATTATCCTAAAAGGATACCACCAACAGCAAAGAAGTCCCGCCCATTTCTAAAGTGTTTCGTGTGCCGCAAGAAGGGAATTCGTGAATGTGGAGATGTACGTACCCTTGTGTGTTTATCCCTGTTTTGAGGTAAATCACTGCAGAACGAACATATTAAGGTAAGCCAATAAAGTATATAGACCTTACTAAAATGTTTCATAAAGGGAAAATTATAATAAGTTGAGTTGGATAAAGAATAAATAAGGGTTAAATGCTTAAACGCACAGGACGCCCATATCGTTCATCCGCCATTTTAAATGGACGTGATTTCATGTCGATATCCCTCAAGAGGTTAATATAAGTTATACAAAAATAACGAACATTTTAAGTAAAGTCGTTTTGGTATAATTATACCATAAAAGTTTCAGTAGATTAATGATGGCTAAGGGTTCATTCACTACAAGACTGCATATGTTTTCATAACAGCTGATGATGCAACCTAGGGCTTGCAAAGCATATGTTGCAAATTAATAATGTGTAAAGCCTCACAAGTGTTTAGTCCACTCAGAATTTTTATTTCATCACGAGTAATGTGCTATAATAACCTTTGATAGGCACTATTATTAACAAACATGTCAATAAGGAAAAGCGAGGGAGGGTAGCAACTGCTCCCACACCACATTACAGAATGACACAGGATGTTCAAGTTGAAGCCTACATTCACCCTCATTACACCATTGTTTGCCCAGACAAATATGAGATGTGACCAAAAAGTAACAGGAATTTTTAAATTTTGCAGCCTCTATGCATCCAATTTTTAAAACTTTTTTTTATCTTGTTGGTACACATGTTCCTGATGTATGTGTTTTTGGCTGTTTTGGATATTTAGTTTATTGATTGCTGAAAAGGTTGTATCTGTTTGCAAGTATTCAGCTAATTTTTGCTTTCGAAGAAGGTGTAAAAAAAATTTGCATTAAATTTTGTTTTAAAAATGGCATACAGTGCAGCTCTCCATTCAAAATGTTGACTGTGGCTTTTGGGGAATCTCTTATGAGTAAGATAAGAGTTTATAAGTGATATAGACGCTTCAAAGAGGGTCAAGAAGATGACGACTGCCCTGGGTGCCCTAGCACATCAATTACTGATGAGAATGTGGAAGAAGTGAAGAAAATTACCAAATCGCCATCAGAGAGGTTGATGATGTTGGCTTATCCTTTAGCTCATGCCAAACCATTTTTTTGGATGTTTTTGGGCATGAAACTTGTGTTAGCAAAGTTTGTTCTGAAATTGTTGAATTTCGACCAAAAACAATGTCACAAAGACACCACTCAGAAATTGCGCAAGTCAACAACAACCCAGAACTTCTAAAGACGGTTATAACAGGTGACGAAACATGGGTGTGTGGGTATTACATGGAAGCCAAGGCCCAATCGTCCCAATGGAAACTACCTGAAGAACCAAGACCGAAAAAATTTGATCACATGTGAAGGTTCTTTTAATGGTTTTCTTCGATTACAATGGGATATATCATGAGTTCCTGCCCTATGGTCATATGGTCAAATGGTCAATAAGGAATACTACCTGTAATTTATGTGCCGTTTGCATGAAGCAATCTGAAAAAAAGACCGGGATTGTGGCAAAACTGCTTGTGGAAATTGCCTCACGATAATGCTCCAGCTCACACCTCAGTGCTTGTTTATGATTTTCCGCCAAAAACCAAGAACGTTACATTGCCTCAGTCACTGTATTTGCCGGATATGGCCCCCTGTGACTTCTTGTTATTCCCAAGGCTGAAGAGAATCATGAAAGGACTTCCATTTTGCCACCATTGAGGAGATAAAAACGATCACTGAAGAAGCTAAACACCATAACAAAAATACAAGTGTGTTATATCTGAAGGGGATTACCTTGAAGGGGACAGAGTTGATGTTAATGAATAAATAAAGATTCTTTAAGAAAATTAAAAATTCCTGCTACTTTTTGATCACACCTCGTACATGGCACATGTAATAGTTCCGATGAGCCATGTTTCCTTATACCAATTTGTTTAAATCAACATAACATAACAGAACAGAACCTGGATCTGGTTTTCACATGATTAAGTTTTGAAAGTAACTGCTTACAGAGTATGTGGACCCAAACATGCATGCTATCCTAACAGCAAAATTATGAATATGAGAATAGATCTTAGCCGGAAGCGATTGGAAAAGATCTAAGTATATTTTTGCAGAATAAATAAATTAATTCCAATTGGAGATTCTGGTGCATCAGTCTGCAAATATTAATGTATAGCGTGATAATAATGATTATATTAAAGTAAATAAATAATAAAAGTTATATGTTTTAAGAAAATATATAAACATACCTCATATAATAGTCTTGCTGTATTCATTGATATACTTTTTTTTTCCTTCTTCCCCCCCCCCCTTTTTTTTTTTAATTTTATGTTAAAGGGGTGTCTAATATTAACATGAGCTACAAGGCATAATGAATAATCACAAATTAAACAAAATGGTTGTTTATTATGTAAAATAAAAAAAATAATATTCTTCCCATTCATGACAAAATGCACGCATAGTGATTGTAAACGTCCATGCAATACTGTTTACTAGTTTCAAGTGCACAGTGTGGTATGGAGGGAGGTACACAGCTAGGAGAGGTGGCTTCTAGGAAATTATGCTTCTGGATGCATTTGCAAAGTCAAAACAAAACTTAGCAAGATTACAGCAAATATGCTTAGGAAAATATAATTTTCAATTGCTGATGTGTGCCTGAAACAACTTGGATTAAATCTCACATTTATTATAAAAGTAATTCAACTGCTTGAAAGAATAAAAAGCCAGTAAGTAGTATTGAAGGGCATGCACATTCTGGCTGATAATTAGGAAGCACTGTGGTTCAAATTGAGTAAGAAACAAGTGAGCAAAGAATTTACACCAACAATGATTTCTTATAAAAATTGCTAATGTTAAAGCTAACTAAAAGTATTCAAAGCAGTAAAGTTGTAGAACAAGGTTGTTGGTTAAATTCTGTATTGTGTGATCTATTTACATGATATTCTTGATGCAATTAATTGGAGAATAGAGATGTCCTATAATTAATAACAAAATACCCGGTTTGCTATTTGTGATTTAGTAGGATCTATATACAATGTACGAATAGCTGAGAAAGTCACAATACAATTTTTGCTAGAAATGGATTATAAGAATTAATGTTGTTGTTAGCTAATGCTGGATTTCTGACAATGAAGTCATTAATCCTCTTGCTCTCCAATATTAAAAGAGAGCCAAGTCATTCGCCTTCTCACCAAAGTGGCCCAGGTTCGATCCCAGGCAACTGCATGTGGGATTCGTGGTGGACGAAGTGACACTGGGGCAGGTATCCTCTGGTGACTCAGGGGTCTCCGTCTAGGGGATATGTGAATAGCGGCCACAAGGTACCCAAGCTGAGCAGAACATTACTTCCACTTACTGGTGTTTTGTTCCTCACTGTCACTTTTCTATCTGACCTTACCTTGGTCATCTCTTGTTCTCTTCCGACCCCGATGCTATTAGGGTTCCCGAGGGCTAGGAGTCTTTATTTTTCCAACCTCTCCATTTCTCTATAAAATCTTAACCCCTAACATGCTGACCTGTCATGGCATGTAATATGTCCTCTGATTGGTGATCAGAGGATATGGTCGGTGAATTTATTTTGATAATTCTCCCAGTCAGGTCGGTGAGACCCGTAAACCAACGACAGGTCTCCAGACATTCGGGGGGTTGTGAGAGAGCGATGTGACCGCCAAAACATAAAAATATGGTGCTCTCTAAAAAGAGGTTACTATTACTGCTATTGCTATAAGAATTAATGTAAGTAAAACTAAAGTTATGTATTTAATAGAGGTAATGAGTTAAGGAAAGAGAAGGTGAGGTAGGCAATATATTTGATTATCAAGAGGTAAGATTAAGTAGTAAAGGAATTTGAGTGAGCAAAAGAGAATGGTACTTGCTCTAACTAAAGCAAAGCTTTATATTAAAAGTTATTAAAACATGTGTGGATCAAATACCAGGGATGCAAATAAAATTGTTACCAGCTTATATGGCAATAGTGGAGGTGAAAATGTTCAATAGAGCAGAGAAATGGGACTTTGAGGAAGGGTGGACAAGCGTGGAAAACATTCATAGGAATTTCTGTAAGCCAATCTTGAACTTGCCAGGAGCGTCACCCAGTGGTACAGTAAACGTAGAATTTGGAAGAAGTGGAACTAAAGGAAAAGTTGTGAAACAGTGTTGAAAATTTGGATCAGAATTAGAAATCTGTATGAGCATATTTTGCATCAATACTTGGTTACAGTAATGGCTTACTGAAAAAGCCACTTGGCTCAGTAAGATAAACGAAACAAAAATTGGTTTTGGGGAACTGTGGAGAGCTAGAGATTCATTACGAAGTGGTTTCTGGAAGGAAATCTGGTTAAAACTAGAAGATATTAAAAGATAAGAAGTATTTGCAAGTTTCAAATTAAATAGTTTATTGGGAACATACACAGACACAAAAGTGTTTTGGAGTAGGGAAAATTATGTTGATATATGTGACAAAAGCATTTGCATAGGCTAGAACAAGTGAAATGCCTAGAATACAAAGCAGTTTAGAAAAATGCACTTTGTGGAACCTGAAGAAAAGTAGTTGAGACAATTTTGGAATGCCATATTTAATTGTACCAATACACGGCTTGAAAAGTTGCAGATATACTAACAAATCTACCACAAACACTATCACACTCAGAAGAAAGATAATATTGTGTCATTGGGTGATATACACACCATTATTGCCATAGGCATGTCTACCCTGGTCAGTCAAAGATCGACACTGGACATGGGTGTAGTAAAGAGAGCACTGCTAGGGTAGATGTATGACAAGGTGTTTATCCAAGATTTGCTAGAAGCCAGCTGTTGAAAGAAAGTGAAAGTACCGTTTGCCACAGCAAAGAAAGTCCCCAGGGACTGAGGTGCAGGGAGGAAATTGTTGATTAGACTCAGATCCAAGACCCTGCCTCACCCTACTTGTTTGTGACACTAGGACAGTTTCTTAAATAGCTTTACTCCTTGAGTAGCATACTTTGTCACACATACTTGCGTTCTTATCGCACTGTTTCCATGCAGACAAGGGCAGCAAATTCCTGTCAGGGACTTTCTTTCCATTGGCAAACAGTAGTAGTGCAACCATATTATTTTGTCCCTTTTGTTTAGCACAAGAAAGTGACATAAAAGCTCTGTCTGAGAGGTACAGCTTTACACAAGAGAGTGAAATATCTTTTTTTCAATATGTAGTAGATATGCCTATCTTATTTATGTATAGTTAAAGATATTGTATATAAATGTGATAGAAGTCTAAAATGCAAGAGAGCTTAAACAATGTTTCAAAAGTCTTTCTCCCGTAATGATATGCTACTGTGAGTAGCATAGATGAAGAATGGTTCTGTTGGAGACTGCACATAATTAAACTTGTTACAATGCAGGTTTGATAACATTCATTGGCTAATGTTTCTGTGAGTAGCATAGATGAAGAATGGTTCTGTTGGAGACTGCACATAATTAAACTTGTTACAATGCAGGTTTGATAACATTCATTGGCTAATGTTTCATATTAATCTGGCCTGTGTATAATGTGTACTACCAGCCCATACAAATGCCATGCTGCTATTAAATAACACATATTTAACTTCACAGATTTGCATCATACTAAAAGTACTCTCAAACACTGAAAAATGCTAAAGGTGGAATGTTCAGAATTACCCAAAAGTCATCTTTTAGTTACAATTACATTGTTAATATAAGAAAATAAAATATAAAACTGCATAAATTTGTGGAAAAACCTCAATTTTCTGGGAGCATAAAAGCTCTTTCTACTTTCTACTTATATATTTTTGAATACTGAAAAAAGCACAAATTTTTCAAGGCATTTGGTTCAGTTTCAACTGATTGTAACAAAAGTATTCCATCTGTCTCTATACTCAACTGGTCATTATTCTGGCTACTTGGCTCAGAGCACCCAAATTTGATTTTTGACCAGGTGGGGAATTTGTGTTTAACCAGAATCATTCCCTATCCTCCACAGTTGGAGTGTGAGAGTGCATTTGAGTAAAACATAAGAAAAACCAATGTTAAGAAACCTACAGTTCAGCAAGCAGAAAACCAACAGCATCAGTTATTTCTTAATTCCAATATGATCATATAGGTTAAAGGGGCAGTATGATATAAATCAGGGGTGTCAAACAGCACTCACCAGGCGTGAAAAATTTTCCCCTATTTTCCCTCCCTCCGTGATGATCAAATCGGAAAACGGGAAAAACAAAGCGAAAACCGGTTCTACTAGTGTGTGCTACTGTACTTAAGGAGGGGTAGACCCCTCTCTTCACACCCTCGGTGTGACGTTTGACATGCCTGATATAAATGAAACAAAAGAAACTCTTCCTTCAATTTTTTGAACACATCATTCTTAAAAGGATGTGACACATCACTAAATATTAATGTCCACTTATTGTTTATATTGCAGGTAAAGTGACAGCAAGTGGAACAACTGGAACTGCTATGTTCAGTAGCACATTATCTGCTCGCTATGATGCACATACAACAGATCGCACATGGATTTGTGTATTCTGCAAACGTGGTCCACACTGTTCTGTAGGTGGTGGTGGCACCAGTGGAGATCTGTTTGGACCTTACTTGCTATCCACACCTGATAAATTGGAAATGAATGGTGATGGGTCTGCAGATGAAAGGGACATTACAGAAGAACAAAAACGTAGTGGTGGGAGAAATAAACGTAGCTTACGTGGAGCACACATGGTGGAACAATTTTGTCAGAAAATGTCTAGAAAGGTAATTCATTTGAGCCTTAAATGCTAAATATACATGTCTACCGTGCTTTTGAAATGGGAAGGAGTTTGTCCTTGAGTGCCTCCAGGCTGGCAACCAATCAGAGTCCTGCTGCGTTATCATATTGCTTTCCCCATAAGTGTGGCTTGATGCGTGCCAAGAAATATGAAAAGAGTGGGGGTAATGAACTTGCAACTATGTGCACGTAAATGTATCTCATTGGCTGCAGATCAGAACTCTTCCCATTTGAAAAGCACAGTAGTATACATATAGTGATGACAGCATCAAAGATTTGTTTTAGAACTTCAATAGAACATAGGACATATTTTCTTCCCCTAAGCAAATAGTGGCATTTTGAGTACATAGGTAATGGTATTGTGATATATGATAAAACAGATTATATGAGCTAAACCTGCATTTTGGGTACATAGATAATAGTATTGTGATATGTGATAAAACAGGTTATATGAGCTAACCCGGGAACATCATTTTATTGGAAAACAGGTTATATTATGGTAGATGTATAGTAATAATTTATGGTACATCCTTAGTGAGGACCCTGCAAGTGCTTGAGTCAAACATTGACTGTAAGAATTTACATTTTATTTCAATAGGTAACTTAAGAGTTAAAATTATGTTTTGTATAAAGTAGCAATGACAAATGACTACATCAGTAACTGTGTTAAAGCAATCTGATTAGTTTACTCATTGCTGACCACCCTTGTAAACTACAACTTGAGCAGTGGTCAATTCTTACTCTTTTTGAACATTGTGTTATTAGTTGTTAGTACTAAAACATTGAGACAAAAAATAGCTGTAATACTATATCAAGTGTATGTAGTACCAATATGGTAGTGTACTGTAATTACATACAGTACTCTTAGCGACACATGGATTCTACACATCAACAAGTCATTGGGGAGATCTAGGTTTTGAAGTATGGATTTCTTGAATAATAAGTAACATTCTTATAACATCCGGAAAGAAAGTTACAGATCATTTCAGGCAGCTTTCTTTAGGATGTGATCCACACTGAATCAGATGAACTTCAGACAGAAAGTGAAAGAATTTTAACTTCTATTGGGGATTTTCAATATATATTTGACAGAGATTATCATACTCTTAATGTATTAAAATCCATTTCAATCTATACAAAGCATAATAATAGGGTGTTTCAGAATTCCTATTGCACAATTCTAGTGATTTTAGAGGGCAGTTGATCAAATTAGAATAATGAACCCGTGTCTGCAGACATACTTTTTCAGTACGACACATTGACTAGACCACCCAATTTTAAATCTCCTGCTTCACAGTAGGCAATCCACATTGAAAGAGGGTGACATGTTCACTCACCTGATGTAACGTGTGCTATTTTCTGCATCCTCTGTTCACAATTCATTGTGCTTCACATCACTTGCTATTTAGTCATTGTTGCAGAGTTCTTTGTTTACAATCTGTTGTGCTTTGGCCTTTGCATCACTTGCTATTCAGTTATTGCTGTAGACCAGGCTTTCCAACTTTCTTATGTGCTCAGGCACATTTAACTCACGCCTAAGGAGGCACAGGTGCCATCACAACCTCCGTTAGGACACATACCCTTCTTTTAAGAGGAAAAAGGCAAAGCATTTGCTAAGGAAGTAATGAATGCATGGTGTACAAAACATACTTCATGGGTGTGTACTGGAAAGATATTGGGAAAGAAATAGTTTTGTCTTGAAATTTGAATTAATATTAGAAATCGTCTGAGTGACAATTTGCTTGTGAAGGGCACCAGAAAAATACATTATGTGTGCCACATTGGACTACGCTGCTGTGGACAGTCATAACCTGGTGTGCTTCTACATTCATTCATTTGCTATTCAGTTGTAGTAGAGTACAGCAGGGATGTATACACATTCGCTGAGAACACTGCCATGTTAATTTATGACTAAGTTGGTATAATGGTAACTACATAACACCTACACATGGGGCCTGCCTCGGTAGCGTGATGGTTAGTGTGTCTGCCTCACATTCAAGAGGTCACGAGTTTGAATCTCGCTTAGGGTAAGTTATCCGGGTAAGGTTTTTTCCAAGGTTTTTCCTTATCCTGAGAAGATGAATATCGGGTAACTTGAAGGTCCATGGACCTCAGGCTCATTTGAGCATCATTTCACCCGTTTCATTCACTCACCATCCAATATGACATTACGTCGGAATACGTTAATTTGAAAAAAAAAACTACACATGGGGCATTTTCCACATTGTCATTACATCATGTACCGTTTTTGCCTGATGTTTGCAAGGGATACCTACCTTCAATGTTAACAGAGCCAACTGTGGTGCTCCATGGACACACCTTACTCTTGACATTGAAGAGAAGGTCCTTCAAATTGAAGATAACATGTTGGCGAGTTCTCATACATTGCACATAACACTAATGTTTCTCATTGAGAGTGTCTGGTGTATTTTTCCTCGCCAGCAGCTACAATGGTACACCTGTGGACAGAAAAAATGAGTCACCTCCAGATTCTAAGTGTCGATTATAGAGCATCGTGTATCTTCGTAAAAGCTATGTTCATAACGCACATGAAAGAACTGTATAATGGTCTGTGACTGATAGTGCAATGGTTAACTAATGAGTACTGAAAACAAAACACAGAATAATGTTATGGTCCCTGAGAGGTTAAGAAGGCATTGCTTACACTCTTAAGTCCTTAGGTTCAAACCTCACGTTGCTTGTCATTTTTTATGCTTGTTAATTTTATAACTGGATATGTAGGACATGCTATTGCATTAATATAACTTAATATAACTTTGAAGTTATGGGCTTATCTATGCACACAAGAATATAATTATTCTACTGACACTTGTGTTAAATAAATATCATCTTCTAAAACAAAAACACAAAAGTAAACCTAATTAATATCAGGTTTATGAACCCTCAGCACATAACTGTCCTCAACCTTCGGGGCTTAGAGAAAATTAAATGCCTGTAGTAATCTGGACAAGAAGCTATAATGTCCCAGGCTTCTTGAATTTGTGCCCAGAGGCCATATTTTGTTCTTCATCCAGCTACAGGAAAATTGGAACACAGCTCCCTTTTCATCTCAGCTCAACATTCTCAACAGGGTTTAAACCTGGTGAACAGGGAGGCCAGTCTACCACTCTGATATCCTGCCTCTCTGAGAATCAATTTGAAACCTTTTGAGATGTGTGGATAGGATGATTATCCTGTACGAATGCAATAATTCCATCCTCACAGAGGGAACCAAAATACTCATAGGTATTACTGTGTACTGCACACTGTTCAGTGTATTGTCAAGCTGTCACAGCACACCTAGACCATTCCTTGATATCCAGCCCCAACATGATACCAATGTGTGACCATGATGAAATTGTGAAGCCACTTATTTTGTACCGTTTTGGGACCCCTTTGGACAATAGACAAAGACCTCCCTTATCTGTGGAAAAAAAATGTCACCTCATCTGAGAATATCACATTCCAGTTGTGATTGACATTTTCCTCTGTAAGCGTAAGGCAAAATAATCTGTGATCGTCTGTCAGATGTTTTTAGCTGCTGTTCGCATATTAAGTTCTGCATCATTTACATGTCACAGAGCTGTTTGAGCTGATCCAGGGAAATCCAAATTTGCCTTCATTTCAGAAGCAGTCTGGAAAGGATTCCTCTCTGCTTCTACAATTAAAGCTGCCTTTGTTTGTAGAGTTGACACATGTCTTCTTCCTGAGCCAGGACAGCGGTGTTCAGCCCATCTGCTGGATAATCTCACCCAACTCTGCACTGTAGTTGCAGGGACTCCAATATGAGCTGCAGCTTCACGAACAGAGAAACTTCCTACTTGACTACTGCAAGGAGCGACTTCCTTGTGCCTATGTCTTTGTGTGCACGTTCTGCCATTGTCAAGTGTGGTATGATTCATTGAGAGAGAACTGAGCTGCCTGATACATTTGCACACCATTCGGCTCACCACCTGCTTTCGTGTACCGCATATTGCTGTTCCTTAGAATAAACCGTTAAAGAAGCATAGTAACTATCTTATTATTAATTTCAACAAATGTGTATGAAATAAGTATATTCAAAATAACTAACCGCTATGCGTTGTTTCAACATCCTTAAGAGCAGGGAAGAAAAAATTTGCTACATGCGAGAAGCGAACCTGACACTCACCACAGGAGTAGCCCATATTTTGTCACAGCACTACAGTAAACACACGTGGAAGGTGGCAGGTTTAGTAATGCCATAGCGGATAGAAGAGATAGTGTGAGCTCTTCGGGAGTTACTATGGTTCGCTCGCAAGATGGCACTGGTGTCGCGGTCGCTTTACTTTAGTTCACGAATGCATGGTGAAAATGGGTTTCACATTATCAGTTAGCATTTTAAATACTTAAAATCGTAAGCAGGAATATTGGAAATACTGTTTTGAAACATCATCTTTCCTTGACACATAATATAGGATGGTATTTTACAATAATGGGTATTATAATTAACGAAGAACAGTGGGAAATATCTGCTTACATGATTTTACGCTGAAAAATTAAACCATAATGCAAATTATGTATTTTTTAAGCATTGTATCTAGAACCAGCTTTTGTTTTTTACTTAAATAATTTAAATTGCGTTTATGTTCGCAACAATTAGTAGCGAATTTCTTTTCTACTATTTTTAATTTAGCCCTCTCTTTAGATAGCAGGATTTTAGTTCTAACTAAATTTCTATTGAGGTTTCTAATTCTTTTCTTCAGTGTAGCAATTTCATTATTGACACTTGTGTTTGTGACCTTGGAGGAATTAGAACTGTTTTCTGTGAATTCCTCATTGTTGAAGGACGGCGCGTTTGAATTAAGAACTGGTTGACTGGATCCTGCATCTGGTAATTTACTGATTGTTGAATATTGCTTTTTCAGTAATTTTTTGTCTCTGTTTTGTGGAGATTTTCGGGATTTATGCACTGTAGTTAAGTACCTGGGTAAATTAGGAAATATACAGGGAATTCCCCCTGGCTTTAACCGCCATTTAATTCTAGGGATTTCAACTAGTTTTCCATGCACAATGAATGAATCAACTTTCACTAAAAGGTCCTCTGGAAAATGTTTGTCACAAATACTAGATTTAACAGATAATTTAGTGTCTTTCCTAGGAATAGACTTTTCCCATTTGTAAAACAGATTTTTATCTTTAGGAGGAGTAAAAAAATGTCTAACTTCTGAGCAGTTTGTGTATCCTGAACGACACCCGGGTACAAAACAAGTTGGCATTTTTAATCAATTATTGATGTTGCTTGAAACTTACATTTTGAAGAACACACACATTTATGCACAAAATTAGAAGCAAATTCATAAGTTATGTACCTAATTACTCACAACACACAACGCATACGTATAAAATTGTCTGTACTTCCGAATCACATACTAGGCAGTTCGGCCGCATTTTAAGGCGACTGCGATCGCCACGCCGCAGTTTCGGTCAGTTGCCACGGGACCACGGATCATGCAGTGAACTAGCGGGAGAGCTCACACTTTCTCTTCTATCCGCTATGGTAATGCTGTACAATCCAAACTGTATCCTGTTTTGTGTTGTTAATACTTGTAGTTAATACTGATTGATTGTAGTTAAAGAAGCTAAAGCTATGTATTTGGTTATGTTTATTGATCATATGGGTTAGTAATATTAAGATCTGGAACTTGTGACAACCTGCTGCTGCCAGTACACAACTATAGCAGATCGAGTAAACAAGATGTGCCGAGTAGGACTTATACATATTTTTTTCCATGGTGTTCCACTATCAATGCGTACATGGTCCCATCAGAATTTGTAATATGTATTAATTATTAGGGCCCACATTTGAACATGTACATACCGAAAACAGTTTAATATTTTGATCTAGGTTCAAGAAGTGAATTTGTAAAATTCTGTTTCACATAAAAATACATATTTTGTAAAAAGAGACATTTAAGAAATATTTTTGGTAATTTCTCTCAAGTGCATATATTTTAACACTTTCTATTTACGACATAAAACTTTTATCTCATAACTAAGAGTCATAAGAATTCATTAGTCACGACATAGATATCTGCTGATTCAGTTACTTGTGCAAGCTGCTGAAGTACAGAACTGTACCCTGAGATTACATTATATTTGTTAAACCTGCCTAAAATGTGATGTTATACACTGTGCTCAGTATTGCTTATACCCTGTTAGTTACAACCACATCACACAAAATCATTCCCATTGGGAAACACCTCTATAAACACCCATGAATTTCTCCACCAATCAACAGTGTAAGAACGTTGTGTTTCAATATGTCTGTCTCTTTCTCCACTCCCGTGCGTTTAGAAAAGGATTGTTGTAGCTTGAGACAGACTATAGGATGTCTAATGAAGCTTTGGAAACTTGTTGCCAAATATTGTAAAACATGACAGTGCATTGCTTCTGCTTACAGAATTCGCAGCATATATGAACAAAGCTGTTCAAGGTCTAAGTGTATGTTTCCTAAATATAATTAATGTAGTTTGTGTTACATGCTCTGCATAGATTGTGTGAAGCAATCCGAACCCTTTATCCTAAGTGGACAAGCTACTCTCCATTAGGAACAGAGTAAACAGAATGAAATCTGCAAGGTCAGTAAAAGCGAAACAAAGCCAAATAAAACGGAAACTATGTTTCATGGGCCAGAATCTGTCATCAAAGGTAGGACAAGTGAATTATCTGCTTTCACAAGCATGGTGTCTTTTTATATTATTGACATGTGATATATACAAATTGTATATTGAGTATAAAAAAGAAACTGTTGTATTCAAGAGAAGAGACATTCGTCTGAACTCCACAACCGATTAATTTACCTGATATGTATCAAGAAAGAAAATTATACCAATGTCATTGAACTTTGGGACAAGGATGGAAATATAACCAGAGCTGTAATGTTTCAAGAGGTTTCTCTTCCTGCTAGGTGTTTACATTTTGATGACAAGACCACTAGGGATTAGAGAAAACAAATAACAAATTAGCACCCATCAGGGTAGTTTTGGATGAGCTGCAATCTCAGTGAATTTATCACCATAGATAAAAAACTGCAGGCTTTCCGTAGTAGACATTGCAGTTTTATTAAATATATGCCTAACAAGCTAGCAAAATGTGGCATAAAATGTGTATTAGCTGATGCCAAGACCTTCTATACTAGCAACATAGAGGTGTACTGTGGAAAGCAACCACCAGGTCCATACGAGGTTTCCAATTGCATACAGAAATTGTCAGAAGATTGGGATTTGCACTGAGGGTTCCAATAGAAATGTGACCATGGATAATTAGTACACCAGCTGCACTTCGGCTTTATGACTATTAAAACAGAGATTGATAAGCATAGGGACACTGAGAAACAACAAAAAAGATTCCCCTTGAATTTCGGCTTTCCAAGTCTCAAGCAGCACCACGTCTCTCTTTGGGTACCAAAAGGATATGATTTAGTCTTTCTTGTTCCAAAGAAAAACAAAGCACTGTTTTGCCATAATGCATGATCATGGTGTAATAGATGAAGTTACTGGGAAGACAGAGGTAATGGACTTAAATGCTACAAAAGGTGGTATTGATAGTGTGGATTAGATGTGTGGGACAAATTGTGTTATGTGCATTACAAGAAGATGGTTGCTTTTGGTATTGTATTCTCATAGATATTGTGGGAATAAACTTGCGTTCTCTACTTTGGCAACAAGGATAACCCCGGAACTCCCAGAAGATTATATCAGAAGCAGTTAATCCTTGATTAACAGTGCCTTCAATAGCAAGCAAAAATGCTTGCTATCCCAGCAAATGTCAATGCTTTCCTTCAGAGATACAAAGGACCACAGAACAAGGTAAAAGAAGTACAATCCTAAGAAGTATGGACAATGTATGACATGTGGATGGGGAAGAACATAACTACAATAAAATGTTATTTGTGTCAGCATTTTGTATGCAAGCAACATTTAAAATCAAGGTGTGTGAGAAGTATCAACATAATGATTTTGAGCTGGATATGTTAATTTCACTGCAAAGTACTCCATATGCCCACTAACATTAGAAAAATGCCCGCTTGAGGGTAAGGAGTACTTCCATTATTTATATCATATGGTAGTCAAACCTACCAACCTATTTTTTGTATCTGTAAGAATATTAGTAACAAATTAATAGCATTTGATGTGTGAGAAAAGTTTCATAAAACAAATTTATTTGTAAGAGACTGAAGAGAAATTAGTGGAGCATTCATTGTTATATATAATCATAATTTAGATATTAGTATAATTCAGAAATATTGTTTCAGGTACGGAGATCACATTCCCAGGACAACGCCCCTGTTTTGGGAATGGTGCCAGTGACATCCACAGGTACCAGCGAAGAAGATGGTTGTTATGAAGTGTGGGTACATGAAGAGTGTGCCGTATGGGCAGCCGGAGTACATGTAGTTGGCTCACGCATTGTTGGGTTACAAGAAGCTGTATGGAGTGCAGTCCGTACGGTATTGAACCTTTTCTCTTATGCTTGCCTTCAGGTCATGATACTTAAAATAGCTACTTGAATGTGATTCCCAAATGAGTTAAGTCATTTTCTTGTAAAGCAGAACCTGGATTCATCATTTTTAGTAAAGCAAGCTAAAAAAAAAAAAAAAAAAAGAAAGAAAGAAAAAAGGGGATGCTCTGGATCACTTTGAATGACTTCATTTGTTAAATTTTCCTATTAAGTATCATTTGTGAAACTAAGTATATGTGCAGTACATTTAAAAATCTAGCACAACAAAAAGATTGGCCCTCCCAAACCTTAACCCATGGTTATATGTATGGAATAGAGTCACTAAATGAATCTCCACACTCTAAACTTAGTCTTGTCTAGCTCATTTCTTAAGCTCCTTATCAATTTATGTCTTACTCTTCCTAAAAATAGGCTAATCACATTAATTTTCTCTTCATATTTGACTCTGTTAGCATTTCAATTGTTACTGTATCTTGTAGATTATTCTAGTTTTCATCTCAATAAGTCATAGCATCTTATAACTATTTCACTTTAAGCAGAAAAAGGAACATAGTTGCATTTTCTCATTCCTATTGAACTTTCTTTACAGTAATTTCTTACTCCTTTTTAAAAAGATGCTCCTCTTAGCAACCTACCTTTTAAACTGATCATACACATTTACAACCTAAGATAGAACACATGAGCAACAGCCAGAGAGAGAATTTAGTTCAGAAAACATTGAAAGCATTTGCTGACCCACGTTTATAATGTAGTTTAATGCCACCTTACTTTGCAGTAGTTTGGAAGCTACCTTTTAGTTTGGTTACGCGTGGTAGCCAGGTTGTGAAATGCATATGTATAATAATTGGAACAACCTGGGTTTGAATCTCCAATATATTGTATGCCCATTTTTATTTTATTTGTTTTTTGTTTATTTAAATTTGTGAAATATATGGCAATGCTGTACGGTTTTTGGCATAAGATATCTGCTAATTTTAAAACATTCATGCATATAAAAAACACATTACTTTAATGGATAAATTAAGTTGGATATTGGAATGCCTACATACTTAAGTTCTTATGTCTTGACCGGTTTCAAGAGCTGTTGCTCCCCTCATCAGAAGTGATGAACTTCTTTAGTGGATATGGTGGCAACAATTCAAAAGTCGTTAAACAGTACGTGTGTATTTTAATGAATGAATTTTGAATTGCCGCCACCAAACCCTCAATGAAGTTCATCACCTCACAACTAGACATAACCACACAAACAAGTAGCTTAGGTGTTCCAATATCTGACTCACTTTATCCATAAATTTAAATTCACATCACAATAGTTTATTCAAATATTATACAAACAAATTACTCTTTTGTTTTCAAAATAAATTATATATTAGTAAGAATTAGTAAGAATTATAAAGTGAAAAACTAAACCAAATATTTAATTTACACTGTCATTCATCACTTATGAATGGCACTAGCGTAATCCTGCTTGCACACCTCACACAGCCTTGGAATTCTGAATGTTATGTTAGCAATCATACTGAGTTCTCCAATGGCTGAGTTCAAACGTACCATGAAGCTACAGTGCATTCTAGATTGGCTGGACTGCCCTGTGGCAGCCAAAGCCAGGCAACACATCCTCCACCAGAGTTACATGTAAATGACTGGTAAGGAGCATTAACTACTGTACTAGCTTAAATTAGGCTTACCTGTGTCAACAACAGCTGTTGAAATTGCAAATGCAAACACGTTCCCTATAATTCTTTTTCCCCATAAATAAAAATCGCATGGAAATAGGTCAGGAGAACCAGCCCCTGTTAAATTCATAAAACCACTGGAAAATTTTGAAATGAGAAGGAACAATGTCTCCAAAAGTCTGTTGCAAACGTTCAAGACTTTAGCACTGATTTAACCCACTTGGGCGCTGTTTTTTATAATAATATGTTGCTTTGTATGCGCTGAGCTATGAGATTCTTTTTCTTCAGGTCGTGGTGCTAGATGGAATGAACAAACACTCGATGTTGCCTCACTATAATATATTACTTTATTAACACTTTTTCTCGGCTATACACTTAAATTACTTTTCGTCGCACCAATTTATATTATATAGATAGTCTTTCCAGTTTTTTAACAACTTTAGAACAAAAGTTTCATGAAAGTTAAGTCAATTTTCTACTCACATCCAAGAGCACTATAAAAACATGTCTTCTCATATCAAGCACACAGAGGCTATTAACGATTTGAGCGCCACGTCACATGATACTACCTTCTTTTTGTGTACATCCGCGTATGCGTTCATCAAATAGTTCCCGTATTGTTAGGGAAGCGATCTTTAGCTATTCTCCCTTCGCTTTCAATATTGAACACATATAATTCTTTTATTTATACATATATATATATATATATATTAAATTTAAATATTGAAATATTTATGACGTCTTTAAACAAACTTAATTTTTTTGTAACAATGAACAATAGCAACACGTTTTCGTTACTCAACTAACTCGTATCAACACCAAAAATAAATTACATTTTCAATAAAAATTTACATAAATGATTTTCTTTTGGGGTCTTACAATATTCTGTCTCAACTTTTAAGATCATAGAAAATTGTTGAGTGAAAACACTCTCTTGTCAGCTCCATTGCAGGTAATGACTACCTGTGCGCGTGGGTTGTTCATCCTTGCACTGCTGTAATTCCTGGAGTGGGAGAGTCACTACCTTACACCAGTTTACTCACAAAGGATGGGGCTATCCCATCCTGCATTCAATTCAAGTGGATCAACTTTCATTTTCTCACGTCTCAAAACTTCCATTGCTACCCTCCTATCTCAGATTCCAATAACTTTTTTTATTAAAGTGCAGAAATATAAAAGTTGCATTTCAGTAACCTCTTTCACAGCTTCCATTATGTAAACCCAATATTCAGCCACATCTGACCAAGTCTAGGCTAAATGTTTGTTATTATTTGACAAACAGCATGTTGGAACAAACATATTAGGTTAGGTTCTGACACACCAATTTCTGATGGTCCATGATCAGTACATATACAGTCTTTGCTTGCCTAATTGGCATGCATTGGTTCAGCATCAGTTGCAGGCCAGAATCTGTACTTGCTGTTTGCTATGTACTGATTCTCTTGCATCTGAAGTTCATTCCAATGCCTGAAAGCAGTATGCAAATGCAGAGCTTATTAGAATACCACGATTTGGATTTTTTTATATACGTGCTGAAACTATCAGGGACTCTTGTAACAAACCTATTTTAACAAGCAGAGTAGCAAAATAGTTCCTAGACATAAGAAATACCAGTTGTGTGATAATGTACATTTGACCAATTTACCTGGTCCAACCAATCTAGAACACATAAAATGAGCCTTTGAGAATAATATTATACAACGTGGAAGTGAAATAATCCGTCAGACTTTAACGGTGAATTTCTCTTATTTTGAATAACAAGAAAGTCTAATACCAAAAGGCTGAAAGGTTTATAATTTTCTAGAAAATAATACTTTTATCCAAAAAATTTATCACCACCTGGCTGAATTGTTATTCATTAAAGGATCTTAATTTATGGCTATATTCATAAAAAATTGAATAAACAACAATTTTTTCCTTTGGTGTATTTCAATAGATTGAACAGTTTTTGTGTAAATTAAACTTAAAAAAATCCACAACTTGTTGCCTTATTAATTGTGTTCTGACAACATCGCATCAACTGTGTTCACTTTCTTCCCATATCGGTGTAGATCATGCAGAATGTTTTTTTAATCGCATGCAACTGTTTTCTTGTCAAAGCCACAGAAGATGTGAAGCCTCTCTACGAGTATTGAATACTTGTTTTAAACTCTTATTTAAAATTAATCCCATACTTGTTACTGCTAATAAGCCCCCCGGCACAACAGCCCATGAAGAGCCAAGCCTAGCCCAGCCACTGCGTCTCCCACCTTGTTCCAGCACAGGCATCATTGGTGGGGTGCAGTACTGGAGGGTGGTACATGGTCAGCGTCCCAATCCCTCATGGCCAGCTATGCGGTCTTCATGACCAGGTGCCACTACTTTTCCATCAAGTAGCTCCTCACTTGGTCCCCCCGGAACTAAGGAGGCTGAGTGCACCCTGTGCCAGAACTCCCAGATGGGATAAAATCCCCATGCTGGTACCAGGGATTGAACCCAGGTCCTCCGTGCCAGAGGCAAGCATACTACCAACCTCACTACGGAGGTGGTCTACTGCAAGTATGGCCAGCTTTTGTTTCTAAAGATACCACGTAAATAAAGATTATTCCGTGACTGAGGAATTCATTGGGTGCGAACACTAGTGTCATATTTGTTTACCTACCTTTCTTGAAATATTTTTATATCTTTCACACAAACTCATGCGCACAAATCTTATCAGAAACTTTGTTGCAAATTTCACTACAGTGACCGGCAGCTAACTTGGCGGGTGAGGCAGGATGCGCAGTGGCATTTACTGATGACGTCAATCCTGTTCACCCATGGCATGCTGTCTTTTGTTGGTCCTTGTACAGAAAAGGCTGTGTTCATCTTTTAAATATCAAGGTGTTTTTTTTTTAAATAGTATAGTGGTAGTACATGTTAAAATTGATAAACACATAGTGTGTAGTGTAAGTAATGGAAGAAAAGAAAGGGAGGCAGCCGCTTTTACACAAGCAGCCCTGGGATATAATACATAAGGCACACTCCTTTAAAAGAGAGGCATCTGCCATTATTTAGCATTGCCAAATGTGGTGAATGCACAGCTGAGGCTTGCAGTGCAGGTCTTAGGACTGTGCAACCAATTGTTCAAGAGGGCAGATTGTCAGATCCCGTATTTCATTCTCCTGACAAAAATAGGCAATGGCAGAAACCTGCAATTGGAATGGACAAATTTGACTTAAGCATGTTCCGTCGTAAAGTTTTACAGTTTTGTAACATAGGAATTTCCTACAGCAAGAAAGAATTTTGAGGTCTGCTATTTAAATTTGCTGTTAACCAAGGATAACATTATTACGTAATTTGCCATTTCTTCTACGTCTTCTTGATGCTCATTCAAAATATCCTTGATTTCATTCTTGATATAATCCAATTGTTAAAATTAAAAGAAATAATATTCTTGTAATTGTTCAGATTATTATGTTAGATCTAAATGGAATAATTGTTATGGGTAGAATGAGTGCAATTTCTACATCAAAAATTAAGAAAATAATATCAAAATTCCAGTTTCGAAAACTGACTTAAAAGCATTACTGCTGTTTTGCAAATTAGATAATGTAGTAAATGTTATTTAGCATAAGGAGGTATTACATAATTTATAGAAAACGAATATGCAACTATTTTAAATATTATAAGCTAGAGCGCATTACGCAACTCTTTATGCCATTTTCAACATAAATGAATTATTGCTACTACCTTTGATTTGCTATTTTATTGGAATAAATATTAAATGTTATTGTCTTTTTAATCCCTTGTCTTTTAATAATTGCATTTTGATATATGATTATTACATTTCCATCTGTGTAACTAAAGTAAATATTTACTGTAAGAAGTTAAAAGCAAATAAGATTTAAGATGAGAGAAATATAATGAATACACTTTTTATATACAGGCATTATAATACTTTAATTGGGTTATACACTGTTATAATACACAGGTATAATACACTGTTTTGCTGGTTTCCTTTAATTGTTAAAAGGTAGCTGTAGCATGAGAAACTTGCACCACGTGCGACAGTATGGCAGCACAGCAATACTCTCTCTGTCTATGTGCGAGCAACTGTCAGTCACTATAACTAATTATTTGGCGCTCAAAAGATTCTTGTTAAATCTTGTTGGAGTAATTGTTGGGAACAGCGCTTCCAAAAACTTATGCATGTTATACAGATTTCTTTTTCTAGACTGGCAATTAGAAATAGGTACATGCTTGCATGAAGCACGTTAGTCCCATTTTAAAATGGGTTAAAGGTTAAAGAGAATTGTAACATACCGCTTGGCCAAACGTATAAACAATTGCATATAAGTTTTCTTTAAGTATATTGCAGTGGAGCATAAATTAACATTATAAAATTTATGCTTACCTGAAGATTTAGCAATTTCTAGTATCACATTGTTAAATTCAATATGGAATAACATATAAATAATGCAAAAGGTGTCTCATGCAAGAGTGACAACTTTTGGAATGCTCGTTGCAAATTTCCCACACAAATATCCAATGCATCTTACATACGTCTTGCAGACGATATTGAAACTACGTGTGTTCATCACATGTGTCAGTGTTAGAAACAAATGACCTTACTATGAGTATCACGTTAGGTCCTTACCATTTGACAGAAGGTGAATAAGGCCACTCACTTTTGCTCAGCGTGCATGCGCAGTAAGTAGATATGGACTTGGCATGTATTCCTTTCATTTCAAGTGAACTTATATATTTCTGACTGATTAAAGCATATTTAAAGTTTATTTTTTATGGTTGTATCATATTTGTGACTTCCTAATGGGAGTAATACTGTAACCAGTTTTGGAAAATAGAAAACAATGTTGGAGGGTGTTAAAAGCAAGAATCTGATTCCAAGTGAGGTCGTTATCTTATGGCATAAGTCTCTCAATAGAACAGGCCATTCATACCTGTAAGTGTACCAAATAAAATCTTTGTAATTATGCAGAAATGCAAAATTCTAGGTAATGTTTTCATATGGAACAGCCAGTAATAATCTCACTCTTTAACGTAATGCTCTGGTGTCTGGTGCACTGCAACAAAAGATCTGAATTCGATACATGGCTGTTACTTAAATGAATGATTTTTATAGAGCATTAGAACAGTTCATTGATCCACCGGGTAGAAGCTGATTATTCAATCAACAGGTTGTGCCACGTTGCCACACACTCTCACCTTTAAACACGATTATCTAGTTAACAGTGCATTTAATTTAAAAAAGTTGTTGGAATTTTGTGTTTGTTTACATCCACTCTCACCTCCTTCAGTCTAATGGATTATTTCACTTCCACTCTGTATTTTGATCAAACCTTTAAGTGTTGTAAGGCAGGCACCATTTGAAGTTCATATTGTCTTCTACTTCAACCCTACTGGTTGTGTAGTGTGAAAGTATGAATTTGGTTTTTTCCTCTCTCTCTCTCGCTCGCTCGCTCCCGTGATAGTGTAATTATAAATATCTAACAGGCTTGTAATGCTTAAAGACCATTGGATGCACAGAAAGTTATGCCCTTCCTCTCAACCACATTCCATCTTACCTGCATGAGTTATTAATGTAATGTTTGCAGAATACATATGCATTAAATCTAAATTCTACAATATTAAGAAATATCTTAGAGACTATCACAATAATCTAAGTGTCTATTGTAATTACTTAACTCAGTTAACCACAAGTATTTTTCTCCCTTTCAGCACTTTGTTAAAATACAAAATACAGTAAAATCTTGATTTAATGGACCCTTATATAATGGACTTCGGATTTAACAGACTAAATTTGGCGTTGGTTATAAAATAAATTTAAATGGAATTATGGCATTCTGCTAGTTGTCTGATCGAGAAGGCTAGTTCCGCCATCTTTAACTTCGCTGCAGCTTGGAAAGAGATGAAAACAACATTAGCTAACGGGTGGACACCGCTATTAGAAGGAATTGAAGCTGAATATGATTTCAGTGGCTTCGAAACATCTGATTTTTGTAATACACTGATGAAGGCAGGGAATAATTTAAGTGAACACGACTTAAGAAGAATGGCTGGACATGGATGAGGGTGACCCAGGTTATCAGATTCTGAGTTATGAAGAGACCGCTGCAAGTGTTCTACAAGAGAATGAAGATGAAGACGACAACAGAGATGAATCTTTGAACTGTGTACCTAAATTATCTGTAATAAAAGACCACATGGATGTTGTGATTTTTCACGTGGAAAGATCTTCAGAACCACAAGTGCTAGTCTATTATGAACATTTCAGACTGTTTCGCTCCTTAATCCTAAAGAAGCACTATTCAAGTGGGAAGCAAATGAGTGACACTTTTTTCAAACCCACAACTTCACAACTTCTAACCAAGAGTAAATCATGTAAAGTAAATGGAATGTACCAACAAAACAGTTTCAGTTGTTTTTGCTTCATTTTCATTCATTTTGCATTTTAACGGACTTTCAATTTTCCAGACAACTGCTAGCCCCTTTAGGTCCGCTAAACCGAGAGTTTACTGTATTACAAACTGTGGGAAATTGTCAAGGTTCATTTATTGCAGAAGTATTTTCAAGCTTATATAGACAAATTTGTTGCAGGGTATTTTGGCTTTCGTAATATGCAACATATTAAAAATATTAATTTTGTAATTTAACCATAATGGCCATTTCATTTGTAAACCAATATATTTCAGTTTGATATAACATTATGATAATGCAATGATGCATCTTGAATGAAAATTCTATTACCTATTATCACATACCCTGCGATATGTCTCTGAATATATTGTTGAAGAGTTTGAATTTAAGGCATTTATCTGTTTAGGACATTTATTCATGCTCCTAGATTTTGTTAACTTTCTGAACAATTCAGGTGTAATACTAGTTACGTTAAGGCAATATGAAAAATAAATGTCGCAAAAACTAACATCAATTTTTGTAGGTCCCTAATTATCACCAGCTTCCCCGCAGAGTGATTAGGGCCACCATGACCACCACCACCGCCACCACTGCCAATTATTACAAATGTTCTGCAAAATAAAATAGCAAGACTCAATTAATTTAAAATATTGGTCTGTAAGTGTTATTTGAAATATAACATGTGACCCAAAAGACTCTGAATCAGCTGCATTGTGTTATGCCTGTATGCATCCCCGGCCCTCATCGCCAACTGCTGCTGTCATAGAACAGCAGGTATGAAACCATACAACATTTTTAAAACTACTTTTAAAGGCTTTATGTACCAGTATTATTAAGCTGAAGCTGGCCACTGACCTCCACACATTTTTGGCACCGCTTTGGGAAACTATCCATCACTCACCGTAGTTCACATTAGATAATGCTGGCAATTTCCAGGTGGGTATTTTGTTTTAATTCTTTTAGGGCGTATGGATTTGTCTTGTACACTTCATGTTTTAAGTTACCCAGAGGTAGAAATTGTAGATCACCTGGAAATCTTTCTGCAAATTGCACTTCTCTTGGCAAGCTTAGTTAACACATACAGATCATAAATAAATAAATACACGCTGTGGAGTAGCAAACAAATGCCGAGCCATAATACACTTTGACTAAGTATAGGACAAAATAATAAAGCAAACTGGTAATAGCACAACCACACGATAGTGCATCAGCTCAATACTGCACTTTCAGAGTAGAAAAAACAATTCAACTACATGGTCTTGTGTACAGCAGCTGTGTTATGTTTCTGGGTGCACAGTGGTTCAGATGCTTTTGGGTCTCTGTATAATAGTGAGACAGATAACTGTTTTGTGGTATTTATGTGTAATAAAATATTTACAGATATGCAGCAAGTGTGGTGAAGGTGGAGCAAATGTGGGTTGTGTACGACGAGGCTGTGAGTGGCGCCTCCATTACGGCTGTGCAAGAGAACAAGGTTGGGAACTGGATGAAGAATCATATGTTGCATGCTGTACACAGCACAAGGTAAAAAAGTGAAATGGCAACAGCATGATTAAGTTGATTGAGCTGCCCTGATACTATCAACTATCAGAACAGCTTCAGAAAGAGCTTTAATTAGAAAAACTGTTTTTATGTGTCATAAAGCTAGGCGTATCCCATCAAGTTTCTAGACCTTTTGGTATACAAAGAGCTAAAAATTAGCACTTTGTAAACTTTTATGGCATATAGATGTGCATTTATATTGAATGATAAACATGTATTTTATGAATAAGTAAATTAAATCTAGCACTTTCAGTGTAAATTAAACATGAATCAGGCAAATCTTTACCTTACACCATGGTATATTTTATAATCTTTGCCCATTAATACAGGCTAAAATAAAAGTATTGAATTACCATGCATACTCTGCATGCTTTTTTTTTTCCTCAAGATCCCCTTTTTCCTATCATTATAGCTGCTATGGCAGTGAGAAGTAAAGCAAAGGGAGAAATGCGTAGAATTCAAGCTTTGATGTGCTCTTTAATGCTAGCCTGAAAGTTTAAATGTGTTTCAAATCATACATAAAGATAATCTTAACCAACACGTGTTAAAAAGATTTTCTGATGTAGATTTGAAAGAAAAGGCAGGTTGAGTGCACATACATAATTTGAAAGAAAAGACAGGTTGAGTGCACATACATAATCTTAACCCTCATCTGCCTTTACACATTGATGTGTTGATAAACCATGTTTCTGCAGCTTTGTTCCTGTTAAGCGGTAAGTTATGACTAAAGGTACTTGTCCATGGTGTAATTACACTAAAACTTCTTTAATACTTGGTCTTAACAAATCTTACTGTGGATGTTTTTAAACACACAAGTTGTGTGTGGGCAATGTTTGAGAGGTAGAATTGTCATTTAGTAGGAGAAATATGAATTGGTCGGAGAATTCAATGCCATTCTGGCAGGTTTTCGCAGTAGCTTAATGGTTAAGGTACCCACCGGTAAATCTGTGGTTCAAATCCCAACTGTGGCATTGCATTTTTCAGTTCCAATTCTACCTCTCAAACATTGCCCACACATGGCTTGTGTGTTTAAAAACACCAACAGTAAGTTTGTTGGCATAAATAAATAATCATTATTAATCCAAGTTTAGCAGTAATGTAAAGGGCTTTCTCCTTTAAGTGCATGCTGTTGAAGCAAGCTTGTTGAAATAGAAGTTTCTAGTTCTTCTAGAGAAAATGTTTTTAATGATGTCCTCTTCTTAGGGAAAGTGGCTCAGGTTGTAAAACATTTCTTAAGGTTACTGGTTTTTTCACTATGATATTTGATGGTGATACTTTCCAAATAAGACTCAACACTAAATCAAAGTGAGTAACCACACAGGCATCAACTTGTGCAAGAATGGCTATTTTCTCAGAGGTGGAAAATAGGTTTCACTGCTTTTTAGATGTTTCAGAGCCATTATTAAAAGCTGGATTGCAGAATCCAATGAACTGAATTGCCAACGTAAACAAACCACAGAAGGTTATAACAGAAACACCACAGAGCAAGTACCAGCTGGTAAGCAGTATATTGTGTAAATAACCTTTTGTTGCCATGTATGCGACATAGTAGCAAATATACATGAAGACAGCCAACTGAACACGATTAAGCATAATTGTGATTGCAACCAGCGTATACTTATAGAAAGAAAAATTTTAATAGAAGCAGAATCGTGCAGTTAGATGCCGAGTTGACTCTGTCAACTATATTGTGACGTTGCCATATCTTGCATATAACTGAGGTGTTAAGTACCTCAGTGCAAAAATATTCCCATGTAAGATTGCAGAAAACATAAAATTTGAGAAATTTTTATATTTCTTAAATGGACATTAAGTTTGTACTTTAGCAGTATAGAATGTGTGAAAGCATAAATTCAAAGTGTGAAACAGGAGTTCCACTGTATAAACTAAACATTAATGTAGAAGTAAAAATGCATCATAAATGCTGTGTAACTCTTGAAGATACTTGGATGATGCTATAGGGATAAAAAGAAATACGATAACTTTAGGATAGAAAAATCTTTTTGTAGCCATACCTGTCACAAGGTTCTCAGGCTTCACATTTGCCACACAGGTACATTTATTTCTATATACCTCATGTATAACACTATCAAATTAAACTGTTGGTCATTGTTGGTTAACAGCATGAGTTTTTGCATACAAAATTTTGATCCATGGATTTAATTTATGGTAGTTCTAGTACAAGAATAAGAAGCAATTTCCTGCAGAATGACCAGTCTCAGCCTCCTCACCAATATAATTTTAAATCCTCAGTTTCCAACAACACAAAGAGACACATTTAGTGTGATGAAAAGTGTTAACAATTTCTTTGCATAAATATTAGCATAGTTTATTATTTTTGTCAACAAACTTACTGCTGGTGTTTTAAAATACACAAGCCTTGTGTGGGCAATGTTTGAGAGGTAGAATCAGAACTGCCAGCTGTGCCATTGAAAAAAAAAAAAAAAAAAAGCATTTTTAGAAAAAGGTCCGTGTGTTTGTATGTGTGTCTGTCAGTCTGTGGACAGCATAACTCAAAAACGAAAAGTAGGTTAAAAACCAAAGTGAGTATTTAAGTTTAGTGTCTTTCAAGGATGCAAAATGAAGATTTTGAAGAAAATAGTCCCACCCTAAACTACTCTTTACATAGGAATTTTAATTTTCTTGAAAATGGCTCTAACCATTTTGATTAAAATACTGGTGCTGTTTTTAATGAAATGGGCTGAGCTATGAGATTCGTTTTCTATCTACAAGGTCGTGGTAACGGATGGAATGAATATACACCTGGGTCCAACTTTAGTCACACATTTTATTTGCACCTTCTTGTTCACAATTTATAAATCACGTCACAGTAAAAAGTCTTATGTTAGCTGATCAACTTCCCTAACGTCGCCAAAATTTAATTAAAGGTCTCTAGTGAGTGAGTGATTAGGGTTTAAGGGCCTGTCGACAGCTAGGTCATTAGAGCCCCAATTAAAGGTCTCTAAACACTTAGTAAATTCACTTTTACTGTTTCATGACGCATACACATAAAAATACATCCATCTACCTCGGAGATACCGACGCTAGTGAACTACTTTTTGGCGTCCTTTTGACACGACACACCGCCTTTTTCATCTTCATCCGCGCAAATAGTTCTTTCTCGTTAGGGAAGTGATCCCAATTATCGTCTCCTATTTTTATTATGGAACACAAACAGTTCTAATATTTATACACTTTTAACAAACATTTACATGAACGATTTTCTATTGGGGTCTTCTAATATTCTGTCGCAATACCATATGTTTAAGATATTTGTATCACAAATGAAATGTACGAAGGATGTTCAATAAAGACTGGCCCTAATGCTCATACAACAATTTATTGTAAAAAATAACTCATACAGACTTTTGTCCCCCTCAAAATACTTCTCCCCCAATACAATGCACTTGTGCCACCTCCTGTGCCACTTCTGGAAGACATGCAGGAAGCCATTCCTTGACATCCTCTTCAGGGTCGCCTCTAAAGCTTTCACTGCCTTAGTTTTGTTTTCGAACCGACATCCCTTAAGTTCCTTTTTGGCCGTTGGGTTAAGAAAAAAGTCACACGGTGCCAGATCGGGACTATAAGGTGGATGGGGTAGCGTAGAGATACCTTTTTGTGCCAGGAACTCAGTAACAGCATTAGCAACATGAGGCCTTGCATTGTCGTGATGGAGCTTCCATTTCCCAATGAGCTTCCTTCGTTTTTTAGGGATGTGATCCTTGATCAATTGCTTCCGGACGTTCTGATAGTAAACTGCGGTGACTGTAGTGTGTCTTGGAACTGTATGAGTGTACACCATCAAAATCAAAAAAAGGGATGACCTTGGCCTCATTGGCAGGCTTTGTGCTGGTGCCGTTTGTGATGGGGTTGACCGTGTTGCACCCATTCTGTGCTGCTCCACTTCATCTCTGGGTCATAACAGTACACCCATGTTTCATCAGCAGTGATGATGTTTTGCCACCAAGCATCACCCTTGTCCGGAACACGTTGTTTCCAATCGCGGCACACACCAACATGAGCCTGCGTTTTCTGTGGAGTAAGCAGTCGCAGTATCCATCGTGCACACACCCTAGACATTTGCAAATGGTCTTTTAAAATTATGTGAGTGCTCCCAACTGATATTCCAAGGATGTGTGCAAGCTGTCTCACAGTGAGACATGAGTCATCACAAATAATGGCCTCTGCTGTGTTGATTGTTGTTTCTGTTATGGCAGTCACAGGTGCACCTGTTCCTCCTTGTGATTCAGCACTTTCCCGGCCATTTTTAAAAGCATGATGCCAACGGAAACATGCTCTACGAGATATTGCAGTGTCTCCATAAGCTTGCCATGTCATCGTAGGTTTCGGTAGCGTTTTTCTTCAAGAGAACACAAAACTTTATTGCATAATGCTGTTCACGAAAATCAGCCATGACAATGTTTAGAGGCGACTATGAAACACGTTCACTCTCAAAGGCTGCCAACAATTAACTGACAGAGCTATCGCTGTGAAATTTTCAGTGATTAGCAATTAGGGTACATAGTTCAATAACACATGGACAGATGTTGCAAGCAGGTACTGAACGGAAGGAAAAAAAAAATCAGTGCCAGTCTTTATTGAACATCCCTCGTATATTTTGAATTTTCTGGGTATAGCCCCTGCAGTTGTATTTATTCTGGACGACTTTTGCATAACTGGTAAACTGTTAGAGATAGACCAAATCATACTACACAAAAAATGTAGATCTTGCTAAAATAAACAATTTATCTTCCTTTCATAGAAGTTTGAAAACACTGTTGTTATAATCAATTTAATTTAAAAGGTGAGTCAATTAATAACACTAAATGACACATCATAATTTTCCGGAACGCATTTCAGAGGTTAACTTTCCTCCATTATCAACCGAACAATAACTGGGTTTCCAAGGTATTTCATGGTGCAGATGGCGATGCTTCTTCTGATGTTTCTTTTGGTAACGGTTTAAGGAACTTGCTGAAAATATCTTTCTGGGGAATGTTGAAATTAAATACTCTGCTTCTATTTTTTAAAATGAAGATTTGTTAAAACAGCTCTTGTTTTCTGGTTATGTGTTTGAGAAGTTTCGGTTCTGGCTTTATGTCCTGATTTTTTGTCCAAAAGTGAAAGGCAACTGCTGATTTTTCTAATTGTTTACTCTTGATGTTCCTAACGTGTTCCTTGGATCTAATTCCTAAATTTCTTTTGGTTTTTCCTATGTATACTTAATTACAATCACTGCATTCAATTTGGTATATGCTGGATTTTTTGTTAGGTGGAATAGCATCTTTGATGTTATAAAAGTAGCAGGTTTTTTATGGAGTAATGGTTTACTGGTGCTAGCTGAATGTTGTATTCCTTGAACACTTTAAATTTATCACATATCATCCATGGGCCTTTGATAAATTTAAAAAAGTGTTCAAGGAATACAACATTCAGTTAGCACCAGTAAACCATTACTCCATAAAAAACCTGCTACTTTTATAACATCAAAGATGCTATTCCACCTAACAAAAAATCCGGCATATACCAAATTGAATGCAGTGATTGTAATTAAGTATACATAGGAAAAACCAAAAGAAGTTTAGAAATTAGATCCAAGGAACACGTTAGGAACATCAAGGGTAAACAATTAGAAAAATCAGCACTTGCCTTTCACTTTTGGACAAAAAATCATGACATAAAGCAAGAACCGAAACTTCTCAAACACATAACCGGAAAACAAGAACTGTCCACATCGGAACAAATCTTCATTTTAAAAAATAGAAACTGAGTATTTAATTTTGACATTCCCCAGAAAGATATTTTCAGCAAGTTCCTTGAGCCGTTACCAGAAGAAACATCAGAAGAAGCATCGCCATCCGCACCATGAAATACCATGGAAACCGAGTTATTGTTCGGTTGATAATGGAGGAAAATTAACCTCTGAAATGCGTTCTGGAAAATTATAATGTAAATGTTGTTTAGTGTTATTGACTCATCTTTTAAATTAAATACACAATTTATGTCTAAATAAATTTTCTTGTAGGGTGAACCATTTCGGAGATATTCCTTGTTATGTGTGTGAGTTTCGGAAAACTTAAAACTTTCGTGAAATGCAACATCGTTCATTTTTTTATATGTTAAGAGTGCAAAGAGAACGGAATTTGAAAGCTTTAAAAGACTTGACTATCGCACAAAGTATTCTAATATCCCCGTTGCACCTACAAGGAAATAAGCAATAAGATAATTTGTATAAAGATTTATCTCAACTAACATGAAGAAGATATAGGAATAAGAGTTTTTAAGAATGGTTAGAGTGTAAAGAAAGTTCTGTGAGTGCAACACATCAGATTTTTCGGTTCGTATTCTACCTCTCATTAGCATTGCTTTTTTTATTTAAGTGCACTTCCTGTGTTTTTTTACTGTATTTCAAGTAATAACATGAAGTAAAATTAGGTTCCATGCATTTTACACACGTGCACTTTGCACCAGCTGTTGCCAAGTTGGGAGGGTGGCAGGTAATTTTTTGCCTTTGAAGCTTGCTTTAAATATCAGATTTTACGGTACATCCCATTATAGAAAAAGAATATGCAAGTAAAATTCATTGCATAAAACAAACAATTTGTATAATACCTAACCTTTTAGCAAATATTAATGCCTACACATATAACATACAGAAATCAGCCATTGTATGCATTTTGATACAAAATAAATTAATCATTTTATTATCTTCCTTTCATAGAAGTTTGAAAACAGTGTTGTTGTAATTAATTTAATTTAAAAGGTGAGTTAATTAATAACACTGAACAACACTTACAACATATTTTTCCGGGACGCGATGGGAACAAATCTTTATTTTAAAAAATAGAAACCGGGTATTTAATTTCGACATTCCTCAGAGAGACATTTTCAGTAAGTTCATTGAACCGCCACCAGAAGAAACACCAGAAGAAGCATCACCATCTGCACCATGGAAACCCAGTTATTGTCCGGTTGATAATGGAGGAAAGTTAACCTTCGATACGCGTCCCGGAAAAATATGTTGTAAGTGTTGTTCAGTGTTATTAATTAACTCACCTTTTAAATTAAATCATTTTATTGATAAAAATGGACAAAGAATAGGGACTGGGGACTATTAAGTTCATTAATATGAAAAGGAATTAAATGTTAATTAATGAGGGGCAGAACCAGAAAGTAAATGTTACAAGTAACAATACCACAACAATGAGTACATTTCTTTGTTTTAAGTTTATTCACAAATTTGTGAAAATATTGTCACCGCGCCTGCCGCATCTAATTGCCGACAACAGCAGTGTTACCCATCGCATTATTGTCGGCACTACCGCAAAGGAGCCGAAGGAAAGAGACAGAGAATGGCCGCATTGTTGGGGCGCTTGCCGAAAGAGAGAAAAGGATAGAGGCTACTGGAATCTTCTACTTTGTATCTCACCGCAATAACTGAACGTTCCTGAAGCTTCCAGAATAGTGCCTGGGAGATATAAATAGCGGTAAAGTGCGACAGAAGAAGAGTCAGACGTATGTGAAGCGTTGAGTAGTCGTGCCGACGGAGACGGACAGACGATGTGAAGAGTTGTGCCGACGGAGAAGGGACAGTTCTTTGTGTTATGAATTCGGAGCCGTGCTGTTGGAGAATCGGAAAAGACTTTCTTGCTGTTGCAACGACTGTACAAGTTACTGTTTACGGAAATAAAAGTGTTTCTTTATCTCGACTACATCTGTCTACTTTACTTTTCAACAACCAACAAAAGTTACACTGGTGTCAGAAGTGGAATTCGTCGAATTGCTTCTAGTTTCGTTACATCGTCGTTAGAAGTTGCAACGTTAGAACCAAGATGGAGGGAGATTCGGAAACCAGGATGATGGCAATGATGAAAGAATTATTCGCCGAAATGAAGACAGAAATGTCCAAGATGAAGACGGCAAACAACAACCTCGCTGCCGAGCTGAAAGAGATGAAGACGGAGCTATCGGCGAAAATTGACGGCGAACTGATTGGCGTGACGGAAGACGTGGAAGAACTCGGCGAAAAGGTGGAAGACCTCTGCCAGCACGTGGACGTCATGGAGGACGACGGGGAACGTCTTGGTGCCCTGGTAGTAGGAGTTGACGAGAGCGTCAAAGTACTGGATGCCAGGGGCAGACGGAATAGCGCGGAGCCGGGGAGGGAGCACCTAGTGGCCGAGGCGACAGTTGCGCCCGTTTCAGATGATATGAGGGAAGACGTGGAACAACTCGGCGAACTGATTGGCGTGAGGGAAGACGTGGAACAACTCGGCGAACTGATTGGCGTGAGGGAAGACGTGGAACAACTCGGCGAACTGATTGGCGTGAAGGAAGACGTGGAACAACTCGGCGAACTGATTGGCGTGACGGAAGACGTGGAACAACTCGGCGAACTGATTAGCATGACGGAAGACGTGGAACAACTCGGCGAACTGATTGGCGTGACGGAAGACGTGGAAGAGCTCGGCGAAAAGGTGGAAGACCTCTGCCAGCATGTGGACGTTGTGGAGGACGACGGGGAACGTCTTGGCGCCCTGGTAGTAAGAGTTGACGAGAGCGTCAAAGTACTGGATGCCAGGGGCAGACGGAATAGCGCGGACCCGGGGAGGAAGCACCTAGTGGCCGAGGCGACAGTTGCGCCCGTTTCAGATAACGAAAGTGTACGTCTCAGGGAAGACAAAGGGGCAGTTCAGGGACGTCGTCGAGGATCCCCTGGAGGAGTGTGTCGGGTACGTAACCAACCAGGATATGACGTGGAGGACGATCAGCAGGGAAACGCACAAGCAAACGAGCAACACGCGAGAACCGACTTGGCGTGTGACATGGGGGGACCGTCGGAGCCATCCAATCACCTGACGCATAGTGCCGTGAACGGAAGAATGGTGGACATCATCTTGGACGGCAGGATACAGGAGAGGCCGTGCCGAGCACGAGTGAACACGAGTGCAGCGGTGGACGCGACTCGCGCGGATGTGGCGGGGTTTGTTGCCGGACCCATCGGAAGCAAGGTGGCTGCGAAGGTGCGCCAGAGAGGTCGGCGGACATGGTACCCAGTGAGCCGTTTCCAAGTGCGCAGGATGGCCCGTCAACACACCAGGAAGAAGGGCAACTGGACGAGGAACCGTCAAGACCGGCGGTACTGTTGCAGAATTTCGAAGCAGGATGGCATACATCGTCCTACCCGGACCAAGGGACACTATCCAACAGCGATACCTAGGATCGTGCCTCCTGGAGAAGAGGTTCGATGGGTTAGTCCACCGGGGCACAAGGGAGATGCCGCAGTCATAGTGCTGGTCGGGACGACCAGCTCTGAGGAGGGAGCAGTGTCACCGCGCCCGTCGCATCTAATTGCCGACAACAGCAGTGTCACCCATCGCATTATTGTCGGCACTACCGCAAAGGAGCCGAAGGAAAGAGACAGAGAATGGCCGCATTGTTGGGGCGCTTGCCGAAAGAGAGAAAAGGATAGAGGCTACTGGAATCTTCTACTTTGTATCTCACTGCAATAACTGAACGTTCCTGAAGCTTCCAGAATAGTGCCTGGGAGATATAAATAGCGGTAAAATGCGACAGAAGAAGAGTCAGACGTATGTGAAGCGTTGAGTAGTCGTGCCGACGGAGACGGACAGACGATGTGAAGAGTTGTGCCGACGGAGAAGGGACAGTTCTTTGTGTTACGAATTCGGAGCTGTGCTGTTGGAGAATCGGAAAAGACTTTCTTGCTGTTGCAACGACTGTACAAGTTACTGTTTACGGAAATAAAAGTGTTTCTTTATCTCGACTACATCTGTCTACTTTACTTTTCAACAACCAACAAAAGTCACAATATTCTCATAATGATCAAATATGCTGAAACCATGCTGGATAGTAGCATTCTCAAATCTGTAGCACTTTCATTAACAGGGATGCTTCCCATCAGTGTTAATGTCTGTTGTGTTTACAGTTCATAATTTCCTAAAGAACATTAATGAAATATGTAGAATTGAAGTATGAAAATAAACTTTCAGCATAGCTCTCTTAAGGTGGCAAGTCCAATATGCACCATGCAGTCAGTCCCATGCAATATTGGTTGGGATGGGAAAAACACAAAGACTGTGTGTGCTTGTTTTCAGTTTGTCAAGGAAATGTGGTGGGATAAAATTGCCAGTCTGTACTGCTAGACACAGCCCTCTTCCAGTCATGACAAGTGAACTCGCTCTACATATTCCATGGACAAGGTATAGGCATTTGATTTCATATGCAATGCACCTTCCAGCTAGTTTTTGAGTTCAGCATATCACAGACATGTCAGTGATGGAGCATAAATGTGGACCGAGTTTGATACAATTTTCTTTTCATCAAATTTCCATACATGAATCTTTTTCAGCTTAAATTGTTTGTGGAAAGTGATTGTATGACTGGATCAATTTTTCCCTTGCTTTTCTTCTATCTCCACGTCTTTCTAAATTATGTAACTAAGTTGTGCTGTGTAAACTGAAGAAAAGCACACCTAGAATACCGAGTGCTGCAGCATGAAAAACAAAAACTTACACTGAACCATTGTATCTGATGGTTTGCTTCAAAGAGAATGTGGATATGAGCTGTATCATGAAGTGCTTGAAATTGCAACATTTGGGCATGTTGCTGGAAAGTAATACCTCAAAGAATGTCACAAAAGTGCCAGAACCTGTGTAACCAATTCAAGCCCTTTGGGGGGGGAGGGAAGAAGAGGTTCTAATGTGAATACTGTGCCCAAGTAAATGCACACCTAGTTGCAAACAGACATGCTACTTTAGCCTAGTGCTTATTTACATGGAATTTTCTAATATTAACTGAGCCTTATGGACACAGGGAAGCTTCCATTGATCCATGGATTGTCAGTTTTTCTCTATCACATGAGAAGAAAAATCATAAAACTGTTTAACCAAGGCTTCTGTCGCAGGGTCCAATGTTCTTCCGGGTTTTGGATTTGGGGACAAAATTACACCTTTTTCTATTTTAAGTTTTTTTGCTTTTCTAGCAGTAAAATTTGACGTTCCAAATTCAATTTCTATTTGTTTTAAGGTCCAACTTTTTGGAAGTGTTAAGATTTGCATTTTAAGGTTTTTGTCTTCAATAGCATTGAATTTTTCTTTTAACTGTGTAATTATTTCACTATCATAATTTTGGCTGATATTAGAGCACGAGGTACCTGGTAAACCCATATTTTTTGTTTTTGAACAGCCTGTGTCACATTATGAAATGTATCTTCAGCATACTTCTTTTCAGTCAAACGTTTCTCTTTAATTGGTGTTTCTTCAACAGCACTCAGGCTCCTGTTTATAGCTTGAAGTGCTTCTTGTTTTTCAGTAGTTAAAATTGGATTGATAGCAGGATGTTCACAAATATGTGCCTTCAAGACATTATTCTTAACAGTTTGTAAATTTTTTCTGTGATAATCGTGATCCAATTTTTTTAGCAGGTTACAGCAATATACCACAATTTTATGTGTTGAAGTACTCTGTTCAGTCATCTTTTTTAGTTTAATCTGAGCTTAGAAAAATGCAATGTGATTTAAATAAAGAAAAAATTACTAAGCAAAATAATTAAAATGTTCTCAGTTATTAATTTTTTAAATTAACAGTACATATATGGGTATAGTTACATGTACATGGAACACACAATTCTCACTTTTACCATTGCAAAAGCAGACAAATTTGTGAAGACTAACTCAACACCAACGCTGAGGCATGTGTGGCAATGAATCATCAAACATGTTACAACCTGCAGTAGACATATCTGTACAAGCACAGACTTCTAAAACTGTACCAGAGCTGAAGAGCATTAATTAACTAGCTAAATATTATGAAGAAGACAAAATAAACTCCCTTGAATTGGGCCTAGTTTTGTGCATGAAATAACATTTTAACATAAAATGCTCAGTTTTTTTGTCATAACTCCTGATTCCATTGAGGTCCCATTGTGAAATGTTCAGGTTTTATAGCTTTAAACAATAGCAAACTCATATATAAATTTAAATTAAAAAAGCTATGCATTTTTTTTTCAAAAAATAGTCAAGTAACATCAGATTAAAGCCTATGAAATTATCTTTAAAATGACATATGAAACCTTTCTGTATGTTTAATGGAACTGGAATTATTAAAGATATGATAGAATAGTGCAAAAAAAAAACCTTATCGTTATTCCCAAATTTCAATAATTCACTACTCATAAATAGAAAACAATTTTTTTCTAGAAGCATTTTCTTGTTAGAACTTTAGAGAGAACAGTTCCTGAAATTTTCGTCAAAATACAAGATGGTCAGGTTGACTGACTGGTTGGTTTGGCTTGGAATGACCCGATATATTGATACAGAATAATATTGACACATATATATTCTTTCCCATCCATCCTTCCTCTCGCTCCACCCCTTTTCTCCATGAAGTAACTGCTGTCGTCCCTTCCAATTAGGTATCTTAATACACTTGAAACAAATACTTCTTTAGCTGATTATCCTTCCCATATGTAGGACTTACAAGCCAGAGCCTAAGGTCAGACGCCTGTCGGGGACCAGAGGAATCTATGAACCAGACACAGTGAAGACATGGAAGTGGGTGGTCAGTCCAGCACCAGGTGTGAGAGTAAGGAAGAGGATGATATGAAATGTAGATGAAATGGATGATTAGAAAGGTGTTGATGCAGCAGTTGGTGGAATGACTGGCGGGGAACCTGCAGAAACCCCACCCAGATGCTGCTTCTTCCACCAGAAATACCACATGCAGGTCTCTGGGATTGAACCCGGGCCGCCTAGGTGGTCAGTGAATGGTCTAACCACTCAGCCACAACGTCGCCTTTGAAACAAATACAATATCTTAAATGTAAATGCATTACATTCAGATGCATTCACAAATTTTATGTAGTGTTCTGACATTTAGTAGACATTTTAGGAAACCACCCTAAAGATATATTTTTACTAGACTTCCTATGTTACTTTTAAACTTCTATTCATTTCAAGCCATGAATATTAGCATTTGGTAACATTCTTTAACCTTCACTTATTCTCTTGTCAATTAAATAATACCAAAATTACTGAACCCTTAGTTTGGCAATAAATTTAAAAAAAAAGTTATGTCCTTCACTTAGTTCCAGATATAATTTTAAACCATTTAAGGCTGAATTAGGTAAATAACATTTTAATAAATAAGGAAATAATGAAGCTATTAACAGTGAAGCAATAAGAATCTAAAGTAAGAACAAATTAGAAACTAAAAGCTTCACTTATCTTAGTAATATTCCAAGTTGTTTGGTGCTAACACGTTTCAAGTTGACTCCAACTCATTCTCATTCTAGCTTTGAGAATGAGTTGGAGTCAACTTGAAACGTGTTAACACCAAACAACTTGGAATATTACTAAGATAAGTGAAGCTTTTAGTTTCTAATTTGTTTTTGCTTTAGAACATTTTAATATCTGGTATAGAATCGAACCCTGGCATGCTGCTCATCAAGCAGTAGTGCAAAATATTATACTCATAACAACTTGGAATGGAAGCTTGTAAACACACTAAAGGGCTTTGTCAATTGTCCTAGATTCCATTGTGGATGATGGTGGTTATAATGGCTATAAAAATTAAAATTAGAAACAGCATACTTACTTCCTTCTGCCGACTTGCAGTCAATTACTGTAGATGAGTTGTACAAATTTTTGTCAAAGTTTTATAGTTATAGCATGTATATATCCTATAAGATGACCTCCCAAACTATTAATGACCTGTGAATTTAGTTTATCTAGATCAATATCATAATTTGGACAATACTGTAGAGCCTATCCGGGACTATGTCCTATTCGTAATTTTTTGAATGAAGCCATTTTATTTAGTTGCATCTGCAGCACTGCCATATAATTGTTGAACAATTACAAGAGAGTTGCAAATAATTGTGGTTCCATACATAAGGAAAAGCCTCCTTCTGTGTTGTTACAGTTGTTTTTTTTTTTTTTTTTTTTTTTTTTTTTCCTATAGAAGCAAGCGCTGAGTCACAAACTCAGTAAACAGCATAAAATGAGTAATGTGTGGGCCTAACCATGGAACCAATGAAAATAAGGAAATATGAAGCAAGCTTCAAGTTAAAAGTCGTAAAACAGGCTAACAAATCGAACAACTGTGCTGCTGCAAAGACATTCTATACAACAGAGAAGATGGATAGAAATTGGAGAAAGAACAAAGTTGTAGAGTCAAGAATTAGTCCCCTATTTTGTTCCTGTCAATGAATGCCTGTTCTTTCATAAAAATAATGCTAGAAAATGTGTTGTCAGTGTAAATATTGCCATTTCAAAACCATCGCAATGCATACATTTCATTAAATCGTAATTAATTATTCCTGGATATAAAAATCTTACTAATTTTTCACCAGGTAATGAGTATAATTACGACTCTTTATAGCACTATCGTGAAAATCAAATGCCTTGTCATGGCCTACAGTAGGCTTTGAACGATAATCAAATCTTTTAAAGCTGGTTGCTGTATGAAGGCTTTGAAATTCCATTCTCTTTGCATAGATAAGATATAAAGAAGTAAATTATGACCTTCCATTTGAGAAAAGTATAAGTATTGGAAAGTTCACACAAATAACAAGGAATATGTCTGAAATGGTTCACTCCACAAAAAAAATTCATTTGGACATAAATTGTGAGTTAATGAAATCTACATTTTTTGTATAGTAAGATTTGGTATATCCCCTGCGGTGTACAAGTTATTCATGAATAAACAGGATTACATAGGCTGCAGCCAGAAAATTCAAAATATAGATTTCATTTGTCATAAAAATATCTATGACATTTTAATCAAAATCATTAGCCATCCCTCCACCCCATGCTACCACTTAAATGGAACGTTGTTTGAAATGAAGAGTAAGTTCAGCATCTTCCAAGAATGTGACACAGATTTTCAAGAAATAAGAAAACATTTCTCTGCAGTTCATTTGCACTGATGTTAAAACTCAGAGTAAACTATTGTAACGACTGCGTTAAAGTTATGAAAAGATCTGTTACCATCTGCTATAACTCCACCATCTAAGAGCTCAAGATAAAGTTTGCTAATGGTGTATAAGATTACTAAATTTTTACTTTTTCTACCAAACACTCAAACAGTAATTTCTGAGTATCCTTGAAAAACAGCAGTTGCAAACTGCAGGTTGATTATGGGACATGATTGTCTGGCAAAACATTTCAACATAATTGGGATATATTCTTCACCACTCTATCCTCTATGTGATCTACAAGAAGAAATGGACCAAGACCACCTTAAATATGCCCGGCCACTTCAAGCGCCGCATCCATCAGTGAAAAGTATCGAAGAGCAAGAGGACTAACGACTTCATTGTCAGAAATCCAGAATTAGCCAACAACTTTTTCTACCATACATATACATACATAGTAGGTGGGGAAGGTATTGCATTCACCCAAAAATTTGTATTCAGTAGAAATACACTTTTTTCTTTGTGATTAGCCCTTTAGTTCTTAGGTGGCTGAGTGGTTTGACCGTTTACTTACCACCTAGGCGGCCCGGGTTCGATCCATGTTCGATGCATGAAGCATTTGTGCTGGACAAAGTGGCGTCTGAGCAGGTTTTCTCCAGGTTCTCCGGTTTCCCCCACCACTCATTTTACCAATTCCTCCATCGTCACCTTTCCATTCATCCATTTCACCTGCATTTCATATCATCCTCTTCCTCAGTCTCCTATCTGGTGCAGGGCTGACAACCCGCTTCCAGGTCTTGATTCTGTCTGGTCCATAGGTTCCTCTGCTCCCCTACAGACTTCTGACCCTAGGCACTGGCTTGTAAGCCCTAGGGGGTGTAAGTCCTACTTAAGGGGTGGGTGAGCAAGTAAAGAAGAAGAAGAAGATGATTAGCCTTTTAGTTTAGTTGTTGGCTAACCTGGAGAAAACAATATCAGAAACTACAACTCACACACTTCTCAGATAGGTCATTTTAAGAAAAAGGTCCATGTGTGCATGCATGAACAGCTTAATGCAAAAATAAAAGGTCAATAAATGCCAAATGTGGTATTTAAGTTCAGCATCTTCCAAGGATGAGATTTTCAAGAAAATGTCCCTACCCCAGACTTGATGTCATGCTGAAAAAGCTTTGTGCAAAACTGTGACAGTATTGCTAAGGCTATAAGCACTAAATATTTTCTTAGGTCCAGCCTTGTCTCTAATATAAATAATTGCACCTGTCCAAAATCACGTAAAAAGTATTACTGTATAAACGATAATCATGTTGATGACTATATTAGATGCAGTAAAACTCTTTCGATAAGGCTGTTGGTAGCTAAGGAAAGCTGGAATTTGGTTTGGCAGACGTTAAAAGGGTAGAAAAGGCGGGTACTTTCAATGCAAAGGTTAAGGGATCAACCCCTTGACAAAACAAGTGCAACAGTGGTTATATCAAGTGACTTTTGAAGGAACTAATTAGATGTATATTTAGTATCTTGGAAATGTTAACCTTATGAGAGGAGGGCCAGTCTGGAACAACTATTTTATGTTTCTAAATATGTCAGAAAAGAAAGGGTGCCAAGCCCATGAAACATGACAGTTTACTCCAAGTTTTGACATCAGTGCAAATGGATTTTAGATATGTGCTGTCATGGCAGATATTTACTTCAAGAGATGTAAGGAGTCAAAGCATATTATCACATTATACATGCTATGATGAGCAGCAGAGGTACATGCCATGAACTTGTGAACATTAGAACTCAGCCTATTAGGCAGTTTATTTAAACATTTTGAGCAATAATACTCAGAATTAGTGCAACAAATGCATAAGTAAACACAGTCTCAATGAACTGCTCTAAGTTATTACACGGGCGCCCGTTGTGGCACCCATGTAATTATAATCAGTAGTATAGAAAACAACGAACCTTTTTTAAGTACAATATAATCTGTTACAGACTGCCTCCTTAGTGTGCCTGCCTCTGGCGCTGAGGATTTGGGTTTGATTCCTGGTACCGGTTTGGGGATTTTTTCCCTGCTGGGAGGTCTAGCTGGAGTGCACTCAGCCTTGTTAAGTCCCTAAGGGCTCATTTGAGGAGCTATTTGATACAGAAGTAGTGACCCCAGGTTGCGAAGGCTTTATAACCAGCCGGTAGGACTTGTTGCACTGACCACGCCCCAACCTCCAGTTCTACACCCCAGTCATGATACCGGTAGTGGGTAGAGGTGAGGGACACAGAGGCCGGGCGGTAAGCTTTGGCCCATGAAGAGCTGTTGCGCTAGGATTTTTATGTGTTACAAGCTCTGTCAGTTATATGTATTTTGTTAACACTTAATTTCTTACCAGTGTGCACCTGACTAGAGATACATTCTCCACTGCTGAGTATTTTAATAGCAGAGGCATATAAAACTTTGAAATGAATATAAATAAAATAATAAAACTGAAAATAATTTGTTCAATATTGATGAGAATGAAAGAATTTTTTGTAGTAACTCACTTTCATTATGTACTCTCCATCTTGATAATGAGTGTTTAACCTTTATAAACATTTTTGTATTATAATTAATAAAAATCATAAGTTAATATTTGCAAATTGAGCCATATGCTTGAGCAGATAGTCACATATATCTTTGGTGCGACGGATGTACTCAAAAATAAAAGTAGCTTAGAACAATGTAAAGAGTAAACTGTCCAACAATACATGGGAATTTCAAGAATGTTACCCAGAACTTCAGAAGAGAGGGGCACATACCATGGACATCAATTTAAGCAACTTACATTGAACTTGTAGACCGAATCACAGCGGTATAACTGTTTCATCTAAAATGGAGGAAATGCCATTTACATATGTGCTGGCCTATCACAGCACAACAGCGTCCCTCAGAGGCACATGAGGGGAAGGTCGGTGGATCTAAATACTATTTATTCCTCCCGGCTAGGTCCGATGGACCTGTTGACCAATGATAGGTGTGGTCCCCCTTGCAAAACGGGGGTTTAAGTCGGGTGATGTAACTGCCACATTGTAAAACTGGTGCCCATTAAGAAAACAGTTACATGAAAGCCACATACATGAGTATGAGTCCTAAAGATAAAATAGGTATCTCAGCTTCACCAATATGTGTCCTGTGTAACGATCCAGCAGAAATGAATGAAGACCACTTGAAGACCTGTGAAGCATTAAGATCAGAAGAAACTACAGTTCAAAAGTATTGGAAAGCACGAGTGCTAATGGCTTCATTGCCAGATGCAAGGCACTAGAAAACAACAACATTGAACTTGTATGCAGTGCGACAAATTAATGTATAAACCTTTACGTAAAACTCACCCTTTAATTACAATTAAGTGACAAAAGGCTGTGTGTACAGGTCAGAATAAAAAAGTTATTCTCTGCAAAAAGGATTAGAAAAGCTGGTTCTGTTACTGAAAGTGTATTTATGCATGTTAAAGTGTGTAAACATTTTTATGCAGTGGTAAAATTAAGGATAGAAAGTCAGACAACATACTAGATTTAAGCAAAATGGAGAATAAAATTATAGAAGGTAAAATTGTAAGTATGCAGGCAGATGATAATAATTCACTAACTTTAGTGAGGGAAGCAAGAGCTGAAGTATTGAGCCAAATTATCTCTTACATCAGGAGTAAAATCGGGAAGGCGTGCTAAGTATCAATGAGAAAAAAACGTGCATTGAGAAAGGATTTGTATGGCAAATGTAGACAGGTAGAAAAGGAAGTAGAGGGTGCAGATATGTGGAAAAGTGACAGTGCAGGTATAGAAGTTTCAGGAAGGGAAAATCTATGCAGTTAGATTGTATAAGTAAACTGAGAGCAATAATGGATTTGAAAGCAAATGTTGATCAGAAATTAGACAAATCAAGTAAAGTACTTAGTATGCAAATTGCAGAATGCATGAGGGAAATTAGAAAGGACATTAGTTGATTAAAGCATAAAACAGTAATTAAATGGATAAGATAACTATAGTTGACCTACTCTTGGAGATTAATATTTCCTGGCCATGTGCTGATGTGTTCTGAAAACTGAAGGAGGGAGGGGATTAATACATCACTCTGGCCTCTTGGCAAATATTAAAGGCACCAATTAGAGGCAAACTGTTCCAAGCCACTTCCTTTTGAAAGATAGAGTGACTATTATATCTGTGGGGGATTCCAGTAGCTCTGATGATGATGGTGATGATGATGATGACGATGACGATGATGATGACGACGACGATGACGACGACAATGACGACAGATAAATACAATAGCAGAAACAACCGTGCTGATGATAATTCACAAATGAGTAATGTTTTCCCATTAGAATGAAACATCAAATTGCAGGTATAACTATTTAATATGAGGGTTGTCTGTAAAATAAGGTTCTCAAGGATCTGCAGTTGCCAGGAACACTGTTACAGGGGATCCAGCAACACTGCTGTGTAGCTTGATTCTCCCAGTCTCCCTGCCAGTGAGCTGTCTGCAATGCTCAGTCTTGGCTTGACAGCTGTTAGAAATGGATCTACCACTCGCTTCTCCCGCCATGTGCAAATTATGCTTTGTGGAGTGTTTTTTGTGTGCAGAAGATCTGAAACGTGATCCCTGTTGACATATCAGTTAGAGTATACCAAGGTGGGACAAAGGACCACAGACGAAAACGTGTTAAAGTGGGCTGTGAATTTCTTCAGGCCTACAACCAATCTCATCATCAAATTTGGATGGGATACTGTCAAGCACCCTCCTTACAGCCCAGACCTAGCCCAAAGGACTACCATCTCTTCCCTAACTTGAAGAAACCCCTGGATGGAATGCATTTCAGAACTGGAGAGGAACTGAAAGAAACTGTTTTAAGCTATCTTCGCCGCACAGCGGGAGAGTTCTATGATGCAGGCATACCAAAGATGGTAAACCACATGCAAAAAAGCATTGGTCAAAACGGCAATTATGTCAAAAAATAGGAAAAAGTCTTATGTTTTCCAAAAAAAAGTATTATTTGATGTCAATGAATATATTTTTCATTGTGAAAATAAAATTGGGAACCTTATTTTACAGACAACCCTCATATGAAGTAATAGCTTCACGCTCATTCAGTCTATTTTATGTATTTTGTTATTGTCAGGCGAACAAGAACTCAAGTTCACTTAACAACTTTTTTGTAATATTGCATTACGCAGATGATTATTGCTTATTTTATAATTGCTGAGGTATTGAATAAAATACACAATGTGTTTAAACATTTGAATTAAATCTTCATTCTCTTTTGTATTTGTTGCCATAGTCTGTTACAATACATTACTGTGTGCAGACATTATTAGTCCTTGTGAGTTGGAGGATAGAGTTAATAACTTCATTTATAAGAGATTAAGTCATATGCAAAGTGCACGAGGGAGGAAGAAGATGCTGATATGGAAAAATTCTTTGTGCAGATATTAACACAGCAGTGTTAGGAGATGAAAACAGCGATGTGCTGCCAACGGATGTTGCAGGAGGAAGCAGAAATTGTGTCAGATCAGTAGGGAAGGATTTTAACAGCTGTGAACCAGGTCACTGACATGTATTAAAAGAAAGAAATGGAGTATACACATCCTAAAGCAGGATCCAGTAGCCTAATTGTAGAATAAGAAAGGCAATAAAATTAAAGAAAATTTTTGAGAATAATGACATATTCAGAGAATGAAATCTACATTTCTAGGATATGGTGTTAATGAAAAAGGAATCAGATAGGATGAGCAGAGTGTAGAAGCGATATTAAGAATTCCAAAACCAAAGAATGTGAGACAATTAACAAGATTATTCAGGTAACTTTGTGCCACGATGTGCCGTAGAAGTATAATCTCTTAATCTACAGTTAAAGAAGAATAACAGGTGGAGATGGATGGAAGAACAGCAACATGTTTTGAAAAAGGTCACAATTTGCAAATGTCATACCATAGAAAGGCCACAAGAACACTTAAACTATGGACCATATGTAGACATATCATACAAGAAAATCAGACAAAAATATTTCTTAGTCCTGGAATTAAAGATCACAAGAGGGGAATTTATGTAACCAAAAAGTATACATATAGTTACTAATAACACTTGCATCAATTTAAGTATCGTGTAAAGCATTTCTTTTAGTGCCTAAAACATTTATATTTTCATGTAAATATTATCCATGTAAATTATTTGTAAAATCTAAGTAAGAATCTTGCTAACATCAAGCAATAAAATATGGTATAAACACGTGTTGAACTAATGATCATACATAGCCATGAGTGTTACATATGTAGAAACTCATAGCACATATTATAGTGGTAGGATATAAATGTCAATAGTGTTAAGAGAGCTCATTTAGCATTACTGAGAGCAATTACTATTATGTGCATAACACCTGCTTAAACGTGAAAAAAGAATAAGTGTCTAATAAGAACATAGATTCAAATAAAAATACCAAAACATATATAGTACGAGTAAGTTTATTGCAGGTAACAAAACCAAGTTTTATGAAAACATTCGGGATGCAGCTGTGTATACAAACATACGAAGATCACCCGACCGCCACCTCTATAGAATGGTATAACAGAGGTCTAAGACCACAGTGAAACTCAGCCATTCAACTGAAAATAAAGGCTGTTTTGTTACTGACAGTGAAGTGAATAATAAAGACAAAGTGAAAGCTCTGTTTTCTTTTGTGTGTGCGTCTGATTACAACTAGTGATCCTGGAGGTTTGTATTATTTTTATAAGTGGTATTTATAAGGGCTGGCCACATTGTGCAGTTGGTAGAGCACCCGCCTGCTGTGCAGCGGGTCCCGGGTTCGATTCCTGGCAGGGGTCTAGGAATTTTTCTCCAGCCAGGATTATTCCTCATCCTGAGTCTGGAAGCTGTGTCTGATTGGTTAGACCGCTCGCCCTTCACTTACATGGGACATGCATGTGATATACATGGTGGATGAAGCTTGTCTGGGTATGTTTTCTCCAGGTTCTCCGGTTTCCCCTGCCATTCATTCCACCAATTGCTCCATTATCACCCTTCCAATCATCCATTTTGCCTGCATTTCATATCATCCTCTTCCTATCATACCTGGTGCTGGCTGATCACCTGCTTCCAGGTCTTCACTCTGTTTGATCCAGAGGTCCCTCTGCTCCCCGACAGGCATCTAACCCTAGGCTGGCTTGTAAGTCTTAGGGGGTGTAAGTCCTACGTAAGGGGAGCGTAATCAGGGAAAGAAAGATTTTATAAGGGGCATATTTGTGACTATTTCTGAGACTATAAACACTATAAACATCTTTTTGCATCAAGCCTTGTCTCTAGTACTATCATAAATAATTTACTCTGCCTAAAATAATATATAAAGTATTATTCTATAAACCATAGTCATGTTGAAGCCTATATTAACCTAGATGTAATAAGAATAGGGCCGTGCTGTGGCTGAGCAGTTAGAGCATTCACCTACCACCTAGGCAGCCCAGGTTCGATCCCAGGGACCTGCATATGGTATCTGGGTTCTCTGGTTTCCTCCACCACTCATTCCACCAATTGCTCCATTATCACCTCTCCAATCATCGATTTCATCTGTATTTCATATCATCCTCTTCCTCACTATCATACCTTGTGCTTGGCTTACCACCTGCTTCCAGGTCTTCACTCTATCTGGTCCATAGGTTCCTGTGCTCACCAACAGGCATCTGACCCTAGGCACTGGCTTGTAAGCCCTACATAAGGGGAGGGTAATCAGGTAAAGAAAAAAAAACAGAAAGTATTGAGATTCTAAGGCTTTCACGGCTGGTGTCAATACTAGAAACAATATATTCCGGGCTTATGAGCTGTGGTCTACTAGGCTGCTGCTTCTTCCCAGATATTTCATCTGCAACTATGGCAGACATCATCAGTGGCGGCGAGGTCGAAGTATCCTAGTGGAGACTTCAACAGCAACTGTGCTTCAGATTCAGATTATTTTATTAAAAGAATTTTGTCTGGTGCTGGTACATGGGGCCCAGCATACAGACTTAATTTATCATTGGATTACAATTTTTTTGATATTTACAACAAACATACATTGGGTTTTAAGAAAACCCATACAGTGACCCTCTTTTGGGCCACCGAGAACAGTTCTCTTGTGTATAGTTCTTGGGTATGTGTTTATATTTTGTTTTTGTCTTTTTTCGCTTTTTTCTTGCTATATACATATTTTTTTACACACATGCATTCTCTCATTCACTCTGGCATATCATGTGATATGCCCTCATGCACGCACACACATATACATACACGCATGCACACTGGGCACTTCAAGTGAGCGTCCCGCTCGCACATGTTTGCTGGGCACACGTAACTATGCGTCCCAGCATTATAACAAAGGACTATATACACACGTTAACTATATACACTATATATACACTATGTACACTCCGCGGTTATCCTGGGTGGGGCAGGGTGCAGCTCCTGACCTGTTCCCTGGGGTGCAGGCCTCTAAGGTAGCGTGTGTGCGGCCTAGGGCCGTGTTTGCGTGGATGCGCATCAGTCGGTGAGCCGAGTGACGTTTAAAGCATTTTAATACGAGCATGCTTCCGATGCTTCGGCTCACCTTTGCCGATATTGGCAATGACATAATTGTCGTGGTTTCTGATGCGCGCCCACGCGGCAGTGGCTCTTTTTGTAATTGCCTCGGGTATGGATGGGGTCTGGGTTTCTTGGTGAAGGGTTTGATTAGTGGTTGGGAGCAGAGAGGATTTTTCTGAGGGACAGGTTTTGGAGGGTTTGGATGGTCTTCAGGGCGGTTTTTGAGACATTTGCCCAGGCCACACACGCGTATAGAACTACCGATAAAATAAAAGCTTTATACAGGACGAGTTTAGACTTCAGTTGCAGCTGTTTGCTGCGGAAGATGGGGGCGCATAACTTTAGCCGCTGTCTGCCTTTGTTGGCGCTATTTTTTATGTGGGTGGACCAGCACATTGTGCGGTCCAAGGTAACCCCTAAGTATTTAACTTGCCGACGGCAATGCAATACCTGACCACCGACCGTTAGGTCCATTGCCAAAGTGTGATGCCGCTTAGAGAAATGAATCAGTTGGCATTTGTTGGGATTAATTTTGATTTTCCAGTCATGTTGCCGTGAAAGGAAGTTGTCAACATAACGTTGCATTTCTGCAAGGCCAAAACGGGGATTTCTATGGTGGTTGTATATTGCAGTGTCGTCGGCGTACATGGCGACCTTACATCTGGCGTCCACTGGGAAATCATTGGTGAATAATATGTACAAAAAGGGGGACATAATTGCCCCTTGTGGGACGCCAGCCGCAACTGTGCTTTCTCCATGGGATGCGGTATTTATATCAGTGGCTGGAGGAGAGGTCTGTTGTGATTGGTCCAGATGGGCAGCAGGCTGGACCAATGTTGGGGGCATGTTGTGATCTGCTGGCGTCTGATTGGCTTGTGTGGAGTTCTTGATTTTTGCTTTTGTTAGTGCTGTTTGCCATAATCTGTTAAGTTTAAGGCCTTCCTCTTTCTAATTGAAATTGTTTTTATGCTTTTGTATTTCGATGACTTCACGGAATAAACAAGAATAGTAGTGGGACGTTGAGGCTAGAATATTTGTGTTTTTGTACTGGATGATCTTCTTCTATGGCATGTTTTGCAATTGCTGAATTTTCAGTCTGACCCAAACGGCAATTTCTTTTGTGTTTGTCAATGCGAGTGTGTATCCGCATTCATGTTGCGATAATTTTAATATTTGTAAATATATATTTTTAAACTATGTGTTTCAGTAAGGTTGTTAGTGGCTAGCGAGTGCTGGAATTCATATAGCAGATTTCAAGAGTGTAGAGGTCAACCACCTGACAGATATGACAAGCAACTGGGTCGTGTCATATGTGACTTTGAAGGGGCGAAATACAGGTGTATTGATATCTTAGAAATTTTAACATCGTGAGGGGAGAGGGCCAATCAGAAACTAGTATTTTATGTTCTTTAAATTTGTGCATGTTAGGAAAGAAAGAATGCCAAGCCTGTGAAACACAATAGCTTAATCAAAGTTTTGACATCAGTGCAAATGGATTATAATAATATCCTGTCATGACAGAAATTACAATATTCACAACAAGAGATGTAGGGAGTCACGTTATGCATACTATGATAGGCAACACAACCTGAGAAGGTTAGAATTCAGTTTATTTAAACATTTCAACAATAATACACATAGAACCGATGCATAAGTAAACAACAGCCTTGATGAACTGCTTAGTTATTATATGCTTATTGAGGAGCCCAGTTTAATTATAAATCAGTGGTGTAGGAAACAGTGAACCAATTTTTAAGTGCAATGTGGTACAAACCCTCAGTTGTAATTATTTCACTACCACTTAACTCCTTACCGGTTCACACCTGCCTAGAGAACCCAATATTTAATGCTTATCAATATTTTTGTGCCATAACTAATAAAAACATTAATATTCACAAATCAAGCCATTAACCGGAGCAGGCAGTCGTAAAACCTGTATAACTATTTCATTTTTACGTTCTCTACCACGTAGAGAAGGTATTGCATTCCATCCAAAAATTTAATACCAAGATTTCAGTGGAAATGTTTTTGAGGTCCCTTGAATAAAAAATTTAAAAAAAAAAAAAAAAAAACATGTTTAGTAAAACGTTCCATGCATGAGCATGTATGTTTGCATGAGAGTGTGGTGGCTGGGAGGGGATGATAGCATAACTCAAAAAGGAAATTTGGATCTTCCAAGGAGGGTGATGCACTTTTTAAGAAAACCTCCCACACCAAACTGCTGTTTGCAATTAGGAAAATTTTCGAAAATTTTTATATTATCAAAAATGGCTCTAATGAATTGTATTAAATTATAATATTTTAAGCAGAGTAATGGGTGCAATTTCTACCTTGCACATACTGCATAGTGCATTTTTGTACACATTTGGAGTGTTATGTGAAACTGTTGTGATTTGAATGCACTTAATGACTAAGACAACTTAGTGTTGTTGGTTTCCAAACAAGTTATGGCAGATGGAAGATGAGAGAAATGTGCATATATATAAGAAAGGTTACTTTATACTTCTGGGTTCTTTAATATATGTATCCTGGACAATTTTAATTGACTCAAAACTTTTGGGATCAAATGTATTCACTACATTCCTGTTTCCAAATGTTCAGTGTAATAGAGAACTCCACATAACCATGTTCCCCAACACGGTATAATAGGTTCTGGTGGAAGTGGGACATTCGGTGCAATTGCTTTGAAAGCTTTTTTTCTATATGGTACTTTACCAAATACTTTCTTTACAGAAGATACCAGCTTATCTACAAGTGGGAAATTTGCACACATTGTTTCTGCAACCCGATGCAAACCATGTGCAAGACAAGTCAAATGTATCATATTTGAAAATATAACTTTCAGAGCAGCATCAGTTACAAAGAGTAATACTCGCTCGTACTGAATACCATCAGGCCATATAAGGCTCAACAAATCAACAAAAAATTTGGATATGGAAGAGATATTTGTAGCATCAAGTTGTTCTATCACAAGGAGAAATGGGGTGGTGATTCCTCTTTATGGAGAGACCCAACAATAAGATTAGCAATAAACCGACCTTGGATATTGTTAAGAAAAGCTTACGCAAGCACTTGGTCAGAATTTCGGCAAAGTCCCACTCGGCAGTGTGTACGAATGGTCATGAAAGTTGCCGAAGTTGCTGTGTTAATGCAGCGCTGCCAACAGCAGAATTTCCCTAGGAGTTTGTTGCCAATAGTAAGTTTGAATGTTTTTGCGGGAGTCGGCAGTATGCTGCTGACCTTCTTAGAAGCAACTAGTGCAACGGATCGCTTATCAGTATATTAGATTTGGCACCTCTGTGCTTTAATGAGGAGTCATGCATGCAGTTCCTGTACGACGAGGGCCTGCTGAGGACTCGAGTGCTATGCAGGGAATGTGATGTGCCCTAGGGCGAAGCCTACAGTCCCCCATCTGTGCCATCCCAGCGCATGGAGCTCCGTAAATGGATTTTTTCTCCATTCGAAAATTAAAAAATAAATAAATAAAAAAGAACGATAATTAATAAAAATAATATAAATATAATACTATTAAATATAATATTATATATATAAATAATATATAATATAATATTAAATAATAATACAATAAAATAATATAATATGTTGTTTTCTAGTGCCTTGCATCTGGCAATGAAGAGATTAGCATTATATTATAATATAATATAAAATAAATAAAAAAGAACAATTAATGACTTGAAGCTTTCCCGGCGTTGATTATTGATGATAGTTTCTCGGGCTAACAGCCAGGTCAGATTAGGGTAGTTACCCTAATCTGACCTGGCTGTTAGCCCGAGAAACTATCATCAAAAAAGAACAATAAATAATAAAAATAATATAAAGATTATATATATAATATAAATCTAATAACATTAAAAATAATAAAATAAAATAAACAAAAAAAGAACGATAAATAGTAAACATAATAAAAATATAATAATATTAAATATAATATATAAATATATATAATAAATATAATAAAATAATAATAAAATAATAATAAATATAAGTATAATATATAGTATTATATATAAATAATATATATAATATAAATGTAATAATCATCATCATACACGATAGCGGTATGTCTGTGGCGGCAACGATGCGAGTGAGTGCATTTGTGTTTAATGTGTTGGCAACGAAAACTAGTGTAGTGTAAAAAGCAATGTTGGCAGATGTGAAAATCGTCTGCTAGTCATGCAGTGAAATCTAGTGGGCGATTGTGAAACTACTGTCGGCGCATGCACAGTAAGTAAGTTCGGACTTAGAATCTGGCTGGCAAGTGGAAAGTGAGCTGTTCTAAACTTGAGCCCCGACCTTCACTGTCCTGTGTTTCGTCGACTGACACCCACACATAATGTTTGCGAAGAGTAGATTGGTCTGGCACTTCACACTTAGTATACTGCTCAATGAAATGTCCAAGTGTGGAATTGGCAAATTTCCACAATGGAATGTCTGCCGCTAAAAATGCTTCACACATATCAAAGGAGAACTGTGAAAAATTACTGTCTGAAAATTCACTTAACAGTTTTTGAACAGGAACACTTTTCACAACTAACCATTTTCTCACACACTCCACAATACAAAATTCTACCATCTGTAGTTATCAAATCTGTGCAAACTCGCATTGATATCCCTGTAACCTACCTTTGTCATTCACTTTTACTTTCGGTATGATCCTATGAAAACAAAAACTTTATACAAGCTACACTCCACTGACCTCAAGTCTGAACTCACAAATGATGAAATGAGGAATTATTGTGATTTGTGAACCTGTTGTGAAATTTTGGAAGTGAATTTCTAAAACAAACTATAATGTAACACTTGAATATTCTGAAATTCATTCCTCTAATACGATGCAATTTATTATAAATCAGGTGCAATTAAAAAATTTAATTAAAACTAAATGAATTATGTTTATAAGCAACAGTTGAGCATATTTCCAAGAACCCCTCAACAAGCACCTTTATTTATACGGCTAGAATGATGAAGTAAACAAGATAAGGTGGGGATTTCCTGATATGGTGTAGCTAAATGCGTTGTGGGGTTGAGTTGCAAGTTTCTGTCAGTGTTGCCAAGTTTCAAGGCCGATTCGTATTTGTATATGCAGCATAATTTGAAAAATACAGAAATATTATGCACTTTAACAAAACATGCAAAATATGCCATTATATGCACATTAAAATCTCACTTAAATTGTTAGAAAAACTGCTGCTTTGAGTGTAGCAGTGACAGATGTGTATTACTGGTGTGCAGTGAGTGTCTGCTTGTAAATTATAGGAATCGCAATTTCTCAAAGTATGGCTACTTCATCTATAGCTCATCGGTCTGGGTGGCTCAGTTGGTTAGATGCTGGCCTACTGATCCCAAGGTCACAGGTTCAAACCTGACCCAGGCTGATGGTTTTTAAGTGTGCTTAAAGACGACAGCTCCATGTCAGATTTAAACTCCTGCGAAAGTATTGAGATTCTAAAGCTTTCATGGGCGGTGTCAATACTAGAAACAATATATTCCGGGCTTATTACAGTGACTGTAATATGGTACCCACTTCCTAGCACAGAACATGCTGACCCTTCCCACTGCCTGTTTTTCCTTGAGTGAGACTGCCCAAGCTAAACTGTCAACTCTTTGCTCCATTCCTTCAATCTGCATTGCCTGTTCTATTTACTAAGTTAAATCTAGATGTGGCAGCATTGTGGCCGAGCGTTTGCCTACAACCTAGGCAGCCTGGGTTCGATCTCAGGGACCCACATGTGGTATTCATGGTGGACAAAGTGGTGTCAGGACAGGTTTTCTCTGGTTTCCCCCACCAATTGTTCCATTATCACCTTTCCATTCATCCATTTCGCCTGCATTTCATATCATCTTCCTCACTATCATACCTGGTACATGGCCACTCAGATGCCAATTGAGCATACTTTCTGCATTGTCATATAATTCCTATCCTTACTGAGTACCTTCCCTTATGTGGGAGCACAGGAACCTATGTACTGGACAGAGTGAAGACCTGGAAGCGGGTGGTCAGCCATGTACCATTGTAATCTCAAATTTGGTTCAAATAATTTGTTGTGGCATCAACCATTTCCAAGATACTCATTAATATTGGCAGAATTTTTCAATTCTTTGTCATTTTTTTAAAGCGCTTTCGAATTCAGCTGCTTCTCCTGATACAGAAAGAGTATGGAATTTCAAAGCCAGCACACAGCAAGCCACTTTTAAACATCTATCAATTATTTAGTTTCTTCTACCCTTCTTTTACCTAGAATGGACTTTGTAATGGAACTATTTCTGTAAATATTTATCTATTAACATAAAGTAGATAGAAAAGTAAGCTTTTGTAAGAATAGCTGTAGAATTCCTGTAATAATAAATGAGTGTGTAGAGAAAGTCATGTAAATGTCACACAGTCTAATTTTAATATAGTTCTTTATAGAAATGTTCTGAATAAGCTGAACGTTATGAAACCTCTTTCTACTGACTAGGTAATGTTTAACTGTTTGAAAGATGTGCAAGTAAGGATTCCTTTCACATGTTCTTGCTGTTAACTGTTCTGTTGAGCTTGAAAATATGCAGCAAGTAATACCAATATAATATAGAAAAAATCTGATATGTTGCATTCACCTGACTTGTACAAACTGTTCTTATTCCTTTATCTACTTTATGTTAATCAAGATAAACATTTACAGAAGTTCTCTTATTGCTAATTGTCTTTTAGATGTAAGGAGAGTATGGAAATATAGTAGGCTTTAATTTATAGATCTTTTAAGAGCATAGTATTGAAAAATTCAAACAAATAATACTATCGCAGAAATGGACCACTCAACACAAAAAATCTATTTGACATAAATTGTGTGTTCTAACTTTCCATTGGTTGCCAGAGGCCTGAGAGGCCCCTAGCAACGTTTAAATGCTGTAGTATTCAAACGAATGCACCTATGCAATTGTAACTAGGACATCTAATATTACACCAATTTAGGCTGGAGCAGCAACTTTATATATTTGTGTGCAGGAACAACTAATCAGCAATTACATGTTGCACAGGACAACCAGACCCCAAGCGCCTAATCCTGTTACGAATTATAGACATGTTTTTCCTTGTTAGTGGTATATAACTTCCCATTGCAAGGAGCTGTAATTCATCATGAAGATGAGTAAAGGGTATGATTTACAAGATCCCAAACATTTGGAAAAAGTGAGTTATCTACTTTGCGGTGATGGTACCTTACCTATGGATGGATGACAGCATGGGTTCAAACCCGGCCCAGACCGATGGTTTTTAAGTGTGTTTAAAAACGACAGCTCCATGTCAGCCAGATTTACTGGCATGTAAAAGAACTCCTAAGGGACAAAATTCTGGCACACCGGTGACACTAATGAGATCCTGGCAATTGACAGCATGGTTAAACTTTTTTAATGGATGACAGCTTATGTCAAAAACTGATCATGAAGAAGAGGAAGACGATGACCAACTTGTGTGATGATAACATTAACCTTTTATCAAAGTATTATTATTGTTATTATTATTGTTGTTGTTGTTGTTGTTAAATATATAATAATACATTCCATTATTATTTATAAGAAGAAAGGAGAATAAAACAGAAAAAAAGACACCCTGAAAAAATAACACAAAGGGACTTGTACTATGTGGACTAAACTTCCTGGTGTAGTAGGAACTGCCAGAAATGCAAAAACTGAAATATAAAACAAAATGTAAATCTGAAGATAGGGTTCTTCAGATGATTTGCCCTATACATCACCATTCTTATTGAAAAGGAAATGATATGAATCCTATGCAAAGATAAAGAGAACTGCAAAACTAAATAATTATGTATGTGGGAAATGGAACACTCCCCTATGTGTGAACAAACGTGCCAACATTACTTGTGATAGTTGCTTATTTGAGGAAAATACAGAAGAGATAGTGGATAATTTTAAGTAACTTAACATTTAAAAAAAGTAGAGGCTGTATTCCTGAAAATTGTAATTTATTTTCTTTACATGCATTGTAATTCAAATTATAATGTATGTTATATTCATAATATATTTTTAGCTGGCCTTTGTCATAAGGTAATGCTAATAAAAACCATGTATATTTAACCTAATAAAGTTGAACATAGGGGGAAAAGTACAAATAAAAGAAGGAAAAATAAATATGAACATTTAACCAAAAAAGCATAGCAGGGGTCCACTAGGCCCTGTGTGACTAATAGTGTTCTGTTAGCCTGTGCACCTTGGCAAAAGGCTATCGGAAAATTAGCAAGATCTACATTTTTTGTGTCAAAAGATGTTGTTTACATCTTATAGCTTACCAACTATATGAATCATCTTCCAGAGCAAAGAGGACTTCCAAGGACATTTCAGGAAATTCAAGATGTGCATTTCATTTTCATGAAAGTATCTGAAACATGTGGTATTTAATCAAAATTGTTTGAGCTATTTTTGAGAAAATGAAAATGTTAAAAAAAAATGTTATCTGTCTAGGATGGGGGAGATTTTCGTGAAAATCTGTATGTCACATACTTGGAAGATGCTGAACAGAAATACTAAGTTTCATATTCAACTGACTTTTAGTTTTTTAATTATACTGTTCACACACACCATTTTCTGAAAGTACTTTTTTCTTTGGATTCATGGAGTCTCAAAACATTTATTTCTGGTGCACTCTTGACATCAACTTTTTTAGTGGAATACAGCACTTTCCCTACTTATTACACATAGTAGAGAAAGTAAAAATAACATGCCAGAGTAGTTTGGACTATCATGATTTTTGTAGAATGTTTTGTTTTTTATATAGTATAGCTGAAAAATGTAGTCCATCGAAAGAAACAGACATTATTTATGTCCACTGAAAAGCAAAATATGATTTCATACAATCATAGTAATAGGTGAAATTTGGTTTACCATTATTACAGTATTAGAACAGTAACCAGTTCGCTGATGCGCTGATGTTGCATCTCTACACAGTCAACTTGAGAACCATGCTTCTTAGTGACGTGTAGTAAGCAGCATTCTGCTTTGATTAAAGCCGGTTTGGACATATACCAGACATTTTGCTTAATATTATTTAGTATAATTTAGTAAATCTTATAATACTGCTTAATAGAAACTTTCTGAAAATTCTTAATTGTTTACCTTTCAGAAGGGTGCCTACTCTTCGGAAGAAGCCATTCTACCGACCTAATTGTTTGAAGAATGCAGTGATTCTCCATGTGCAGCTTTAAACAGTGGAGAATGATGAATCTAAAATATCTTAATGCTTCATCCTGTTTATCCAGAATTGGTACAAACTTGCTCTTTTCAAGATGTGTACATCAGTGAGATTTTTTTAAGGATAGTGCTTGATGAATAAAGTACATTAAAACATAAATAATATCTAAGGACAAAAAGAAACATTTTACTTATTGATCTTTATTTTTTAAAACAAAAAAGATGTCATTTTTCCTTTATAATGTGAAGTGTGTTGATTTGTTTCCCAATAAGCTGTGCAAATGACTCCATCTTGATACGACACCAGTTTATAGTGTACATGTGTGAGTGATAAGAGTTAAGTGCTTTCATTTTCCAGGTAAGCCTTTAAAATATAAAATAGTGTCGTCACGAGGAGCCAGCATTCAGAAATGAAACACGAGTTGTGTATCTATATGACTTTTACTTTCTGCTCTTCTCTGCTATTGTCTTTATTATTCCTTCCTATCTTCCTATTATCTATCATGGCAGTTAATTTCAAAAACATACAACATTAGTTTGAAATGATAACTATAAATCTTGTAATTTTTTCAAAAACAAATAACTAGTTGGAAGACAAACATTTTAAATTATTGTAAGTGGTGGATTCAGTGTTATCAAGGTATTACTTTTATCATGAGTCACAGCTCCATTTCTTTATATAGATATGTTGAATTATTTGTTTAGATGGTTTGTATATGATACAAAAAGATATATTAAAATGCTGAGCTGTAGCATGCACAAATATAATTTACCAACACAAAATATTGTATTAACTAAAGTGATTTCAGAGACAAGCCATAACAGAAAAACCTTAAAATTTTGGTTTTACCTTCTTACCTGCTGTATATTTTATTAAACTTTATGGTTTTAAAACCTATAGAATTTTATTTCAATGAGAGCAGAAAGAGGTCATGAAGTCACTGGCAACATTACTGTTCATGTGCTGAAACTGTTAGAAATTAAATGTCTTACTGAAACAATTTTATATCTTTTAATGCTGATTTTAAGATGATTATTTGAGAACTTATTCTAGGCCATTTATTAGTGTTATATGGAAGGAGTATCTTCTAAAGAGCAAGGAATTAGTGACGTAATTTAAAATCAATTTCATTTAGCATTTTCTGTCCACACATCCTGAAATGTTTCAGGAAGTGTCACAATAACTGTTTTTGCATCACCAGAATATTAACTGCTCATTTTATGAATTGATGTTCATTACTGTCATTATTTGAGGAAAACCATGTACAAACAAACACTGTTAGAGTGAATGATAACAAGGCTGTGTCTGTAGAGCCAAATGACTTGAGTGCGTGAAAGGAGAGAAAAAGATTATCTCTAAAAATAAATAGATAAAATATATATATTTCTCAATGGAAGAAGCGACATCATACAGTATCTGTGGATAATTAGTTTACGTTATTTGAAGAGTAAAAGTGTAAATATTTGTCACATTGATTTTTAGCAAGCACAAGTTTGCTTTCTGTATGTAGAGATTTCTAGTTGACATTCATTGGTGGACACATGTATCTATTTTTTGTGCTGTCATAAGAATGTATTTCAGTTGCAGAAGATAGGCAAAGACAAATATTAGATGAAATGTTTTCATTTTTGATAACATTTCCCATCAGTTTTTTCATGGTAAATCTATTTGATCATAGGAACATCCCCAGAAAAATGTATAAATCTTACCATTTTCTTTCATGTCACCATCATTCCTTGGAAACCTGTTTAATGGATTTCTTTAAAATATACAATTGTAAACATATGCATTGGCCCATGTTATTGTAATATCCTTTTCTCATCTTTTAACAGAAGTCCATGAACAAACTGTAAAAAATAAATTAAAAACAGAACTACGAAAAATTTTGTTTATTGTATTTGGGATGTAAATAATATTACAGAATAGATTTGTATGAAAACCTTCTCATTGATTTGTTTTTATGGGTGGAGTGGTTGGGGAAAGAGGCGATTATAAATATATTCTTCTGAGATGGTCAAGGCTTGTACTGTGGTGCCATCTAGAGACGTAAGTTGCGTTTCGTCTGTGAGGACATCTAGTGGTGATCTCGTGAACTAGTTGGAGTTCGTGAGATGGTGAGATGCAGTTGTCAAATAGCAGTGGGATAGGAAGGTGGTGTGTATGTGATGTGTGAGTTGACGTGCGGATTTTTAGCATTTATCGGTGTCGAAATGAAATAACAATGTCCAGAAGAAATGGGCAGAACTAGAAGGAGCGTGGTTTTTGCTCTGTATTTATTCTTTGGTTACATCATGAGTGCTGTGCCCATCGTTGGTGAAATTCACGGTGAGTTAGTGCACTATCATATAGCCGCTATATAGTTATAAAAGCGAGGCGAAAGTTGGAAATACACGCTAATACGGAAACTTTCACTTCGTTTAAAGAATACACGAAACAGTTTTTTCGTCTTTTTTTGTGATTCCGGATCTTAATATTGTCAGACAGTGGCATTAGTTTTAGGTGAAAACGAAATACCATATCCTCAACGTTTATCAAACTGTAATTATTCGCATTTCATATGGTGCAATACTGTAAACAAACGTGCGGAATTTTCATTTCATTGCTTTATGCATGCCATCATTGTCATGCTTTGACGACAGTGGCTTGTTAAAATGCTTTACTTGCAATAGAACGTGACACATGTTCAGTATGACATAGCCGTGGCATTTCTTTAATCCCGGATATGCGCACCTTATATTCAGTTTTGCGGACTGCAATAAGGTTATACGTGTTACCGTAATCACAGAAAAAAAAACAGTTTTCTTAAGAGAAAAGGGCTTCAACATTTTAATGCAATGTAGTAATTTTCTTTTAATTTCTCCATACATGATATCGGTTCGTGTATGTAGTGAATCTGGAATATACTTAGTTTCGTTTCAAAAATTATAGCAGTCAAAAAGGGACACTGATGTTTGACTTTCTCTGGTGAGGTGTCTACAAAATTATGTTTGGGTAATACTTAACAATGTCGATATATGATGGAAATGGAGGAGGGACAAATATATGAATTAAAAAGTGACAGTTGAAGGAAGTTCAGTAAAGACGTTGATAACTGGCTGATCATTTTTTATTTTCTCTGCTGCTTACCTATACCGAGTTGAAATAGTGTATTCTATCAGCACCCTCTGGATAACTAGAAGGTCCTGATTCTACCACCCCCAAGACGTGATTTCAACGGAAAAACCGTCTATGTGAACTCAAATGCAAAATGTATAAATATCGCACTGGTATTGAAATGCAATATCTTACTGTCATGCGATATAAAAGTTCATAATACAATCCCTCCACCTCAAACTACCTTTTATGTGAATGTTTTTTAGTTATTGTTTATTTTCTCAAAAATGATCAAAACGATTTTAATTAAAATTCCATAAATAAAACGTGTTTACTGAGAAATAAAAGTGGAGCTTGAATTTGGTGGGAATAGCAAGTGACATAAGACTTACAAATTTAGCGGCGATAATTGCTTCTCAGGTGATCAGTGGTGTCAAATTTATAAAATTCCAGCTTTCGACCATTTGATTCCGCATGGTCATCAGGAACAAATGCACCTTGCTTGTGTGTGTGTGTGTGTGTGTATATATATATATATATATATATATATATATATATATATATATATATATATATATATATAAAATACCAGCATGATTTTTACCCAAAAGTGCTCTTTTTAGATTCGGGGGGCCTCAGAACATACATAAATTTACGGTGAAATCTTGACATCGAATTTTTGGGTGGAATAGTAGAGGAAGTAAAGAAAAGAGTCATGTGAATGAAACATATTTATTACTTTCTGTAATACGTAGATAAAGGAATAAGAGATTGTAAGAATATGCCGGCTCCAAATGTTTTCCAGTCACATGCTCCTAGCTGAGGGGGGGAGGGGAGTTAGGATAGCTTATCTGGTAGTTATGCCAGGTGGTCTTAAAGGTCGACTTGCCAGCTCATACCTGTCTTCAAGAATAAGGGGCATAATGTGTTTGTAAGTACAAAGAGAGTATCATTCCAAGATTTCTCTTACACTTGGTTGTAAGAATGTAATCTCAATGTAAAGAAAACATTAACGTTATAAATGCAGAACGAACTCGCGAGGATGGAAGCTAAATACCTATTTGGCATTAGAGGCGTCATATCACTCTATAATGAAATTAAATTTAGAACGTTTAAATAATGTTAATATACCACGTTTTTAAGCTATTTATATGCATGGGCGCTGTAATATTTGCAAATTGTGTTTATTCGGTCAACGTGAAACCGTGCATTTGACCTCAAATTTCACATCGAAGTTCAAAACATTGAATGGCTATCTGTCGGAAGTAGCAGGAAAACAGAACTTCAAAGGAAAATGAAAGTTTAGTGTAACACAAGTAATGGAACCACTGCAAATCGCAAAAGATGTTTCAAAAACTGAGGCATCAACATCTATAGGTTACAGGGCCCAAATGACCTCGTCGACGGGCCCTTAAACCCCACACACACTCTATAGGTTACCACGTAGCTTCTCCCCCTCAGCTTTCTTGCCCATCACCCATCAAATACGAACCGGTTTACCTATTATTATTATTATTATTATTATTATTATTATTATTATTAAGAACAATGCATAATATGTATTGTCTTTGTTAAAGGAATAATTGTTTAAACATATTTCTTAAACGTTGTTAATGCTGCCACAAAAAGCAATGTTATTTGTTTAAATACGTACAGAAAAGAATGTACTTATATTTTTCTTTGTTTGGATAGAATAAAATTGATTATTTAGGTTCTTGTTTGCTCCCCGCTGACCACACATCAGAACACACACTAAAGTAAATAACTGGTAAGAGTATCGCTGGGCCGGGTGGCCCAGGCACAAGTAATTCATAAGAAAATGTTTCATTTCTTTCCCCTGCACCCTCTTGTCCATCGGAAAGCATTTGGAGCCGGCTGTACGAGGGTAGAGGAAGTCATGTTGAGTCTAGGTGTTCTGTATGGTGAGTGCAACACACAAATTGTTTACTTTCTCTACTACGTATTGTAAAGTAGAGGAAGTATTGTATTCCACCCAAAAATTCGATGTCGAGATTTCACCGGAAATGTTTTGAATAAAAAAAGGCATTTTTAGAAAAAGGGCCGTGGTGTGTCTGTCAGTCTATGGACAGCATAACACAAAAACGAAAAGTCGGTTAAAAACCAAAGTTGGTATTTGAGTTTAATGTCTTTCAAGGATGCGCTACGAAGATTTTGAAGAAAATTGCTTCGCCCTAAACTACCCTTTACATGGAAAACTTTCCGAAAATTTTGATTTTCTTGAAAATGGCTCTAACGATTTTGATTAAAATGCCATATGTTTGAGATATTTTTAGACAAGTGAAATGTATAACTTGAATTTTCTGGCTATAGGCCCTGTTGTCTTATTAACTCGGGATGACTTTTGCATAACTGGTAAACCGCAAAAGATAGACCAAATCTTACTATACAAAAATGTAGAATATACAATTTATGCCTTTTTTTGAGAGTGAACCATTTTGGAGATGTCTTGTTATTTGTGTGAGTTTTGGAGAACTTATGCTTCTGTCAAATGGAAAATCGTTATTCATCTTTTGAAATGTTAAATGTGGTACCTATGCGACACGTTCAGCAAACTAGGAGGACTATCAACTACTACTGAAAAGGAAGTCGAATATACAAGCCTTGATATTCTTTGAAGTAACGCGAGAGACAAAAGTAGGAACTTCCATCTCCAAATCATTACAGGTATCTCTAGACAACTTTCAGCAAGTAAATAAATACATTAATAACAACAATAATAATAAATTAAGGTTATGATAAAATATTTCTTTTGTACTATTTGTATTTTATGGTATTTGTATATTTGATAGTATCTACAGATGTACACACAACCGTATCTTAAGTTTCTTGTATTTTATTATAATGTTTAAATTTTATTAACATATAATAACCAAGTTTGCTATTTAACCTCCGCATAAATGAAAGCGATAAGATGAGTTAATATCGTAAGAATTTAATATCTGGTACGATGCGTGCTCCTACGGTATAGTCCCTTCAAAATCACCGTTACGAGCATTATATTTCATTAGATCCATATTTGTTTACTCACATTTAAATAGCATTGACTTTTATTGAAAAGAAAACGGAAACATACCGCAAACGCGGGGTAATATGTTGTAATAACAGTTGCTATATCGGAGTTTAATTTTGGGTTCGTATTATGCAGTCACTCATCTGTGGCCTTGGCTGCGACTGACGGTCGCAGCGGCTGGGCGAATGAGGGTAACCTTTGCGTAGGGGAGACACCCTAAGGATTATATTATTTTATGCAGTCGTATTGCTGTGTGTATTGGGTCTAACTTCTGTAGGTGAGCGTCTTTATAAAGGCAATATTGAGATAGATATGTAAGATTTTTATTTCAATGTTTAGTGGGAATAATTTGCACTGTGTAGGTCATAGTTATGAGACCGTATTTAATTGGTAAAAAAATAAGTCCCAGCGCAAGAGCCCATGAAGGACCAAGGCTTGCCGCCCAGCCTCTGCGTCCTCCACCTCTGCCCACTACAGGCGTCATTGGTGAGGTGCAGTACTGGAGGTTGGAACGTGGTCAGCGCCCCGAGCTCTCCCGGCCAGTTATGCGGCTTTCTCGACATGGGGTCCCTACTTCTCCATCAAGTAATTGGTATTAAATTTAATTCAATATTGCCGTATTGTCAGCAGCCAAATTTCCGTAAGGTGCTACCTAATTTTTTCTTGTGATATCCATGAGTCACAACAGACTAGAGTGGCAGCGTGACTGGTGTCTAAATGGGACATTAGGCATTACCAGTCATTGGTCTGATAGTTTGGGCGAGCATTAAAAACACCGCTACTCAAGGCGGTACAAATGCGCGGTCCTCAGGTTGGCAAGTATGGTATAATTAATTAGCTTAAGTAAGGCTAAAATAACTGACATTAATTTTTTAGTGCTGTAAGAGGGCTTAAGTATGGAACTAGGTTCCTAACGGTGGTGGAACACAATGGAAACCTTGTTCCACAGAGCAAGAAGTGCTGGGAACCACGGCTCGACCGTCTTTAGGACTTCCTATTTTTTCACCGTAGTTTGAAGGGAGTTTACTTAATAATAATAATAATAATAATAATAATAATAATAATAATAATAATAAACAATAATAATCTGATGTGTTGCACTCACATAACTTTCTCTACTCTTGCATTAACCATTCTTACAAACATTCTTCTATCTTCTTCGTGTTAGTTGAGAAAAACATTTGCAGATATAATATTACTCGTTTTCTTGTGCGTGCAGCGAGAATATAGGAATACAGTAAGTAGGCTTTGAACGATAGTCTGATCTTTTAAAGCTTTCACATTCCGTTCTCTTTGCACGGTTAATATACAAAAAAATGAACAGTGATGTTCCATTTGACAGAAGTGTAAGTTATCCAAAACTCACACAAATAACGAGGAATACCTCCGAAATGCTTCACTGTACAAAAAAATTAATTTAGACATAAATTGTGTGTTTTAGCAAGGTCTACATTTTTTGTATGGCAAGATTTGGCCTATCTCTTACGGTTTACTAGTTATGCAAAAATCATCCAGAGTAAATATGACTTCATGGGCTATAGCCAGCAAATTCGAGATTTACATTTCATTTGTCATAAAAATATCTGAAACATATGGCATTTTAATCAAAGTCATTAGAGTCATTTTCAAGAGAATCAAAATTTTCGAAAAATTTCCCTTGTAAAAGATAGTTAAGAGTGGAGCAATTTTCTTCAAAATCTTCGTGTCGCAACCTTGAAAGACATTGAACTTATATACCAACTTTGGTTTGTAACCTCATATCGGACAGTGAATGAATGAAACGGGTGAAATGCTCAAATGAGCCCGAGGTCCATGAAGCTTTAAGTTACCCGACATTCGTCTTCTCAGGATAAGGGAAAACCTTACCGGATAACTTACCCTAAGCGAGATTCGAACTCGCGACCTCTTGAACGTGCGGCAGACACGCTAACCATTGCGCTACAGAGGTAACTCAGTCCACAGATTGAGACACGCGCGCGCGGACCTTTTTCTAAATATGTCTTTTTGGATTCAGGGGGTCTCAAAATATATATTTCCGGTGAAATCTTGACAGCGAATTTTTGGGTGGAATACAATATTTCCTCTAACCAGTAGAGGAAGTGATAATCGAAGTGAGCGAGGTCTCCCCTCTGTGTCTGTACCCTTTACCCCTTTTACTTTCTCTACTGGTATGTAGAGGAAGTATTGTATTCCACCCAAAACTTCGATGTCGAGATTTCAAATATGTTTTGAGGCCCCCTGGATTAAAAAAAAAACACACTTTTAGAAAAAGGTCCGCGCGCGCGTGTGTGTCAGTCTGTGGACAGCATAACTTAAAAACGAAAAGTCGGTTAAAGCCCAAAGATGGTATTGTAAGTTTAATGTCTTTCAAGGATGCGACACGAGGGTTTTGAAGAAAATAGCCGCACCCTAAACTACCCTTTACATGAAACATTTTTCGAAAATTTTGATTTTCTTGAAAATGGCTTTAACAATTTTGATTAAAATGCCATATGTTTAAGATATTTGTATGACAAATCAAATGCATATCTTGAATTTTCTGACTATAGCCTATGTAGTCCTGTTTACGATTTGTGCCATCGTGAATTGAAGTTGGTGCAAAATACCTCCACTTTTTTCTAATTGCAAAAAGATCTTCACTATGGTAGCTGGAAGTATCTATTTCAGAAATTATATTTTTAAGAACCAATACTGGTTTTTGCAATTTTTCGTGAGTTTGGTTGCATTATAATGTTATTAGAATAAGTTTCAGAACCTCAAAATTAAAAATTCTTGAAAATCTATTGGAATGTGATTTCCCTTTCCATATTTTGTTAAACATTTAGACTTGTCAGCCTCAGATTAATATGTTTAACTAAACGGTTTATGTTTTTTGTAAGACAGACTTACCACAGATGTTACCATAGTCTTCACAGAGCAGAAGCCGGTGGTTGAGGACATATTTATATTTCATCACGCTGAAGTAAAAACAATTATTTCCATGAAATTGAAAATTAAATTGAATTGTTGAGTCATGTGGAAGGTGAAATGGACAAACTTGTTTTTGCTGGGATGGAAATGTGTCGAACAAGAACAGCCTAACAATACAATTACAAGATTGCTGATTCACTGAGTATGCTTTTGATAAAGGAAAGCTTGGAACCCGCAATATTTGTTGCTTTAAGTATGGCTCTTTTTTGTTGAAAGAAGTTTCTCTATGTCTAAGTCCGTAATAGTTGACGATAGAAAGTCCTTGAAATTTGAAAACTTACAAAATCCGTTTGTAATACATTCTAATTCATTATTCAGTGATAACTAGGGCTAGGATTTGTATGCGATGTCAACATGAATATGTACATATTTATGTAATAATATTAGGTGAAACATGTACTATTACCTAAAAAGCTTTAAAATATGTAATATTTAAATTAATTTTTATATGTATGATGTATTAAACATATTACTTGAAGATTTCCCATTTTATTAATTATATTTTTTTAAATGAAGTGTGAGACAGTAATTAATTAAGCATATTGATAGTATAGCAAACTTAAACAAATTCCATTATTATAGAGATTCACAATTACCTATTTTAATTTTCAGTCACTGTTTAAACTATCTGTCCACTAAATATTACTTTGCAGAACCCAATGTCATCCTAAATTGCAATGAATTATCAGATACAGCTCCAAGTTCTTCATTGTCATAGAATGTTTTGTGTATAGGAAGTGACCTTTCCACATCACAAGAAGTTGCTGATGCAAATTTAAGTAACTAAATATTTCAGGGGGTATTCTGGAGGCTCCTCTTCCTCAACACTGATGATCTTGCACACTGCAGTCAATGTTGAGAAGCCAGATTCAAATTTCTTCATTACTTGTATTCCAACTGCCCCTTCAACAGCTTGGATTTCACATCTTCCACAATGTTCAATGATTCTTCAATAGCATGTCACAAGTTTGTAATTTCAAAATATTTTCAACAATGAATGTAAAATTGTCTTGGATATAAGCTAATTGGCACTGTAGTTTGTAACATTGAAGGCACTTTGGGCATCACTCACTGAAATTGCTGATTTACTAGAAACCAATCTATCACAGACTTCACATCTTGAAAATTTTCACCAAAAAGCAGGTAACTTTGACCCATATACCCCACCTAGTTAGGGCAGGTTCAGGGGGCAATTACATATTTGACAATTGTCTCTGTAGTGCAACACACATTGACAGGGGTGGTGGGGTGGGGGCTTTAACAAGCACTTTTTTAGGATTTAAAATAATGCTGTTCATTTGTGGATATTATTTACTTCACACTTCTTTGGTAACACATAGCGGTTCATGGGCAAGACAGTGAAATGGCCATAGTTTGATAGAACACATGTAAAGCAGTTCCGCCCTTTAGCAATATGCTGCAGCTTCAGAACTTTATCTTCTTAAATGCCTATCCATCATTCATGAAACGGGCCATTGTTGAATGATTTGTGTGTTCCAACACTTTCAGAGAAATCAGAAAAGGTATAGGAGATTCTTCTCCATGCAGCTACCAATCACAGGATTGGCAACTACATCCGCACTTTCATTGACAGCAATCCAGATATAGCTTCAGTGACAACAATCCATATATTATAGTTGCTCCTTACATAGCATTGCCTTTATGCTAGTGCTTGCTTGTAGCACAAATGCAGGTAGCTTTTTCGGAGCTTAGAATCTTTAGGTATCTGCCTCCCATAACGCTTGTCTAAAAGTGTGCAATATTTAGGTACCTGGAGTTTGTACCACGGAATATTTGTCATATTAAAAGCCTGGCAGAGAATCATAGCTCCATCAGTAGTGAATGAATCGTTTATTGTAAACCTCTATTTGATAATTTTGATGCTACAGGAGGTATCGCAGTGAGATTCAATTTAACATTAAACGTACGAACTTATGAATAACTTGCTTCGCTAACCTTACGTGCTGATTATTACAAGAAATGAGCATGTTTTTGATTGTCATGCAACAGATAGGCAAATAACAATTGAAGTGATAATCTATTGTCATACAGGAATCCTTTATTGCGGTCTCCTAAAAGTCCCTCTCTCAGCGACTCTAACGTACAAAGTTTAGTGAACAAGTAGACAACAAATTATGTGTATATACTTTTATTTTGTTCTGTACAAAAATGCTTGGATAATCCCCAAATGAATAATCAGGAGTTTACTGTATTTCAATTGCAAAAAAAAAAAAGTTTTACATAAAAGCTAAAAATATGTCACTATGCTCAAATATGTAAGAATAACATGTCATATTATAGCTAAGGTTCTAATTGATGAAGATTTATCATTTTTAGTTCTTTATAAGCAAAGACAGAATATGTGTTTACATCAAAGCCAAGCTCTAGTGATAACGTATAAATGAAATGTGCGAGGAGACCAACATATGAAGGTAGTTTGTCATTCTTTGTTCTTTTGGGTAATTTTTATTTTCTCTACTACATATGAAGTAGGGGAAGTATTGTACTCGACCCAAAATTTTGATGTCAAGATTTCACTGGAAATACGTTTTGAAGGCCCATGAATGGAAAAAAAAAGATTTTTAGAAAAAGGGTCCTCTGTCTGTGTGTGTGTGTGTGTGTGTGTGTGTGTGTGTGTGTGTGTGTGTGTGTGTGTGTGTGTGTGTGTGTGTGTGTGTGTGTGTTTGTGTGTCTGTAAACAAAATGACTCAAAAACGAAAAGTCGGTTAAAAACTAAAGTTGGTATTTAAGTTTAGTATCATTCAAGGATGCGACACGAAGATTTTGAAGAAAATTCCTCCACCCTGAACTACCCTTTACATGGAAAATGTTTCGAAAATGTTTATTTTCTAACAAAAATGACTTCAACGGTTTTTATAAAAATGTCATGTTGAAGTTTTTTTTTTATAACTTTTGCATGACTGGTAAACCGTAAGAGGTAGACTAAATCTTACTAGACAAAAGATGTTGATATCGTTAAAACACGCAAGATATGTCTAAATGTATTTTTTGTGGAGTGAATCATTACGGAGATACTTCTTGCTGTTTGTTTGAGTTTTGCAAACTTTTCTCAAACGGAATGTCGTTATTCGCTTTTTATCTCTTGGCCGTACAAAGAGAACGGAATTTCAAAGCCGTCTCTTAGCGACCAGCGTAAAAAGGTTTTACTATCGCTCAAAGCCTACTGCATTCCCATATTCCCCCTGCACCTACAAAAATTAGCAGTAAGATAATGTCTACAAATGTTTATGTCGATTAACATGAAGATAGAAGAATAATAGTTTGTAAGAATAGTGTAAGAGTAGAGAAAGTCATGAGAGTGCAACACATCAGGGTTTTTAAATATAAATTTAAGGTCGTTTTTAAAGCTGTTTAGGTCATAAAAATCCGAGCTCTGTACGCATGAGGTTATAGTCTTTAAAAGACCCATTATAATGTATAGTCTATAAAACACCTACCAAAGTTAATATATAGTATTTGTTTTTACGTAACTATGTGACTACTGCTGGTCCTCTGCGGTTGTATAATTTAGCTTATGGGCTTGCACACGTTTTCTGCGGGTTCCCCCGTTTCACCATTCATTTCGCGGATTGGTCCATTATCACCTTCATCCTCCCCGCATACCTCCATGGCGAAATAATATCCGGTGGGCTGACTGCTTCGCCTGATGGGGCAAGTTGCCTAAATGATAGTTAAAGTTGTAATCTCAAATAGTTTTACATACACCACGTGTAGGTTTAATTCATTCCGTTCGTGTTTAGATCACTGACACTATAAAATTATTTTGTTGGTTTCCTTTTTCTCTCGTAACGCTTGAGAGATCCTAGGTTCAAACTCGTGACCAGCTCAAGTTTGTTGCTGGTACTCAAAATTAGTGCTTCGTGGCGTGGTCGATTGGAGAGAGCTCCAACTCTATTTTGGATGTGGGTGTGTGTGTGTGTGTGTGTGTGTGTGTGTGTGTGTGTGTGTGTGTGTGTGTGTGTGTGTGTGTGTGTGTGTGTGTGTGTGTGTGGTAAAATGATACAAACCAGTCGAGTGAGATTAGGACTGGAGGTACGTCTGTGGCTCGTATTGGAGAAATATCGAAAACGTCTACTGCTGAAGGCAGTCCTCCCCTATAGATATCCACCTAGTTTGAGGTTTTCGTCGAGCATTTGTTCCATTGTGGAGTTCAGTTCTTTGGTGCTGCCGTCGACTGTATCTTCCAGGACGTTAACACACTGGCCAAGGCCCTTTATCTTTCCGTTGACTACTTCCATGGCTTCCTTAACATCGGCCAGTCGCTTGTTAGTATTCTCCGATAGATATATCTTCATATTGGGCGTTCCCGTCTTCATATTTTCCGTTTCGGAGATTACATTTTCAATTTAACTTCCATTTTTGTTTCCATTTTGTTCCCATATTTTCTTTTCCGTAGTTTACATTTTTCCCAATTCGGCTTTCATATTTGTTTCCTCTGCCGCAATCTGGAATTCATTTCATTTCCCATTATGTCCATCTTGACTAACATGTGTTTCATCAACTGTTCCATAGCGTGCTTTTCGTCCCACTCCTGACACCAATTGTGATTGCTTTATTTTTTATTATAACACCGGAGTGACAATAAGCAAGAGCACTGTTGAACAATAACAAATTCTACAGGAAGAAAATCTGGTTGATAAAGCCATGTGAATGTACTACGCATTTCTGTTTCAATCATATAGAAAATTGTATGAATTGCTCATAATTGTTCGTCGAAGAGTAGTGAAAGAAATGCGATTGTGTTTAGTAAAAGAAAAATGAGTAGAAAAAATGTGTGAATGTTATACGTTGCACTTATATTTCAAGTGTATGGAAAAATGTATGGATCGTTTGTAGAAGAGGGAGTAGTATTTTAGATAAAAGAAAAGGGAGTAGAGAAAACCATGTGAACGTAATACGTTGCGTGGTAAAATGAATTGCATAAAAACCTTCGCCATGAAAACACTTAGATATGTCAATTTTCATGGTGATCGGTCAACCTGTTTTGGGGTTTACTCGCTCTTCAACATACGATATGTATACATAGGCGTTGGTATATATGAAGTTGATAAACGGTAAGGAATAACATGTGAGGTGTTACATAAAACAAAAGTGAGTAGAGAAAATAGTATTAATGTAATACGTTGTATTTCGGTTTCAAACATATAGCAAATTGTATGAATTGTATTTTGAAGGGCGCGTAGCGAAAGAAGACTGATTGTGCCTCGTAAAGGAAGAATTAGTAGAGGAAATCGTGTGAATGTAATACGTTGCATTTATATTTCAGTCATAGAAAATTATATGAATTGTATGTTGAAGGGCAAACAGAGGATACATGAATGTGCTACGTAAAAGAAAAGAGAGTAGAAAACCATTTGAAAGTAATATATTGTGTAGTAAAATTGTTGCCATTAAAGCTTTCTCCGTGAAAAAATACATATACGTGCCGAATTTCGCGATGATTGGTTAAGCGGTTTTCGAGATTAACAGTTACATATATACAAATATCCAATTTGTATATAGATGATACGAATTGTCTGTAGAAGAGTGAGTAGAGAAAGAGATGTGAATGTGTTACCTAAAACTAAGAGAAACTACTGTGAATGTAATATTTAGCATTTCTATTTCAAACATACAGAAAAATTGTGTGACTTATTTGTAGAAGAGAGAGCAGAGAAAGAGATGTGAGGGTGTTACCTAAATGTGAGAGGAGAAAACAGTGTGAATGTAATAGCATTTCTATTTCAAACATACAGAACGTGGCATGACTTATTTTAAAAGCGAGGATAAAAATACTTTTTTTTGTGTAAAATCGCCTTTTTAATGGAACATTGTGTATAGAAGAGTGAGTAAAGAAAGAGATGTAAATGTGTTACCTAAAAGTGAGTAGAGAAAACATTGTGAATGTAATATGCAGCATTTCTATTTCAAACATACAGAAAATTGTAATGGAAAATTGTTTATAGAAGAGATGTGAATGTGTTGCCTAAAAGTAAGTAGAGAAACCACTGTGAATGTAATATGCATCTCTATTTCAAACATGCAGAAAATTGTATGAGTTATTTGTAGAAGAGTGAGTAGAGAAAGAGATGTGAATGTGTTACCTAAAAATGAGAGGAGAAAACAGTGTGAATGTCAAACATAGAGAACATGCTATGACTTATTTTAAAAGCGGGGATTTTTTTTTTTTTTTTTTTTTTTTTTTTTTTGTAAAATCGCGTTTTTTATGGAATATTGTTTATAGAAGAGTGAGCAGAGAAAGAGATGTGAATGTTACCTAAAAGTGTGTAGAGAAAACACTGTGAATGTAATATGCATGTATACAAAAATTTAACCAAATCTTTAGAGCCGTTTCTGAAATACCGGGAATATATATTACACTCGTACATAGGCACCTTAAATTCAAACAAGCATCGGCGCACAGTTCACTAAATCATATTTAGGTCTCTTGGAAAACATTAAGCAGTGAAAAAACGTACTAACAACGTATACGATTTTCAAAAGTGTGTTTTACGTAGAACAATTGATGATCTATATGGCAAGGGTGAATGTCCTACTCGCTATAACTACAGCATCTCGGAGGGTTTAACTATACCTTGTCTCACCTTAGATGACAGTATGGAGTTAAATGGGATATATCTGTCTCTATCTAGCGCATATAAGTTGCCATTAGTCTCGTCCTTTTCTACCCTTGCGCTGTTGCCAGGTTCCTAATAGCATGGTATAAATATTGAGTTGTTATAAATTTCAAGCTTGGACACATTATTCTATGCAGAATTGTTTTCTCTATCAGGTTATATCCTTTTTAGAGTCATTATACATTTCTATGGGCTCAAATTTCTTCAGAAAACGTTTTTTTAATAGAGCTCCGATATTTGCTGTTTCTATGCTCATCACGCACTAACTAACAAACGAACTGCGAGAATAACCCTATATTTTTTCTTAGCTAGAGTAAACTATAGTGCCGCCGCCTGCCTACTTTGAATTCTCTATGTTTACTTAGTTAAGTGTTACAATTTTTTAAACTAAATGTTTTCGGAAAATTGTATATCTGTGCACTGCAAAAGTTACGCAGTGTGAAACGCTTTTGTTATTGAGTTTACATCGGGGATCAAGCGAGAGCAAATGTCGAGGAGGGTTGGAGAAAGTTTTTAAAATAAACCAAAAGTCTGTAACCTCTTTCTTTCATCGTGTAAGGCAAACAAAAGGTGTTCATCTATTCAGCGTATTCTCACGCCAGGCCTGACACAAAAGTTATTATAAGTAGCAGCACTAACATTAGTTTGAAAGAAGTCGTGTGTGTAACTGTGTGGAATTTGTGAGCTGTTATTGCGTTATTTATTTAATATTTCCGTAAATATTTGTGGTTATGAAGGGGGAAGCTAGGAAGAGACGATATGTTGGTAAATTAAGAAATAAGGAATGCCAAATAATTATGAATGTGTTACATTATTTTTCAAGTAAAATTGGTGTTAGTAAGGCAGTAAAAGAAATACCTAAGGCTATCGGGTGTTCAGAAGCAGTAGTATATAGAATTAAAAGGAACTAATAAAATGACCTCTAAGAACGCTATCGAAAAAGAAAGCAAAAAGGGCGGGAAAACAAAAATACGCTAGGTTAACGCAATGTGATGGAATAGTGCAAAGTGGAGTGCGGCGAGTTGTTCATTCCTTACTGTTTGCAAATATTCCACCCAAGCTGAATATAATTTTGTCACGGATCAACAGTGATGAGTCCCTAACAAATTTCTCAAGGGCCACTCTTAGTCTGTTCTTACATGATTTGGAGTTCGAATATGAAACAAGGGGTAACAAGTGCATATTAATAGAAACAGGCGATATCAGATGGCAACATGAATATCTAAAAGACACAAAAAGGTTTAGGGACCAGGGGAAATCAATTGTTTATACAGACAAGTTATTTGTAAATTTAGGCCATACAGTGACAAAGGCGTGCAGGGATACCAAAGTTAAAAATGTCCGTTAAGCAGCAGTTGAAGGACTTAAGTACAGGACTCCGACCACCTCGGGGTCGCGCGCGGAGAAAGATTTGCAACTAGTACATGTTGCAACACTGCGCTTCATTTAACGTGTACTGTCTTCTAAGGGTGAGATGCGCTATAGTTTACGCGCAATTTCAGTATGACAAAGACAGATATATGTTCAACCCTTGTCGCCCACCCGCTGGGCAACTGGCAACGCCGATAACTACATCACTCTATTGGCTGGATCCATGTTCATTTTTGTTTTGCAGCTACTCTAGAAAGAAATTCCTGGTCTGAGTCGACACAGTATTTTCCATTTGAACCAGGTGAACTACATAAATAGATTAAAAAAGGGAAATAACAAGGAAAACAAAGAAAAACAGTAAAACTTACCTTAGCGCAAGTAGTTTATAAATTCACAGCTGCCTGTTTTAACACATTTTGTTATTAAGTATAAGAGGGATAGCGATACGATATGTGGGTCTTGAAATTCTATGTTTTTTTCCGTGACTTCAGGAGAAACAACTAAATAGCAATAGCACTTTGAAAAACTGACAAACGTATCCTTGATAAATTCAAACCAATAATAATCGATATCTTGGAAATGGCCGGAAAAAAGTTATTTGAGATAATTAGGCGTGTCTGTTAAAGAGATCTGCATCTCTGTAACTTATCCGTAATAGAAAATTCCTCTTGAATAAGAAGAGCGTCATAGATATTCCCAGCAAAATCAAGGTGTCATTTTATTTGACGTATAAATATAAATATATAGTATTTTAATAAATATTCACTGTTGGAGCCATTTTTCAAAATATCAAAGATATTGAAAAACTTCCATCCAAAGGGCACACATTGGAAGGTATTGAACTTGGCGGCGCCGTGGCCGAGTGGTTAGAGCGGTTTTGAGGTAGAATTTGGTACATTCTTTACTAACAGTGTGCATGGTAGAGAAAACGAAACTATGAAAAAACCTCCTATATGCTATGGTTTTCGCCTTATGAAGTGTAAATGTGACTACATCACGTGTGACTGAAACCATGACATCGAAGGTATTACTCTTAATACAAAGCCACTGGAAACGTTCAAGAAATCGTGACCGGAGGCGACAGACGTTTAAATTCAATTGCACTTAATGGTGTATGGGCGTTTCGTGGGCTAAGTACTACGTCGAAAGGAGCAGTTTTCTTGCTCCCTTATTCAGTAGCTGCGCAGTTTAAGCGCGAAAGACACAACATAGTTTTGCAGTACAGATACTCAGGGTTTAATTTTACCAACCACGTATCCTACCTTTTAAAACAACTTCTCGAAATCTGTTCATTGTGTTTTAAGGATTTCTGAGGGTAAGAAATCGATTTAGATAGGTCTCATGTCCAGTAAAACTCATTCTTGTACACAAGAAATCATTATTTTCCTATTCACATTCTATACTGGGCGTGAAAGACTTAATTTTGTTTAGAGGTTTCTTTTACGTGCCGTATATTACGGGCCAACGACTTTATTTCCCTTTGAAGGAAGCCATACTAATGAATTTTACGCCCGAAAAAAAGTCCATCGCCCTCCGCTGGGTTTGAACCCGAAACCTGGGGAACCAGAGGTTAGTATGTTATCCTTCTAACAAAGAGAATGACAGAAATTGTCATTCACAAAAATGACTTAGTAACTCACTTCCCCTACATCGCAGTTTTAATTCCTTCCATTACCTCACAGCGGTAGCTACCGGGCCACGCCTCCCGCTATTATAATTAGACACAGCTTATTGAGATACCCCAAAAAACAACCTTGACATTTTCCCCCCATTATGGTGCAGTCTGGTTATATCTGGTGATATTCCATCCGTTAGGTTGCATTAGTGTCGCCAACTGTTCGTAACATATAACCATAGTAAAGTTACTGCTATAGGGTGTTATTGCGTCTGTTATGTTGCCACAGAAGCAGTTGTTTATGAAGGCGTTGCAGAGAAGCCAACCGATAGATTTTAAAACAAGATTCTGTTTAGACGCCCTATTAATTAATTAATAAATCAGTGGACGTATTACTCGTGTTTATGTGATTTTGCCTTGTTGTTGTTGTTGTTGTTGTAGTGTTTAACGCCCGCTTTTACTACTACGGCACCGCAGGCAGTGTGATTTTGCCTTGAATACTTTTAGAGCAGCATATGCAGTTATACTGTGTTCGCTACACAGTAGTGCATCTCGTGTACATTACGCTATTTAGCGCTCGGAAGTGATTTTATCCAAAAGTATTATTGCAGAACAAGATTTGCCGAGGGTGGGTAGGTTCATGTGTTGTGCGGTAAAGATGCTCAAGCATTATTATCACTTGAAAGCATGTTACTTTAACCCTGTTATATTTTGAGGTTAGAAATGTCTTTATTGTGCACGTTGGCAAGACTGCTTTTTGGAGTACTGTTGTCAGCTGTTTAGTGTAATGTCAGCCATGCTAAACACTTGGGAACTGCCGATAAACTGTGTTCACTTATATTTGTCTATCTCAGAGAACCGACCAATCCACTCAAATGTTGTCAGTAAGTGGAGAGAGTAAATACGCGACTGCATCCCTGTCACCCTTCTTCCCCATGCCTTGAGTTAGATAGTTCCTCAAATATTTTATCCTGTAGATACTATTAAAAGGTTTGGACTGTATGTAATATAATTAGAAATTAAAGCACCGATTAATGTTTCATAGTCAGCTGTAATTTAATACATTTGTATTTGTGTTATAGTTGAGAGTGGTTTTAGTAAATTACGTTTCACAGACGTACTCACAGAACATTTTATATTAAGTTGATGCAAAACATGTCTTTATTATACATAGACGCAAATACTCGCATCATTATTTGACATACCTCGACATGAATGCCTGAAGTCATTAATAGCAACAGCTGGGAACACTGTTGCAGCAACCGGGAATACAAATTCTTTGCAATTAGCAGCTGGCAGCACTGCCAACGTAATTTCAGCTGTTAGCAGTCCTCAGACTGCAGGTCTTTCATTAACTGAATGACTACACCGCACGTAGTGCCATAGTGGGTCCTTTGTGACCAATGTATCCCCTCGGAGGAAGGACTGAAGAGAAGACCCGAAGAGCGAGCAGATCCGGACGATGTGCATTAGCAAGGACGGAATCCCTAATTCCAACATGGCATCAATCTTGATCAAACCTTACGCCGGCTACCCCTGCCTTAGCCAACTGGACGCTATCCGGTGGCCCCAATATGGCCGCGCCGTAGCCGAGTGGTTATACCAGTCGCTTCTCCACAAAGCGGCCCGGGTTCGATCCCAGGCAACTGCATGTGGGATTCGTGATGGACGAAGCGGCGCTGGGGCGGGTTTTCTCCGGGTTCTCCGGTTTCCCCCGCCATTTCATTCAACCGGTGCTCCATCTTCATTCCTGCGTTGCCGTCTCGTAGTAAATACGGGCGTTAAACACTACAAACACAGACACACACACACACACACACACACACACACACACACACACACACACACACACACACACCGGTGGTTCCGGGGACTGGTGACACTCCCAGGAAGGAAGTGCCAACAGAAATCTTTCCACCGTCATGCCAACACACACCCGCCGTCTCCTAGTCCTATATACAATGTGCGACGGGATATGTGCAGACCCTAATATGTATGTATTAAATACTCTCTCAATTTTTCCAATCATTTTCATAACTAAGAGTGCATTATTACGATATTATGTTAATGTTATTAATATATTTGTGTTAGTTAAATATTATACTGTACATAAGGTTTTCTGGCAAAGCGATTTTAACAGGTTAAATTTTTGAATTTTGAGGCTAGCTTCACTGAGATGATTATCCCGAGATCTTGCAAGGCTCTGAAAAGTTATAAAACGGGAACTATCTTTTCTTCTTTTGTCATTCACGTTATACGTGACTAGTGAGCCAACACCCAGAAAAGTTAGATACTTGTATTTCGTTCTGAGCCGGATTTGAACCCGCGACCTTGGGGTCAGCAAGGCAACGCTTAATCCAGCAATATGCAACCTTGTCGATTTGGAGACGCTCATGTAATTACCTGCTATCCCCCACCTCCTCTTTCAGTCGGAGGGTGAATCATACGTGTAGCTTTTACACTCACAAGCAGTCAGTACCCACAGACGGACACAAACAGGTCATACCTTGGATTTTCTGGGAATGTCTTCAGAAGACTTCATTCTGGATTATTTGTGCATGAATGGTAAACCACAAGAGACAGACAAAAGCTTACTAAATTAAAAATGTGGATCTCGTTAAAACACACAATTTGTCAAATACTTATTTCTTCTTTTGAGTTTTTTTATAATTTGTTTGAATTGGCCAATACTTACACTTCTCACAAATAGGAATATGTTATTCGGTTTTTTTCCTCTCTTCTCTCTTCTCTCATAGGAATCAACTCTTAAAACATTTCACTATCGCTTAAAGCATTCCTACATTGCCCTTGCACCTACAAGAAAATTAGCAATAAGAAAATGCTTATGACGATTCAAATGAAGTAGGTAGAGAAATAAGTGTTTGCAATAATAGTTTGTATAAGAGTGAGTATAGCTCTACATTTGAAGCATCCAGACCCAGACATGTTTTGTTCCCCTCGTTCGCAAACGTTGGACATCACTGGCCTAAGCAATTGAAGCATCCAGACCCAGACATGTTTTGTTCCCCTCGTTCGCAAACGTTGGACATCACTGGCCTAAGCAATTGAAGCATCCAGACCCAGACACGTTTTGTTCCCCTCGTTCGCAAACGTTGGACATCACTGGCCTAAGCAATTGAAGCATCCAGACCCAGACATGTTTTGTTCCCCTCGTTCGCAAACGTTGGACATCACTGGCCTAAGCAATTGAAGCACCCAGACCGAGACATGTTTTGTTCCCCTCGTTCGCAAACGTTGGACATCACTGGCCTAAGCAATTGAAGCACCCAGACCCAGACATGTTTTGTTCCCCTCGTTCGCAAACGTTGGACATCACTGGCCTAAGCAATTGAAGCATCCAGACCCAGACACGTTTTGTTCCCCTCGTTCGCAAACGTTGGACATCACTGGCCTAAGCAATTGAAGCATCCAGACCCAGACATGTTTTGTTCCCCTCGTTCGCAAACGTTGGACATCACTGGCCTAAGCAATTGAAGCACCCAGACCCAGACATGTTTTGTTCCCCTCGTTCGCAAACGTTGGACATCACTGGCCTAAGCAATTGAAGCACCCAGACCCAGACATGTTTTGTTCCCCTCGTTCGCAAACGTTGGACATCACTGGCCTAAGCAATTGAAGCATCCAGACCCAGACATGTTTTGTTCCCCTCGTTCGCAAACGTTGGACATCACTGGCCTAAGCAATTGAAGCACCCAGACCGAGACATGTTTTGTTCCCCTCGTTCGCAAACGTTGGACATCACTGGCCTAAGCAATTGAAGCACCCAGACCCAGACATGTTTTGTTCCCCTCGTTCGCAAACGTTGGACATCACTGGCCTAAGCAATTGAAGCATCCAGACCCAGACACGTTTTGTTCCCCTCGCTCGCAAACGTTGGACATCACTGGCCTAAGCAATTGAAGCATCCAGACCCAGACATGTTTTGTTGAATAGATTATAGGTTAGAAGTTGCACAACGGTGAAAGACACCTCGCACACAAAAGATCTAGATCTATTGCTGTTACCATCCCTCAGGAGGAAGGGGTAAAGGAACTACAGGAGGCTACAGGCCGCAAAGATGCGCGTAGGTGCTTAACAATTCAAAGCTTGATGATCCATCCCATTGCTGGAGTTGCCTAGAGACGACGGTGAACTACCCGTCGAACAAGCAGCTCTCAAGTGTCCACGGAGAGTACTCTCGTTTGAGCCAATATCCTCGCCATCTGTCCGGCACTGCCATACGCCTTGAAACTTAAACCCAGACCTGAAAGATGAGAAGAAACCGGAATGAAAAGGAAATAATGGGAATCAAATCGTGGCAAATGAGAAACCACACAATATTTGACTACCGACCAGGAATAACCACAAACAACCTAAGTCAGATTGACGGTCGTTGGTAATCGAATTCAGGACCTCCCGAATATGAGTCCCACACATTATCCCTGCTCTGTTGAAAAGTAAAACATTACATTGGTCAACAGGAAAATTGCGACATGAGTGGTGTATACAATTTTTAATTTATTGAGCACCCCTAAAGACGAAAATGTTCCTGGAAGTTGTCACTTGCTGATGACTGGAAGATGCAATTAGAAAAGAATGTAGAGGGATATAGGGGATGAATAAACACACATAAAAGGATAAGCTGATCTTATCTTAGAGTTGGGAAGAGTTGGGCAAGATTTGCTACACGAATTTTCTAGATTGGTTGAATCACAGGAGGCCTTCGATCAGGGTTGCCAGTTCTACTGATTTTGCAGATGGTCTGCTTTTTTGCAAATCTACTGATCTACTGCTAAAAACTGAATACACTTCAAAATCTCCTACCTTTTATGTATTTTCTATTTTAAACACTATTTTCCTTAACACCATATATTCGCTCTTCCCCAAAAGATTTTCAGGTAAGGCATTTCCCTCGTGTACAAAAACAAAAGATTAATATAATCACCTGTATACATAAACATTATACCACACCTATTGTTTCTGCATTGCCAACTATACCTGACACTTGCGTTAAAATAGATAAAGTTAAATACAGGGATCCAAAAGTATTTCTTCCTGTGGAAAACATGTATTTTGGTGCCAAAGTTCAAATATCTCTGACAAAATCATCCCTGCCCAACAAATATATGCAAGTTTTCAAATTACGCTGTGTTGATTTTTTACGTTGAGTCAATTCGCGACATACGAGTACTAAGTCGTTTTTCATTAATTGATCCTCTTCTTACAATGTTGGAAGTGTTAGAACCAGCTAAAATCCAAACAATTCGGTCAATTTTACCACTTGCTTCTCGGTTTCCCAATTTGATGAAAGCACAAGAAATCCCACAAATAGATACAGAAGGAGGCTATTGCGCAGTATTGACATTGCATGTGGCAGTAACTCTAAAGCGCAAGAATTTTGAAGATAATATTTATTATTTATTATTATTATTATTATTATTATTATTATTATTATTATTATTATTATTATTATTATTATTATTATTATTATTATTATTATTATTTTGTAGAAATAGGCGTGGCATCCATACAATGTTTACCTCAACCAACAACTCTGTGGCAATGATTTTGCTCGTAGTGTTGAATAGTGTACGAGAGTGACACCCGTGACTTTCTTGAAAGTGTTCTTTGAAGCGATAAATGCTATTTCAGCAACTATACCAATTGAATAGACACAACATGCACTACTGGGCCCCTCACAATCCTCATTGGATACGACAAAATTGGTGTGATATTCTTGAGATCAATGTTATCGGATTTGTCTTTCTCTCAGCGAGACTTAGAGCATTACGGTATCTACGGAATTGCCGTCAATACTTCCGTAAAACATGGAAGCATCCACATAAGTGGCATTCATGCAGAATTCCTGTTATATAGTCAACGGTTTTGTCGCTCATGTAGCGTCGCCAGTGTCGCTCCACTGTGAACCTGGTATAACAGAGAGAGTGAATTCAAGCAATGAATAACCACGTGTTAATGTGGTTTCGGTAAAGCTGGCAACATGGTATGTTACCATAGCAACGGCCTGTTATGCTCACTTCTTTTTCCGGGTGTAGCAAAAAAGACGTAAGAGCTCTCTATAGTAGCAAACTGGGAAAATCCAAGATGGTCTGAAGATTAAACCGGAAGGGATTCCGGCAAAACTACGTCATGACTCCCAAAGATTCATTGAGCATTGGAAAACAGGTAATTCTAATGTACACAAAACGAATTTAGCAATATACGTTGTTTGGGACCACCTCTCAGTTTCTTATCGTCATACAGTCTCGCAAGGGGTGAGGGATGATTATTAACCAATAACACTACTTGATGGTTGCAATACCGCGCTAGAGGCGCGGCGTTGTAATGAGGACAATGAAAGGGGGGAAGGGTAGAAAAGTCACGTTTTAATTTCCTGTATCTCCAAATTATTAATGCCCATTATGAAAAAGGTTGCAAATGTTGCTTAAAATAAGCAGCATTCATTGGGTTAATCGATTCTGTGTTATAAGAAAAGCTGCCCTTATAATCACAAACACGCAAACCTTCACAGTAAACATAATGCAATATTACATTGAAAAATATAAAAACATTTAATCTTTCTACAAATTCTCCCTATATTTATACTGCAATTAAAATTCGTATCGAAACACAGCTTTTGCTTTAGAATGGAAGGTTTTCTTCTAATATCTATGTAGCCGTCTTTTTGAGTGGTATTAAAATTTAATTACATTTCTGTGAATTTGCATAGTTTCTTAAATTTGTCGAACTGTGTTACCAGCTTGGCTTAGACCAATGATGGCCACGAGCAGTTTCTGATGTATACGGGATTCTGTGAATTAAACAACAGTTTAACTTAATGAGTAGTGATTTACTGAGCGACCAGAAAGAGTTAATGCTTTCTTTTAAGGCCGACATGTCATTGGTTATAACCAGAGACCGGAACTTAGGCAGAATGCCTTTTTAAATGTGTCAAATCTATCTTCAATTTGAAAGTGAATCTGTACGAATTATGTCTTTGTGATTGAAATGCTACAATTTTTGTGTTGCTTTCTTATGCGTTTTTAAATATAAATGCCTATGTTACGAAATAAATGCTTTTTGTTGCCTTTATTTCATTATTTATAATAATTTATTTGGATAAACTTACAAACATTTAAAAAATTCTACAAGGTGACAATTCTGCGGTAGTTGAAATAGATCCTACAATGATGCTATGTTTTAGATTTGCTCCAATAACCTCTGTAGATGCTGAGAGGTCATTTTGTCATATGAAAAATGTGTTATCTGACAGGAGGCTCAACATCACCCCAGAGAACTTAAAGCCTTTGTCATGTACAACGAATAAGGTATTGTAATACACAGGCCTTTTTAAAAATAAATATATTTCATGTTTGTGTCAGTTACCACACTAGCATTTTATTTAAAACTTTGAAATTCTTTAAAATATGACGATCGAGTTATTGAACGGTGTAATGTATTAAATAAATGGATTTTCTAATTGCCTTTTATTGCCTGTTTTAGCATTTATAATGCCTAAGCTTCCGGTCTCTTATTATAACTACCATGTAGTATGAAAGGTGGTGTGATTGGAGAGAAGCAAAGAGAGGCGTAACGATATACTGAGCGACCAGAAAAAATCAATACTTCCTTTCACATCGACATGTCATTGGTTATAACTATGTCCAGCCAGTAGCATGAATACTGCTGCCATTGGAGAGGGGTAAAGAAAGGGAAAGAAGGGGAACCTACGATGGTAAAACCATGATAACCTTGCATTTTTCCAAATTCATTTTATACCCACGTAGTGACGCTTGTTAAGGCCTTTCGCTAGAGGAATTGGAAATAATAATGCTACTACACTCAGAAAATGTTTACACTATCGAATTTCTACGTTGACTGACGTGTTTTGGCTAAATTGGAATCGGATAAAAATATTTGATCAGTTCAAAGAATTAATGACATCCCACTGCGCAAAGTCATTTTTGCCTTTGCTATCGATATGCATTCCTGTTTGTTTCTCTATGTATTGTAAATTTAAAGTTGCTTTTCGTTATCTACAAATGGAGTTGCCACCAACTTTTATTTTCTCTGCTACGTGATTAGAGTAAGTTGGGGAAAGATTGGTAGTCAACGGATTTCATCATCTAAAGCAAATAAACGTGTACTTACTTCCATGAACCATTAATATAGACTCTGAATGTTTATCGTGTGAAAAATCGTGCGATCGGTATCATTCAAACTCTGTACAAAAAGAACAAAGATAATATGTGAATATGAAAACATGTAAACCTTTAATGTAAAATATCTTTCAATTATGGCTATTTGACTGCAATTATTTATTAAAATGGTAAGCAGGGGAAGTAGGATTGCATTCCACCCAAAAATTCGATATTACATGTTTAAAACATTATCATGATAAATGAAATGTACTCGTATATCTTGAATTTTCTGTGAATGTCCTGAAAAGTCGTCTTTATTTTGAGTGACTTTTGTATAACTGGTGAACCGTAAGAGGTAGACAAAATCTTACTGCACAAAACATGCATATCTTGTTAAAACACAATTTATGTCATGCTTCTTTTTTTATTTATGAGTGAACTCTTTTGGAGATAAACTTTGTTATTGGTTTGATGACAACTTGCGAACCCAGACTTAGCACCTCAACCGAAAGGCGATCTTTTGTGCCTATGCCCCTGACGGAGCACTCCCCGGGAGGATGGATGAGGCGAATGGATCTTAAGGGCGGCCGAAACGTTGCTACGACAGAGCAGGTGGCAGGGTCCCCAGTTAGAAGCACCCCGGCGGATGCTGTTTTAGCTTCCCTCTCCCCTAGGGTTTGTACCATCCCATAGAGGGCTGGGAAAACAGTGTTTCGTCTTCCAATTCGGGTAAACGCATGTGTTCCCCCTGCCGTGCTGCTGCCACGACGCTCGCCGACGCTTCCAACCCTGAAAGAAACATAACGGGATGAAAGGTGAAATGAAATGATTTATGAAACGAAATGGAGGAACAAGAAATTCGGAGGATATGGAAATCCTTCCCAGCATTCACCTGGTGACCCAGAGAAACCTCTGTAAAATCCCATGGGCCAGGAAGGGGAATGAACCTGTGACCTCTCGAACGCGGGCCACAGGCCTTACCGTCTGAGCTATCCCAAGGTCTACCGCAGTCCCATATTCCCCTTGTATGTACAATAAAATTAGCAATAAGTAATTTCTACAGATTTTCATCTCTATTAGTACTAGGTAGATAGAGTAAGTAAAAGTTTTAAAAAATAGTTTGCACAAGATGGTAAAAATCACGTGAGTGCTACACATCAGATTTTTTTTTCAAGTCTGAGCCCTGTAAATTATAATGGTAGCTAAGAAACTTTTTAATTTAACAATGGAAACGTAAAACAATGCCTTCTATTATCAGTAAGATGGGTGTACATGCGAATGAAAATAAATAATAATGTAATTGTTACACATAATATTAGCGTTTATTATGGCCTACTGTATTAAATTTGTTGCGTCTTCACTTCATAATGCATACATTTTATCCCATCGGAGCAGCAGAAATGAACAGTGAGTAAGGATCGCACTCCATTGCTCCAGTGGTTAAGTAGGACGTTTCATCCGTAACCGTTGGACATATTCTGACTGTGTTATTGCTCAAAGAACCGCTACCGATTCTCAACATAATCGGGATCTCTCTCTTAGTATTACATATTCCAACGTATAACCTATTATCTATTCATTCTAAGGTTGATCCGCGCGAAATTGAACCCAGGTGGCCAGTGCACAGTTGTAATGTATCCTTCCGCCATTCGCGCCAGAAATAGTCACAACACAACCACGTGGTGAGTGCATGCGGTACGTAATAGAAAGGAAATTATACCTTATTCCGCCAATTTAAAGAGTGACTAACATGTAACTAGAGACAATAAGATTGATAGTTACAACAAAATAAACGATTCACATGTCATAATTATAATAATTAACTTTAATAAAAGGTGGTTCTTCTAAAATTAGGCAAGTCTGGATCAGCATTAACCTGCTGTAGCACTTTGTCAATTGTTGGCGGCTCATTTTTAAAAAAGAAATTGTGCACTGTGACACGAATTGCATTTTTAACAAACTCGTCACATTCTTGCATGGCGTATTTTACACGCTTTCGTTTTCCCCGGGTGTAACCACTTTTCCCGTTTCAGCTTTTTCTTTACGAGCACTGTTTATACTGGTACTCGAAACACCGGTGAACTCAGAAGTTAATTTCACTACTTCTTTGACGGGAACAGTTGGATATTTCTCACACAACTTATAATACACGTTCAACACTATTGTTTTTTCACCACTAGTCAATGGTTTTCCCGCCTTATGCTTTACATAAGTCGACGAAGACGCAAGAGCAAATTCACCGCGACCGTCCGCCATGATTCTAAATAGAAACTGCTGCTGTAAACAATACTCTGATATCAGATAATTCACACGAGTTGCATGTTGGGACTTGTAGCTCTGTTTATCAGTATACATTAGCGTTAATCAACCTCTCAGGTATTTGTGTAGAATATTATATCATTTAACGATAAATTCATTCTAAAACTCAGATTACTAGGATGGGACTACTTCCCTGCACGCATTGCTACCGTGTTGTACAATGATGTACTGATCACGTGGGTTTGTTTTGACGCGGACAAACCTAAGACTGAACTTATAGTTCCAGTGCATGCATCACTTACAGCTTGTTTAAAACGTCCTGACATTCCCCCACTCCCGAAGCAAAGATGCGAAATAGCACTGAGCAATCCACTTGTATACAAGAGAAGTGGGGGTCAGTCTTCCAGTTGCCGTGAGAGTGATAAGTTCATATGTTTATACCTATGTGACTGCCTCGCAAGTTCTGATAACCTTCTAGTCACTTGCTCCCCCACCACTCTCATCACTTCCCCGCATTTCTCCTCACTTGCGCTTATGGAGTGCCAGGACGTTTTAAACAAGCTGTAAATTTATAATTTATTTATGCCAACAAACTTACTGTTGGTGTTTTTAAACACACAAGCCGTGTGTGGGCTAAGTTTGAGAGGTAGAACTGGAACTTAAAAATTCAATGCCACAACTGGGATTTGAACCACAGACCTTCCGTGGCTGCTCTACCACTGAGCTATTGTAACAAACTGCCAGAATGGCATTAAATTCTCAAACCAGTTCGTATTTCTCCTAGTAAACCACAAAGGCAGTCTCACATCAGAGACAAATTACCCCAATGGTGACTTACTATTGTAAGTACTTTATGTCCCAGGATTAAATAACCTTCAAACCTTATTTAATCCTGGGACATAAAGTACTTACAATAGTAAGTCACCATTGGGGTAATTTGTCTCTGATGTGAGACCGCCTTTGTGGTTTACCAGGAGAAATATGAACTGGTTTGAGAGTTTAATGCCATTCTGGCAGTTTGTCACAATAGCTCAGTGGTAGAGCAGCCACGGAAGGTCTGTGGTTCAAATCCCAGTTGTGGCATTGAATTTTTAAGTTCCAGTTCTATCTCTCAAGCTGTATATTTGTTGGTATCCAAATTTTGGCTTTTCAAGTGATTTTCAAAGTAGTTCCTCAGGTTATTCCTGTACACACTACTACAGTGGAGCATCTCAGCTTAACTTGGTCCGTCTGTTCGTCTGTAAGCTCCAAACGACTCGCCAAACCCTCCGTGTAAGAAGTTGAGACTATACTTGCATAGAAGAATATTGTCGATATATTTCAAGAAGGTTAAATAACACAAAATTAAGCATGGGTTAGAGCATGTGTGGGCAACCCGCGGCCCTCGATCCCATTGCATGCGGCCCCACAAGTTATATTATTTATGAAGGAAATGGCAAAGACCATGGTCATGATATCTATTTGATAAGTTGTTAGGAGGCTATTGCGCAGTACTGTCATTGCATGTGGCAGTAACTCTAAAACGCAAGAATTGTTGAAGTCCTCAGGTTACCACTCTACCACTGTTGTCTGAATCCGATTGAGCTGATATGGGCGCGCTTTAAACAGGCCGTAAGAAAGCGAAATGTCACTCGCTCTATAAGTGATAGTGCGTGCAGTGTTGAGAGTATGTGTACCGAATATAGATCCAAGTGTATGGGAAAGATATGTTCAGTACACCATGCAACAAGAGCGAACATTTCAAGCGCGGTATGTTACACACGAGAATACTTCATTTGTTAAAGAACTCTTGTGGGACGAAATTCCGGCACACCGGTGACGCTGATGTGACCCTGGCAATTGACAGCGTGGTTAAATAACAAAATAATTTTTTTCGTGTGAGTAAAAATGACTGACAGCGAAGACAGCGTAATGTAAGTAGAAAATGTGATTTGATATTATTAGCATTGAGTAGTTCTCTGGTTGCACTAATAAGAACGTTACTAATGTCATTGTTCACTTACTACTCTAAGAAACAAATGACCACGCTGTTACGTGGATGCTTACTTGGAGAAAACGTGACAATGTTGCACTGTGCATACCTGCAATCTTATCGTACCGTTTGATGCCGCGATGTTAACCATTTGAATAATACGATAATATGATCCGCGCATCTCTTTTAAGTATGTGTGCATTGTTGATTTCGCGGTAACGTTACAAGCGCGTGTGTGCCCGATGCTTCATTATCGTTATAGTTCGGCCGAAAGTCGGCTTTCCAGTTCCTTACAAAGCGACCGCTTTATTATTTAGATAGTGTTTTGAAAGTCGTTGTAAAAGTAATTTCATTCGTTCACGTGGTTTGCGACATAGAGAATTTCAAAATTTCTTACAAAATCTCGATTCGGAATTAGAAAATATTGGTTATTATACTGAAATAAGATGGTTGAACCGTGGCAAAATGTTGAAGCGAGTATTTGATCTAAAAAACGAAATACAAACATTTATGGAGGAGAAGGGCAAACCTACTGTTGAATTTAAAGACGCCTTTCTGGCGGACATAACACAACTGAATGAACTTAATTCAGTCTCTAAGTTAAAGACCAATTGATTACTACTATATTTGATCACGTGAAGGCCTTTGAAACAAAATTACGACTTTGGGAATCCCAAATTGGAAGCAGCAACTTTGTGCACTTTCCAGCCCTACAAAAGTGTGATAATCAAAACTCAAGAATACGCAGATATTATATCAGAATTAAGAAACGAATTCCGCGTTAGGTTTCAAGACTTCAAGGAGAACGTTATAAGTATCAATCTGTTTTCTTTCCCTTTCTCCATTAACATAGACGAGGTCCCCGAAGATCTACAAATGGAGTGCGTTGATTTTCAATGTGCCTCAGACCTAAAAAATAAGTTTAACAATGTCCCCTTACTGCAATTCTATCAGACTACTTTCCCAGAGAAAAGTATCTGGGCATAAATAGACATGCACTTCGTTTCGCATCACTTCTCGGTCGCTCGTACATATGCGAACAGTGTTCACCAGGACGAAACATCGACAGTCATCTGGAAAGTTCGCTTCGAGTTGCTTATTGGAATATAAACATTTCATTTGAATTGTATACTAAAAGGTATATTAAACATACAAGGGTTAATAATACCCTATTTATAATTTATATTGTTCGATTTAGATTTTGGAATTAGATTACACATGGAAAAATAGGTATATATTTAATTTAATCTTAAAAATAACTCATATGATTCAATATATTAGCTATTTTTACTTTCTCTACTGGTAAGTAGGGGAAGTATTGTATTCCACCCAAAAATTCGATGTCGAGATTTCACCGGAAATATATGTTTTGAGGCCCTCTGAATCCAAAAAAAAGCATTTTTAGAAAAAGGTCCGTGTGTGTGTCTGTGTGTCAGTCTGTCTCTGTGGACAGCATAACTCAAAAACGAAAAGTCGGTTAAAAACCAACGTTGGTATTTAAGTTTAATGTCTTTCAAGGATGCGACACGAAGATTTTGAAGAAAATAGCCTCACTCTAAACTACCCTTTACATGGAAAATTTTTCGAAAATTTTGATTTTCTTGAAAATGACTAACGATTTTGATTAAAATATCATATGTTTGAGATATTTTGATGACAAATGAAATGTATATCTTGAATTTTCTGGCTATAGCCCCTGTAGTTGTATTTACTCTGGACGACTTTTGCATAACTGGTAAACCGTTAGAGATAGACCAAATTATGCTAGACAAAAAATGTAGATATTGCTAAAATATACAATGTATGTCTCAATAAATTTTCTTGTAGGGTGAACTATTTCGGAGATATTCCTTGTTATGTGTGTGAGTTTCGGAAAACTTAGAACTTTCGTGAAATGGATCATCGCTGTTCATTTTTTTATATGTCAAGTGTGCAAAGACAACAGAATCTCAAGCATTTGACTGTCGCACAAACAAGGAAATAAGCAATCAGATAATTAAATTTGTACAAATGTTTGTCTCACCTAACAAGAAAGAAGATATAGGAATAAGAGTTTGTAAGAATGGTTAGTACAAGAGTAGAGAAAGTCATGTGAGTGCAACACATCAGATTTTTTAAAGTAATTTGTTTATCTTAGAATTTATGTCCTATTTGAGGCAATGTATCTGTGAAAATTAAAGGATTCACAGTTTTCTCCTGATTGCTTTGAATTTTTTTCCACACACTCAGAACATAAAATATGTAGTGTGCACAAAATTTCAGTGTTCTATGTGTTTAAATTATTAATATATTTATTAGTAATAAATCACTTTTTGATACGCTAATATGAAATTACCCTTGGACCTACAGTTTATTGTATCACTCCTAAATTTGTAATATGAGTTCAGTATATAGATGTAAAGAAATTGAAATATCCCATTGCTTAGATTTATTAGTTTTAGAGAAAAAACGTTTTGTATACAGTTTATTGACATTTTCAATTTGTTCACTGAGTTATGAAAAATATTAAATTTCAGCTCAATTATTTAATTTTCTTAACCAGCACTTGACAAATTTTAATGCTTTAATCTCCTAAAAATTTCAAGCTAATAAGTTATAAATTAAGGACCCAAGGTGCCTTTTGAATGGTGAAAAATGCTGAAAAAAAGATCCAGAAAAATGGTTTTTAAAGTTTAACAATATATTTTTATACTTTAACTAAATGCAATCAACTTAAAATTACTCAGCACCATATGTGGGATCCCCTATTGCTTTCTTCTTGGCCTCGGTATCAGTTTTGAGAATTTCAAGTTTGCTTGGTTGTTTCTTAATATGAAAACTTTCCTTTCGCCTTCGCATTGTTCACAAAATCTACACATTTACTGTTCTTAGCTAACCTCTACACTGTGTACTTTCGTTAATTTATAGGCAAAATTCATAAAATATCTGCTTGCTACGGCTTTACTGTAGACTAACACATAATTTATACCTACAATTAACTACCTAACCAATGTCTAATATATAACTGGAACGCTGAAATAACCTCGCAAGATTACAGAATTACAGAACACTGACGGCATTTCTCTGTAGGGAAGCTAAACCTCTGTCATATTCCCGGCATTTCAGCTCGATATAACGAATTCATTTCAGCACAGCCAATCCACAACCTTTCTGAAGCAATATTCCCTGCAAAAGACTAAAATCAAAGCCAGTTCAAGTGAAAAAAGCATTTCAAAGCTGTAGCGACGAAGTTTAGCGAGGAACGCTCACCCGCACTAGGACATTTAAATGTCCTCCTGGAGATTTAAAAATGGCTGATATTAAGAAAAAATAAAGCATGCCGCTAAAGTACAAAGTATAAGCATAACAAAAAATGCAAAAAGTAAAAATCAAAATTTTCGGCAATTTTCACCAAATTTTATGGACATCAAATTATGTGGCCCGCAAAGCAACCCATCTTAACAGTGGTGGCCCTTTTCCAGAAAAGTCGCCTGGGTTAGAAAGTTTGATGGAGACTCTTCCACAAAATTTCAATTTTTAGGCGAAGCACAGCCCCTGTGGGGTTGAGATTTTACAAATAAGAGTTTAAACAAAAGTTTTCAAAGTATTTCAGATTTGATTGAAATCAGTTCAAAGTTAAGGGTAGTTAAGATAAAATACATTCACATCGAGGTTACAGCTCAATATTTCCGAACCGAGACTTGCCGCTTCCAAACTTTGCTAGTGAAAAGGAACACTTAAAATGAAATATATGTATATGCAAATAGACTGTAAATGGACGGGGTGGAATAAATAGGCTGTTTTTAACTGTACTTAACTGTTATAGTAACTAGCGCAGTGGTCAAGCCCTGTTAAGTAAGTTATAGACCACATGAAGCTGTTTAAAACATCATTAAACTGCAGCTGGCTGGTTTCATGATTTGTGCTCGCGTTTGTTATGCAAAAGACAGGGTTTCGATTCTCCACAGTATATTTAAATTCTCATCTAGCTTACCCAAGAATTAACTACTTTTATGCAACTCTACTGAAAGACAAAATTAAACATTTTATTTTAAATGTATTATCATGGATTGAGAGTTCTTAAACCATTTTAAGTTCCTCCTTATGGGCCTATAGTTGCCGGGGTTGCCTGGGCAACCCTTAATATTTCTTCACAAATTAAAACAATACAAAAGCTGTAATTGAAAATAAACACAACAAAACATCCTCTCATACAACGTAACGGTAAAACTCATATTTAGCCAGGCTTATAAAATCAAACTACATATTGATGTGTGTAAATAAACGACATCGAATGTGTTGGTTTTTAAATGGCATATCACATGCTAAGCAAATATTTATGTAATTGTTTGAAAACGATAGATATATAAGAGTAGTTTTTACGGGGAGACTGTACGATTTTTAAAACAGTTTTCTAAAGTGTCTTATTAAATATCAGAATGCAAGATTACTCCTCGCCATAACGACGTATTCATAAAGATTTTTACCTTCTCTGCCAGTGGTGGGATTTTGGCAGCAAATCTAACGCAGTGGATTCTTTTCGTTCCTCCCCTATTTTGGAACCGCGTTTTATACTTAAATAATGTTTATTATAAAGTGCCCCAACTTTAGCGAATTGAACGACTTAGTTTTCAGTTAGTTGAACTGCAAGAAGAGGGGTGCAAGCTTGTAAGAGCTCGTACGACATATTCAAAGAAAGCAATTCTCAGTATAGCACAAAGTGGCTTTTGCTATTGAGCTTCTTTTCTGCCAATAGCATCATGAGGAACAAACGGACGTGGAGATGACATGTTGGTGACGCGACCGGCATTCTTGATGAGACGCAATGGCTGTCGCTGGAAATTGGAGCCCTAATTAAAGCATGCCTTTGTCTACGCGTAGGAGCCAACTTCTTCCCAGCAGGTGCAATGTCATACTAGCGAATTCTGCACGGCCGTTTTAAAATTGGAATTTCCCTGTTTACTTCATCATTGTATATAACTGTTTCCCAAAGTATTGATTCAATAGTTACGAAACTGGAATTGTTCAGGAAACGGAAATACCTCCCAGACAACAAGCACAGAGTTGAAAGCGGTCTGTCACACAAGTAGATTCAAGATTCCTTTAGGAAGGAGCTAACGCATTTTCAAACATACCTTACCAATAAGCAAAATTTACCCAATAGTAACGTATTTATCTCTCCAGATTTTCAAACATCATATAAGTGATCCACGGATTATCCTTTGGATACAAACACTATTTTAAAATGTAAGAAAACTTATTAAAATGTTTATGAAATAAAATTTCCTCTTAAAGCAATGTTTAGGCCGTTTAATTACTAATTTTTCCTCTGAATTTTTGTTCCTGTTGTTTTTTCTTCAGAAGTTATCTTAATACATCTGTGCGAAAGTCGTTTATGCGTGCGTGTGTACTGTGCGTGTACACGTGTGTGTGTTCTTTATAGGTTTCTACGCCAAGCTTGGCACACACAACCTTTGACATAAGGCGAAAACTATTAGTTTAGAATTTGAAATCTCACTCCAATTCATACAGCTGATGATTTAATGTTATGTAATGTTTACAGACGATAGAACCAGACTTGATGTAACCAAGACATTGTTCACCCCTCTGCATTAGTGTTTTGTTCTTATTAGCTCTGAGTAACAAACTGCGCATCGTTCATTATGTATACACGTAGAAAAGAGCTGAACAACACACAAAAGAATTATAATGAAGTTACAACCTTCCTTAGTTTTAGTATTCATATTATTTTCTATTTCATAGTGTGACATGGCTTCTCCATGTCATTAAGACTCTTTGATTTTCAAGGAGGTTGCCATAGAGACAGTTTGAGTTGTTGAAGATTAAGAGACAGAAACTAGTATGGTGTGAGAGTTTGGAAAGATTAAGAGACAGAAACTAGTAGTGTGGCTGTACTTGAAGCTTGAGAAAATAAAAAGATTTGCTAAATTTGTTACATTTGGTGTCAGGAAGTGGGATTCGTCGAGTTGCAACGTTAGAACCAAGATGGAGGGAGATTCGGAAACCAGGATGATGGCAATGATGAAAGAATTATTTGCCAAAATGGAAACGAGAAACGACAACCTCGCTGCCGAGCTGAAAGAGATGAAGACGGAGCTATCGGCGAAAATTGACGGGCAACTGGCTGGCGTGACGGAAGGCGTGGAAGAACTCGGCGAAAAGGTGGAAGACCTCTGCCAGCACGTGGACGTCGTGGAGGACGACGGGGAACGTCTTGGCGCCCTGGTAGTAAGAGTTGACGAGAGCGTCAAAGTACTGGATGCCAGGGGCAGACGGAATAGCGCGGAGCCGGGGAGGGAGCACCTAGTGGCCGAGGCGACAGTTGCGCCCGTTTCGGATGATATGAGGGAAAACGTGGAACAACTCGGCGAACGGATTGGCGTGACGGAAGACGTGGAACAACTCGGCGAAAAGGTGGAAGACCTCTGCCAGCACGTGGACGTCGTGGAGGACGACGGGGAACGTCTTGGCGCCCTGGTAGTAAGAGTTGACGAGAGCGTCAAAGTACTGGATGCCAGGGGCAGACGGAATAGCGCGGAGCCGGGGAGGGAGCACCTAGTGGCCGAGGCGACAGTTGCGCCCGTTTTGGACGATCAGCAGGGAAGCGCACAAGCAAACGAGCAACACGCGAGAACCGACTTGGCGTGTGACATGGGGGGACCGTCGGGGCCATCCAATCACCTGACGCATAGTGCCGTGAACGGAAGAATGGTGGACATCATCGTGGACGGCAGGATACAGGAGAGGCCGTGCCGAGCACGAGTGAACACGAGTGCAGCGGTGGACGCGACTCGCGCGGATGTGGTGGGGTTTGTTGCCGGACCCATCGGAAGCAAGGTGGCTGCGAAGGTGCGCCAGAGAGGTCGGCGGACATGGTACCCAGTGAGCCGTTTCAAAGTGCGCAGGATGGCCCGTCAACACACCAGGAAGAAGGGCAACTGGACGAGGGACCGTCAAGACCGGCGGTACTGTTGCAGAATTTCGAGGCAGGATGGCATACATCGTCCTACCTGGACCAAGGGACACTATCCAACAGCGATACCTAGGATCGTGCCCCCTGGAGAGCGAGGTCCTACTGGCCCTCAAGGTTTACAAGGATTCCCTGGCCCTCAGGGTCTGGTAGGCTTGCCTGGAATGAAGGGTGAACGTGGATTCCCAGGAATGAAAGGTGAACAGGGCAATCCAGGACCTCCAGGACAAGCTGGTGCACCAGGACCTGAAGGACCTAAGGGTGACTCAGGCTCTCAAGGACAACATGGAGCTCCAGGACAACCTGGTCCACAGGGCCCTCCAGGAGACAGAGGACTTCCAGGATTACCCGGCCCAACAGGACCTGCTGGCCTCAGAGGTCAGAGAGGTGCACAAGGTGAGACAGGTCCACCAGGGAAGCCAGGCAGTGAAGGACCTCCAGGACCACAAGGTATTGCAGGACCTCTAGGACCACCGGGACCAATTGGAGAACAGGGACCAGAGGGAGCACCAGGTAAAGCAGGAACACCTGGTATTGCAGGAAGACCGGGAGATAAGGGACCTGTAGGACCTTCAGGACCTCCGGGAACTCCAGGGGCACCAGGTCTTCCAGGACCACCTGGTCCAAATGGACCTCCAGGACCAGCAGGAGAACGGGGTCTTCGAGGAGAAACTGGACCACAGGGTGTAGAAGGGCCACAGGGAGCTAGAGGAAAGCCAGGACCTCCAGGGCCAGAGGGAGGTAAGGGTGATAGAGGAGAAGAAGGTCCAAAGGGTGCAAAAGGACACCGTGGTCTCATTGGTCTACAAGGGTTACCTGGACCTCAGGGACCTCCAGGAGACAAAGGCATGACTGGACCTCCAGGATTGTCGGGAAAAGATGGTGAACCTGGAACTAAAGGTATGCCTGGAAGAGATGGAAACCCAGGACCTCAAGGTATACCAGGACCACCAGGCCCTCGTGGACCACCAGGAGAAGAGGTTCGATGGGTTAATCCACCGGGGCGCAAGGGAGATGCCGCAGTGATAGTGCTGGTCGGGACGACCAGCTCTGAGGAGGGAGCAGTGTGACATGGCTTCTCCATGTCATTAAGACTCTTTGATTTTCAAGGAGGTTGCCATAGAGACAGTTTGAGTTGTTGAAGATTAAGAGACAGAAACTAGTATGGTGTGAGAGTTTGGAAAGATTAAGAGACAGAAACTAGTAGTGTGGCTGTACTTGAAGCTTGAGAAAATAAAAAGATTTGCTAAATTTGTTACAATATTAATCAAATGTTTAGAATTATGTTTTGTTAACATGCTTCTTGAAAACACACAGATAATTGTGCATATTTAAGAATGTTATACTGTGCTGGTTTCCTGCATATTGCAGGCTAGTTAGTACGTCACGTGTCTGCATCAAGTTGGGTTCTTATAGTAATATCCATACATTTTAATTAAGACTTATTTTCACGGTTGGCACTACAACTAATTCAATAGGCTGTGAGAACAACAAAAAACAATAATTTTAGTATTTAATCCAGGGAAATGATGAATTAGACATATGATGAATCTAAATGTAAGAATTTGGTTGGTACGCTATTCATTAAAGGTAGGTCTGCTCTATTTAAAATTAGGGTTGTTTGACCTCGCCTCTTCAATTAAAATATCAATATTCTCATTGGAATATTCGCCAAATCTTTTGTGTGCGATTTTTAATGGCCTGTTAATTGTTTTTACTGAGGATGGATACTTCAAATCTTCAGAAACGTAAGAAAACATTTAGATTGACGGAGCCGAAAGGAGATGATACAACCGAAGCGATAATGCCAGAACAAGAGGTATTAATCCAACATGAATAGAATATGCAGTTAATCAGATCATTTCTGCAAATGTTTATCTCGACTAACATGAAGAAGGCAGAGGAATGTAGTTTGTAAGAATCATTAGTACAAGAGTAGAGAAAGTCATGTGAGTGCAGCACATCAAAATTTTATTTTCAGTAACTTGTCGACACATTTGCACATTTCCAAAGGACTTTTAATTTTATAGCAGGGTCAGAGGAATTGATGGCGGTAGTACGGATTGGATTTGTAATCCATTCTTGTGTATTATCGTATTTCTCTACTTCCGGAAATTATTTTAAGAATTTTAACCTGAGATTCTCTAGATGGAATTTGATTACCTATTTCCAAAAGTCCATCAGCAATATATCATTGTTGGGTAGACCGGTAGAATAAGAAAAATGGATTCTTGGGCAGAGGACAATTCAAGTCCCTCTGGCTGAAATTTTTTCGTTATTTGTGATCATTCAGGAAACATATACTAATGGTGTATTTTAAACTGTACTATTTTTCGTTATTTCTGATTATGTAGGAAACATACTGACTGTATGCGTATTTTAGATGTTACGTACCCCATGTCTGCTGTAGGAGATTCTCTACGAGCATTATGTGAACATTAACAAAAGTGGAAAATTTCAGAAGCAGGTCGGATGATTGCCTCAAGCCTAGTTTACATTCATGAAAAACGAACACTTTAAAGTGCATAGCATTCCTTAAATTGAATTAGCAAAATTCTCTCCATCTTTTAAAGATTATAAGACATTAATGAAAACATGAGAAGCGATTACAATGGGCGTTTAATCCTCGAGTGATTCAAAGATGAGCAAAAATAGCGGTGGTCCATTTTTGGATCAAAGCTGCTTGACCACATACTATTTAACTCGTTCATTCTCATTTTGTTCTTGTTAAGATGCCAGAGATGTTTTCGAACAGGCATCTATGGTAGAAAGAGAGATATGCCATTTACCGTTAAGGCAACGGAGCTAGTGTACTCCGGCACAACTATGTTCCAACAAAACGTATAGTTTTACAATGTATTTTTTGTGATTTTATGTTGTCACGTAACTTTTCACATCGTATTATGACTTTCAGGCACCTATCTGGTGGTATGTACGTATATGCAATTGAATTCTGATAACTTGACTCTGGATAACTCAACATTCCGTAAAATTCGCCTTATTTTAATATTTTTATTTTTTATCGTTATAAACTGGTTGTAATTGTTTCTATAATCAACTATGCGATATTAGCAGTATAATAAAGTTCAATTAGTGTACGTGTACACCAGTGGATAAAAGAAAATGAGTAATGTCTGGAACGCCAGGCAATTTTCAACAAGTATGTCTGTCTGTCTGTTTGTCTGTCTGTCTGTTTGTCTGTCTGTCTGTCTGTCTGTCTGTCTGTCTGTCTGTCAGTCATGTAGGCACGTACAGTCATGGAAAAAAGTATTCATCCACTGTTGTTTATGTAGAATAACTTTATTCATTGGAACCAAAGATTACAACCAGAGATGTTATTTGGTAAACTAACAGTTTGGCGTTTGGCGTTTATTTATTATGTTATTATAATAAATAATAATTTATTATTATTATTATTATTATTATTATTATTATTATTATTATTATTATTATTATTATTATTATTATTATTATTATTATTATTATTATTATTATTATTATTATTATTATTTATTATTATTATTATTATTTCCTCTGTATGCTTAGGGTCATTGTCCTATTAATGGTAGTAATCTGGACCTAAATGCAAGTTATCAACTTTTTTTTTTTTTTTTTTTTGTAGTTTTAGGATGTTCAACTATTGAAATCTATTAATGTTGCCTACAACAAAAGGATTCATCGCTGTGGCTTGAATGGTTTGGGTTCAAGCTGAGTATTTGATCTTCTCCATATCAAAATTCTGCTGCCATTTACAAATGTGTTAAATTTATTTTCGTCTGTGAACAGGACTTGTCGCTGAAACTTACGTTCTTGCTTATATGCCTCAAGCAAATTCAAGTCTCAGTTTCTTGTTCTGCTTGCTGATGTAAGGTTTCTTCTAGATGCCCCAGCTCCATAACCTGTACTACACATACATATGGACATAAATATTCATACAGCTACCAATAAAAAGGAAAATGTTTTATTTTGAATATTTCTACACTAAAAAAAGGCAAACATTTGTGGCACATACGAACTTCAAACATTCTACTAGCGTACTTATATATTGACATTACATTTACAGTGATACAAGATATATTGTAATCCCATCTAATATAAAAAGACAAGCTGTAGCACCCCAACCGAAAGATCTCTGACTAAACTAAAAGCTAAATCCCGGTGCAACAGCCCATGAAGGGTCAAGGCCTACCGCCCAGCCGCTGCGTCCCCCACCTCTGCCCACTACAGGCGTCATTGGTGAGGTGCAGTACTGGAGGGTGGGACGTGGTCAGCGCCCCGAGCCCTCCCGGTCAGTTATGCGGTCTTCTCGACTTGGAGCCGCTAGTTCTCCATCAAGTAGCTCCTCAATTGGTCCCTCCGGGACCTAACAAGGCTGAGTGCACCCCGTGCCTGACCTCCCAGAAGGGATAAAATCCCCATGCTGGTACCGGGGATCGAACCCGGGTCCTCCGTGCCAGAGCAAGAGGTGTTAAACTCAAAATCCTAAGCTAGGCTGAAGAGCGGCCAATCCCTAAGCAGCATGGGCATGCCTCGCATGCCCGAATGCCTTATTTTGTTTGTTTTAGTGTTTTATAAAAACGTTTTTTTCTCAAAGGTTACATTTTACGCGGGACATAAGTATTCACATAGCGATGGTAAACACAGAACAAATGGTTATCTGATAACCCAAAATGTATCTGTCACCTATTGCTGCAGTGCTGCATGCTAGTCGTGCTGTATGGAATGACTGGTGAGCGCAAAAAGTCAAAATGGGTCGCAAAGGAAAGGAAACATCTGTAGAGTTGAGAGAAAATTGTTTCATTACATCAACAGAAAAGATCGTATTCTGAAATATCTCACACCATAGGGAGAAGTGGTTTGATAGCAGTGTCATAAACCATTATAAAAAAAACACATTCTAATAAATGAAGAGAAGATTGGCCGCCCACCGAAACTAAATTCTAGAGAACAAAGGCAATTGTTGAAAATGGTGAAGAAAACCCCCAAATTGCCTTTTATGAAGTTGCTGCATATATAAAAGAACAGTATGGGAAGCATGCAACGGTCAGGATAATAAACTTCACTTATATTAGAACTTGCAGCAAATACCAAGATAAGTGAAGCTTATAGTCTCTAAAATATTTGTTATATTTGTAGGAGAAAAGACAAATTAACATGACAATGGAAATTAAATTGGATGAATTAAAGACACCGCACAAAGAGGAACATATTAATATGTAATAAATTATAGAATATGTTTCCTTTTCTGTTTCCTATGTTGTGCGTTTATGTAATTTGAAGTATCATGTTATAGTGGTGAATAGCAAACCCCTGAATTCGTGAAACTAGACATTTCGATAACTCGACATCCTCTCAGTCCACATTAGTTCGAGTTATCGGGATTCTCTGTACTTGCTGGAAGTATTTCGCTTGCCACAGTAGATGACCTTAAGAGTTGGTTTTAGAACATCCATTTTGTTCTTCTTGGTAATGACTGCCCTTTGAGTTTCTTTCTGTTGTGCTTACTTTGCTTTTATTACATTGTTTGTAGCATGTGGGCTTGGAAAACGTCATCTACAGGATATTTACCTGTTTTAATAACCGCCATAAACCCTAATGTGGTTGCTCATTATCAACCACATGTAATTGCTAACAATGCAGTAGACTCTGCTTTTTTTCCTCATCTATGCTAATATACTTTACAGTGATAGTCAGGGGGTGAAATACTAGAAATGTTCACTGAAATTAATAACTACACTCTCTAACTTGTGATGGATTACAATTCCCCAAAGTAGTGCTTAAAACACTTACAGATCCGTGATTATTTCGTGTAAAATGTCCGACGGTTAATGTTAAAATTATTTTCTTTGTTTATTGTAAGTTCGTCCCTTAACAGACGGTGGTATCAGATGATGAATATGTGGCGTGTGTGTGTGTGTGTGTGTGTGTGTGTGTGTGTGTGTGTGTGAGAGAGAGAGAGAGAGAGAGAGAGAGAGAGAGAGAGGGAGAGAGATAATGTATCACATCGCACTTTGTAACTTTCTCTAGTTAAAGTAACATTTCTACTGTTAATTATTAGGTTCTCTTCTTCTTCTTCCATAGAGAATGTACCTAGGATTGGCTAGATAGGCTAGTCAAGATTCGGAGGGGGAATTAGCATCTCGACCAACAAATCTTTTGTGTTTATGCCCGGGAGAAGGATATGAAGGACGGTCGGACCTGAGGCAAGACGACAGCAGAGGGCAGGGTCCCTAGCCACTACAGATTTGAACTATTGGTGGCGGCTCGCATTCCCCGCCCCATACGGGCTCATAGGTCCCCTGGGGGCCCAACACTCAGGGAACTCCCCCGATCCGGAGGACTAGGATTTACAAAGAGCAAGCACCTGCCACACACGCCGAAACTCCCGCCGACACTTAGAACCAAGCAGATGGAAAATGAAGTAAAACAAGAGGTGTGGTGAAATGGAGGGAGAGGGGATGTAGTTAACCTTTCCATCATTCGCTCAGAGACCGGGGAAACCACCGAAGAAACCATTGGGCTAACAAGGTCAGTCAGGGGAATCAACTCCACGACCTCCTGAATGCGAGCAGGTAAAAAAGAGGGTCTCTCAAGGTATCCCAAAAGTCGCCCAGGCCTGGTTCAGAATGTACCTAAATGAAATTCCACCGGAAATTCACAATTTGCGTCAGCCTAAATAAAAAAAAAATTAAAGAAGAGTCCTCGTGAGTCTTGGGAGAGGGAGAGAGAGAGAGAGGGGGGGGGGGGTAACATAACTCAAACATGAAAGCATATCAAGCTTGGTATCTAAGTGCAGCATCTTTCAAGGATACGACATGATTTTCATTCCTAACCTTTTCTTTCAATGGAGCGAATTTTACTATTTTCTATTTTCTCAATAATGCCTTTTGATTAAAATACCACACGTATAAGATATTTTTATATAAGTAAAATGTATTTTAACCTCATTTGAACACTTGTTCATTATGAATGAATTCTATATAACTGTAAACTATAAGAGAGGGACAAAATGTTCTGCGCAAGAAATGGAGATATAGTCAAAATACACAGTCTACGATATCAGTCATTTCCGGTAGATTCGTTGTTATTGGTTCGAATTTTTCCATTTTGTCATTTCTCTGAAGTGGTCCATCATTCACTTGTTTCTCACGATGTCATGGAAGGAGTATGGAATTTCAAGGACAAGGTATAGCGATCCGCTTTTAAACATTTGTCTATATGGCTTCGGCTTCCTATATCTCCTTCTTTAAGTTGAAATAACTCCTGAACGAAAGTTTAGCAGGAGTAACGTAACATTGGGAGGCCGTCTCCTTAGTGCGGTGGTAGTGCTGCTGCTTACCAAGCGGGAACCCGGGTTCGATTCTCGGTACCAGCATGGGGATTTTCTCCCGCTGGAAGACGTGGTCCAGGGTGTACTCAGCCTCGTTAGGTCGCGGCGGTGCCAATTGAAGAGTTAATAGATTGAAAAGTAACAGCTCCTGGTCGGCAAGACTGCATAACCGGCCGGAAGGGACTGCGACGCTGATCACGTCCCACCTCCAGTACGGCACCCCACTATGATGCTTGTGGTGGACAGAGGTAGGGGCCCAGCGGTCGGATGGTAGGTAGGCCTTGGCCCAGATGGGCTGTTGTACCACGGGGGGAGGGGGTTTAATGTAACATGTTTGGAAGCTTCAGTTTTATATGAATACACACTATATTTATAAAAAATTGTGTATAATGTGTGTCACAGTAGTCTGTTTATTTTCCTCCATTTTATTGTAGAAAGTATTATACTCAACATTCTTTGTAAGGAGCAAGTTCGTATGTAAAATCAGATAAAAAGTACGAGTAATTTTTGTATGAGCAACCCTTTTGATGTATTAGTTATATGGGAGAATAGCGCACATGTGCAGCGTACATGGATGTCGGTGAAGATGCAAGAATTATTGCTCTCTACAAGATTGTATCATTTTGCTAAGCGTACATATTAGGGAGAGAAAAAAATTAAATGAAAAAGAAGGAATAGACAGCTGTGGCTACCGAGTTAAGCATTTGGTTTTTATTACCATGTGTAATGTGATGATGTGGAAAGGTTAAATGTACCGTTTCAACATTCTGAAACTGAGACCATTTGGCATTGGTTGCAGGCAAGTAACCGGTTGAACAGTGTTGGTAAACGAGCAGAATCCATAAAACTTTACTTTACTCGGTGCATACAACTTTTTCTCCACTGATATACAAATATCGGTATTTATATTCTAATTATTTAAAATAAAACGGGCGCTTCATTTTATAGGTAATATCTAGAACGGACTTTTCCATAACTTAATATTCAACAGTAATAAGACAATTGTGCTCTTTGCTACAAAATTCCTGTTATTGGACAGAAAGAATAACCAGATTTTAAAATGTTATGTTTGATAGTTTATAATAATTGCAGTTCACATGAAAGTAATTGTTGGCAGATAGCCACAGCTATAGCAAAACCGCTTTGCTCTTTATGAAGCTAATTTTATGACATATAATGTCATTACTTTAGCAATATGCACTAAAACTGTGCTAGCGAATTTCACTCTTGCTGGAGAGAAACGTCATGACTTCTGCGCATACATGATTGCGCAGCTTCCCCCACCATCAACCTTTCAGGTAAAGAGTTGCCACTGCGCATCAAAGGAATTGTTCTTGTCTTGCCTCCAGTGGCGGCTCGCAGTCAAAATTTTAAGGTAGGCAAAGTGTAACAGCAACAACAACAATAACAACAATAACAATAACAATAATAATAATAATAATAATAATAATAATAATAATAATAATAATAATAATAATAATAATAATAATAATAATAATAATAATAATAATAATAATAATAATAATAATAAACCCCGTTTATCCGAAATATAGGGGGCGAAGTCATTGCGGATAACGCAAACAATATATTGTTTGGTTGTTTAATAAGAACAGAGTGAATGAGTGTGACTTACGGACGAATTACCGCCAAAACTAAAATCACGAGTGTCGGCAGACTTTTTTCCAGGGGGGGGGGGCACATGTTGGAAATTTGCAATCATATAATATTAAGTCATTATTTTACTGTCAAAATTTATAGTATTTGTTGCAGATAACCGTATTAATTTGTGCTAAACAAAAATTGTTCTTTACGCCAAAATTAAATTAGTAGTTTAATAGTCAGTAACTGACTGCACATTAAGTTCACCAACTTTCAAGGGGGGACCTTGGCCCCCCTTGCCCCCGTTTCGCGATGCTCATGACTAAAATGGTTTAAGAAATTGAAAAATTATCTGACTGCAGCTTTGTGTCAAATAGCTGAAACACTCCTCTTTTCATTGTCAGTGCGCCGCGAAAGCGAAATTTGTAATAGTTCACTAATTAAGTCGGTCATACTGGTATTACACAGAGTGATGACACGATTAGGATTTCTGAGATCTTCGTTCGTGGAGTATGGCTGTTCGGAAAATGTCGCATAAATTCGGATTTGGGCAGGCAAGTGTTCGGGAGTGCTGGCAGACGCGTCTACGCATGCTCGGAGTGCGTATACAGACGGAATGTTTCCTTATCCCTGTTCAAGGGCCTCGTACTAAGGAAAGGGGGCCGGGCAGGCAGAGGTTAAGCTAGCTGGCTCTCCACTACCCAGGTTCCATGCGTATCATTTCTGCCGCGCGTTTCAAACACGCAGCGCAGTTTTGATGAATCGGAATTGAGATTTGACCATGCGCTGGTCATTATAACCGAGAAAACTGTTCTTGAACTGCAATTAGGGGAAAATGACGGTTCAAATGATAAAATGCAGAATCATAGTTAAACATTATTTGTTGACGTATTACGATAGGGTAGGCAATGCCTACCCTGCCTACCCTGAGGAGCCGCGCCTGCTTGCCTCACCAACTATACTCTGTTCATATCGTATCGAGGAGATCTCTACTCCACACCACGATTATATGTTCAAGGACAAAGGCATTCTCCTGAGTCAAACGACAGTATATTACTTGCGATTATTATGAACCCACAGGTGTGTGGAGAGACCATCAAGTGCCTTGATTGTGTGTTTACAGTCAAATTAATAATGAGGTATACAAGAGGCTATCTAAATAGCAGGGTCCGGCTTCTTAGGTTTTAATGCATTGTGGCAAATGACAATGTGACAAATCCCACTGTCATAAAGAAATGTATGAGAAAATGACAAGTCTAGTTACTTTTTCGGTCACTTTGTTTCCCTTAAAATCTAATCACAAAACACATCCCTTTATTATGTTAACACAATCTACGATGCGTCGTGAACTTGCAACTCACAGCTGTCCTGTCCTCTCGTAACCTTGAACGTACTTCACTATCTTTCAATTCTACTCTCTCTGTCTCACAACTGCTTCCGACGATGCACTCAACTCACTTAAACAGGTTTACCTAAAAGCTGCTTCACACAGCAAACAACTCCGGCGTGAGGATAAAACGTCTACAACCGTCTCTGACGATACTCGACTACCTCAGTACTTGCGCGCACGCACGGACTTCATACTAACTGTTAACGGCTGTCTCGCTTAACACTTGACTCACTTCTCTCAATACCACATTCACTTATATAGCCTAGAATGACGTAGGACGGATTTGTCCGGAAATCCACCTTTTTGTAAATAAGTCCGAAGAGTTTCTCGAACAATCTGGAATCCCTTTATTCTGCCGCACCATTGTCGTCGAGCAGCGTATTTACAAGCAGCAGTGTGAGTTAGCTTGACCTTGAGCGTCTCTGACGGGTGGCCGACGATTGGCTACACAGTATTTTTTCTTTGCCTTTTAATGAATAATTTTCAGGATATTATGTTTAACACTTTCTGGGTTTAATTATACAATATATGAATTTCATAGGGCATGAAAATGCCTAAATGTTCTAAATCGTTGTCACTGACCCACCTCCGGCTTGAAGCTGACTGTACACAATCCGCATGAAATTCTTTATGTGGCTGGCGGTGCACCCGACGACGTGCGTCATTCGAATAGAGACAAAAACCTGGTTCATCGGACCACATGACATCCCGCCAGTCAGTTACTGTCCACGTTTGGTGATTTTTAGCCCAGGGGGCTAACAAGGGCCTCCCTCGAGGTGTCTGACTCCAAATATTCATGTAATGCAGTTCCCGCCGCGATGTCCTCTCGTTAGCAGGCCAGGATGGACCTGCATTCGCGGGCTGGAGCAATTCCTGTCGGGCTTAGAAGCAATTTGCATTTAGTAGTCATAAAACTCGTCTCCGGTCCCTGTCAGTCGGGATCCTTTTCCGATCACAATTCCGGCGTGTTTCGTGGACACGTGTATTGAACCACTGCTTGTAGACCCGTTGGACAGTCCGCTTTAACACACCAACAAATCCGGACATTTCATTTACCGTATGGCCATGGGCACGGCCAAACACGATTGACCTTTTTTGCCACTCTGTCATGTTCTTACATTTCCCTATGTTACACTACACTGAATGCTTGATACAGCACATCTCACAGCTTGCTACGGTCCTCTGATCATGTAGCAACACATGACTCGACCACAGCAACATCTGTCGAGTCTTAAACATTCATGAGAAAGGTGTATTTGAAAATTCAAACCAATAACAAGGAATATCCCGAAAATTAACTCCAAAAAATATGAAGTATATTTAGTATAAATTGTGTACTTTAATGAGATCTAGATTTTTGTGGAAAGCAATTTTGCATATCGCTTATGGTTTACCAGTTATGCAAAAATCATCCAGATTGAAGAGTGCTTCATCACTTCAGAAGCTGTTTCCAAAAAATGCAATATACAAGGTACCCCCCACCCAAGAAAAAACACCGACAACGCTTAGTATGTTGTGCGGAATGGCAAACTGATCGGTTTTCAAGAAGGAACCCCTGTCCGGAAATGCACGGTTTGGGCACCGGAGGGCGTCGAAGTTTGAGAACGAACGGTTGTGACTATTTGTATAAGGCTGCAGGCCGCGAAGACACCTGGAAGTGCCTAATAGTTCCAGGCTCGAAGACCCGTCCTACTGCTGGAGCCGTCTAGACTCTGGAGAGTACGATGGACGATCTCTCTACCAAGCAGCCCTCTAGTGTTTACAGGAGTACTCATTCCTTTGAGCAAGCATGCGCGTCCTCTGTCCAGCACCACCATACACAACGAAACCAAGAAGCACACTTCAAAGTTGAGAGCGAAATGGAATGAAAGAGAAATTATGAAAAGGGAATCCTGGTAAATGAGTAGCCACCCTAACATTCACCTACCGACCTGGGAAAGCCACTAGAAACCCAAATCGTAGTCGACGATCGAGTGGACTCGAACTGGGACTTCCTGAAAATGAGCTTTTTAAGTTATTGTGGAGACCTCTCGACCTAAAACTAAGATTTATTGTTATTTATTAAAATTAGGCACAAAAAGTTATAAACAAATTTATACATAGTTATAACTGCTGCACAAGCAGGGAAAGTACATATAAGAATGGGATAATTGAAGATGAAACAATTCCTTCAAGGACGCGAAGTTGGCTACGCATAAACCATACACTGTAACTGACTCTGAACTTTGCACCTGGTCAGAGGTCAACAAGGCAGGTTCCAGGTGCACAAGACAATACAGAGAACCGCCCCCCCCCCCCCAATGATGTAATGTTTATATAGCGCACGTTGACGTTACGCTGGTATCTTGATTACGAACGAATTGTTTTATCTTTAGAGATAATTTAGAATTTCATTTATATTGTGTGTGCGTGTGTGTGCGCGCGCGCACTTGTTTTATTGCATTTCCTATAACTGTTAAATAAAAATACATATTTTGCTTTAGTATTACCATATTTCTTAAGTTGGCATTTCAAATTGCTTAATGTTCACATGATTGTCCTGTTGCCACATTTCAATCAGTTTTAAGTGCAAGGGAACGTAAACGAAATCCGGTAGGAGCCTGAATGCATCATGTAGTCATGTGACTTTTATACACCAGAGCTTTTATATGTGGGTATGAACAGTTTGAAAAAAATATCTTTGAAATGATGGATAAAAACTGTTATACACCAGCCTTTTTAAAAAGCATTGTATTGTTTTTCGAAATGGATACAAAATGATAGGCACACGTTTGGACTGTGTATGCATTATAGTCAATCCCATATGATTATATTGCATATCGTAGCTTCTGTTGCTACGTGGTATCTACTTTTCGACTATATTTGATGGAGGTCCTGAGGTCCTTTGTTTCTTTTACTGCTTAGGTTTCAATCAAAACACAGTAAAGCAGCTACAAGCGCATTGCATGACAATAACAACAAACAAATTTACTTTGAAATCAACTGCTAATAAAGTTCGCATGTTCCAAAAAGGGATGTCAGTTACACGCAATTCCCGAAGAGGAAAAAGAACAGGCACATACAGACAAACCGCAAGCCAGAGTTGCTGCTGCATTAACGGGATATCGGCATTCCAGCACAGTCCGCTATACCTCCTCGTACACGCTCATTCAAGTTTAACATCGTTCTCTTTCTTTCGCACAAACTGTTCAGGAAATTACTGCCCCACATTAACATCTATCTCAACTAGAGTAAGTCACACGAGCGGACGCACTAGAACACTGGTTATATTTATGGTAAACAGATGAAGTAGTTCTGGTAATATTGTACCATCCTAAACGACCTGGCAGAGGAAGAATGAGCTTAAATGTAGGCACAGAAAGAGCATTGTTCCTTAGCATTCATAACATTCAACGTCATGTAACAAAATATCACATTCCAATCCAAGGAATGAAACCACTGACCACTTATTCTGGGAATATCAATATTTGCAACTGTTTTCAGCATCTGGAAACAGAGGCTTAGGGTAGCTATACCCCTCGAAGGTAAAAAAATCAGTGGAACGTTCACGTACTGAATGGAAAGTATTCAGTACCTAATAAAAATGTCCCAGTCTGTAGGGTAACAATCTCGTGCTTTTGCATGTTCGTAATACCTACAGTAAGTACTATTAGAACCCACAGCTCCATTCACGTTATTACTTTAATTGAAGAGAGCTTTATCCATCCCTTCTCTCTTCCTCCTTGATGTTCGAAATCCAATACCAAATGTTTTTTCTACGAGCATTGCAATTGAGGTAAATAGCTTATATCAGCGCTGTCCAACGCGGCACCCATTTTTCTGGCGCCCTTCAAACGCAAATGTTTACTCCGATGATTTCTAATATGAATTCAAACTTCAATACAAAACTATTCCCTTCCGAGCATCTGCCCAGTGCAACCCATTTGTACACATAAAGCTGTATTTATTACTTACCTAACCAGTGCTTTCCCTTTTTTTCTCTCTCAAGAGAAGGGTACTTGCCCTAACACTGGTTGTGATGCCTGTGTTGTTGTTGTGTTTAACGCCCGCTTTTACTACTACGGCACCGCAGGCGGTGACACTGATGATACATGGAATGAAGATGGAGCACCGGTGGAATGAAATGGCGGGGGAAACCGGAGCACCCGGAGAAAACCCGCCCTGACGCCGCTTCGTCCACCACGAATACCACATGCGGGTCCCTGGGATCGAACCCGGGCCGCCTAGGTGGTAGGCGAGCGCGCTAACCGCTCGGCCACGGGTTGTGATGGCGCCCGCGCCTCCATAGGCATGAGTTTTAAGTGCCCGAGCACATAAGAAAGCTGGATGGCATGTACTGCCTCCGTCTCAGTACCAGTAAGCACTGTGCAATTCTGGCGCTCTCTGAAGAGTCTGTTACCTGCGCGGCCTTGTGTGTAGCGACAGCCTATGGCATTTGAGTTTTCGCTACTTGAGCAGTGAGTGAATGAGAGTGAGTGGGTGGGTGGTGAGTGAGTCAGTAAGTGGAGTTTAAGGGCCTGTCGACAGCTAGGTCATTTGGGCCTTACTTGAGCATGTGATAAGGATATATTCAAATATATTCGAAGTGAAATGTGAAATAGTTGTGGTGATGTGGACATATGGATCCTCATGATGTTAACTGCTACACTCCATACCGTGCAAAGATTGATAACAGCGTGGCAAGACATGGCGAAGACCTGTGATGCCCAACCTTACACGAAAGGGGGAAGGCGGATTTCCCTCCACCTTCTTTTCGCCGAGTCATGACGCATTCAGATTTATCTTCAATTTGAAAGCGAATCTCTACGAATTATACCTTTGTGATTGAAATGCCACAGTCTCATGTTGCCCTTTTCTGCCTTTTTAAATATAAATGCCTATTTTATGAGATAAGTGCTTTTGTTGCCTTTATTTCATTGTTTATCTATTATTTATTAATTATTAAACATTTTCTTCAGGTATACTTTATTACAATAACCGTTAGTCCGTGAAAATGAAAGCTACTTCAACGAATGTATATTATTGTTTTTAAGTTGCAGACAACATAGGCGTCCTTCATTCAGTTCATTATTTTCTTTGCAACAATGAGTGCTGCCGCGCAAATAAATGTGTAGATAACCGAAAGCGTTTGAATTACCCAGGACCTTCTAGATTAACGGACCTGACACTGCCATCTAAGTTGTACAAAAATGGCGTCGGCTGGTGGGATTTATTTCTGAGGTGTTTCCACACGCTGTTTTTCGTATTATTTTCTATGTCTTCGAGTTATTGTTTCTTATAATAATTCCTATGTAAGTTTGTCTTCATATCAGCAAAGCGAGTGTTTCAAAAGTTTTATTTGGGCAGTATAGGAACAGGAATAAATGTAATAACGTTTTGACTGTGCCGTGTGCTATCCACGTGTTCATGTTTATTGTGTTCCATCTAGGACTATGGCTACATTAGCCGTATAGTGTGGTTAATTTATCTGTTTGCAAGTACAATTTGTGTCACGATTACAGTGGTGAGAGGTTGTTGAAGAAAAACTGTTCCAGTAGTGTATATTAATGTTGCCATACTACAACCTAACCTCAAACACGACAATGCACCGTAACTGTTGCATTCCCGGATGCAAATTAAAAATCAGAAACTTTCAGTTAAAACAAAAGGTAAATTACAACATAAAGCTTCTAAATTCAGTATTTAATTACAATAAATTGCAGCGTTATGTGTATTAGTTGCCGGTGTGTATATAACATGGTGAATAGTGTGAATAGTGAAAGACAATAATTTCGAGTGAATTCAATTAGTGGCATCTGCAACACCAACAGTTTGTTTCATGTAAGTAGTATGCTGCTCATATTTGTACATTATCTTTTGTCTTTGTAATTTAAATGTGTAGCTGTAGTTTAGAAGAAATGTGTTATGTTGCTGCATGTAAAACTGTAAACTATAGCAAAGTTTGGTAAATATTTACAAAATCGTCCGCTCGAGAAAACGAATGAAACATAGTGCAATGGATGCAGTTTTTATTGCTGATTACGATCTTGTAAGTTTTATTGTGCGCTCAAGCTTCGTGTTTTATTTATGAGAAAATTTCGTACGGTCGATGAAGTGGTTTTATTTCGCTTATGCGGCGGATATTTAGCTAATAAATGTGCATAAACGAGTGTAATATATGCTACAATGATTGATTAATGCATTTACGTTGAAATGATTGCATAAACACTACCCAAATTGTAAATATTTCGATAACACAGGACCCTGTCACCCCACTCATATGCAAAACTAACCTAACCTAAGCTAACACAATGTTGCTTTACAATACTGATTTAAGATTACGTATTTCATGTATTTCATTTACAGTGCTGTTTTACGGTTATTATTTTTAATATTTCATCTGCTTTTGTGGATTCCCCCTGTAAAATAAAGTGTCCTGAAGTGCTGAGTAATATGTTGTTGCAAACTGAGTAATCAAGTTCTCAGTAATAGTGAAAGCAAAATTTCACCCTAAAGGTTTTGAATTCAGTAGGTAGCTTTAGGTCATTCTAAATGGCAGCATTTGTATATCAGCCATCCAGTATAGTATGTTTTGTGTAGGTATATAACATTCTGCACATTGTACAAATGTGAAAAACAGTGTAAACAATGATTAATAATTCTGAGTCAACTCACTGTCAACACTTCTGTTTTATTTAAGTAACATGCTGCTTGCAGTTTTGTCTATCTTCTTTGTAATTTGAGTGTGTAATGCAGTTACATAATGGCATGTAAACCTGTAGATTGCATGAATGATATTTGAGGTTATATATTTCATTGCCCATGGTTTATCGTTTAATATTAAATGTCATTCTTTTTTGTTTACTTGAGTTTATGTTTAAGACAGTGTTTTTGTGTTTAACACAGCCCATATTCACAAAATAGGCGTGTTATTACACCACATTTTTATTTTACTGCGTTGAAATCGTAGCCTGTAGACGAGTTGTTTACAAGTAGTTCCCACCACTTTGGCCGCCATCTTGAATTACAGTGTCAGGTCCGGTATTTAGGAGGTCCTGAATTACCGCTTGTGTTTATTTTAAAAGGCAATAGAGAGTGCGGGTCTAACGTTGTTTTTTCTTTGTTTTCATTGCGACGTTGTACCTAGGAGCAAGATGCTGAAAATTAGTGTTCCTTTACACAGTAAATTACAAATTTACGTTAATACTTTGGGATCCGACGTATTTTGTACTGACGGTAAAGTACATGCAAAATATGCGAGCAGTCAGTGAACTACGAAAAGAAGCATTTTATATCAAAATATCAGCACAATCAAACACAAAAATTGCATTTTCCAAGGCTACTGGGAAGATTTCTTTGCTTCCAACAGTAATTGCAACATCGAGTCGAAAATCCAAGTTTGCATTGGACTTACGTATGTAAAGCTTTCCTCAGCGCCGGAATCTCTCTGTGGAAATTATAGAATCCTACATTATCAGTTTTTGGAGAAGCATGCTAACCAATCTGTACCTAGCGAGTCAAGTTTGCGAAAATGTTACTTAATCGAATGTTGCAATCACACAAAATCATTAAAGATAAAATGAAAAATCAAATCTGTTGTATTTAAAATGCCTTTTTGACTGCCTATTTTAGCTATTTATAACGCCTTTTTGCCTGCCTATTTTAGCTATCTATAATGCCTTTTTGCCTGCCTATTTTAGCTATTTATAACGCCTTTTTGCCTGCCTATTTTAGCTATCTATAATGCCTTTTTGACTGCCTATTTTAGCTATCTATAATGCCTTTTTGACTGCCTATTTTAGCTATTTATAACGCCTTTTTGCCTGCCTATTTTAGCTATCTATAATGCCTTTTTGCCTGCCTATTTTAGCTATTTATAATACCTTTTTGCCTGCCGATTTTAGTGATTTATAATGCCTAAATTTTCAGTCTCTGGTGTTCACATAGAAATCAGCGGTTCTTTTAGCAGTCTTTGTTTTTCAATCTCAAGAGAATACGGTTGCGCAAATGAAATAGCCATTAGTGCCATTCGAGCATTCATGCATTTGAGCTCTGACCAGCGCAGACAACGGATCACCTCAACCTGAAGAAACCAAGCGCAGTACTTGGCGAAACGTCAGTATCTTCGATGCGTTCTAAACCAGTGGTATTCAACTTTTTTTTTTCCGCGTACCCCTAAAGAAATTTTCCATTTCAGCCTATACCCCCAGGCCTAGCTCTGGAGTTATCTTTAATTCAAATTATGCATAACCATATCTTAAATATATTACAATGTTTATAACTTATCTAATACTACTCAAAGAAGGATAAAATTAAATTTTACGTACCCCCTAAGAAGTTTTCGCATACCCGGGGGTACGCGTACCCCAGATTGAATATTACTATTGTAGATCACGGTCTCAAGCCCGGAAGAGATAATAGAATGTCGGCCGTGAAAGCCTAAATTTATACATAATATTTTCTTGTTTTCGCTGTTTAAAATCGTTACCATCGACTATCCGGAAGAAGAAGATGATGAAGTTCGGTTAAGCGGGGTACTGCTGTATGTGAAGAGAAACGATCTCCAAAGCTCTTGCTGCAGCACAGCAGGGATTTATGAAGATATGACAAACAGTTGCGTGACCACAGTTGTGTTCACCAGCTGTCTGCTTCGTTTTACTCTCTTTCCCGCACTTCACATGTGGGTCATGACGTTCATTCAGGACCAACTAGTGTGATAAAATATTCCAAGAACAAAACTCCACTTCTGTTTCCATTTATCTTACTATTCATTATCTGTCCCTGCGCTCCCTGCTCTTTGTTCCGCCGCTTCCTCCTACAATTCACATCTGGTGTAGTCTCGAGTATCAATTTACTTCCTTCTGACCCGTCCCCACGCCACCCCCACGAGGGCAAAGGCTTCTTTGTGCAGCCTTCACAGAGAAGTGTCTGTCTCAGGTGCACTGATTAAATAAGTCTAATAATCAAGTCATTTAATTAATGCACCTATTAAATAATAAAATAATTAGAGCTCGGATTCTTAGACACTTATAATTGTCAAAATAGGTAGACACAATGGGAATAAAAATATAATAATTTTGAAAAAGTCTTATTCATAATGTTATATTTAATAACCAATGTGTGATTTAAAAATAGTACAAATTATACATTCTTATTGTTGTAGATTACTACAAGATATTGTTGTTTACGTTATTGTGTTGGCCTCTTCTGACATCGACGAATGGTTTACGCAAATATAAAGCTAGATGTGGCAACTGTGTTGGAAGTAATCTTTATTTTCCTATCACAACCTGTTGAAGAGAGCAGATTTGTGCTTAATTAAATGATAAAATACTTTATTTTTTCTGATTAAATAGCTTTTGCAGTTCTTACACAATAAAACTGTTCTATCACTTGGAAACACGTAGATACCAAGTTCATTAACATAATTGTGAATTTTACTTTTCAATAGCTGGCTGAATCTAGGCATCATGGCATTGTTTCCTTTCACGTACAATAAATGACCATCACTATTTTTCAAACTGTTTTGTCTACAGTACGTCCTGTCGTGGGGAACCACTTTCATTGAGAATTAATGCTGAAACATTAGCAGACAGCAACCATTGCAATAAAAAATTTGGAATCGTGTTTGGAATATTCCAATAAAGGATGTCCAACTGTCCGCCATCTAGAGTTTCCTGAATGTGATATAAAAACTGAAAATAAATCGAGAAGTATAAACTGATTTTAAAGAGCCAAATAGGTTATTCAAATAGGTGAAATAAAAATTGGCTCTATCTATCGTTTCCGAATAGCTCAAAACGCGAGCATGTCTACATAGCGTTTGATTGATTACCACCCAGTTTAAAAGGCGTTTTACCTAATACCCGGGCTTTAATGGTGGCGGCGGCGGCGGCGGTGGTGGCGGCGGCGGCGGTGGTGGCGGCGGCGGCGGCGGCGGCGGAGATGATGATAATAATAATTAGAGCCCGGATTTTTATGTAATATCAAGGCGCGAAATATGTACATATTTATGTAACAAAAAACATCAAAATATGTAATGAAATATGTAATATCAACAAAATATGTAAAATTATGTAATAATCTAAATGCTAAGATTAACACCTCAAATCTAAATGCAGATTGCAAATTACCCAGAATTTTGTAATTTGATGGGTCTGTAAGTACATAAATTAATTACAATGAGTTAAAATTTGCTAAATATAGAATTAATTATAGGGAAAACGTTTTGTTTTACGCAGAATTTACCTAAAATTTATTTTCAAGTAGGTAATCACGAAATAAAAAATATGTGTTTTGGATTATGTTTATTAAAGTTACTCATTTCACATAATTATTTTACTTAAATTTTAGAGGGTAAAACAATGTTGAAATACTGAATCAATTTATCAATGAGTGAAAAAATCAGTTCAAAATAAATAATTTTTATAACGTGGATGCATTTTCAGTTTTCTATCTCTTGACGTACAATGAACAACCAGGCATTTTTATTTTGTCTTTTGCTTCTTTCAACGTGCAGTGAATAACCATATACTTTTCCATATTTTCAGGGGACATTGTTTGTCTCCTATCGGATAAAATGTTCTTATAAGTAGAGAAGCTTCTTTCCACGTCACACGAAGTAACAGGAGCATATTTTAGCATAGGAATCTGATTTTCAGAGAAATGTTTTGGTAAATCGACATTGTCACCATTTAGCACTTTAGACAGGTATACAAGCGTAGAGTACCCTGGATTCCTGTTTAGCATAGCTTTGAATTTTTCACCTGCCGTCCTATCTGCAACTAAAGTTTCTGTGATGCACGTTCCATTAAATCCATAGATTCCTGAAGAAGGGAACCTGATGTCTTGATGGTGCTAGGCAACCAGCCGGTTACTTTGGATGTAAGCACAGGAGCTTGCCACTTTCGGATCTTTTGATATGTTGCTCCAATTGAGAATTCATGGAACAGCCTTTTTTTTTTTAACCGCAGGCTTGGCAGACTATTACTTTTCCGTCGGTTGTAAAGGCGCTATCTAATTTCACCCATGAATTCAACTTGCAGGATAGCGAGGACGCAACTGATACCATTTTACAAAGACTTGCAAGGAACTAATTGCAGTATTATCGCCTCGCTATATTGATGGTTGTGCAGCGGCTCACTTTGTTTCCTTGCAGCTATTATACATATTACAAGATGCCGGCTACCCTGACAATGGTAACAATAGTAACAATGGTAACAATAAATTGTAAATGCCGAAAGCGCTACGAGAAACGTTATATTGGAGGTCAACATTGTCGAGCGGTGCCTGCTTTGATATAAACGAACAACAATCAGAACGAGGCGAGGAGGTTATTATTGCATTCTTAATTTAACTTGCATCCTATTCCGCTGATTGATTTTTGTTGCTTTCAGCAAAACTTGTGAAAACAACATGTGACTACAATATTTTTTAAAAAAAATAATAAAATTTTAACGAAACCCAGAAAATATGTACGTTTTATGTACCATCGTTAAAATATGTAGAAATGTGCAAAATATGTAAAAAAAATGTAAAATAAAAATTTGTAAGGGAATCCCAAATGACGTAATTCGCCAACATTTTTACTTCTCATTGAAATATTATGCAGGATTTAAAATATGTAATTACATAAAAATCCGGGCTATAGTAATAATGTAGTAATACCTATAATAATAGCAAAATTATCCGCAAACTTGTATTCAGGTTTCTAGCTTTAAATGCGAAGTCCGGGTTCGAAACTTGTAGTTTAATTCGATTCTAGAATCCTGGAAAAAGTTAATATCATCAAGTAACTTCAAATGTTGTATGCTTTGGATTCACTTATGCACTTATTTGTAGGTATTTATGAAATATTAATTTTAGACTGTAGTAATTTTTACTGTCCCGCCTTTAATTTCAGTGGTCATATCGGTGACCTTTACTTTGCAACAGATTGCCTATAGGCAAGGGTGTTAACTCGTTTAAAGTGGGTATGGTGATCTTTGGGTTACATTAGATCTCAGCCACATTTTTACTCATATTCATACTTCCAGACTCTGGGGAAGTTAGGGAATAATCTTGTCTAGAGCAAAGTTCCCACTATCCAGCCGGGAATCGAACCCAGGACCGCTCGCACAGCTCTATAAATTGAGCTACAGGGATAGGTGTTTAGTCATTGTAGGTGATGTTAGACATTATTATTATTATTATTATTATTATTATTATTATTATTATTATTATTATTATTATTATTATTATTATTATTATTATTATTATTATTATTATTATTATTATTATGATTATGATTATGATTATGATTATGATTATGATTATGATTATGATTATTATTATTATTATTATTATTATTATTATTATTATTATTATTATTATTATTATTATTATTATTATTATTATTATTATTATTATTATTATTATTATTATTATTATTATTATTATTATTATTATTATTATTATTATTATTTATGATTATTGTTGTTGTTGTTATCGTTTTTTAGTTAAGGAATTCCAGGCACCTTTCACAAGTGACAAAAATTAGACCTCATTTTGGCTCAAAATATTAAGGGACTACTAGTGCCCGGATTTCAGTGACGTTGCATTTTTTCTGACGATGCTATGTAGAAAATGTACGTGGTTCATAACGTTTTGAGTTAAAGTTTGAACCACTTTGAAGGGTAATTTTTCCTGCATTTTTAGTTATGTTCATTTGATAGGGCATTTTTTTTGCAGGTAACAAGTCATTTTAAGAACAAATCCAGGTTTATTTGGTTGTATTATTCTCATATTAGTGGAATAGAGTTTCAGAACCTCAAAGTTTAAAAATTCTTAGACATCTATTGTAATGTGGATGTTAAACATTTAGATTCGTCCAACTAAACGGTTCACGTCTACTGTAAGAGATTTGTAGTGCGTACTGTTACAATGAATCTTCACCAGCAGAAGATGGTGTTTGAGGTGATATTTGTATTTCGTCATGCCGAAAGTAAAAGCAAGTATTTCCGCGAAATTGAAGATCAAATAGAATTGTGAAATCGATTGCAAGTAATCTAAGTCGTGTAGAAGGTGGAGTGGACAAACTTGTCTTTGTTAAAATAGAAAATGTATTGAATAAGAACAGTGCATATGACTGCAAGATGAATGGCGTACTGTCAGGTAAGATCAAGAGCTGGAAACCCGCAATATGTGTTGCTTTAAGCATATTCTGTTAGTGTTGAAAGAAATTTCTGTGTATGTTGTTAGCTAGTGCTGGATTTCTGACAATGAAATCATTAATCCTCTTGCTCTCCAATATTTTTCACTGATGGATGGGGCATTAGAAGTGGCCGGGCATATTTGAAGGTGGTCTCGATCCATTTCCTCTTGCAGATCACATAATGTGTATAAATTTTGTATTAGTTGATAATAAACGGCCTTTCATTTTGTAAATGTTTCGTTGAATACCAGTACGGGATATCCCTGCCCTATTGCCAATACTGCGTTTGCTCTGTTGCTATTAAATAACTTTCAGGTACAAATAGTGTTTTAATGCCTTTTGGCTATAATGCTAATTTTTGAAAAGCTATCATATTTACTCGTTCAAATATAGTTAAATATTTTATTTGTACTCCAACTTTTTAACAAAGAAAACGTGCTCCCAAATCTTATAAAATTGTTTATTGCGAAAACAGTAGACCTATGTGAACATTTTGCCAGGTATCTGGTGGAAATTCGACTTTAAGCAGGTGAGCAGTAATATGTAAGTCACGCGATATAGATTTTACATTAACTTTTAACTTTCAGAGGCACAATAGATGGATGTCTTCCTCTTTGTTTTTCCTACTGGTAAGTAGGGGAAGTATTGTATTTCACCCAAAAATTCGATGTCGAGATTTCACCGAAAATGTATGCTTTGAGACCCCCTGAATCCCCCCCAAAAAAGCATTTTTAGAAACAGGTCCATGTGTATGTGCCTGTGTGTCTGTCAGTCTGCGGACAGCATAATTCAAAAACGAAAAGTCGGTTAAAATCCAAATTTGGTGTTTAAGTTTAATGTCTTTCAAGATTGCGATACAAATATTTTGAAGAAAATAGCCCCACCCTAAACTACCCTTTACATGGAAATTTTTTTCGAAAATGTTGATTTCCTTGAAAATGGTTCTAACAATTTTGATTAAAATGTCATATGTTTGAGATATTTTGATGACAATTGAAGTTTATGTTTTGAATTTTCTGGCTATAGCTCCTGTAGTCGTATTTACTCTGGACGACTTTTGCATAACTGGTAAACCGTTAGAGATAGACCAAATCATAGTATACAAAAATGTAGATCTTGCTAAAATACACAATTTATGTCCGAATAAATTTTCTTGTAGGGTCAACCATTTCGGAGATATTCCTTGTTATGTGTGTGAGTTTCGGAAAGCTTAACTTTCGTGAAATGGAACATCGTTATTCATTTTTTATATGTTAAGTGTGCAAAGAGAACAGAATCTCAAAGCTTTAAAAGATTTGACTATCGCACTAAGCCTACTGTTTTATAATATTCCCGTTGCACCTACAAGGAAATAAACAATAAGATAATTTGTACAAATGTTTATCTTAACTAACACGAAGAAGATATAGGAATAAGAGTCTGTAAGAATGGTTAGTACAAGAGTGGAGAAAATCATGTCAAATGACAAACACATCAGATTTTTCATGTTTGTAAAAACAGAATAAATGTAATGGGGAAGAGTACAAGTACAGCTCTGCTATTCTCTTCCTTGTACTCTATGAAAAATCAGTGTTAATTTTATCTATTTATAAACAATAGATGGTGTTATTTTATGCATTGATTGTATCTTCGCCTGTTGTGGATAGCAGCTACGTCTTTCTTTTGCTAAATTCACTGTTTCATGGCGAGTACGTATCATCTATAAGTAGTAATGGGTTTTAAACATGGGCGTCACGAAGGAGGGGGGCAAGGGGGGCCGCTTGGACGTTGGTGAACTTACTGTGTAATCAATTACTGACTATTGAACTACTATTTTAATTTTGATGTAAAGAATCTTTATTTAGTACCAATTAATACGGTTATCGCAACAAATACTATCACTTTTGACAATAAGATAATGAATTAATATTATCCGTTAGCAATCTTCCAGCGTATGGCTCTCCCCTGGAAGAAAGCCTACCGATGCCCATGGTTTTAAAACGGCGAGTGCACTTATATCACAGAAATTGCGGTATCAACTAAAACAAAATAGTGATGTTTTATATAAACAGGCCATTCATTTTCACAAAACACAAAGATTGTTTTCTTTCTTCTCTTCCTTTCACTACGAACATAAGAAACTAATTTTTATGCTCCGGAAAACCAGAAAATACTGGGTGTGGACCAAAGTTCCCGACCTCTCGTGCAGATCTACCGTAATCATCGGGGCATTATTGTAGCGCTAGCGGTTAATGCTAGGTTATTACACGCCAGTTAGCAATATCATATACAGTAAAACTGTTAATCCGGACGGTGGGTAAGTCGTTGATCCGAACTCAATTCGGGTTGTGAATTGTACGGGTTAGTTGACTACTGATGAATTAATAAGGGCGGTACGTGCTACCGTGCTGCAGCACGCTAAACAATTTCAGAAATAACCAACTTTAAATATTTTACAACACTTTAGTTGTAAACGAGCTTTGATGATGACATTTAGCAAGATACCTCGCGCCAGGGTCGCTGTTATCTGTTTACACCTTTCTGTTGACCACAAGGGGACAGCATACCATAAAATATGTATGCTGTTGGAAGCAGAGAAATATGCAACGCTAAGGAGCAGAACAAAGTTTGACTTACTTAATTCTGAAATGAAAATTACGATTCTTGCATATCCACCTCACTTGCTGTATCTGTAGAGTTTCCATCTGTGACACTGTCTCTAAAGGACGTTATGTCTTCATCACTTGCTGTATCTGTAGAGTTTCCCTCTGTGACACTGTCTCTAAAGGATGTTATGTCTTCATCACTTGCTGTATCTGTAGAGTTTCCCTTTGTGACACTGTCTCTAAAGGATGTTATGTCTTCATCACTTGCTGTATCTGTAGAGTTTCCCTCTGTGACACTGTCTCTAAAGGACGTTATGTCTTCATCACTTGCTGTATCTGTAGAGTTTCCCTCTGTGACTCTGTCTCTAAAGGACGTTATGTCTTCATCACTTGCTGTATCTGTAGAGTTTCCCTCTGTGACACTGTCTCTAAAGGACGTTATGTCTTCATCACTTGCTGTATCTGTAGAGTTTCCCTCTGTGACACTGTCTCTAAAGGATGTTATGTCTTCATCACTTGCTGTATCTGTAGAGTTTCCATCTGTGACTCTGTCTCTAAAGGACGTTATGTCTTCATCACTTGCTGTATCTGTAGAGTTTCCCTCTGTGACACTGTCTCTAAAGGACGTTATGTCTTCATCACTTGCTGTATCTGTAGAGTTTCCCTCTGTGACTCTGTCTCTAAAGGACGTTATGTCTTCATCACTTGCTGTATCTGTAGAGTTTCCCTCTGTGACACTGTCTCTAAAGGACGTTATGTCTTCATCACTTGCTGTATCTGTAGAGTTTCCCTCTGTGACTCTGTCTCTAAAGGACGTTATGTCTTCATCACTTGCTGTATCTGTAGAGTTTCCCTCTGTGACACTGTCTCTAAAGGACGTTATGTCTTCATCACTTGCTGTATCTGTAGAGTTTCCCTCTGTGACACTGTCTCTAAAGGATGTTATGTCTTCATCACTTGCTGTATCTGTAGAGTTTCCATCTGTGACTCTGTCTCTAAAGGACGTTATGTCTTCATCACTTGCTGTATCTGTAGAGTTTCCCTCTGTGACACTGTCTCTAAAGGACGTTATGTCTTCATCACTTGCTGTATCTGTAGAGTTTCCCTCTGTGACTCTGTCTCTAAAGGACGTTATGTCTTCATCACTTGCTGTATCTGTAGAGTTTCCCTCTGTGACACTGTCTCTAAAGGACGTTATGTCTTCATCACTTGCTGTATCTGTAGAGTTTCCCTCTGTGACACTGTCTCTAAAGGATGTTATGTCTTCATCACTTGCTGTATCTGTAGAGTTTCCCTCTGTGACACTGTCTCTAAAGGATGTTATGTCTTCATCACTTGCTGTATCTGTAGAGTTTCCCTCTGTGACACTGTCTCTAAAGGACGTTATGTCTTCATCACTTGCTGTATCTGTAGAGTTTCCCTCTGTGACTCTGTCTCTAAAGGACGTTATGTCTTCATCACTTGCTGTATCTGTAGAGTTTCCCTCTGTGACACTGTCTCTAAAGGACGTTATGTCTTCATCACTTGCTGTATCTGTAGAGTTTCCCTCTGTGACACTGTCTCTAAAGGATGTTATGTCTTCATCACTTGCTGTATCTGTAGAGTTTCCCTTTGTGACACTGTCTCTAAAGGATGTTATGTCTTCATCACTTGCTGTATCTGTAGAGTTTCCATCTGTGATACTGTCTCTAAAGGAAGTTATGTCTTCATCACTTGCTGTATCTGGTAGTTTCATCGGTACAAACTACCTGTTTCTTGGGTCCCTTTTTATTACTTCTTAGGGCCCATAAATAGGCTGCTCTGCAAACCACTATATTTCCACTAAAATCTGTCACGTATTCTTACTTTTTTGAAACTATATCCCATTTCCTATAATATTTGCCAGAATGTTTTCTCTCCACCACTGAAATTAATTTTCTCCTTTGCTGCATAGTACAACTTCTTCATTGTTGGAATTTCTTTACGCACTTCCTAATATTCTAGAAATGTTCTGCGAACGATGCACTTATCAAAACCGTCCATTTCAAACTTCTTTTTCCGATTCCGTTGTTTCCCTGGAGTAGTAACTCGTGTACCTGAAACACTAGCTTTTTCAAGTTCTTTAGCGATCCTTTTTACTGTGATTTCACTTTTTCTTTCCCGTAGCCGTTCTAGGTCCTGCTCTTTGTAAAGGAAGAACTAGGCCGTTTTTATTTTCCTCCGTGCAGAACTGGAAAACATTGTGAACAATATTTCTGCTTTCAGAGTTTAAAACTCTCCACGGTGACTTTTTCAGAGTTTCCATGTTTAAAAACTGCTATTTTGAGATACCCACTTTGTGATATGACGCTACACTGCACCAATGTACTCACCACAGTTCACAACTAGATTAACAACTTAATGTGCAGCTTGTAGCCATCACTTGCAACAGTTCCTGCTATCACCGCGAGTAAACAAGTATCTTGCTATACTACCTGGCAAATAAAGCGTATCGGAAAGAATGTGAAACTGCCCAGATGTTTACGCAAGGTTCTCGCACAAACATAGTTAGATGGTCTGGGTACACTCTGTTCAGATGCAATCATATCTTCAGGACAGCAACGTCTCATATATCGGCAGGCGCGAGAGATCATCTATTTGTGTTTTGTCACTGACTATCGCCAAGTTACTATTATTTCGCTCTTCTAATCAACAAGATAAGCTATCGTAGCACTCGACAGCCAAGGTCAGTACGGCTCAATGCTTTGCCAAGTAATAAATGTCCCGGGTAATATAATATGAGCAAGGTTCGGGGTTTTGGTAAGTAAACATAGGAATGCTATTATAATCTTCGCAAAAGTTAAAGGCATATGGAGGCGGACCGTACTGCAGACTCCAGCAAATCCTAAGCTTGCCCCTCCTACCAGCGCTGCCGAATGTGGTATACGCAACTCCCGCGCTCTTTTGTACAGAACCTCTGCCATTACAAGCACTACGCTTGGCAACAGCGCTCCGCTTGAGCGATGGCCAGCGTTCATATGCCTTCAACTTTTGCGAGTATAACAGCACTGAGTGTAGAGCCGGCAGGTAGCGTGAGTGTTGAGAAAACGACACTCCCATCCCTACACAGTCTGTTTCTTGCGACTGTCGTATGTTATACTCGTATTTGGTTGTTTTTTCTGCACTGTGTCTTTCCACTAACGCAAAATTTTTTGCGACTTGTTACGCACGGGGCTTCCTATATGAAGATAGCTGCCACGCACTACAACAAGCATTTCCAAAATTAATACATGTAACCTGTCTAGCGCATGGTCTCCAGCGAGTTACAGAAGAAATGAGATCCTTTTTTCCAGATGATGCGTTTATAGCCAATATGAAGAAGATATTTTGCAAGACACCCTCCAGAATCAAGACATTTAAAGAATGGCTCATGGAATTCCCTAGCCTCCACAACCAAATGTAACTCGGTGGGGGACATGACTACAGGATGTTATTCTCATCCTTACGACAAAATTATAAACATCCCCCCTAGGGCATCTCCCCTTTGCAGAGGTTACCCTCATTGCCCGGCCGCTGCGTCCTCCAGCCGCAGCCAAGGCCACAGAGAAGTGCAGGTTGGGGGTGGCAGGGGTCAGCACGCCGACTAAATTATAAACATAGGTAATAATCTTATATGAGAGAAAAATGTCGCATTACGTACAGTGAAGAAAGTAATTATATCAGCCTTGTTTGAAGATCTTTCATGCATTCGGAGGAATCTCAGCAATATAGAAACAGCAATAACATATTTACAGCCATCTGCATTAAAAATGCCTGAGGCTCTTAAGACAGTATTACATTTATTACTAGTAGTGAGCTGGACAGAAGCAGCATGCGTCGTCCACAGCAGTACAGAAGAGCGTTGTAAGATGGGCATGTTATAGGTTCACTCCTATCCCTTTTCTTGTCTACTCTGCATTCGCAGTAATTAACACTGTACCGTGCTGCAGTTAGTGACGCACGTTCCGCTGGTCACCTTGCTTGCACGTGTGCGGTGTGTTATTTTCCTCTCAAGCACCCATGTTAAATAAAACTCACAGAGAATTCAGTGGACTATCTGTAAAAGAACCCATTCTCTACTCGATACTTTGGAGAAAAAATTCACGTTAAAACACTTGGAAGACCTACTCCTGATATTAGCATTGTTTGTCGGCAGGGAAGAAAAAATATTGGTACTTGCACAGGACGTTTTCATAGTGACATTTTTCCGAAGTATTCATGGATGTGTGGTTGTGAAATTAGAAATGCCCTGTTCTGTTTTCCTTGATTGTTGTTTGGAAGTAATGTTTCCTGGTCAAAAATGGTGTAAAGGACCTTTAAATAAATATGCAAATAAGCATATATCGAGTAGGAAACACTTGTGTAACATTCTGGATCTCAGTACTTTTGATTAAATTAGATTATTTTGTAACTACACTGTCAATTGCCAGGATCATATGAGCGTCGCCAGTGTGCTAGAATTCTGTCCAGCAGTGTTTTACATGCTAGTAAATCTACTGACATGGAGCTGTCATTTTTAAGCACACTTAAAAACCATCGGTCTGGGTCTTGGGATCAGTAGGCCAGCGTCTAACCAGCTCAGCCACCTAGACCAATTCTACTCTTGGTGCAATAAACTTGGTGTACAGCTCAGTTCTGCGTATAGCGAGTCTCAAACTAAAAAGGAGGAAATGGAAAGAAATAAGTATATTTTATCGAAAATAATAGACTGCATTAAGCTCTGTGGTGTATTTGAATTCACATTAAGGGGATATGACGAGACAAAAGAACCTGAAAATTCTGGACTATTTTTAGAGCTTATTAACTAGAGTCGGCAGTGCTGTAAAAATCACATGGAGACAAGTACCATTGCTAAATGGATGTCCAAAATAACACAAAATAAACTGTTTCATGCATGATGGATGTCTGCCACAACAAAATAAAAGAGGAACTAGGAGACAAAATTTGTGGTCTTAATGGAGATGAGACTACAGAAGTGTCAGAACATTAGTAATTGTTCTCGTGTACCTATACGAGATTAACGGTGACATCTACGAAATGTTTTGTTTTTTTAGCCTAATGGACAGACTGCCATAGAATTATCCGTGTGTCTGCTTACAGAGTTAAACAGTTGTTTCAAATCAACACCAAACAAAACCATTTTACAAACTTTGATGGCGCTGCTGTCATGAGAATAACAAATGGCGTACATTTAAAATAAGAGAACATTATCCTCTGGCACATTATGTACACTGTTATGCCCATCAGTTAAATCTCTTAATGGAGAAAGCTGCTTCGCAGAACAAATCAGCAAGTGTTTTTCTCCACCCTGTCAGAATTTCTTTTAGTTCTGATTATTATTATAATTACACTAAAACAGGTCAAAAAATTGAACAATTCTGGTTGTGCTATTCTCCTACTTTAAATTCAGTATACTGTGAAGTATGCTGGTTGTTCGGAGATGGAGAAAATGCTTGGCGTGATGGACAGATTAATGATTGGTGAGGTCTAAGCAAGAAAATAAAAGTACATGAAGCTTGTGTTTCACATTTAAATGCATGTATTACTTACAGCATGTGGAGACATGGCAAAACCCTTATTACATTATTTAGGGACGAAGGGCATGAACACATGAAAGCTATTATTTCTAGAATATTGGATGTAGCGAGGACAATGGCTCAATGTCACCTTGAGCCATTGATGAATGTGAAACAGGGGAGCAGAGTGGTAGTTTTTTAAACATAATACACCTCCTCGCCAGATATGATCTTCTCTTGAAAGCACATCTTTCTAATCAAAAAAGCAAAACAAAATATTTGAGCCCACAAATTCAAAACAAGATGATACAACTGTTGAATGGTTGCGTTTTAGAGCAGATGGATGAGAATACATTGAAGGAGGCAATAGGTAAGGAAATAGGGGGACAAGCAACTGATATAAATGTTACCAATATGAGACCAGGAAGATTTGTAAACCAAAATACTACTGTAAGTGTGTCCAAGGAATTGTCTAAGCAGTTAATAAAAAGGAAAAAGATAAAGTTAGGGTTGACATACTGTCAAGTATGGGAAAGGGTGGCCATGATAAGATGTTATAAATGTTTTGGCTTTGCTCACAGAGCTCATCAGTGTAAAAGTAAGGAAAATATATCCAATATCGTAATTGCTTAAACTGTGGGGAGCAGGAGCACAATGCTAAGGAATGCCCCAAAACTCTGTATTGTAATAAATGTAGGGCAGAAGGCCATAGATTTGAACAATGAAGTATCCTATTTTCAGAAAACTGGTTTTGGACATTAGAGCAAGAATACTGTGAAATATCATATGAATACACAAACAATTTGTATAATACAGGCTAATGTTATGAGATCAAACGAGTCACGATATGCTCTTAGCGACAGCAACTGAAAGGTCCGTTGATATTATGATTGTAAGTGAACCAAATAAAAAACGGATGGTTGATAATAATTGGTTTCAAAATAAGAGAGCAAATATTGCAGTGTATTTTTTAAACAAGAAACTTCATGTGCCTAAATTAAGAGCACAGGAGGGTATATATGTATATATTTGAAGCAATGTTATATATTGTGTTGCTACAGTTCATAGAATATTCCTCTAAATGAGTTTAGAGTTAATATAGATAAGCTAATGCAAGATGGTTAAGACATAGGAGGAGATAGTATTATCTTAGGAGATCTCAATATTAAATCCCCGCTTTGGGGATCAGCGATTACTGATCGAAGAGGGGAATATTTTACTGAGTGGATGATTTTAGGTTTAGTGATACACAATACAGGATATACACCAACATTTCAAAGAGGAAACTCAGTCATATATAGATGTGATGTGTTCTAAGCAGAAACTTGCAAAGAAAATATGTTTTGGGAAAAGAAGAGTTTTAACTAGATGTAATATAAGAAATGTAGGGCCAATTTAGATGGAACAACTGAGGAATGATTATAGATTAAGGTAAAAGGAAGTTGGCTAAGTCTATACAGAATCCAAATATACTCGTTGGGCTAAATTGTGTGAAGCATTAAACGATGATATTTGGGGGTTAGGATATAAAATTGTCACTGACCAATTGACAAATAAGATGCCTGTCTCCCTGACAACTGAAAGAAAGAGGGATATCACAAGGACCCTTTTTCCATATAGGAAAGATAGACTGAACCATATATTATGTACTCATGAAGTGGAATTATTTACTAAAGATGAATTAAATAAAGTAACAAAAAGTATGAAAATAGGAAAGGCCCCCAGGCTTGGATGGATGGGGCCGGTCTGGGTGGCTCAGTTGGTCAGTCGCTGGCCTACTGATCCCAAGGTCGCGGGTTCAAACCCGGCCCAGGCCGATGGTTTGAAAGTGTGCTTAAAAACGACAGCTCCATGTCAGTAGATTTACTGGCATGTAAAGGAACTCCTGCGGGACGAAACTCCGGCACACCGGCGATGCTGGTGTGATCCTAGCAATTGACAGCGTCATTAAACAACAAAATAATTTAATTTGGCTTGGATGGAATTCCTCCGGAAGCAATCATAAATGCATGCAAGATAGCACCGGATCGGATGTTATCCATAATGTATCAATTATTGCTAGAACAAATCTTTCCAAAACAATGGAAGATTGCTAAGATGGTTCTTCTACTTAAAGGAAGTAAAGTTCACCAAGACTCATCATCACCGTTGGCATATAGGCCATTATATCTTTTGAACACGATTAGTAAATGTTATCAAGGGCTAATAAGGATAAGATTGGAAAGAGAATTAGTGTTAAATGGGGGACTGAGTAACCACCAGTTTGGTTTTAGGAAAGGTAAGTCTACGATCCAAGCTATAGGAACAGTAATGAAAATTAAGAAAGAAACAATAGCAAAGTGGATTGCATTAATCACGCTTGATGTTAAAAATGCTTTTAATACTGCGACATGGAGCCTAGTAATTAAGGAACTCCAAAGAAGAAGAAATATTCCTACATATTTGATAAATATATTAAGCTCTTATTTTGAAGACAGGAAAATAGCAATTGATAAGACAGAAATGGAGGTTACAGCTGGAGTACCTCATGGATCTATTTTGGGGCCTATACTATGGAATATATTGTATGATGGGGTTCTGGAAACAAAATTAACAGAGGGTGTTACATCAATTGCTTATGCTGATGATTTGGCAGTAGTTATGGCTGAAGATGAAGCTGAACTTATGTGTAGGGCAAATGAATCCCTCAGATGCATTGACAGGTGGATGGAGTTCAATAAATTAAAGCTGGCACCACAGAAAGCAGAATCTGTCGTAATGAAAGGATCGAGAAGAAGATGTAATATTCAGTTTTGGATTAAGGATACAAAAATAACTCCAATTAAGGCAGTTAGGTATTTAGGTATTATGAATGATGAAAATGTGACTTTTAATGAACATATTAAAATGATAATTGATAAAGCAGAAAGAAAAGCATCTAAATTATGTAGGTTGAGGCCGAATATTAGAGGCCCCCAATCTTTGAAGCGTCATATAATATGTGGAGCTGTCTATTCTATTTTACTATGTGCAGCTCCAATATGGCAGTCGACCTTAATTAAGGAAAAGAATGATAAAGCATTAATGAAAATACAGCGGAAGCTGCTTCTTAGAACTGTATGTACTTATAGAACCGTGTCCAGTAGAGCCCTGCAAGTGATAGCAGGAGCCATACCAATAGATTTGCAAGTAAAAGAGAGACAACTTGTACCTGAAAGAGTTGCTGAGAAGTGTGAGCAAATGAAGATTGAAGTCAGGAAAAGAATAATCACTGAATAGTAACGAAGATGGGATGAAACCACATTAGTGGGACAATGAACAAAGAAGATTATACCAGACATAAAATCATGGCTCCTGTGCATGCACAGACTATTTTTTGGCAAAAATACTATCCTGACATGGCAGATTTGGGAATTATTCACTGAAAATGGGTAAAGTGGATTCGGCTCAATGCCGTTACTCTGAAGAAGAGGACTCTTTGGAACACACCTTCTTCCATTGCTCCAAATGGGAGGCTTTTAGACTATGGGCACAAGAGAAATTAGCGGTAGAACTTACTACTGATAATTTAGTTCCTATTATGATCAAGAACCGGATGTCATGGAAAGTGGTTAAAGATTTAGCAAAATGAATCTTGGAGGAAAAAGAGAAAGAAGAAAGAATGGTTGGAGATTAAACATTGACACGTATCATGCTGAAGTTATGCTTATTTAGTTGGTTCCGGTATGATATGAGTAGATGGTAGGGGTTTTTTTAGTTGGTAAAAATCCATCTCGCCACAAAGAGTGGTGTCTAAGAAGATTTTTCCCCTAATGAAAAAAATCTACTACCACCACTACCACCACAACCGCCACCGCCACCACCACCACCACCACCACCACCACCACCACCACTATATTGTTATATTCTTTTGTATTCTCCAAAGATCAAGGAAGAATTAAAGTCAAGCACAAATGGATTCTGTTTGAACGAATGACTAAAGAATGTTGTTTCTTTAATTTGACTGAACAAGCAATATAGCCCATAATTTGATAATGTGGTTCTAAATATATACCTACTGCACAAGAAGTAAAAAGGTGGAATGTTGGAATTTGGAAACATCCCAAATATTACACAGATCCCGGCGTTTCTAGTAGCTGAATTTAGTTCTTGAAAGGAGACACTTGGATGTTTCTAGCACATGAATTTCGAACACCTGAGATAGCCTAAAACAGTTCTTCCGGGCATTAAATGCATTAATGTGAATTATCAGAGCTGGATACCATGGTGGAGTGGTGGTAGAGTGCCGGCTTCTAAAATTCAAGTACGGTGGTTCAAATACTAGTAGATGTATGTTTGTTTGTTTTGTTTCTCTTTCTTTCTGGATTCTATTTAAAAGCTTGTTTTTCAGATCTCCAATTTTTTACAACATTCGAAAGGTGTAGGATACAATTGTTTAGTTACCTGAAGCTCTTTCATTTTACAGGTATAAATCAATTATTATTCACTTGCAATTGAATAGCTGATTATAACCAAATGTAAGCAAAACATTGCTTTCACATGTATCTATTCTATGCTACATGGTATTTCCACTGATGTAAGCTTAGAAAGTTAAAATTGTTACTATTAAACTGTTGGGGTGCTATATAATGCTAGAATAGTATGATGTTAAACTACCTGTTACTACTGCCATCAGTGTAAGTTTTGGTCATAACATTTGTTTGTCAAGAGCAAAAGGCGAATATGATCATTAAGTAATTTAATTTTATAGCTATTTAAACACAATTGATTTGCAATAATTGCTAGAAAAAAGAAGCATTCTAGCAGCAATGAATACCCTTAATTAAATTAGCAAATGTATCATCTGATATAAGTACTTGAGTTGCATAAATGCCCCATGCTAAGGTGCAGAATTATTTCCTCCTTGATTCTGCCTAAGTTATTCAAAAACCGATTGCTCGCCTGCTGCTGCTTTGGTAGATAAGACCTTTGACCTCACACAACCCTTACTCCTTCCACTTAGGGATGACCAACCAGTGCATACACGACTCTTTCTTTTGAAACATGACCCCAGTTTCTTTTATGAATCATTGTACAGCATTACTAAACCTGGCACCTTCCACCTGTGTTCACTGTAGCACTGTGGCAAAACATAGGCTACTTCTGTGGTGAGGGTCGCAGGTTCACTTCTTGCATGTAGCAGCTTTTTTCTTCCTTCTCTTGAGGATGTTGAAACAATACATAGCAGTTAGTTATTTTAAATGTACATATTTCATACACGACACTTGGTGAAGCTGAATATGAATATGATAGTTATTATGATGCTTCTTAAACGGCTTATTCTACTGAACAGCGATATTCTGCACACTAAAGCATGTGGTATGCAGAATGGTGCGCAAACAGATCAGGAAGGCACACTGTGGCAAAACATAGGCTACTTCTGTGGTGAGGGTCGCAGGTTCACTTCTTGCATGTAGCAGCTTTTTTCTTCCTTCTCTTGAGGATGTTGAAACAATACATAGCAGTTAGTTATTTTAAATGTACATATTTCATACACGACACTTGGTGAAGCTGAATATGAATATGATAGTTATTATGATGCTTCTTAAACGGCTTATTCTACTGAACAGCGATATTCTGCACACTAAAGCATGTGGTATGCAGAATGGTGCGCAAACAGATCAGGAAGGCACAGTTCTGTCTCAATGAATCGTACCACACTTGACAAAGACAGAACGTGTACACAAACACAGACACAAAGAATCCTTGCAGCAGTTAAGTAGGAGATTTTTCTGCTCGTGAAGCCGTAGCTTGTATTGGAGTCCCTTCATCTATGGTGCAGAGTGGGTGAGATTATCCAGAGGAGGGGTTGAACACTGTTATCGTAGTTCATGAAGAAGACGTGTGTCAACTCCAAAAATGGATGCAGCTTTAATTGTAGAAGCAGAGAAGAACCCTTTACAAACTGCTTCTGAAACAAAGGCAAATTTGGATTTCCCTGAATCAGCCTGAATAGCTCTACATTATGTGAACAAACAGCTAAAAAACATCTGACAATCACAGATTGTTTCACCTTGCGCTTGCAGAGGAAAATGCCAACAGCAAATGGAATAATGTGATATTCTCAGGCGAGGTGACATTTTCTTCCACCTTTAAGGTGTTGATGGCCCTTAAACCCGACTCACTCACTGACTCGCTCATTCCACATGTAAGGGAAAGGTGATTCCAAAGGGATCCCGATACGATGCAAAATACATGGCTTCACAATTTCATTATGGCTATGTACCTTTATTGTGTTGGGGCTGGATATCAAGGGACAGTCTATGTGTGCTGTGGTAGCTTGACAATACACTGAACAGTGCACAGTAATACTTGAGAATATTTTGGTTCCCTCTGTGAGAATGGGTTATCCTGATAGAATTATTGAATTCGTACAGGACAATCATGCTGACCATACATCTTGAAAGGTTTCAAATTGGTTCTCAGAGAGGCAGGATATCAGTGTGGTAGACTGGCCTCCCTGTTCACTGGATCTGAACCCTATTGAGAATGAATGGACTGTGAAAAGGGAGCTGTGCTCCTATTTCCTAGTAGTTCGACAAAAGACAAAGCCTCTGGACACAAATTCAAGAAGCCTGGGATATTGTAGCTTCTTGTCCAGATTACTATGCCCTTAAGGTTGAGGGCAGTTATATGTGCATATTGGGTGCATACACCTGATATTAATTATGTTTATTTTTTGTGTTTTTGTTTTAGAAGATGATAGTTCATTTACATATACTTTTATTTATTTAACATGAGTGTTAGTAGAATAATTGTATTTTTGTGTGCATAGATAAGTCCATAACTTCAAAGTTGTATTAATGTTACATTAAGTTACTTTAATGCAATATTGTGTTCTACATTTCCAGTCATAAAATTAAGAAACATAAAAAAAGACAAGCAACTCAGGATTTGAACCTAGGAATTTATGAGTGGAAGCAACGCCTTCTTAACCTCTGGGCCACTGTAGCATTATTCTGTGTTTCGTTTTCAGTACTCATAAGTTAACCATTCCACTATCAGTTGCAGACCATTATACAGTTTTTGGTGTGGTTGTGAACACAGCTTTTATTAAAGATAGATGAAGCTCTACGATTGACACAGAATCTGGAGATGACTCATTTTCTTTTTTTTTTTGTCCACGGGCATATAGCAGGATGAACATGTATTTTTTTTTATTTACTTATACTAAGCAACAATATAAATGATAAATAAAAATGATTATGAATATGATTGTGATTAAAAAGAATATGGCTAGACATCCAACCAGATTGTTACCTTGCAGTACTCTCATTCAACTTTTCCTTAATATCTAATATATATTTTTTAGTCATGATAATGATAATAATCATGATAGTGATGATACTGATGATGATGGCGACAACAAGATGATGGCGATGACAATGATGTTGTTGTAGTGTTCAACGCCCGCTTTTACTACTACGGCACTGCAGGCGGTGACACTGATGATACATGGAATGAAGATGGAGCACCGGTGGAATGAGATGGCGGGGGAGCCCGGAGAAAACCCGCCCTGACGCCGCTTCGTCCACTACGATCCCTGGGATCGAACCCGGGCTGCCTAGGTGGTAGGCGAGCGCGCTAACCGCTCAGTCACGACGCCACCAACAATGATGATGATGACTATGATGTGCATGTTAATATTCAACAGAAAAGGTGTCCCTAATATTAATGCTCAGTTAACTTCTAATGCAGTAGAAGAGTTCACCAGTATTGACATTATATGGCCTGGATTTGTACATGATTACAGAATCTGTAGTAACTGTTATTTTTAGGGGATGGCAATGCAATTTCCTCATACTCTCTTAATTAGTGATCAGGCTACAGGTTCTGCTGATCAGCAATTCTTTACAAAGTGAAAGCCATTGACCTTATATTGGATATTAAAGGCTACTTTTAGACAAAACAAACCACATAGGTACCAAAGTGAAAGTTAATGCTTGTGTTCTTAATTTGAAGGAATAACAATTTTACTATCACTAATTTGAAGTTTTATGAAGTGATGTGTAAATAACATTTTTGTTGTAGTGACATTATGTACTGGTAATTTCATGACATGGCATGGAGATCTTGTGTCATATTAATGTGTCATGATTTTTTGAGTTCCGTACCAGTACACCCATGGACAAAACACAATGAGTCATGTCTAGAATGCCAAATTTGTCTAAGTCCTACATGACACAGCATCTTGAGTGATCATATGAGTTAATAATATTAAAATTTAAAACGTGTGACAACTTGTTGCTGCCACTACACAATCATACCATGGTTTTTTTTTTTTTTTTTTTTTTTTTTTGTCCACAAGATACATAATAGAATATAGAGAAGCATAAGAGAAAACAAATTAATTGAAACTCTTTATCTTCTGTTGTTTCAGGTTGTAAAGAAGAACATAGAGACTGCATACGATGTGATTCTTCCCATCATTGCACAAAATGCACACGACTGATAGTTGTAGGAACAAGACAATGTGTTGACAGATGCCCCTCAGGTTATCGAGAAGAATGGTCAAGTTTTGTGTCATACATGGGACGGATATGTCGTGGTAAGTCCCGAATCATTATAGTAATTCAACATATTTTGCAGTTTCAAGAGAAAGCCAGAAGGCAGAATGAAAAGAAATGGGATTTGGCAAAGTAGGATAGAGAGAAAGGGGAAGAGGGGGTGGAAAAGGGAGGGAGAGAGATAAAAGGGGAGGAACTGGAAGAGAAAGATTTTTATATGCATTTAAAAAGTTTGTTAATTAAAAGTTTGGGCAATAACTGATTTCTTTTTGTTATCTTTTACTGTCTCTACTATGTTCTCCTGTAAGTAGAGGAAGTATTGTATTCCACCCAAAAATTTGATGTCAAGATATCACCAAGAATGCATGTTCTGAGGTCCCCTGAAGCCCCAGAAAAAGCATCTTTAGAAAAAGATCTGTCCATACATATGTGCGTGTGTCTTGTGTATGTGTATATGCATGTGCATATTTGTTTGTGAATACTGTAACTTAAAACAAAATGCTGGATGAATACCAAACATGGTATTAAAATTCACTATCTTCCAAAGTTGTGACATAAAAATTTAGAAAAAGTAAATGAGGAAAAAAAGAAATCCCCCACCGTAAACTACCCTTTACTTTGAAACGTTTTCAAATCTTTTGAATTTCTTAAAAAATGCTCTAACAGCTTTAATTAAAGTGTCATATATTTAAACACGTGTCTTGAATTTTCTGGGAACAGCTTGCAAAGTCCTCTTTATTTGGGAGGACTTTTGTATTATTTTGTTTAATTGGTTACCTATAAGATAATGGCAGAAACTTATTACATAACAAATGTAGATCTCTTTAAAACACATAATTTATTTCAAATAATCTTTTCTGGGGTATCAATCATTATTGGTTTTAATGTTTCACTAATTTATAATTTTTTTAACCTTCCACTAGGCACGCAGTTTGAAAGAACATGGTTAGTCACGCAGGGCCCAGTAAGTCCTTGCTACATTTTTGTGGTTAAATGTCTGAACATATTTGTTTTTCTTTTTTGATTTCATTTTTTCCTATGTTTAGCTTTATTTAAGTTAAATAAACATAGTTATTTATTAGTATTATCTTACTACATAGAGTAGCCAAAATATTATACAAATACAGTGCCTCAATTTGTATTACAATACATGTAAAGAAAATAAACTGACTTTCAGTACACAACTTGTAATTTGAATTCTTCACTTTCTCAGAATTATCTACTATCTCTTCTGTGTATTTCGCGAGCAAGCAACTATCACAAATAGTTTTGACATATTTGTTCAAACAGAGGGGAGTGTTGCATTTACCACATGCATATTTAGTTTTGCAGTTCTTTTTCTCTTTGTTACAGAGTTCACATCAATAAGGTTGGTGTGTTACTCAGGTTTATATTTTCTCAGAAGACCTTTCAAATCACAGGATAGGTTTGATAGCATTGCTCTTCTTTGTAGTTCCTGCGACAGTAAAGCTAGTGGCACAGTGGCACACTTTAACCCTCTGTTGGCCGTTATGGGCCATGGAGACTCTTAGGTTTACTTAAATGTTATAGTTTTTGTACAAATGCACAGTATAAGCAGTAAAGCACTATGCTTTTAAATACCCCTGTCTTGTGGAATATTTGTTTTGATTTCCAAGGAACATAGCCCTAGAATTAATACCTGTAATATTCAGTAAATGGTAATAAACTACAATTATTGTTGTTATTACTATTATCATTATTGTTATCATCGTTGTTGTTGTTGATAATGCTAATGCTAATGCTGCTGCTGCTGATGATGATGATAATGATAATGATAGTGATAGTTTTTTTTTTTAATTAACGTCCGCCGACATTGTGTCATATCAGACAAATGAATGAAATGGAAAGGATGAAATGATGCTCAAATGAGCCCGAGGTCCATGGAACTTTAAGTTACCCGACATTTGTCTTCTCAGGGTAGGGAAAACCTCGGAAGAAAACCTTACCTGGATAACTTACCCTAAGCGAGATTCAAACTCGCGACCTCTTGAATGTGAGGCAGACACGCTAACCATCACGCTACCGAGGTGGGCATAGTGATAGTGATAGTAATATGAATAATAATAATAACAAAAACATCAATAAGAATAGTAATAATAATAACAACAATAACAATAATAATAACAGCAACAACTTTGAATAAGCATATAATGTTACCTATAAAATACACATCATCACAAAGGGTGCTCTCATCGTATTCCAATTTATGATCAGTTTCTGAATCTAAGGATCTTGTTTCTAGTTTATATTCAGAGTCAGAATCATTTGATTCATACATATTGTCATCTAAAGGTAAGGCATCATCATCATCATCACCATCACCATCACCATCATCATTGTCGTCGTGGTCGTGGTCATCGTCATCGTCATCGTCATCGTCATCATCATCATCATCATCATCATCATCATTATCACTGCCGCTGTCACAGCCACCGCCACCGCCACCAAGTAGACGATGGGATTTTGTAGATCATATCTTTTGCTCGTGTGCAACATGAAGCATTAGTAGTTTTTTTGCTATGGCATACCGATATTACACAGCTAACCAGGAAAAACTCATGTAAGCAGTGTGTAACAAGAGTAGGCACACAGGGCCTGGCTGGCCCCTATAGCACATAACTGTTGATTATTCATTCTTACAACCAGAGAAATAAACAGATCAGATTGTCGCTTCAGCTTACAGTCAAGAAAGGTGTAATGTTAGATGTCCCAGCCAGTCAATTACGTAAGTGCATCCGTACAAAAACTATAACGTTTAAATGAACCTAAGAGTCTCCCTGGCCCCTAGCAACCAACAGAGGGTTAAAGTGTGCCACTGTTCATTTGATTCTCCTGATGTTATGCAAAGAGTATGGAATATCAAAGCCATTATGGCGAAGCATATGACTGTTTATTGTGCTTCCTTTATTTTCTCCAATTGTAAAACATTTACAAGGATCGTCAAATTCGATGTACATACAAACATAAATATGAGACTACTTGAGAATATTGGGAAGTGCAATATACCATATTTTATCAATTTTTGTACTCTTCTACAGAGTAAAATGCCTTTTCTAATAGATAAGATTTAATATTCTTTAGTTTGATTTTTTCATTTGTTATCTGTTTAATTCTAGATGGTAGATGGTTGTACAGATCTTTGCTACTATTTTCTAAGCACTTATTATTTAGACCACCTATAAGTCTATTTCTAAAATAATTTTCTTTTGTTCTAGTGTTATATTTATGGATATTGCTGTTTTTGTTTTGATTATAACTTTTTAATGTGAGTTTAGTGCATTCATATATATACAAAGAAGGCAACGTTAGAATATTTAGTTTTTTAAACACATTTCTACATGAATCTCTTTTTTCTATCCCTGCAATTAAGCGTACTGCTCTCTTTTGCAGCCTAAACAGCCTTAGAAGTAATGTTTTATGTGTTGTGCCCCATAATACCACTCCATAGTTTAGGTGCGAGTGAATGAAGGCATAGTATACTTGCTTGACACTTCTTTTATCTATTATTTGTGTTATTTGTTTTAGTACATATAAACCTGAATTAATCTTGCTTATGACTTTTCCAGCATGCATATTCCATTTCAAGTTACTGTCTATTATTAATCCTAGGAAATTTGTTTTATTTACTTGTTGAATTTCTCTGTTTTCTATTTTTATCTTTATATTTGTATTTGTTTGTTTTTTGTTACCGAGACTAATTTGCATCCACTCTGTTTTGTTTGCGTTTAATACCATACCTAAATTTTTTAGATGTTGACTGACTTTTTCTAGTAGAGTATTTGCCCTAATTTGTAGCTCTATTTCTGTTTTTCCTGTAACTACAATCGTAGTGTCATCTGCATAACCTATCGCTATTCCCCCAGCTTCTTGAATTATTTTAAATAAACTGTTTATGTAGAGTAAGAATAGATATGGTCCTAATTTTGAGCCTTGTGGTACTCCATGTTTTACTTTTTTGAATTGTGATCGAATTTTTGTTAGCTTTTCACTTACATTGTGTATTATTTCAACGCATTGTTCTCTATTTTGTAAATAAGTGTTCCCCTTTTACCTACACAAAATCTGTTAAGAAACTGCTTTTGCAAAAGTTGTTTTGATCAACAGGAAGTAGATATAGAAGTAAATCTGTAGGAAAAGTGTGTTAGTACCTATATAAAAATAAATGATAGGTAGAGATGATTGTGTGAAGTAACAAATCAGATTTAAATTTTAACTTTTTAACTATGTTATTTTGCTTCTCTATGTAGAAACTGGCTTCCTGGGACTTCCGGGTCGCACACTTGCTATCGTGGTGGGAGCATTCAGTGGTGCTGCCATTTGCATGGGTATTCTTCTTGGAGGCTACCTTTACCTCCGGCATCGAAAACATTGTGAAACCAAGGCTGGGATTCTTCGTTCAACAAGGGATCAAGATAGGCGACTTGAATGTGGTAAGCATACTAAAACATCTACTCTTTTGGAAATTACAATATTTTCTGTTTTAGTATTGTGCAAATTGTGGTTGAGATAAAAGCAGAACCTTTTGTAGAAACCACATTATAATAAACTTTGTATAATAAGTACCTAGTAGTTTGAATATATGCAGGTTATTGTTTATGTTCTTTATAACATTTTTCCTTTGTTGTGCATTATTTTCTTCTTAAATTTCTAATACAGGGAAGATTGCTGAAACTGGTTTTTGAAAATTAGAAAACTGAACTTTTATATTTTTACTTTCTCTACTGGTAAGTAGAAGGAAGTATTGTATTCCACCCAAAAATTTGATGTTGAGATTTCACCAGAAATATGTTTTGAGACCTCCTGAATCGAAAAAAAGCATTTTTAGAAAAAGGTCTGTGTGTGTGTGGTGTGTGTGTGTGTGTGTGTGGTGTGTGTGTGTGTGTGTGTGTGTGTGTGTGCTCGTGTGTGCGTGCGTGCGTGCGTGGGTGTGTAGGCGTGCGTGCGTGGGTGGGTGCGTGTGTGTGTGTGTGTGTACGCGTGCGTGCGTGGGTGGGTGGGTGCGTGCGTGCGTGTCTGTCAGTGTGGACAGCATAACTCAAAAACAAAAAGTCGGTTAAAAACCAAAGTTGGCATTTAAGTTAAATGTCATTCAAGGATGTGACACAAAGATTTTGAAGAAAATAGCCACCCTAAACTACCCTTTACATGGAAAATTTTGATTTTCTTGAAAATGGCTCTAACGATTTTGATTAAAATGCCACCCACATGTTTGAGATATTTTGGTGACAAATGAAATGTATATTTTGAATTTTCTGGCTATAGCCTATGTAGTCCTGTTTAGTCTGGATGACTTTTGAATACCTCGTAAACTGTAAGAGATAGGCAAAATCTTACTATACAATAAATGTAGATCTCCCTAAAACACACAATTTATGTCTAAATAAAATTTTTTTTAGAGTGAACAACCATTTCGGAGATATTCCTTGTTACGTGTGTCAATTTTGAAAAACAAACTTTGGTGTAATGGAACATTGTTGTTCATTTTTTATATGCTAAGCATGCAAAGAGAACAGGATCTTAAAGCTTTAAAAGATTTGACTATAGTTCAATGCCTACTGTATTCCCATATTCCCTTTTCACCTACAAGGAAATAAGCAATAAGATAATTTGTACAAATGCTTATCTCAACTAACATTAAGAAGCTATAGGTATAAGAGTTTGTAACAATGGTTAGTACAAGAGTAGAGAAAGTCATGTGAGTGCAACACATCAGATTTTTTTCAGCCATGGTATTAACCAAAGTTGTACTCTAATTTCTGGTGTTCTAAACAGAAACTCAGTTTTCATTTTGAATGCAAATATAAAAGATCTTATGGTACATTCACCTGAGTTTCTTCTTCTTCTTCTTCTTGTTCTTGTTCTTGTTCTTTGTCGTCGTCTTCGTCGTCGTCTTCTTCGTCTTCGTCGTCGTCTTCTTCGTTGTCTTCTTCGTCTTCTTCTTCTCCTCCTCCTCTTCTTCTTCTTCTTCTTCTTCTTCTTCTTCTTCTTCTTCTTCTTCTTCTTCTTCTATTTGTATTTCTTCATGACGAACCTAGGGACCAGACAGAGTGAAGACTTGGAAGTGGATGGTCAGCCCAGCACCATTCTTACTGGTCTTGCAAAGGATTATTTTACTATTTATTTATGCCAACAAACTTACTGTTGGTGTTTTTAAACACACAAGCCGTGTGTGGGCAAAGTTTAAGAGGTAGAACTGCGGAAGGTCTGTGGTTCAAATCCCAGTTGTGGCATTGAATTTTTAAGTTCCAGTTCTACCTCTTGATTATTTTACTGTTTACTTCATATTCTAGAAATAGTTTTATTGCACGTTTTGTTGTAGGTACAAGGGAGATGGAGGAAACTGAAACAATAGTCAAATATTTAAAAATAGAATGTTATACTCTCATCAAGAAATTGTGTACTCTTTCTACAAAATTCCAAGAAACAATTGAAAAAATGAAAGCATTTTTTTTAGCATCCTTTAAGTGGTAGGTCATATTGGACAATGAATGAAATGAGTGAAATGATGCTCAAATGAGCCTGGGATCCATAGAGCTTAAAATTACTCAATGTTTACCTCCTGAAGATAAGAAAAAAAAATACCAGAAAAAGCTTTACCCAGATAAATCAGCATGACCGAGATTCGAGACCTCTTGAATGTGAGGCAGATGCTACCAGGGTTCAAATTAATGGAGGTGATAAGGGGAATTTCCCCCTCTCATTAAAATAATTTCCCTGACTTATGAAAGAAGAATCCCTTCCCTGCCTGAGAAGTATTTTTTTTCTTTTTAGTGAAAGTATTTAGTACTACTGCTCTTTGAAAATACAAGAAGACATGTAACACTTTTGATGCAGACTATGCATTGTACAAGGTGAGCTGTGAGTAAGCAAAAGTATCATATCATAAGTAAGCTAAACAATTCTCAGTTTCATTAGTTAGGTTGGCATTCAGGGTCACAGTTCCAGCAATTCTGAACCAGCAATGACGATTGCAACTTGTAGTATTCAGTGTAGTTTTGTGCAACTTGATTCACTGTTCTTTTGTTCATCAGCATGAATTTGTGACATGGAAACAAAAAGTTACAGAAAGTAATGACAGTGAAGTATTCCAGTTCGAATCTCAGGCTTCAACTTTAAGTAATATTAATATTAAATCCTCTGTTTATTCATTGTTTACTTTATCAGTATAAGTTTCATTTTCCAAAATATTTGTCATTGAAATATAAAATATTAGACATATTTTTTCTGTTATGTCATTGAACAGATTTTGTATTTTTGCATCCTCAAATCTCTTCCTAGTCCTTTCCAAAAGCTATTACTATTTTGTGAGCTAAGGCTTTCACTGGCCAACATACGTAGTCATGCAGCCCAGCCAGACATAAAACTTGATGCAGGCTACAACTGGCTGGTTGCAGCCAATAGGAGAGAGGGGGCAGTCTCTTCCCATCATATATAAGACGGACGCTCTTGACGAGTGCCCTTTTAGAAGAAGTCACCTTCCTATGATGATGCTCGTTGGAATGACGGGCAAAACATCAGGTGTTTACGCATTGAGAGGACCACGGCCAATAAACCCGGGAACATCATTCCACTGGATATTACTATTGTCTTTTCTTCTCCATTTTGCTCCCAACCATATTCCTTTAAGTTACGTTGAAGACCTGTTAATCCAGTCAGAATTCCTCAAGCTTTTTCCTTGCTATTCCAAGTATTTTAATCATTTACCTTCTTCTAAATAGGAGATTCTAAACCAATATTTACAAGCTCTTTTCATAATTGTGTCCTTCTTTGACCTTTATAATTCAGTTTGGGCTACTTCCTTTGGTACTTCTAAGATTTTCTTTCAAAGCATTATGTTTATATCTACCTCTTCCTATACTCCGTTCAATCCTCATATTTTAGTATTACAAAAAATTTTGGGTCCAAACACATTTGTATATTTTTTCTAACCATTTGACTTTTATATTATGTACAACATCTAACAGATGACATGGCTCATTTTACTAATTTTATTTGCTTTTCCTTTTGTAACAGCATATACATCAGGAGCGTAGCATCAATGGATGTGAGAGATGTATTGCATACCCTGTAATTTTCTTCAAACTGATTGCCAAACTGGTGTTCATTATAATTTGGCAGTATATAATCTGTTTAATGTCATTAAAAATCAAGTTTTCATAAATATTATGATTTGAATTCATGCCGCTCTGCAACCATATTTCGAAACCAAGTTTGGGTCAATGGCATCTATCATCAGCTGCAGGAAACTGGTGTTTTGTGCCTTACCCAAGGTATGCAACAGCTCAGGCCACATCTCATGTTAAGGATCCCGCTAACATTATTGCATTTATAGCTGAGTAATTTGGAATTTATTTTGCTTTTTGTATGTGTGCTCTTCAATTGTGGACATTTCAGCATGATTTGCACACTTGTTTATTTATTATTAAAGTAAATGTAGGTTAAGATGTGTGCAGATTCTGGGAACGAGGGTATGCAGATAGCCAGTTACATCCGAGAGGTCACGAAATTAATCAGAGCTAGAGCGTAAACAAAATTTTGTTTCTGTGCTGTTGTTGCAACAAAAGTAAAAATAAACTGTTGTGTGATCAACAAACTCAATGGAAGAAGCTTCCAAACATTAAAATTTCTCTAAAAAGCAATATGTAATAAAAGCAGATCTTCCAAAGCCTGCACTCAGAATTATGACAAACATTAAAAAAATATATAAGGCATTTAATATCAAGGTTTATGCAAGTGAATCCCAGCAGTGTTGTAATACTTAAAGCAGATGTTATGTTGATCTTTTTCAAAAGATAAGTGACTGGAATTCCAGTGGCTATGAAGACTTAAATAACATTTATAAGGCTGCCAAAAAACACAACCATTCTTGTAATCACATAATATGCAAAATAGAACTAAAAGTGTTTGGGATAGTTCCAGAAGTAGAATTTGCAATGAATAATCAGTATAAGCTCTCAGTTGTACAACATAACAATGGGCGGCACCATGGCCGAGCGGTTAGCGCGCTCGCCTACCACCTAGGCGGCCCGGGTTCGATCCCAGGGACCTGCATGTTGTATTCGTGGTGGACGAAGCGGCGTCAGGGCGGGTTTTCTCCAGGTACTCCGGTTTCCCCCGCCATCTCATTCCACCGGTGCTCCATCTTCATGTATCATCAGTGTCACCGCCTGCGGTGCCGTAGTAGTAAAAGCGGGCGTATAACACAACAACAACAACATAACAATGAAGTTGAAAAGAACAGCGTTTTACTTTCTCATTTTGCATGGGCTGAATATTTTCTAGGAAAATAGGCATTCACTTTTCATGGTCACAATGAGAATAAAGGAGCTTTATAAACTGAGGCAATTATAATGAGCATTTAAATGAATTAGCAAAACATGATGCCTCTCTGAAAGTGCACATAGAAAATTACTGTTTTTTGTGCAACTTCTCCTCATGTGCAGAATGACTTAATTTCAAATGTGAGTGCCATCATGACATGTGGAATTAAGAAAGAAATTTCTGATGCCTTTTTTGTTAGATGAAACACATTAATACTGGAGAACAACTATGTACTGTTTGTTACACAAATGTTGACAGAAATGTTGAAGAAAGGTTTATTTGATTTCAAATGTAAGCTCTGACAGAAAAGCAGATTCTCTTTTGAATCACGCTCACAATATTATCAAACATTTCTTTCAGACAATGACGAAAGAATGAGAACTCCAAAGGGCAATTTGGTTTAGTTTGGGTCATATTTTAACAAATTTTACAATATTCCTTAAGTTACATACCCGGGTCTGATAGGCTACATCACTAATATAGATGATCCTGCTTGACTTTCCATTTAATGGGTTTAATGAGAGAAAAGGCCTCTTGCCCATTTTTACTTAAATTAGTTGACTGTATGTAAAATATTTTGATGAATTTTTACAGTCCATTTTCTTTTATTTGATTCTTTTATTGTTATAGAATATTAAATAACTTATTGGTTAGACCTTTAGTTTTAAATAAAGTAGTAAATAGTGAGAGAAATTTGCAGAAAATTATTTTATTTATCATTCAGTAGTCTCATATCCTCACTGGCCACACCGTAGCCGAGTGGTTAGACTATTTGCTTCTCACCAAAGTGGCTCGGGTTCGATCCCAGGCAACTGCATGAGGGATTTGTGGTGGACGAAGTGGCGCTAGAGTGGGCTTCTCCTGCCATCTCATTCCACCGGTGCTCCATCTTCATTCCATGTATCATCAGTGTCACCGCCTGCGGTGCCATATGTAATAAAAGCAGGCATTAAACACTACAAAGCATGTCCTCACTGCATTCATTTATTGAATGTTTAAATAAATTAATTAAATTGACATATGTATTGTAGTTAATTGCTTTGCGTACACATAAAGATTAAGGTAACCTATTTCTAATTGAATATATTATGAATGATTAAGAATTAGTGGCAAACAATTTAAAAATTGAGAGAAGCAAATAAATTAGGAGTTACCTTGGTGTCTCTACAGCATTGGAGAAAAGTCAGAGATGCAAGTAAGTTGTCCTTTTTCTTCTGGAGTCTCTCCATGGATGGGCACTGCACGGATTTTATGACACGCCAGAGTGCCAAAACAAAAACACATGGAGAGACTCCAGAAGAATTAGGATGAAGAGACTGTTCAAGTCAGGGAAAGCTCAACTAATATATGAATGCACAGAAAGAGAACGCATCTGAGCAAATATCAAAGACTTGGCTCTCACTGATCAAGCTTAGCTACAGCTATATCTACAACTCAAATGGGAACTCGAATATGACAACTGGAACCACCTAGATAGTATGATGTACCACACGGCAGAGATGACTTTTTATACTGCTTCAATAGGACAAAAGAATATATATGACAAAATCGACCGTAGTCAATTGAATTATCAGCTAGATAACCAATGTACTGTGGTCAATCTCAGTAAGAAGCTACTGCCTACGAGCAAAGTCTCATTACTGGCCAAAGGAGGAAATTATGCATTAGCTCCGCAGCATGTGCCAAAAGAAGAAATCATTGCCAATGTTGAAGCTGAATTCATGCACTTCCTTCAGCCAAAGCAGAAGACACAGGCCTAGAAGCTGCACAGATTTTATGACGCCAGAGTGCCAAAACAAAACCTAACTCGAGAAGAAAGACAAGCCATAAGGACCTTAAACAATGACACGTCTATTATTATATTAGATGCCGATAAAGGTTATTCCACAGTAATTATGGACATGATGAGAATGATAAACCAGCTAATAAGGAAGTCACCAGAAGTACAGAAGAATGTTACTACTAATGAGGCGGTTGTACCTTGTCTCTGTGGATTGCCGAAGATTCATAAGGAATCCATGCCATTACGTCCTATAGTCAGTACAATAGGATCACCAACTTACGCTTTAGCTAGATATTTAGCGAAGCTTCTTCAACAACATATCGGCAATACAGAGTCATACATAAAAAAATCCAACCACTTCATTGACAAGCTGAAGAACACTAAACTAGAACCACAAGACAAACTGGTAAGCTTTGACATGGTTTCATAGTTCACAAAGGTGCCAGTAGAAGAATCTTTGACGCACCTTTCCGAGATTTTCCCAGGAGAAATTACAGCTTTATTCTGGCACTGCCTTACCACCAGTTACTTTTTATGGAGTGATGATACTATGAACAAAGAGAAGGAGTAGCAATAGGTAGCCCACTCAGTCCAACGATCGCAAATTTTTACATGGAGAAATTTGAAGGTCTTTGTATCTGCCACATATAAACCAAAGGTTTGGTGGAGGTACATGGATGATACGTTCATTATTTGGGTGCATGGGGATAAAGAATTAGATCAATTTCTTGAAAAACTTAACAACATACAGTTCACGATGGAAAAAGAACATAACCTAAGTATCGCCTTTCTAGATGTCCTGATAACCAAAAAGTCTGACATGACATTTGGTCACACAGTTTATAGAAAACCGACACATATGGACCGTTATCTCCACAAGAGTTCGAATCACCATCCTCGACAAAAGAATAGTATAATCAAGACTTTAATGGATTGAACAAGATGGATCTGCGAACCAGCCATGCTAAAATAAGAACTCAAATACCTACACAAAACCCTGTAGAAAAATGGATATAGTCAGAAAGAAATAATCAGGGCATCACATACAAAGCAACCGCAAAGAGAGTACGGAACAACAGCATAGAGCATTTCTACCATATATAAAGAAGGTTACAGATCACATTGGTAAACTACTAGAAAAGGCCAATATCAACACTATTTTCATACTGACCATCAAAATAAAACAAAAACTTAACTCAGGACAAACGGGACCTGCTATCGTCACAAGGAGTCTACCGTATACCATGCAGTTGTGGGCGAGTATACATTGGAACCACCTAGAGGAGTATAAACACCAGAATAAAGGAACACGAGAGTAACAGCCGCTTGGGACACACGGAAAAATCAGCAGTAGCCAAACATGCCTTATTAAAGGGTCATGATATTAGATTCAATGCAACCACAGCTCTTGACACCACAGCAACTTCCATGCCAGAATGTACTGTGAGGCCATAGAAATTTTTAAACATACTAATAACTTCAATAGAAAAGAGGAAGCAGAACACATTCATAAAGCATGGATACCAGTACTGGCCGACACACGTACAAGGTCATACAGCCCAGCCAGACATAAAACCTGATACAGGTCGCAATTGGTTGGATGCAGCAAATGGGAGAGAAGGGGTGGTCTTGTCCCATCATATATAAGACGGATACTCCTGACGAGCACCCTTTCACAACAAGTCCCCTTCCTCTGATGATGCTCGTCGGAATGGCAGGTGAAATGTCTATGTTCACGCATATACTCAACCACGGCCAATAAGCCCAAAAGCATCATTTTACTGGATAGACGCCGGCCGTGAAAGCCTAAGCTCACATAACACTTCTGAGTTGGAGGAAAGCTGCAGATGGGCATAAAGGTGTTTGGAAAGACATTTCTGTGTAAATATCTAACTTTAATAATGTTTTGCCTTTTTCCAGTTAATTTACTTATTATAATCAAGTTTAGTCATGAAACAGATCAACATAACATTATTATTAAAAGCTTAATTGTTATTTGCAGAAATGGAAGAACGGTATGAATTCTTGAAACATTTGGCAGCATTGCGATGTGAAGCACCTGTCTTTTTAGCAATGCTGAATGATACGAGACGACAAGTTAGGGAACTTCACCAAAACACTGGCCACAGTGACACAGCAGTGCAAGCCTATCTGTGAGTGAAACAAATGAATAATTTGCATAATTAGTTAAAATTAATGAGTGGGATGATTACACTTAAGTTTCACTTACTAGGTTATGTTACTTTGGACAATTGTCCATTTGGATAATGTTGCCTTTATTCGTTTAGTGGCACTAGATTTTCATCATTAATATAATAGGTTCTTAAAGTAAATTAATAGTATACTTAAATTTTAACTGTTTCCTAAAACCATTAACTTATATCAATGTTCATCATTTTTTTCTATTGAAATTACATTTTATATAACTCAGAATTCTCTCTATGGCTTTGGATCCTGAACAATGTAGTTATTACTGAGAGAGCTCCTCATTGTTAGCCAGGTATTACGGATGAGACTGAAGGAAGATTACTAGATGTTTCTTGTTAGCAGGCAATTTCATTAGTTATTATTGACTCTCTATTGCTCTTTTAGGCCAGTGCTAAAAGATCTTGCAAGGATACTGACACTGCTGAATCAGCCAGATCACACAATTTATAGGCCACCACCTGATTGGGAAAAGCTTCTTGCCTGGAGTGAACGAGTGTTAAGGCGTTACAAGAAGCAGAACCACTATCAGGTACTATTAATAGTAGCCATATAATATTTAATTCAATGTCAATGGACTTACAAAGTCACACATCAGAATCTTATGCTTTTAGTTAGAAGAAATATACAAATCTAATGTCATTGATAGCAATAATGATTGTCCTATGCATTTTATTATAGTACTGTGTTCTCTTTGTTAGAATTTTGCAATTTCAATCATTGATGATCTGTGAAAGAAAATAGGTGCTTTTACTAATTATTATTGACCACTTGAAAACCTGTGAAGCATTAAGATTAGAAGAAACTACAGTTCAAAAGCACAATTGGAAATTGGAAAGCACGAATGCTAATGGCTTCATTGCCAGATGCAAGGCACTAGAAAACAACAACAACAACTGATTATATAATTCAAATACTACATTTTAATCCAAACAACAATAGTATTTACACAAATCCATAACATCAATTTTACATATTAATTATACAGTTCCTTTTGTTATCACTAAATTGAGTTGCTGTGACTTCTGGGACCCAAACGACTCAAACCCAGTGGTTGCCGAGTTTATTTGGGTCCTACCTATTACTTAAAGGTTATTTCCTCTTTAGTCCCTTTCCTTTGAATTTCTTTTGGTAAATTGTACTATTCACCTCCACACTAGACTGGGTGTTTTCTACTCGGTATGTACTGGCTGACAGTACTGGTCCCTTCACTCTTGCTAGTCATTCATCCTGAAGATGGGAGAGATGTACACTCCCGAAACGTTGATGTCTTTTCATCACTACACCTGGCTCGAAGCCCGAGAGCATCTTGAATATGTACTATTCCCTTTTACCAATTTTCTTCCTAAAAATCTTTGTTTCCTCACATTCCAAGATTGCATGTTACTAGCTGAAATACCTAGCATTGCCCATGGTTTAATGATTTATCCCTAATTTAAAAAAATATTACTTAATACACTTAAACAAAATATTAAAGTCTTAGGACACCATAAAGAACAAAAGATAAACAAAATAAATAAAAACTTGGGGAAGGCACTATGTAAATGCACTGTTAAACAATCGCAAATACTACAGAAAGCAAAGCAAACAGAGCAGGCTGTATTAATGTAATAAATTGCATTTTTATTTTAAATATATAGAAAACTATGAATTTTTGTAGATAGAAAAGGGAGTAGAGAAAGAAGTGTTTCATAAAAGAAAAGTGAGCACAGAAAACAGTCTGCATGTAATAGGTTACATTTCTGTTTCAAACATATAGAAAATTGTTCTAAAGTAAGAACAAAATAAGAAACTAAAAACTTCACTTATCTTAGTAATATTGCATTAATATTGTATTAATCGTATGCTGAAGGGTGAGGAGAGGATATGTGAATTTGTTACTAAGAGAAAATGGAGCAGAGAAAGCCATGTGAATGTAATACACTGTTACTCACCTTTATTTAAATTCCATTACACACCTTCAAAGTATTCTTCCTCAGACACAATACAATGATTCCAGAGTTCAGTCCAATGTGCAGAACACTCCCTGAAGCCCCTTTTTGATAGTCTGTTGAGTACACCTGAAATTTTATTGTTTAGCTCTCGATCACTCTGAAAATGATGACCCCGAAGCTCTTTTTTTACTGCGGGAAATAGGTGGAAGTCACACTAGGCTAGGTCCGGTGAATAAGGTGGATGTCGCATCACCTCAGTGCCTAATTCAGTGATTGTTTCCTGAGTCTTGATGGCGTGATGAGCGGGGGCATTATCCTGATGAAGGATCCATCCTGTTTGAGCAAGATTTGGTCGTTTTGTTGCAATTTTCCTCCTTAATGGCCCCTTCAGTACCTCACAATAGTAATTTGCAGTAACAGTACATTGCTTATCCACCACATGATATAAAACAATACCTTGCTTATCGAAAAAGACAAGAGGTAGCACTTTTCCTGCACTTGGTTAAACTTTTGCCTTTCTGGGTCTTGGACTTAAAGGATGTTTCCATTGGGCACTTTCCTGCTTTGGCTCTGGGTCAAAATGATTCGTTGCATGTGATGACTTTATCTAAAAAATCTGGGTCTCGCTGAAGCCTTCCCTTCCATTGTTGACACGCCATCACACAGTGAGCCTCCTGTTCATCACTGGTCACATGAGGCACCCACTTTGCTGCAACTTTTCTATAGTCCAGAGCATTTTGTACAATGTCTTCAGCTGATCCATAGGGTATATTCATAATCTCAGCAATCTTTGTCAATGATAAACGATGGTCTCCCCTCAACATGACATCAATTGTGTTGACATTGATGTCTGTTTTCAAAGTTGACAGTCTTCTGGGATGTGGAGCATCCTCAAGGTCATTTTTACCCTCGCGAAATCGTTTATAACATTCAAACACTTGAGTTTTCCCCATTACTTGCTCTTTATAGGCTTGCTGCAACATTTCCAATGTTTGTGATGCAGTTTTGTCAAGAAGAACACAAAATCTAATTGATGCATGCTGCTGCAACTTGAGATCCATGTTGGGTATAGTAAATATGGCCTCACACTTCTCCTGCTACCCTCCAACTGGGCACCTCCAGGGCAATGATGTGTATGCCATTTCATCACACAAGGTCAGACCTCTCCGGTACTACCAACACCCATCTCATGTGCGGACACTTTAAAATGCTAAAAAATAATTCTGGTTATTTTTTGACACCCCCTGGTATATAAAAATGTATGTTGGCTTGTGTATGACATGTTGTTGTTGTTGTTGTTGTTGATGATGATGACGACAATGACGACAACAACAATGATGATGATAATAAAGCTCAAGATCAATCTTTAGAATTCTGTGGTTTAGATTTAGGTGCGGATTGGACAATTGTATGTTGCATGTTCCCATACTGGCAAACCAGATAGCCTTTATATCTATGTGCCCACCTCGGTAGCGTGATGGTTAGCGTGTCTGCCTCACGTTCAAGAGGTCGCGAGTTCGAATCTCGCTTAGGGTAAGTTATCCAGGTAAGGTTTTTTTCCAAGGTTTTCCCTACCCTGAGAAGAGGAATGTCAGATAACTTAAAGCTCCATGGACCTCGGGCTCATTTGAGCATCATTTCACCTCTTTCATTTCATTCATTCGTCCGATATGACACAATGTTGGAGGACGTTAAGTTAGAAAAAAAAAAAAACTTTATATCTATGCAAACAATGGAAAAACAAAAAAATATTGTATACCCACAAGTATTGTAAAATTAAACTCTTTGAAATGTACACTTCGATTTGTTCCTCATTTCTCATCCATGCAACCATAATGTACCAGCGAAGCATGGCAGGATACAGCTAGTTTTATATGTATAGATGAATTGTGTTTTGAAGGGCAAGTAGAGAAGGACATGCGTACGTTTTATGTAAAAGAAAAGTGTGTAGAGAAAACCATGTGAAGGTAATACACTGCATAGTAAAATGGACAGCACACAAACCTTCTCCATGAAAAAATATGCAAACATGTGTAATTTTGAGGTGATCATGCAAACACTTTTGGAGATTAGCCGTTATATATATATATATAGACAGATAGGCAGGCAGGCAGATGGGCAGACATGGATAGGGTATTTCCTTGTATCGCTTCCTAATCTTAAGCCTTTTAATTTTACCGCCCTGTTCTAGCCCATGCCAAGCCTTCTCTTGTTTTATCACATCTATCAATATACTTTTACCTGCTCCATTGAAATTCAAATTCAGATTTATTCACCATTAATATAATGAAGTATATATGGTTGAAACTATAAAAAATGGCTCAATTAATAACACTAAACAACACTCACTTTTTAAATTTTCCGAAACATGGACATCAACTGAACTTGTTTGTAGAGGTTGGCAGTGATTCTAAGAACTGGTACAGTGAGTCATTCTGTGAGATATGAAAATTGAAATCTCTGTGTTTTGATATGCAGTTTTAAAAGTATGAATGTCCAAACTCTTGCATCATGCACATTCTGCTTGCTGCTTCATATTTCTAGCCAACTTGCTGAAGATCAACTCATCAACTGCTATAGTGGTCCTCCACCTCTCAGGTCCAACAAGCACAGTGAGGTGGTGTATGGGAGGGAATAAAATGTGACAAGTTGACAGCCAGTTGAGTGGACTAAATGTAAATGTCAGGCAACAGATTGGAAGTGCCAGGTGTAAAAGTGCAATCGCATTCACATTAACTCTTCTAATTGGTTAGATTTTCATAGCTGTAACATGGAAGATAATTTTTTAAAAGTTTTTGTCCCAAATTTATTCATAGAATGTACTTCTGGAAAATAGTGTGAAATGAAAATAATGATGCAGTTGGAAACATGCATACTACTTTATTGCACTTGGAGAACTTTTATCTTTTATTCTATCAGATTAAGTGCCAGTCCTATAAATCTTTAGCTTAATTGTGAATCTTATTTGTTGATAGGTGCAGGAACTTCCACTAGTCAGTTTCCTACCAGTTCCAATTCAAACTAATCAGCGCTCATCACCATCTGTGAGTATTAGTCCAGAACCGAATCTTCGTGCACTCACCACCTTCCAACCTATACAAGCAACACCTAAAACTAGCACAGGGATTAATCATCATAGTACATCATCAGTAGCAAGCCATAATCTGCAGGATATGGCTATATCAGCATTTGATAATAACTATAACAATTCCATTACTTCTCACGATGCAGTTCTAAGGTTGCAGAACACATCATTAATTGATTCAGACTTCAATGCATGCTGGGAATTTAATCCAGCTAATTATACAATTCTTGCTGAGTGGTCTGCAAGTCAGGATTATCTCGTAGATGATGATTTTTTCACACTGGGCTTTCGTCCACAGGATGAAATAACCACAGAACTTTGACAAATACCATTTTTTTAAGTGAGTCTGGAAGCTCTTGAATGCTTCAGTCAAAGAAGACAAAGGCTTATGAGGTCACTCAAGAAGGTGTTATGAGCACTTGCAAGGGCTTTGATAAGCTTCTGAATTGAAAGTGATAGAATGAAATTTGATTGTAAATATTCTGGTTAAGAGTGGTAGAGAGGTGAACAGTATTTTTGTACAGTGAACTGTCTGTAAGAATTTTCTCTAAAATATTCCTTTAAGGATCATAACAAGGTTTACCACGGCAATATGTAGGGTAGAAGTAAGAAGCTGCCTTAATGAGTTTTTTATATCCATGGACTTCTTCAACCCACAGATGAATTCTAAAGCAGAGCTTTAAGAGTAAGTAACCACTAATCGTAATACTTCCATTGCAGGATTTTGAGAATAACAAATAGAAATCCAATTCTAATGAACAAATAGAAATGTATGTGAGAACTACGTTAAATGTAATCAAAGATTTAATCAAATTGGACAGTTGCTACATTTATGCACAAAAATGACAATTTTGTTTAATCTGATTTGCATGCACAGATTCCCTTCCATTTACAAAGCATAAAATAAGTGAAATATAAGTTATTTATGTTAAATGATCTGAAAATTTAACACTATTTATAATAATATTAAACTAAATTTGCAGATCATTTCTTTTACATTTGCACAATTCCTTCATCTAACATTCTGTTTTCTTAGTCATTTTAAATTTGGAGGTAAACATGCATAAATATGGTTCATTGGTCTTGCGCAGTGATATTCCAGCAATAACCTCTCAGCCAAAAAGAAATTAACTAGAGAACATGGTCACAAAGTTCACAAGTTTCAAATGAACATATCATTAAAATTGCAGGCAAAGAATAATTGTTCCTTAATGATGTTATCAATCAAGAAAATGTAAGGGAGCTCTGTTTTATGTATTTTCTGTGAATAGTATGAAAATAGATTTTGGAATATCTTGTTAAAAATAATCTGTGATAGTCTCTGAGAACAGATTAGAAAAATGCACATATTCATGATAAGTTTCAAAATAAGAAAATTTGAGCTAATATTGAATATTATTTCAAATTTGTATTTTCATGGGGAATATTTGCTTTATTTGCTATTATAAGCATTTAAATTATAGGAGAGCAAGTTTTAAGTACCATTTCAGTGTAAAATTATATTTATTTTGACTTCAAAGATTTTATGTCATGACTTTTTACTCTTTTTTACTGTCTAGGAGCAATTGTATGAACCTGGAATAAACCTCTGTTAGTCATTATTCCATAGTTAGGTATTAAATTGTGTTGCACAACAACGAAATCAAGAGAATAATCATGAAATAACTTATAACTTATTCCATGATTCCATGTGGAGTTAATTTTTATTCTGAGAATAAAAAGAAAAATGATTGGGTGATGGACACAGTTTTAATGATGTATTTCTTTATAATACATTTTTGCAAACCAGACAGCTTAACACAATATCTGGCAGAGGTAGTCTTATAAATGCATTGTATGTTTTCCGGTATACCACGAGTCAGTTGGGGAATTTAATATCTCACCAGCATGTTACTATGCTAGCTCAGTGGTTAGGGCAAGCGCATGGAGACAGAAGAGCTGTGGTTCAAATCCCGGTTATGGCACTGAATTTATCAGTTTGATTCTACCTTTCCAATCTCTGTCCTCAAAATAGCTAGAGAGAAAGAACAATTAATTACCAGCTCAGGTTATGTTTGAAAGTATGAAACACAAGGTATAAGAAATAAGAATACTTTCAGGTGATTTAGTTGATAAAAAAAATGGACTATTTCCTTATATTGGAATTGCAAACACATGCTAAGTTTGTATCCTTCACTCCTAGCATATTGCTTCAAATCTGATTCACCTCCATGAGTAATAGATATAATTATGTGCATGTGGCCTTGAACTTATTGCCATGGACAGACTTTGAGTTGCCTCCCAAGATTCTGATAAGTCATTTGTTTGCATTTCTGCACCTTTGGTGAAACCAAAATAGTTAAATTTTTGTCTGAATCACACATTTTAAACCTATCTCAGACAATATTCAAGTGCTATTTTGACCATAAACAATACAAATGAGACCATTTTATTTTGTTCCTGAAGTTTAAATATTCAACTATAGAGAGATGCAATCAGGACTGAAAAATTCAATGCCATAGCCGGGATTTGAACCATGGATCTTCCGCTTATCGAGCGGACGCTCTAACCACTAAGCTACCATGGCCAACTTGCCAGTATGACATTAAATTCCCCTACCGATTCGTACTTTCCCAATTAGACCACAAGGGGATTTCACATCAGAGATGTGAATCAAGCTTAGTGGTTATATCAGCTGCTCGATAAGCGGAAGTTCTGTGGTTCAAATTCCGGCTATGGCGTCCTGATTCCACCTCAAACATTGTTACCACACACGACTTGTGTGTTTAAAAACACCAGCATTAAGTTTGTTGGCATAAATAAATAATGATTCAAGCATAAAGTTTGCAATAGTATTGAACAGAATACTGTGATTTTCTGGTTGACAGTATCACTAACTTAAATATTATATTATACAAATTTTAACTTTAATTAATTTAGGGACAAAATAAAATAAAATGGAACAAAATTCTGCCCTAAAATAGGGAAAGTGTGTAAAAAACGAGATGGGTGGCAAGCCTGCCTAAGATAGAGAACATAATCAACCCAAACATATTTTAACTTGATTTTTCCAGAAACATACAGGTGGAAGGGAAATCATTACATTCCTTCTAATATGTGCTTCATAGAAGCATTACAAACAAAAAAGTCTTATGGCATTTTGTACTTTGATCAGCCGATTTCGAAAAAATAAATGGTTTTTGTTCCAAATTGGATGCGTAATTCCACAAGAATGTACGAAGATAACAGTTTGTTACTTGTAAGATGCGTAGAGTAACTTATTTCTGACATTTCTTCGGTAGTAATTATGGGACATTACACAGGGTTTCAAAATAATTAATCACTTAAAAGACATGAAGGAATTCTCCGAGCACCTTTTTCAGATGTGAGGTAAGTGGACAATGTTGCATTGAGCTTGGTCAGGGAATTGACCTGGTTCCCGGATGTAAACACTTTCTCTTTCGTCTGATGTTTTGGCAGGTAACGGTTGTGATTGACCTACACATGGAAGGAGACCTTCACAAGATGCTTGGTAGTGACGCCTGCTTGTTTATATACAGAACCAGTGAAAGTGACACACAATCTGTAGAGTTGCCAGCTTGTTTTCGACAAAACAATCTCCATAGGAAATAGTCAGAGACAAAAACGTAAGGTACAAAGTGTGCTCCAAATACTGAGATCTACCACTGGTTTAGATTAATGTAATGACTTACCTTCCACCCGGTATTAATCCTCTGGATTTTTTCTTCTGAGGAGACGTGAAAAGCAGAGTCCACAAAACAGCAACTACAGCCCTCAAATCTTTGAGAGACTGTACTTATCTAGCTGCGGAAGAAATACGCAATAAGGGTGTTTTTGTTAGAGTGCGATGTAATTGTTAAAAAGGTGTGAGGCTTGCAGGTGCGCAAATGGTGGACATTTTGAACAATACCTGTGAAGTGGGTGAACAATTTGGTTGATTGCTTATTCTTTTGCTGTCACCTTAAAAATATCATTTGGTACACTTTGTAAGAGCCTACAAATGTGCCTTTGTGTTTATAAGTCAGAGAGATGGTTTGGTTTATTAAATTATAGCAGTATCAGCTATGAAACGATTTAAGTTTGATGTTGAAGTAAATGATAAACAATATCTTAGATTGTGAGTTTAGGTTACAGTATGCATTATTACTGGAGAATTCAGATGTACTTATTTATTAAGACATAGCAGACATGGTATGGTATGTCTTTGTTTACACTCACAAGCCGCGTGGCTCCGTGGCGTGTGTTTGTTTATGTACTGACCTAATGAAAGTGAAACCTGCAGTGTTGCCAGCTTGTTTTCGATAAAACCAAAATAACCCCGTAGGAAATGGTCAGAGACAAAAATGTAAGATACAAAATGTGTTCCAAATACCGAGATCTATCACTGGTTTAAATTAATGTAATGACTTCCCTTCCACTCTGTACATTTTGAGATCCCCTAATTTCTAAGAAAAAAATTCTAATAAACAGTCTGCTTAAGAGAGAGAGAAACTAAATTTAGATTTTATTTGTGGATGCTCTTTTAACTGCTATGGTTCTCAGTGTTCCATACTATAATGGGCATGAAAGACTGCTTAATTTTGCTCAAAGGTCTCTTTGAGGTTCTTTCACATAAATCTATGACGTGGAACCACTGGTTTTACTTCACTTCTAAAGAAAGCCATGCTAAGGATTTTTATGCCCAAAATATTAATTGCCCAACATGGGGTTTGAAGCCACAACCTTGAGAACCAGAAACAGGCATGTTATCCCTAGACAATAAGAAACAACAAGAGAGAGAGACAGAGGGAGTGAGTGAGAGAGAGAGACTGGCTGAAGGGGATAGAGAGAAGGGAAGGAGAGGTAGAACTGTTAATTCACAACAAAATTCATAATTATGCTGATACTGTACAGTACTCATACGAAATTTGTCAACTGAGGAAATCCAATCATAAAAATTTATGTCACTTGTCCAGAAAACTGTAAAGCATGCATATTTCCATTCCTTTAACTATGCAGTTGACTGAGTACATTAAGCTTAATTGTAGCTAATTTAGTAAATTCAACTTTAATTTGTTTCAATTAACAATGAATAATTGTCTGTTTGCAATTACACAGAATTGCTTGTACCTTTATTTTACTTCTTAGGGCATATGCATGCTAGTTATAAAAATTGGTGCAGATTCCACTTCCACTGGTAGTTGGAGATGTTGCTCCTAAGATTTGGAAGATCTGGTTGCCATGAGATCTCCTACCCACTGTTTGGTGCACAGTACCATGAGGTCTTAATCTGCAAGATGTGTATGACTGTTGGTAGGAATGGAAACAAACAAGGAATTTGCAAACATGTGACTTTATTTGCAAATTTAAAGCTTTTCATAGAGAACTGCTGACAATATCTGATTAGAAATATTAATTTCTAACATCGACTGCAATGTTATAACACTATAACTTTGTCACCCTTTAGTGACCGATGAGTAAATGTGTATGTGCCAAGCTTGCATACAAAGTGTAGAGCAACACAGGCACAGGACCGAAGATCACAAAATGCATGTGGATTGACTGTGCGACTCTTATTTATAATCTCGCTTTTACTAGCCGGCAAGCCTTAATTCATAGCCAAAGTAATGAAGGTCATTCATCACATGATCAAATTGGTAAGCTAAAAATCGACTCGCCAAGCTCCATCTAGACTTGCTCGCATAACAATGGTAATTTTATCATCTACCTAATTTGTCTGGACTTTCATTCTTGGGCCTACAATATACATTCAGCTTTACTTTTAATGTTTCTCCCCTTGAATATTAATTCCAATCTCTTTGGTTTTTCTATAATTAATTAGTTATCTTCAGATTATAATTTCAGCTTCAAAATCATCTAAGATATTCGAGCTCACTTTTGAAATAGTTAAAAGCACCTAAATATACATTTATCTGTTCCCATTTATAACAGTTACCAAAGAGTTTGTTTTGATTATCAGCGGAGAAAAGTTGATGTTACAAGCTTTCAAGCTCTTGCAAAACAAGCAGGCCATTACTGAGAAAAGCTCAAACATCCAATTATGAAATTCTGATAAATAAAATATATGTGTTTGCTTTCATATAATTAATATCTATGTATAAAAATTGAGAGTATATTATTACTTTAGCTTCACTTTCTATATCAGGACTTCCTAAGGATGTTTCAGACTATTGCCTTCATCATCAACTTAGATTCACTGCCACACTTTCCTCTGCAATGTAGATGGTGCTTTGGCTGGATGAATTCAGCAGGATGTTCCAGTTGTGAAAAATAATACATCCACACAAAAATAAACACTGTTTTTTAAATTTTGATGTTCCATGCTGTAATTTTTTGGATTGCAGAGAATGTAGTGAAGTGTGATATTGTGAATAACTAAAATTTTAAAATTTATTCAATGTTACTAAATTATTAATTGTGAGTTTTGAATATTGATTGTGTGAATTATAATGAAGTAATTGTAAATTTAATTAAAACTGAATTTTCAAAATGTTAATTTTGAGCAATAAATTGTAAAATGTTAATTATGGAAATTGAGAAGCTTAAACACATGAACGAGAATTTAGTTGTTAAAGATTTTGCAAGTTTAATACTGTTTGATTTTGAATATTAAGTACTTAAATTTAAAATGCATAAATGAGAATTTGACATTTTGAATGTATGAAGTAATTACTGGATACCAGTAGCTGTAGTTATACAGTATGTTTACTACAAAACTTCACCAGCAGGTACACGGCCCATCTCCTGCACACATACTGCATGATTTGGCTGGTAGTTGCAGGGCCAGTCTCCTAGTCACACGTGCATGCACCTCAAATCACATTAACAGTTACCAGAATAAACACAAAACATGCCTTATCACAGCTGATGTTGGAAATGCCATCCATCTGCAACAACACATCTATGACATCTTCTAAGGAAATTTTCCTTAACACGCATTGGTTCAGCTTTCATTATAGTGGTATTTTCTCTCCTGATATTTTGCTTTAATTTTGTCTTGTAAAACACACCTAAGAGATTTTTGAGATGACCATTCTAACCTTTTTCTAATTTTGTGTAATTTCTGTTCCATAAGTACACACTGTTTTACCTTTCTTTTCCATCACGAATTGATCCCGTCTCCCTGAATTTATTTACAAGCAAATGAACGGTGGCTCTACTTGGAACATGCACAATAGGAAATTTAGTTTCAAATTTCAATTGTTTCGAATTAAAACATGATACAAGCATATACGTATTGAACATAAATACTCTTTGTTGTACTGTATACTGCAATTGATTCATTTTGAAAACATTGCAAGCAAAACTAGACACTTCTGAATACTCCTAATGTTATTCACACGTAAGTTGGACAAGAACAGCACAGAGCAACTACCAAACATAAGTAAGACTGATGCACATATGATGATTAACACACATGCAGGAAATGTAGTGAAGGTCACACAGACTATGCACCTACCAGCCAAGTTTTATTGTAAATGCGCTGTACAATGTAGTTTGAGATAACTGGTTATTAGTTAGTTTAATTAGTTAATTTGTTATGTGTGGAGTTTTTGGAAATAAATTAGGTTAGCAATTGTATCCTGACTTAGGAAACCAGGTATCAGGATTTCATTGCACAGTATTTCCAGCCAAAGTGCCATCTACAAGTCACAGGAGGAAGTAGGACAATGAATCTAGGTTGATTATGCAAACAACAGTCTTCAAAACATGTTCCAGTTAATTCCAGTGCAGAAAGTGAAGCTGGGTAATGAACATCTTAATTTTTGCATATAAACATCAAAGAAACTTTGTATTTTCTAAAAAACATTTATTATTTATATAATTAACTTGTGTAGTTATCTTCATTCTCATCAAATTTATTTAAACTGGAAACTGTAAGACATGGGCAAAAACTTTCTTCACACACACAAAAAGACAAAGAAATTTGAGCTATTTAAAGTACACATTTTTCTGCAAATAACATGTTTTTCGCAGATTAACCATTTTACAAATATTTGATTTTGTATGTTTACATTTTTACAAGTTGAAATTTATTTTGGTATACCATCTATAAAAAGTAGATGTGCAAATGTGTGATTCTTTTTACTTTCTGCACCAGAAAATAAGTAGCATAGTAAGATACTGTATAGTACTACTTGGCAAAGACATGAGGCGTATGTGAATGTGAAACTGCCCAGCTGTCTACATGAGCTTATCGCACAAATATGGCAAGACAGTGCATATACGAGGGCGGTTCCAAAAGTTTCTGGCCTGACTACCTTTTTATTGTTATACAAATAAAACACTGATGCTATTTTTCAACATAATCACCCTGTTTTTCAATACACTTTTCACATCTGTGGATTAACAAATCTATGCCTTTGAAAAAGTAATCTGGTTCTTTATTGGCAAAATTTCCTATTACAGCAACTTTCCAAAGTTCCAAAAGTTTCTGGCCTGACTACCTTTTTATTGTTATACAAATAAAACACTGATGCTATTTTTCAACATAATCACCCTGTTTTTCAATACATTTTTCACATCTGTGGATTAACAACTCTATGCCTTTGAAAAAGTAATCTGGTTCTTTATTGGCAAAATGTCCTATTACAGTAGCTTTCAATTCATCATCATCGCCGTCATCGTCAAATTTCTTTCCCCGAAGATCTTTCCTCAGTTTGAAGAATAGGTAGTAGTCACTGGGGGCTAGGCCTGGACTGTAGGGTGGATGATCAATCTCTTTGAAGCCACATTCCTGTACTGCAGCCTTTGCAATTATTGCTGTGTGCACTGGTGCATTGTCGTGGAGAAGATGGACATCATGTGATAGTCTTCCTCGCTGCTTTTGTTTGATGGAGTCACGCAATTTGTGCAAAAGTGAAGCATAATATTTGTGTTCACAGTGGTATTCCTCTCTTTGAAATCCACAAGGGGAATTCCTCTGGAATCCCAGAAGATTGTTGCTATGACCTTCTTTGTAGATTGAGTGACTTTTGCCTTTCTTGGTGGAGCTCCACCTGATTTACGCCATTCAAGAGATTCTCTTTTGGACAGAGGGTCATAATAAAGAATCATAGTTTCAGCCCCTGTAACAATGGATTCTAGTACTTCTTTCTGGTTGCCAAGGCAAAGTTCCATAAACTTGGTGCAACAAGTCACATGCTGCTCCTTCTAAACTGCAGAGAGAAGTCTGGGCACCCATTTTGCACTGACCTTTTTCATGTGCAAATGATCATGAATGATCAAAAAAATGGTTGTTTTAGATATTTATTTATTCATCCTTTTAGAACATATACATGTTGTTGGATATCTCAGGTTACATAAAATATATACATTGAAAAGTGAGAAAAAAATACAATGTTATATATTCTACTAAGATCAATATAAACAACATATAAGTTTATGTAAAATTAGGCATAGTAGAATTAGCTGTCTTTTGTTTGATTTGAACTTCAATGTGAATAAGCTAGATACTTTTCAATAGTATAAAAACTGTGATCAAGCAAGTATTTTTTTATTTCTGATTTGAATACCCTTGGATTTTTCATTTATTTAATACAATATGGTAATTTATTATAAAGTGTTACACCCATATGAATCATATTTTTTTGAAAAGTTATTGTACTAGTTCTAGTTATGTGCAGGTTGCTATTACTGGTCCTTTCACTCTTACTAGTCATTCATCATCAACCTGATGATGGGAGAGATGTACACTCCCGAAACGTTGATGAGAGTAAGGTTTCTGTTTTCTGCTAGATTTTGTTTGATAAATATCAGTGATTTGTGTATATATAACATATTGGAAGAATTTGATACTGTTTGAAAATGGGTTTACAGGAAGATCTTTGTTGCATTTTTGTAATAATTCTTAATATTCGTTTTTGCATAACAAATAGTTTTTTACAAGGTGGTGAATTTCCCCAAACTAAAATACCATACCTTAAGATTGAATGTACACATGCAAAATATACACTCCTCAGTGTTTCTATTGACGCCAATTGTACTAAGTGCTTAAAATTATAACAAAGGGAGCACAATTTTCCTATTAACATTTCAACATGCTTATCCCATTTAAGATTATTTTGTAACCAAACACCTAAAAACTTTGTTGCACTTTCATTTAAAAGGGTTTTACCAGAAAGTGTTATGCTAAAATCATGGGTGCTAGATAGTTTTGAAGGGTGAAAGTAAAAATGCATTGCTACTGTTTTCTCTGTATTTACTATGAGGTTATTGTTTTCGAACTAGCAGGAAAAATCATGTATTTTTTCTTCTGCTACAGCTTTCAAATTGGCTAAAGAGTTATTTGCTAATATATTCGTATCATCAGCATACTGAGTAATACTACCCGATGAATCATTTGATTTCAAATCATTCACAAAAAGTAAGAATAAGATTGGTCCTAGGATAGATTCCTGAGGTACTCCACTCTTTATGACTTGCTCATTTGAGTAATGTTGATGTATATAACTTCCATTTTCATTTAAAATTTCTACTAACTGCTTTCTAGCCTTGAGATATGATTGAACCCATTTAAGTGCATGTCCCCTAGTACCCATTCTCTCCAACCCTGCTGAGTTTTCCTTCAGGTTTAGTTGCCTGTCAGTCAGTGCTTCACGTTCAACAACAGATGGTTTCCTCAGTCACCACTTTTCCAGGTTGATCAACACATGGATTATCAGTGATGCTTTCTCTGCCCAAACAAAACTGTTTAGTCCACTTTGTGACTCTGGAATATGAAGGAGAAGCATCACGATAATCATAGTCTAAGTGGAATTTGGTTTCAGTTGGTACAAGCCCTTCTTTTGTCAGGAACTTTATCTCTGCTTGATGCTCGATTTTATCCATTTTAGCAGCACAGCATCCATCTTACTCACACAAGAGCCACACCTTGACTGAGACTATTAGCAGGTTGAAATTCATGTGTGCACATCCTAACAGATGTCACTAGCACCTTCCCAAGCCATTTTGACTTTTGCGCTTGTTTTCAGGGTCAGGCTGGAAACTTTTGGAACCTACCTTGTTATTTGTTCTTCATTTAAAACCTAATGGGTGCACAGCATTTCACCCCTGCACAATTGGGTGTGCCACAGCCAGCTTTGCTCCTACATTGAACTCTGTATGCACAGTGTGTATAACACTCTACCTTATAGAGATACTGGAAATGTTGTCATTTCTTGGCTAAACAAGTATTATGTTGGGAGAACACATTCTGATTCACACGATTAAGTAGGGCCACTGTAATGTTTCCGATTTCATGTCTAATATTTTGTTTTAGTTCTTCCAATGTATGAGGATTTGTCTTGTAAACTTTGTTGTTCAGGTTACCCCACAAGTAAAACAACTCTCACATGTTAGATTGGGGGAGCAAGAGGGCCATACACCAGCACTAATCATTATCTTCAGACACTTCCCTAATTTTATTCATAAACTCCTCTGCTGTACGGGCAGTAGCACAATCTTGTTGAAACCACCCATATGATTTCTTTTCTTCTGTCAGTTCATGATAAATGGGATCAAAATGTCATTTTGGTACCTCTCTGTACATAGAATATTGGATCGATTATGCATCTAGCACTAACAGCACACCAAACTCCAACTCTTCGATCACAATGAGGCATTTCTTGAACACAATGTGGATTTTCAGTTGGCCCAGTACCGACTGTTATGAGTGTTGACATGACCATTTAGATGGAACCACGCCTCGTCGGAAAAGAACAAGCTGTGGATCAATGAAATTGTCATTCACTGATGAAAGAAACTGTTCACAATAATGCATTCATAATACTCGGTCACCTTGTTTTAAAGTATGGACACTTATACCCTTATGTGGTTTTAATTTTAGGAATTTAGTTGTTCTATGTGCAGAATACTTTGAAATTCCCACCTGTTGTGGTAATTTTGGGGGAACCCAGTCATTGCTCCATTAGGTTTTAAATGAAGAACCCTGTATATTTTCCTAATCATGTTGTACCTACAAGGAAGGAGAATTTATGAAAATGTTTATCTCAATTAACATGAAGTAGATAGAAGAATAAGTGTTTGTAAGAATAGTTTGTACAAAAGTGAACAGAGAAAGTGATGTAAGTACAACACATCAGATTTTTGGATGTAGCTCTGAAACTGACAGAAAATGTTGATGTGAAGTCATTTTAATGGATTACAGTGATAGCCCATGAAGTACAAGTGATTATATAGTTTAATAACCATCATGGATAAAACTGATATATTCATATTCAAGATGCTCTCGGGCTTCGAGCCAGGTGTAGTGATGAAAAGACATCAACGTTTTGGGAGTGTACATCTCTCCCATCTTCAGGATGAATGACTAGCAAGAGTGTAGGGACCAGTACTGTCAACCAGTACGTACCGAGTAGAAAGCACCCAGTCTAGTGTGGAGGTGGTTCACCGCTCCGTAGGAATCTGTGTTTTCTGAGTCGGTCGATTTCCAATTTTAAGGCTGGTTTCCAAGATGGACTAAACTGCAATCCAGCGTCCCGGTTCAGTGTACTCTTCTCGGAGGAGATGGTCAGAGCCTCCTTAACCCTCCGTTCCCATAAACCGCTACATTTTGCCACAATGGTCGTTTCTTTGAAGTTAGCTCTGTGGTCTTTTTCAAAGAAATGACCATTGTGGCAAAATGTAGCGGTTTAAGGGAACGGAGGGTTAAGGAGGCTCTGACCATCTCCTCCGAGAAGAGTACACTGAACCGGGACGCTGGATTGCAGTTTAGTCCATCTTGGAAACCAGCCTTAAAATTGGAAATCGACCGACTCAGAAAACACAGATTCCTACGGAGCGGTGAACCACCTCCACACTAGACTGGGTGCTTTCTACTCGGTACGTACTGGCTGACAGTACTGGTCCCTACACTCTTGCTAGTCATTCATCCTGAAGATGGGAGAGATGTACACTCCCAAAATGTTGATGTCTTTTCATCACTACACCTGGCTTGAAGCCCGAGAGCATCTTGAATATGTTCGTCGCCAGGAAAGCTTCAAATCATATTTTGATATATTCATATTTAATCCTTTGCAAATATGACCATTATAAAATAACTGTCATTTCTGGAAATACCAAAGTAAAATTATTATAGTAAAATAACAAGTATTATAGTAGAACTTTCAGCCATTTTTAGAATTTGAATGTTATATGTTGTTTAAACAGTGAGAAGCAATATTCATACAAAATTACTGCAAATACAGTAAATCAAAAAATATCTGCATTTGTGTTAAATGTTTGATCTTTAATGTAATTTAAAATGTCTCAAACACCATCTTGCTGTCATCACCAGCAGTAGCCCACAGAAACTGCAGTTTTACTCTATTTTCTCTCCATAAATAAGAAAATATATAATATATATTCTATTGACATGTTCCACATCCTGATGTGTAGGATCTACGGAATGCAAAATAAATGTAATGTAATAAATGTAAAATGTAATACTTATTATTTGTGCAGAACACTCTGGGAGCAATCTTCTTTCTTGGAAGGTTGAAAACAGTGTTGTAATAATCAATTTAAACCAAAAAGGTGAGTAGATTAATAACACTACACAACACTTACTTATTTAATTTTTATTTAACATGTTTCAGTGGCTGACTTTCCTCCATTATCAATCAGACATCGACTGGTTCTCCCTGGTGTGGATGGTAATGTTTCCTCTGAGGTCTCCTTTGGTGGTGGTTCAAGGAACTTGCTGAAGATATCCTTCTCGGGGATGTTGAAATTGAATACTCTGTTTCCATTTTTGAAAATGAAGACTTGTTCCCATGTGGACAGCTCTTGTTTTCCTGTTACGTGTTTGAGGAGTTTTGGTTCTAGCTTTATGTTGTTGTTTTTTGTCCAAAAGTGAGTGGCAACTGCTGATTTTTCCAACTGTTTGTTTTTTACATTTCTAAAGCGTTACTTGGATCTTATTTCTAAATTTCTTTTGATTCTTCCTACATACACTTCACTACAGTCACTGTATTCAATTTGGTATATGCCAGTTTTTTATTGGGTAGGACGGCATCTTTGATGTTTTAGTTCAGTAGATTTTTTATGGAGTAGTGGTTCACTGGTGCTAGTTGAATGTTCTGTTCTTTGAAAACTTTTTTTAATTTTTCAAAGCTCCAAGGATGGAATGTGAATTTTTTGAATGTCATTTTTGTTTCTGCTGCTGGGAGTGTTGTAGTTTCTTTTAGTACCTTTTTTGTTTCTGCTTGTTTCACTTTTTTGTCTACTAATGATCTGGGGAAGCCGTTATTTTTTGTGCTATTTCAATTATTTTGCAATATTCTGCTTTGTATTCTTCCATTGGAAGGGGGTTGTTCACCAATCTGTGTGTTAAGCTATTGAGGATTGCCTGTTTATGACTTCTTGGTTTTTAACTATGAGCTTTTATGTAATTGCACGTCTGCATTGGTTTTCTGTGAATGCCAAAGTTTATTCTATTCTTGTTGTTGATTATTTGTAAGTCCAAAAATGGTAGTTTCTCTCATTTTTCAATTCCACAGTGAACTTTATGCTTTTTTCCTGGATGTTTAGGAGTCTCAGAGCATCACTGATGCATTTTTTTGTGATTATTGCAAATATGTGATCTACGTGCCGCTGCCAGAGTTTGAACATCCACAGGAAGCCTTGGGTGATCCTTATTTCTAATGCACTCATGTAAATATCTGCCAAGAGAGGGTTTCCCATTGCTAAACCTAAAGTTTGACAGAAATATTTTGTCTGGAACTGGAAGAAATTTTGTTCTGTGAATAGTTTGGAGTGTTCTTTGTAGTCTGTAATTTCTGGTGATGACATACCAATTGATTTGAGCCAGTTTTTGATCAACGGTGGGAGTTGTTTTAATGGTATACTGGGGAATAGCAATTTGACATAAAACAAGACAAGAGCGTGTTCAAAGTCTTTTATGCATTCTATCAGTTCATAACTATTTTTGATGCCCAGGCTGTTGAATTTAGGGAATGAGTTGAGTTTTTTGGTCAGCAATTTTGCCAGTTTGTAGGTCTCATTGTTATGCTTGGTTTGTGTGTTTTGGGTAAGCCATAGAGTCTGGGTAAGGTTAGGTTATCTGGTTTAACTAAATATTTGTGTGGTATTACGCTTGAGTTTGATCTGGTTTTATTGAAAGTTTGCATATAAGTGGTTAGGGGGTTTTTAAAGATCACTTAGCATTTCTTCCATTTTTACTTTCTCTACTGGTAAGTAGGGGAAGTATTGTATTCCACCCAAAAATTCCAAGTCGAGATTTCACCGGAAATACATGTTTTGAGGCCCCCTGAATCCAAAAAAAGCATTTTTAGAAAAAGGTCCGTGTGTGTGTCTGTGTGTCTGTCAGTCTGTCAGTCTGTGGACAGCATAGCTCAAAAACGAAAAGTCAGTTAAAAACCAAAGTTGGTATTTAAGTTTAATGTCGTTCAAGGATGTGACACGAAGATTTTGAAGAAAATAGCCCCACCCTAAACTACCCTTTACATGGAAAATTTTTCGAAAATTTTTATTTTCTTGAAAATTGCTCTAACGATTTTGATTAAAATGTCATATGTTTGAGATATTTTTATGACAAATGAAATGTATATCTTGAATTTTCTGGCTATAGCCCCTGTAGTCGTATTTACTCTGGACGACTTTTGTATAACTGGTAAACCGTTAGAGATAGACCAAATTATACTATACAAAAAATGTAGATCTTGCTAAAATACACAATTTATGTCTCAATAAATTTTCTTGTAGGGTGAATCATTTCGGAGATATACCTTGTTATGTGTGTGAGTTTCGGAAAACTTGGAACTTTCATGAAATGGGTCATCGTTGTTCATTTTTTTATATGTTACGTGTACAAAGAGAACGGAATCTCAAAGCTTTAAAAGATTTGACTATTGCACAAAGCCTACTGTATTCCAAAATTCCCCTTGCACCTACAAGGAAATAAGCAATAAGATAATTTGTACAAATGTTTATTTTAACTAACACGAAGAAGATATAGGAATAAGAGTTTGTAAGAATGGTTAGTACAAGAGTAGAGAAAGTCATGTGAGTGCAACACATCAGATTTTTTCTAAGTAATCTGATTTGTTCATTACCACTATTTTGTTCCCTTTGCCTTGGTGTATACTACGGTTTTCTGTTTTAGCAAATGGATAATGTTCTTTTTTTTTATGGATCTGGTTTTTATTCCTTCTAAAATCTTTTCAGGCTGGTTTTTCACCAAGTTTTGTTTGGATGATGGTAAATGCTGCGCAGCAATGTTAATATCTGCAATGCAATCTTCGATTTCCATTGAAAATTATAATTATAAGTAAGTGTTGTGTAATGTTAATCGACTCACCTTTTTGGTTTAAACTCTGGGAACAGTGTTTTTCATATTTTATGTTGGAGGATACAGAACATGCAAATGGAAATAACATTCAGATTATATTTGTTATGATATCAAGCACCACCTTATTCTCCTTAATATTAGCGCTATTTTCACTTAAGTGATTAATATCCATTTTAGGATGAGAGGTAGAACTGGAACTTAAAAATTCAATGCCACAACTGGGATTTGAACCACAGACCTTCCGCTTACCGGGCGGCTGCTCTAACCACTGAGCTATTGTGACAAACTACCAGAATGGCATTAAATTCTCAAACCAGTTCGTATTTCTCCTGGTAAACCACAAAGGCAGTCTCACATCAGAGACAAATTACCCCAATGGTGACTTACTATTGTAAGTACCTCTCAAAATTTGCCCACACCAACAGTTAAGTTTGTTGGCATAAATAAATAATAATCCATTTTAGGTTTTGTTTTTTAGACATATATATCTCAGCATGATTGGTAAGTATAGAAATCATTTCACCCACAGAAGCCTCAATAAATGTTGTATTCTTTAATATACTTCTGGAATGTTTACACTGGAAAGAAAATGATAATAGCCTGTTCTTCAGTTGGGAATGATGAAGTAGTGGCAACAATGCCATATGAAGCAGAAGAAGAAGAAGATTTTTTTTGTAGTGTTTAATGCCCATTTTCACTACTATGGCACTGCAGGTGGTGACACTGATGATACACGGAATGAAGATGGAGCACTGGTGGAATGAGATGTTGGGGAAAACCGGAGAACCTGGAGGAAACCCACCCCAGCTTCGTCCACCATGAATTCCCACATGCAGTTGTCTGGGATTGAACCCGGGCCGCTTTGGTGAGAAGCAAATGGTCTAACCACTTGGCTACGGCGCAACCAATGATGATGATTCAAATTTAAACTATGAACATTTGGCTAAGTTTTAATGCCACTGATTATTGTGTCGTAATTAAATCACTTAGTTGCTCTTCTTTATTATTATTTTTTTTTGCTATGACAATCTCTATGACAATCATTAACCTTGATGTTTTGCTTTCGATGAATGATATAAATGTAATGGATTTACTTTCAAAAGTATTGGAAAGCACGAATCCTAATGGCTTCATTGCCAGATGCAAGGCACTAGAAAACAACAACTACTTTCAGAATGAGAAATGGGAAAATATTAAATGTTTCTAAAACTAAACCCCAACACAACATCCCTTACTGGGCCAAGACCTACTGCCAGGCCACTGCGTCCTACACCTCTGCCCAACTACAGGCATCATGAGTGGGGTGCAGAATTGGAGGGTGGGACATGGTCAGCACCCCGGGCCCTCCTGGCCATTTATGTGGTCTTCATGACCTGGGGCTGCTACTTCTTAATCAAGTAGCTCCTCAGTTGGCCCCTCAGGGACCTAACAAGGCAGAGTGCCGGACCTCCCAGTAGGGTAAAAATTTGCATGCTGGTACCAGGATTAAACCCGGGTCCTCCGTGCCAGAGCCAGGTACGCTACACTGCACTATGGAAGCAGTCATTAAATCTTTCTGTGAATGTATTTCAGATCAATCTGACATTTGCTGGGATCAAATGCTCACTATTTAAAATATGCTCAAATTTAAACACTGGATACAAATAACTCAGGCCAATGAACAAATTTTTATGTGAAGATATGTTCTTTGTTTAACATCAGTGAAACATAGCATCTTGCATTTTCTTGCCAAGTTGAAAAAAAATAGATATTTTAGTAAAGCTTTAAACCAAATATTCAACTTTTATGTAACAGCTAGTCAGATGTATAGATATTGTTGTAACTTATCTTATTAGTTGTGATCTTATATGCATTCTTATTAGTATATAAAATAAGCTATTTTAATAATTAAGGAATGAAATATTGTACAGAGAGCGTATAACTATTGTTATTAATATTATGTATTTATGGTAGACTGGATGCAGTACAAATTTTTATTGTTTGCTTGTACTTTTTAACACAAGTTATATTGCATAAGGAACTACACATACTTTAATTGTGTTAAATACTTTAAAGTATTGAATATGTGCCTTAAATGTGATTCTAAATTCATTGTATATAATGGTTAATGTCAATAAATGTTTATACGTTTAAGTACTTTTTGTTTTGTTTTATTTAATTCAATTTAATTAACTAGGTTTTTATGATTATAACTTTATGTTTATAGAACAAAAGTCATCCAGAAAAGACCAGACAACACAACACTACCTCTTTATAATTCATGTAAGAATAGAAGTTTTAAATGAGTGTTTGTACAGAAAGTCTCATAGCCTGTTCTGCAGGTAAACAAATAAGTTATCACATTATCTGTCTTACTGTAGGCTTATTATGGTTAGTACCTCAGAAAGCAATAGTGTATGTATGAGGGAGAATTAAATACAACCCAGAATTATGTGTTATAATTTATTCAGATAATGGAAAGGTATAACAACACACATTTCTTCATAGTATCCTGATTCAAAATAAATGTTTCCCAATGAACTGGCTGTTTTTTTTTTCAAATTCCTTCTGCAAAAAAGAAGAGGCAAGTATACCTAGCAAATTGCATACACTAACTAAACCTAAATAATCTTGTACAAATATGTTCAAAAACTTAAAAATACTAACCCTACCATCACAACATCTGTACAAATTAAATATATGTGTATATATATACACAGAAAAAGAACTAAAAACAAGCTGAAACCTGTCATGCACAGGTTGGCACTGTATGAGACAAGCCTACTATATGCTGGAATAAAAGTCTACAATAAATTGCCCAGCAATATCAAAGCAGGTAACGACACAAGATATTAAAACACTAAAAGGTCTATTAATTGACAGGGCCTGCTACTCTGCTTTCTTGTTACTTAGAATTTTATATATATGTATTTCTATATTTATTGTAATGTTACTGATTTATAAGTTAATTCTGTACCTCTTACTGGTTTTACTAGTTCTATTAGTTCTATTTTGTAACTTTAATTGTAAGAGAACTGTATATATACTCAATGTTTTGATGTGTCCTATATTATTGGCACTGCTAGTGTAATAGATGATTTACAGGATGAATAAGGCTACCTGATTAACCTCCCCTTATGTAGGACTTACACCCCCTAGGACTTACATGCCAGTGCCTAGGGTCAGACACCTGTTGGAGAGCACAAGAACCTATGGACCGGACAGAGTGAATACCTGGAAGAGGGTGGTCACTCAAGCACCAGGTATGACATTGAGGAAGAGAATGATATGAAATGTAGGCAAAATCGATGATTGGAAAGGTGATAATGGAGCAATTGGTGGATTGAGTGCCAGGGGAAACCAGAAAACCCAGAGAAAACCCACCCTGACACTGCTTCGTCCACAACAAATACCACATGTGGGTCCCTGGGATTGAGCCCAGGCCGGCTAGGTGGTAGCCGAACACACTAACTGCTCGGCCATGGTGCCACCATGCCTGCTATTATTCAGTAGAGGAATATATGAAAGATGAGCTAGAGCCTTGGTTCCCATAATGCCATTTTGTAACTTATCTTGGAAAAATGTTACACATATATATATGAACTTGTTATTTAAGTGAGTGAGTGAGTGATTAGGGTTTAAGGGCTCGTCGACAGCTAGGTCATTAGAGCCTCTTGTTATTTAAGGAAAGTAGTTTAGACATATATATTGTACACTTTTTAAAAATTTTTTTATAGATATTAATACTCCTACTTGATGAGTCACCAGTTTACTGAGCTTCTGCTCAAAAATTTGTAAGCGTTTGTGACAGTAAACCATCTTATCTTACAAATGGCTCCACTGTGGCACCATTTTTTAAACACTGTCCACCCTTGCCTCTTTGTGGTCTAAACAAATGATAGTTGCAGAACAAGTTTGGACTGTAAGGGTATTCCAAAGTTATCCAGTGAATATCTTTCAACTTGCGTTTTACATATTAACATACCCACAAGTGATCTTGCATTGTTGTGGTAAGGAATGATATTTCAGATGCGATGCCGATGTTCTTTGCTAAAATAAGCAGCTTTTGCTTCAACCAAGAAAAAAGGGATAAACTAGGTACATAAAAAGATAGTATAGCAACTAAATGTTAGTAGACATGAGGGTAGCAAAAATAAGCTCACCAAAGGTTGAAGTTCCCATATGCTCACTTTTGTTTTGAAAATGTGTTACATTGTGTGCCAATGAAACTAGGAGAGCTAGACATATGTACTTTTCAGTTCATAATCATGGAATAAGCTGATAAACCTAAATCATGGGCTGTTCAGTAATTACAAGGTATAGAATTTCTAAGCTTTAAACCCAAGACAAAAGGAAGTAAATTTGAACTGCTAGAGGACATATCCAGGAATGTCAGGTATAGTCTAGGCAATAGGAGACAGCACTCTACAGACTGTGTTTATCTGCCATCAAGGACTGCTGGTTTACTTTCTTTGATATATAGTTTGAGTGAAGATAACTTAAAGCCATTTGTTTAATAATTCTAGAGATCAACACAGATTGCAAGACAAGAATAAAAGAAAAGGAACAAACTGAAGAAATAACAATTGGTCAGGGAATTAGATAAGGTGATTCCCTAAGTCCATTCCTTTTTAATCTTATAATGCATAAATTAATTGAAGATCTGCCAAAAAAGTAGGGATACAAGATGGAAAATACATTTCATGTAATATGCTACGTAGGTGGTGCTGTCCTCATATCAGAAATGAGAGATGGATTACAAAGGTTATTATACCAATTCAATATAAAGGCAAAAAAGTATAATGTAGAAATAAACACACAAAAAACTAAATGCCTAACAGTATTGAAAGAACCATTGAGATGCAAATTAGAAGTGGAAAGAAAAATAATTGAACAGATTTCAGAATTTAATTATTTAGGTATTTAAATAACAAGCACCAAAAATTTAAATTAAGATATAAAAACACAGGTCGATAAAGCAGCGCAGATGCCAGGATGCATAAAAGACATAATTTGACGAAATAAGTACATGGCAATAGAGAGTAAAATCTGCATTTATAAAGCAATAGTTAGACCAATATTAAGTTACGTAGCAGGTACAGTTAAAAAAAAAATACATGTGAATTGAAAATATTAAGAACAATTCAAGGAAAAACCTTATTAGATAAAATACACAATACAGAAATCAGAGAAAATTGCCAAATTCAAGATATAACAATATTTATTAATGAACAACAAAAGTACCAGAAAGAACAATTTAAAAGGATGGGAAACAACTGTCTAGTAAAAACAGCCAAAGAAGGCAGACCTTTAAATGGGAAAAGAACAAGAGGAAGATCTATTAGGAAATGGATAGACATGGCCATCACCATGGTGATGATGGTGATGGTGGTGGTAGCGGTGGTGATGGCGGCGACGACGAGGACAACAGTGGTGGTCGTGACAGTGACGGTGGCAGTGATAGTGGCGATGGTGATGGTGATGATCATGATCATAAATAAATTCAGTTCAATGCAAGGCAGTGTTCCAGACTAATTTGGCAAAGTTAAGGTGAGATTACTTGTAGACTTTTGAACATGTCACTGTTTATGCCACTATATGTTCAAGGAACAGGCACGTTATATAAACCTTTAAAATATCTCAGAGCTAAAATAGATATTAAACTCCCTGTATACATCACTATTCATCACTGTTTGATCCAGTAATATGTGCATAAAACATTAAACCAGCATGTATATCAAAAGCATGATACGGGTTAAGGTATACACCTCTTGTGCCAGTTAACCACTTCACAATTGAGCAACATGTTTATGCAGTCACACCAGCCATCAAGTTTATGTTTATTGGTCCTGTAGGTAATAGAACTTATCAGGAATATAGAGCTACATCTTTATTACAAGGAAATGCCAGATTTGTCAATTTCAAGATAACAATACAATAATATTTAACATAAGAATTCTTCTATGGAATAAAAGCTATGCTGCATGAAGAATTGTTTTACCTTTCCTTTAAACATAGCCTCTGAAGTGGCATGTTTGAGTTTTCGGGCAATTTATTATATAATTTTATACCAGCATATGCTGCTTTTACTGAATAAAGTTGTGTAATGACTGATGATACTTAGCTGTTGTTTACTCCTTGTGTCATATTTATGTTTTTCAGAATTAACTTCAAGCCGTTTAAGTGCTTTCTAACATATATCACTACTTCTAGTATATATACAGCAAAAACACAATGTTCACAGTAACCTAAATATATTTTTACATGAATGTGTTTTGTTTAAATCCATCAGTATCCTAATTACTCATTTTTGTAGCTTAAAAATGATATCGCCTCTGTCGAAATTTTCATAAAATGTTACACCAAACTTCAGTAAACTATATACATATGAAAAATACAAATTCCTTAAAGTGCTTAAGTTTACTACTTTATTTATAGTCCTAAATGGAAAACAAATTTGACTTAATTTGGATGTCAGCTTTTCAACATGTGTGTTCCATTTGAGATGTTCATCAATCCGTATATCCACGAATTTTGTAGGTGTTTTATATTGTACTATCTGATTATCTATTTTTATTTGTGATTTTATAATATTTAGGGTTTAGACTATGACAAAAAGATATAGCAACAGATTTTTGTTTGTTTATTATTAATTTATTAGCTTATTTTGTAGAACCCTTTCCTGCAATTTTTGTTCTATGAGTGATATATTAGTTTCCGTTTCTTCTTTGTTAGTACCTGAGTACCAAAGTACTCTGAACATCTTTTGAAAATACAGTCTGGAATCTCATCTACGCTGTGGGAGAGTTTGTTTTTCATACTTTTTGGTATGTTAATTACTTCTTCTGTAGAAGCAGGATACAGGTATATCCTGTTGTTATTTATAGACATATGTGCAATGGTCCAGAGTTTATCACTTTTTCCTGAAAGGTTGGTTATTATGTTTATAAAATAATCATTAAACATTCTTTAACCTCTACAGAGTCTGAAATTACTTCATTATTTTCATTCCTAAGATTATATGTTTGCTTCTTAGATTTCACGCTTAGTTCTTGGTTAACCACCTGTCTCATTGCTTTTGCTTTGTTATCAGAACTTTAGATAAACTGTCATTTTTATTTCGCTTTACTGCTATTTATTCATTTCTATATATGTTTTTGTATCTTGCATAGTACAGTTTGAAGCTTTCAGAATCAGTTGTTTTGTTCAATTTACGAAGTAGCTTTAGCCTTTTGAAAGATACTTTAATGCCTTTAGTTACCCATGATTTATCTTTTTCTCTTATTTTTATACGTCTGAATGGTATGGCCATGTCAAGATATAATTTTATTATGTTTACAAATATTTGGAAGACATTGTTTATATTAGTAGTTTCTTTATATACTTTCTCCCAAGTTTCTTTTTTCAATAATTCTAGGAAAATTCCCATGTTAAAGTTATATAATCAGACTATTCTAAACTCACTTAATTGGTGTTTACCTACATTAACTTCTAATATTTGTGCAAAGTGATCTGAGAAACCAGTTTCTATAACATCTACATTTTCTAAATTAAGGCTTTCCTGTCTTACTACCACTTGATCAATAATAATTGTTGCTGAATGTGATGTTACTCTTGTGAGTACCTGTATGATAGGTCTTAAATTATTTAACAACAGGAAGTCCATCATTACCTTAGAGAGCTTACCAGGCGTAAAATTTATATTCCAGTCTCCTAGTCTGATAAAGTTGTTTATATCACCATTTGGTGCTCTATAAATGCAAATGAAGATAATATTATACTCTAAAATGACCCCAAAGTAGACTAGGTGTTTTCATTCTTTACTTTTAATATTCTATAAATTTTATGTGTTTTTTAACAAAAATGCATGATCCACCAAGTGTTTTGTTTGTCCTACAGCAATACAAAACTAATTCATCATTTGGAAATGTGTGTGTGCAATTTCATCACCATTCATCCAATGCTTTGAAAAACAAATTATATCAGCATTGATTTTATCTGAGTCAAACACTTCTAAAGATAGCTTTTTATTATTCAGGCTTTGCACATTTTGATGGTACATTCCAATAATACCAGTTTTCTTCGTGGTATGAGATTTGATATAGTCTACAGTTTGTGAAGTTTGTACAGCACTTACCACCTCAGAGTTAAGACATAAAGTAGGAATGAAATCATCACTGGACCTATTTATTAGAAAAATTAAAAAGCTTCATCTTCACTCCAAGGATTAAGCAATGCTGTCTGTCCCAGCTTCAAAACATGTGTGACCATCGTTTTCTTGGTCTTCCCAGATGTCTTTTCCCAATTGGCCTATAATCTAACACTTCCCTTGGCATCCTTTCTCTAGGCATTCTGTTAACATGCTCTCTCCATTCATTCCTGTAATTGAAAATTTGTCTGCCAAAGAATTTATTTCTAGTTCTTCCCTTATTTTTTCATTTGGAATTTTATCTAAAAGTGTGCATCCTTTTACTGTTCCTAAAAATCTCATTTCGGCAGCCTGTATCTTGCTTGTGTCAGCTTTTGTCAACGTCCATGTTTCGGATCCATAAAGTAAAATATGATGTGCTGCACTCACATGACTTTCTCTACTCTTGTACTAACCATTCTTACAAACTCTTATTCCTATATCTTCTTCGTGTTAGTTAAGATAAACATTTCTGCAAATTATCTTGTTGCTTATTTCCTTATAGATGCAAGGGGAATATTAGGATACAGTAGGCGGTGAGTGATAGTCAAATATTTTAAACCTTTGAGATCCTGTTCTCTTTGCATGCTTATGATAAAAAAATGAACAACGATGTTCCATTTCACCAAAGTTTTAAGTTCTCCGAAACTCACACACATAACAAGGAATATCTCCGAAATGGTTCATCCTACAAGAAAATTTATTGGGACATAAATTATGTATTTTAGCAAGATCTAAATTGCTTTATTTGCTGATGATGTAGTCATTTGGACTTCAGGCTCTCCAAAAAAAAAAACCTGAATTAATTAAAGACAGAATAGAAACAGCCCTAAACAAAGTACATGAATGGAGCTCCAAAAACCTCATGACTATCAATGTGGAAAAAGCAAATTATGAATTATTTACACTAAAATACAAACCAGTTAATATTAACATAAATTAATGGTAAACCACTCAAAGCAGTTGATGATGCCAAATACTTAGGCATCACTTTTGACAGAAAGCTAAGTTGGAAAAAACATATAACAAACATCTCAGAAAAGGTTGAAAAGAAACTGCAAATCCTGAAAAGGTTAGCTGGTGCTAAATGGGGCTGCTCAAGGAGAGTCCTTAACACAACATACAAAACGTATATTAAACCAAACCTCTTGTACTGTTCTGAAGCTTTAATAACAGCAGCAAATGCTAACATCAATAAACTTGAACAAATACAAAATCAGGCTCTTCGCCTAATCACTGGAGCAGTTAAATCCACACCTATTGATGCCATGCTTGCCTTAACACGGACCCCATCAATAACAACAAAAATAGAAGAACAAGCATTGCTCCAACACGAGAAAATGTTACGACTGCCAAACTCTAAATGGACAGAAGAGAACCTCCCCCTTCAATCCTTAAAACTCATAGTAGTTTCCTAGAAAAGGTAACACAGATTAAATCCAAATTGAACATTCCTAACACCAGAGAAAATCTACTTATAAGAGAAAATCCATTGGAATTATTGCAACCTACCTTCAGTTTGGAATTAATAGAGGAAATAAGTAAATCAGACACACCAAAAGAAATACAAAAACTTCTAGCTCTGGAAACAATCAATACTAGATATCCCACAGAAGAATGGCTGCACATATATACTGATGGATCCTCCAAGGAAAACCTTACTCGAGCTGGAGTTACATGTTCACATTTTTCCTTTTATCATTCTGTTGGCAGAAACACAACAAATTACGATGAAGAAATAGAGGCTATATACATTGCTCTCTGACAATTATTAAATCTTCCCTTAAATAAATTTAACAAAGCAGTAATTCTTTCAGATTCTAAAGCTGCAATTCAGGGAATATGTTCAAATACTACAAAGAAGTCAACAAAAATTAGAGAATGCTACAAAATGTTAACACAACTCCAAAAAGTTAATAAGACTGTTCATCTCCAATGGATCCAGCACACTGTGGAGTCATGGGGAATGAAGCTGCAGACTCACTTGCAAAGAAAGGCACAACAATAAAACAAAAATCTAAATTCAATTTCTCATATTCCTCAATAAAACGCTTGATCATTAAACAATTTTCTCATTCATACGTACAAGAAATAGAAACAAATGCCAAAGATAAAAAATGGATTCCACTACTTTCCAACCCAGATATAATCCCTCAGAGACCAAGGAAAACAGCGGTTGCAGCCTTCCGACTACTGACAAATCACGACTGCTTAGCAAGTCATCTGTACAGAATAGGTATCTCAGCTTCACCAATATGTGTCCTGTGTAACGATCCAGCAGAAATGAATGAAGACCACTTGAAGACCTGTGAAGCATTAAGATCAGAAGAAACTACAGTTCAAAAGTATTGGAAAGCACGAATACTAATGGCTTCATTGCCAGATGCAAGGCACTAGAAAACAACAACAACATTTTTGGTATAGCATGATTTGGTCTATCTCCAACGGTTTACCAGTTATGCAAAAGTCGTTCAGAGTAAATACGACTACAGGGGCTATAGCCAGAAAATTCAAAATATGCATTTCATTTGTCATAAAAATATCTCAAACATATGGCATTTTAATCAAAATCGTTAGAGCCTCAAGAAAATAAACATTTTCGAAAAATCTTCCATGTAAAGGGCAGTTTAGGGTGGAGCTATTTTCTTCAAAATCTTCCTGTCGCATCCTTGAATGACATTAAACTTAAATACCCACTTTGGTTTTTAACCGACATTTCGTTTTTGAGTTATGCTGTCCACAACACACAGACACACACACATAGACCTTTTTCTAAAAATGCTTTTTTTTTGGATTCAGGGGGTCTCAAAACATTCATTTCCGGTGAAATCTCAATATCAAATTTTTGGGTGGAATACAATACTTCCCCTACTTACCAGTAGAGAGAGTAAAAATAGGCAGTAAGACAACTTAGCAAATTAAAAAGCTGTGGTTGGAAATTTCTCCTTAATCAGAATTCTCTATCCCCTATTCAAATGTATCGCTATCACAATGTAACTCAAGAGAATGTATGGATTGTCTCTGTGGTTGAGTGGTTAGCATTGTGGCTTCTCATCCAGAGGTCACAGTTTTGATTCCTGATTGAGCAGGGAAATTTTTCTTTAATTAGAATCATTTCCTATACTCCACAGAGTCTGGAATAAGAATGTGGGAATGAAAATGAGTGTTTTACAGCAAAATACGTAAAAACTACATTTTATTGAGTTGTTCTACTAGCAGAACTTTGCGTAAGTGTATACTTTGCACAAATGTTAATTTTGATTTGTGCATTTTTGCAACATTGCCTTATTTTCTAGCTTAAAGTCTTTGACCCGCCTCTGTAGCATGATGGTTAGCGTGTCTGCCTCACGTTCAAGAGGTCGCGAGTTCGAATCTCGCTTAGGGTAAGTTATCCGGGTAAGGTTTTTTTCCGAGGTTTTCCCTACCCTGAGAAGACGAATGTCAGGTAACTTAAAGCTCCTTGGACCTCGGGCTCATTTGAGCATCATTTCACACATTTCATTTCATTCATTCGTCCGATATGACACAATGTTGGAGGACGTTAATTTAAGGAAAAAAAAAAAAATTAAAGTCTTTGGTATTCCCATTTTCTCCTTGCACCTAAAGGAAAATTAGCAATAAGTTGGTTGTTCTGGGTGGCTCAGTTAGTTAGGCACTGGTCTTCTGATCCCAAGGTCGCAGGTTCAAAACGCGGCCCAGACTGATGCTTTTTAGTCTATAAAAGCACTCCTGTGGAATTAAATTTTGGCACAGTGGCAGTGATGATATGATCCTGGCAATTGACAGCATCGTTAAAAAAGAAAATAATTTTTGAAAGCAATAAGTTAATTTCTGCAAACCTTTATCTTGATTAACATGAAGTAGGTAGAAGAACAAGCATTTGTAAGAATAGTTTGTACAAGATAAAGTCATGTGAGTACAATACAGATTTTTTCTCCTGATATCATGCAAAGGGCATGGAAATTTAAAGCCGTCTTATAGTGACCTGCATTTTTGAAAATTTGACTATCACTTTAGCCTATCGTATTCTTATAGCCAGAGTTTTAATTAATGTTGGGGATGGGGGGGGGGGGGTTTCCCCACTAATTAAATAATTTTCCTGGCTCCTCATGCAAAATTTCCTTACCTGTCAGGGAAGTATTTTTTCTTTTTACTGTAAGTATTTAGTATTGCTGCTCTTTGAAAATATAAGAAGACACAGAACACTTTTGATGCAGACTGCACATGGTGTAAGTATGAGCTGTGAGTAAGCAAAAGTATTATATCGCAAGTAAGCTAAACAATAAACAATTCTCAGCTTCATTAGTTGGGTTGGCCTTCAGGGTCACAATTCCAGCAATTTTCTGGCAGCAACAACAATTGTAGTTTGCAGCATTCAGTACTGTTTCTTGCAACTCACTGTTCTATTGTTTGTCAGCATGGATAAATTTGTGGCAAGAAAGCAAAAAGTTACAGAAGTAATGACAGTGATGTATTCCAGTTCAACTTCAAGTAATATTAATGTTACAGCTTTTTAGATAAAAACTGCACTACTACTAAGTTCGAGTGAAAGTCGGTTTTCCAGTACCTTACAAAGCGACTGTTTTATTTATGTGTCAAGCTGCCACCAAAAGTCGGTTTTTCAGATCGTTACAAAGCAACTGCTTTATTTTTGTGTCAAGATACCGCAAAGCTAGAATCAAAGAAGCCGAAATGGAAATACAGAAAACAGCCCAACTATACTACTACTGCTGCTACTACTACTACTACTACTACTACTACTACTACTACTACTACTACTACTACTACTACTACTACTACTACTACTACTACTACTACTGCTACTACTACTACTACTTCTACTACTACTACTATTACTACTACTACTACTGCTGCTGCTACTACTGCTACTACTACTGCTGCTGCTACTACTGCTACTACTACCACCTCTGCTACCACCACTGCCACTTCAGGATGCACAACTGCTCAGGTCATTAGCACCCAGTTACAGCTACTGCCATCATCGCTACTACTGTTTTGTGTATACAACACTCTAATGCCGCTGCTACTGGTATTACTACCATTATTGCCATAAATATAACACAAACCTAAGTTTTGCCCCTTGTCGCCACTGAGTCGCACAGTTTGACAAGTAGATAAAACAAACCTTTTGCATCAATAGTTTGTAGCACATTGATTAGAGAAAGTCATGTGAATACATCATATCAGGTTTGGTTTCAGGTGCAGATCTAGAAATATTCGATATGGGGGACCCAGTTCTGGTCCACTACCACTTCAGAATAATTAAATTCATGCTAAAACATGGCTAGCTAAATATTTAACTGAAAGAAATAATGTTTAAACTACCAGCTACCACCTATTTAGGAAGAAGGCTCTGTAACCGTCATAGGCCCACCGATCAAATGTTTGCAAAATACTCATTATGGATATGACATTCGAACATTTGCCTAATTAGCATCATCATTGCACAAATCTTGATTTACAAAGTGTCGTATGTCAAGTTCATCGCAATCATTAAATGCAGTTGTTAATGAAGCCTGCAATTCACTGTCATTGCTACTGCTGGCATTTGCAATAACTGTAACAGAATCACTGTTTGACTATTTTCTGACTTCAGCACACGTGCTTTTCACTTTTAAATCTGTAGCTTTATCATTCTTTGATTTTTCATCAATATCTTTTATGTCATAAGAATTGTCTCTGACTTCAAGACACGCCTTTTTAACAAACTGTAACAAATTGGTTTGAATTTTGCATTTCAACATCTTAAACTTGTGGCTCTTATAGTAATCACAACCAAAGCTCGAATATAGAACTGAACATTTCACTGTCACTCCACTGTGGCACTGTCTACCACCAAGCTTACACCACCAGTTTTACTCAACTAATGTATCGACAATGGCAGTTGCGAATTAACAAAACGTAGCTGCCTCAGGTCGAGAAGACCGCACAACTGGCCGAGAGGGCTCGGGGCGCTGACCACGTCCAACCTTCCAGTACTGCACCTCACCAATGATGCCTGTGGTGGGCAGCGGCTGGCCTGTCATGCTGTTTAGTTTTTTATACCTATGTATTGTCGATAGCTTGTTTCCGCTTTGCTGCTTTCCCATTCTTTAAGTCATTGGCAAAGATTAGCAAACATTTTTCTCCGGACCTAGATTTAATTTACACTTATTAAAATCGTCTGCGGCAACAAAAATTAAAAGCTGTATAGTTCAATGTAGCACGTTATAGTTTATGATCAAAAGAAATGCTATGTAATACACTGTAATATGGAATAAGGCATAAAACTACTTATGTATTACTATTATTATTCATATTATTATTATAAAAAGTTAGTAGAGGTCGCAGCATTGCTTGCATTGTCTTTTATCGTGGACATATTTCTGTAATTCTCACTTTCTTTCTCGTTTGCTTCTTCTCTTCCTCCCCATTTTATTCTCCTCCACTTCTCTTTCTCCTCATTTTTACTCTCCTTACCTTCTTATTCGTTTCCTAATTACCCTCCCCTTATGCAGGACTTATACCTCCTAGGACTTACAAGCCAGTGTCTATGGTCAGACACCTGTTGGGGAGCACAGGAACCTACGGACTGGACAGAGAGAAGACCTGGAAGCAGGTGGTCAGCCAAGCACCAGGTATGGTAGTGAGGAAGAAGCTGTGATGAAACGCAGGCGAAATCGATGAATTGAATGGTGATAATGGAGCAGTTGGAATGAGTGGCGGTGGGAGCCGGAGAACCCGAAGAAAACTCGCCCTGACGCCGCTTCGTCCACCCTGGGATCGAACCCGGACCGCCTGGGGGTAGGTGAACGCGCTAACTGCCTTGGTAGCTTGATGGTTAGCGTGTCTGCCTCTCGTTCAAGAGGTCGCGAGTTCGAATCTCGCTTAGGGTAAGTTATCCGGGTAAAGTTTTTTCCGAGGTTTTCCCTTATCCTGAGAAGATGAATGTCAGGTAACTTAAAGCTCTATGGACTTCGGGCTCATTTGAGCATCATTTCATTCATTTCATTCATTCACCGTCCGATGTGAAATTACGTTGGAGAACGTTAAAGTAAAGTAAAAAAAAAAAAAAAAAAAAAAAAAAAAAAAAAAAAAAAAAAACGCGCTAACCGCTCGGCCACGGCGCCGGCGGTTACTCTCCATACCACTTTTTCATTCTGAGGCCGTGTAAATTTATCTTTACCTCCAATTTCTTTGGTTGCATTTTGGCAATAAATACAGAGTAGCAATTATATTAATAACAATAACAACGATGATGATGATGACGATGACGACGACGATTACGATGACGACGACAATGATGACGACGACCAAAGTATGGTTATTTAACGAGGTACTGTTCTGAATTTTATTTAGCTCCTATAGTTGTTATGTGTACTTCGTTTAATATCAGAAAGTCTACCCACTTGAGCCTGTCGCATTTTAGACACATTATCACATTAATTAAAATGCTAGTGAGTACGCTGCGGCAAGATGAAAATCTTCGGTACAGAAACTCAACGTTTAACCAACCCGCGTCGCCGACAGCAGTACAAAATTTGGAGATTCTATTAGTGATCTTTTGAAACCCGTTAATAACTTCTCATGATTAATGTGAATTTAAATAGACAGCACACTTAATTGTGCCCGTTCTGTATGGCTGTTTAAACGATTATTTCTTATATCGCGATGTTACAAGTACCAGCATAGCGGTAAAGAAAAATTCCTATAACTTTAAATATTCATCCAATCGAAATGTTGTTTATTACAAAACTTTACATCGTGGTAAAAACATTTGCTAAGGAACATTTTTGCAAAAACTCCCAAAAAAAGGGAAGTTGTTTTGATTTATTCAATTTGGGCCCTATTAGAAATCTTCCACCTCAATGGTCTATTCTTCAAGTGAGACCAACTATCAAAGGTGGTACATATACCAATTCTCATAGAAATCGGTTTGGCCATATTGTGTGATGATGAGGTAATACACATATAGCATTTATAGCAATAAAAGGAGGATTTGGCGGGGGAGCCCAGGCCCCCTGGCAGCCCCCCTGTATCTGCGCCTGTTTGATTTCTATTTTTGTATTGTATTAATGTTGAGTACTGTACCATGTTTGTATTTCTGGAAATGTTCTTGATATTAACATGAAATCACACACGTGAAAGCCGAAAGGATATATTTTGTAGGGAAGTCAGGATTTCCAACTTTTGAAATAGACCTTTGCAATAGTGATCCTTTATTAGAGCATACATAATTTAGATCAGGGTACGAAATCGTTAAAATTTGGCGGGAGGGGGGACATTTGTCTCGTTATAAAAACCGGCCCCCTGGGATATTTTGGTGTGAGGGGGGGGAATCCTGCCCATCCCCCCAAGATTTCGCTCCCTGATTTAGATGCTTTGTTTCATATTACAAAGTACGAAGACTTATTCATTTCCAACATGTCACAGATTTCCTATTTTTTTACCGAACAAAAATAAACATAGTTGCAATAATTATGAAGTGCATAAAGCAACGTAAATGGATATATAATTGATCATAGTTTTGAATACTGTGTTCTTCATTAACTTCCCAGTTATTGTTGTAGTGTTTAACGCCCGCTTTTACTACTACGGCACCGCAGGCGGTGACACTGATGATACATGAAGATGGAGCACCGGTGGAATGAGATGGCGGGGGAAACCGGAGAACCCGGAGAAAACCCGTCCTGACGCCGCTTCGTCCACCACGAATACCACATGCGGGTCCCTGGGATCGAACCCGGGCCGCCTAGGTGGTTGGTGCTAACCGCTCGGCCACGGCGCCGCCTAACTTCCCAGTTGATGCATATGCATGCATGAACCTTGAAAATGAGTTTGGACCGGCAATTAATGACTATTGTTAACTTGAGATTTTGAAAATTCTTTGTTGCGTATTTTAGTCCTAATTTTGCCAAATTTTATAGATAATTCATTAACTTGAAACTGGTTGCATAACACTAAAATTAAAGATTGGTGAAAGATAGTTAAAGTTGCTACTTTATATGGGAGTGACTCAGTGGGCAAAATCGCAATTGCAAAGTTTCTCATTGCAAAGGAGAGATCTTTGTTAAAAACCAAAAAAGTAAATTATTTATATTCTCGATTTTATTCTCCTTGTTTATGCATTATTTCCAGTGCTCTTCTTTCTTTTTCCTGATTGACACCGAAGTTTCATTTTTTTCAGGAATGGAAAGATTTTTCTGTGCAGAAACCGGTGCAAGCAATTGTTAATTGAACCATTTTATTTACATAGTAGCATTTAGTAAGTCAAATTTGGCAGCATTAACGTGCGGAGAATATGGTTCAGAAATCCTCCGTCACATTTCGTGCTGTCTGTAATGACGGCTGACTATTTCATTGGTCAATTTGGCTCTACTTTAGGAGTAATTAAGGCTCCTAATTTGCAATAATATTAAATGCGTACGTTTATTTTACTCCCACGTCAATTGTTGCCATGTATGTCTATGAACTACTGATTTATGAGATTCAAGTTAATTGCATTTCCGAAGGTTACTCTGCGGGGGAAGCGGAGTGATACGCGATCGACTGCAGCCTATCGATAAGTGTCTGACGCTAAAATGATTTTCGTTATTCTTGTACAAAATGTGGAAGAAAATAAGTGTAAAAATATTCTAAACTGTGAAGATTGAATTTATAGACAAGAAAGAAACTAGCACTGTAAAGAACCCACCATTTGAATGAGCAGGTGCATGACAACAGGCGATAAATTTGTTGTCGCTCTGGAGCCGTGATGTTTCGCCATGACAGCTAACCTGTTTATTGTTCGAAATTAGACATTAAAACACAAACGAAAAGCAGCAAATGAAGTAAGTAGCGTGGGTATGGTCATCTCTACAACTCTTAGGGTTATTGCGAAATAATACATGTTATATTTGGCTCTCTACTGAGAATCAAAAGGCTTTTTTCATTGTCTTCTAATGAAGTATCTGCTTAGTGTTATATAAATGACAGCCGCTTGTTTTTATAGTCATTGTTTACTTTTAAGACCCCTTGAAGTACTCTGCTCTGTGTCATTGTGTCGTTAACGTGCGTTTGTAGGTCGTGTATTGCATGTTTAAATTAAATCAAATACATTTATAGAAGTGTAAATAGGTTTTCATGATGCCACTTACATTTACTCAATCTGGGATTGGCAGATCTCAGGAATGATAACATGGAATAAGATAATGTAGAAGTGGAACTTTATATTTTAAGTAAATTAAAGTTAGCAGCCATAGTTTGTACTAAATACTTGATGGGCTTTGAAGTCTGATATACACATGTCACTTATGCTGCAGGTATACTTTCTTCTTTTTCTGTACCAGCTCTGTAAGAAAATAAAGGCGTTATTTATGAGTGTGTAAAGTGGACCTCAAATTTGTTATTTTGAGTTTGAATATGCTGTAAAATGCCTACCCTCAGCCAAGGTTGCTCTCTAGTAATTTACACTGGACATAAAATTCATTCTTTAGAATATTTATTATAATAAAAGAATTTCTGTTTTGGCATTATTAACAAACTCAAAGAAAACTGGCATCTCCATTCTTGAGTTCTAGTTCTATTCACCCTTAGATGGTAATAATTCGTCTCCCAGGTGGATATAACATTTCTCAACGTATAATGGGCCCATGTGCAATGTTAATTTGATCTTATATTTCAGCTATGCTTTGGGTGAGAGTTGAACTTTGAGTTGTGTGGATGTCACTGTTTTAGTTCTGCAACAGGATTGTTATATAAGTGTACACATGTAAGCCACATTGTCTCACAGGCGGATATTACTCTAAAGGTACCTAACATACTAATATTCGATTTTTGTAAAATTTGCATAAGTTCAACATATGTAAACTAAATCAAAGTATAAATATTACTAAACTTGGTAAATGTTTACATGTTTACAAAATCGGCCGCTCGAGAAAACGAATGAAACATAGTACAATGGATGCAGTTTTTATTTCCGATTACGATTTTGAAAGTTTTATTTTGTGCTTAAGCTTCGTTTTTTATTTATGAGCAAATTTCGTATGTGCGATGCAGCAGTTTTATTTCACTTATGCGGCAGATATTTAGCAAATAAATGTATATAAACGGGTATAATATATGCTATAATGATTAATTCATTTATGTTGAAATTATTGCATAAACACTGCCCAAGTTGTAAATATTTCGATAACACAGGACCCTATCACCCCAGTCATATACATACACTAACCTAACCTAACACTGGCAAAACGAAAACGAAGCTTGAGTGCCATAAAACTTTCAAAATCGTAATCCGCAATAAAAACTACAACCATTGCACTATGTTTCATTCCTTTTCTCGAGCGGCTGATTTTGTAAACAATTACCTACTAATTTATCAAGCTTTTAAATTATTTATTTTCGAGATTCACTAAAGTGGATATAAAATGCAAACTTTTGTCATTTTAGTCTCTCAGACGGATATTACTGTTAGTGCCATTTTTTTCAGACTGATTTAATTTTGTAATTTTTGCCTAATTTATTGTAAGATATGATCTAAACAGAATAAAAATATTAGTATTAATAATTCATCAAGCTTTTAAATTGTTACATTCACTAAAGTGGACAGAAAATGCAAGATTTTGTCATCTTAGTCTCCCAGACCGATATTACTGTTTCATATGTATCCAATCATGGGTTAATCATAGGTTACAGCATACAATTAGAGGAAGTGCAAAGCTTAATGGCATATGAATGCTGACCAATGTTTGCATGGGGTGCTGTTGGCAAATGCAGGAAGTGCATACTGGTGGTAACTTTGTACAGTAGAGGAACGTTACACACCAACCATGAGTTCCACCCATTATTTCTGTAATTAAAGCTACACATTAATATTCTTAAAAAAATAAAATCGTACTAGCTTTATTCATAAAGAAAAACAAATGTAATTTTCAAAACATTGGAAAAGTTCATACTTATTAAACAATAAATAACATTCACTTAGCCTCAATTAGAATAACGGTGTACAAAAATGGAGTTTTAACATTTCAGTATAAAAATATATAATTAATATCTAAAGCCATTATAAATATTGAAAATCTTAATAGTCTAGAGACTTTTTTGCAGGAACACTTTTTATGCTGTAGACAAATATTTGAAATTTAATAAATATCCTGATGTATAATTTACTTATTTTGTATTGTAGTTTATTTCTTCTTTTAATATTTTGTATGTATTTAATAATGTATTTGAACTGTTAATATTAATTACAGTGTGCAAGTATTTATTGTAAATAAACTTTGGTATATCCAACTTTGTAGCATTTCCCAAAGATTGAAATCCAGGCACACTGAAGTTTTGTTAAATGAAGCTGCTTAACTACAAATTCATTACATTGCTGCTACCTACAGCACAAGTTTCCACAGTCAGTTATTGAGTTTTTGAAAATCTACCGTATAAATAAAAATTTTCTGCCCTGTGAATGAATTACTTCAGGTTTGTTAATAGAAAAATAACTTATTCTAGCTTCGATGGACAAATTCACACACTGGTTTTGGTAATTGTTTACAAAATCGGCCGCTTGAGAAAACGAATGAAACACAGTGCAATGGATGCAATTTTTATTGCTGATTACGATTTTGAAAGTTTTATTTGGCATTTCAGCTTCGTTTTTGATTTATGAGCAAATTTCGTACCTGCGATGCAGCAGTTTTTTTCATGTATTGCTATTGGTGATTACGATTTTTAAAGTTTTATTTGGCAGTCAAGCTTCATTTTCATTTTGCCTGTGTTAGGTTAGGTTTAGTGTGTGTATATGAGTGTGGTAACAGGGTCCTTGTTATCAAAATTTTGCCTGTGTTAGGTTAGGTTAGGTTTTAGTGTGTGTATATGAATAGGATAAAAGGGTCCTGTGTTATCGAAATTTTGCCTGTGTTAGATTAGTGTATGTAATGAGTGGGGTTACAGGGTCCTTCTTATTGAAATGTTTACAACTTGGGCAGTGTTTATGCAACAATTTCAATGTAAATGCATTAATCTATCATTCTAGCATATATTATACTTGTTTATACACATTTATTTGCTAAATATCTACTGCATAAGTGAAATATAATCGCTGCATCACATGTACGCTATTTGCTCATAAATAAAAAACAAAGCTTGAGTGCCAAATAAAACTTTCAAAATCGTAATCAGCAATAAAAACTGCATCCATTGCACTATGTTTCATTTGCTTTCTCGAATGGCTGATTTTGTAAACATTTACCCTTGTTTCAAACACAGCAGAAAAGAGAAACAAATAATTTATATATTAACAATACTTAAGCTTGAGTTTGAAGCATAACTTACCACATGCTTTAATTTTCTTTAATGGTAAAATAACACACCTTTTCTAAAAATGAACTGAACATTAACTCATTCCTTTTCAAACTGTGTGGTTTGCGTTTTAAAGGTACACTGTGTGTTTATATTCAGACCCAGGAATGGCGTGAAGATAAAATGTGCATAGTGGTTTTCAGGCTTATCTATGTTGAATGAATGTGAAGCGAGCATAACCATGTGAAATTAAAAAATGCATAGTTCGTGATCTAGGTAATCTAGAGACAGGATTTTTGCTTTGATGAAATAAATTTCTGTTTAATTATAAGTATGACCTATATAATTTTCAAGTATTTATAATAATAATCTCTAGGGTGTCTCTTCTATATAGAGGGTACCCTTATCATTCAGGTACTGCTACATCCTCCAGCCAGAGCCATGGCCATGGAGTAGTGTAGAGTGGGATGATGGGGTCAATGCACTGAGTGCCCCGAATGTAAGGCAACTAATTGACCTTTTAGGGTCCTATCAGTATAGGTACTCAGTTGGCATCATGAGGCCGAGTGTACCCTGGAACAGACCTCCCAGCAGGGAAAAATCTCCATGCTGATACCAGGGATCGAACCTGGGTCCCCCATGCCAGAGGTAGGTGAGCTACCTCTGCACTACAGGGTGCTCTTTAAAGTATATATCTGAGCTTAATTAAGTTATATTAATACATGGCGTAGGCTTCAGCGGCCAGTGTCATCGTATCTGAGTCTTCCGGGGAAGGCTGCGTCTTCTTTATAATGAATGTCAACGTTTTGCCCCCTCTATGTTGGACTTCTTCAGGTTTCACTCTGTGACAGCACCTACAAAACTATGCTGACCAGTGAGAGAGGCCAAGTGGGCACTTGGTCTCGGAGGGAGTTCAGTCACAGCTGCCGCAGAGACAACATGGCAGGAAGAAGGAAGAAGAGTCACCGCAGCAGTTCAAGAACCCTCTGAAGAGCCTTCTGAGGAAACTGAAAATGCCAGCACTGTCCCTGCCTCACAGCCAGCCTCCTTGTCAACTCCACCATCTCTGTCTACGCTGTCATAGTGTGGTATCTCAGCTTGCGACACCATGCTGAAACCAACCACCTATCACACACAGATGACACTGTCAGAGGTTGAATACCAAACGCCCGCACAGAGTCATCCTAATCTCACGAGGCTGCAGAGCTACTGTGCAGTTGTGTGTGGAGTACATCGGCAGCTTCTGGATTCTCTCCTCCTTAGCGCAGCCCGATGTCGTTGGCCTTCTCTTATGAAAGCGATGTGCATCGTCACAGCCAGAGGATTGTCACCGCTGGTACGCCTGGAGTTCTGGGATGGGGCGGATTACTGTGCTGCCCTGACAAGACGCCATAGACAACATACTTTACACCGCCGTACTCCATAGCACTACTGCACTGCAGAAACTACAGGAAATACTTGAGACTCACCGACCGGGTTGCAGCATGGGAGGTACCCCTGACTCGTGCTCTCAAGGATGTCCAGGACACCACCCATAACCTGCAAACAACGTTACCAGCCACAGTTCACCACGAGAACAATAGTCTCCGTGACCACTTCATCAAGCAGCTGGAGAAAGTGGTCACCTACATAAATGACTCACGCATACATAAGGTCCATAAGACGTTAGAAGAGATTCTACAAGGACACATAACAGCGCTGGAGACTAGACTCAACCATATCGAGGACATTCTGACACTCCCCAGACTTCCCCTCCCTCCCTCCCTCCCACAGTTCCACACATGTTCACCCCAAATCGCAGGTCATTGTCAGGGTATCTGCCAAGATACTTGACCTGCCCAAGCCAATGACCCATCTAACGTGTACTCACAATCATCCGGTTTGCTTAGGCAGTACCGGACACCGCATCACCCCTGTTCAAATAAATTGTCTCACCCAAGAATAACTATAATATAGTAAATAAATAAATTAAAAAAATAGTCTCTTTCTCTGGTCAGCATAGTTTTGTAGGTGCTGTCATGGAGTGAAACCTGAAGAAGGGGGAGGGGGCGGGCATGTCGACATTCATTATAAAGAAGACACGGCCTTCCCCAGAAGACTCATAAGTTAATGTTCTCAGTTCGGGTGCGCAAGATGTGTGTACCCATACTTGGCAGTGCTGACTGGAGGGGCAAATATGTGATTTGCTGGAGTTACGATCTGCCTTCATACGCTTTGAACTTTTGCACTTCTTCTAGCAGCAGCTGATTATAACTCAGTAAGTATCTGAATGAGTTTAAATTCTGCATGCTGGACTTCATTAAAATCTGATCAGTTGTTTTAGATGCTGCAGGTACTAATATTTCCAAGAATCTGTAGCTAATGTTCTAGTTAGTGATAGCTTTTATTAATCGTCGTTGTAGTCGTCAATCATCATCATCATCGCTTCATGGATTAGGAGACTTCTCCTGTTTTGGCCTCAAGTCTCCACCTTCTCATCGGCCTTCCAAGATCTCTCTTTCCATATGTTTGTAATTGTATGCCATTTTGGGGTATCGGGTATTGTCCATCCTTTGCAAATGGTTTCTCCAGCTTTCTCTTTATTGGTTTATTATCACTTATTGGACAAATACCTAGTTCTTCTCTCATTTCTTCATTTTTTAAAACATGTCATTTCTGCTGCATTCATTTTCTTTATCATCCATGTTTCACAACCATATGTTAACGTTGAAATTGCCACTGTTTTGAAAAATTTTAAGCTTGTTTCTTTTGTTTTTCTTTTTAATGCTCTTTCTAATATTTCGCAACTGTTCTGGAATTTGCTTTATTATTTAATCTTGGTTATGCTGATATGTTATATTGCATCCTAAATAGTTAAACTTGTGTACTTGTTCCAACACTGTTATTTATTACTATTTTGGATCTATGAGGGTACTTTGCTTGAAAGGTCATTACTTTCATTTTATTAGTTGATATTTTAAGACCATATTCCCAATTTAAAAACACTTTTCTGAAAATCATTTACTGTTTCTTGAATTATTATGATATTATCAGCATAGAGTAGCATATTTATTGTATTATTTCTACTTATTTTTATTCTTGAAGGTATTTTGCCATTTACTTCTCTAAGAATTTCGTCCATATACCGTATTTTATTGCATAAGGCCCCCCTCGTATATTTCCCTCCCCTATGATTTTACATCACTAAAAATTATTTACCTATTAAATATAGCATAATTCCCTCTCCTGGGTCGTTTTTATTGAAGCGACCTTCAAATGACTTGATAATGGACAACAATCGACACAGCGGTGCCTGTCATGGACAACAATGGATGCAGAGCTTGCCACAAAAATACTCGCATTGCCATTGTCACAACATATCGTAAAATTGAAATGTGAAGTTGCAGACGTGTTTCTAAGTCAGTTTGTTACAAGTTGTCATATTGTTAAGAAGAGTTTTAAAAAAACTGGTATTTCTTGTGCCGTTAATGGTTCTAACGACATATTGTGGAATAGTGAACATGAAGATGTGTTATCTGAGCCACACATAAATGCAAATAGTGATGATGTGACGGAAGTGAGACCGCAGAACAGTCAGAGAAAAGAAACAATGAAATAATACATTGTTGGCCCAATGAAACCGTGGTATGTATCCAGTTCGAAGCACCACTCGCACAATTCCATCCCCAGTGTTTTCAAGCAAATTTTTTGAGAAAAAAAGAGGGGGGGGGGGGAAATTACGCGATAAAATACAGTATATTAAAACATTGGAGACAAACTTCATCCTTGTCTTAAACTCTTATTAACTTTCATTTCTTCTGAAAATTGCACATTTCCTAATCTAGTCTTTATTTTGGCTGCTTTATACATATTTTTACTTTCTCTACTGGTGAGTAGGGGAAGTATTGTATTCCACCCAAAAATTCGATGTCGAGATTTCACCGGAAATATATGTTTTGAGGCTCCCTGAATCCAAAAAAAAGCATTTTTAGAAAAAGGTCTGTGTGTGTGTCTGTGTGTGTCAGTCTGTCAGTCTGTGGACAGCATAACTCAAAAACGAAAAGTCATTTAAAAACCAAAGTTGGTATTTAAGTTTAATGTCTTTCAAGGATGCGACATGAAGATTTTGAAGAAAATAGCCTCACCCTAAACTACCCTTTACGTGGAAAATTTTTCGAAAATTTTGATTTTCTTGAGAATGGCTCTAACGATTTTGATTAAAATGTCATATGTTTGAGATATTTTGATGACAAATGAAGTTTATGTTTTGAATTTTCTGGCTATAGCTCCTGTAGTCGTATTTACTCTGGACGACTTTTGCATAACTGGTAAACCGTTAGAGATAGACCAAATCATAGTATACAAAAATGTAGATCTTGCTAAAATACACAATTTATGTCCGAATAAATTTTCTTGTAGGGTCAACCATTTCGGAGATATTCCTTGTTATGTGTGTGAGTTTCGGAAAACTTAACTTTCATGAAATGGAACATCGTTATTCATTTTTTATATGTTAAGTGTGCAAAGAGAACAGAATCTCAAAGCTTTAAAAGATTTGACTATCGCACTAAGCCTACTGTTTTATAATATTCCCGTTGCACCTACAAGGAAATAAACAATAAGATAATTTGTACAAATGTTTATCTCAACTAACAAGAAGATATAGGAATAAGAGTTTGTAAGAATGGTTAGTACAAGAGTAGAGAAAGTCATGTGAGTGCAATACATCAGATTTTTTAATACTTGTATTAAATGTGTGGGGGTGTTCTTTCTCTTCTAATATTTCTCACAGCAGGTGTCTCTTTACTCTGTCGTAATCCTTTTCTAAATCTGTAAAGGCTAGATATGTCTGTAGGTTAAATTGTCTTTTTTTTCTATTATTTGGTTTACCAAAAATATATCTATGCAACCACGCCCATTCCTAAAACCACTTTGCTTTTCTAATAATAATGTTTCTGATATTCTTTCTGATTGGACATTAATTATTTTAGTGTATAATTTATAAGCAATGTTCAAGAGACTGATGCCTCGGTAGTTTGAACGTTATTTTGTTCTCCTTTCTTAAAAATTGATATTACATTGGCATGATACCATGATGTTGGAATTAGTTTACTTTGCCAACACTTAAATAATCTGGCATGTAGTTCTTCTCCCCCACATTTTAGTAACTCTGTATTAATAGTTAGGTCCTGGAGCTTTTCTGTTTTTCATTTTCTCCAACACAGGTTTTAGTTCCTCCTCTGTGATTTCATTTACTGAACTATCAGTTTCTCGATTTCCCTTTATTTCTTCTATATTTTCTTCTATCTTGTACCATAATTCTTTATAATGATTTATCTATTCTTTTTCTGTAATATTATTGATATTAGCTCTATCCTTCTCATCTTTCTGTAACATTTTAGTAACTATATGCATACTGTTGCCTACCATGCAAATCATGTTCAACTTGGCTAATAAAATTCTCCCAGGATTCTTACTGTACTCTTCTTATAATTGATTTCATTTCGTTTCTTTGTGACATTGTTCTTCTTTTTCAGGCGTTTTCTTTTGGATAAATTATTTTATATGCAACTTTTTTGTTTTTAATAGATTCTTCTATTTCTTCACTCCATATTCTTAATCCCACTCTTCTTTGATTCTTTTTTCTTTTTCCTATTGCTTCTGTAGCAGATTTTTTAATAGCTTTTTCTATATTAGTCCACTCTTTTTCTACATCATCGCCTTCCTGTATTTGCTTCAATACATTTTTCAGTCTGTCTTGGTATAATCATCATATGCTTAGATCTTGTAATAGATTAATTTTGTAAATTGTTTCTTCTATTCCTACTTTTTCTTTTGCCATAATCCTTCTCCACCTTGTCCATAAATTAAATTTGGTAATTACCAAATAGTGATCCGAATTTATGTCTTGTCCTCTGTACACTCTTGTCTGTTTTATTTGTGGACTTAATTTTGCATTTATCATTACATAATCAATCAATGATCTTTGCTCTCTGGCACACCACGTATATTTATGAATGTGTTTTGATCTATAAAATGTATTGGTAATTTTTAAATTGTTGAAAGCAGCAAAATCTTTTAGTTGTTTTCATTTTCATTAATATGGCTTTCTCCATTAATACTAACAATTTTGGGGATAGGTTGTTTCCCTACTCTGGCATTCAAGTCTCCTGCAATTATTAAATTCTTGTTTTTATATTTATTTCTGTAATTTTTCATAAAATTCTAGTTTCTTGTTTTTTGCCCTCTTCTGGAGCGTATACCCTAATTACTACTAATTATCCTCTAGGTATTTTAAAAATGGTAGTTTATCCGTTTATCAACTAAAGCATAACTTTTAATTCTTGTTTTCTATTTTTTATGAGCTGTAATAGCTACTCCTTTTGCTGCTTATTATGCTGTTACTCCACTGTAAATCATTACATGTTTTCCTATTTGATCTGTTCCCTTCAATTTCTTTTTAGTCTCGGTGATCACACTTTTATTTACTTTCCTTTCTTCTAATTATTTAATCAGTTCTGATAGTTTTGTTGCTTATTTATTACAGTTTCATGGGCGATCAGCCGTGTGAGGTTTGAAAATATTGAGCTTTCGGCCATTCTAAACTCCATGGCCTTCGTCATTTTCATTCTGACGAAGGCCATGGAGTTTAGAATGGCCGAAAGCTCAATATTTTCAAACCTCACACGGCTGATCGCCCGTGAAACTGTAATAAATAACGTACGCCGTGAAAGCTTTAAATCTTACAGTTTTGTTGCTATTCCACTCACATTCCACGTCCCTATTCTTAATTCTTCTGCTACTCTAAATCGTGTATCCTTTTTCCATTGCTGTATTTGAAATCCATTAGTGGCAGACTGACTATATTTCTGAGGCTTACCAGTTGTTAAGATGCCCTTTAGCCTCATTATGAGTGTTGTATGGAGTAAGATCATTGGTGGGGCTGCCGCTTCAGCTTTGGTCAAGCAGGGTTTTTCTGCTGGAATGTCCTTCCTCTAGATGGTTGTTTTCTCTTCGACTAATGAGAAGCCTATTCGCGGTTTCTTTTCAGATTTTCTCTCCTAGATGAGTTATCTTACTGGACTATTATCAGTCCCATCTGCTCATCCCTTTCTTCTTGGTCCTTTTAATTCCCAAAGGTGAAGGGATACCTTCTATGTTGATCTTCCAGCCTCATAAAGGCCATTTTCATTGCATAGAAAATTGCTTATCCCGGCGATCATTTGGCTGGCTGTTTGTGATTTAAAAGGCTGAGTAATGGGGTGGCCACATCCTTACGCCGAAGCTGTTAATGATTTTCAAAATTCAGTTTCTTGTTTTTTGAGAATTCTAAAAATTAAAATGTGATATAAACAGCAATCCCAGTAAAATTTTTGGGTTCATTGGCACCTTTCTTTTAAAAGGGGGACATCTTGTATGTATGGCAGATCTTGTTCTTAGCTAATGCTGGATTTCTGACAATGAAGTCATTAATCCTCTTGCTCTCCAATATTTTTCACTGATGGATGGGGTGTTAGAAATGGCCGGGCATATTTGAAGGTGGTCTCGGTCCATTTCCTCTTGTAGATCACGTAGAGGACAGAGTGGTGAAGAATATATCTCAATTCTGTTTAAATGTTTTGCCAGACAATCATGTCCTGTAATCAACCTGAAGGTTGCAACTGCTGTTTTTCGAGGATACTTAGGAATTACTGTTTGAATGTTTGGTAGTTCCCATCTTTTATTTTTTGATTTTTCATAGTAATATTGTACAGCAGATCTGTAACCCTGTATTTAACCAACATAAAACCATAAAAATATTTATAAGCACTGAACATTTTAGAGAGGAGCTATCAGTCAGCTACAAATTACACTGTGCTACATTTCGGGAATGTGTATGTAAGAGTTTTTTTCTTGAATGTCTTAATATCATTCATTTTAAAAATCTGATATTTTACATTCAAATGGCATTCTCTGTCTATTATTAATTACTTTCTCTGGTGTCATCCAGTAATAACTAGAGAAAGTATTGTATTCCAGACAGAAATTCAGTATCAAAATTTTATTGGAAGTACACATTTTAAGATCCTTGAGTTGAAAAAAAAAAAAAACATTTTTAGAAAGAGGCCCATGTATTTGTGTGTTTGTATGACTATGAACACTCAAAAAGTAAAAGCTGGTTGATTACAAAATTTTGTAGTTGAGTTCAGCACCTTTCAAAGCTGCGACATGAAGCCTTTCAAGAAATCCCTCCACTTTAAACTACTCTTTACATGGAAAATTGTCATTTTTTGCAAAAATTACTATTAAGGATATTGATTAAAATACTGCATGTTTAAGCTATTCACACAGCATGTATCTTGAATTTCTTGGGAATCGCCTAGGAAGTCCTCTTTATTCTTATGATTTTAGGCATCATCCTTCCAAGTATTGGGCCGTGTGGCCTGTTACAATCTCAATGCAGAATTTTCTGTCTACATCTTTCTTGGACGGCCAAGAAATTGCGTTCCTATTGGGCGACAGTGGAGCACTGCTTTAGGGATCCTAATCTTGGGCATGCAGAATATGTGGTGATGTCGTTGAAGTCTAATGCAGGTTGAACCTGAAAGTTTTTTGATATATCTTATCACAGATGTGGTCCCATTTGGTGTATCCTGCAGTGAATCTTGTGAATTGCTTCTCACTAGTTATTTGACGTTCATCTGCACATTCAAGTGCCCATGCCTCACTTACATAACAAAGAGTGGGTCATGCCAGTCTTATAAAGGCATGTTCTGGTATGCTGCTATACTAGAGATGTTTCAGGACTTCATTAATGATACTCATAGTTCTGTTAAATTTAATAATTTTTTCCAGAATGTCTAAGTCTTCAAAGAAGATAGTTTGTAGCCAAGATAGTTAAAGGCATTCACTCTTTCTAAGAATTTATTATTAATACAAATTTTACTGGGGATGGGATATTTCCCACAAAATGGCATTATTTTTAATTTATCTTATTAATTCCCATGTCAATTTCATCCCTATGATACGTAATCATGTTGAGGTTTTCATCTTTCAAGACCAAGATATTAGTTTTAATACAGTTTTATTTAAACAAATAGTTTAGCAACAGTTTACATGATTGTTGTAAGTATACAAATAGGAAATCAGTATTTAAATATGTGAATTTCCTTATATTATAAATTCAAATTCAAAATCTAGCATTGCCCCTTAAATTTGAATCAGTTATATTTTTAAACAGAATTTTGAACATTAAACCAATTTTTAAATTTCATTTTACATTATTGATAACATGTATCAGCTAATTGATCCTCTGTGGGACAATATTTCACCACAAAATTGTCTTGTTTTATATTTTCAACAGTAAACTTGTACTTGATATCAATATGTTTTGGCCATTTTCCATTACATCCATTTTTAATCATCTTAATTGTGCTCTGATTATCGAGATGCAAATTTACATTCATATTTTTATTGATAAGCTCATGAAAAAACTGCTTTAGAAAAAATACTTCTTTCACACTTCACTTGCACTTATTAGTCCAGCTTCAGCAGTACTTGTTTGAAATTTTGTAGACCAAGATATTGCACCACCACAGTAAAGGATAATGTACCCTCCGGTGCTGCTTTGAGTTTTCTCATCATTTACAAAGTCAGAATTACTGCAGACATCAATTGTCAAGTAGTCTTCACCTTTTGAGTACTTTATGGCAATCTTTTTGTGCCTTGAAGGTATCTAAAAATGCATTTTACATTCAAAATTTCTTCAGTAGGGTTTTCCACCTTTCTTGAGGCTTGATTAACTGAGTAAGTTAAGTCTGGTCTGGTACGGTTTGATACAGTAGGCTTCCGTTTCACAATAAGGGTATTTCTTTTGCGGAGTCGGGTTTTCCATATTTCCTGGAGTTGAAGGAGTTGGATTGATTTGAGTTTTTTCTTTCTTGCTGTTATATAAAACAGTTTTAAGTTTGTACTTGACAAATATAAGTTTATAGTATATAGATACAGTCAGAGGAATTGATAGGTTGAGTTATGGTAACTGTAGGCATGGTGGTGTCAGGTGTTCTAAATTTTTTTTTTTTATTATTTGTTTGTTTTGCCCTAGACATTATACAATGTTTCGAAATAGTCAAAATACTATTCTAAGAAGTTAAGTAACATTTTAATGTAAGTGTAACATGTAATAATTGCGTTACATATGTTTCCATTAAAACTTTCTAAACAATTTGTAGTTTATTTTTAAAATTTTATAATTTTGGATGTACAACGTTTGAACAAAGCATCCGTCAGTTCTGCTAGTCTATTTGTAAATGTATATATCATTAACATCCCCCCCTTTTCCCCTTCAAGCTTAATATCCCCACCAGAAGAAAGTGGCTGTATTTATCACTGATCTGTGTGCAACAGCAGGAAGAATAATCCAATAAGAGATCACTTTGGCCATCTGCATAGGGATATTTTTGTATATAAAGAAACAAAGTATCATCTTATGACACAGTTTACATCTAGCAAATGTAACTGAAGTCCACACCCCTCTGTGGTACAATTTTAACATGCAAATGTAGTAGAAGTGTTCCACAAAAAGTTAAGCTACCAATGTTTTCTTCTGACGTATATTATAGGAAACAGTAAAGGTGCTGATACATACAAAGACCTAAGTAAAACAAAAAGTAACAAGTGTGCTTATGCCCCATGAGATTTAGAGTGAAATCATATATACTGAATTGGTTTGTCAGGGATATTGTTAACTGCAGTGTATGTTTAGTGAAGATGATTTAAGAAAAATACAACTTAAAAGACTACTGATATGAACTTGTGTCATCACTTATTCCAGTTCCCTATCCTTTGAACTGAGATTTTCCTACTTGTAAGAAGAGACTTTTGTTTCTCTGCTTAGATAATCCTAATCACGGCAAATCATTTTAAAATAAAAGCAAAAACATTTAAGTGAATGCATGCTAAACAGGACACTATACAGAGACAAGAACTTCTGTGAACTGAACAGGCTTTGAACCAGAAACTCCCATGTGTGGAGCCAGCCTGCAGGTTCAACATTCTGTAACCACAAGTAATAACAAAGTTTCTCATCTCACAAAGTTGACAAAGTTGGGCTTGAAAGAAAAAGAAAACCGCCTCATAAGTTGTAAGAAAGAAAGGAAGAAGATAGTGGATGGGGTCTTTTCTAGCTAACCGGCACAGTAGAAAAAACTTGCTGAATTAGCTTAAAATTGAGAATAATTGGTTTGACTTCACATTTTTTTTGTGTGAAAGTGACCTCAACTTTGTTTTGAGCAAGGTAGAACCTGTAATCCATAAAAAGGACAAAACAGCCATTGAAGCACTAAAGGCTAGGAATGTTACTACATTTCCACAGGCACAAAAACTTAACCACAAGCCACAGCACAGATGGAAATTCACTAAATTGAGGCTCACAGGTAAGTGAAGAAGAAACACTGAACAAACAAATGTTTCCAAGCTACCAGAGACCAACAAAGTATCATTCAACTGAAGCCTTCCAGCAGGCCAGGAAAGCAATTTCAGGCTGAACATTAGTGCCACAAAACATTCAGTCGGCCTGTTAAGTCAACCAAGTTTGATCAACTGCCTTCAGAGTAGACTCAACAGGTTAAACACATGTTCATGTGAAATGTAGTTTGGACCTGGCTTTACATTAACATTGTGGCTAAAACTCATTTCGACACTGTTGACAGTAGATATTAAATAAGTTTATGCATACATCTTGTAATGCCAGTAATTAATACTACTCCTTCTTTTTTGTTGCAGATTGAGATGCAGCTATGGTTACATTTGATTGAAACACAGCATTTCTTTTTACTAACAGGATTTAAACTGATGCTTCTTTAAGAAATGATGTTGAAAAGGTATGCAATTTTATCCTAAGCTTTCTTATTAGGATATTTGGTTGCATTAACGCATTCGCATCATTTGATGACCAGAATTCACATGCATCTTTTTGGCATATGAATCGTATGATGAGCTCAGCTCGTTATGTTGCATTGCTCGATATAATTCCACATAGTTTAGGTTCCTTCTCATAGATGTCATTTGTATGCGTCTGGAATGAAATGCTAATACATGGTTGTAATTCTCATCAGTATGACATAACCACCTGTGTTTCAATCAAGGAAAAATGTTTTATCTTAGCATTATTTCACTTGCTGCAGTAGCATCATGGTGGTGAAAGAAATTTGCGAGAGTGATGGGAAGGGTTTGAGAAAACTGATACAAAGTGTATTAGAAAGTGAAAGTGGTGATTTTTCTGCATACGAAACAGAGTCCGAAGAAGATTCTGGTGACTGATAACGAGTCTAGTGCAGAAAGCAGCAAAGAAAATAATTATGAAGCCAATGATGACGTGCCAGGCCCGTCGAAACGTGTTTGATTACGACACAGAAAAACCACTGTGACATTGGACTAAAACTGACGACAAACTCATTCTCTACCCTTTTACTGCTAATAGTGGTATTTGTAAATACTTATTGCATAAGCACGCGTCACAGATGCTGTCTGAACTTTTGATTTTTTCAGAACATGGAACCTTTATTTGACAAAATATGTAACGAAATGAATGCTTACGCAACGAGATAGTTGAATAATCCCGTCAGAAAGTGTTGAAAGACAATGAAAAATGAAAGCTTTAGTTATTTTGATGTCTCAAGTGTGAAAATCGCTATTCAATTGTACTGGAGCAAAATCCAATGCCTTGACACTCCAATTTTTCATGAAACAATGGGTAGGGAGAGAGTCAAACTGATTTCCCATTTCTTTTACACACAACAGCAGTATTAGGACAACAGTATTTGTGAGTACATACCTTTAATATTGTGCACCTAAATTTCCAACAAAAAATAGTTAATGGCTGATTTTAAATTATTTTTTAAACATTAAAGCATTACTGCCCTTACAGCTAGGAGATTTAAATCTGATTTCTTGGTTAGTTGCCAATGCATTTAAATATGACGTGATTGGGTTAAGTTATATAGTGAAGAAATTTTAATAATGCTTTTCCTACATCTTACTGGTTGTGACCATGTCTCAAACTCAGGTAGGCTAAATGAAGCACCAGGAAGTACTCTTTTAATGGGGAATTTGACATCTTATAGTTTCAAAATGAGGTTCATCGTTTGCATAGTGTAAAAATATTCCATTCTTGCTGCTCACCAATCCGTGAGGGGGAGTCAGAAATATTCAGGGAGATTTTATTCCACGCAAATAAATCATGTGAACAATTACAAGTTCGAATATAGAAGCACGATCTTCATGATATTAGAATTATTAAGTTGACAAGAATGAACCTTTAGACACTAAGGACAGAATCCTTCTGCCCAGCCTGGATTCGTTACTACAGTGTGCAGCAATCTCGTTTGGTTTCTTTTGAATGCATTGATCTACATCTGCTAGGAGGATTAAGGAAAACATGTGTTTCTAAGGGACACAACATATTTAAAATGGGTGAAGAAACATTGAGTTGCTGTGCATTCTGAATGATCAGTCACATTCAAAACTCGGCCATTAGCACACTGTTAAGTCTGTAGTATTTGTGCCATATTTTGTGATGTTAGTAGCTGCTGTGTACTTAGATATTGGTTGTATGGGTGGTGCAGGTGGTTAGGCATTGGTCTATTGAGCCCAAGGTCATGAGTTCAAATCCAGTCCAGACCGATGGTTTAAGTGTGCTTAAAAATGACAGTCCCATGTCAGAGACTTACTGCCATGTAAAAGAACTCCTGTGAGACAAAATTCTGGCACACTGGCAATACTGATATGATCCTTGCAATTGATGGTGTCAATTTATTTTTCACATGTAGATTAACACAGATTTCTAAGTGAATAACAAACTAAGACAGAGTATGCACTTGTCTGTTCTGCGGCACTATGACCCTTAAAGTGTAGTCTTGGCTTACCGCCCGGGTGCTGGATCCCCCACCACTGCCCACTACAGGAGTCATGAATGGGGTCCAGTGGTAGAGAGTGGGGCATGGTCATTGCCCTTCCTGGCCAGTATATGTGGTCTTCATGACCGGAGTTGGTCATACAGAGGAACCAGGATGGGTGATCAACCCTAAGCCTGGTGTGAGCGAGGAAGTGGATGATATGAAATGATGGCGAAAGATGATAGGAAAGGTGATGAGGTGATGGAGCAATTGGTGGAATGATGGCGGGGAAATTCAGAGAACTTGGAGAAAACCCACCCCTGTGCCGGATTGTCCAGCCACATCCCACATGCAGGTGCCTGGGATCGAACCTGGGTCACTTTGGTAAAAGTCAAGCAGTCTAACCACTCGGCCACTGAGGCCCAGATTATGCATTTTCTATGCTTAAGTTTTAATTTACTAGTAAGTACATAACCAAGTGAGATGGTGCCATGGTAATGTGTGCATTTGGAAGATAGCGGGTTGAAACCTCTTGGGCAATGAACCTGACAGGTATTTTCTTGTTTTTCTTGGTTGCTAGAGAAATGTTGGGTTGGATAATTTGATCCGTGAATTTTCCTATCATTCCTTTCACCACTACATTTTATTTCCTCCTTCACTGCCATAACAAACATTGGGTTGATCACCCATGTATGCTTCTGACAGACTACTGACCCAAGACATTGTTTTGTAAGTCCTTAGGGGTGTAAGTTCTACAAATAGGAGATTAATCCATAAAAGAAAATGAGAGTATGCAACTTCCATAAAGCTATAAATTCTATCCAGTTGTACTGATATTGTAAATTTCTTAATACATTATATATATTTCAAATTCATAAACAAATATATACCTTCCATCTAATGGGTGATCCAAAAGACTTTGAACCAACTGCGCTGTTATGCCTGTATGCATCCTTGATGCTTGTTGCTGACTTCCACTGTCATAGAACAGTGCGGATGAAACCATACATTTTTAGAACTACTTTTAAAAGCTTTACTTACCAGTGTTATTAAAGGAGATGCTGAAACTGGCCACTCGTCCATAAATTTTTGGTACCTCTTTAGGAAACTATCCATCACTTGCCATAGTTCACGTTGAGAAATGCTGGCAATTTCCTGGCGGATGTTTTGTTTTAATTCTTTCAGGGTGTGTGGGTTTGTCTAGTACATTTATGCCTTAAGTTACCCCAGAACATGAGTTCTTGTTTCATGCAGCCTATATCAAAGTTTGCTCAGGAACTTCTTTCAGACGGGAAAAAAAAAGATTATTTTATTGTGTAATGATGTAATGATGCTGTCAATTGTCAGGATCATATCAGTGTTGCCAGTGTCCCAGAATTTCTTCCTGTATGAGTTCTTTTACATGCCAGTAAATCTGACACGGAGCTGTTATTTTTAAGCACACTTAAAAGCCATCAGTCTGGGCCAGGTTTGAACCCACCACCTTGGGATCGGTAGGCCAGTGTCTAACCAACTGAGCCACCCAGACCAACTCTTTCAGATGAAGAACTTGCAGGTAAACTTTTGTACATGAAGTAAAATTTTGGATTGCTACCTGGTGCTATAACTTGCTTATAAAAATCTCGAGTAAGTTAATGGAGCAGAGAGACAGGAAAAAAGTGGCAAGTAATGTATAAAATATGAATGGGAATGTGGGGAAGGTTGTAGCAAAGAAATTAATACTCATCCTCCTTTTCCTCCTCCTCCTGCTTCTCCTCCTCCTCCTCCTCCTCCTCCTCCTCCTCCTCCTCCTCCTCCTCCTCCTCCTCCTCCTCCTCCTTCTGGCCCAAATGACCTCACTGTCAACAGGCTCTCAAACTACACTCATCAATAGGCACAAAGAAAATTTGTTTGCTCTTCTGACACCGGTTGGCTGTTTCATTGTGTAGCATTTGACAGAGTAAGATTGTTGTACTCCTGATTACTAGAATGAGCTCTGGTAGTTTTTATTCACAGTTCCTTGCTGAATGTGAGCAAAGTATGTGCTTAAAAAGGTTACTGAAAAACTTAAGAAACTGAAAGAGTAGACAGAATAGAGTAACTTTTGACCAGGTACCCATGTTCCCAAACACAATCCCAAGTCAGTACCAATGATATTCTTTTAAGCTGTAATACATTTTATTATGCACAGGGTTCAGTGTAGGTTACAAACGATGTTTAAATACACCACCACCAGATTGAATACAGGCATTGCACTGTCGAATAAAGCCTTGGTGCACTCGTTCGAATACCCCAGGCATGTACAAAAGTTTGTCAGATACCACAACTATTCTGGCTATTAGTGTTTCTGGATTGTCCACTGGTGTCTAATACATCACAGCTTTGATATGTCCCCAAAAGGAGCGCCACCAAACTTTGATGTCAATGTGCAGCACTTCCTAGATCGCCACTATCCTGAACGTTGGATCAGAAGAGAACCACTTGCATGACCACCCTGTTCCCCAGACTTAACGTCACTTGATTATTTCTTTTGGGGCATATCAAAGCTGTGGTGTACCAGACACCAGTGGATGATTCAGAAACACTAGTAGCCGGAATAGTTGTGACATCAGATGAAGTTTTGCACATGTCTGGGGTATAAGAGCAAGTGTGCTAAGGTGTTATTTGACGGTGCAATGCCTGTATTCAATGTGGTGGTGTGTGTTTGAACATGTTTTGTAACCTATTACCTGAACCCTTTGCATAATAAAGTGTATTACAGCTGAACAGAATATCGTTGGTACTGACTCAGAATCGTGTTTGGAACATGGGTTCCTGGTCGAAAGTTACTCTATTCTGTCCACTCTTTCTGTTCCTTAAGTTTAACAGTAACCTTTTGAAGCATCCTGTGTATATATATTGAGCATATGCAAGACAATAAATTATCTTAAGGGAACCAAACATTGAAATTGTGGCGTATCGACCCAGTTACCCTAATATAGATAAAAGCATAAAATATGCTTTTTTTCAATATTTTATAAACATTTCATTGCATTCAGCAGAAGTAATCACATCAAGCCGTAGCACAAAATCTAATTACATATTTCAGCTAAAAATTTAATAATATGTTGTGCTTATGTTTGCAGAAAAAATTGCAATAAAACTTATAATGTCCAGTTTGCAGGAGAAAGCAAATAGCAGAGGCTCATAGTTTTAAGCGACTTAAGTTGAGATCAGAAATGTGAAGCCTCATTGGTGCATGTTTCAAGCAGTAGTCGGTTTTTTGAAGTTACAAGCAATATATTCATTTACAATGGCAGAATCTTACAATTTATTTGAAAACACTTTTTCGCTACAGTTGTTGGTATCTTGATCTTTGTGATTGAAGGTGATACTCCTTTTTTATCTTTTATAGCTTTAACATCCAACCTACTTTGCAGCAAGACGTTTGGACCAGATAGTGTATTTTTAGTGCTGCAGATGAGTCAACATTAATATCCATGATGAATGCAGAGCAGCATGCGCTTACAGTGCCCACTTCTACAGCTGCTCCTCCAGAGGTAATATTGCATGCATTTTTTTAGAATTTTTAGAAGACTTAAATGTTCCTACAGTTAATGTGGGTAGTAAAACCTTTGAATGTTAATTCACTGTTTCCATCCATATGGTATCATTGTGCAAGTTCCTTCAAAAGTGAAGTGAATGAGATTATGATTTCTTATGGAGGCTGCTAACATCAAAAGTAAGATTACTCAGGTATTACACAGGCATTATTAACAGAACTGTTTTCTATACTGCTAAATATGAACAAATCTGTGGCTCTCTTGGCTACAAGGGCACATTGGTTAAAAACTATTACCATAAACTGTTGCTATGCTCCAGACTTAAAATATTATGAATAAAACAGAATTTGTATTTTGAGAGATAACTATCCAAGGTGAGCTGACCCCTGTATTTGTTAGATGTTAAATTTGAATTTATAATTGAAGGAAATTCACATATTTAAATACTGACTTCGCATTGGTCCGCCATATTTCCCTGTGGGCAAATTAGATTACGTCCTGTATACTTTCACCACTCAATCTGTTATTGCGTAGTATATAAACTGTTGCTAAGTTATTTGTTCAATAAAACTGTGTTAAAACTAAAATATTGGTCTTAAAAAGTTAAAAACCTCAACAGGTTATGGGCCCTGATTGGGCTTCGATTTGAAGTAAATCGTGTGTTAGAAAAGTAAGGTAAAACTCTAAAAACAGTACATGTGTGTGAGTGACATTTTGTTGCCACCAGAACTTAAGTAAAAACACTTTTACCGTCAAAATGTGTTTAAATAATACTTGAATGATGTTTCTCACATTGAAAAATTGAGCGTTGTAGACAATTTCCAAGTATGGAAACTACAAATAGACATTTTTCAATCCACTGGATTTGATGAGTTTGTGATGGGTGCAAACAAACAAGATAACCTAACTGAAGACAACAATAAAAAATCTGATGTATTGCACTCACATGCCTTTCTCTACTCTTGTACTAACCATTTTTACAAACTCTTATTCCTATATCTTCTTTGTGTTAGTTAAGATAAACATTTGTACAAATGATCTTATTGCTTATTTCCTTGTAGGTGCAAGGGGAATATTAGAATACAGTAGGCTTTGTGCGATAGTCATATCTTTTAAAGCTTTGAGATTCTGTTCTCCTTCCACACGTAACATACAAAAAAATGAACAATGATGTCCATTTCACGAAAGTTTTAAGTTTTTTAAACTCACACACATAACGAGGAATATCTCTGAAATGGTTCACCCTACAAGAAAATTTATTTGGGCATAAATTGTGTATTTTAGCAAGATCTACATTTTTTGTATAGTGTGATTTTGTCTATATGGATGGAGTTTAGGGGCCCGTCGACAAGTCTATCTCAAATGGTTTACGAGTTATGCAAATGTCGTCCAGAGTAAATACGACTACAGGGGCCATAGCCAGAAAATTCAAGATATACATTTCATTTGTCATAAAAATATCTCAAACATAGGACATTTTAATCAAAATCATTAGAGCCATTTTCAAAAAAATCAAAATTTTCCATGTAAAGGGTAGTCTCGGCTGGGGCTATTTTCTCCAAAATCTTTGTGTCGCATCCTTAAAAGACATTAAACTTAAACACTGACTTTGGTTTTTAACCTACTTTTTGTTTTTGAGCTATGCTGTCCACAGACACACGGACAGACATACAGATGGACCTTTTTCTAAAAATGCTTCTTTTTTTTTTTTGATTCAGAGGGTCTCAAAATATATATTTGTGGTGAAATCTCGACATAGAATTTTTGGGTGGAATACAATATTTCCTCTACTTACCAGTAGAGAAAGTAAAAATCTGATGTGCACTCACATGACTTTCTCTACTCTTGTACTAACCATTCTTATAAACTCTTATTACTATATCTTCTTTGTGTTAGTTGAGATAAACATTTGTACAAATTATCTTATTTCCTTGTAGGTGTAAGAGGAATATTAGAATACAGTAGGCTTTGAGCGATAGTCAAATATTTTAAAGCTTTGAGATCTCATTCTCTTTGCATGCTTAACATATAAAAAAATGAGCAACGATGTTCCATTTCACGAAAGTTGTAAGTTTTCCAAAACTGACACAAATAACAAGGAATATATCTGAAATGGTTCACTGTACAAAAAAAATTTATTTAGACATAAATTGTGTGTTTTAGCGAGACCTACATTTTTTGTATAGTAAGATTTTGTCTATCTCTCACCGTTTACAAGTTATTCAAAAGTTATCCAGAGTAAACAGGACTACATAGGCTATAGCCAGAAAATTCAAAATATACATTTCATTTTCATAAAAATATCTTAAACATATGGCATTTTAATCTCAATCGTTAGAGCCATTTTCAAGAAAATCAAAATTTTTGAAAAATTTTCCATGTAAAGGGTAGTTTAGGGTGGGGCTATTTTCTTCAAAATCTTCGTGTCACATCCTTGATAGACATTAAGCTTAAGTACAAACTTCGGTTTTTAACTGACTTTTCGTTTTTGAGTTATGCTTTCCACACGCGCACATACACACACATACATGCACATGCACACACACACACACACACACACACACACACACACACACACACACACACACACACACACAAGAAAGTAAAAAGTTTGTTCGCAAGGATGCTCATGCTAAGAAAGCAATATTAGCCTGTCACCTACTGCATTGCAAGACGTTCAAAGAAATGATGAACAAAATAACCATGATGTATAATTGTCAACATGATGACCAGGTCAATAAACTTTTACAGACTTTATATTCACTAAATACGACAAATCACTTGATATGGCTTAAAATGTCAGTGCTGTTGAAAATTTGACTTTAGGCCTGAATGCTCTTAACCAAAACATTACAAATGAGATGGTCATATCCAAAATTTTGTGAATGTTACCAATGGAGTTCCTGAATTTCTGTACAGCTTGGGCTCTAGTAAAGACTGATTGCACGATGCATAATCTTATGACAAGGCTTTTGGCTGAATAAAAGATTATGGTGAAACCTAAAAACTCAGAAAATGTTGCTTTCCTGAGCTCTAAAAAGAAAAATGTTCCTGAATGTTTTAAGTGTAAAAAACCTGGCCATTTCAAAAATTCTTGTCCAGTGAGTAAATGCAATGAAGACTCCATTGATGCAGAAGAAAAATGCAAGTACTGCAAGAAAAATAATCACAAATCTGAGAGATGCTACTCTCATGCTGAACGTGAGAAGAGAAAAAAGAACTAATAAAGACAAAGGTACCTATTTATCCCCAAAGCCAGAAAATACTTACGCCAATGAACTGAAATTTTATGTGGACAGTGGATTGTCATCACACATGACAAACCAATCCTCTATTTTGACAAAGTTCAAAATAGAACATGAAGTAAAAGTATTCAAGAAAAATCAGTCCCTTCCTACTATGTACTATCGATACCAAAGAATGTATACTCAATGATGTCCTACTTGCACCATGTCTTGACAGCAACCTAATATCAGTAGGTGTCATAAGGGTGGCCAAATAATTTTCAATGAAGAAAGAATTGTGATTTCTAAAAAATGGTCATGCACTTGAGGGGGAAAAACAAGCTAATGGGTTATATGCTCTAAAACTAACTCTAGACAACCTTGAAAAACTGTCTTGTTTTCAAGTCAAGGAAAAAGGTGCTATTTACTGGCATAGAGTTCTGGGACATCTCAGTTACAAAAATCTTGAAAAACTCAACAAGGAAAATAATTTTGGGATTTCTGAGGCTGATACAAAAAATGCAGAAAACATTTGTGAACTTTGCCTAAAAGCAAAACAAACACATGTTCCATTTTCTACAATACGTACCAAAGCCACCAGACCCCTGGAAATCATACATACAGATATTTGTCAAATTGAAAAACCTACATGGGATGGATATACTTAACATTTTGACATTTCAAGACTTCACATGCTTCAAACTAGTATACTTGCTCAAGAAAAAATCAGATGCAGCTGAAACTTCAAAAGAATATGTAGCAGAAGTGGAGTCAAAGTGGATTTTGCCAGTTTATAAAATTTGCGCAGATAATGGTGGTGAATTTGCGAATCAAAATCTAAAGAATTGGGCCAAAGTCAGAGGAACCAGTTTTGATTATGCTATACCACATATTCCCCAATTGAATGCCAAAGCTGAATGGCTGAACTGTTTTCTAATATATAAGACCAGGGCACTTCTCTATGACTCTAATTTGCCAACTGACATGTGGGGTGAATCTGAAAGAGTTGCATACTACTTATTGAAAAGAAACGTAATGCAAAGCCTTGCAGAGTCAAAAACACCATAAGAAATGTGGTTTGGAAAGAAACTTGACTATAGCAAAATGCACATTTTTGGATGTACTGTATATGCTAAAGTTCTTAGAAAAATGAAGAAATTGGAGAGTAGAAGCAAAAAGTACTGCTGTGTTGGTTATTCATTAAATGCATAGTGTGTATAGGATGAAGATGCCCAGAAAATTATTTATCTGATGACATATTATTTGATAACCACATTCCAGAAGCTAAAATCAAAAGCAATTACAATGAAGTCATCATCGTACTTGAGACAGACGAACACTCAGAAGAATCAAGCAAAGAAACAGCAGAATTGTCTTCTGCGACTCCAGCACCAAATGGCCAGAACAACCAAACAGAAGGATGACCAATACTCACAACGTCCAATCAGAACAAGAATCTCATGAAAATAAACAACACTGATCTAGATGAGACCATTTTTGAAGTTGGCAAATCTCCAGACAGTGAAGAGGGAAGAAGCAGAACTACTTGTATGTTGTATGTTGTAATATTAGAAAAATTGTATATAAATATAAGACTACTACTTGTTTTGTATATAACCTGTATATACTGTTTGACATCGTCTATTGCTGTACTCGGCTTAATGACAATAAAAAAAAGATATATTATCTTGGTGGAAGTCAACTCACTAAGAGACCTCCAAAGTATCTGCAAGATATGTCCTACTTACATACTAGAAAGCAGTAAATTGACCAGATACAAACAATTGGAAGAAGGCCATTAATGATGAGAAGACAGCACTTAACCCTTTCAGTACCAAATTATTTTGCTACTTATGCCGTTCTTCCTCTAATTTGAAACCGGTTTGGATTAGATGGTCTGGGACACCTTCAGCTTACTGACTTGAATAGCCATGATCGTTAAGGCAGCACGTAGTGCACTGACTGTGCACTCAAAGCCTGAGGTCGTGAGTTCGAGTCTCGGCAACTGCAGTCAAATGTGCCTGTGGTAAAGGATGGGGAGGGCCCATGTAAAATAATTGGTGTGATGACACACATGGACGATGACAGGGTATCATTTGACTGTGGTTGCATGGATTTTGCTTCTTTTCTTATATAAAAAAACACTGCAATGTAAATTGTAAAAAAAAAATGCTCTACAATTCAGAACATTTAAAATACATATGTTTAATTGGTGACAAACAATATAACAAGAATATAACAAGAATATAGCAGAAAAAACCATTAAAAGTATTACAAATAGCCAAAAGATGCCTATGTTCATTATAATGGACACCGGAACTGAAAGAGTTAAGAAAAATGTTTCTATATTTAAGAAAAACTCCTAAGCAGTAAATGGGTATTCAAAAAAAAAAAGTATGGAAAATTTAAGGTGAGACTGGTTGTTAGAGGATGTGAACAATGTGAAGAAGGCTATTATGAAACATTCAGCCCAATTGTGAACATAAGTGTTCTACGAATTTTGCTTGCTTATGCAAATGCTACAGACAAAACCATAATGACATTTGATGGCGCCACTGCCTTTTTGCATGGAAATCTGTCAGAAGAGCTCTACATGAAGCTTCCAGAAGGTTTCAAAGAAGAAAAATCATTATATGGTTTAAAATAAGCTCCTATCAAATGGAATAAAACGTTTGTTGATTTTCTAAAAGATAAGGGCTAAATCAGCTAATATCAGATAAATCTGTTATCAGAAGTGCAGACAATTCACTCATTTTGGCAATTCATGTGGACGATGGACTTGGTAATTGGAAACAACTTAGACATCATTGTGAAATTCCTGGTGGATGTAAAAAAAATTTGACACACATTTGAAAAACAGCCTAACACCTACTTTGGGATGGAACTGAAAAAAGAAAAAGAAACACTAATGCTTCATCAACCAAAGTACATAAATAAGATACTCAAAGAATTTAATGCGGAAACTTCTAAAAGTGTGAGAACTCCTTCAACTCCAGGAAACATGGAAAACCCAACTCCGAACAAGAAATACCCCTATTGTGAAACTGTTGGAAACCTACTGTATCAAACTGTACTAGACCAGACTTAACTTACTCGGTTAATCAAGCCTCAAGAAAAATGGAAAACCCTACTGAAGGAGACATTTTGAAGGTTAAACACATTTTTAGATACCTTCAAGGCACCAAAGACTTGCCATAAAGTACTCAAAAGGTGAAGACTACTTGACAATTGATGTTTACTGTAATACTGACTTTGTAAATGATGAGAAAACTCGAAGCACCGGAGGGTACATCATCCTCTACTGGGGTGGTGCCATATCTTGGTCTACAAAACATCAAACAAATATTGCTACAAATATCTTCTTTCTTGGAAGCTTGAAAATAGTGTTGTAATAATCAAGGTAAACCAAAAAGGCGAGTTTGTTAATAACACTACAAGTGTTTTGTAATGTTGTAATGCTATTAATTGACTCACCTTTTTGGCTTAAATTGCTGCAAATACTGCTGAAGTTGAACTAATAAGTGCAAGTTAATGTGTTTTTTGTAAAGCAGTTTTTTTCATGAGCTTACCAATAAAAATATGAATGTAAATTTGCATATCGATAATTAAGATTGAAAATGGATGTAGTGGAAAAAGGTCAAAACTAATTGATATTAAGTACAAGTTTACTGTTGAAAAGATAAAACAAAATAATTTTGTTGTGAAATATTGTCCCACAGAGGATCAATTAACTGATGCTTTTATCAATTCATTGACTCCTATTGATTTTAAGAAATTGAACAGATATGTGTATTCAATAATGTAAAATGAAATTTAAAAATTGGTTTAATATTCAAAATTCTGTTTAAAAATATAACTGATTCAAATTTAAGGGGGAAGATTAGCTGTTAAGTTTGAATTTATAATAGAAGGAAATTCACATATTTAAATACTGATTTCCCATTGGTCTGCCATATTTTCCTGTTAGCCAGTTAGATTACTTCTTGTATACTTTAACCACTAATGTCTGTTATTGTGTAGTATGTAAACTGTTGCTCAGTTATTTGTTAAATAAAACTGTGTTAAAACTAAAATCATTGGTCTTAAAAAGTTAAAAACCTCAACAGTACTTTCATTAGTCATATTACTTATCCAGAATTGCAAAATTGCAGTTACACTTAGGCATTGACTTAAAACATAGATGCTTAGCAAACATGAGTATTGTATTTAAACCTTGTGGTTTCTAGGAAGCAACACATCCAGGAGCACTGCAAAGGCATACTGGAACACCTACAGACCTTCGTGTTGGAACTGCTGTTGCACTGTCCAGTGTAGCAAAGTATTGGGTGCTAACAAACTTATTTCCTGGACCCATTCCACAAGTTTCTGTTTATGGGTTGCATCCTCCCAGAGTAAGAAAATGTACATCCAATTTAATAGCTGTAATTTATTTAACATACAAAGTACGGAAGCGTGTTTTTCTTCTAAGTGGATTTTAATTAGGCATAACAGTTGATTTGTATAATTTCTGATTTTCATCCAATTTGTAGTTACTCCCAGTTATTAAGTGTGTTTAAGGCTCCTTAAGAACTTGGATTTTTATGTCAGAATTAGTAAAGCTGGATGAGTTAGATGAGGCTTGGAAAGTTAATTGGTGTGCAATGGAAGGTCTAGCTTTACACAATCTTGGCATTATCTTAGTTGCAAAATGGCTATAGATGGTGTGTGCAATGTAGCAGTGTATATTTACATGTAATCTGTAGTGTATTCTAGGCATATGAATCTTTCTATTCTCTTATGTCATTGCCACATAGAAGAAAATTTGCATCTGTTTTCTTACCCAAGCCAACAATGAATCATAAAGCCATTGCCTCTAGTTCATAGAGAATAGGCACATCATATGAAGGACATACAAAATCACAAGCAGCCAGAATCTGCAATTAAATATCCATTACATGTGGGTAGTAATATTAGAAATAAAAGTTTTTATTTTAGAAAATATACCGTATGTTATCGCATAAGGCCCCCCCCCCCCCCTCGCATATTTCCCTCCCCTATGATTTTTCATCACTAAAAATTATTTACTTATTAAACATGGCATAATTCCCTCTCCTGGTTCGTTCTTATTGGAGCGGCCTTCAAATGACTTGATAATGGACAACAATCGATGCAGCGGTGCCGGTCACGTACAACAATTGATGCAGAGCTTGCCACAAAAATACTCGTATTGCCATTGTCACAACGTATCGTGAAATTGAAATGTGAAGTTGCAGATGTGTTTCTAAGTCAGTTTGTTACAAGTTGTCATATTGTTAAGAAGGGTTTTAAAAAAAACTGGTATTTCTTGTGCCATTAATGGTTCTGACGACATGTTGTGGAATAGTGAACATGAAGATGTGTTATCTGAGCCAGACATAAATGAAAATAGTAATGATAGTGATGAAAGTGAGACCGAAGAATAGTCAGAGAAAAGAAACAATGAAACAATACATTGTTGGCCCAATGCAACCGTGGTATGTATCCAGTTCATTCACAAATTACTGTGTACCTATATAACTTTTACATAATACTACATGGTTTCTCTTCCTTTCTGAATTTCTAGAAGCACCACTCGCATAATTCCCTCCCCAGTGTTTTCAAGCAAATTTTTTGAGAAAAAAAAGGGGGGGAATTATGCGATAAAATATGGTATTTACAGTTCTGCTCTTCCTAAAATATCAGAAATTACAAATAAGTGCAATGCTTTTACAGTTTGTAAGCAGCAAGTGCATTTGTGTAATACATATTTAAAAAATTGTGAGAACATTTTGAGGATAAACAATGTGTACAAAAGAACTTCCGTATTTTGGTTTTATTAACATTGGAAGCTTTAGTAACCAAATAAAGGCAAAATGAAATATGCAGAAAATTGTATTTTTCTGGAATGTTCATGTTTGCATGACTATTTAAGGATAGACTTGAGATATCTAACACTAAAGTTTCTGTACAAGCAAATTGTTTGATCATGTGACAACTTACAGGAATGTTTAATTTATATGCTTAGATATGAATTTTGGTTGACAGTTTCAATAAAAGATTTAAGATTTTAATACCCTGATTTAAGTACTGCTTAAGCGTTATTTATTGAATTGTGCTTGTTTACACTCATTTGTTGCTTTAGCATTCCAAGTTGATGCTGGGTAATCTGTTAATATGTGCTCATTGAAAAGTATTTGCTTAGGCAAGGAAGATCTCTCTTTACTATGCACTTTAAGTTCATTCTTTTCTACTGTCACATGGACTTTAGGGGTTGTGAAAATGCTCACTGACCCAATATTAACATGTGCTGCTAGGGAAAATCATGAGAAACAGTAAATAAGTTTATTTGAATCAGGAATTTATTTCTGGTCTTACTGAGCCATCTCACTTTATTGATATTGATATTTATTTTGTTCTAATCTTATACATTTGAGCTATCTTTGAATTGGGCCCTAGCCCTTTTGTCTTGGACAGCTCTTTGTAACACATACAATTGCATTTATCTGTTCTTTATTTATAGTCTTTCTCTTACATTTCTATTTGTATTAAATCCCATTTTTTTTTAACTCCCCCTGTACCCTATTTCACATACACTTTCTTGGTTTCACTTTTACGAACACGTAGTTCAACTGACTTAACCTATCTTCCCTCCTTCTTTAACTCCTAACTAACAGCTTCAATCCCATTTGCTCTGTCTCGTCACACGGCGTACCAGTTGCTTGTTTCTTCTTGTCTTTCCTCACATGATAGTTTTCTGATCTCCTCCCTTTTCACAACCATACTTAACACCCGTTTCTTAGCCTTCCCTCTTACACACATCCACTGCTATGTCATCTTTTTCGCTCGTATTTTTTCTAATTTTCTTTGGAATTGCCCCCTTACTCTCGCTATTCCATACCCTAATAAACTCACTTATTAATTCACTCCTTTCAAGCTTTTCTTCTTCCTTCTTTTTTTCCTTCTTCTCCTCCTCCTTCCCATCACTTCCTACCTAGCTGGAGCTTCACTCAAGGTCGTTCCTCCCACCCGTGCTGTACTGCACCACACACATGTTGCTGATACATTTTGAAGAGATTGCATTTCCTGATCATTCACCTCCTCATTTGGTGTTGTATTCTGTTGATCCAAGCTCTTTGTGTAAATTTTGTTTTCCTAGCTCACTGTCTTCTTTTTGTTCACCTCATCATTTTTTCGCTTTGATGTCCCTTCTGTCATTTTTCCATTGTACCATAGCTGCAAATTTCTAATGTATGCCACTTCCTTGCTTATGTGCCGGTCTTCTTTGTTCTATTAATCTTCCCAGTATTTCTCTTTGCTTATAAGTTAAATCCCTGGTGATGTAGATGTCCGTCCCTCTTAGTTTTTGACTTGTTTTATTACATCCGAGGCCAATTGGGTGCTAATGAATTTCACCAAGATATTTCTTCTTCCTTTTCTGTTGCCGAATCTGAAAGCTTCATAAATTTTGTAGCATCTTACTTCCATCCCTAATCTTCTTCCTAAAAGTTCTCGGATCTCTCTACTTGCATCCCTTCCTGTTCTTTCCTCAATTCCCGTAATTACTAGGTTGTACCGTCTGTTCTTAACTTCCATTTCTTCCACTCTTCTTCTAATGTTCATCATCTCGTTCTTAACTTCCTCCACATTTCTATTAAACTCTTCTTCTCTATCAACCATTTCTGTACCTGTGTTTCTTACTAATAATCTTTCCAATTCAATCAATTCTCTCATCACACTATCGGTTGTTTCCTCGGCTGCTATGTTCCTTGTTCCCTTCTTCCTCTGTCACAAGACACATCCGTCTCCTTCCGTTGCTGACTTAGAACTCGTCTCACTTAGTGTTTCCTTATTTTTCTTCTTTTTATTCCTTCCGTCATCTGTTTTGTAATCTTTAACATTTTTTTATTTATTAATCCTAAGCTATATACATGCTCATATAACCAGCATTCATACCTGGCTCATCAATGTCATGCTCAATTTACAGTATAATTACTTAATTCTGGAACTTATTTTGTTGTTTAACTCATGCTGTCGACATCCATTTATTCTTCAATTTGTTTAAAAGTTACCTTTTTCTATCTTTATAAAACATTTCAGTTATAACAATATTTCTATTTATCTTAAACCATTGTTATTGATGTGCTCTTTTCTCCAAACTATGTGCTCTTTTCTGTAAAACACTGAGAAATAGCTCATTGGCAAATACCAGCATAAAAAGTTGTGTTGAAGAAGTCATCTAATAAAGTATAGTTTTCCAATTGTTTTAAGGTCTTGTGAATGAATGTAACATGCTCTGTCACAGGCAAACTTGTATACATTACCTTCTAAATCACTGCTACAGATTCTGTGGAGTTCCTGAATTTTGAGCTCAAACCTGTTTGTGTGTAAGCTGGTTCACATGAAACAAATGGATAAGACCTCTTGCCACTTTTTTTGTTTTTTCTTTTTTTGTTTTGTTATTAACGTCCTCCCAATGTACTGTCATATCGGACGGTAAATGAATGAAATGGATGAAATGGTGTTCAAATGAGCCTGAGATCCATAGGACTTTAAGTTACCCAACATTCATCTTCTCAGGATATGGGATAACCTTGGAAATAAACTTATCCAAATAACTCACCCTAAGCGAGATTCAAACTGACGACCTCTTGTACACGCAGAGGTGAGGCAGACATGCTATCACCATGCTACAAAGGTGGGCCTCTTGCCATTAATGTATATATTACTCCAATAATACATGTATATTTTACTCCAATAATACATAGGAATTTGATTATGGAACATTCCGTTTAACTACAGCCACACATAAAGAGGATTCATTACCTTGATTTTCACCTCGCAACTGGAACAGTACTTTGCAGCTAATATATATCTATTTGAATGTGGAAAGAGGCAGTTGATATTTTAACTACTATCTATTCATTCTAAGGTTGATCTGTGCGAAATTGAACCCAGGTGGCCAGTGCACAGTTATAATGTATCCTTCTGCCGTTAGTGCCAGAAATACTGTCACAACACAACCACGTGGTGAGTGCATGCGGTACGTAATAGAAAGGAAGTGATCCCTTATTCCTTCAATTTAAAGAGTGACTAACATGTAACTAAAGACAATAAGATTGATAGTTACAACAAAATAAACAATGCACATGTCATAATTATAATAATTAACTTTAAAAAATCAAGTGAAAAAGAAAATAACAGGTAACTTACACCTATTCGTTTTCTGGAAGCGGCTGTATCCCCTCCAGATCAGAATCGTCATCTGTGCTGCTGCTTTGCTCTCCAATGTTGACAACTAAGTTGTCAACAACGGTGTCACTTATAGTGTCTATCTCCCAGAACAATGCCTCTTCTTTCACTACGTGTTCGATACACTTTTTCCAGGAGGCTGATGTCACGTGATTAAGAGCTGCTTCAGTCAGAACCTTGACATCTCTTATCTTAAATGTTGTGTTACATTGTCTAACGTAGCCTTTCACCTGACTCCACACCATTTCGATCGGATTTAACATGCAATGGTATGGAGGCAGCCATTGCACAATAAGATTAGCCTGTTTTGCGAGGGAGTCCACAACATATCTGTCATATTTGAGGCTTACATTTGCCTCCCGAACAGATCGCAAAAGTTCTTCTTTTACCATGTTCCCATCATATGGAATATTTTTCGCTTCTACCCAAGCAATGATGTCATTTATTACCCACGATCTATTTGGTAGACGTTTGGCTTTGATGCTATGGTAAGGAGCGTTGTCCATGATTATTACACTATTTGGTTCCAGTTTTGGCAAAATGTTTTGGAACCATTTCTTGAAAACTTCCCCAGTCATTTCTTCGTGGTAGTCTCCAGTCTTTTTGGATTCGAAAAGTAGCTCGTCGCCTTCCACAAATCCATCTTCACTCCCTATGTGTAATAATATTAGTCGTTTCCCTTTACCTGAGGGATTTCTCAGGCCAGTGCTCAGTCCCGATAGAAATGCTTTCTCCCTTGTTTGTATAGTTGTATCTACCCACACTTTGGATGTTGTTTAGCCCTCATTAACCCAGGTTTCATCTAAATAATACAACTTGCGTCCTTCTTCTCTAAACCTACGCACTGTCTTCAAATAGTCCCTTCTCCACAAAATAATGTCCTCCCTGTCAATTATAGCATTTTTTCGGCCTCTTTTGACAAATTCGAACCCTATTTCACACAGAATTTTATAAAAGGTGGTTCTTCTGAAATTAGGCAAGTCTGGACTAGCATTAACCTGTTGTAGCACTTTGTCAATTGTTGACGGCTCATTTTTAAAAAAGAAATTGTGCACCGTGACACGAATTGTGTTTTTAACAAACCCGTCACATTCTTGCATGGCGTATTTCACACGCTTTTGTTTTTTCCCATGTGTTACCACTTTTCCCATTTCAGCTTTTTCTTTATGAGCACCATTTATACTGGTACTCGAAACACCGGTGAACTCGGAAGTTAATTTCACTACTTCTTTGATGGGAACAGTTGGATATTTCTCACACAACTTATAATACATGTTCAACACTATTGTTTTTTCATCACTAGTTAATGGTTTTCCCGCCTTATGCTTTACATAAGTCAACAAAGACGCAAGAGCAAATTCACCGCGACCGTCCGCCATGATTCTAAATAGAAACTGCTGCTGTAAACAATACTCGGATATCAGGTAATTCACACGAGTTGCATGTTGGGGCTTGTAGCTCTGTTTATCAGTATACAGCAGCGTTAATTAACCTCTCAGGTATTTGTGTAGAATATTATATCATTTAACGATAAATTCATTCTAAAACTCAGATTACTAGGATGGGACTACTTTCCTGCACGCATTGCTACCCTGTTGTACCACGGTGCACTGATCAAATGGGTTTGTTTTGACGCGGACAAACCTAAGACTGAACTTGGTATACAAATGTTGGCCGACTCTTAGTTCTCTAGTTTTTACATCAACTGTCGGTCCCATAATGGTTAAGATTTATTTTGAATTGGCTATCCACAGATATAGAAATTGCTTTGAATTGGCCTGGTGTGGGCATTATGTAACGTTGCTGGGTGACAGTGTATATGTGTCTTGTAACAAATTGTTTTGAGCTAAGAAATTTTCTTTGTTCATAAGAGCAATAGGAGGGTTTTATTCTAAATTGAATATGAATGTGTTGCAGCCGTGCGACAATGGCAAACCTATTGGTACTCAGGAGAGTTTGCACCAACAGCAGCAGCAACAGCAACAGCAGCACCAACAGCAACACTGTTTAGCTGGACCTCCAGGAATTGGAGAGGCTATGGCTCTAGTACCACATCATCCACAGCATTCTCACCATCAGGTGGTACTTACAAACATTTTAAACTTTATTAAAAACTACTGTTATAGAGAGTCATTAATAAGGGCAGTTGTTTTTGTCTTTTTTTATTGAACACAAAATGAAACAAAAGTGATACTAATTGCATTTGCCCACAATAACCTTCCATAGTTAAGGCATTAGAGGTCTTTGGGTGCAAAAGTAAGGCACAAAATAAAACAATATTTTAGCATACCAGCTTTCAGATTTAGAGGTCCTGGATTGGATTCCCAGCAGGAGGAATAATTCTTTAGCCAGAACAAATCATTGTCCTCCCTAGAGTCTGGAAGTATGAGTATAATTCTATGCGTGAATTTTATGTTTATAAAGAAAACCCAAGGTACACAAAGCCAAAGATACACAGAGAGATCCAAATACGTGTGAACCGCTACACGTTGTTTTCCACTGCAAACGCGGAAATACGATAACAGCAACTGATATACACAAGGTCATAAGCATCACTTGTTTTTTTCTGCTCTGTTCACAATCAATATTGAGCTGACGTGATATTGTGCAGCTGCATTATTACTAGTGTGCTTTATTATTTAGTCCTGTACTGACAAAGTGTATTATGGCTCAGCATTTGTTTTCTACTGCACAGTGTGTATTCATTATGATTTTTTTTGAGTCAACAGTTGTCGCCCATACATAAGTGAATACAATTTTGTGCCCTCTCGTTTAGAGAATTAACCAACAGGGAGCATGATTTTGCCTTTTTTCAACAAGACTCTGCAACAGCCCATGCAGTCAATCTTTCGATGAGAACAGTAGAAAGTGTGTTTCAGGACAGAATTATTAGTAGAAATTTGTAGCCCCTCAGTCCCCCGACCTACCCTCTGCGATTTCTGTCTGTGGGGTAACTTACAGCATAAAGTGTACAAAACAAACCCACACACCCTGGAAGAATTAAAACAAAATATATACCAGGAAATTGCCAGCATTTCTCAACGTGAACTATGGTGAGTGATGGATAATTTCCTAAAGATGTGCCAGAAGTGTATAGGCAATGATGGTGGCCAGTTTCAGCATCTGCTATAATTATATTGGTAAGTAAAGCCTTTAAAAGTAGTTCTAAAAATGCTATATGGATTTATCTGCGCTGTTCTATTGAGACAGAATATTAGAGAATATTAGAAGACCCCAAAAGAAAATCGTTCATGTAAATGTTTGTTAGAAGTGTAATTCGTTTTTTGATGTTGGTATGAGATAATTAAATGATGAAAACATGTTGATAAGGTTCATTGTTACGAACAACTAAGTTTGCACAAAGACGTCATAAATCTTTCCATATTTGATTTTAATATATGTGTATAAATATTAGAATTGTTTGTGTTCCATAATAAAAGTAGGGGAGGATGATTAGAGATTGCTTCCCTAACGAGAAAGAACTATTTGATGGACACATGCGCGGATGAATAGCGCGGATGAATATGAAAAAGGCGGTGTCACGTCAAAACAACACCAAAAAACTGGACACTAGCGTCTCCGTATTCGGCATGGATGGACGCATTTTTATGTGTACGCGTCATGAAATAGTAAAAGTGAATTTACTAAGTGTTTAGAGACCTTTAATTAAAGTTCGGCGATGCTAGGGAAGTTGATCCGCTAAAATAAGACTTTCTACTGTGATACGATTTAAAAATTGTGAACAAGAAGGTGCAAATAAAATGTTTGACTAAAGTTAAACCCGAGTGTATGTTCATTCCATCCGTTACCACGCCCTGAGGGAAATAAGAGCCACATCGCTCAAACAAGAAGCCACCATAAAATAAAAACAGCACCACTATGATGGCGGCAGTCGGCGATAAATGCAGAGGACTCATACATACAAAACACAGCGCATCCAGTTCAGTCTTTTGGATCACCTGTTATAATAATAAATGAGTGAACATCATTACCAATTAATTGTAGTATGTAAAAGGTGTGTTTATAATTTGGTCAAAAGCAGTGTTATTTTTAATGTAATTTTACTGATGTCGAATTAAAGATGAAATCAGAGGCAGGCAATTGTTAACATATTATACATATATTCTTATTAATAGGAATGTCAGTTACATGTTGATGCATTGCATAAAAATTAGACAGTAAAATGGCAAAAATAAAGCAGAGCATTGAACTAAATGTCTTAAGTGCTAAATACCATCAAAGCCATTGGATATTAAACACACTAGGTTATTCAACTTTTCAAGGAAAAAATAGCCATTGTAGACAAATTTCCTTCTTTCAAGTTTATTCTTCTGTTGGTTAGTACATTGTGGTAGGATTAAATAAACCTCTGAGTCAGTGTTCAAACGTAGCCTCCATATTGCAAACACAGGATGTGATAGGAACGGGTAGAGTGAGACTGAAAAATTGAATGCCATGACTGGGATTTGAACCACGGATCTACCAGTTACTGTCCAGTTGCTCTAACCACTAAGCTATCATAGCCAACGTGCTGAAATGACATTAAATTCTCCAACTTACTCGCATTATTCCCGGTAAACTACACAAGGAGATCTCAATTTACTCTGAGCTAACATACCTTAATGGCGACTTACGTGTAAGTGCTAAAGTCCCAGACTTCTAGTTTGACCAACTATGAGGTCAATTAATGTAATTAATTAAATTCAAATTTTGGTTCAAATCCTGGCCATGACATTCGATTTTTCAGTCTCACTCTACCCTTTCCAATTATGTCCTACACGCGGCTCTTGTGTGAAAAAAGCATTAATTACAGGATGTGATAGATTCACCACATGAAGGGCTTCCACTATATCTGTAGTACTATGTAACATCTGCTTAAAAAGGGTTCCTTTTAGCTCACCAAAACCTGAAACTAAATCCTGAGTGCTCTCACCCTGCAGGTCAGGAATATTTTCAACTCTTTTATGCACGCCAGGGTATCTGTAGCAGCCATTATTCTCGGATCCAAAATGCCAAGCCCCTCAAATACATTTTTGTAATCACTAATTTTACACTAACTTACCTAGTAGCAGTCCTTTTGTTTAATAATTTCATTGTACCATAAAAAAATTAAAATTCCCTGTCTTATTCTAAAGTAAGAACAAATTAGAAACTAGCTTCGAGAATCAGTTGGAGTCAACTTGAAACTCAAGTCAGTGTTTGAAAAAATAACTTGCAACATTACTAAGATAAGTGAAGTTTTTAGTTTCTAATTTGTTCTTACTTTAGAATCTTGTTGCTTCACTGTTAATAACTTCAATTTCCTTAATTCCCTGTCTTATATTTTCAAAGCTTTATAAAATATGATCAGAGGATAGCTTGAATCTTCTGGTTTGGTGAGGAGATTAAGTACACTCATCAATCTTTCTTTCATAGAAGTTTGAAAACAATGTTGTTGTAATTAATTTAATTTAAAAGGTGAGTTAAATAACACTGAACAACACTTACAACTAAAAAAAAGAATACGCTTACCTCGTTCGCCATTTTCTAACCTGTTCTTGTTCCACCACGTGTAAGTTTTATTTAACTTCTTGAAGACTTGTTAGCCTATTTAACTATCTTTCTTTCATAGAAGTTTGAAAACAGTGTTGTTGTAATTAATGTTGTAGGTGTTGTTCAGTGTTATTATTTAACTCATCTTTTAAATTAAAAAAAACACTCATCAATGTTCTCTAACAAACAGTCTAGCAGTGGATTGTGTCTGTTTCATGTTCACTAAGGGAGCTAAAGTATGCAACACCAGTATTTTGTGTCTCATTTCTTCAGTATTGACAAAGGCAAAATAATTCAGCAAGATGGAAAACACTTTCACCATTAATTCCATCGGATAATCACACATAGGATACAAGGACCAGTCTTTCCCCTTATTGTGTGCCAAAAACTGAACAAACAAATACTTCCTTTCTCTAGTGTGCAGGAACATACTCTTTGTTTTTGCCACTGCATAATTTAGTTCCTGCAAATAAATTGTCAATAATGTTCAATTTATGTACCCAACACTGAATATGCTGTAATTTTTCTCCATACACCAGTTTTAAACCATCAGCACTCTTGGTCATGTATTTTGCAGAGTCTATCACCATATTCATCACTTTTTTGTAGCTCACATACATTTTAGAACTCTAAAGAAGGGCCTGAATGCAGTGTATGGCATTTGCACTGTCCAAAAAAATGAATTGCAAAAAGATCAGGTTTGAAATATGTAAAAATTTTGAATAGTACAACAAATACATATTTCCCCATTTTACCAGTGGTTTCATCACAGAAAACGTCAACGTTTTTCCCCTCCACTTTTCCTTTCACATCTTGTAGCCGTGAATTTGCCAAGTCCCCTTCATATTTTTCATGAAGCATTCAGGCATGTGGTGAATCTCTTGCCCCAGTAGAGAAGAATGAAAGAAAATTAGGAATGGAATCATATTTTAGAGTTTAGGAACAGGGAGTTAATATCATTTTCCAGGATATGGGAATACTTCATCCCATTTGGACTTAGATTTTTAATGTTCAAACCCTGGTATCGATGGCTTTTCTGAATATAAGGTTTTTTCCACTAGATCTCCATCAAAATACCAGTGAGCTGAAGATATTTCACTATTACATAAATTTAATTAAAATTAAACACAAACTTACCCGCCATGGTATTATAGAGGAATAACAATAATTCCTTCATATTATATCATACTTTAAACAAAAAACTGTGTTTAAATGGTTGTTTAGCCACCACACACCCCACACCACACCCCACCTCACACCCCACCTCACACATCATGCCACCACACACCCAACCTCACCACACACCTCACCTCACACTTCACAACCACACACCCAACCTCACACTTCACCATGACACACCCCACCTCCCACATCACACCACTGCACACCTCGCATCACGCCAACACACATCACACCTCATGCCACTACACACCCCACCTCATGCCGCCACACAACGCAGTCAAACATTAAGCCACCACACAACTCACCTCACACATTACGCCACCACACAACCCACCTAACAAATTACGCCACCACAGATACCACTTCACATTATGCTACCACAGCTGACCTCACACATTACACCACCACACACTAAACCTCCCACATTATGCCACCACACACTAAACCTCCCACATTACGCCACCACACACCCCACTTCACACATCATGCCACCACACACCCCACCTCACACATCACGCCAACACACCACACACCACTACACACCCATCACGCCACCACATAACCCACCTCAAACATTACACCACCACACATATTACGCCACCACACACCACCTCACACATTATGCCACCACACACCACCTCACACATTATGTCACCACACACCCCACCTCACACATCACGCCACCACACACCCCACCTTACGTCATGCCACCACACACCCCACCTCAAACATTATGCCACCACACATCCCACCTCACATGCCACCCCACCTCACATCCCACCTCACATGCCACCCCACCTCACATCACGCCATTTCACACATCATGCCACCACACTACACCTCACATTACGCCACCCCACCTCACTTGCCACCACACACCTCACATCACGTCAACACACATCACATCTCACGCCACTACACACCCCACCACACAGCCCACCTCACATGCCACCACAACCCACCTCACACATTACGCCACCACACAACCCACCTCATACATTCCGTCACCACACAACCCACCTCATACCGTACACCACCACAGACACCACTTCACATTATGCCACCACAGCTGACATCACATTACACCACCACACACCCCACCTCACATTACACCACCACACCCCATCTCAAACATTACGCAACCACACATCCCACCTCACATTATGCCACTTCACCTCACATCATGCCACTTCACACATCATGCCACCACCACTACACCTCACACATTACGCCATCACACATACCTCACATCACGCCACCACACACCTCCCATCATGCCAACACACCTCCCATCACGCCAACACACCTCCCATCATGCCACCACACACCCCACCTCACATGTCACCACACCCAATCACACATGCCACCACACACCCCATCTCACACATCGTGCCACCACACCCCATGTCACACATGCCGCCACACACCCCACTTCACACATGCCATCAGACAGCCCACCTCATACATACCATCACACTGCACCTTACACATTACGCCACCACCCACCCCACCTCATATTATGCCACCACACAAGCCAGCAAACACCCCATCACACATACCACCACATACCCCACCTAATCACACAGCACCATGTCCCAACACTCACATGCCACCACACCCCATACTCACTCCACCACTCTCACCAAGCCACCACACCACTCCACAATCACCCACCACACATCACGCTACCAAACCACCTTTTTGGACGTATTCTTTGTTGTTGGTTTAAATTTTCATATACCCTATACTTTTGTATAATGCAAAGAGAACAGAATTTCAGGCTATTAATAGTAACAAGTTTTTGAAGGATTTGACTATTGCTTTAGCTTGTTTTATTCTTCTTATACCTAAAACAAAATGAATAAACGAATAATGAAGGGTTATCTGTATCAACAAGAAGTAACTGGGGGAATAAGCTTCTATAAAATTAGTTCATAGAAGAGTGAGCAGAGCATATAATGTGACAGAATTTTTTTTTTACTCCTTGAAAATGAGAGAAATTGAATTCTAACTTTTTTCCAAATTTTGCTTTGCAGCAAATACCGGTGTCAGCAGTGCAAGCTGCTGGTGGAGTGGCTACACTTTCCTTACCGCCTCAGCAGCATTTGGAGGTAGCTGGTGCTGCAACCACTGCAACTGTAGTTCTAGCAGGAGAGGAAGTGGACAAAGACAAGTTGGATAAGGGCACTTGTACCACAGAACGCTGTGGTGACAATCAGGTTCATTGTCAAGTAAGTGAAATAGCTGCATTGAGATATTTAATGCGCTGTAACTGATGACAGAACAACAGCATAACCCAGAAAGTAATATTTACATTTGGCAATGGTTGACTCTCATTTAGGTTGCAGTAGGATAAACTGAATGTTAACTATTTGAAGCCAAATATTTTTGAAGAATTTATGTTTATAATGAGAAATAAACATTTTCCAAGTTTGTGAAAAAGTTTAGCTACAATATACACATTGTACCGTGCGTTCCTTGAGTGGTCAGACCGCTCTATGGCAGCAAGAGAGCGGGCGAGGACCAACTGCCAGAGTTAGGGATAAAGGACTGGCAAGTCATGGGTACAGAACACTAACTCCTGTATTAACTTACATTAGACTTATCTGCATCACATCAGATATTGAAATTGATTACCTTCAACGCAAACACATTCCCTATATCTCTGAAAACAGTTCTGGTTTATTTGCAAAAGTTCATGTTGACTGACTGCCTGTATATCTCTCGTGATTTTGTGCTTCAGTTCTTTTAATGTGTGCCGATTTAATGCATGCACTTTATTCTTTAACCTTTCTCATAAATAAAAATCGCACAAACGTTTAGCACAAGAGGTTAACATTTCCAAGACTTTAGCTTTGGCGGCAACGAAATTTCTGAAACTTAAAAGTTCATGCTTTACAACCACAAGATCCTGTAAATAGGGTTAATTATTGCAATTGGTTTTATCAGTCTGTTCATAATGGTGATGTGGACCTACCTTTAACGTTCTTCACTGATGAAGCATGGTTTTATCTTCAATTAAAGGTCACATTTCTCTCAGAACAATTGATACTGGGTTACCGAAAATCGCCATGTTATTCATGAAGTTCCTCGCCATGTGTAGAATTATCAGTCTCATGTTTACGACACAAAAGTTGATTCACACGTTTATGTAAATTCTATTGTAAAGAAGAAATGAAAGATTGTATGGCTGGTTTCAGCAGGATTCAACTATAGCACACACTGCTGGTAATTCTATGCCTGAACTGTGAAGTGGGTATGGTGACAGAAAAATTAGTCGAGGATTCTAGCCCCCTCATTCTGCTGATCTATCTCCATGCAATTTTTATTTATAGGGAACTTTAAGAATAAAGCGTACAACCCAAGTTACAGGAACTGAAGGACAAAATCATGAGCGAAATTCAGGCAATCAGTCAACATGAACTTTTTCTGAGTAAGCCAGAATTATTTTCGGAGATACAGAGAATGCGTTCACATTGAAGGTCATCAGTTTCAACATCTGATGTGATTCAGGTAAGTCTAATGCAAGTTAGTACAGTAGTTAGTGCTCTGTACCTGTGACTTGCTGGTCTTTTACGCCTAATTCTGGCAGAGAGCATGTTGGTCCTCGTCTGCTTTCTTGCAGCTGCAGGGCATGCTGACCGGTCAAGGAACGCATGGTATAATAATTGATAGTGACTTACATGGTTGAGAGTACACAAGAATACAAGTAAAAAGGTCTCAGGATATCTTAATTGCTGTAAGTTTGTCACATTTTCGCTAAAGTATAGGACAAATGACCTCAGACAAACTTTGCCCTTGCAGACTCAGGTATTAAATTGAATTGTCTCGAGTACTTTATGCCCCAGTTTTAAGTAATCCGGCCATTAGCATTGAATTTTTCAGTCACGATTCCACACCAGCAGCAAGTTGGTTGGCATTAAAAAAAGTAAGCACTTATGATTATAAGTTCCCCTTGGAGTATTTATCTCAGATTTATCTCATGTATGAGATTCCCTTGTGTTTTACCGGGAAATACGAAGTGGTTGGGGAATTTTACTGGCAAGTTGGCCATGGTAGCTTAGTGGTTGAAGCAGCTGCATGTGTTGTGGAGGATCCATGGCTATGGCATTGACCTTTTCAGTCCTGATTCTAGCTCTCTGGGAGATTCTTTGTTAGCTAAAAAGGGGTCTAATACACTTGTATTTTAGATTTTAAATTTTGGCTTAGGGCCAAAATTACCTAGTTGTCGATGGGCCCTTAAACTTCACTCACTCACTCAATTTATCATATCGAAATGTTAAGGTATTGATTTCATCAAAATTTACAATTTCTCATAATGAAAAACTAAGACAAAGAACTGGAAAGCTCTTGTTATTCACCTGGACAACTTCCCACAATGCCCCAGCAAAACAGCAGTAGCATTCTTCAGTTTAATAACTGGTCATGATTGGCAAGTCATCTGCATAGAATTGGAATCATGCCTTCTCCCATTTGTTGCTTATGCTATTTGGAAGCAGATATGAATAAAAACCACATAAACATCTGCAGTGCATATGTGTAGAATTTACTGAAGTGCAGAAGTATTGGAAAGCTTGAATGCTAATGGCTTTGTTGCCAAATGCATGACGTTAATCAACAATATTTCATTTATCATAAAAATGTCTTCAACATTTATGGACTTGGAACTTAATTTATCTACAATATGTTGACTGGTTTGCTGGATAAAAAAGCTGACTAGTAATTTATAAACATATATCTGAGTCTCAAAAATTGGCTTTCCATATTGTTTCTTATATACATACTGACATTTTTTATATTATGATTCAACTTTTGTTGATAGGGATTCTCAGCTTTTTATAAACTGAAATCCTTTATGTGCTCTTTGTTTATTTAACTGCTGCAGTTCTAGTTCTTCTCTCTGCAGAGTAGCATTAATCAGTTTCCTCTTAGTAGGATGGAGTAGTAAATGCTACACAATACAATATTTATCATGACATTTATAGTCATTACCATTTTTTGTCAAGTTTGCCCCTTTTAAAAGTGTACTGCATTTTTGGAATGCCTGCTATTGTGGCACTGCATGTGCATAATGCTTAGAACTTCTCCTGTACCAATTTGGTTGCTTTTTTATTGGTATATTTTGCATTCATTTTGCTAAGGGGAAAATATAAAACAAAGAAAGAGAACATTTAAGTGTATATGAGGTTTAAGAGGTGGAATCAATGTCATGCTGGCAAGTTGGCTCTGGTAGCTTAGTGGTTAGAGCAGCTGCCTAAAGCGGAAGATCCATGGTTCAAATCCCGGCCGTGGCGTTGAATTTTTCAGTCCTTATTCCACCTCTTAAACATTGCCAATACACGGCTTGTGTGTTTAAAAACACCAGCAGCAAGTTTGTTGGCATAAATAAAATAATATATATGAGGTGTTTGTTGCCATACTATGCATAACTTACTATATTTATATATGTAATAAACAGGAGCTCAAGTTGATAGAATTTTGTGAGGAAAATAATTTGTTAATGTGTAATGGTGTGAAAGGGAATGATTCTCAAGGAGAATTTGCATTTGTAAATGAAAATGGGCAAAGGGTGGTTATGTGCTGTGCTCAAAGAATATAGAGGATAGGTGTGTGGAGTTCGAAATAATGAATTTGGGGCTGAGAAGCAGCCACTTCCCATTTTGGCTAAAGTTTAAAAAGGGTAGGGGAAGATAGCTCAGAAGTCGGGTAGTAGCAAAAATGTAGAATTATATAGGTGGAGAAAGGGAGAGGAACAATTATTCAGGAAAAATTTGGAATGGAATTTGATAAGAAACAAGTTAAACAGAATGGAGGGAATAACAGAGAATTATTAGTACAGTTAAAATTGCAGGAAAGGAAATGAAAGTAAGGAATAAGGGGAGGAAGGGAAAGGAGGGGTGGTATGACAAGGAATGCATAATAGCAAGAAAGAAAGTAGAACAGGAACTTAAAAGATGGAGACAGGAAGGAGATCAGGAATCTAAAGAAAATTGATAGATGGGAATAGATGCTTATAGAATTCAAGAGAGAGGATTGGGGACAGAGGATTAGTAATAGATTAAAGGAAGCATTAAGTATGCAAGACAATCGGAAAATTTGGGAAATTGGAAGAAAAATGTATAAAAGAAGGACCGGCAGGAATAATATTGCAGTTCAGACTTGGTGTGGGTATTTCAAGGGATTATTGGGTGGTAATAGAATTGAAGACTATACAACAAGGATTGGACTAGAGATGAGGGCAGTGGAAGTTCTTGATTCAGAAATTAAAGACCAGGAAATACGGGAGATAGGAATCTGAAAAGTAATAAGGCATGTGGAATAACTGGGGGAATGGTGGAAGGTTTGGAGCGAGAATGGGAATAGAAGGGAACTATGGAGGAAAATGTTTAACTATATTTTTGAGGAAAGAAAGGTGCCAGAATCATGGAAGAAGGGTATTGCACCAATTTGCAAAGGAAAAGGGAAGTTTGATAATCCTGCTAATTATAGAGGGGTAAGTCTATTAGTAATATTAGGGTAAATGTACACTGGGATACTGGCAAGAAGGTTACAAGATTGGGCTGAACAAGAGGATAGGATTTCAGAATTCCAGTCAAGTTTTAGGAAGGGAAAGAGGACGGTTGATAACATATTTGTCATCAAGACAATAGTGGATAAATATCTGCCACAAAAAAGGGTAAGAGTTTATATGGTTTTTGTAGACCTGGAGAAGGCATTTGATATAATACATAGAGAGGCACTTTGGTTGAAGTTTCGTCGGAAAGGAGTGAATTCCGAGATGATTAAAGCAATTCAAAAAATGTATACGGAGAATAGATTTTGCATAAAGACGGGTGTGAATAGAGTTTCACAAGATATTAAGAGTAGGAAAGGACTTAGGCAGGGGTGTAAGTTGAGCCCCATACTATTTAACTTGTTTATAGATGATCTCCTGGAAGCAGTGAGTAAGAAGAATGTTGTTGTTGTTAGCTAATGCTGGACTTCCGACAATGAAGTCATTAATCCTCTTGCTCTCCAATATTTTTCACTGATGGATGGGGCATTAGCCGTGGCCGGGCATATTTGAAGGTGGTCTCGATCCATTTCCTCTTGCAGATCACATAGAGGACAGAGTGGTGTAGAATATATCCCAATTCTGTTTAAATGTTTTGCCAGACAATCATGTCCTGTAATCAACCTGAAGGTTGCAACAGCTGTTTTTCGAGGATACTCAGGAATTACTGTTTGAATGTTTGGTAGTTCCCATCTTTTATTCTTTGATTTTTCATAGTAATATTTTGGAATAATTTTTTTGTATTCATAGTTGACTAATCTTTTAGCTGCATAAAATGGTAAATTAACTACAGATTTTTGTACACCACTGGTACCCTTTTTTGCAAGAAAATCAGCTTTCTCATTACCACTTAGTCTACAGTGAGCTGGTATCCATTGGAAGACTGTGTTTTTGAAGTGCTGTTAGATGGGTAAGGATTTTCCAACATTCTATAATTGTTTGGTTTTTTGGTGACAACTTGAAAGTAATTGCTATAATTGCTGCCCTGGAATCTGAGAGAATAACTGCTTGCTGAAAATGTGAAATTCGGTACAAAAGATTTTGTAAGGCCATTCGAATTGCTTCAATTTCTCCATCAAAGTTAGTAGTTCCATAACTTAAAGATTTGTAATAGGAAAAGAGGTGACATGTGGCTCCAGCACCTGCTCCATCTTGGTTTGATATCAATGATCCATCAGTATAAATATGGAGCCATTCGTGTTCTGGAAATCTAGTATGGATTGTCTCTAATGCCAATAATTTTAGAACACTAGTTGGAGTATCACTTTTCTTAACTTCTTCTGTCAGGTGTAAATAATATGTGATGTCTAGTGTTTGTGTTGGATTGACTTTAGATATGAAGTTTTCCTTTGAATTAGGAAGGTATACATTCTTCATGAATGTATACTCACCCACATTAATAGAAAAATCCCAGGTCTTCTATTTGCAAATAATCTGGTGTTGGGTATCTATATCAATTGGGGACATAAATGTTTTGGAGAGCTTCTGCAAAAGTTGGGGGCTTAAGATAAACTATAAGAAGACCAAGATTATGGATTTTAAAAAGGGGTATAAATTAAAAAGAGAAGAAAAATGGAGCGTGGAAGAACAGGAAATAGACATAGTGAGAAAAATTGATTACTTGGGGTTACAGTTAAGTAGTAATGGAAAGTGGCTGGATCAAAAGAGAGTAGTGTTAGCAAAGGGAAAAATGGCCATGAAGGGGTTTAGAGCTCATGTTTCCGAAATTCCAGGGATACAAGTTCCAAGGCAATAGTAAAAGCAAAAGTGTTATATGGGATAGAAATATAGTGATATGGTGATATGAAGAAGGGTGGCTAGGGGTGTATTTAATACCCCAGAAGTTTTTGTCGCTTGATTTTAGGGTTACCAAGGGCATCACTCGAGGGCATAGTACTGCTAGAGAAAACAGAAAGTAAAGGGTTAATTGTGGAAAGATTGTTAAAATATTGTTATCGGGTAAGAGCGGATCAGAATTTAGTAACTCAGTGTATGATAATGCAAGAAAAAAACATTAGCACCAGATAGCTGGGCTTTGCCTCTGGCGCAGAGGACCCAGGTTCGATCCCCGGTACCAGCATGGGGATTTTATCCCCTCTGAGAGGTCTGGCACGGGGTGCACTCAGCCTCGTTAGGTGCCGGGGGGACCATTTGAGTAGTTACTTGATGGAGAAGTAGCGGCCCCAGGTCGAGAAGGCTGTGTATAACTGGCCAGGAGGGCTTGGGGCACTGACCACGTCTCAGCCTCCAGTACTGCACCCCACCAATGATGCCTGTAGTGGGCGGAGATGGGGGACACAGTGGCTGGGTGGTAAGCCTTGGCCCTTCATGGGCTGTTGCACTGGTGGTTTAGTTTAGTTGGGCTTTATCAGTGCAGAGGATTATAGAAGAAATAGGTAAAGGGAAGAACATTTCTAGAAGAAATGTTTTGGAAGGGGATTAGACAAAGAATTGGAGTTATAAATATTCATAAGATATTTGGTAGTATTAGGGATAAGAGAACCTTGACATTGGGCAGACAAATTAAGAAAGATTGGGGCAGGAAGAAATATATTGATGCATGTAATAAATTGGAAAGGGAAGGATGGGCATGGTTTAGATCTGGGGTAATAGGATTGAGGGGTATGAAACAGGGAATGAACCCGCAGAACTGCCCTTTGCGTGGGGAAATAGAAAAGGATTTGTGCTTTATTATGGGCTGTGAAAGGTCTAAAGTATGGAGGGAAAAATAGGTACTAGGTGGTCAAAAGTACCAAGAGAAGTATTAAGGATGAAAATAGGAAACCTAAACAATACTGAAGTGATTAGAAAGCTAGGAGAATTGTTAGGAAGGATGAAATAAAAATGTATGAGAAGCATAGGGAGAATCCCAAAGTTGGAAGATGAAAAGGATACCCAACAGGTACATTTGATATAGGTAATTTAGTTCTAGTTAATTCTGTGTTAGGAGCTCAAATAGAGAGACCTGGTGTATAATATAGTAGTTAACCAGTGCTTATCCATATTTGCTCCAGCGGCAACTGTAAGATTGTAGTTTGTGGATTGTTTGAATTTTGTATGGTAAATTTATTGTTATTTTTGGGGGGAATTTTTGACAGAATCAGTTTGCTTGTTTTATTACCAGAAGAAAGAAGGTAATCAATGTAATGTTATGTACATAAAATTGTGACAATGTTAAGCTGAAATAAATAAATTTAACAAAAATTTATATATTTATTTGGTGATATATGTATATTTCAAAAACTTTTGCTCATTTCGCAACTGGGTGAAAATAAAAGCGAACACTTTCAACTGCCAACTTAGTTGTGTTGTATTGATGTTATTTACCTTCTGTGTCTACGAATAGGGCAAGATGGTAAATTGCCTCAAGCTGCTATAGTTTTTATGTGCTTTTTAGGTACAATGTGATCTGCAGCTAGTTAATGCAGTGAATGCTGCTGTTGCTGTGCAATCCCAGCAGCAGCAGCAGCAGCAACAACAACAGCAGCAGCAGCAGCAGCAACAACAACAACAGCAACAACAGCAGCAGCAACAACAACAACAACAGCAGCAACAACAGCAGCAGCAGCAGCAACAGCAGCAGCAACAACAACAACAGCAGCAGCAGCAACAACAGCAGCAGCAGCAGCAACCAGCACCTCCTCCACCACCTCAACCAACAAATGACCAACTTACTGCTCAGGCCCAACAGCAGCCTATGTCTAACCAGATGGCCCAACAGATGCATCAGCAGCAGGTAGTTCTGGTACAGGCCCTTTTTAATATACTCTGTTTGTCGTGAATGTCGTTCTGTCCAAAGCATGTTTGGTAATAAGAGGCTTGTTTGTTTAATGTTGTCTTCATACACAGGGGTTTCAAAATGAATATAGGGGTATTGAGGTTTTGTAATATCAATTACATTTCAGTTATAATTATAAATTGTACGTAAAATGAAAGAACAACTCAAAACAGTTTTTCCTAACAGTGTTCCTTATGAGCACCATTCGTCATATGGCACACGTCCAGTTGATAGGAGACTTCTTCCCAAACCTTGATCAGAGTGTCTGGAGTATTTGTTGCAGCAACTGCTTGAATCCTGTTTCTTAAGTTGGGTACCTGGTACATCACATGATCCTTTATGAACCCCAATAGGTAAAGGTTGCATGGCATCAGATTGAGTAAATGTATAGGCCATGAGAAACAAACTCTGTCAACTGGCTTCTTGTAGTCATTCCAGCGATTGGGTGCAATGTCATTTAACCAATTGCATAATGAGGTTGCCAGTGAGCCAGCACACCATCTTGCTGCCAAATAAAGTTCTGAAGTTTAGCTTCTTCCAGTTGAGGGAAGAGCCATAGTTCAGCCATTTACAGTTGCTTCACTGAAAATGAAAGGCACCATCTTCTTGCCAAACAAAAGTTCTCTGGTTCAATTTTTTTCCAATTGAGGAAATGCACTTTGTGTACCGAACGAAACTGTTTGAGTTGCTCTTTCATTTGATGTATGATTTATAAGTTAAATGCAGTAAATACTAGAAAGCCTTAAAACTCCTATTTTCATTTTGAAACACTCTGTACATTCAATGATACTTAAATTAGTGTGAGAAAGTTTTTTGAATCCCACCTCCAGTATTGCACCCCACTTATGAAGCCTGTGGAGATTAGAAGTGTGAGACAGCTGTGCGGTAGACCTTGGCCTGGAAAGGGCTGTTACGCCATGAGTTTAGTAATGAAGGGATATAAACAGAAAGTATGTATGTTAATGTAATGCAGTCATCATGCTGATGGAAATCCATTTGAGAGGCATGAGAAATGTATTGCTGGTCATAAGTTACAGAATGCTATGTATGATGCTATTGAAAAGTCATCCCAGGGACCTGAAAAAAGCTTTTATAAATAATCCTTAAATTTATGCAGAGCTACAGCAAAATTCCTATAGTAAAATTGAAAAGTTCTAAAGTAAAAGCCTTAGCTATTTCTGTACATTAATTGAAGCTTCAGGCTATAGCTGATAAAAGCTCCTTGTACAAGATCAAACTTTTTTCAATTCAAAAGTTTATAAGAAAAACTGTCATATTGAAACATATTTGACAAAGCTGAACTAAGGCTCAACAAGACCTGGCAACAATGTCATAAATGTGTATATACACTTAATAATGAGAAAACTGAAGCTATTCAGTGAAGCAACATAATTCTATAATTGTAATAATAACTTCGAGACGACAAGCTTCACTTATCTTAATATATGCTGAAAGTTCTTTAAATCAAAGGCAGACTGCAGTTTCTGAAATACTCATTTCTATCTTTGGTGCCATATTTGTTTATACTGGTTGCTATTGTAACCAAAGCAAAAATTATTAATTATTTCTGTGTTACCAATCGCTGAAAACAAAAATTTGTAAAGAGGATCAGTCGGCAGTACTTCAAAATTCATTACGTGGTAAATTTTTTATTAGTCCAAGGATGATAACTAAACTTTTTAAAAATGCAATCATCTTTTATTTTCTTTAGGGCAGAAACTTCTTGAACTGCTTTTTGATATTTTAATATTTAGATTCCTATACCTAAGTCACTAACCAAATTATCACTCTTGCTCTTGTACATCATTTTCAGAATTCTAACCAGCTTAAAACACCCAAGTTTTTCCTGATTACATCAGACAAAATGGGTTCAGTTAAAGAAGTTTTACAATTGCCTATAGACACTCCAGATTCTATGTTGTATTACTCTAAAAAAGGCAAAGGAATAGGCATTTATAGAGTGCAATGGGAAGCTCCAATCCAACAATTTAACTCTTGCAAATTCATTCAGAAATCCAATAATGAATATATTGCTGCATTAAGAGGTCTAAATGCTGACATACAGTCAGCATGCATAACAGTCCTGGGAATGGAAGACCACAATGAATTCATTTAGAAGAATCTTGCTATTATCAGGAGATACCTACAGAATGAAGAATTTAAGAAATGGTGCAGCTTAAAGACAAATGGGAAACGAGTAATTTTATATGCAGAATGTCCTTTTGCTAATACATAGATTATTGGCTACACAAGCAGGATTTAGCAGTTCCCAATTTTGTGATGCCATTAAGCTGCAAGGCAGTGTTGCTTCAGTGAGGGTACTACATGGACTTAATCAAGATGGAACCCACTGTAAACACTGCAGCAAGAAGGAAATGCTAGCTCATGTTCTTGGATCCTGTTCATACAGTGAACTTCTTCACCAGTGGCATATATGTTGGACTATCAAAGCTATCATGGAAGCCCATATCTAAGGTAAACTAGAAATTAAAAGCAATATTAATAATAATTGCAACACTAGTCAGTTTCCCTCATAAAGAATTAGTGCATAGGATGGGATATGTTTCGTTCTCTACCTTTGAACAGAGGGGAAAATAGAGCTTTGGATGCTTGTTGCCGCAGCCTTCACTACAATGCAGGCAGAGAGGAATGAGGCGGGGGAGTGCAGGAATAAGCATGCCAAGGCTTCGGAATCCCGTGTTGCTATACTCATACAAGCACCTCCGAAATTTCCCATATGGAAACAACTAGCTTGGAGTTGGCAAGAATACTCTGTTTTTAATATTATGCAATTGTTATGCTCCTCAACAGCTGTATTAGTATTATTTATTGCGTAGTGTACAGTGTACCAAGACAGGTGCTAGTAATAATTTTTCAAAATGGATGAACAATGTGTAATAAAATAATTAGTAAAACGACCATACTTGCAGTTGAAATACAAGGATAAGTTAGTGATAGTAAAATAGGGAAGGCCTCCTGCAACTCTTCAGCGCTTACAGTGTGAGCAGAAGAAAAAAAATAAGAATCCTTAGAAAATATATTTTAATAGAAAAATTATAAGTATGTGAATTAAATAAACTTTAAAGCTGGCTTTACTTGTTGTTTGCAACTGAGAAAACGCCCTGAAGTACTACGGGTTTTGCTATTTTGGCATATTTAATAGATCTTATGCATAAAATGCTTGATTATATAGATAATAACAACATCGATTGGATCCTAGCAAACAGAAAGCTTTAAGATAAAATGTATATTTTTCAGGAAATAATAAAATATATAATTTGTGAGACAGTAAATTCTTTGCACTTGTCTTGTAAGAGCATTGCCTTTACCAAAGCAAAATTGCTAGTTGCAGATATAGTCAAAAAGATTAGCTTTCAACACTTCACGATGTCTGATGTAACCCTAGCATGGTGATCACAACCGATATGATCGTTACAATATTAAATAGTAGTAAATAAATTATTTCATGGAATACTTTAAACAAATACCACTCAAGGTTTTCATATTTGGGTTATTACTTTCTCTATCATATGAAGACTCAGGGGTCTCCGTCTAGGGGATATGTGAATAGCGACCACAAGGTACCCAAGCTGAGCAGAACATTACTTCCACTTACTGGTGTTTTGCTCCTCACTGTAACTTTTCTATTTGACCTTACCTTGGTCATCTCTTGTTCTCTTCTGACCCCGATGGTATTAAGGTTCCCGAGGGCTAGGGAGTCTTTATTTTTCCAACCTCTCCATTTTCTGTATAAAATCTTAACCCCTAACATGCTGACCTGACATGGCATGTAATACATCAGAGGTAATCAGAGGATATGGTCGGTGAATTTATTTTGATAATTCTCCTGGTCAGGTCGGCGAGACCCGTAAACCAACGACAGGTGTGGTCCTCCAGACATTCTGGGGGTTGTGAGAGAGCGATGTGACTGCCAAAACATAAAAATATGGTGCTCTCTAAAAAGCGGTTACATTTACTGCTGTTGCTCTCTTCAATATCATCAGTGAAAAAAAATTGGAGAGCAAGAGGATTAATGACTTCATTGCCAGAAATCCAGCATTAGCTAACAACAACAACATATTTAATCACAGCTTTGGATAAACGTAAGAGATCAACAATTGGAAACATAGGATTTGAAGAAATATGGTCAGAAACTATGAGTGCTGCTAATGAAGAGGATAAAGAAAGGCCTAGAAAGAGATTAATGGAACATAAAACCCATTCTGCGTACTTAAGGATTTTCTGTGAAGTCCTGGACACATTAATAACTCAAACTAAATTAAGATTTGCATCACATAAACAGTTGAAATTTCTGGCCTTACTGGATTCTGAACATTTTGTGAGTTACAATAAAAGTTTTCCTACAAATGTATTATGTGAACCGAGAGAGTCATTTGTTCCCTATTTCTTTATACTGTCTTTGAGAAATTATATGCACCTCAAAAATTTTCTAACTAGTCCGTTCAAACCATTGCAAATCAACATGAAATCAAATGGAATTGATGTGCTGTAAGGTGAACTTCATGCACTATGTGAACTGATTTTAACATTTCCTTCCATTACTGAAATTTGTAGAAATGAGTTTTTCAGTCTTGAAACGAATTAAATTTTATTTACAGGCAACACAAGGACTAGTTGCTCAGCTAAAAGGATTTAGTGCTAAATTATACAAGTTAAAATTTTCAGAAGTGTATTATACAGATGCCCCAAGGTCCTACTATATACTTATGTTTCAAAGTATTCTTGCAGAGAATAAAAAGGGTATATTCCCAAAATTAAAAGTAAGATTAGTGAGGGTACGTCAGAATTTCCTCCAGGACAAAAAAAGATTTTCTCTCTTCTTATTGGTTCTCTCCCAACACTCAAATTTTATTGGTTGCAGCCTCAAACTTGAGTATAACAAAGGACTAAAGGATGTCTCGCTTGTTATTTTTGGCTAGAATCTTGCAAATTCTCTGCGTAACTGTGTTGAAGTTTACTTGTCTAGTTAAAGTATATTAATTTACTTCAGCTGTATAGAAGGAAGAAAAAGGAGAGAAGATTAACTGAGAAAGTGAGCTTTCCAATACTAATTTAAAATATCAAACTTCTGTATCACGATATCTTTTGCTCTGAGGTATACATGCCATGTTCTAAACATACAGAAATTAAATTAAGGATTTTAGCCTTGATCAGTTCTTAAATAAAAAGGGTTAACTTCTGCAGCTGAACCAGCAAGCTGTAGCAGCAGCTCATCAGGTGGCAATGTCACAACAACAACAGCAGCAGCAGCAACAACAGCAACAACAGCAGCAGCAGCAACAACAGCAGCAGCAGCAGCAACAACAGCAGCAGCAGCAACAACAGCAGCAGCAGCAGCAACAACAGCAGCAGCAACAACAGCAGCAGCAGCAGCAACAACAGCAGCAGCAGCAGCAGCAAGAAGGGCCAGGTGGCAATGGTGGCATGCAACAGCCACCACCTCCACCACCCTCTTCATCACAAGAGGTTGGAACACAAATGGAACCTCAAGCAGATTCACTTCAAGTAAAGGATGAGGTGAAACCTGCAGTAAGTGGTTGTGCGAAAGATATCCGCAGTTTGCCTATTACAGGGTAAGTACTGTAAAACTGAATGCATGTTCAAATTTCAGGTTTAATTCATGCTAGGGTTCATATAGGCATAACACAAATTTAAGTTATGTTGCAACTTTACATTGTACATTGCAACTTTAGGCATGGGATTTGTAGAACTTAATCCACTCCGGAAAAGTTGGGGACCCAAGCTAGAAACAATAATTGGATGTTAATTTTGTTATTGGATGTTAAATAATAAATAAGGAATACTCAACTTATTTATGGAAACGAACTTACTGTTCGTGTTCCTAAACACAAGCCGTGAGTGGGCAATACTCAAATACTCGACTTGTTTGAAACTGAATTTTTTGTGGATTTCATGAGTAGCTGGCTAAGATGTTCTCAGAAACTGAACTAATTTTGCCCAAAGTGACATTTAGAGTCCATGGAGTTTTGAACAGTTGGCTGTCTTTGGTACATGGAGCCATTCACAAGAGTGCTAGGCTTTTGCTGTCTTATATTCTTGCATACCATCCTCATGCCAAACACAAGGCTCAAATTTTTGATGTTCAAAAGTGCCTCATAATATTAATTTAGTTTAAAACCATTCCAATTACTGAGAAGCATACCAGCTATCATTGCAACCAACATGCCCAGGGCTATGCAGATGACATAGCGAGAGGAAAGTTACTGAATACTGTTTTGCGGCTCATGCTTACATTACAGAAATGGAGTAAGAAAGCTGGCTGAGGCTGCTTGGATTGATGGAGACCCTCTCCTTGGGAAGAAGTTGAAGTTAACTCGATCTGAGTATCTGAGTTTCTTGGATGCAGGAGTGATCTGGAAGAGCCATGTGTGGTATAAAGTTAAGAAGGTGCACAGTGCTTTGTGGGCTTGTAAGATACCCATAGGACTGAAGTGGGACCCCTGACCCAAGGTGGTCAGATGGCTACACACAGCAGTCACAAAGCCCTCAATCCTTTGCGGCACTGGTTTGGCAGCCTCTATGAGGATATTAACTGCTAAACTGAATTCAATGTTTGCTGATAACAGGAGTGACGAGGACTACTCCATTCTGCCTTGGGCTTTTTGGCAGACCTTCCTCTCCACTTATATGTGAAGGATTATGGGGGTGAGTGTGCATTGCCTCTGGACTTGAGGGGATTGGTGCTCTAAACTATGCCATAAGGAACACTCGCTGATCCTGACTGGACTTCAGGAGATGTCCTATTACTCAAATGAAAGGAGATTTGATGGGGACAAGATATAATTTTAGTCCAGGTTATGCAGTGGTGATGCAGTCCAGAAACGCATGGGACCCAGAGACCAGTTTCTCCTGAGATGTTTCACAGACAGATCATATTTTTGGGGCAGGATGGGGGCTGAGGTTTGTGGCGCCAGGGTCAGGCCTGGCATTCCTCTCGGTAATGTTGCCATGTTTTTGAAGCTGAGATAAATGCAATTTTAGCCTGTGCAGTGTATGTTAATATTTTGCCATGTAGATGTGTGGCGCTGGTATCTACTGAGATAAAATGGCAGTTTTGAAAGCCCTAATAGGGTCAAAACCACATTCAAATTAGCATGACAATGCCAAAGGATCTGCGATAAACTCTGTGCCAGTGGCTCGATAACCCTTATGTGGATGCCTGGTCATTCTGGTATTAGAGGTAATGAGTTGGTGGATACTCTGGCTAAGAGAGATATGGATCTAAGATTTATAGGAGTCCATGCCCTTCTTCAGAGTATATCCCAGAAGTGTCAAATGTAAGATGACCCAGCTTATGGCTCAGGCTCGTCCTGAGAACTGGGTAAATAGACTGCTGCCATGCAAGCTCTGAATTTATTATGGGGCCTGGCAGTAAATTAAGCGTGTCTCATCAGTTTATCTAAATTCAGGCTTAGGGGAATTGTTGGTTATCTTACTGGCCATAATACTGTGCACAGATACTATGCATTATGGAGCTCGTAGAGATCTCCATGTGTGGTAAATGTGGGCTGGATTTTGAATCCTCTCGATATATGTATACTATGCAAATGTGAAGCACTTGCCATGTACAGCTATGTATCCCTAGGTGATTTCTTTTTGAAACCAGAGGATATAAAAAGGGCAGATATCAAAGCTGTCGTCTGCTTTATCAGGACTGTCAAACTTGAGTAATCACACAGTATAAGAGGCACAAAGGGCTCTAAAGAGTCCACTTGCAGGTCTGTAGCGAGGCCTCTCTTCATTGTTGTCATCATCGTTATCGCCACCGCTACCGCGATCAGAACTGAATCTGAAGTACAGTTTGTTAGGAATGAGTAGTGTGTTGAGGGGAGGGAGAGGCAAGAGAGATAAAGTGAATATTCAGTGATGAAATAAAATTTACTTGTAGCCGAGTTTAGTTCTTTGAAGGAAGAACTGAGGAGAAATTAAAGAGTTTTACTAGAAGGCTGTGGAAGGGAGATATTTGACAGCTTGTTGCTAATCATTTTGTATTATAATTAGCCTACTGTTTGTAAATAAATGTATATGGTTCAGAAAGAGTGTGATTGGCCACCGAGTGAAATCCAGCTACTGCTGCAATGATCTCCTAATGAATACTAAGCAAGAAGTAGTCGACGACGACGCTATCTGGCAGGCTGAGATCAGCCCGAGGTGTGTCATACGTGTACCTGCCCTTTTAGGGCTTAACCACTTTATGACGGGATGTAGGATTTTGCAGGGTGGCGGGTGAAGTTTGAGGTAGTAGGTTATAAGGAGGCAGCAAGATTTTGCTCCTCAGCGGCTGCTTAATCAGTGTGCAACTTCCGTTGGGCACTGCTGGTGTAAAGGTCCAAATATGGAGGTTTATTTAATTTTGAATTTAGAATCCAAGCTTATCTTGGAGGACTGTGATGTATTCAGCTTTCGCTGTTGAAGAGATGTCTCCTTCGTTACCGGGGATGCCCGCAAGCCATGCGGGGAACCCGGTGTCCCACACGCGTGCGTTCAGTGGGGTTGTAGTCCCCAAGAGACCTAATCAGGGCACTCCTATGTTGAGGAATTTGGTCGTAAAATTTGGTTGCCCGGCGCCTAATTTCGTCCTCCACATACGGAAGAGACGAGGCTTCATGCAGTAGTCTCGAAGGGAATCCGCGGCATACAGAATAGATTATCCGAAGTCCTCTATTCTGTATACGCTGCAGACGTAGGAGATGGGAATCTGCAGCCATGCCCCAGATTTCGCAGGCGTAAGAAGTAGTCCCCATATTGTTTATAAACTTTCATGCAATTCCAAAGGTACCATTAAAGTTAATGGATAAAATAAGTTATTAAAAAGCATATGTACTATTTTGAACCTATTTACTGATCTACTTAGGAGAAAGTAAACAATTAACATGTCCAACTTAAATAGCCTTGCTTACCACTTTTAGGCACCATTGTATTACAGTTTGATTCAGTATGATCCAGTCAAGTGCAAGTGCGGTCAAGGAACTTAAATAAGTTGAGCTTTTATTTATGGGACTCTTATAACTGCTATGGTTCTGTGTCACATTTTATATTGCATATGAACAACACTTAATTTTGCTCAGAGGCCTCTTTGTCATTCTTGAGGTTCTTTTATGTGCTGTAAATATACACAGACCACCGGCTTTACATCCCTTTCAAAGTAAACGATAGCTAAGGATTTTTATGCCCAAAAGACCATTGCCCTCCACCGGGTTTGAACTGCTACCTCAGGAACCAGAGACTATCATGTAACCCCTAGACCACAGAGGATGATGTGAACTAACATATTGGTAAGCATTGCCAATTATGTGAACATGTCTGATGTTAAATACGATAAACCATTAAAAAGTGATGAAAAGTGATATATGCTAAGTGTGTAAAATTATCTAACGCAGAGAAATTCCACGGTGCCAGGGAATTACATAGTATAACTCAAGGCGAAGTTTATAGATGTTTTTCAGTACACTGTGACATACCTTTACAAAGAATTTGAAGAAACAGGCATGCTGAAATAAAGTACTTTGTTGGAAGATTTTGCTTATGTTTGCTTGTGTAATAATATCTAGATAGTAAATTTACTTACTGACACTACATCACATATTAAAAATGGCACATGTTTCGAGAGCTCACTTGCTCTCATTCTCAACCTGAGATGTCGACGGGCCCTTAAATCCCACTCATTCACTCACTCAACCTGAGAATGAGAGTGAGAGCAAGTGAGCTCTCGAAAAATCTCCCATTTTTAATAAGCAAGTAATGACAATTCAGTTTGTCTAGGTGATGAAATAAGCCTGGAACTGTGTTGGGCAAACTGGACAATTTTATAAAGTGTGCTATTAGTTCCAAAGTTCATGTTTTATTTTTCAATAATGAACCATTAACAATATTATTTTAGATGGAAGATAATGTAAAGATTAGTTATAAATAATTCAAATACGAATTAAGTAGGAGTATGTATTTAAGAATAGAATTATGTAAAGAACAATTAGATCAAATAAGTGACCACTTAAAACTTATTTTTATTAGATATGTATATATGTATGTTTTATAATATGTGTTTATTTGTAATTTTATATGTATTTTTATATTACGCTGATAATGCTATAAATTACTATGTAATTTTAAGAGCAGTATAAAGAATATACATAGTTTTAAATGCAGTCAACAATGATCCATTTACTAGATCTTACGAGGTCAACATTTTACAAATTGCTTTTATACATTGGTTTTGCAAATATGAAAAGAAAGAAAGTTAACATGTTAATATACAGGGAAGACCTACCATTGTAGAAATGCAAATGATAGCTCTGCATCATTACTTGACAGCACTTTGGTTTAAATGTGAGTAAATCAAAATATTTTTGTTACACGGTGCCATCAGATTAAGCAGCCATGCTTTTAACGTCAGCTGGGTTGCAGTCACGTGCCTCTTCCCTCCCAAAAATTGTTTCCCATGTGGACTATCTTAACATCGAAACAAATAGGATGAACAGACAAGATGAACTAGACCCATTATTATTTCACAAATTGCAGTATTGAACATACCTTTCATTGCTCCTTTTCAAAGAAGTTGGAAAGGTTCTCCTTGTTCTCGAAGACAGGCATAGTAGCATCTTAATAGATTACACCATGCAACACGAAATTTGCCCTTTTTATGAAAATGTGTGTATTAGGTAGACTGGTTATAAAAACGAATCTATAATTAGATTTTGTCTATCATGCACCGTTTTTTCAAAAACTTCAAAAAACGAGCCTTATGAAAGTTATTTTAACATACTACCTATGTATCATATTAATGGAATCTCCTGCGGTCCACATACACATCAATTTCGTGTTTTTCCTTTCTCAGAGATGGGTCGACATCTGGTGATAAATAGTACAACTAAATATTGGCAACCCATCCTGTGAAGCCATCTGTACTTACTGTTTTATAACTAATGATATTTCATTTGTTTTCAGTCTGTTGTTGGTTTTCTGCTGGTGTTCAAGGAGTGAGCTAATGTTTCCTAATTCTGCTTCAGAAGAGTTTGAAGGATAGAAATTATACCATAATGCCAGGGCAGTGTAAAAATCATCCTAATTCTTTTTCTTATGCATATGGAGAACTAACCTACAAGAGCCAAAAGTGTAAAATTACACCACTAGTTCGAAAGACTTATGAATTGTATTTTGGATGTCATGTCAAAGACCAAATCATTTGCACCTCACTCATGTTGCAGCTTATTCTCTAGAAATTTGAGAAATTAGCTACAAGATAAATGTAATGCAATGAAATTTGCTGTACCAATGGCATGGGACCATGTAACAGATTATTACTTCTGCTTGGTAGATATAAAAGGATATTCTTCAAAATCCAAAGGACATATCCAGTACCCGAATTTACCTTCAGCCATCCGACCAGTTCCTCACAATGAGCCTCTTCCTGTACCTAAGCCTCCACAGCAGTACACTGTTTCAAATGAAGATACCCCAGTGTCTCAGTCTGTAGTAGTCCTACTCGAGATCCAGAGTTTCAGGCATGTATATCATCTTTACCATGCAATCACCAGGTGTTCTCACAAAAAGCCCTTAATGATCTTGTGAGAGACTTAAAACTTTCCAAATGCTGGACTCTATACTGCAATAACGGAATCTTTTAGATATCCACGTTAAAATAATTTCATTTAGAAAATGACAAACTCCTTTTATGGAATATTTTTCTGAGAACGAAGGAATGTTTTTTATGTGGAGACTTGAAAGTTATTGGACTCTTAATGGGTATGCAATAAGGGTATACTAAACACTGTTGTTATTTGTGTGAGGGGGATAGCCGCAACAAAGCAAACCACTATTTGTAAAGAATGGCCTGAAAGACAAGCCTACATTCTTGGACTCGAGTGTTTCCCATGAATCACTTGAACCCTTAAGATGTCGTCCTACCACCTTTGCACATCAAGCTTGGACTGATGAAAGTATTTGTGAAGGCACTAGATAGTGATGGGCAAGCTTTCACGCATCTCATAAAGAAATTCCCAAACCTAAGTGATGCAAAGACTAAGGAAGGAGTGTTCATTGATCCACAGATAAGAGTAGTCTTCCAAGTTGAAGAGTTTGAAAATAAATTGTTGGAAGTGGAGAAAATGGCTTGACTTGCATTTAACTCACTATGCACCAACTTTGTTGGGAATAAAAAAATCAGTAGACTATGAAGTAATTGTAAGTGAATTAATATACTGCTTTTGTTTAATGGGGTGTGATATGTCGTTGAAAGTACATTTTTTGGATTGTCACCTGGACTTCTTTCCAAAAAACCTAGGCACTGTTAGTGATGAACATGCAGAGACGTTTCACCAAAATATACCAGTCTTCAAAAAACGCTTCAGTGGAGGATGGAATGCAAGTTGCTTGGTGAATATTGCTGGTCAATTGTGAGAGATAACCCACAAGCTGTCCATAAGCGCAAACAATCAACAAAGACATCTTAATTTAGTGTTCTTTGCAATTTTTATGTTTTTCATTATAACTATCTCATACAATTAAAATGTATCATCAAAAAAGTGGTTGCTGATAACACATTTAGGATTTCCGCATTAAAAGAAATTGGTATGTGATAGACAATTTTGGATTTCAGAAATGAATTCAGCACATCTCAATTAGTTAAAATCACATAGTTTCATCTGAAGAAAAAAAGTTGTTGCACAGTGTTATCATTAACATGTTGCAATTGTTCTTGGGATATGTTAGTTATTTCTTCCCTTATATTATTTTGCAGTTCTCTTAATGTTCGTGGATTAGATTTATGCATGTTGTCTTTAAAATTGCTCCATAAGTAAAAATTGCAAGGCCTGAGGTCTGGGTATTGAATGAGCCAACTGAATGTTGTTGCCAAAGATGTCATTCAAAGTTGCGTTCGAAGAAGTGTGAGCTGTATGGGTTGTAGCCTTACTTGTTGAAATATGTTGTGCATTTGCTCTATCTGTCAGTTAAGGGAAAAACTGTCCCAAAATTCAGGATTGGTAGCATGCAGCATTAATTGTTTTGCAGGGAAAAAAATAGTGCCAATTAACTTATTCTAGTCGCACTTAGAGTACATCAAATACTGACCTGAGGATCATGTAGTGGACATTGATGTATGAGTTTTGGATTTTGAGTTGCCCAGTAATGATTATTTTGAGAGTTAACTTGTGCATTCAAGTGAAACCATGCCTTGTTACTGAATAACACAAATTGTGTTGCCGCACACAGACTGCAGAAACCAGTAGTTTGCAGCAAACAGAAAAATACAGCAAAATTGTATTCTTCTCTGTGGGTTCCTATCCTTCAAGGCTTGTGCTTCTGTTGTTTTCTAAGGCCATAATTTAAGTAGTTTTGTTGCTTTTTGTGCTGACCCATTGTTGACTGTTGCTTGCTGTGATGACACAGATATTAGTGACAAATGTTCTAACCACACATCGATATCATACATTTTTTCCTGTGTTAAAATGTGGCATTTTCAATTTTTTTTGTGGTCTAACACTGATCCCATACTTTTGAATTTCTTGACTATCTGATGAACTGTACTTATGCTTGATGAATCAATATCAGGAAAGCATTCTTGAAATGCTCTATGACAGAGACGAAGATTTATGTTTTATAAAGTTGCAACAAGTGAAACCTCATTGTTCTGTTGTAAATTGGATCATGACTGGACTAACTTACAACTCATAATCACCAAAGAATGTTATTCATCTCCTTCATGTCATAGATGGCATGAGTCAGAAGGTCATGTCATATGCAATGCAATAATAGGAATTGTAATCTCAGCAAGCGATGGCATGTGCCTGAAACTGGATACAGCACGTCTAAAACGTCCTGACACTCTGTATACGCAAGTGAGGAGAAATGCAGGGAAGTGTTAAGAGTGGTGGGGGAGCAAGTGACTAGAAGATTATCAGAACTTGAAGGTAGTCACATGTACAACACATGAACTTATCACTCTCACGGCAGCTGGAAGACTGATCCCCACTTCTCTTTATGCCAGCAGACTGCTCACTGCTATTACGCATCTTTGCTGCGGGAGTGGGGGAATGTCAGGACGTTTTAGACAAGCTGTACCGATAAGAGTATGGTTGCTTAATCTGAATCTGATGTCTCAATATTATGTTTACTGGACATGTAATAGTAATAGTAATTATTATAATTTCCAAGCATATATGATGATTAAGGAACTATTTATCCCTTCTTGCCTGTAATGTTATAAATTACTTTTATTGTTGTGTTTTTGTGTTTAGGTTCCCAGTGCAAGACATAAAGGGGCATATGATGGATATCCGAACAGCTGATGGTAGTATAGTTAAAATTAGTACTCCAGGAAATGGAGATCAAGAACTTACCAAGACACTTGGTGTAGAAATGGTACAGAATATGTACAAGGTGGGTTGCTAGTTTTTGAAAATAGCATGAGAATATTCGAATATTCCTAGAAGTTTTAATGAAACAGGTCAATGGAACGTTTGTGTGCAGTACTGCATACAGATTACTAAATGAATAAGGAGCTCATAATTTTGTTATTGGGTGTATGCTAAATGTGGAGTAGATCTCATTAAATTGCAATCACAATACAATGAGTCAACCTATATTGAGACTACTGCTCTACAAACCTGCTTATGAGACATGTTTCAAGAACTTTTGTTTTTATCCTGTGCTGTTCGCTGACTAAAGTATTATAAAATATTCGCTGACTATGTTGGAACAGAGGGTTCTGGTGTTGTATCCTTCTCACACCTGGCTGTAGGTGAGGTGGGATGGCATTGTCTGGTTGGTTTGCCGAGTGGGAGCAAGTAGATGAGGTTTCCTAGATATTTCAGTCAAAATCACATAACGAATGATATTCAAGAGTTTATTTGCATATAAAGGAGTTACAGCAGTATAGAACAAGCTTCAAGGAGTATACGCAGAGAATAAATTAGTACACTGTCCGACATGGACTCGTTGACAATGACAGGTCAAAAGACAGCACCTCCTTGGTGACTGAGGTTTATATGCTTTGGCTACATTGTTCTAGAACATTCTATGGGTAAAGTACATATTACAGTTCAATACTCCACACAACCATAAGAAATTGTTATGTAACAGGCTTCTGGAACGTTCCACCCTTCCTTGTTATCTCCCCATGAGGTTAAAAGTGAACTTCCAGACAGTCACATCTACCAGTGTCACATTTCAAATAGCTGTTCCTCCATGCAAGTTAACAGGAGTACTTCCATTTAAAATATATTGCTAACGTATTATTACATTTCAATTACCAGTTCCTCATTATACCACAGTTACCTTCAAATACACCCTATTACAGACATTACCATGGGATAAATTTCCCTTATTCTACTAATTATTATTACATTTCAATTACCAGTTCCTCATTATTCCACAATTACTTTCAAATACACAATATTACATACATTACCATGGGATATACTTCCCTTATTCTGAGAGGTAGAACTGGAACTTAAAAATTCAATGCCACAACTGGAATTTGAACCACAGACCTTCCGCTTACCGGGCGGCTGCTCTACCACTGAGCTATTGTGACAAACTGCCAGAATGGCATTAAATTCTCAAACCAGTTCGTATTTCTCCTGGTAAATTTTAAGTTCCAGTTTATTTTTAAGTTCCAGTTCTACCTCTCAAACTTTGCCCACACACGGCTTGTGTGTTTAAAAACACCAACAGTAAGTTTGTTGGCATAAATAAAAATTCCCTTATTCTACTAATTATAATTTTTACTACTATCCTACTACAACACTGGTAGTGACAAGATGAACTGGCGCAAGTTGTCTGATGTAGACAACTCAAAATTTATTGCTCAGTTTTGGGTCTTAATGATTTAATATTTTCTCCCAAGTTGATCAAAGTGGTTTTGCACAGATTTAAGCAATTTGTTAGTTTTAGTGTAGTTTGCTGTCCAAAAATGGCTTGAAACTGCATTTGTCTGCTCAAACTTAGTGCTTCTGAAGTGTTCTGTTCTTATATCCAAATTGCATATGATAACATAACTCTTGATAATGATAACTCCTATGTTTATTTAATAAACTTTTGTAACAAATTAATTGAGAATAGGTTGTCTCAAGCTATCAGCCAGGTAAATTCTGATTTCTGAGCTTTCGAGAGCTAACATTGCTCTCATCTTTAGAGAATGATCTCAAATTCCTAGTCATCTGTATTTATATATTGGTTTCAGTGAAAGAATTGGTTGTGATGTAAACAGAAGCATGTGTACAAACATGATTAAAATGTATGCTCATTGGCTGATCATCGGTTACAAAGTAGTTCGCTCAATACTAACAAAAACTACTGGATCTTCTCTGTATTGTGTAACAATGGTATGTTTAATGTATATGTTATTGTACTATGTAGAACTGCAACAAAATGAATCTAGAGTAATTAATTGCACTTAATCAGAAAATGAGCAAAGAACATGTGCAGATTGCCTTCTGCTGCGGAAGGGGGAAGGTGAGAGTGTTAGTAAACTGTCATGGCCGAACAAGTGTAGTTTATAAAATATTGCAGAGGGAAGCCTTTAACAAGTGGTAGAAAAGTTATAACTCTCAATGTGTTTTACAAACTATATGAGAAATACCCTACTTTAGCTGTCAAAGACACTGTTAACCTTACAGCAGAGTTTACAGGTGTGTCTGCATTAAGCATAAATTCCATGTGCAGTGAAAGGTTAAAAACAGGGAAGTTAACCACACCTGGAAAATCAAGGCAACGTAAAAGGCCAGTACTGGAAGTTCAGTGTGATGAATTTGTTAGGAGCAGTGCATCGATAAGCGCATAATTTCGAGCCACCTACAATCAAGAAAGTGCTTGCATTTGTCAACGATGAACCTAACCTTGCTATGTTCAAGCATACTTCCTTTCACAAGCTCTTACTTGACATTGGTTTCGAGTTTCAGAAAAGAAATGGTAAGAGCATCATCGTTGACCATGAGGATATATTGTTATGGAAATTTACCTCAGGAAAATTTGTGCATACAGACTGGAAGGGTGGAAACTGTATTTTGTAGATGAAACATCTTCACATATATGGGTAGACACCACCAGAAAAAGCAAAAAGCAGGTATTTCTGTCAGGGCTAAGTACAGGACTAAAAAACCCTACTGTTAAAGGAAGACGCCTTGTAGTGCTACACATTGGAAGTGACAATGGCTTTTTACTGAGAGGTGAATTAATCATGGAATCTAAAAAGATTGGTGACTATCATGAAGAGATGACATGGTTTAAACAAATCATGCCCTTGCTTAAATCTAACAGTGTAATAGTAATGGATAATGCATCTTATATTAGAGAGAGTGGGGAGAGACTATCCTACTTTTTCTTTTGAATATCTTCTGTGAGGGTATCACGTTGAAGACTCTTCTCAGTGTATACTCTGACTGGCTGGCTAAAAGATCCGAGAGATATGGATCTTTTCTTTCGGTAAGAAAAAATGCTGACTCCATGTTTTGGAACAGATAGAAGATAAAACTTTTACAGATAATTAGATTTCTTGTTTATTTTACTTAATACAATCTGTATTTTCACTAATTATTTCCATTAATTAATCCAAAGAGCTGCATTTTGCCCTCTGGGAATGGTATCTTCAGCTAACAATGCATGTGTTTCATTTCACACATGGCTTTATGCAGTTTCAGTATGTCTTACACTAAATCATTTGTGAATAATTTGTGTTTGCCAAATGTCACTGGTATAAACTTCCATGTGGTCATACATTAATTTGATTCTAGCACTCCGCTAATTTTGTTGGATGACAAATCTTAACCTCTGTCGCGTGCATCTCCGCTGGATATGTTCAAACAACTGTCCCTTATTAGCCAGATTTCTTACATTTATGCCCCACACTTATTTATCTACCCTATTCCTGATTGGTTTTTAGTTTTGCAGTTCCAAAATGAGTTCCTGGATTAAACCCAATCTCTTATGCTATTGGTTGAAATTTACTTATGTTAAGACAACTCCAAAATGTAGATGGTTTTCCTTCTATTTTTCTCATCCCAATCATTCTATCTCTCACTTCCCAACACAGTGAATTAGCTTACAAACATACAAAGAGATTTCATTCTTTGCTGTAAAACATAAGAATTCCAATAACATGCTGTCGTAAAAACTCAGTTTTAAGTCTGGGACATCAAACTTCAGGTTCTCTAAACTTGGCATAGATAGTTCTTTTTACATGTGATTAGAAAATTTACTACTGAAATATTCTCTTATTCAGTTATTTAAATCCGCACAGGGTAACTTATTTATATTCTCCATTTAAAGCTGCATAAATTGATATTAAGTGGAGCATATACAGTGATTGGTCATGTAAGATATGTTGTTAGCTAATGCTGGATTTCTGACAATGAAGTCATTAATCCTCTTGCTCTCCAATATTTTTCACTGATGGATGAGGTGCTAGAAGTGGCCGGGCATATTTGAAGGTGGTCTCGGTCCATTTCCTCTTTCAGATCACGTAAGATATTCACTAACATTAGTAATGGTTATTTATTGGTTTATCATTAATTTTGGCATAGTGGCCTAATTTCTGGTCTCACCTTGCATCTATTTGCACCAATGCTTTATGCATAAGAAATATTCAAAGTAATGTGCTTCTTCAATTTAAAATTACATGCATTGGACCTTTAATCTACTGACAATGTGCATATCTTGAGCACTCATTTGCATAAGATCAGGGCTACTCCATGCTTCCATTGCAAAAGTCATAACAGAAGGGAAAACGGGCTTCAGTTGAAATTCAAAGTATTTTTGTGGAATATTATTTATTTGGATGCTTAATCTTGCATTGAATAAAGAGATGCAATATTTCATGTGTTCTAGGTTTCATTATATACATAACAGTAATGTAAAAATTATATCACTTGTCCAAACTTCACTGTCATATACTGTATAAAGCGTTTAACAAAATGAAAGATGCAAATGTAGGTTTAACCCTTCCCAGGCGAAATGCGCATATATTCGCGACGCATGGTTACGCGTCAGTTTTGCACAAATTCTTTTTATACGTTCGCGTAAGCTATCGTAGCTGGCCTTTACTTCACGTAAATGGTCAACAGATGTCATTAGATGAATTTAAGCACACGTCTGTGCTTAGGTTTGTGTTTTGTTAGTCGCTACAGAATAATACGTCCTGAGTGGGTAATTTTCTGTGTTGTATTTCATTATTTTGCTGTTTTGGTTTGATTTGGAGCATGACGCGTAAGAGACTGTATGGGGAGGATGAAATAAGGGCTAGTATAGAATCTGTGCTCAATGAAACAGATGAAAGTGACTTTAGTGCCTGGGAAAGTGATAAAAACGAAAGTCCTGCAAGTGCGCACAACAGTGACCTATGTGGCAGCAGGTGTTAGGAAAGAAACAATATATTTTTGTGAAACATGTGATCTGAAACCCTATTTACATCCCGATAACTGCTTTGGAGCATACCATACACAAAAAGACTTCAGTGTCACCCAATAAGATGTCTAGGAACTGATGATGCACTCTGCCCTGTAGATATGGCAAAGTTTCAGTTGTTTTGGTACATATGCCACTTTTCATTTAAATAAGTGTAGTCTCAAAAGAAAATACCTCTAATAAAAAGCAATGTTATAAGTTAATGAACATTTGTGTGCTTAGTTATATGTTTTCAACAATTTAGTACACAAAATAGTATCATATGTGCCTTATTTTGAATAATATTCATGTTTTAAAATACTTGAGAAAACTAGGAAAATAATTACGCCCAGGAAGGGTTAAACTAGATGCAGAACTGGAAACATGCATTTATCGCTGCCATGTGACATTACCTCCCCGATGTTCATACCCAGTCACTGTACCATTACTTCTTCATTCTTATTTCTTTTCTATGGATAAAACAAAATAAACTGATACTATGTTGAAGTTTTCAAATATCAAAATTGTAAAATTAACCCTCATAGTGTGGTTAACTAGAAGCTGTAAATTAAGAAAAACTTGCAACTTTGCTAGTTGCATTATATTTCACAGCAGTTGAAATTAACTTGGGATTTAGTGGGAATCAGATGAAGTTTAATTTGCATTTGGTTAGGTCACCATGGTAGCTCATGGAAACCCAAAGATGTAAGGTTCTAGCTACATGTGGTATTGCATTTTTCAAATCTGATTTGGCTTTCCAATATATGGAATTGTTACCATAGCTATGATTAATATTTTGTTTCTTTTGTAGGTGAATGTTGAAGATATCAACCAGCTATTAGCATACCATGAAGTTTTTGGCAAATTGCAAAACGAAATGGCTGTAGCAGCTGGTGGGTCAAATCCAGGAGCTGTTCTTGCAAATCCTAATGCAGTAAAGACCTGTAATGAAGTAGGCAATAACACCGCAGGTGGTAACAATACTGCTACTGCAAGTACGGCCACATCCCCTGCAGCTGCTGTTATTACTGCACCAGGCACACACATCTGTGACATCTGCAGCAAGATTTTTCCATTTCGTTATCAGCTGATTGTCCATCGGCGATACCATACAGAAAGAAAACCATTCACTTGCCAGGTTAGATTCTATAGTTAGAACAAAAATGTACAAATTGTTAAGTAAACAAAGAAAAATTAGAGTTGTATTCTTGTTAGTTTATAAGCGTGGTAATTCCGATAGGTTAGTATAACATTTTGACTCAAAATAAAATGTTACACTGTACCTAGCATTCAAATAAGCACACAAGTGTACAAGTAGTACACTATTATGGCTCACAGTAGACATAATATCACTATCATTAACCATAATTCTAATGCTGAAATGGGGCTATCAGAATTACCTGCTAAAATTCCAAGGGGCTAATTGGATGTGACTGTGGAGCAATGAATACAGTAAATAATAGCTCTGCTTTCAGATTCTGAAAAAAAAATTATTGTAATATATACATGGTAATATTATAATAGGTAGGTATATTAATGTAGAGTTATCAATTCTTATGAAATATGAACCATTGGAAAAATTAAGAAATGTATGAAATTATTAGTTAATAATTCATGAATTGTAAATGCTATTTAGAAGCATATGCCACTATTAAATTGCCACTATTTCATTTGTCTCTTTGTCTTAATAATTCATACTTATTGAAGCCTACGCCTACGCCTACTCAATTCATACTTAGTTCAAACTCTTCTTTGATCACACTGTTCTCAGCACTAGGAAGGACCTCTCAAATAGTTCTTTCAGGTAACATGAGGGAATGTGAAGTGCTGGGCTGTTCGGCATCAATTCCTTCCTCATGTTGTACTTCAGGTTACTGTTATAATTAGTTGAAAGTGTGCATGGTGGTAGATATTCGAAGTCCTCGATTGCTTGAAGCCTAAAGGGAAATATTCCTATACATGAAATCCTTTTGCTGCTAATCCAACAGATGCTGCGGTCATCCATACTTCTTTGAACATTGCATTGAAGTGGATATTGGTTATGCTAGGCTGTGGATTTTTATGAAGCCATGATGTAGTCGGTTTTCAGTGCCTTGGACAGACGGCTGAGAGTAAAACATACATAACCTCTCTACTACAGATGGGATTGCCTGTTCCGTAGCTTCTTCATCCCACTGCAGTTGTAAATTTTTACTTTTGTAATGTCGTACAATCTAAAAATGTGTATGAATTAATGATTAATATAATAGTAGTTAATTTAAAACATAGGTCTTAATGAAAATATCAGAGAAACAAATATGCATGATATCCGATTAACCCCACAGATTATTGGAACAGCCCCTCAAGACATGTTACTGATTATGGCATAATTCTTAAGCTGTGCAATTGATAGTGCCACCATTTAGTATAATGGCTTGCAAAATACCAAGAAAGCATTCACTACTTAAACAGCATGAAAACTGTTACACAGGACCAGCTGAAGCTTCAGTTTTCTGACCAAAATATTACATGCTACACATTGTGGAAGGATTCCCGTGTTACCCTGGGTGAGATAAACTGAAGTCACATTTCTCTTAAAAACAGAATTTATCCAGAACTAAGTGCATATATTTACAAGACACTCTCCTTAATTGTGAGACTAGAAACTAAATATTGCATATTTGAAATGTTTAGTTCTTCCGGGCTTGTAGGCCGTGGTCTAGAAGGCATGGTAGATACCAATGTTTTGCCAAGTACTGCGCTTGGCATCATCAGGGTAACACGATCCTCCGTCTGCACTGGTCAGAGTTTGAATGTCAGTTGGGGTTTTATTATAACTGTTGTGTGCATCTGAAAGTTTATAAACTTTATAAACTTTCAGATGCACACAACAGTTATAATAAACTGGCCAATCACTACCATAACCAGCACAACAATGCTCCGCCCACCCCCACCCATATAAATAACCGTAATGGACGTTAACGGTCAAAACTTCCACTACTTCTCTGCTTCCACATTCAAACTCTGACCAGTGCAGACAGAGGATCGTGTTACCCTGATGATGCCAAGCGCAGTACTTGGCGAAACGTTGGTATCTACCATGCCTTCTAGACCACGGCCTACAAGCCCGCAAGAACTAAACATTTTGAATAGTCAAGACACCGGCCGTGAAAGCCTAAATACATATATCAGTATTGTATGTTTAATAATGGCAGTGCATGTGTGAGAATTTAACATTATCCAAAAAGCCCCACTATACAAATTACCCACCCTACCCTATTACACAGCATTACATTTTATTAATGCCAGAAGGCTTTTAAGAATCGCTATTGATGATACACAATTTAAATAAATGCCTAGGGAGATTGGCTAAAATAGTTAATAGGATTTTTTGCAAGACCACAGAGAGTTTGTGGTTTGCAGGTTTTTTAATTACACAGAAACCATTCATAACTCTCTGATGGATGTGAAATTTCATTTTACAACTGCAAAAATTTAATATTTGCATGTGTCAGATAAGCTCAAATGGTTATGGAATATGCTAGGAACAACTTAATGATTTTGTAATACGTTAGTAAATGAAATTCAATCTGCTTGTGTAAACTTAAGAAAGGAAAAAAAGGGAAGGGGAGTGGAATAGAATGCTATTACACTAAGCTACCCTTTACATGGAAAATAATTAGAAAATTTTTATTTTCTTGAAAATGGCTCTAATATGTTTGAGATATTTTTATGACAAATGAAATGTATATCTTGAATTTCCTGGCTATAGCCCCTGTAGTCGTATTTACTCTGGATGACTTTTGCATAACTGGTAAACCGTAAGAGATAGATAAAATCTTACTATAAAAAAAGTACATCTTGCTAGTCTAAATACATTTTTTGTAGAGTGAACCATTTTGGAATTATGCCTTGTTATTTGTGAGAGTTTTGGAGAACTTACACTTCTGTCAAATATCACATGGTTATATTTGATTATATTTCATTTTTTTATATGTTAACGGTGCAAAGAGAACGGAATCTCAAAGCTTTAAAAGATTTAACTATCGCACAAAGCCTACTGTATTCCTATATTCCCCTTGAACCTACAAAAAAATAAGCAATAAGACAATTTCTGCAAATGTTTATCTCAACTAACATGAAGATAGAAGAATAAGAGCTTGTAAGAATGGTTAGTACAAGAGTAGAGAAAGTCATGTGAGTGCAACACATTAGATCTTTATGGAACATCTTTCATTAACATTTTTTGTTTTGTTTTGTTTTTTGTAACGCAACACATTTTTTTTGTTGATTGTGAATGTAGTTATGCTGAACTTGATATGTTAAAGTATTTTTGAATTGCATTATTAAGTTTTCATTTGTTTCTGTTTTATTTTCACTGAAAAGGGATGGCATCTAGAGTATGAGTTCACCAGGTTTGTTTTGTTATGTATGCAGCTGCCTGATAGACAAATCCCATTGGAAGACTTTTACACTTCCTAAAAAGAGCATATGAACTATACTTTGATTTTAAAGTGGATAATGGTAGGCCGTGGGCACTGCAGTTCATCTATTTGACATGTACGTGCAATTTATGGAGTAGGATAAGTAAGGCAAAGAACAACCATCTGGCATTCAGAGTTTGTATGATATGCCATGAAACAAGCAACCATACCATAAACTGCTATTTCTGTTTGGTAAACATCACCAGATTCTCCTACAAAACTTATGCATCTGTGAAGTATTCAGACATTCCTTCAGTTTCTAAGTCAATTCCACATCCCATCATGCCATCACTTGTCCAGTACCAACAACACCTACAGAATACTAAAGTCGAGGAGAAATGCGAGACAAAAGTTTTTCTTTTATCCCTGAGCAACAACTTGGACTCTTTATTTATGCCAACAAACTTACTGTTGGTGTTTTTAAACACACAAGCCGTGTGTGGACAAAGTTTGAGAGGTAGCTCAGTGGTTAGAGCATCCGCCCGGTAAGCGGAAGGTCTGTGGTTCAAATCCCAGTTGTGGCATTGAATTTTTAAGTTCCAGTTCTACCTCTCAAACTTAGACTCTGTCTACCATCCAAAAGAAGAAATTCATTAGATGAGTAATGCTGAATTTTGAGACCTGATACAGAACCTGGCGCTAACAAAAGGCCAAGATGAACTGCTACGTTCATGTCTTGAGTCATTTAATTTGTTTACACCAGATACAACTTCATTTTTGACACAGACTCAAAAAAACTTGCGCAGTTCTTTGCAGTGAGTGACAGTATTTACTACTGTCAAGGTTTATATCAGGGGTCTCATGTCCAAGGTCAAATGTCAAGCATCGGAGTGGAACATAGCATTGAAGCATGGTGACTTGATTTGTCTAGACAAGTTTGACGGCAGTATTATTACACAATGGAAACCCGTGTCTGTACTGGTTGAATATTCTGCCCACTTAAAAGTAGCCTATGAAACCATGTTACTAATGTCGGCGCCAACCAAGAAAGGGATTGACAGTTTGCAGTGAGGGAGAAGCGACGTTGCCGCTTATCGCGACCACAACCACGTGGAGACCGCGATATGATTATGTGTACGAAGAAGATTGCACTGCGGCTGGAATGTTGAGCGCATATTATTTATATTCGTATGCAAAGACAACAATAAAATATTGAATCAGCATTCAAATGACAGAATTGCAATTTTATATGTCTAAATATTTGCGTTAACAAAAGAAACATACCTGTGAAATATTAATGCTTATTCTAATGGGAAAATGCCGCTAATATCCGAATTACTTGCATCACTGTTGTATTTACCTTAGAGACTGGAATAAGAGGTCCCCCGTTCAATTTCTCCTCTTCGAAATATTCTCTAACAGAGCATATTATTTCCCGCGCTTGTCCTTTAATTGGGATACCTTTACCAAACACAGTTTTATTCGGTTCTCGAGTACGTTCAATTTTTCGTTTGGCAGCACTATCTTTGTCACTATTTTTGACACTGTTAAACAATAATTAAAAGCGTTAGCACAAATGCAAAAGCTCGCAACACACGCACAGATGCACAGACTCAGACACACGTAAACACAAGGCAAATAACCGTATATTAGAATAACACAAACGAACTTCTCAACATAAAGGCAATCTCTTAACTGATGCAAGCAATGCAAGGCAAGCTCGGGCTGCAGCCTGCAGCACTATTTGTTTATATGCAGCGATAACAGAATATAACAAAAGCACTTCATGTTACTGCTGGGTTCATCAGCCACCTGCTAGTCACGTGTTACGTGCGTGTTACATATCGGCAACAAGGTCCTTGTGTGTATCGTTTCTATGGGAACGCCATTATAACGCCTTAGCTCTAATTGGTTATTATTTTCGTTGCTATGGCAACAGCTAAGACGCATCCATCCCCTCCCGTTAATTTATGCGTTTCCGCCACGTGCTTCACATCTGTCAATCCCCTTCTTATTTGGCGCCGAGTATACTTTTTGAATGAATAGACTATTGTAACTACAATTGGCATATCTGTACTGATGTAAAAGTTATTACTGTTCTCATGGGAATGCAGGCAGGATACTCCAAGTACTGCTGCTTTATCTGTGAGGACAGCAGAGAAGGAAATACCACTATATAAGGAAGGCATGGCTCATCAGAGAAAAAATGCAGCCAGGAAGTAAGAGCATCCTTAGAGTGCCATTGCTGGAGCACAACAAAGTTACCATGCCTTCACTTCACTTTGAATGTTGTACATAAGTGTAATAGTGATTATAGCCTGACAATGTCTCTCTAAATTCATCTCCTCAATTCACATCTTGATTTCTTTCCCAAAAACCCAGATTCTGTCAGTGATGAACATGGTAAGCATTTTCAACAGGACATCTCCGATGGAATCAGATTATCAGGGTTGATGGGATGGAGAAAGTTGGCTGACTACTACTGAATGTTTCAGCATGACATAACAAACGCTCACCACAAAGCAAGTCTATAGCCAAAAGTTCAAACCAAACTCACTTTATATTATCGAGGTTTATCTTAAATGTCTGTATTCTATGTGTGCATTATACCTTCTATTAAATGTTACTACACACACACACACACACATATACACATACGCTTGTCTATGAGTTGTTTGCCTTGACAAAATGTTAAACAGATATAAATGGTTAATGTCTTACATCTTAGGAAAGGTACGTGATAGAGACAAACGTTTTGTATATTTATAATCAGCAGGTCTCAGTTGTTTTTGAACAAGTGTTGGATACCAAGATATCCATCAAAAGTTTTATTTCCTTTTTTGGTGTGTTTTATTAAAAAGACTGGTATTTTGAAAATAAAATGAGATCAGAGTATCTTTATTTTTCCTAACAGATTAATTGTAAATGACCAATTTCAAAACCTAAATAGTTCTGATATTTCTAAGTGCAATATCTGAACATTTTTTTACATACTGTTGTTGTTGTTTTCTAGTGCCTTGCATCTGGCAATGAAGCCATTAGCATTCGTGCTTTCCAATACTTTTGAACTGTAGTTTCTTCTGATCTTAATGCTTCACAGGTCTTCAAGTGTTCTTCATTCATTTCTGCTGGATCGTTACACAGGACACATATCGGTGAGGCTGAGATACCTATTCTGTAGAGATGACTTGCCAAGCAGTCATGATTTGTCAATAGTCGGAAGGCTGCAACAGCTGTTTTCCTTGGTCTCTGGGGGATTATATCTGGATTGGAAAGTAGTGTAATCCATTTTTTATCTTTGGCATTTGTTTCTATTTCTTGTAGGTATGAGTGACAAAAATTTTTAATGATCAAGCGTTTTATTGAGGAATATGAGAAATTGAATTTAGACTTTTGTGTTATTGTTGTGGCTTTCTTTGCAAGTGAGTCTGCAGCTTCGTTCCCCATGACTCCACAGTGTGCTGGAATCCATTGGAGATGAACAGTCTTATTAACTTTTTGGAGTTGTGTTAACATTTTGTAGCATTCTCTAATTTTTGTTGACTTCTTTGTAGTATTTGAACATATTCCCTGAATTGCAGCTTTAGAATCCGAAAGAATTACTGCCTTGTTAAATTTATTTAAGGGAAGATTTAATAATTGTCGGAGAGCAATGTATATAGCCTCTATTTCTCCATCATAATTTGTTGTGTCTCTGCCAACAGAATGATAAAAGGAAAAATGTGAACATGTAACTCCAGCTCCAGTAAGGTTTTCCTTCGAGGATCCATCAGTATATATGTGCAGCCATTCTTCTGTGGGATACCTAGTATTGATTGTTTCCAGAGCTAGAAGTTTTTGTATTTCTTTTGGTGTGTCTGATTTACTTATTTCCTCTATTAATTCCAAATTGAAGGTAGGTTGCAATAATTCCAATGGATTTTCTCTAATAAGTAGATTTTCTCTGGTGTTAGGAATGTTCAATTTGGATTTAATCTGTGTTACCTTTTCTAGGAAACTACTATGAGTTTTAAGGATTGAATGGGGGAGGTTCTCTTCTGTCCATTTAGAGTTTGGCAGTCGTAACATTTTCTCGTGTTGGAGCAATGCTTGTTCTTCTATTTTTGTTGTTATTGATGGCGTCCGTGTTAAGGCAAGCATGGCATCAATAGGTGTGGATTTAACTGCTCCAGTGATTAGGCGAAGAGCCTGATTTTGTATTTGTTCAAGTTTATTGATGTTAGCATTTGCTGCTGTTATTAAAGCTTCAGAACAGTACAAGAGGTTTGGTTTAATATACATTTTGTATGTTGTGTTAAGGACTCTCCTTGAGCAGCCCCATTTAGCACCAGCTAACCTTTTCAGGATTTGCAATTTCTTTTCAAACTTTTCTGAGATGTTTGTTATATGTTTTTTCCAACTTAGCTTTCTGTCGAAAGTGATGCCTAAGTATTTGGCATCATCAACTGCTTTGAGTGGTTTACCATTATAATTTATGCTAATATTAACTGGTTTGTATTTTAGTGTAAATAATTCATAATTTGTTTTTTCCACATTGATAGTCATGAGGTTTTTGGAGCTCCATTCATGTACTTTGTTTAGGGCTGTTTCTATTCTGTCTTTAATTAATTCAGGTTTTTTTGAAGAGCCTAAAGTCCAAATGACTACATCGTCAGCAAATAGAGCAATTTTGGTTTCTAAAGTTTTTATTATTGATGGAAGGTCATTTATATATATGTTAAAGAGTGTTGTGCTCAGAACAGCACCTTGTGGAAGTCCTCGGTGTGTTTGTTTATATTTGGAAATGTATGTATTATATTTTGTGGCACAAAATCTTTGTGAAATAAACTGAGTTATCCACTTAAGCATGTTACTTTTCACACCTATTGATTGCAACTTCTCAACTAATTTATTTCTCCAGACTGAGTCATATGAAATCCTAAAAATTTAATTCCAAATCATATGTCTCAGAAATAAATTGATACAATATTTGTATACAGGGAGACACAGATTTTTATCTTGCACCTTTGTGTACTACTCTTATAGAGCTTAGGTATTAGTAGTCTTGAAGTACATTCATGCTGCCCAAACTTATATTCTGGTACTGTAAATGAATGGAATATGTAACAATTTCAATATTGTTTTATAGTATAATTATTGTTATTAAAATATGAAAATATGTAAAAAATTATTACTTGGAATGAATAGTAAGTGTCCAAACAGAAAGAAATAACCTTTTTAGCCAAAAAGGAAAGAAATTTGGAGATAACATTAAAACATGTTAGCATAAAGTGCATATGATGTATATAGAAATTAGAAATTCATTTTCTATACACTTTTATTTCTTGTGATAAAGTATAAAAATGTCTCAAGTTCATGTTGAAATTAGCATATATTGGAGATTTGTTATGCTCTGCATTTAGATCTGTTATATAGGGAGGGTGGAAAGTAACTGCCTTAGGTCGAATCATGACTGAAAAATTCAATGCCATAGCTGGGATTTGAACCACGGATCTTCCGCTTATCGAGTGTCTGCTTTAACCACTAAGCTACCACGGCCAATTTGCCAGCATGACATTAAATTCCCCAACCGATTCATACTTTCCCGGTTAGACCACAAGGGAATCTCACATCAGAGATAAATACCCCAAGGGTGACTTACAATAGTAAGTACTTTATGTTCCGGGCTTAAGTAAGTTTTAGATGGTAATTATTGTTTATGCCAACAAACTTAATGCTGGTGTTTTTTAAACACATACGGCTTGCGTGTTTAAAGAACACCAGCATTAAGTTTGTTGGCATAAATAAATAATAAGTAACTCCCTGTTTTAAATTGTTAATATTTTTATTAATAATTTGTGTTGTAGAAGATTTGCTGTAGAGTGTGAAATGGTAGAAAAAGTGTGAAATAAGTTTTTTTTGGGGGGTAAAACTTAAAACTCCACATATGCATATGTATTTTTCACAAGTATCTGTAACCTTTTGGGGATAGCTTCGACTGACTTGCAAAGGAACTTCTGTGATACTTTAATGAGGACATGGCAAATGTATCTAGTTTATCCAAAGTACTTGGTTTGCTGTGGTAAACCTTGTCCTTTGCTCCACATATATATTTTTTCATCCAAATTCTTTAATGCATTGTTCACAAAAGTAAAGAGAGCTGTTTCTGTGGACTTATTTTTCCTAAAACCATGTTGGGCATTTCTAGTGCCCCATCCATCAGTGAAAAATATTGGAGAGCAAGAAGATTAATGACTTCATTGTCAGAAATCCAGCATTAGCTAACAACACCTTGTCCTTTGCTCAGGCCCAAAGGAACAAGTTGCATGGGATGAGGTCAGCACCCCGTGCTGGCAACTCATGTGGACCCAACGAGCTAACCAAGGTCCTGAAAACTGGTCATCAAGCCAGCCATGGATGTTTCATACAAAGTGAGGTGGGGCACCATCTTGCATGAAGATGAGGCTAGTGGTGTTATTTTAGGTGGAGACAATTGCCCAATCGTCATTTCTCAGCATGGCTAAGTACCGTATGCCTAAATAGCTAGGTGCCATTCCAAGTTCTGTCTCAAAGAATTAACGGTCTTACAACTTGATTGAATGTTATATCACACAGTGACCTTAGGATGATTTTGTGAATTTTCAACCGTAAATCCTGGATCCTATGCTGCCCAGTTGTGACAGTTAACAAACCCTCTGACATGAAAAACAGCTTTGTCATTTCAATTGATATTCTTGAACAGTTGGGGCCAATCTTGTTACCAATCAAGCATCAGCCCACAATATTGGCTTCCATGCACAACATTTTAATTTGTTCTTAAGTACATTTCTGACTGTGTAGCATGTAAGACACTTTCATGAGTGGCTTGTCATGTTGACTTACTGGGCCTTATGGTGAACATATCCCGCACATTGAGAACTATCCCCTTTGTTCACATTGCATAAGTTTTCATGGCCAGTGTCAGTAAATAGAAAATTATTATCTTAGCTTGTGGGCCATGGTCTAGTGGAAAATCTCCTTCCAGATGTTTCATTCGAAGCTGCATCGAACATCTTCAGTGGTGTGACTGTAGTACTCTTCTATTCTCGGCGATGACTGATACGGAGCCTTTTGGCTTCACAGGTTTTATATGCTTAGCATGTGTGGTTGGTTTACGGTTGGTCCAGTCTTTGTTTATTGGTTCGGCTGCTGTGCGGGCTGGACTAAAGTGGGGGCTGCCTCCATTGTCTTAATTGTTGTCATGGGCTGGCATTTATGGTGACTTTCTCTACTCTTGTACTAACCATTCTTATAAACTCTTATAGCTATATCTTCTTTGTGTTAACTGAGATAAACACTTGCAGAAATTATCTTATTGCTTATTTCCTTGTAGGTGCAAGGGGAATATGGGAATACAGCAGTCTTTGAGCGGTAGCCAAAACTTTTAAACCTTTGAGATTCCATTCTCTTTGCACAGTTAACATATAAAAAATTACTAATGATGTTCCATTTGATGGAGGTATAAGTTTTCCAAAACTCACACAAATTGCAAGAAATATTTCTGAAATGTTACACTCAAAAAAAAAAAAAAAAAAAAAAAAAAAAAAAAAAAAAAAAATATATAAATGTAGGCATGAACTGTGTGTTTTAGCAAGATTTAAGTTTTCTGTATATTAAGATTTGATCCATCTCGTATGGTTTACCAGTTATGCAAAAGTCATCCTGAGTAAATAGGACTACATGGGCTATAGCCAGAAAATTCAAGATATGCATTTCATTTGTCATAAAAATATCTCAAGCATATGGCATTTTAATCAAAATCGTTAAAGCCATTTTCAAAACATTTTCCATGTAAAGGGTAGTTTGGGGTGGAGGAATTTTCTTCAAAATCTTCCTGTTGCATCCTTGACTGTCTTACTTTCCAGTTTTCAAATTTCTGTAATGTTCTCATTGATACCAACTTGAACCTCTAAATCACTTAACCATCTTCTTAATGAACTTTCTGCTGGTAAATGAAAGGTCTTCTTCAAGAATCTATAAACCCTTGGTGATATTTAATAAAGGGCAAGAGCAAAACTCTTTATCATAATCAGAGTACATATGCCCCTTTTTCTTTCTGTTCTGCAATTTCAGCTGACTTAAAATTAAAGTGTTTTGCTGTAGTGCACTAAATCTTTCCTTGTGTTCCTGATTTTCTTGCCAAAGAACAGCATTTTAAGTTTGAATATTACTCGACACTTTCTTTAACCTTCCTACCTGCTTAATTGTTGTTAATACTTCCCTTTTCAAAGCATTTTCTTGTAATTTTGTTCTTGTTTCATTCCACTTGGGAGCCCAGGCATCAGGTAATGGATTAGCATCAATCAATGCTTGGCGATACATTGGTATCTACAATGCCTTCTAGACCATGGCCTACAAACCTGGAAGAACTAAACATATCTAATAGCCACAGAAAGAAGTTAAAAGCATTTTACAATAGGGATTTACTTTCTGTCCATCTTGTATAGGGTTTGTAGTTCTTGCAGTGAAATTGTCGCCCACTCTTCTCGTATCGTTCTTTTCAGCTCTCATATGGCATCAAATTGTCTTTCATTGCAATAAACACGCCTTGCAAGTATTCCCCAAAGGTTTTCGATGGGGTTCAAATCCGGGCTACGCGCAGACCAGGGCAAGACCGATATCTTTCTCTTCAAACCACTTTTTGGTTGTAGCAGAAACTTGCACAGATGCATTGTCTTGTTGAAAAATTAGACTTTCGTCCCCTAGGTCCTCATACATTCTAATCAATTCTGTCTCTAGCAGCTCAGTGTACATGTTAGAGTTCATTCTAGTGTTCAGCCAAGCAATACGTGATGTACCTGTAGCGCAGAAAGCTGCCCAAATAATAACACTTTTGCTACCCAAGTTTCTACTCATTCTTACCTGCTGCTCTGTTCTCAGATCATGCCAATAAAATTGAAATCCATCTGGCCCATCTAAATTAAACTTCTTCTCATCACTGAAGATAACTTTATCCCATTCTGCAGTCCATGACATGTTTTTCTGCAAACTCCAACTGTTTATGTTCGGGTGTTAGAGCTGGTTTCTGCAGTTGTTTCCTGAATGTAAGATGTTTGTCATTTGACAAAATTTGTCGTACGCATCTGGCAGTTACTGCCAACTGTAAATCAGCAACAAGTTGAGAAGAATAACGGTTTGTGACCCTTGCTTTGTGCAAAAGTAACCGTTTCAATGCCTCCGATAACTTTCTGCTGTGCCCATATTTTCCGTTCTGTTCATATCCTGCACCCAATCTAATGAAATTATGTATCACTGAACTTGAACGGTTCAACTTCTTGGCAATTTGGCAATTAGAGAGACCCATTTCCTTGTACGCACCGATTTTTGCATTTTCATCACATCATAACTGTTTTCCGAGTGGCATTGTCACAATAGTGGTTTATGCGCACAACAAGCAGTGTAACTAATAGTGTCTGTTTCCTATCTGCAGCAACAAGTATGCACACACTGGCACATGCTAATGCCCACAGACACCACACAGAGCTGACTGCCTTTATACTGAGTTCCACCCTCTACCACCTGAATCATTGATGTCTTGTTATATGTTGGTACCACTGACGTCAAATGTGACACCATTTGACTGCAGTTGTCAGTATACTGGTTTTCGTACTATTGCATATACACTATGCGTAACTATTCCAACAGAAAATGTTAATTTTCGTACATATATCCATGCCTTTATACCGATTTCCACCACTGTATAATAGCATATCAAGATGATCTCAACAAGTTTGCTGTCTTCACACCTCTTAAATCTAAAAGTGTAAAAGAGTTAGCATACGACCTCCTAGACACATTCAGATTGCTTGCAGCTCCCATAATTTTACGATTTGGAAATGGAAGTGAATTCTTCAACAAGATGATTAGAACTTAATGGAGTATTGGTTCACTGTAAGGGTCATTCATGTTAAGTCATGCACTCACAGAATCAGGGGGTGTTGAAAGAGCTGACGAAAGCACTGGAAATATACTGGGGTGATGGGCTACACTTAATTCAGCCTTCCATTCTGGTTTTAACAGAATGCAGTACAAAGCTTTATTTGGTTGCAAAATAAAGGTGGGTCTGATAATTTCTTTGCTCCAAAATGTTTCACAAACCAAAAAGAGCAAAGAAGGCTTGGAGAAAATTATAGACAGTTTTGAAACATCTGAACAGCTGATGCAGATGATCCTTAAGAAAAGTCCCTTTCTCTCAACCACCAATTGGGCCAAAACTCAAAGCAAAGAAAATATAAGTGCTGATGTTTTAAGTCTGAAAAATTAAGTCTTCAGCTCAGAAGTAATTAGTTGCTTACTGTGACTGCTGAAAGAAATCACTGTTGTCCAGATACGTTGGGACTGGCTGGAAACTTCATTCCCTCTGTGGACATGCTCTTAGGGATGGTGAAGATGAGGAAATAGAGGGCTAGGGATGTGAGGTTCTATGTAATCTTAGTTTCAATATTGTGACAGTGGCTATAATCCAAGGCAATTGTGAGGTTGGCACTGGACAGTTGGAACAGTAAACAGATAAGCAGCATGCTCGCCCAGCATAAACAGATAACCAGAATTTCCTGGAAGTTTCTCAGTCTCGAACAGTCTTGAACTCTGTGGAAAATTCCAATGGCCATATAAGTGAGCACTCACATGTTTCAAAACATGTTTGCAATCATCATATTTGCATCCCAAATCACTTCTATGTTGACAGAGAAATACCAGAAAAGTTTATTTTCACTGGACGGGTATGAGATAGGAACATACATGCAGTCGATGTTGCACTCACAAGTTGTGGGAAATTAGCAAAATTGAAGGATTTTCTGAATACACATAATCATTGTGTGTGTTTATGCACCTTGCTCTTAACCTTGAGTGCTCCAACAACATGAAAAACGGAACCAGCAGTCATGCAGTGAACGTTTATAATATCATCTGTAACTGTCTGAAATGTTCTGTGAAACACTCACAGGGTACATAACAATTACAGCTGAATTCCTTTCCGAGTTTTGTTTAGTTGCTCTCCAAGTAATTAAAAAGGAATGTAAAGGATTCTTTCTAATTCCAAAAACTTCCTTGAAGTCCTTCTCTAAGTGTTACGTGAACCTCACCTTTTCTGTACTACATGGGTCATTCAATAATTAGTGGCAACAATGTTTGCACATGGCGATATCAGCCGTAAATGATGCAAGCTGGTAACAATGAGAAAGAAGAGCATCTGATGTATGTTACCTGTGAGTTTAAAGATAGTAATATTATTTATAAGATATTTGTAGTAAGTTTAATTTGTTGACTGTTATCTGCAATGCTCTAAAACGCTTAGTAAATGCAAACAAAAATGCTTCATTAAAATTGTAATTGCTAGAGGCAAGAAAGGTCAACAATGTCATGCCACATTACTGGAAGCTCGTGGTGGAGAGACTTTACCATACTGTCTCGTGGTTAGGTGAGCACATGCATTTTGCAAGGGCAGCAAAGATGTTCTCCAAAAACGTGGAGCTGAGGTGCCAATTAAGTGTTTTAGAGCATTCCAGATAACAGTCGACAAATTAAACCTACTACAAGTATCTTATAAATAATATTACTATCTTTAAACTCACAGGTAACATACATCAGATGCTCTTCTTTCTCATTGTTACCAGCTTACAACATAATCAGTCAGTGTTACTGATGGAATCAACTGCTGGTTCTTGATGTTCTATATATGAAGGGTGTTCAGTAAGTAATGTATCACAGTTTTTTCCTTAAAGCACATTGGTTTTATCCAGATTTAAATACACCATATTCCCCAATCTTTTTCAACATAATCTCTGTTCAATGCTACCACCTTATGCCACCTTAATGGGAGGGCTTGTATGACTGCATGGTACCACTCTACTGGTCTATATCGGAGTCAGTGTCTTGCTGTATGAATAACTTTGTTATCCATGTAGTGCTTCCCGTGGAGTGCATCCTTCATTGGGCCAAACAGATGGAAGTCAGAAGGTGCAAGATCCAGACTGTAGGGTGGATGAGGAAGATCAGTCCACTAAAATTTTGTACCCTTTATAGTCTTTAGTTAGACGTTGAGGAACCCAGCAAAAACAAACCTTTGAGCGCTCTAATTGGTGGACAAGTGTGTCAGCACTATCAACAGAGACGTCAAATTAAGCACCTACGTGTTTGTGATCCATCAATCACCTCGAATAAGAGTGTCTGGACATTTCAACATTGCAGGACTCACAAGTGTGTGCGACTGACCAGCATCTATGAGAACAGACAGGTTTGCTTGAACTTGGGATAATGACAGACACCTCACCCAATGACTCACAGTGCTTTTGTCTGCTGCCAGACATTCTGCAAGTACCTATGAATATCTGTGATGTTCTGGTTTTTCACTGAAAGAAACTCAATAACTGCTCTCTTTTTGGAATGCAGCTCCTTTACAGATGCTGGTTTGAAGAATAGTTATAGTGCTGCCAATTATCAGAAATTAATGAAACTATATAAAGCAGGAATATTTAATGATGTCCCAAACAAAATTCCAAATCTTTTTAAACTAAAATTGACAGAGAAAAACAATTGTTGGATTACTTATTGAAAGCTCCTTGTATGATAGCATATTTTGATTTCCCACTCAGACAAACAATTTATTTTTAATATATGAAACTTTTTTGTGCTTTGCCAAAGGTAAACAGAAATCTCAGAAGCTTCAGTTACTCATTGATCCTCCCTCATATATTTAGGAAATAATTGCCATTTAAATTATTTGTTACCCAAAATTAAATGCAGAGCAGCAATTTTGATCATAATGCTTATGTAAGTGAACTGTGCTCCACGGTGAGTCGGCTGCATGACTTTTATAGCTTGGATGTGGTTACAAGTAATTTGTTTTTATTAGGATCAAAGCATGATTTGAAATTTTATCATGGTGTGCTCAGCTAATTTTTTTAATTTTCTTCTTTTTGACTTTTCATCCAAGTAATGCTTCATTATTTATTTACAGTAATGAGAGTGTTTGGAAGTGAAGCATATTGTTTTCTAATGAATTACTGAATAGATATTCACACAGGAGAATGAGATTCAGAGCTGATGAAGTACATGCCTGTTTCTCAAATTTCCTTCTCATACACATTGTTTTCTTTTGCAAAAAAATAAAAATACTTTGAATATCAGATTGTGCTTTTGTGCAGATAACAAAAGTGCTTGTCTCCCTGAAAGTATGATTAAATGTCCTTTTGAAATATTACATATATCTTAACAAATCCTGAGAAACTAACTTTCTTGATAATTTAAGATTTAATTTAATTTAAGATGTTAATTTTACTAAGAACTTGAAATGAAAATTAAAAGCTAAACAACAAATGCTTATCAGCAAGATGAAAAATTTCAGCCTTTGGTTCTCTCAGATAATAAACAAAGGAGAATGGTTACATTTGTCCATTAGAACTGCTCTTACATTTCATTGTGTGTGTACATGCTTTTTATTAGGAAGAGGGGTGACAAGAAATTGAAGACTTACATCAATACTTTGTCATTAAGTTAGCTATATACCTTCAAAAAGTGGCATCTGTACTATTTATATTTATTATTTTGTTAGTAATTGTGTTAAATTTCATATTTTACTTATGTAAGTGGAACTTCAAGCAAAATAGTTATTTATTCATATATTAACAAAAATATACAGATGCGTCAAAAAGAATTAAAAAAAAATACATTTGTAAAGCAAGTTTTTCTAGAAATTGTATTTAGCTTAAAATCTGTGAAAAGTGGCTGTATCTGGGGGCCATACATTGTGTTAAGGCTTCTATTAAAATGCAGCTGTTTACTAATAGACATGACTTTTCTGGATGTGTTTCATATTTTGTACCTGATTTTGTTAATATAAACTGAGGAACCACGGAAGAATCATCAGAACTGGAACTGAAATTTGTAGTTTGCTAAACCAAAACAGTTAAGGAAAGATTTAGGATTGGTCCATTCCATGCAAACAATATGATTGAGAGGTTTTTGAAATTGCCTAGTCGAATTGTATAAAGATACAATTTTTGCAATATTAGCAATAAGATAATAGTGAAAAATATTTTAAATATAAAAAATGGGCTGCAGTGTAACAAACTCAGTAAAATAAGCATGTAAAAGATCATAAAGAAATGTAGTGAATGCAAAAATCTGTCAGTTAAAGCTGTACTAGAGAGGTAAAAAATGAAGGAACTTCATGGAAAAAGGCAGGGGGAATAGCAAGGTGGTTAAAAAAATTATGAAGTTGCTGGATAGTCCGAATAAAAAAAATTAAAATATTTGCATTCATTGTTAGAAGTGACAGTGGCTGTTTTATAATTACAAACTCATTGTTTGTGACATTTTATGTGTGTGATCAAGGTGATTCGAGAATGGTTTAGTTTCACAATTTGACCCGATAGAACATGTTCTTTTTAATTAATTTATTTTTGTTGATCTTTGGATGGTTTAGGTTCACAATTGAATCCTCAAGCAGTGCTGCAGTTGTGTTTTAGACTTTCCGGTATTTTGTTCCGTGATAGGATTCTAGGATGTTTTTATTGCAGCTCAGCATTAATATCACATTAAAAGTGCGTGCTTATTGAGCAAAAGTAATTAAACGTGTACTTAAGCATTATACATTGTGCAAATTTATAAGGTGCAGTATTGAAGTATTTTGCATTGATTTGTCATGAATTCCAATGATGTATACTCTGTATATCAAGAGATTAGAGGAGATGTAAACAAAGCCACGTGCGTTTTGACTACAGCGCGCCCTCTTGATGCTTTCGCTGTGTAAATAGTCCCTTGAAGAAATACTGTTACTAAGGTCTGAAATGTCACTTAATGTTTGCTAAAGCATGAACTATGTGTACTAAGTATAGTTAAAGTGTAAGAATACGCAGTTAAGTGAATCTGTAACCAGCCTAATTCATTCTGCACGTGCATTATTCAGTATGAAAGTAACGTGGCAGAACAAGTGAGTTTGAAACATAAGTGTGGCAAACCGTTGCGAAGTGGTGAAAAGACAACAATATTGAACGTGTTTAGCAAGTTCTGCGGAAATATCCCGAACTGCTATTGAAGTTGTGATGAAATTAACATCCGAGTTTACCGGTGTGTCAGTTGCAAGTATTTAACAGCACACGCAAAGAAAAATTGTCACTTGGTGAAGATCCCGGCAAAAAGTGACCACGTGCCAGATAAATGGTGGAGGTAGTTTGCGACGAATTTGTGAGATCTGCAATCCGTCGAAAAGTTCACCAGTTCTTTGTTAACAATGAACCCCCACCTTAAACAAAGTGCTGTTGGCAGTTAATTCTGATCCCAATCATCCAGATTTAAAACAAACTTCCCTCCACAAGCTGCTTCTGGAGATTGGTTTTGAGATTGTGAGCAGGAAATGAAAAAGTGTTATTGTGGACAGAGATGACGTAAGTAGCAGTTAATTTCCATGTGCTACATGTTATTTGGATCAAGTAATTATATCCTTTTAGTAGTGTAAAATGCATATTATACCTACGCGTAGTGGTAGGTAACTGTGTTGCATCATTGCGAATGCACGTGGCCGCAAAGTGATACAAACCGGTGCTTTGTTTACATCTCCTCTAATCTGTTGATGAACAAAATTATACACACACATTCTATAACGATCTTCTTAACCTAAAAAATTAACATTCTCTGCGATTGCATTTTAGAATTTCCAGTAGTTAATGCTGCAATCGAATTATAGGACGTTTTTGTTGCAGCTTAGTGTTAATAATACATTAAAAGTACACGCTTATTGAGAAAAAGTATTTAAAGATGTAATTGATAAATATGCATTGTGTAAATGTGCAAGGTGCAGTATTGAAGTGAGTATTTAACATGATTTATCATGAATTCCAATGACATGAATTCAAGCATGTTCCAATGTTTGCTAGAGATCCAACAACCATTGGAACATTATACAACAAATAAAAGCAAAGGAGATAGATGAAAAAGGTAGATAAATAAGCAGTTTTCCTGCATAATGCAGCATTTTCCATCCAAGTAAAGCACAACTACCTCTGGACATGGCCCCCTTGCATTTAATTAACACCTACTTATCATAACAAATCACTTGAGCGAAGCGAGCGTGCGTTCTTAAGATACTTTTGATTGACTGTTTGTAATATAAGCTAAAGTATGTTCAGATTAAAGAGAATGAAGTAATTACTTAGGGGTGTTGTCCATTGTAGATACACCCTGGAACCCACATACCCACCCTGTTTAGTATGTTTTCTTACACAGTAATATAATTATGTAACTACAACAAACATTGCCATCTTTCTGCTACAGAGAGTGTGCAATGGCAACTTCTAGTCCACAGGAGAAGCGAAATTCGCAGTATTCGCAATGTTTTGATTTTTGTTTCTTCATATAAATATTCACACAATTGTGTAATTTTTGGATATACAATGTTTGAACAGGATAAGTCTGTCAGGTCCGCTAGCACTATGTAATGTCTTGCCATAATGGGAATCGCCCTGCAAAATCATAACTCTTTGTATCTAAATAGTCTTTGCCCTTTTTTACTTAACAGTGTTCTTAGACAAGATAAATATATTTATCTGTTTCAAACATTGCAATATGTATGACAAAACTGCTCATCATTACCCTTTGACTTCAGTTATTGTAGTATGTCCCATGTGTGATGTTCTGCAAAATTGTAAGTTGCATAATAGGAACAGTGTGGACTAAACTATTTAAACCATTGTGTATAGTGTCTGCAAAATAGGAATGACAAAATACAATGTATGGCCCCAGCTTAAACTAACAGTTTGAATGAAATACTGTAAGCTTCAAGCACAATTTTAATACCAATAAACTAGTAAAACTTAAGTAATTTTTTATGCTTTCAGAAGTAGCTGAAGACAGAGATAGTATTTTTATTTCATCTTAAGAACAATATCAGATGACCAAGAATGTTTATTGTTATTGCCAGGTATGTGGTAAAGCATTCACATGTGCTGCAGAGCTGAGTCGACATGGAAAGTGTCACCTGGGTGGGAGTATGTACACGTGTGCAGTTTGTTTCCATGTGTTTGCAAATGCAGCAAGCTTGGAGCGCCATATGAAGCGCCATGCTACAGACAAACCTTATGGCTGCACAGTGTGTGGCAAATCATTTGCTCGAAAAGAGCACTTGGACAACCATACACGCTGTCACACTGGAGAAACTCCATATCGATGTCAATATTGTGCCAAGACCTTCACTCGCAAAGAGCATATGGTGAATCATGTACGTAAGCATACTGGAGAGACGCCACATCGATGTGACATTTGCAAGAAATCATTCACAAGAAAGGAGCATTTCATGAACCACGTAATGTGGCATACTGGAGAAACTCCGCATGCCTGCCAGGTATATTGCAACAAAAGTGCAAGTAACAATTTTTATCTTTGTGTTTCTTGAATATAAGTTTAGAAAATCACTCTGATATTTATTTACAGCAAGAGAGGAGAGAGCAGGATAAGGGATATTGACATTGGTGTGAATGAGGGAGCAAGAAAGATGCATGCACACATATATGATTTGTGAGATGCAGTTTAATGGTGTAGCCAACAATTTTAAGCTATAAACATCACTGAACTTTTTCACTTTTTAATTTTAATCGTCAGCACTGTAGTCTATTACCTATATCTTCAAGACAACCTTCAGGTGACAATTAACAATAAACAAAGATTTCACAAAATGAATGCACAAGAGTTTGTCATAAATGAGTCATGTTAAATTCACATTTGCAATATAAAAAATGTTTATGTGAATTTAGAGTTTAAATATGTTTTTAAAATCATTGCAGCTTTTGTCTGTTTTTTAAGAGTATCACAGTTTTCTCCAATAGACTATATTGCAGTTCTTTAATTCCAGCCTACTTAGTATTAATATGCAAAAAAGATGAAATGCCTGACATTTTATTAAACTGAACTATATCTTTAATGAAGCTACGAGAGGCTTTCGAATAGTCTTTTGTGAGAAACGGGTGGGCATTGTGTAGTTCATTGAAAGTAAATGGTGATGCAGAATCTGCCAAATTTGCTAGTTAATTTCTGCAGTACTAGCAAACCAACTCTGAATTAATTTATGAGTAATGACATATACTATCAGAATTTGTTGCCTAAATTTGAGTCACTCCTACCCTCGTCCAATGCCCATAGCGAACAGAAGGACTGAGCAGGTGAAGGATTGGAAGCAAGTTTTGTTTCTTTTGTTCTTACATTCATCAATTCCTGATTCAGCATTCAGATCTATTCACTCTGGGATCTGCGCCATATAGCTCACTTGGATCAGTCAGTTTGTCTGTCACCAATTGTTAGCTGATGACTGAGAAAACTGAGCTCTGTCAGCTGATTGTAATCATTGTAGTCTACCTGTATTATACAGTTGCAATGCATCAAGTAGTTTGGAGAACTGAGCAAATTTAGTTAACTGAATATGTATTTAATGTTGCAAAGGGATTTAGAGCATATCTGGTGAGAGGATTCAATCTCACAGAAACTGACTAAATAATTAATTCATCCTTGTAGTCCGTAATACATGATACAGAATATGTTCCAGTTATCTTACAAGCATACAGTATTCAAAATGAGACATTATATACATAGCTTATATATTTACACATACTGGTAGGAAGGGAAGTCATTACATTGATTTAAACCAGTGATAGATCTTGGTAGTTGGAACACATTTTGTATCTTGCATTTTTGGCTCTGACCATTTCCATTTTAGTGTTGTCAAAAACAAGCTGGCAACACTGCAGATTATGTGGGTGTCACTTTTCACTTGGTCAGTACACAAACAAACACTGGAGCAGCGTGTGTCGTAGGCATAAACAAATACCATGCTGTGTCTTTCCATGTTTAGTGTGTGAGTGTAGGCCACTCAGAATCATTATCTCCCAAAACATTACACCACCCTGCAAGCGACCAACATGTTTACATCCAGAAATCTGTTCAGATTTGTGACCAAGCTCAATGCAAAGTTGCCGAGTTACTTCACATCTAAAAAAGCTGCTTTTAATATTCCTATAATTCCTTTAAGTGATTGATTATTTCAAAACCCTGTGTGACGCCTCATAATCACTACCGAAACTGTCAGAAATATGTTACTTTACATGTCTTATAAGTTACAAACTATTATCTTCGTACATTCTTGTGGAATTACGCATCCAATTTGGAATAAAAAGTATTTACTTTTTCGAAATCAGCTGATCAAAGAACAAAATTCCGTTAGACTTTTTTTGTTTGTAATGCTCCTATGAGGCACATAGAAGTTTCCTTTCACCCAGTATAGGTGAATAAATGAAAGAGAGTGTATACTAATCACGAATGCAGTTATTTAGATGTTACAGTTTTAAAACTAAACTTAGCAGTGCTCATAATTATGAGTATACATGGTGTATTTAGGCATATAAATGAAAAATAAAATTTAGGTCTATTCTAATTACAAACGACCTTATTTAGTCTGAACATGCTCATAGTACTCATTTAGACCATAAAGACAAATATTGTATGAGGATTTGAAAATTGATTGGAATTAATGCTGTTAAGTAATAAATAATTCAGAAAATTATACACATTAGTCCACAAAGACACACTATAGCTTTCATCCCTTGAATTTATTGCCAAGGAATTTCACCTTCACTTTAAGGTATTATCAAGAAGTTGTCATCTGATTGGAACACGGACGTTGATTCTCTGGGGGAGGGGGAAACATCTGGTGGGCATTTGATGGGGCTGAGTAGTGAATTTTCTCTTGAGGGAATGTCCAAGTTCATTTGAAACACAGTGAATTTTGACATTTCTTTATAAGAAAACTTGCTGCTCACCCTAATATTTCTCTGCAGAACATTCTTTGAACAGAATCTCTGGTTTCCAGCCCCAAACTTCTATACCATACTGCATTTAAGCCCCTGCCGTCATGTATAGATTCTTTGTAACCACTTGACCTCTATGCATGGTAATCTATTTTTGCACCCTCTGATGGCTCCCATAGCACTTTTTCCTTTGCTTGTGCTAGTTTGTTTCTCCCATAAGCCACCTGCATCAATTTTCCCTCCTAAGTATTGCAACAAAACCCTACAATCCACTTACCATATTCTTTATTTTCTTTGCTTATAATGGGTAAACTGGTCTCAAGTAATAAGTAACACAAATACAATTCTTTTTACATAAACTCAAAATGCTTCCACAATCCTTTCCCCAAAACTAACACAAACTGAATAATAATGTAATAACTACGAATAACAAAACTAACAACAATTTTAAGTTTTAGAATTTCCGGTCACACGGAACTTTTCAATGCCACCTCTATTCATGTTGCATAGCTCTTCTATGCCAATGCAACAGTATATACACACCCACATTATCTTATACTTTATGCTCTTCTTTTTCCATTTGTATTTGCTTCATTTTCTCACTTTCTTAAATATAGGCCTTTCAAAAGTCAGTTCAAACATTAAACCACTAATGCTAATGGCTTCATTGCCAGATGCAAGGCACTAGAAAACAACATTAAACCACTATAAATATAATATTTTAGAGAGGAAGAAAACAAAAACATTACACATTGGACAAACAACAGGATTTGCAAAACATTGGCAAGATGTTTAAAAAACACCAGTATTGAGCAAAAAATGGGGTTTACAAACATTGGGAAGATGTCTGCCATTCTCCTGTTCAACATATAGCATTCTGTGTGCAATACTATACACAGCATTTTGCAGATAATGTCTTTGTATAGTGGCAATTTTTTGCAAGATGCCTGGCATCTCTCAGTTGCAGTGAGGTTGTTGGATGTGTCGGGAAAGGTAACCATACAACCACAAGTCGGCTGAAGTGAGATCTGGAAATAACAGAGTCCACATTGTTGGGAAGTGCCTACTGATGACATGATTGCCAAACATCTGCGTAATTAACTGTTTTGCAGGGATATAGATGTGAGATGGAATGCCTCTTGCATGAAGGTTTATGTTTTCCTCGGTCTATGGATATGCATAAACCTAAAAATCATCAATTTGACCATTTTTTGGTCATTATTCAGTCCCAGGGTCCCTCCATGTTTCACAATATTTGTTTATCGATTTCTAGGATTGTTTTAGACATTGTATTACCCTTAATGTAGTCCTGTCAGTTTTGTGCTCATTCATCCATCACTTGACCAAATAAACCAACCAAGCACAATCTAGTTATAGTCATACTGAGACCAGCTGAAACCTAAGTTAATTGATTTTGTTGTTCAGTTTCACTTCTGGTTTTGCTTCACTTGTGACATTTTACTAAAACATATCTCTGTAAATATATCATATTAATGAGAGACTGACATATATGCGACTGCTAGAATTTTCCAGTGCTGTAGTGAAGACAGCTCATTGCATACATCATGGATGAAATACTGCACTTGATTTTTCATGTAAATAGTATGCAACCATATTGCTGTGATTCTTTTGGTATTATATTGTACAAAAAAACTTACATATGCAGGGTTCATTTTTACTTGTGATGTCCTGTGTGCTGATAGAACAAGAACGACATCATACTTGCTGGCAAACCTTTCTTGCAACCTAACAATCTCAATCATGAAAGAACTGTGGTGGTTTGCAGAAGATAGCAGTCACAGCACCTTCTACCTAGATAAAGTGGCAATTGTTTGTGGAAAGAAAGTCGAAAAGAATTTGGTTGAACTCTTAAGTAATACAACCAGCCTCTTCAACAACGTAATGATTAATATTCATTCATGTTCAAGCTACTGTCACTAGAGAGACATTCTACTTGCCTTATCGATGTTATCACATCAAATATGAACTGTTGTTAGAGGGACATTATTAACCTCTCCTGATCATTAACAGCATCCGTCAAGTATGAATTGTTGCTGGAGGCACTGTATTAAACTTGCTTCATCATTGATGGTATCATTTCTTGCACTGGAAATCACATTTATAAATGAACACTGTTTATAGCACAAAATGTAAAAATAATATACTAATGTGCGTATATGTAATGTGTATTTAAGTTATTAGAGATTAATGGAATACAAATACATTAACATGCATGATGGAGAAAATGCCTCATAATTACTTTTTATGTCTTTAGGTGTACATATGTATTGACCAGTGGAGATGGAAAAGAATGAAGATCGGGAAGTGCTGATTTTCATAAAAGTTTGTTTGAATAAAGTGTGACCATTGATGGAGACGTTGGTCCTCCTCCTCCTCCTCACTGGTTTAATAATTGGTATAATAAATAAAAGTAAGGAAGAAAAACATGCGCTGTGAAAATCCTTTAAAAGAGAAGAAAATTATATTCAAAACAAAAAAATCTGAAACTGAAATCATGAATACTTTTGTCTACTGCAACAATGCCTCAAATCTGAGTGGTTTTATTTATAAATGATGATGAAAAGGACTAAAAAATGACCATCACAAAATTAAGTAAAGAATTGTGACATCTGTTAAGGGTCATTTTTCAGTTGTAGATGATGAACATAGGAAAAACAATATCCAACTCAAATCAGCGATTGAAGTTGTATAGGAATGTAGTTTATGGAACATGGAGGAAGAGGATTGTTATGTGTTTTCTTTCATAAATTATTTTTATATTAGCTTCTTGGTCTCTTAGTTTTTGAGCCATCACATTAAAATAGACTAGTCTGAATTATTTAATGGAGAAATTGGTACATAAAAGATACAAGACAAAATGCTTTACTTTAGGGGTGATCTACATTGAATTATTTGGTACATTGAACAACTGCAAAGAATATACTGATAAGTGATAACTTTTAAACATCAAAATTTCTTTTTCTGCATGATTTATTCTCTTGGTTTACCCTATCTACATAATCATGAGAATTAGTTTTTTGTAACTTTTAAAGGTAGCAAAATTACTCATCCTTCTGAAAAGTAATAAAAGTAAATGATAAATATTCTAGCATTGTAGAAATGATTACACAGTAGCACAAGATTAATTTCAATCCTCTATTTGATTCGGTGTATCTTCAATTACAAAATGGCTTGAAATATCTTTCATAAACTATGTAGTTTTTAAGTGATTGTTAACGATATCTATTGTACAGTAACCATAGCAATTTCATAAACATGCAAAGGGTGCTGCAGCTCCAAAACAACTCAAATGATAGTACTGTTTTTCTTTATTGGTTAAGATTACTGTGTTAAGAGTGTCATGTATAGGTTATGTTGTGCTAATTCAGGCAGAACTAAAGGATCTTTCATTATGTTTTGCAGGTTTGTGGAAAGAAATACACTCGAAAAGAACATCTGGCGAACCACATGCGATCCCACACGAATGACACCCCCTTTAGATGTGAAATCTGTGGGAAGAGCTTCACGAGGAAGGAGCACTTCACGAATCACATCATGTGGCATACAGGGGAGACTCCTCATCGGTGTGACTTCTGTTCCAAGACGTTCACCCGGAAGGAGCATCTGCTGAACCACGTTCGTCAGCACACCGGTGAGTCCCCTCACCGGTGTGGGTTTTGCTCGAAATCCTTCACCCGTAAGGAACACCTCATTAATCATGTACGGCAGCATACGGGTGAGACACCCTTCCGCTGTCAGTACTGTCCTAAAGCTTTCACCCGCAAGGACCACCTCGTGAACCATGTGCGTCAGCACACTGGGGAATCACCCCACAAGTGTCAATACTGCACCAAGTCCTTCACCCGAAAGGAACACCTGACAAACCATGTCCGCCAACACACGGGCGAGTCCCCACACCGGTGTCATTTCTGCTCCAAGTCCTTCACTCGTAAGGAGCATCTCACTAACCACGTACGCCTCCACACAGGCGAATCTCCACATCGCTGCGAGTTCTGCAACAAGACGTTCACACGCAAGGAGCACCTGACAAACCACCTGCGCCAGCACACGGGGGAGACGCCGCACTGCTGCAACGTGTGTTCCAAGCCCTTCACCCGTAAGGAGCACCTGATCAACCACATGCGGTGCCACACTGGAGAGAGGCCATTCAGCTGTGCAGAATGTGGTAAGGCATTCCCTCTCAAGGGCAACCTGTTATTCCATCAGCGTTCCCACAATAAGGGTGCCACAGCAGAGCGCCCGTTCCGCTGTGATCTCTGCCCTAAGGACTTCATGTGTAAGGGTCATCTAGTTTCTCATCGACGGTCACATTCAGGTGATCGTCCACATGCCTGTCCAGATTGTGGTAAGACATTTGTGGAAAAAGGGAACATGCTGCGCCATCTTCGAAAGCATACTGAAGGTAATGGTGCCACTCAACAACAGCCACCTCCACCCCCGCCACCGCCACCACCCCCACCATCTCAGGGACATCACCAGAACCCTGGGGTAGCGGGTGTAGTGGTGCCCACTACACATCACCTCCAACATCACCCGCCACCTCCTCCTTTGCAGCCACATGCAACTCACACGGCTGTTGTGGTGCCAACACCAGCAGGGGTGCTAGCAACTTATTAGACTTGCTCTCTAATTGTCACTGTTTACACATTACTGTTAGATAGATAGTGCAGAAGTAGCATTTAAAGTGTTCAAAGAAACTTTCTACTGGTCTCTTATTTTGCTCTTTCATATTGGAGCACATACATTTGCTTTATATCAGAATGATTTACTACCAAATATGCATAAAATACAACTATAAAAGTGCAGGTTTTTAGCACTGCGGATGTGTTAACACTGAAGTTTTTCCTTCTTTATGTATGAAAGCTGAAAATGACGAATAGGGCAGAGAAGTTAATATAAAGATGTTTATATTATTATTCCTTGAATTTGCCATGAGAATAATTATATCTGTACAGAATTAGATTTTATTAATGTCTAATGCAAAATTTTACACTTAGATAACATTTCTTCTCACAGTAAATATAACTTAGAGTTGTACATAAGATAAAATATACACATATATGTGAATATATATATTATATTTAAAGAAAATTGCAGAAAAAATGAACCAACTGAGTAGAGATATATAAAATTATATTATATATATATTGAAATATAAAAAGAGCATCTTCTTTCATTAAATTTCAGTGCCAGGTATTTCTAAAATAGTATTACAGAAGTTATAAAACTAAAGTTTTGATGCTGTTTTGTAGCAGTTAGAGCTAGTAGTGCATGCTACTGCTATTGCGATAATGTCATAACTAAGCTTAGTGACATAGTCGCATAACAGCAGTGTCAACATTTTGTTGTCTGCATGCATGATCAACTTCAGTTTTGACATTATAGATAAAGCTTAGCCTTGAGCAGGAATGAGCAAGATGAGGAGCCTGCCAGTGCCATACATCAGCGGAGCTATCAACTTTCAGCTCTGCACAAAGCAAACTGAAACGAAATACTGTAGCAATTCATTAATGAAGACAGCTTCCTTGTGTAAGTGTAACTATGGCCAGTGTTGTAACTGAAGATAATTGAGTAAAAGTACTTAATTACTCAAATTGAAAATTTATTTTCTTCCATGGTTTTAACTTTAATGCAGTTGCTCACATACCTTACATGCTTGAGTATTTCAAGTGTGACTTTTGACATTATGTAATGCTTATTTCTAGACATATTTTAGATATGTTTTTTGTAGTGTAGTTATGATTATCAGGCTGTGCATATAATTAAAAAGGAAAATTTTCAAATATGGATGATTATTTTTCTTTCAGAAAAAAGATAAGCAATGATTATTTACTTGTGTTTTAACTTCTAGTACAAGGAAATGGCATGGTATTGTGCTATTATATGGTGCTATTTAGGATTGACATGTTGATTCTTTAACAAGGGTAATTAAGGTTGTGGACAACAATTTTGCAGTTCAAATCCCTGCAGAACCATCCTTAATTAAGGTTTCTTGTAGGTCTTCCTCAGTCCTCATACTTAGCAAATACTAGGAAGGTGTCTTAAGCTTAATCCTGGAATGTTTCCTTTCCAAATTTCCTTTCCCTGTTTCATTTCATGCATACAGTATCCATCATCTGTGATGCTATATTCAGTAAGAGTGAGTGTTAAATACTACTTATATACACATATATGATTCTTCTTCCCTTAGCCTGTCAATAAGATGGTTATCTTGAGGTGACCGATCAGACATAAAATGGAGGTATGGACCAATAAATTGTGTTACTGTGTGGAACCACCACTGGTTCTTGTGTCTCATCCATTTTTGAACATAGGTAAAATAAGATATTAAAATCATGTCACAACACAAAGCAATGAAATTAATTCTGCCTGAACTGTGTGGAATTTATAACAAAAAAAAAATAAATAAATAAATAAATAAAATAAATGCGGTTTCTAAAATACAAATTAAAAAAATTGGGTGTTTAATGAGAGAAATGAAGGGCAGTTATCATATTTTTCTGAATATAGGATGACCCCCAGATATTGGACGACCCCCCTTTTCTTGAACTTGATTAACAACATTTAGGCAATTTTTAGAAATTCTTAAGGATGTAATTAATACTCCATTTCAAGCTCCCAAGATAAAATATATTTCAATGTTCTTTATGGTTTGTTGAAAATTCATTTTGATTTTCCATGCTATTGCTTTATTTAGGAGGGAAAGTAATTTTATTTATATAGGTTACTTATGAGGGTAGTCTCAGAAGTACCTGACCTGACACATAGATGGCAGTTATTTATAAAATGACAATGGTAGAAATTACCAGCTTTATGAAGCCTAAGCTTAAAGTTTGACAATGCTATGTTGGCCTCAGGAAGGAATTGGTTACCTAGTTTACATTTATTTATGGTGGCAGGATATTTCTCATTTATTAATTCATTGGTTTTACCATTACTGAAATAATTCTTGTTTACATGAATAAAGCACATTTAAGCTTAATATTCGAGGAATTATTTGAGCTCTAAATTTCTATTACAAAATTGCACATAGTACACTTAAGCTACACATGATTAAATTATCTAGTTCATAGTTTGTTCACAAGGAATTACTTATTGAAAACCTACCACAATTTTGTGTCTGTTCATATGAATGTAGGTAATAAATTTAAGCTTTTAAAGATTTATTTTCCAAAAAATTCCTTAAATTATAAGTGGCAAAATTGAGACTTGTGAGGCAGTTGGGGCTACTGGGTGTCCATTTGTTTTTGACACACAGCTGAGTATAATGTGTGTTGCATATTTGGTCATCTGTGGAAGAAGATATCTTTGTCATCCCTGTATCAAGTAATGATAACTTGCCTATTGGTTTTGCATTTGCAGCTTTTGAGCTGAACAGTGCATTAATCCTTTTGGGCCGTGGTATTTATAGCTCTGGGTGGAAGAAAATCCTTAAAAACTAAAAACTGATTAAAACTTTCTCTAGACATCTAAAAGCATGCAAATTGCAAATCCAAATTAAAACAATTTTTTACCTTGGTTGAACCCATTATAATCATCTGTCTGGACTAGTTTAAGAAATAAAAATCATGAAGGATTATTGTTGCAAGAATAGGACACTTTCATTTGTGCAGAGAATTGATTTTTGGAAATATGATACTGTTCTTATGATATTTGTTGTGGTGTATGTCACTAGATGGGTATATTTTCATTACAAAATGGGAAAAGATTGTTCTTTACTAATGATGATGATAATCAAAACAACATTATTATAATAGGTGCTGCAGAGTTTTAAAACAAAAGTTTACCTTGGAAACAGCACTTTTTATAATATTTATATTATATAACAGCAAACTCTACTACTAAAAAGAAACTAGGTGGAATACAAAATAGAGCATTGAGACTGATCATTGGAGATGTCAAAACACTCCATTGACAGCACTACCGTCATACACAGGTGATATACCAACTGAACAAGAAATAATGATACAAGCAGCAAATATATATGTAAGACAAAATCCCTAAAATATCAGTCATGGATAAACTCAAAGACAATGGCAGAACTTAAAACTCAGAAAGACCCAATATGCAAAATCGCCAACTATATGGAAACATTAGGAAACAATGGAAACAAGCTTAAGCAATCAGCACTGGAAGAAAATCCAATAGAATGTTTATTATGATATTCTTGCAGATCTCGTACAACCAGTCAATAAAAAGTTGGATTCACCAGAAATAAAAATGTTGGAAATGGAAACTATCAATGAGAAGTATTCCACAGAAATATGGCTGAAGGTCCATACAGACAACTTGCTTATAACAGAAAAAGGAGATGTTGGAGTGGCAGTTTACTGTGAGCTTTTTAGTCATTATGTTGCAGTAGGTCAAAATAAGACAGTGCTCAAAGGAGAGAGCCAAGCAATTGTATTTGCACTCACACAACTTCTATTTAGACTAAGATCATATGAAAAGGCAGTTATAGTAGTTGATTTAAAAGCAGTAATACAAGCAATCTCTTCTAGATATAAACCAAAATCAAGCTCAATACAAGAAATAAAGAAGCTCTTAATCCAAATTTGCAAATTCAAACTTATTGTAACGCAGTGAATTCCAGCAATGAATGGCTAATTCTCTGACAAAAAAGGGAACAAGTCTATCAAAAACAAATAAAATTCTGATTGCCCAAGAAATTAAAACACCTCTGAATAGAAAGGCTCGACAAGACTACAAAACTAAAATCCAGGACGACATAAAAGACAAACAGTGGGCTAAAATACAAACAGAATGGCCTACCAATAAATATTCACCACGGAAAGAAGCAGTGGCATTATTGAGACTCAAGACAGGGCATGACTGCCTTGCAGCACACGTGTGCAAAATAAACATCTTCTCATCTGAGAAGTGTACACTTTGTTGACAGTCAGGGACCAGAGTGAATGCTGATCACCTACTCGACTGCAGGAAACTTGATCCCAAATAACAGAAAGCAGCCAATCTGGCCAAATTGTACTGTACAGCAAGATTCCAAATGAACTAAAGTTTTCAGAAGGCCATTAGAAGAAGAAGAAGAAGAAAAAGAAGGTGAAGAAATTATATATCACTAGATATGTATACTTTCACATAAATTTGAAGAGAGAAGTAATTTTACCTGTCCTTTGGAAGTTGTGTGCCATTTTGTTCTAATTAATTGCTTGCAGGTGCATGGCATTGCTCCAGAGCAATGAGATACTTTGTTCTCAGGATGTGGCATGCAGAAAAAAAATTATGATAAATTATTATAAATAAGCACATAATGTTTATTTTTATCCCATTTAGTTGTATTTTCACCTCAGAATTGTATATACAAATGCTCTTTGTTATATTGCCTTATGCAATCCGATGATTGACTTAGTCTGTTTGAGGTTAAATATTTTAATTACAGGATTTGTTATTGGTAGTTGCAATGCATAATTACTAGACTTCTGCTTTTACATGAATATAGTATAGTCCTTGTTTAGCCAAATATTACAATTACATACTGTGGTGGGTCATTGTCATCGGGGTACATATGTACTTAAGATTAATATTCTTTGAATACTTTTGTAATTACAATGTATTTTGCCTCCCTAGCATGGGCACTCCATTGTGCACAAATTTCATTTTAAACATCAGGGTGCTGACCATGTCCCACCCTCCAGAGCTGCACCTCACTCATACATGTGATAGGTAGAGGTGGTGGATGGTGCAGCCGGGCATTAAGCCTAGTTCCAGATTGGGCCGTTACACTTTAGGGTTAGTTTTTTTATAGCAAATAAACAAATACACTAATTACCATTTTATTTTAAGTATCATAACATCTTTTTCTTTTCTTTTAATTGATCCATTTATATCTTGCCTTTAATTACAATGGTCATATTGGGGGCTATTTACTTTAGAATATATTGTCTGTTGACAATGGTAGAATACTAGTGGCTTACATACTGCTAGTTTTCTAATGATTTTGCACATTAGATCACACAAACGTTTGTACTCTCATTCATACTTCCAGACTCTGGGAAGGTAGGGAACAATTTTGTCTAGAGAAACATTTGCGTCCCCTTGCCAAAAATCGAATCTAGGATCCCTTGCACAGCAGGTAGGTACTCTACCAACTGAGCTTACAAAGCCAGCCCTCAATCATTTATTATTTAACCCTAGGAAATCTCCTCTGTACAGAGGGTACCCTTATTGCCCAGTCACTGCATCTCCAGCTGCAGCTAAGGCCTCGAACTAGTGCAGGATAGGGGTGGCAGGGGTCATCTTGCCGATTCCCCTGACCATAAGGCGACTACTTGACCTTTTAGGGATGCTGCGCTTCTATCAGGATAGCTACTTAGTTGGCATCTTGAGGCTGAGTGCACCCCGGAGCACACCTCCCAGCAGGGACAAATCCCCGTGCCTGCACCGGTGATTGAATCCAGGTCTCTCATGCCAATGTCAAGCATGCTACCACTATGCGGGGATGGTCAATTATTTACAAAATTAAAATTGTACGTAGTTCTGAATAACACTAACAAGGTTGCCAATAGTTGACCCTTTCAGCTTGAGGCAGTTTTTTTAATCTATTTAGACAATAGTTATATGCTTCTACATGTGAACTATAAATATGCGAATAAATTTAAAAAAATATTGAAGGCCATAGAGCACCTTTTGTGTTTGAAATGATTGCCTAAATATACAGTGTTGCATCAAGTAATAAGAACTGGGGTTTATAAAGTTGAAAATCAAGATGAAAAGCAGACACTTGAAGCTTTCCCTGCATTGTTTATTAATGATTTGTTCTTGGAAATCAACCACTTATTGTTGGGCTATTTTCCAAGCTTTTGGCAACCCGTCTTCATCATTTGGGAAACTGGAGGCATGCTGCTTGGGTGTTGATACTTACACCCCATTGGCTAGAGGTCAGGAAACTAGCTCGTGCACTGCTGTTCAGTGCAGGCCAGTGAGTGTTGAAGGTGGAAGTGGTGCTTATTCATTACTGATAGCCAGTTCTTGCTTATTTGAAGTTCTTTATCTTTATTAGAGTTATTTTTGTTGGCTTTGATAGCCATAAACATAAAAATCAAAAAAATAACTTCGATAAAGATGAAGAACTTCAAATAAGCTAGAATTGGCTGCCAGTAATCAATAAGTACTTTTTCTACCGTCTCCCCCTCCACCGCCATCAACACTCATGGGCTTGAGCTGACTCAGAGCAGTATGAAAGGCAGTTCAGCAATCAGTGGTATAAATGTCACCTAAACTGTTCCCAGTTGCACTGATGATGGTGACAAGGTGAGTTGCCAAAAGCTTTGTGAATAGGCCAACACTAACCTGGTTGATTTCCCCAGAACAAACCATTAAAATGAAAAGCAGTTTTTGAAATTGTTTAATTTATATTGGTATTAGAGAAATTATGGCAAACTTATATATTTTAATTACAATGGAAAGTAAAACGAAAGAAGAATCCTATGGAGCGGGAAGGGCATTGTAAATTTTGTGCAGTGGAATAGAACCTATGAAGCCAGAGATCTTCACATAGAACCTATGATCATTAACATACACAGTCAGTCTGGGTGGCTCAATTTGTTAGGTGCTGGTCTGCTGATCTGAAGGTTGCTGGTTCAAATCTGGCTCAGACTGATGGTTTTTAAGTATGCTTAAAAGCGACAGCCCCATGTCAGTAATTCTACTGACATGCAGAAGAACTGTGGGATTGAATTCTGGCACACTGGTGATGTTAGTAAAATCCTGTCAATTGATAGCATCATTAACAATCAAAAAAAGAAAACAATTAACATACACATTCAGCATGCTACTGCCTAAGCTTTGGTGATGTAACCTGAATGTACCATTATATAAGGTAGGAATGTACAATAATGGACTACCACTCACTACATATATACAAAAGTAATGTAAAACTATAGTTGGCACACTCTTAGTTGGTGATTGACGTTTCCTGGCTACGTGCTAATGTACTCAGAAAACTGCAGCAGAGAGGAGGGAGCAGGTTAATGTCACTCTGGTCTCATAGTAAGAACTGAAAGCACCAATTAGAGGCAAGCTATTCCAAGAAGTTTCCTTAGCAACAAAAGGCATATTTGTGGTGTTACCAGAATTAACATTGAATGCCATGTGTTTTCCATTTAGCACAGCAACTGAATTACTGTCCAGGAATCTCTACCTGATGCTAAAAATTGCTATCGTGTTGCACCGTAAACTTGTGAGTTGTTGACTTCATGTACCTGCCACATCAGTTTACTTGTTTTGCATGCACTGTTTAGTTCGTGAAGTGTGGGTATTATGGTGGTATTCACAAACACAAAATTCAGTGATAATTATTACACATAGGTATGTGTGTGTGAATCAGGGTTAAATATTTTTATTCAACTACTCCACCGAAAATAATGAAGGTCTAAAAGAAAAAACAAAGCTTTCTGGGAAAATGAACAAAAGTGTTTTCAGAAAAGGTATGCCAATAAGAGGGCAGGTGTACTGATATAGCAATTTGCAAAAACATCAAAATGCAGGCATGGTTCTTTTTCAGTTTCAACCCAGTTCCACACAAACTTACAGTCCTAGCAGTTTAACCCACAGATTGATTTGCACCCCCTTATCGGAAGGAGAATACAAAAAAGAATACAAACACATAGTCAGCACAGCAAACAAATAATTGGCAAGAAAATAATACAATTCAAAAAACAGGAACACATGAAAGAGATCACTAAACTCTCTTAACAAAAAAGGAAAACAATTTTCAAAAAGTTAATTTTCCATCCAAATTTCACATTTTTAAAAAATACAACATTAACTTGGTCCCACAAAATAATTTCACCATAGGAAAATTACTATGCAACAAGTTAAAGGACCATAGAACAAAAAAGCAGGGATCTATCAAACAGTTGCCCTGATTGTGGCCAAATTTACATAGGAAAAACCAAGAGGAATTTAGAAACCGTACTAAAAGAGCACATGAAATGCATCAAATACAAATAGATGGATAAATCTGCAGTTGCACACCATTTTTGGACATCCAATCACAACATTAGGCAGAACATAAAACTTTTAAAAGCTACAAAACATGCTGCAGAGTTGGATACTTGGAAGAAAATTCTTAGCACGAAAAACAGACTCCCCTTAATGAACTTAGATTTGCTGCCACCAAACCCTTTATGGAAGTTCATCAGTTACTGAAATAACCACACTTCAGACAATATCTACAAGAACCAGTCAGGCAATTCTGATGATGAGAGCAACTAAGCTCTTGAAACCAGTCAATTAAATTACATGTAAGTGATGTTAAGCGTTTCAACACTGACTCAATATTTATTGTGGTTCTTTTAGTTCACATGGTGTGAATAAAATAGCCCCATAGTCGTTTAGACTGACTCGTATTTTGTTACAGTCAAGTGAACAAGAATTTAAGTTTACTTGACAACTTTCTTGTAATATTGCACTATGTAGACGATTATTGTTTATTTTATGATCAATGCTGACATAAGTATGAAATAAAATATGACGATCAGTGTGTTTAAACATTCTAATTGAATCTTCACTCTCATTTTGTGTTTGTTGCCTTAATCTGTAGTCTGTTACTGTGTACAGTCATTGTTACTTCCTGCAAGTTTGCATGGTAGTAATGCTATGCATTTGGTCACCACGTGGACAGAGGCGTTAAAAGTGGCAACACAGTTGTCTCTGCTGGTTGAAATGTCAATCACTAACGATGCACAGACTTTAATAGGAACCTTTATCCTTTCCTTTTCTGGTAGTAATGCATTAACGTTTACAAGATCACCTCAAACATCCATTAAAGTAATACTGCCATACTATGGGTTACTAAAGGATTATCAAGAAGTCCCTCCACACCATGCCGGTTCGTGCCGGTCAAGATAATTTGGTATCCTGTACCTGAATTACCTTTCGTGAACTATACATGTGGATCTATCATGTACTTTATTTCGTGGAATGTTACAAATAACCATGGGCTTGCGGCAGCCACTGTTGTCACCAGAATTCCCGTCTCTAGGGGAATTCTGAACACAAGACTGCATAGCAACTTTTCGATCACCCTATATGTAATCTCTTGTTACAGCTACTTTTCCCCCTGTCATTTTTATTAATAATCAGACTATTCATGTGTGAGTAATCACTTCCATTATAGCATCCACAATTTTATTTCAGAGATGCAAGTAATCAACTTTTGTAATATAAAATTATACATAGTGGGATATCTTTACTCGGTTACTGGCTCACTTGAGAAAAACTTGTTGCAGCTTTGGAAGCTAGCGAACTTAAATGTGTTTGGCATTTATCAAACATTTTGTTTTTGGGTTATGCCATTCACAGACACACACCATACACAAACATAGATCTTTAAATGCTCTTTCAAAGAGCTCAAAAGTTGTATTTGTGGTGAAATCTTAACATCAAATTTTTGGGTTGAATACAATATTGCTCTTATCTCCTAAAGCTAGGTGGCAGAGAAGGTAGTAATTGTTCTTGTTGGTATTTAAATTCAACATTAGTGTACTTTAAGGTGATTTTTTGGTGATGGTGTTGCTGGGTTAGTATGTAATATTATAAAAAGTAAAATGCTTCAATGTTGTACATAAGGCTACAATGTGTGAAGTGAAACACTTAAGGGAACTCATTTTCATTTGTTTCCAAACAGAGACAAATCTCCCAAGACATATAGGATATGGGTAAAATTTTGTAAAAGTAAAGTTTTCTGCCTGAGCTCAGTATTCGTTTATGTCCCTTCCATTTTAAGGACACAGATTACAAACAGACAGAGTTATTAAAAAACAACTTACGAGGGATAAAAGTTTCAGACAGCTTTCATTAAAACCTGGAATTATTCCTACTATGAGGAAAAATGAAGATATTTCCAGATATCAAGTTCCAGTAAGACAATTGATCCTTCATCATCTTCATACCAGAGCAAATGACAAAGAACAGAACAACATGAAGATAGAAATTATAAACACGTTGAGAGGTGGAACTGGAACTTAAAAATTCAATGCCACAACTGGGATTTGAACCACAGACCTTGTGTGTTTAAAAACACCATCAGTAAGTTTGTTGGCATAAATAAATTGTAAACACATTATTTCTGAGTTACATGAATGTTACTTGTAATGAGACTGACAATGAAGGCGATGACAATAAACGTAGTGAAAGAGAATCCAGAATAGAAGGTGACGAAAAAAAAAAACAAGAATTCAGAAGTACAATGTGAACTAGGTGCTGAAATCATAAGGAAATATATAGTGTTGGAACTTGAAAATATGTATGAAGCAAGCAATGATGAGGAAGATAACAATGAGCTGAATGAAAATTTCTATGAACCTGATACTTCAGATTTTGATAGAAGTGCTTATGAGGAACAAGAAGAAGAGAGTTTCCCTACATGGAAATGAAGCTACAGCGGGATATTTCATTGTTGCTTGGACATCTCTACTTTAATTTTTCAAGGCATCTATTTTATGTCGAAAGAAAGCCAAAACAATTTCTTATTACATTAAAGAGACGATGCTATGTGCTGAAATAGTGTGTTACTGTGGTAATACATTCACTTGGAACTCAACAAAATTTATCAGAAAATAAACCAGAAAAAATGCTTTAATAACAATTTATTATCTGGTGGGTATATTGTTTCAGAAATTTAAGTCCTTCTGCAAGTCACTAAGTTTGGCAGTGCTTTCAAGGCCTATATTTGATAAAACCAATCAAACCATGGCAGTACCAGTTATTGAAACATTTTGGGTTCAACAATGAAAAAAGAGCTTGCATTGATTAAAAGATTGTGGTATACCTATATGGTTGGAAGGGAAAGGGCAGTATGACTCCCAGAATTTTCAACCATTCTGCCATGGATTTAAATTCCTGCAAAATTATTGATTTTGAACTTGTTCAAAGAGGTATGGTCAAAGGCGATTTGTAAAGGACTGCTTGCAACAACATAATGACTAGGCTTGTGAAACAGGAAATGTATAGAGTTGAAGTTTTTCTCACAGACTGACATAAAGGTGCAAGATACCGATTAAAATTAAATATCTGGAAGTAGAACATGAATTTGATGTATGGTATTTGTCTAAAAGTATAATGAAAAAAATTAAAATGGTAGGAAAACAATACCCGGAGCTGAAGACATAGAAAGTCAGTATAAATAACCAGTTTTTGGTGGCTGCACGAAACTATAGGTAGAACGGTGTCATATTAATTGAAAAATTCACATTAATTCATCATAAAACAAATGAATAATAAATGGCTAGAAAATGGTGAATGGAAATTTTGAGAACATGATGAATTGTTAGAAGAAGACCAAAGAATTAAATTATGGGTTAAAGGTGCATCAAACACACACCATGCTCTGAAGATTATTTTGAATAACAGCTTCTTAAAAGATATTGCTCTTTTTTGACATATGCATACTAGCAGTTTGGAAGGTTACGACAGTCTTCATCTCAGATGTGCTCCAAAACGAATACATTTTTCATATAATGGTCTTCAACTTACACCAATGGGTGGAGCCAGCACAGTCCTCGGTGTTCACACTAACTTTTGGAATTGCTATTAGAATTGTTTAAATATTCAAAATCACAAACTGACAAAGAACGGATACCAGATTTCATAGCAGATGTTCTCACGTAGTAGGTATTAACACATGGGCTGTGTTAGACATTTAAAACCCTGCATCTTGTCAGAGTTCAGTTGAACAAATGACATCATGCGTCAAACATCATCTGCAAGTAACATGAGAACCGCTCACTTGGGATGGTGAAACTGCATGCATTGATATATATTCTCGATGACAAATGAAATATCCAGTTTTTGTTTGTTCCCCTTTAAATTTGCATTTCCAACAAAACGTAGTAATCACATCTTTGGTCTTAAGAGAGCACTTCCTGGAGTTCATAGAAAGAAGTAATAAGAGTAGTAAAACAGCAAAATTTGGCAACTTGTGACTCAAATATTTCCATTGTAATAATGTTGAAAATGTGATTCTGCATAATCATAGATGCAATGGTGATGAGTTAAAAGATATCTTTATTCCAAGAATTAACATTTTTTTATTTCCAGTATTTGCTTTGCTGTCATAAGTGTAATGCCTTCAAGCTTTGTTTAATTTTAGATTTGTCTTTGGAAGCAGAAACATGACGTGCTTAAAAGATAGGCAACACATTTATGAAGGGAACTAAGTGGCATATTATAGCACACATGATCAAGAAATCCTTCAGTGTGCTGTCCATAACTGAGGCTTTCTCCAGGTCTTCCTCAGTCTTTATAACTGGCAAATACTGGGGAGATGCAGTAAACTTGTGCCTCAAACATTTCCTTCTCAAATTTCTCATCATTCCTTCTTTCATATCACTGTTTCACCACCTGTCTTAGCATGTATAATAAAAACAGGCATTAAAACACAAGCTATTAAGAAGCATGTACAAAATGTGCAGCAAGATCATAGTATATTGTGCATGTATATTCACTTATTTTAGTCCAAGTCTAGGCAACTCACGGGATACCTTGAGCAACCTTCACTTTTTTTACCTGCTAAATATACAGTTAGCAGTGCAAAGCCATGGGCAATCTGGCTCCCTGAGCACCAGCCCTGCTTTAGCCATTTCTGCTATTAAGGAATAAAATGGTAGGAAGATGCTGGAAGTGTTATCTTATTCTTTGTTGACATACAAGGGAAGTAGAGCTGGAATACTGTGAAAATTGGTTTATATACTGATTTTAGGTTGTTGCATATTGTAATAGTCACTTTTGTTCAATTAAGTCCTACAGTAGCTGCATCCTTTGAAAGATAAGTTTTATATAACTATTTTGCACCAAAAGAGCATTGTTTCCTAAAGCATCAAAGATATCTGCAGCATGATACTGCAAAATTGTGTTAGAGCTTTTTAGATATCCATTAATTTCGCCAAGATCACTCAAATAAAAGTTACTCTTTCTTCAAAGTGTGTTCATGTGTGGTAATGAAATAGTGCTACAACTTTAATTTAGTTTTATAATTTATTTGTTTGCATTAATGAAATAAAAATATAATTCCTGTAAATGTCAAAATTTTACACACTGGGGAAATGTTCACAAGAGTGCAAATGTAATATTGGACTAAATATTTTCACAGTATTGCTTTTAGCTATTAGAAGAAAATATTGCTTAAATCTAATGGTTCTTTTAGATATGAATATAAAGAGTAAATGTTAATGCTTATTAAATTAAATTAGACAACAGCATTATGATAGGTTGCCCTACCCTGTTGAAACCACAAGTCTTCCATATTCTTGCAATCACGGCCATAAAAACTGTGCTATCATGGCAGTAATAATCTCCCGTCATTGTCACTACTTTCTCAGTCTCATCTTCAAGAAAGTATGGCCCAATTAGTCCACCAGCCCATAATTTGCACCAAACAGTGACTCGTTCTGAATATAGACACTTCTCACAGACTATGCGAGGATTCTCTGTGCTTCAAGTCCAACAATTTGTGCCTCATCAATGAGGATTATTTTCTTATGAAAATCACTATCTTTATCCTGTTTTCTGAAATCAGCAGATGTTCAGAGCTTCAAATGGTCCATCGGTTTCAGCTCTTGTATTAGTTGGATCTTAAAAGGATGCAAATGCAGGTCATCTTGTTGAAACAACAAGGTTGCTGAGAGAAAGACTCCCTGCTCGTCCCATCTCTTGCAACAGCAATTAGAACTGGTCACTGATATTGTGTGATTTGACACCTTGTGACTTTTTTTGTGGGGTTATGTCAAATTTTCTGTTTATGTGAACAGTCCACGAATCATCCCCAACTCAAGGCAGAAATTAGATGTCTCATGGGCCATATTCAAGTGGAACTGTGCTCTACAGTTGTTGAACATTTTATTCACAGAGTAGACATGTGCAGACGAAGCCATGGAGGACATTTACCTGATATTTTGTTTCATGTTTAATCACAGTCTTTGTGCTTCATATTGACATAATAATATTAGCACTTTTCAAATAAATTTTGCAGTTTATCATTAAATTAAAAACCACGTTCTTTATGGGACACCCTACAGAAGAAGCAGATAATTCTTAGCACTCACTATTTACTCCAAATGTTATATCAAAAGAGAGATATGCCACAACTACTTTGGAGGATGGTTCGACCAAGGGACATAATTGCATAGGCCATTTTCAATTGAATAAATATGAAACTGTATCTAAAATAAAAACAAGTTTAGAGACTTAAAGCTTCACTTATCTTAGTAATTGCTGTAATGGCTATTGAAATGTGATGAAATCATCATGAAACAATTGTCTGGAGATTTCAAGAATTTACAGCCTTTACTAAGATAAGTGAAGCTTTTAGTCTCTAAATTTGTTTTATTTTAGATTCTGTTGCTTCACTGTTAACGGCTTCAGTTTTTTTCATTGAACATGAAACTGGTCCATAAGTCAAATTTCATAATATTTCAACTCTTAGTAACTGAAGTACTTTTAATTGTTAATTCAGTCCAAGATCATATTTTAAATATAGCATTCACACACTTTTCATAGCATAGTTCAAAAGAATGTTATTTTATATATTCTGCTATATTTAAAAGTTGTTGTTTGTTGTTGTTTTCTAGTGCCTTGCATCTGGCAATGAAGCCATTAGCATTCATGCTCTCCAATACATTTGAACTGTAGTTTCTTCTGATCTTAATGCTTCACAGATCTTCAAGTGGTCTTCTTTCATTTCTGCTGGATCGTTACACAGGACACATTGGTGAGGCTGAGATACCCACTCTGTAGAGATGACCCGCCAAGCAGTCGTGATTTGTCAATAGTTGGAAGGCTGCAACTGCTGTTTTCCTTGGTCTCTGGGGGATTATATCTGGGTTGGAAAGTAGTGTAATCCATTTTTTATCTTTGGCATTTGTTTCTATTTCTTGTAGGTATGAATGAGAAAATTTTTTAATGATCAAGCGTTTTATTGAGGAATTTGAGAAATTGAATTTAGACTTTTGTTTTATTGTTGTGCCCTTCTTTGCAAGTGAGTCTGCAGCTTCATTCCCCATGACTCCACAGTGTGCTGGAATCCATTGGAGATGAACAGTCTTATTAACTTTTTGGAGTTGTGTTAACATTTTGTAGCATTCTCTAATTTTTGTTGACTTCTTTGTAGTATTTGAACATATTCCCTGAATTGCAGCTTTAGAATCTGAAAGAATTACTGCCTTGTTAAATTTATTTAAAGGAAGATTTAATAATTGTCGGAGAGCAATGTGTATAGCCTCTATTTCTCCATCATAATTTGTTGTGTCTCTGCCAACAGAATGATAAAAGGAAAAATGCGAACATGTAACTCCAGCTCCAGTAAGGTTTTCCTTGGAGGATCCATCAGTATATATGTGCAGCCATTCTTCTGTGGGATATCTAGTATTAAAAGTTAATACCTATAATTTTCATGAATTTCAGCATAGACACTAAACATTGGAAAGCTCGAAAGCTCCTCTCAAACAAGTGTAGTTTCATGTCTTTACATTGCATAGAAATCATTTTAACACAATTTCAATCCTTGGAGATGTTAAGAGAATGCAAGGAGCATAAATACAGATTTGCTACCTCAGCAACAACATTCAAGAGGTTCTTTGTTGTGAGAGAGATACCTGCAAATCATCCCAATACTTCAGGAAATTTGACATGAATGAAATACATTTGTTTGTTTCTTGTACTGCACCCAGCCTCTTTATCAGTTTCTCATGATTGGGTATATTGGTCATATTACACCTAGAAAAGAGCAAGATTGATCTTTTCACTATTGTAGTACCTGTGTCACATTAAACTCATACAAATGCAGAAACAAAAATCAAAACTTTGTTTTAAATGTGAATTTTATGATTTACATAATATGTTAATATTTAGAACATGATATGCAAATGATGATGGCTTATACAGGTGAAATGAACACAAAAGATCTTTGCAACAAATTAAAAGCTCTTAATGGGTGATTGTGTTCACTGAATATACATTCCATTGCCATGATGCTTTGCACTTTTAAGCGTGTGCATGTTTGTGGCATTGACAGTAATAGTAACTCGTAAACAGATAGGTATCAGAAGACTGTAAAATTTACAGCCTTGAATAATTCATATAGTTGTGTTAACATTTTGTTAATAAGACTTCATCTCCAATGGATTCCAGCACACTGTGGAGTCATAGGGAATGAAGCTGCAGACTTGCTTGCAAAGAAAGGCACAACAATAAAACAAAAGTCTAAATTTAATTTCTCATATTCCTCAATAAAACACTTGATCATTCATACCTACAAGAAATAGAAACAAATGCCAAAGATAAAAAATGGATTACACTACTTTCCAACCCAGATATAATCCCCCAGAGACAAAGGAAAACAGTGGTTGCAGCCTTCCGACTATTGACAAATCACGACTGCTTAGCAAGTCATCTCTACAGAATAGGTATCTCAGCTTCACCAATATGTGTCCTGTGTAACGATCCAGCAGAAATGAACGAAGACCACTTGAAGACCTGTGAAGCATTAAGATCAGAAGAAACTACAGTTCGAAAGTATTGGAAAGCACGAATGCTAATGGCTTCATTGCCAGATGCAAGGCACTAGAAAACAACAACAACAACATAATTCATATAGGCTACCGTGCTTCAGAAAAATATAGTGAAGTTACATCAGATAAAAAATTAACAAAGGACAAAGACACATTAACTTGAGCCATTCTCTTGGCTAAGTAATGGATGAAAACAAATAAGTAAAAAGAATTTATGCATTGCCAGTTCAGTGTTTTTTTTTCTCTGTAAACATGCTGTCATTTTATGCAGCGGTATACTAACATTAGGAATTTCATTTTATTAAAGTATAATGATTTCTGACTACATAATGTTGCTGCTATTATTATTATTATTATTATTATTATTATTATTATTATTATTATTATTATTATTATTATTATTATTATTAATAATAATAATTGGCATTTCTTCACCATATTCTGTCTCATATGATAGAATTCATTGTGATTATATAAATGAGCATGGTGATGTATGGCGCTAAACCTATGTATTCGTGCTATGATGGAAGGAAAGGAATTATGGAAGATAACTGAGGAAAAATACTATCAGTAACCAGTGGTGAACATGACAATTAAAAAATGGTTCTTCATAAATAAAATATGCCTTTGTTGAACTCTTACTAATTCTTTACTAACCCCATTAATTCTTTATTTAGTCTGTCATTTCAGCATAGATGTATTATTCCATATTGCTTTAAAGGGTAGTGAAACATAAATTTTGGAATAGTTGGTTTTTGAAATTTGATTTAAATCCAAGATACTTATTGTTAGGGCATAATTAATGTTCCTTCTTGCTATTGAGCATCAGACTAGAAATAGCCTGGTCTTCTTGTCTGCTTCCTTTGTTTAATCTGAAGTTACCACTTCTACCAAGGATGGGGTATCATACAGTTTATGCGTACTTGCATACAGTAGCTCTCCTATGTATCTCCAAGAGTGTGTAAGTGATAAATTGTTTCAACATCACTTGCTAGAGGTTCCTTTTTTCCTCTTATGAGATATATGTTTATTAAAAATGTTTTCTGAGTGGCATTAAAACTTCAGATGAGTTGAAATATAAGTTGTACTTCTATTATCTTCATTCACTGTCCTTCCAAAGTATGCCATTGCAATGGAACTTTGGAAAAATTATTTTCTCATAATGTATCATTAATGTTATATACATTTAACTTTTATAATTTGGTGCCACTTTATTATTTCTGAAATGCCAAGAAATTGCCTTTAAGTTGAAATGTAAAATATAAATGAGCTAATTCTCATATACCTCAGGTTTATTATTATGTATTGATTAAATAAACATTTTGAGAAGAAAATATTGCTTCTGTCTCGTACAGAAAACTTATTGTAGTGATTTGTGAAATTAATGCTTTAACTTTATGATATAGGTAACTAATTTAGATTAAGTAAAAAGAATGATAAGAATACAATGTATAGTACACTACTGCAGTTTTAGTTTAATAAAACACCAAAGAGCAACATATAACTGTCACATGCTACACTTTTTGTGTTGCATATTTTTCCAAATGTGAAACACTGCTGAAATTTGATAGCACATATATCTAAGAGAGGCGAATTTGTCATATGGTTCAATCATAATCTTGCTGCCCTTTTTAATTTTACAGTCATATAAGGAACATTTCTGTTTTTTTTTTTAAATGAAAATATGGATAGAATGATAGAAAAAAAATCTTGAAATCTCTGAACTCTTTTATCAATGAAAGGTTATTTGTATTTATTTACCTTTTGGACACAACTGTTGCTCTTGCCCATCTCAAATCAGAAATAAACACTACATTAATGATCGAGTACGTCAATTTGGGGGTAGTATTTTAATGTTGTTCTGTGGCATGCAGCATTTGTTACTGAAAAGCATTGTGAAACCATGGTGTTAAATATCAACATAGTGTGTTACATGTTGCCTATGTGACTCCTTGCTAAGAAATTAAAAGATAAGAATTATTCAGCAATTAAATACAAAAAGATAGTAATTAAAAAAGAAATGTCTACAAAATGTATGAGAAAAGAAAGGAAAGAAAGTTCCAAAAACTATACACCAAAATGCAACTAACACTAAATGCCTCTTCGAACACCAGGGCCTGATAGAGCACATCAAAACATGTATATTACTAAGCTGGGACCAATAATATATTGTTTAGTTTTTCCCAAATGTCAAACAGGATAAATATTGTTTCCATGGATAGCTCTTCCATATGCACGGGGTCCTAAGCACAAACTTTCAAGTTCCACATATCCTTGAATATTGCACACCTGTACATTGCTATGTTGTGCACAGTGGTTTCCTTGTATGGCATTTCAACCCTGGTATAAAGCAAGTCGTTCAGCAAAATTTGGAATCTGGTGCCCACTTGATACATGCAGTGAAAACATCACAGTTATATTGCATCACAATTTTGAGAGATATGTATTCTAACATCAGTTTGAAAAGGACATTGCTAAATAATGTGACATGCACTTTGTGTTGATTGTGGAAATTGTCTTGTCACTGCTAGATTGAACATGGAAAGCTATCCACAACATTGCCATCCTGATCTACACATTTCCAAATGACAAAAACCAAGAACTCCTGACTTATAAGGTACAAGTACAGAGCTTTCATTTTGACACATGGCCATGTTATGGGGAATTGCTTGCCCACCACTGTGCTGTTTCAAGTCAGGTCTGTTCTCGCCATTTTTCCTTCTCTCCATCTGCCAGCTAATCAGTTGACTCTGCTGTACAGAAATTGATTTGTTTTAAGGTCACATGTTTCAGTGTTACAGTCTGCTAACACTGTTGTGATGCCAAAAAGTCTTCATATTTCAGCACGCAGAATTTTCATGTTGATTCCTATGTGACAATAAATCCTTACAGAGAAGTGAGACAGTGATTTATAAACATTCCATGCTGTTTGTGCTTCTAGCACAGAAATGGTTTATAACCTTGTGAGTACATTTAGAGAAACAGGATCTGTCTTGATAAATCCAAAGTAAATCACCATGTTCTTAAAGAGGAAAAATCAATAACATGAAAAAGTTATAAACAAAGGCCAAGGAATTTCTGAATTCTTGAACCAGGAATTTTGCAAACCTCGACTTGAAATGCCACTAGTTTTAAATTAAAACCCTGTAAGATAATTACTTCAAGAATTGCAATCATGCAACCATGCGATAATTGGAGTAGAGTTAATTTCTGCATTTGGGCATTGGATAATACATTATCATTGTTGATCAGTCTTAACTTCTTTATGAACAAAACCTGGTTTTATTTACAAGCCCATGAAGAATTAATAAGTGTTAAAGCAAATTTTCGTAAAAGGGAAGAGAGGTATGTGGTTGCACAAGGACATCATTTCCAAATGTGGTGGTTATATTTTACATGTGAAATGTATGCACCTAAATTTAGTATTCAGCTCTGTCAGCAAACACAACTTCTCAGTGCCAAGAAAGTTCCTGTACAAAAGAAGGGTCTGTACATGTTGCACACATCAGAATATTGGAGTATTCTTGATATTGTGACTTTAATTTGCCTTTTGTCATGATCGAAGTAAACTCGATTGACTGTTGAGAATAATTGTCTGGATCTATATAATTAATCATAATACCATACATCACTACTATAATATCCTTTGTCAAAACCTTGTTTTTGAAGATGGCATTTAGTATGCAGTTGTATTAAACAATATTAAGCAATATATTGCCATAATACAGCATAGCATTTTTTATGTATCTGTTTTAACTAGTCATTATTAATCACGTAAACATGTATACTTCAGGATTTCTATCAATATAAAACACCACAAGCTTTCAAACCTAGTCACTATTTCATTAGTAAAGGTTATGTACAATTATTGTTATTACAACACTGGCCACTGCTGTCTTGTGCTGTTTAAGGCAGGCATTGTTGTGCCATTGCTATTTATGAAAGTGTGAGAGCCTTGCAGACTGAAGGTACACCTCTTTATTTTAAGTTTCCTTTCATTTCGTTTTAGATTAGTGTTTGTATGACAGTGCTACATACAGTTATATACATTTGACATAATAAAGAAATGTGTAGCTTCTATATATAAAAGTGAAAGCATTTTGTATGTACATATATACATAAAACATGAAAGCATAAATTGACATTGTTTTATTTTCAATGCAGATTCACTGCATTAAACACAAGTGAAGGGACAATAGAGCTTTAACACATTTAAAATGTCATGTAACTGGAATGTAAATAAAATCAGATGTGAATACCAGTTCATTGGTGGTGGTTTAGTATGCATGCATAAGATTGTTTTAACAACTTTTTTTTCTGTCATAAAAGAGAAAAAATATCTAGTTTGTTTTATTTTATCCTGTTATACAGGGTGGAAGGGAACACAATGCAATAAATAAAAGTGGAATAGAATGGTCAAAATATCTTTTTGTCTCTTTCAGTTTTGGGGAAAATTGGAACATGGCAACAGTACAACTACATTATTTGCCTGTGTTAGTGAAAGAGGACCTTATTCACCTTGTTAGCATTAAGATTATAATTAAGGTCAGTAATACCAGATCTAATTTTACCAATTGAAATGTTCATGTGAAGCTTTTCAGGTAAAATCATACCAAAATCTTTGAGTTAAAAAGAAAAATTAAAAAGCACATTATTTATTTTGTCTTCTGTCTTTTTACCATCTTATTACTACAAAATGAATTTGTCACTCATGCATTAAAGTACACAGCATTTGGAAGTCTATGCAGAACATTTTCCCTCCATTCTAAATAGCATATCAGCAGACAGTGTCGGTCTGGGTGGCTCAGTGGGTTAGACACTGGCCTACTGATCCCAAGGTCGTGGTTTCAAATCTGGTCCAGACTGATGATTTTTAAGTGTGCTTAAAAATGAAAGCTCCATATCAGTAGATTTACTGGCATGTAAAAGAACTGCTGGACGAAATTCCAGCACACTGGCGATGCTGATGTGATCCTGGCAATTGATAGCATCATTAAACAACAAAATAATTTAATTTAAATGTAGACAGAGTAGCACAGTCCGTTACATCAAAGTCATGAAGCTCCATATGCAGCAAAAATGCATTGGTTTGATACTAGCACTCCTGGTGGCTGGATACTAGGTCATCTCAGTGGATGACAAAATGTACTTTAATTAGTGTATGCTTTTGGAAAAAAAAACACCTTCCTCTCATTATTTAAACATTTTGGAGTTTAACATAATAGATTAATAAAGCATAATAAATTCCATCATAAACATGAAGATACAAGAAATAATAGAAATATTTATTATTTTCTGGTGCATAGGCATAATGATAGTGCCAGATTTTGTAAAATTGGGAGGGCCAATGGTGATACAGATATTGTCAAAAATGTTTAGGAGAATATGGAAAACTAGGACTATATCACAAGAATGGAAAAGGAATACTATAGTACCAGTCCACAAAAGGGAGATAATAGGATTGTGAAAATTGTAGAGTAATACAAGTATGATTATCGTCTGTTGTATATAAATTATATACAAGAATATTCGAAAGAAATTGAGGAATATAACTGAAGGTGAACTGAAAAAAGAGCAAATGGATTTTAGATCTAATAGACAGACTCAAAATCATATTTTTACATAAATGACAACGATTGGGAAATTAATAGATAAGAACAAACAAGTTTGCTTTTTATTTTTGGATCTAAAGACAGCCTTTGATTTGGAGCATAGAAAATATTTATGGGAAGCACTGATAAAGAAAAATTACAGAATCAGCTAATTACAGTAATACAAATTATATGTAATGGATTGAAGGGGTTAGAATTGGAGAAACATCCAAGGAATTTAATATGGAAAAAGGAATCCGAGTCTACTACTCTTTATTACCTTTATGTATGAAATAACTAACATTTGTAAAAGGAGGACACCAAGGACTATAACAGGATACTGGAATACGAGACCAATCCAACTGCAAGTATTGGTATGTGCAGATGATGTAGTACTGGTAGTAGATGATGAGGGCAAATTACAGAGATGTGTAATAGAATGGAGAGAAGAGCTTGGAAGAAAGGGAATGGAAATAAATATTAAGAAAACTAGTCCTGTGTATTTCAAAATAGCTTGGGCAGGAAATATTCATCACATATAAGAGTAAAAGAATACTAGTACAGCAGAGCCATGGTTATCTGAGCCCTGACTGAGTTCCAGGTTAACCGAGGTACCATTTTATGAAGTGTACTGCACAAAGTATGTAGTGTAAAAACAGAAACAGCGTACAATGGCGTGATACATAAATGGTTTCTGGTGATATTAACATCATGCTTCTTCTCCAGCCCATGGACCAAGGTGTGTTGGAAAACCTGAAGTGTAACCATAAACACAAACTTTTGAAAATCCTAACAATTGATGAAGAAAATGACATCGTACAGGCTCTTGAAAAAAATCACAATGAAAGATGTGTACATGTCAGCTGAGACATGGAACGAGGTGAAAAGTTCTCTTCAGAAGCTGTGGAGCAAGTTATTAATCATCACAGAAAATCAAGGAGCTTTCCCCATAGAGCATGATGACCTCAGCCTTACAAGCTAGCTCAAAGATTGGCAGATAAAACAATCACTGAAAATGATGTAGCCAAGTGGATCAATGCAGACGAACAATTGGAAGTGATGAGATGATAGCATAGGCAATGCACATGGAGGCTGAAGAAAGTGAAAGTGACAATGAAGACATTGAAATGGAGAATGAGAAAATCAGCCACAGGGAATGATGCAAAGCAATAGAAAAGACCATTGAGTACATAGCGCAACAGTCAGAGACAACTTCAACAGACATACTGCTCAAAGATTGCTGAAATGGTGGCAAAGAAGTGATCGAGTTCATCAAACAGAAAACACTTATGGACTCTTTGAAGAAATAATTTTTTTACTGGACATATACATATTGTAGGTCATTTTTATTTTTATTTCTACGAGTATATACATTATTTTTCCTTTCTCTACTACGTATAGCAAAGTAGAGGAAGTATTGAGAGGTAGAACTGGAACTTAAAAATTCAATGCCACAACTGGGATTTGAACCACAGACCTTCCGCTTACCGGGCGGCTGCTCTACCACTGAGCTATTGTGACAAACTGCCAGAATGGCATTAAATTCTCAAACCATTCTGGCAGTTTGTCACAATAGCTCAGTGGTAGAGCAGCCGCCCGGTAAGCGGAAGGTCTGTGGTTCAAATCCCAGTTGTGGCATTGAATTTTTAAGTTCCAGTTCTACCTCTCAAACTTTGCCCACACACGGCTTGTGTGTTTAAAAACACCAACAGTAAGTTTGTTGGTGTTTTTAAACACACAAGCCATGTGTGGGCAATGTTTGGGGTAATTGTCTCAGATGTGAGACTGCCTTTGTGGTTTACCAGGAAAAATAAGAACTGGTTTGAGAATTCAATGCCATTCTGGCAGTTTGTCACAGTAGCTCAATGGTAGAGCACCCACCTGGTAAGCGGAAGGTCTGTGACTCAAATCCCAGCTGTGGCATTGAATTTTTAAGTTCCGGTTCTACCTCTCAATCAGAGGAAGTATTGTTTTCCACCCAAAAATTTGATGTTGAGATTTCACTGGAAATATATGTTTTGAGGCCCCCTGAATCCAAAAAAAGCATTTTTAGAAAAAGGTCCATGTGTGCATGCACGTGCTTGTGTGTGTGTGCGTGTCAGTCTGTGGACAGCATAACTCAAAAATGAAAAGTCGGTTAAAAACCAAAGTTGGTATTTAAGATTAATGTCTTTCAAGGATGTAACACAAAGATTTTGAAAATTGCTCCACCCTAAACTACCCTTTACATTGAAAACTTAAAAAATTTTGATTTTCTTGAAAATGGCTCTAACGATTTTGATTAAAATGTCATATGTTTGAGATGTTTTTATGACAAATGAAATGTATATCTTCAATTTTCTGGCTGTAGCCCTTGTAGAATTGTTCCATCTGGATGACTTCTGCATAACTGGTAAACCGTATGAGATAGACCAAATTTTACTGTACAAAAATGTTGTTGTTAGCTAATGCTCGATTTCTGACAATGAAGACATTAATCCTCTTGCTCTCCAATATTTAATATATTGATAGAGCAATAGCAGTATAGTAACCGCTATAGTACAAAAATGTAGACCTTGCTAAAATACACAATTTATGTCTGAGTAAATTTTTTTTGTAGAGTGAACCATTTTAGAGATATGCCTTGTTATTTCTGTGAGTTTTGGAAAATTTATACTTCCGTCAAATAGAGCATTGTTCATTTTTTATATGTTAACAGTGCAAAGAGAATGGAATTTGAAATCTATAAAATATTTGACTATTGCTCAAAGCCTACTTTATTCCCGTATTCCCTTTGCACCTACAAGGAAATAAGCAATAAGATAATTTCTGCAAATGTTTATCTCAACTAACATGAAGAAATTAAAGAAATAAGAGTTTGTAAGAATAGTTGGTATACGAGTGGAGAAAGCCATGCGAGTGCAACACACCAGATTTTTTTCACATCTTTAGTGCATTTTCATTAATTTCACCAGTTTGCCACAGGTATGTCTCTCGGGTTTTGGCAGAGTCTGTGTTATTCAAGCTTTTGAATATCTGAGATACAGCCAGTCCTCACCTTGTATAATCGAGGCTCTACTGTAGATATATACGAATATCTAGGAACAATTTTAAGAACCATGTAGCCTTTTTTCCCTAACTGTACTGAACATTTCTCTTTCTCATCCATTATTATTATTATTATTATTATTATTATTATTATTATTATTATTATTATTATTATTATTATTATTATTATTATTATTATTATTATTATTATTATTATTATTATTATTATTATTATTATTATTATTATTATTATTATTATTATTATTATTATTATTATTATTATTATTATTATTATTATTATTATTTACAAAAATTTCAAAATTCTGATACAGACAAGGGAAATATTTTGAGAATATGTATGGAATGACAAAGAAAACTGGCTAATAAAAACAGCTGGTGGAGTGAGGCAGGGAAAGTACTGGACATTATAGGAATGGGAGATACATGGAGATAGTGAGAAAGAAATAAGGAAGGTTTTAGGAAAAAGTTAAGACAAACAATGGAGGACCTAGACAAGAGAGATACAGGAAAGCTTAGAGAAAGTAGGTCATTAAGCTTGAATTGAACCCTAAAAAGAAAATGGTGAAGAAAAGAGTATGCTGACAACAGAAGAGGGAAAGGATACCATGGGTGAGAATGGGAGCCATGTTTCTCAAATGTCTAATAGTAAGTGAAGCACTCCTGTGAATTATGTGGAGGTGAAGAGAGAGTAGTATATTAATTAGTAGAGTGTGAAGAACTGGATCAATGCAGGAAAGGGTATGAGAAGTTAAATGGGATAAAATGGAAGACAAAATTGTGGCTATAAAAATATTAACAGGAAAAAAAGAAATGAAGGATAGGGAGAGCTTTAAAGAAAATTAAAAAACCATGGGTCAGAAAAGTAAACGACAAAAGATACAAAGAGACAAGGCAAAAGATAAGGGGCGAGAGGGTGAAGAATAAGAGTTCAAGGCTCCACAGTGATGCAAAAGACCAGAGTGCCAATCATGGTGGGGAGTACAGTAGATATGCATCAGAGAATTTGTACATACGATAAGGTAAACCTAAGACATACATAATTGAAAACTTGTGAGTATTTGTTACAAATAAATATATATAATTAACAAAGATTTTACATGCCGCGTCTTTTCTTCTAAACAACAGATTAACACACCTGTTTGGTTGGTTAAAACCATTAGGCTAGTAGCTGGTCACTAGAAGCACTTATTGCACCAGTTGCAAACACCTCAAACTTTATGACTATATCTAAGTAGACTATGGCTGTAGTATAACATTTTATTTATAATAGCATGAGATCATCTTGTAAAATTATTGCATTGTTTTCCCTTCAATTCTGTACATTTCTTCCTTATAAAAGTTTCATTTTTCATCAGGTGAAGATTTTAGGTAGCTTACTTTATGCTGGGAACATTATTGACTTTATACATTTGTTGTGATGTATAGTTTTTCCTCCAGCAGTTTAATGAATAAAAGATCAAGCTTCATTGATGCAGGTAAGTACAAATCAGTTAATGACTAGATGCAAGTAAAGAGAAGAAAATTAAGATCATGACATTATGGTTGAGTGGAATGTAAGACAGGGAAAAAGTATATTGAGGAAAACTGGGCATAGTAGGATTCATAGTTTCTTAGCAATTTAGAATACAAGCAACATACATTTATCCTAAATTATTCTGGTTAAATTTTAAGAAGTTGCATCCATCCAAAAAATAAGATTACTGAAATATGTAATTTGGCCAATGAAATTAAAAACCAGGGCAGAAGTGACCCATTAGTTCTTATTGGAATGATACATGATTAATGTTGATTTCTTTCATGTGTTAAAGCAGATGTAGATGTAGGGGCTTTGAGCAATAGTCACAGCTTTCAAATCCCATTCTCTTTGCATGGTTAACATATAAAAAGATCTGATGTGTTGCACTCACATGACTTTCTCTACTCTTGTACTAACCATTCTTACAAACTCTTATTCCTATATTTCCATGTTTGTTAAGATAAACATTCGTACAAATTATCTTATTGCTTATTTCCCTGTAGGTACAAGGGAGATATTAGAATACAGAAAACTTTGTGCAACAGTCAAATCTTTTTGACCTTTGAGATTCCGTTCTCTTTGCACGATTAACATATAAAAAAATGAACAACATTGTTGCATTTCGCTAAAGTTCTAAGTTTTCCGAAACTCACACACATAACAAGGAATATCTCCGAAATGGTTCACCATACAAGAAAATTTATTGAGACATAAATTGTGTATTTTAGCAAGATGTACATTTTTTGTATAGTATAATTTGGTCTATCTCTAATGGTTTACCAGTTATGCAAAAGTCGTCCGGGGTAAATACGACTACAGGGGCTATAGCCAGAAAATTCAAGATATACATTTCATTTGTCATAAAAATATCTCAAACATATGACATTTTAATTAAAATCGTTAGAGCCATTTTCAAGAAAATCAAAATTTTTGAAAAATTTTCCATGTAAAGGGTAGTTTTGGGTGGGGCTATTTTCTTCAAAATCTTCGTGTCGCATCCTTGAAAGACATTAAACTTAAATACCAACTTTGGTTTTTAACCGACTTTTCGTTTTTGAGTTATGTTGTCCACAGACTGACAAGACACACAGACACACAGAAGGACCTTTTTCTAAAAATGCTTTTTTTTGGATTCAGGGGGCCTCAAAACATGTATTTCCGGTGAAATCTCGACATCGAATTTTTGGGTGGAATACAATACTTCCCCTACTTACCAGTAGAGAAAGTAAAAATGAACAACGAAGTTGCATTTGACGAATGTTTGTTTTCTGAAACTGACACAAATAACAAGGAATATCTCTGAAATGGTTTACTCTACAGAGAAATTTATTTGGACATAAATTGTGTATTTTAGCAAAATCTACATTTTTTGTATAGTAAGATTGTCTCTTATGGTTATGTTATTCAAGAGTCATCCAGAGCAAACAGGACTATAGGCTCTAGCCGGAAAACTCAAAATATATATTTCATTTATCATAAAAATATCTTAAACACCTGTGATTTTAATAAAAATCACTAGCAATTTTCAAGAAAATAAAAATTGTCAAAACATTTTCTATGTAAAGGGTAGTTTAGGGTGGAGCAATTTTCAAGATCTTTGTGTCGCATCCTTTAAAAACATTATACTTAAGTACCAACTATGGTGTTTAATTGACTTTTTGTTTTTGAGTTGTTCTCCACAAACACATGGACCTTTTTCTATTTTTATTCTGGGAGCCTCAAGACATTTCTGGTGAAATCTCAACATCGAATTTTTGGGTGGATTACAATACTTCCTCTACTTTACTACACATAGTAGAGAAAGTAAACATAGAAGGTAGAAATGATTGGGCTGCTGTTATGACGGAGGCTAAGGTCCTCAGAGGACCGTGATGCCCTGGAGTAAGTAATGTGGCAAATTAAATGCATATGTTGCATTTTTTATGAGTAACCTGTAAACTTCACGTTGGTTGACTTTTGCATAATTGGGTAAAACTTACTTCAGAAAAAGACTAGAGTTTATAAAAATACGCAATTTTCATAACATAGGTATTTTGAACTCTCCTCAGATTCTAGAAGAAAAAGTAGGGGAATAAAAAGCGTCAAAAACATTAGACTTTCTGTAGTATGATGCTGGTTTACAGTTTTAGTTTCCAGTAATGAAAAATCCTCCAGTTCTGTTTGAATGCTTACAATTTTGTATAAACCAAAATACATTTTACAAATTATAGCTAGAAATTACTTCCGGGCTTAGAAGAAATGGTCTACTGGAGTTTTTAAGTCCAGACGTTTCATCCATACCTGTGATGGACATCATCAGTGACTGGCGAAGGCAACAGAATTGCTGGCTGCAGGTTCCATATGTATTCTGGGCCGCTCATAAGGGATTGGCTCGGCTTGAGCAGGGGGTTTGCGCTTGGTGCTTCTCCACTCTGATTACCAATTGGTTTGCATGATTTCTGTGCATTTGTGCTGCTTTTATATGCTCAAGTATCATGCCAGGTTTTGTTTAGTTTGAGAGCTTCTTTCTTTCTGTTAAAATTATAAGGGTGTTTGGAAATTTCTAGAGCCAAGAGCAAGAGCAGGTTGCCCAGGTTTACCCAGGTGGGTGTAAATCATCATTGTACCTATCCATTTATTACGGATTTACTGTGTGATATTAAAGGAGTATCTTTTGTTCACAAACTTTTATGTCTTTGTCAGATGACGGTGATAGTTGGGTTCTCTTGTGCGGTACTAACTGTGGGTGAAAATGCCACCGGGATGTCCACCCATCCAACAGCGCCCAATGCTGCTCATTTGGCTGGCCCCTTGTATGACCAGGAAGTGGAGCAGTGTCAGCGAGAAACTGAAAGGAGTTAGGTGTGGGAGGTGAGCCTATCTCCAAAAGTCATAGTGGAGGGTGAACAACTGCACAGCCACCCGTAAGCAGTGATACAGCCCATGGCATCCTTGGGCAAGCGGTAGCTTTTGCATCTTCAGGAAAGGCTTGGTCATATTGCCCCAGTGTGTTGACTAGCTGGTTGGGATATGGTGTAAGTTTGGCATACATTGTGCGAGCTCTTTATTGTTCAACGTCCACAATATATGGGATGCTGGAATGAGTGCGTAGGATATGGGACAGGAATCTACGGTTGGAATCATGGATCATCCTGAGTGCCTTATTCTGCATGACCTGCAATCTACAGATGGTGGTATGTAAATTTCTATGGCTTTGTGTTGTAGTCTGTAATGGTAGTACGGTATGGAAGGAAAAAAAACAGTAGTCTCATTATACGGAATTGTGTTCTCCTTTGGTCCATATTGCATGTTCTGCAACTGCAGAACTTATCTGGCTGGCCCACACAGCAGCATCTCTTGTGTTCTGAGAGTTGGATGTTGATACTTCATTGAGTGGTACCTATGTACACTGCTGTGCAGGAACAAGGGATCTGGTAAACTTCAGCCAAAGCGAGTGCATACCTGGTGTCTTCGGCCAATCGCAACAAGGTATTTGTCTGTCTGGTAGGCTTGAAGATGGTTTTAATATTGTGGCACTTGAGTAGGCATCAGATTCTGTCCATGACATTTTTAAAGTAAGGCAGGAAAGCAGTGCCTTTACTCTTGGGTGGATTCTGTTCAAGGTTGGCAGGGTGAGGTCTAGGTGGGCATATTCCTCTGGATTTCTTGTGCTGTGTAACCATTTGAATATGAAGCTTGTAGAAGTAATTTCTAGCTATAATTCTGACTCTGGCCGTGAAAGCTACCTACTACACATTTTACAAATGTTGCATATACCTTTATGCATATGCTATACATTATTAAAAAAAAAATTGACTGACAATTTTCATATGTATTTATTTTATTCTGCACAGAATTATCCCATACATAGAAATGAAAATGGGCATGCAGGAAATTCATTTAATATCTGGTCCATCAGCAGTTTGCATCTCCAACAGCACTAAGCCACACTATAACAGAAATGACAAGACATTCAAATATGTGAGGTTATCTCTGTATATATTCTTCCACTCCTTGAATGTGATCCTTGAGGCTTTGAGCTCTTGCTACTACACAGTTCCATTCATTCATGATGACAACCAAAACTTGTCTGGAAAATAAATGTCAAAATATCAGGAGATAGAAAATTTGAGTATTCTTGTTTCATTTGATAAGCTTTTAAACTTCTTTGGTCATATTGGGACGTTTTGACTTGGGAAACAGGTGATTATGTTATTGTTCATTGAACTGTAGGATTTCATAATATTGCTTATCATTATTAATATTAAACCCACTGACGTTTGCTCCCTTATTCGTACTTCGAGAGTCTATGGGTGGGTAACGGAATTATTCTAATTAAAAAAAATTCTCAATCCCAACCAGGAATCAAACCTGGGACATCTGGTTTGAGAAGCCAGAACACTGACCATTCATCTATAGAGGCTAAAGGCAGTCTGTGTGGATGCTGTTGCTATCATGGATATAGTGCCATATCACTCACCGAATATACTGTCACCCTGGTCAGGGATTAACATCTACTATCTGGTGGCTACCTGTATTAAGTGCCCCTCATCTTGACTGTAAAATAGTGTGTGTATTCCACTCTCCTGCTCTAGAAAATTCCTTTTGGCAGGTTCCAGGAGGTTCCCCTTCCAGAAGGCTCTGCCTTGTATGCAGGGGTTATAACACAGGGCTGCATCATTTTGAAGGTCAAGGCTTTGTAAGCGGATTCTTAATATTTTGTGCATACTGAATTTTTAATTTCCTATGTGACATGATGACTATACCACAAACGAAGCAGAATCTGTCAGGATGATTCTTGGACTTCCTATTCATTTTGTAACAATATTGCTTTCATTGAGATTCTAAGGCTAATATTGCTAATATTATATACTAATATTGCTTTCACTCAAAGTCATACTAACCTGCTGAATGCTAATAGTCAGAAGCAAGATCAACTCAAACTCCAACTCTCTCCTACACAGTTGCCACCTCCATATCTGGCGGCACCGTGGCCGAGCGGTTAGCGCGCTCGCCTACCACCTAGGCGGCCCGGGTTCGATCCCAGGGACCCGCATGTGGTATTCGTGGTGGACGAAGTGGCATCAGGGCGGGTTTTCTCCGGGCACTCCGGTTTCCCCCGCCATCTCATTCCACCGGTGCTCCATCTTCATGTATCATCAGTGTCACCGCCTGCGGTGCCGTAGTAGTAAAAGCGGGCGTTAAACACTACAACAACAACATCAGTGCCTCCTTTTATGGATAGGCTAAGTGGGTTGGTCTCTCCTTTTACAGAAGGGCTAAGTTTATTAGCTTATGTCGGTGCCTCTATTTTATAAAAAAAAATGGGCTCAGATAGGCTAATATACTTAGCCTATCTCAGCTCAATTTTTATAGATAGGGTAAGGCGACTAGCCTATCTCAGGCCATGTGTTAATAAAGAGGCTAAGCATATTTGGCTATCTCAGCCCATGTTTTTCAGGAAAGGCTAAGCATATTAGGATATCCTTGTCCATCTTTGGCTAGACAGTAAAAGAATATTAGCCTATCTCAGCCTAATTTTTTATAGGCAGGAATAGTATATTAGCCTATTTCATCGTGTCTTGTTATATACAGCCGAAGTGAAATTTATAGATAGTCGAAGCATATTAGCCTATCTCAGCCTCTGCTTTTAGAGATAGGCTAAGTATATTAACCTATCTTACCCCTTCTTTTTATAGATTGGCTATACATAACAAGATGGGCTGAGATAGGCTAATACACTTGGCCTATACATAACAAGATGGGCTGAGATAGGCTAATATACTTAGCCTATACATAACAAGATGGGCTGAGATAGGCTAATACACTTGGCCTATACATAACAAGATGGGCTGAGATAGGCTAATATACTTGGCCTATACATAACAAGATGGGCTGAGATAGGCTAATACACTTGGCCTATACATAACAAGATGGGCTGAGATAGGCTAATATACATAGCCTATACATAACAAGATGGGCTGAGATAGGCTAATATACTTGGCCTATACATAACAAGATGGGTTGAGATAGGCTAATATACTTGGCCTACACATAACAAGATGGGCTGAGATAGGCTAATACACTTGGCCTATACATAACAAGATGGGCTGAGATAGGCTAATACACTTGGCCTATACATAACAAGATGGGCTGAGATAGGCTAATATACATAGCCTATACATAACAAGATGGGCTGAGATAGGCTAATATACTTAGCCTATACATAACAAGATGGGCTGAGATAGGCTAATATACTTAGCCTATACATAACAAGATGGGCTGAGATAGGCTAATATACTTAGCCTATACATAACAAGATGGGCTGACATAGGCTAATACACTTAGCCTATACGTAACAAGATGGGCTGAGATAGGCTAATACACTTAGCCTATACATAACAAGATGGGCTGAGATAGGCTAATACACTTAGCCTATACATAACAAGATGGGCTGAGATAGGCTAATATACTTAGCCTATACATAACAAGATGGGCTGAGAGAGGCTATTAAACTTAGCCAATCTCTAAAAGATGAGGCTGAGATAGGCTAATACACTTGGCCTATACATAACAAGATGGGCTGAGATAGGCTAATATACATAGCCTATACATAACAAGATGGGCTGAGACAGGCTTATACACTTAGCCTATACATAACAAGATGGGCTGAGATAGGCTAATTCACTTAGCCTATACATAACAAGATGGGCTGAGATAGGCTAATATACTTAGCCTATACATAACAAGATGGGCTGAGATAGGCTAATATACTTAGCCTATACATAACAAGATGGGCTGAGATAGGCTAATATACTTAGCCTATACATAACAAGATGGGCTGAGAGAGGCTATTAAACTTAGCCAATCTCTAAAAGATGAGGCTGAGATAGGCTAATACACTTGGCCTATACATAACAAGATGGGCTGAGATAGGCTAATACACTTGGCCTATACATAACAAGATGGGCTGAGATAGGCTAATACACTTGGCCTATACATAACAAGATGGGCTGAGATAGGCTAATACACTTGGCCTATACATAAAAAGATGGGCTGAGATAGGCTAATACACTTGGCCTATACATAACAAGATGGGCTGAGACAGGCTAATATACATAGCCTATACATAACAAGATGGGCTGATATAGGCTAATATACTTAGCCTATACATAACAAGATGGGCTGAGATAGGCTAATACACTTAGCCTATACATAACAAGATGGGCTGAGATAGGCTAATACACTTAGCCTACACATAACAATATGGGCTGAGATAGGCTAATACACTTAGCCTATACATTACAAGATGGGCTGAGATAGGCTAATATACTTAGCCTATACATAACAAGATGGGCTGAGATAGGCTAATATACTTAGCCTATACATAACAAGATGGGCTGAGATAGGCTAATATACTTAGCCTATACATAACAAGATGGGCTGAGATAGGCTAAAAGACTTAGCCTATACATAACAAGATGGGCTGAGATAGGCTAATATACTTAGCCTATACATAACAAGATGGGCTGAGATAGGCTAATATACCTAGCCTATATATAACAAGATGGGCTGAGATAGGCTAATACACTTAGCCTATACATAACAAGATGGGCTGAGATAACCTAATAGACTTGGCCTATACATAACAAGATGGGCTGAGATAGGCTAATATACTTGGCCTATACATAACAAGATGGGCTGAGATAGGCTAATATACTTGGCCTATACATAACAAGATGGGCTGAGATAGGCTAATATACATGGCCTATACATAACAAGATGGGCTGAGATAGGCTAATATACTTGGCCTATACATAACAAGATGGGCTGAGATAGGCTAATACACATAGCCTATACATAACAAGATGGGCTGAGATAGGCTAATACACATAGCCTATACATAACAAGATGGGCTGAGATAGGCTAATACACTTAGCCTATACATAACAAGATGGGCTGAGATAGGCTAATACACATAGCCTATACATAACAAGATGGGCTGAGATAGGCTAATACACATACCCTATACATAACAAGATGGGCTGAGATAGGCTAATACACTTAGCCTATACATAACAAGATGGGCTGAGATAGGCTAAAACACTTAGCCTATACATAACAAGATGGGCTGAGATAGGCTAATACACTTAGCCTATACATAACAAGATGGGCTGAGATAGGCTAATACACTTAGCCTATACATAACAAGATGGGCTGAGATAGGCTAATACACTTAGCCTATACATAACAAGATGGGCTGAGATAGGCTAATACACTTAGGCTATACATAACAAGATGGGCTGAGATAGGCTAAAATACTTAGCCTATACATAACAAGATGGGCTGAGATAGGCTAAAATACTTGGCCTATACATAATAAGATGGGCTGAGATAGGCTAATACACTTGGCCTTTACATAACAAGATGGGCTGAGATATGCTAATACACTTGGCCTATACATAAAAAGATGGGCTGAGATAGGCTAATACACTTGGCCTATACATAAAAAGATGGGCTGAGATAGGCTAATACACATAGCCTATACATAACAAAATGGGCTGAGATAGGCTAATACACTTAGCCTATACATAACAAGATGGGCTGAGATAGGCTAATACACTTAGCCTATACATTACAAGATGGGCTGAGATAGGCTAATACACTTAGCCTATACATTACAAGATGGGCTGAGATAGGCTAATACACTTAGCCTATACATTACAAGATGGGCTGAGATAGGCTAATACACTTAGCCTATACATAACAAGATGGGCTGAGATAGGCTAATAGACTTAGCCTATACATAACAAGATATGCTGAGATAGGCTAATAGACTTAGCCTATACATAACAAGATGGGCTGAGATAGGCTAATATACATAGCCTATACATAACAAGATGGGCTGAGATAGGCTAATATACTTAGCCTATACATAACAAGATGGGCTGAGATAGGCTAATATACTTAGCCTATACATAACAAGATGGGCTGAGATAGGCTAATACACTTGGCCTATACATAACAAGATGGGCTGAGATAGGCTAATATACTTGGCCTATACATAACAAGATGGGCTGAGATAGGCTAATACACTTGGCCTATACATAACAAGATGGGCTGAGATAGGCTAATATACATAGCCTATACATAACAAGATGGGCTGAGATAGGCTAATATACTTGGCCTATACATAACAAGATGGGCTGAGATAGGCTAATACACTTGGCCTATACATAACAAGATGGGCTGAGATAGGCTAATATACTTAGCCTATACATAACAAGATGGGCTGAGATAGGCTAATACACTTGGCCTATACATAACAAGATGGGCTGAGATAGGCTAATATACTTGGCCTATACATAACAAGATGGGCTGAGATAGGCTAATACACTTGGCCTATACATAACAAGATGGGCTGAGATAGGCTAATATACATAGCCTATACATAACAAGATGGGCTGAGATAGGCTAATATACTTGGCCTATACATAACAAGATGGGCTGAGATAGGCTAATATACTTGGCCTACACATAACAAGATGGGCTGAGATAGGCTAATACACTTGGCCTACACATAACAAGATGGGCTGAGATAGGCTAATACACTTGGCCTATACATAACAAGATGGGCTGAGATAGGCTAATACACTTAGCCTATACATAACAAGATGGGCTGAGATAGGCTAATACACTTAGCCTATACATTACAAGATGGGCTGAGATAGGCTAATACACTTAGCCTATACATTACAAGATGGACTGAGATAGGCTAATACACTTAGCCTATACATTACAAGATGGGCTGAGATAGGCTAATAGACTTAGCCTATACGTAACAAGATATGCTGAGATAGGCTAATAGACTTAGCCTATACATAACAAGATGGGCTGAGATAGGCTAATATACATAGCCTATACATAACAAGATGGGCTGAGATAGGCTAATATACTTAGCCTATACATAACAAGATGGGCTGAGATAGGCTAATATACTTAGCCTATACATAACAAGATGGGCTGAGATAGGCTAATACACTTGGCCTATACATAACAAGATGGGCTGAGATAGGCTAATATACTTGGCCTATACATAACAAGATGGGCTGAGATAGGCTAATACACTTGGCCTATACATAACAAGATGGGCTGAGATAGGCTAATATACATAGCCTATACATAACAAGATGGGCTGAGATAGGCTAATATACTTGGCCTATACATAACAAGATGGGCTGAGATAGGCTAATACACTTGGCCTATACATAACAAGATGGGCTGAGATAGGCTAATATACTTGGCCTATACATAACAAGATGGGCTGAGATAGGCTAATACACTTGGCCTATACATAACAAGATGGGCTGAGATAGGCTAATATACATAGCCTATACATAACAAGATGGGCTGAGATAGGCTAATATACTTGGCCTATACATAACAAGATGGGCAGAGATAGGCTAATATACTTGGCCTACACATAACAAGATGGGCTGAGATAGGCTAATACACTTGGCCTAGACATAACAAGATGGGCTGAGATAGGCTAATACACTTGGCCTATACATAACAAGATGGGCTGAGATAGGCTAATATACATAGCCTATACATAACAAGATGGGCTGAGATAGGCTCATATACTTAGCCTATACATAACAAGATGGGCTGAGATAGGCTAATATACTTAGCCTATACATAACAAGATGGGCTGACATAGGCTAATACACTTAGCCTATACATAACAAGATGGGCTGAGATAGGCTAATATACATAGCCTATACGTAACAAGATGGGCTGAGATAGGCTAATACACTTAGCCTATACATAACAAGATGGGCTGAGATAGGCTAATACACTTAGCCTATACATAACAAGATGGGCTGAGATAGGCTAATATACTTAGCCTATACATAACAAGATGGGCTGAGAGAGGCTATTAAACTTAGCCAATCTCTAAAAGATGAGGCTGAGATAGGCTAATATACATAGCCTATACATAACAAGATGGGCTGAGACAGGCTTATACACTTAGCCTATACATAACAAGATGGGCTGAGATAGGCTAATACACTTAGCCTATACATAACAAGATGGGCTGAGATAGGCTAATATACTTAGCCTATACATAACAAGATGGGCTGAGAGAGGCTATTAAACTTAGCCAATCTCTAAAAGATGAGGCTGAGATAGGCTAATACACTTGGCCTATACATAACAAGATGGGCTGAGATAGGCTAATATACTTAGCCTATACATAACAAGATGGGCTGAGATAGGCTAATATACTTAGCCTATACATAACAAGATGGGCTGAGAGAGGCTATTAAACTTAGCCAATCTCTAAAAGATGAGGCTGAGATAGGCTAATACACTTGGCCTATACATAACAAGATGGGCTGAGATAGGCTAATACACTTAGCCTATACATTACAAGATGGGCTGAGATAGGCTAATATACTTAGCCTATACATAACAAGATGGGCTGAGATAGGCTAATATACTTAGCCTATACATAACAAGATGGGCTGAGATAGGCTAATATACTTAGCCTATACATAACAAGATGGGCTGAGATAGGCTAAAAGACTTAGCCTATACATAACAAGATGGGCTGAGATAGGCTAATATACATAGCCTATACATAACAAGATGGGCTGAGATAGGCTAATATACTTAGCCTATACATAACAAGATGGGCTGAGATAGGCTAATACACCTAGCCTATATATAACAAGATGGGCTGAGATAGGCTAATACACTTAGCCTATACATTACAAGATGGGCTGAGATAGGCTAATACACTTAGCCTATACATAACAAGATGGGCTGAGATAACCTAATAGACTTGGCCTATACATAACAAGATGGGCTGAGATAGGCTAATATACTTGGCCTATACATAACAAGATGGGCTGAGATAGGCTAATATACTTGGCCTATACATAACAAGATGGGCTGAGATAGGCTAATATACATGGCCTATACATAACAAGATGGGCTGAGATAGGCTAATATACTTGGCCTATACATAACAAGATGGGCTGAGATAGGCTAATACACATAGCCTATACATAACAAGATGGGCTGAGATAGGCTAATACACATAGCCTATACATAACAAGATGGGCTGAGATAGGCTAATACACATAGCCTATACATAACAAGATGGGCTGAGATAGGCTAATACACTTAGCCTATACATAACAAGATGGGCTGAGATAGGCTAAAACACTTAGCCTATACATAACAAGATGGGCTGAGATAGGCTAATACACTTAGCCTATACATAACAAGATGGGCTGAGATAGGCTAATACACTTAGCCTATACATAACAAGATGGGCTGAGATAGGCTAATACACTTAGCCTATACATAACAAGATGGGCTGAGATAGGCTAATACACTTAGGCTATACATAACAAGATGGGCTGAGATAGGCTAAAATACTTAGCCTATACATAACAAGATGGGCTGAGATAGGCTAAAATACTTGGCCTATACATAACAAGATGGGCTGAGATAGGCTAATACACTTGGCCTATACATAAAAAGATGGGCTGAGATAGGCTAATACACTTGGCCTATACATAAAAAGATGGGCTGAGATAGGCTAATACACATAGCCTATACATAACAAGATGGGCTGAGATAGGCTAATACACATAGCTTATACATAACAAGATGGGCTGAGATAGGCTAATACACTTAGCCTATACATAACAAGATGGGCTGAGATAGGCTAATACACTTAGCCTATACATTACAAGATGGGCTGAGATAGGCTAATACACTTAGCCTATACATTACAAGATGGGCTGAGATAGGCTAATACACTTAGCCTATACATTACAAGATGGGCTGAGATAGGCTAATACACTTAGCCTATACATAACAAGATATGCTGAGATAGGCTAATAGACTTAGCCTATACATAACAAGATGGGCTGAGATAGGCTAATATACATAGCCTATACATAACAAGATGGGCTGAGATAGGCTAATATACTTAGCCTATACATAACAAGATGGGCTGACATAGGCTAATACACTTAGCCTATACATAACAAGATGGGCTGAGATAGGCTAATACACTTAGCCTATACATAACAAGATGGGCTGAGATAGGCTAATACACTTAGCCTATACATAACAAGATGGGCTGAGATAGGCTAATACACTTAGCCTATACATAACAAGATGGGCTGAGATAGGCTAATACACTTGGCCTATACATAACAAGATGGGCTGAGATAGGCTAATACACTTAGCCTATACATAACAAGATGGGCTAAAATACTTGGCCTATACATAACAAGATGGGCTGAGATAGGCTAATACACTTGGCCTATACATAACAAGATGGGCTGAGATAGGCTAATACACTTGGCCTATACATAAAAAGATGGGCTGAGATAGGCTAATACACTTGGCCTATACATAAAAAGATGGGCTGAGATAGGCTAATACACATAGCCTATACATAACAAGATGGGCTGAGATAGGCTAATACACATAGCCTATACATAACAAGATGGGCTGAGATAGGCTAATATACTTAGCCCATACATAACAAGATGGGCTGAGAGAGGCTATTAAACTTAGCCAATCTCTAAAAGATGAGGCTGAGATAGGTTAATACACTTGGCCTATACATAACAAGATGGGCTGAGATAGGCTAATATACTTGGCCTATACATAACAAGATGGGCTGAGATAGGCTAATATACTTGGCCTATACATAACAAGATGGTCTGAGATAGGCTAATACACTTGGCCTATACATAACAAGATGGGCTGAGATAGGCTAATACACTTGGCCTATACATAAAAAGATGGGCTGAGATAGGCTAATACACTTGGCCTGTACATAACAAGATGGGCTGAGATAGGCTAATATACATAGCCTATACATAACAAGATGGGCTGATATAGGCTAATATACTTAGCCTATACATAACAAGATGGGCTGACATAGGCTAATACACTTAGCCTATACATAACAAGATGGGCTGAGATAGGCTAATATACATAGCCTATACGTAACAAGATGGGCTGAGATAGGCTAATACACTTAGCCTATACATAACAAGATGGGCTGAGATAGGCTAATACACTTAGCCTATACATAACAAGATGGGCTGAGATAGGCTAATATACTTAGCCTATACATAACAAGATGGGCTGAGAGAGGCTATTAAACTTAGCCAATCTCTAAAAGATGAGGCTGAGATAGGCTAATATACATAGCCTATACATAACAAGATGGGCTGAGACAGGCTTATACACTTAGCCTATACATAACAAGATGGGCTGAGATAGGCTAATACACTTAGCCTATACATAACAAGATGGGCTGAGATAGGCTAATATACTTAGCCTATACATAACAAGATGGGCTGAGAGAGGCTATTAAACTTAGCCAATCTCTAAAAGATGAGGCTGAGATAGGCTAATACACTTGGCCTATACATAACAAGATGGGCTGAGATAGGCTAATATACTTAGCCTATACATAACAAGATGGGCTGAGATAGGCTAATATACTTAGCCTATACATAACAAGATGGGCTGAGAGAGGCTATTAAACTTAGCCAATCTCTAAAAGATGAGGCTGAGATAGGCTAATACACTTGGCCTATACATAACAAGATGGGCTGAGATAGGCTAATACACTTAGCCTATACATTACAAGATGGGCTGAGATAGGCTAATATACTTAGCCTATACATAACAAGATGGGCTGAGATAGGCTAATATACTTAGCCTATACATAACAAGATGGGCTGAGATAGGCTAATATACTTAGCCTATACATAACAAGATGGGCTGAGATAGGCTAAAAGACTTAGCCTATACATAACAAGATGGGCTGAGATAGGCTAATATACATAGCCTATACATAACAAGATGGGCTGAGATAGGCTAATATACTTAGCCTATACATAACAAGATGGGCTGAGATAGGCTAATACACCTAGCCTATATATAACAAGATGGGCTGAGATAGGCTAATACACTTAGCCTATACATTACAAGATGGGCTGAGATAGGCTAATACACTTAGCCTATACATAACAAGATGGGCTGAGATAACCTAATAGACTTGGCCTATACATAACAAGATGGGCTGAGATAGGCTAATATACTTGGCCTATACATAACAAGATGGGCTGAGATAGGCTAATATACTTGGCCTATACATAACAAGATGGGCTGAGATAGGCTAATATACATGGCCTATACATAACAAGATGGGCTGAGATAGGCTAATATACTTGGCCTATACATAACAAGATGGGCTGAGATAGGCTAATACACATAGCCTATACATAACAAGATGGGCTGAGATAGGCTAATACACATAGCCTATACATAACAAGATGGGCTGAGATAGGCTAATACACATAGCCTATACATAACAAGATGGGCTGAGATAGGCTAATACACTTAGCCTATACATAACAAGATGGGCTGAGATAGGCTAAAACACTTAGCCTATACATAACAAGATGGGCTGAGATAGGCTAATACACTTAGCCTATACATAACAAGATGGGCTGAGATAGGCTAATACACTTAGCCTATACATAACAAGATGGGCTGAGATAGGCTAATACACTTAGCCTATACATAACAAGATGGGCTGAGATAGGCTAATACACTTAGGCTATACATAACAAGATGGGCTGAGATAGGCTAAAATACTTAGCCTATACATAACAAGATGGGCTGAGATAGGCTAAAATACTTGGCCTATACATAACAAGATGGGCTGAGATAGGCTAATACACTTGGCCTATACATAAAAAGATGGGCTGAGATAGGCTAATACACTTGGCCTATACATAAAAAGATGGGCTGAGATAGGCTAATACACATAGCCTATACATAACAAGATGGGCTGAGATAGGCTAATACACATAGCTTATACATAACAAGATGGGCTGAGATAGGCTAATACACTTAGCCTATACATAACAAGATGGGCTGAGATAGGCTAATACACTTAGCCTATACATTACAAGATGGGCTGAGATAGGCTAATACACTTAGCCTATACATTACAAGATGGGCTGAGATAGGCTAATACACTTAGCCTATACATTACAAGATGGGCTGAGATAGGCTAATACACTTAGCCTATACATAACAAGATATGCTGAGATAGGCTAATAGACTTAGCCTATACATAACAAGATGGGCTGAGATAGGCTAATATACATAGCCTATACATAACAAGATGGGCTGAGATAGGCTAATATACTTAGCCTATACATAACAAGATGGGCTGACATAGGCTAATACACTTAGCCTATACATAACAAGATGGGCTGAGATAGGCTAATACACTTAGCCTATACATAACAAGATGGGCTGAGATAGGCTAATACACTTAGCCTATACATAACAAGATGGGCTGAGATAGGCTAATACACTTAGCCTATACATAACAAGATGGGCTGAGATAGGCTAATACACTTGGCCTATACATAACAAGATGGGCTGAGATAGGCTAATACACTTAGCCTATACATAACAAGATGGGCTAAAATACTTGGCCTATACATAACAAGATGGGCTGAGATAGGCTAATACACTTGGCCTATACATAACAAGATGGGCTGAGATAGGCTAATACACTTGGCCTATACATAAAAAGATGGGCTGAGATAGGCTAATACACTTGGCCTATACATAAAAAGATGGGCTGAGATAGGCTAATACACATAGCCTATACATAACAAGATGGGCTGAGATAGGCTAATACACATAGCCTATACATAACAAGATGGGCTGAGATAGGCTAATATACTTAGCCCATACATAACAAGATGGGCTGAGAGAGGCTATTAAACTTAGCCAATCTCTAAAAGATGAGGCTGAGATAGGTTAATACACTTGGCCTATACATAACAAGATGGGCTGAGATAGGCTAATATACTTGGCCTATACATAACAAGATGGGCTGAGATAGGCTAATATACTTGGCCTATACATAACAAGATGGTCTGAGATAGGCTAATACACTTGGCCTATACATAACAAGATGGGCTGAGATAGGCTAATACACTTGGCCTATACATAAAAAGATGGGCTGAGATAGGCTAATACACTTGGCCTGTACATAACAAGATGGGCTGAGATAGGCTAATATACATAGCCTATACATAACAAGATGGGCTGATATAGGCTAATATACTTAGCCTATACATAACAAGATGGGCTGAGATAGGCTAATACACTTAGCCTATACATAACAAGATGGGCTGAGATAGGCTAATACACTTAGCCTATACATAAAAAGATGGGCTGAGATAGGCTAATACACTTAGCCTATACATTACAAGATGGGCTGAGATAGGCTAATATACTTAGCCTATACATAACAAGATGGGCTGAGATAGGCTAATATACTTGGCCTATACATAACAAGATGGGCTGAGATAGGCTAATATACTTGGCCTATACATAACAAGATGGGCTGAGATAGGCTAATATACTTGGCCTATACATAACAAGATGGGCTGAGATAGGCTAATATACTTGGCCTATACATAACAAGATGGGCTGAGATAGGCTAATACACTTGGCCTATACATAACAAGATGGGCTGAGATAGGCTAAAATACTTAGCCTATACATAACAAGATAGGCTAAAATACTTGGCCTATACACAACAAGATGGGCTGACATAGGCTAATACACTTGGCCTATACATAACAAGATGGGCTGAGATAGGCTAATACACTTGGCCTATACATAAAAAGATGGGCTGAGATAGGCTAATACACTTGGCCTATACATAAAAAGATGGGCTGAGATAGGCTAATACACATAGCCTATACATAACAAGATGGGCTGAGATAGGCTAATACACTTAGCCTATACATTACAAGATGGGCTGAGATAGGCTAATACACTTAGCCTATACATTACAAGATGGGCTGAGATAGGCTAATACACTTAGCCTATACCTTACAAGATGGGCTGAGATAGGCTAATACACTTAGCCTATACATAACAAGATGGGCTTAGATAGGCTAATAGACTTAGCCTATACATAACAAGATATGCTGAGATAGGCTAATAGACTTAGCCTATACATAACAAGATGGGCTGAGATAGGCTAATATACATAGCCTATACATAACAAGATGGGCTGAGATAGGCTAATATACTTAGCCTATACATAACAAGATGGGCTGAGATAGGCTAATACACTTAGCCTATACATAACAAGATGGGCTGAGATAGGCTAATACACTTAGCCTATACATAACAAGATGGGCTGAGATAGGCTAATACACTTAGCGTATACATAACAAGATGGGCTGAGATAGGCTAATACACTTAGCCTATACATAACAAGATGGGCTGAGATAGGCTAATACACTTAGCCTATACATAACAAGATGGGCTGAGATAGGCTAATACACTTAGCCTATACATTACAAGATGGGCTGAGATAGGCTAATAGACTTAGCCTATACATAACAAGATGGGCTGAGATAGGCTAATAGACTTAGCCTATACATAACAAGATGGGCTGAGATAGGCTAATATACTTAGCCTATACATAACAAGATGGGCTGAGATAGGCTAATATACTTAGCCTATACATAACATGGGCTGAGATAGGCTAATATACTTAGCCTGTACATAACAACATGGGCTGAGATAGGCTAATATACTTAGCCTATACATAACAACATGGGCTGAGATAGGCTAATACACTTAGCCTATACATTACAAGATGGACTGAGATAGGCTAATACACTTGGCCTATACATAACAAGAGGGGCTGAGATAGGCTAATACACTTGGCCTATACATAACAAGATGGGCTGAGATAGGCTAATATACTTGGCCTATACATAACAAGATGGGCTGAGATAGGCTAATATACTTGGCCTATACATAACAAGATGGGCTGAGATAGGCTAATATACTTGGCCTATACATAACAAGATGGGCTGAGATAGGCTAATACACTTGGCCTATACATAACAAGATGGGCTGAGATAGGCTAAAATACTTAGCCTATACATAACAAGATAGGCTAAAATACTTGGCCTATACATAACAAGATGGGCTGAGATAGGCTAATACACTTGGCCTATACATAACAACATGGGCTGAGATAGGCTAATACACTTGGCCTATACATAAAAAGATGGGCTGAGATAGGCTAATACACTTGGCCTATACATAAAAAGATGGGCTGAGATAGGCTAATACACATAGCCTATACATAACAAGATGGGCTGAGATAGGCTAATACACTTAGCCTATACATTACAAGATGGGCTGAGATAGGCTAATACACTTAGCCTATACATTACAAGATGGGCTGAGATAGGCTAATACACTTACCTATACATTACAAGATGGGCTGAGATAGGCTAATACACTTAGCCTATACATAACAAGATGGGCTTAGATAGGCTAATAGACTTAGCCTATACATAACAAGATATGCTGAGATAGGCTAATAGACTTAGCCTATACATAACAAGATGGGCTGAGATAGGCTAATATACATAGCCTATACATAACAAGATGGGCTGAGATAGGCTAATATACTTAGCCTATACATAACAAGATGGGCTGAGATAGGCTAATACACTTAGCCTATACATAACAAGATGGGCTGAGATAGGCTAATACACTTAGCCTATACATAACAAGATGGGCTGAGATAGGCTAATACACTTAGCCTATACATTACAAGATGGGCTGAGATAGGCTAATACACTTAGCTATACATTACAAGATGGGCTGAGATAGGCTAATACACTTAGCCTATACATAACAAGATGGGCTGAGATAGGCTAATACACTTAGCGTATACATAACAAGATGGGCTGAGATAGGCTAATACACTTAGCCTATACATAACAAGATTGGCTGAGATAGGCTAATACACTTAGCCTATACATAACAAGATGGGCTGAGATAGGCTAATACACTTAGCCTATACATAACAAGATGGGCTGAGATAGGCTAATACACTTAGCCTATACATTACAAGATGGGCTGAGATAGGCTAATACACTTAGCCTATACATTACAAGATGGGCTGAGATAGGCTAATAGACTTAGCCTATACATAACAAGATGGGCTGAGATAGGCTAATACACTTAGCGTATACATAACAAGATGGGCTGAGATAGGCTAATACACTTAGCCTATACATAACAAGATTGGCTGAGATAGGCTAATACACTTAGCCTATACATAACAAGATGGGCTGAGATAGGCTAATACACTTAGCCTATACATAACAAGATGGGCTGAGATAGGCTAATACACTTAGCCTATACATTACAAGATGGGCTGAGATAGGCTAATACACTTAGCCTATACATTACAAGATGGGCTGAGATAGGCTAATAGACTTAGCCTATACATAACAAGATGGGCTGAGATAGGCTAATAGACTTAGCCTATACATAACAAGATGGGCTGAGATAGGCTAATATACTTAGCCTATACATAACAAGATGGGCTGAGATAGGCTAATATACTTAGCCTATACATAACATGGGCTGAGATAGGCTAATATACTTAGCCTATACATAACAACATGGGCTGAGATAGGCTAATACACTTAGCCTATACATTACAAGATGGACTGAGATAGGCTAATACACTTGGCCTATACATAACAAGATGGGCTGAGATAGGCTAATACACTTGGCCTATACATAACAAGATGGGCTGAGATAGGCTAATACACTTGGCCTATACATAAAAAGATGGGCTGAGATAGGCTAATACACTTGGCCTATACATAACAAGATGGGCTGAGATAGGCTAATATACATAGCCTATACATAACAAGATGGGCTGAGATAGGCTAATACACTTAGCCTATACATAACAAGATGGGCTGAGATAGGCTAATATACTTAGCCTATACATAACAAGATGGGCTGAGAGAGGCTATTAAACTTAGCCAATCTCTAAAAGATGAGGCTGAGATAGGCTAATACACTTGGCCTATACATAACAAGATGGGCTGAGATAGGCTAATATACATAGCCTATACATAACAAGATGGGCTGAGACAGGCTTATACACTTAGCCTATACATAACAAGATGGGCTGAGATAGGCTAATTCACTTAGCCTATACATAACAAGATGGGCTGAGATAGGCTAATATACTTAGCCTATACATAACAAGATGGGCTGAGATAGGCTAATATACTTAGCCTATACATAACAAGATGGGCTGAGATAGGCTAATATACTTAGCCTATACATAACAAGATGGGCTGAGAGAGGCTATTAAACTTAGCCAATCTCTAAAAGATGAGGCTGAGATAGGCTAATACACTTGGCCTATACATAACAAGATGGGCTGAGATAGGCTAATACACTTGGCCTATACATAACAAGATGGGCTGAGATAGGCTAATACACTTGGCCTATACATAACAAGATGGGCTGAGATAGGCTAATACACTTGGCCTATACATAAAAAGATGGGCTGAGATAGGCTAATACACTTGGCCTATACATAACAAGATGGGCTGAGACAGGCTAATATACATAGCCTATACATAACAAGATGGGCTGATATAGGCTAATATACTTAGCCTATACATAACAAGATGGGCTGAGATAGGCTAATACACTTAGCCTATACATAACAAGATGGGCTGAGATAGGCTAATACACTTAGCCTACACATAACAAGATGGGCTGAGATAGGCTAATACACTTAGCCTATACATTACAAGATGGGCTGAGATAGGCTAATATACTTAGCCTATACATAACAAGATGGGCTGAGATAGGCTAATATACTTAGCCTATACATAACAAGATGGGCTGAGATAGGCTAATATACTTAGCCTATACATAACAAGATGGGCTGAGATAGGCTAAAAGACTTAGCCTATACATAACAAGATGGGCTGAGATAGGCTAATATACTTAGCCTATACATAACAAGATGGGCTGAGATAGGCTAATATACCTAGCCTATATATAACAAGATGGGCTGAGATAGGCTAATACACTTAGCCTATACATAACAAGATGGGCTGAGATAACCTAATAGACTTGGCCTATACATAACAAGATGGGCTGAGATAGGCTAATATACTTGGCCTATACATAACAAGATGGGCTGAGATAGGCTAATATACTTGGCCTATACATAACAAGATGGGCTGAGATAGGCTAATATACATGGCCTATACATAACAAGATGGGCTGAGATAGGCTAATATACTTGGCCTATACATAACAAGATGGGCTGAGATAGGCTAATACACATAGCCTATACATAACAAGATGGGCTGAGATAGGCTAATACACATAGCCTATACATAACAAGATGGGCTGAGATAGGCTAATACACTTAGCCTATACATAACAAGATGGGCTGAGATAGGCTAATACACATAGCCTATACATAACAAGATGGGCTGAGATAGGCTAATACACATACCCTATACATAACAAGATGGGCTGAGATAGGCTAATACACTTAGCCTATACATAACAAGATGGGCTGAGATAGGCTAAAACACTTAGCCTATACATAACAAGATGGGCTGAGATAGGCTAATACACTTAGCCTATACATAACAAGATGGGCTGAGATAGGCTAATACACTTAGCCTATACATAACAAGATGGGCTGAGATAGGCTAATACACTTAGCCTATACATAACAAGATGGGCTGAGATAGGCTAATACACTTAGGCTATACATAACAAGATGGGCTGAGATAGGCTAAAATACTTAGCCTATACATAACAAGATGGGCTGAGATAGGCTAAAATACTTGGCCTATACATAATAAGATGGGCTGAGATAGGCTAATACACTTGGCCTTTACATAACAAGATGGGCTGAGATATGCTAATACACTTGGCCTATACATAAAAAGATGGGCTGAGATAGGCTAATACACTTGGCCTATACATAAAAAGATGGGCTGAGATAGGCTAATACACATAGCCTATACATAACAAAATGGGCTGAGATAGGCTAATACACTTAGCCTATACATAACAAGATGGGCTGAGATAGGCTAATACACTTAGCCTATACATTACAAGATGGGCTGAGATAGGCTAATACACTTAGCCTATACATTACAAGATGGGCTGAGATAGGCTAATACACTTAGCCTATACATTACAAGATGGGCTGAGATAGGCTAATACACTTAGCCTATACATAACAAGATGGGCTGAGATAGGCTAATAGACTTAGCCTATACATAACAAGATATGCTGAGATAGGCTAATAGACTTAGCCTATACATAACAAGATGGGCTGAGATAGGCTAATATACATAGCCTATACATAACAAGATGGGCTGAGATAGGCTAATATACTTAGCCTATACATAACAAGATGGGCTGAGATAGGCTAATATACTTAGCCTATACATAACAAGATGGGCTGAGATAGGCTAATACACTTGGCCTATACATAACAAGATGGGCTGAGATAGGCTAATATACTTGGCCTATACATAACAAGATGGGCTGAGATAGGCTAATACACTTGGCCTATACATAACAAGATGGGCTGAGATAGGCTAATATACATAGCCTATACATAACAAGATGGGCTGAGATAGGCTAATATACTTGGCCTATACATAACAAGATGGGCTGAGATAGGCTAATACACTTGGCCTATACATAACAAGATGGGCTGAGATAGGCTAATATACTTAGCCTATACATAACAAGATGGGCTGAGATAGGCTAATACACTTGGCCTATACATAACAAGATGGGCTGAGATAGGCTAATATACTTGGCCTATACATAACAAGATGGGCTGAGATAGGCTAATACACTTGGCCTATACATAACAAGATGGGCTGAGATAGGCTAATATACATAGCCTATACATAACAAGATGGGCTGAGATAGGCTAATATACTTGGCCTATACATAACAAGATGGGCTGAGATAGGCTAATATACTTGGCCTACACATAACAAGATGGGCTGAGATAGGCTAATACACTTGGCCTACACATAACAAGATGGGCTGAGATAGGCTAATACACTTGGCCTATACATAACAAGATGGGCTGAGATAGGCTAATACACTTAGCCTATACATAACAAGATGGGCTGAGATAGGCTAATACACTTAGCCTATACATTACAAGATGGGCTGAGATAGGCTAATACACTTAGCCTATACATTACAAGATGGACTGAGATAGGCTAATACACTTAGCCTATACATTACAAGATGGGCTGAGATAGGCTAATAGACTTAGCCTATACGTAACAAGATATGCTGAGATAGGCTAATAGACTTAGCCTATACATAACAAGATGGGCTGAGATAGGCTAATATACATAGCCTATACATAACAAGATGGGCTGAGATAGGCTAATATACTTAGCCTATACATAACAAGATGGGCTGAGATAGGCTAATATACTTAGCCTATACATAACAAGATGGGCTGAGATAGGCTAATACACTTGGCCTATACATAACAAGATGGGCTGAGATAGGCTAATATACTTGGCCTATACATAACAAGATGGGCTGAGATAGGCTAATACACTTGGCCTATACATAACAAGATGGGCTGAGATAGGCTAATATACATAGCCTATACATAACAAGATGGGCTGAGATAGGCTAATATACTTGGCCTATACATAACAAGATGGGCTGAGATAGGCTAATACACTTGGCCTATACATAACAAGATGGGCTGAGATAGGCTAATATACTTGGCCTATACATAACAAGATGGGCTGAGATAGGCTAATACACTTGGCCTATACATAACAAGATGGGCTGAGATAGGCTAATATACATAGCCTATACATAACAAGATGGGCTGAGATAGGCTAATATACTTGGCCTATACATAACAAGATGGGCAGAGATAGGCTAATATACTTGGCCTACACATAACAAGATGGGCTGAGATAGGCTAATACACTTGGCCTAGACATAACAAGATGGGCTGAGATAGGCTAATACACTTGGCCTATACATAACAAGATGGGCTGAGATAGGCTAATATACTTAGCCTATACATAACAAGATGGGCTGAGATAGGCTAATATACCTAGCCTATATATAACAAGATGGGCTGAGATAGGCTAATACACTTAGCCTATACATAACAAGATGGGCTGAGATAACCTAATAGACTTGGCCTATACATAACAAGATGGGCTGAGATAGGCTAATATACTTGGCCTATACATAACAAGATGGGCTGAGATAGGCTAATATACTTGGCCTATACATAACAAGATGGGCTGAGATAGGCTAATATACATGGCCTATACATAACAAGATGGGCTGAGATAGGCTAATATACTTGGCCTATACATAACAAGATGGGCTGAGATAGGCTAATACACATAGCCTATACATAACAAAATGGGCTGAGATAGGCTAATACACATAGCCTATACATAACAAGATGGGCTGAGATAGGCTAATACACTTAGCCTATACATAACAAGATGGGCTGAGATAGGCTAATACACATAGCCTATACATAACAAGATGAGCTGAGATAGGCTAATACACATACCCTATACATAACAAGATGGGCTGAGATAGGCTAATACACTTAGCCTATACATAACAAGATGGGCTGAGATAGGCTAAAACACTTAGCCTATACATAACAAGATGGGCTGAGATAGGCTAATACACTTAGCCTATACATAACAAGATGGGCTGAGATAGGCTAATACACTTAGCCTATACATAACAAGATGGGCTGAGATAGGCTAATACACTTAGCCTATACATAACAAGATGGGCTGAGATAGGCTAATACACTTAGGCTATACATAACAAGATGGGCTGAGATAGGCTAAAATACTTAGCCTATACATAACAAGATGGGCTGAGATAGGCTAAAATACTTGGCCTATACATAATAAGATGGGCTGAGATAGGCTAATACACTTGGCCTTTACATAACAAGATGGGCTGAGATATGCTAATACACTTGGCCTATACATAAAAAGATGGGCTGAGATAGGCTAATACACTTGGCCTATACATAAAAAGATGGGCTGAGATAGGCTAATACACATAGCCTATACATAACAAAATGGGCTGAGATAGGCTAATACACTTAGCCTATACATAACAAGATGGGCTGAGATAGGCTAATACACTTAGCCTATACATTACAAGATGGGCTGAGATAGGCTAATACACTTAGCCTATACATTACAAGATGGGCTGAGATAGGCTAATACACTTAGCCTATACATTACAAGATGGGCTGAGATAGGCTAATACACTTAGCCTATACATAACAAGATGGGCTGAGATAGGCTAATAGACTTAGCCTATACATAACAAGATATGCTGAGATAGGCTAATAGACTTAGCCTATACATAACAAGATGGGCTGAGATAGGCTAATATACATAGCCTATACATAACAAGATGGGCTGAGATAGGCTAATATACTTAGCCTATACATAACAAGATGGGCTGAGATAGGCTAATATACTTAGCCTATACATAACAAGATGGGCTGAGATAGGCTAATACACTTGGCCTATACATAACAAGATGGGCTGAGATAGGCTAATATACTTGGCCTATACATAACAAGATGGGCTGAGATAGGCTAATACACTTGGCCTATACATAACAAGATGGGCTGAGATAGGCTAATATACATAGCCTATACATAACAAGATGGGCTGAGATAGGCTAATATACTTGGCCTATACATAACAAGATGGGCTGAGATAGGCTAATACACTTGGCCTATACATAACAAGATGGGCTGAGATAGGCTAATATACTTAGCCTATACATAACAAGATGGGCTGAGATAGGCTAATACACTTGGCCTATACATAACAAGATGGGCTGAGATAGGCTAATATACTTGGCCTATACATAACAAGATGGGCTGAGATAGGCTAATACACTTGGCCTATACATAACAAGATGGGCTGAGATAGGCTAATATACATAGCCTATACATAACAAGATGGGCTGAGATAGGCTAATATACTTGGCCTATACATAACAAGATGGGCTGAGATAGGCTAATATACTTGGCCTACACATAACAAGATGGGCTGAGATAGGCTAATACACTTGGCCTACACATAACAAGATGGGCTGAGATAGGCTAATACACTTGGCCTATACATAACAAGATGGGCTGAGATAGGCTAATACACTTAGCCTATACATAACAAGATGGGCTGAGATAGGCTAATACACTTAGCCTATACATTACAAGATGGGCTGAGATAGGCTAATACACTTAGCCTATACATTACAAGATGGACTGAGATAGGCTAATACACTTAGCCTATACATTACAAGATGGGCTGAGATAGGCTAATAGACTTAGCCTATACGTAACAAGATATGCTGAGATAGGCTAATAGACTTAGCCTATACATAACAAGATGGGCTGAGATAGGCTAATATACATAGCCTATACATAACAAGATGGGCTGAGATAGGCTAATATACTTAGCCTATACATAACAAGATGGGCTGAGATAGGCTAATATACTTAGCCTATACATAACAAGATGGGCTGAGATAGGCTAATACACTTGGCCTATACATAACAAGATGGGCTGAGATAGGCTAATATACTTGGCCTATACATAACAAGATGGGCTGAGATAGGCTAATACACTTGGCCTATACATAACAAGATGGGCTGAGATAGGCTAATATACATAGCCTATACATAACAAGATGGGCTGAGATAGGCTAATATACTTGGCCTATACATAACAAGATGGGCTGAGATAGGCTAATACACTTGGCCTATACATAACAAGATGGGCTGAGATAGGCTAATATACTTGGCCTATACATAACAAGATGGGCTGAGATAGGCTAATACACTTGGCCTATACATAACAAGATGGGCTGAGATAGGCTAATATACATAGCCTATACATAACAAGATGGGCTGAGATAGGCTAATATACTTGGCCTATACATAACAAGATGGGCAGAGATAGGCTAATATACTTGGCCTACACATAACAAGATGGGCTGAGATAGGCTAATACACTTGGCCTAGACATAACAAGATGGGCTGAGATAGGCTAATACACTTGGCCTATACATAACAAGATGGGCTGAGATAGGCTAATATACATAGCCTATACATAACAAGATGGGCTGAGATAGGCTCATATACTTAGCCTATACATAACAAGATGGGCTGAGATAGGCTAATATACTTAGCCTATACATAACAAGATGGGCTGACATAGGCTAATACACTTAGCCTATACATAACAAGATGGGCTGAGATAGGCTAATATACATAGCCTATACGTAACAAGATGGGCTGAGATAGGCTAATACACTTAGCCTATACATAACAAGATGGGCTGAGATAGGCTAATACACTTAGCCTATACATAACAAGATGGGCTGAGATAGGCTAATATACTTAGCCTATACATAACAAGATGGGCTGAGAGAGGCTATTAAACTTAGCCAATCTCTAAAAGATGAGGCTGAGATAGGCTAATATACATAGCCTATACATAACAAGATGGGCTGAGACAGGCTTATACACTTAGCCTATACATAACAAGATGGGCTGAGATAGGCTAATACACTTAGCCTATACATAACAAGATGGGCTGAGATAGGCTAATATACTTAGCCTATACATAACAAGATGGGCTGAGAGAGGCTATTAAACTTAGCCAATCTCTAAAAGATGAGGCTGAGATAGGCTAATACACTTGGCCTATACATAACAAGATGGGCTGAGATAGGCTAATATACTTAGCCTATACATAACAAGATGGGCTGAGATAGGCTAATATACTTAGCCTATACATAACAAGATGGGCTGAGAGAGGCTATTAAACTTAGCCAATCTCTAAAAGATGAGGCTGAGATAGGCTAATACACTTGGCCTATACATAACAAGATGGGCTGAGATAGGCTAATACACTTAGCCTATACATTACAAGATGGGCTGAGATAGGCTAATATACTTAGCCTATACATAACAAGATGGGCTGAGATAGGCTAATATACTTAGCCTATACATAACAAGATGGGCTGAGATAGGCTAATATACTTAGCCTATACATAACAAGATGGGCTGAGATAGGCTAAAAGACTTAGCCTATACATAACAAGATGGGCTGAGATAGGCTAATATACATAGCCTATACATAACAAGATGGGCTGAGATAGGCTAATATACTTAGCCTATACATAACAAGATGGGCTGAGATAGGCTAATACACCTAGCCTATATATAACAAGATGGGCTGAGATAGGCTAATACACTTAGCCTATACATTACAAGATGGGCTGAGATAGGCTAATACACTTAGCCTATACATAACAAGATGGGCTGAGATAACCTAATAGACTTGGCCTATACATAACAAGATGGGCTGAGATAGGCTAATATACTTGGCCTATACATAACAAGATGGGCTGAGATAGGCTAATATACTTGGCCTATACATAACAAGATGGGCTGAGATAGGCTAATATACATGACCTATACATAACAAGATGGGCTGAGATAGGCTAATATACTTGGCCTATACATAACAAGATGGGCTGAGATAGGCTAATACACATAGCCTATACATAACAAGATGGGCTGAGATAGGCTAATACACATAGCCTATACATAACAAGATGGGCTGAGATAGGCTAATACACATAGCCTATACATAACAAGATGGGCTGAGATAGGCTAATACACTTAGCCTATACATAACAAGATGGGCTGAGATAGGCTAAAACACTTAGCCTATACATAACAAGATGGGCTGAGATAGGCTAATACACTTAGCCTATACATAACAAGATGGGCTGAGATAGGCTAATACACTTAGCCTATACATAACAAGATGGGCTGAGATAGGCTAATACACTTAGGCTATACATAACAAGATGGGCTGAGATAGGCTAAAATACTTAGCCTATACATAACAAGATGGGCTGAGATAGGCTAAAATACTTGGCCTATACATAACAAGATGGGCTGAGATAGGCTAATACACTTGGCCTATACATAAAAAGATGGGCTGAGATAGGCTAATACACTTGGCCTATACATAAAAAGATGGGCTGAGATAGGCTAATACACATAGCCTATACATAACAAGATGGGCTGAGATAGGCTAATACACATAGCTTATACATAACAAGATGGGCTGAGATAGGCTAATACACTTAGCCTATACATAACAAGATGGGCTGAGATAGGCTAATACACTTAGCCTATACATTACAAGATGGGCTGAGATAGGCTAATACACTTAGCCTATACATTACAAGATGGGCTGAGATAGGCTAATACACTTAGCCTATACATTACAAGATGGGCTGAGATAGGCTAATACACTTAGCCTATACATAACAAGATATGCTGAGATAGGCTAATAGACTTAGCCTATACATAACAAGATGGGCTGAGATAGGCTAATATACATAGCCTATACATAACAAGATGGGCTGAGATAGGCTAATATACTTAGCCTATACATAACAAGATGGGCTGACATAGGCTAATACACTTAGCCTATACATAACAAGATGGGCTGAGATAGGCTAATACACTTAGCCTATACATAACAAGATGGGCTGAGATAGGCTAATACACTTAGCCTATACATAACAAGATGGGCTGAGATAGGCTAATACACTTAGCCTATACATAACAAGATGGGCTGAGATAGGCTAATACACTTGGCCTATACATAACAAGATGGGCTGAGATAGGCTAATACACTTAGCCTATACATAACAAGATGGGCTAAAATACTTGGCCTATACATAACAAGATGGGCTGAGATAGGCTAATACACTTGGCCTATACATAACAAGATGGGCTGAGATAGGCTAATACACTTGGCCTATACATAAAAAGATGGGCTGAGATAGGCTAATACACTTGGCCTATACATAAAAAGATGGGCTGAGATAGGCTAATACACATAGCCTATACATAACAAGATGGGCTGAGATAGGCTAATACACATAGCCTATACATAACAAGATGGGCTGAGATAGGCTAATATACTTAGCCCATACATAACAAGATGGGCTGAGAGAGGCTATTAAACTTAGCCAATCTCTAAAAGATGAGGCTGAGATAGGTTAATACACTTGGCCTATACATAACAAGATGGGCTGAGATAGGCTAATATACTTGGCCTATACATAACAAGATGGGCTGAGATAGGCTAATATACTTGGCCTATACATAACAAGATGGTCTGAGATAGGCTAATACACTTGGCCTATACATAACAAGATGGGCTGAGATAGGCTAATACACTTGGCCTATACATAAAAAGATGGGCTGAGATAGGCTAATACACTTGGCCTGTACATAACAAGATGGGCTGAGATAGGCTAATATACATAGCCTATACATAACAAGATGGGCTGATATAGGCTAATATACTTAGCCTATACATAACAAGATGGGCTGAGATAGGCTAATACACTTAGCCTATACATAACAAGATGGGCTGAGATAGGCTAATACACTTAGCCTATACATAAAAAGATGGGCTGAGATAGGCTAATACACTTAGCCTATACATTACAAGATGGGCTGAGATAGGCTAATATACTTAGCCTATACATAACAAGATGGGCTGAGATAGGCTAATATACTTGGCCTATACATAACAAGATGGGCTGAGATAGGCTAATATACTTGGCCTATACATAACAAGATGGGCTGAGATAGGCTAATATACTTGGCCTATACATAACAAGATGGGCTGAGATAGGCTAATATACTTGGCCTATACATAACAAGATGGGCTGAGATAGGCTAATACACTTGGCCTATACATAACAAGATGGGCTGAGATAGGCTAAAATACTTAGCCTATACATAACAAGATAGGCTAAAATACTTGGCCTATACACAACAAGATGGGCTGACATAGGCTAATACACTTGGCCTATACATAACAAGATGGGCTGAGATAGGCTAATACACTTGGCCTATACATAAAAAGATGGGCTGAGATAGGCTAATACACTTGGCCTATACATAAAAAGATGGGCTGAGATAGGCTAATACACATAGCCTATACATAACAAGATGGGCTGAGATAGGCTAATACACTTAGCCTATACATTACAAGATGGGCTGAGATAGGCTAATACACTTAGCCTATACATTACAAGATGGGCTGAGATAGGCTAATACACTTAGCCTATACCTTACAAGATGGGCTGAGATAGGCTAATACACTTAGCCTATACATAACAAGATGGGCTTAGATAGGCTAATAGACTTAGCCTATACATAACAAGATATGCTGAGATAGGCTAATAGACTTAGCCTATACATAACAAGATGGGCTGAGATAGGCTAATATACATAGCCTATACATAACAAGATGGGCTGAGATAGGCTAATATACTTAGCCTATACATAACAAGATGGGCTGAGATAGGCTAATACACTTAGCCTATACATAACAAGATGGGCTGAGATAGGCTAATACACTTAGCCTATACATAACAAGATGGGCTGAGATAGGCTAATACACTTAGCGTATACATAACAAGATGGGCTGAGATAGGCTAATACACTTAGCCTATACATAACAAGATGGGCTGAGATAGGCTAATACACTTAGCCTATACATAACAAGATGGGCTGAGATAGGCTAATACACTTAGCCTATACATTACAAGATGGGCTGAGATAGGCTAATAGACTTAGCCTATACATAACAAGATGGGCTGAGATAGGCTAATAGACTTAGCCTATACATAACAAGATGGGCTGAGATAGGCTAATATACTTAGCCTATACATAACAAGATGGGCTGAGATAGGCTAATATACTTAGCCTATACATAACATGGGCTGAGATAGGCTAATATACTTAGCCTGTACATAACAACATGGGCTGAGATAGGCTAATATACTTAGCCTATACATAACAACATGGGCTGAGATAGGCTAATACACTTAGCCTATACATTACAAGATGGACTGAGATAGGCTAATACACTTGGCCTATACATAACAAGAGGGGCTGAGATAGGCTAATACACTTGGCCTATACATAACAAGATGGGCTGAGATAGGCTAATATACTTGGCCTATACATAACAAGATGGGCTGAGATAGGCTAATATACTTGGCCTATACATAACAAGATGGGCTGAGATAGGCTAATATACTTGGCCTATACATAACAAGATGGGCTGAGATAGGCTAATACACTTGGCCTATACATAACAAGATGGGCTGAGATAGGCTAAAATACTTAGCCTATACATAACAAGATAGGCTAAAATACTTGGCCTATACATAACAAGATGGGCTGAGATAGGCTAATACACTTGGCCTATACATAACAACATGGGCTGAGATAGGCTAATACACTTGGCCTATACATAAAAAGATGGGCTGAGATAGGCTAATACACTTGGCCTATACATAAAAAGATGGGCTGAGATAGGCTAATACACATAGCCTATACATAACAAGATGGGCTGAGATAGGCTAATACACTTAGCCTATACATTACAAGATGGGCTGAGATAGGCTAATACACTTAGCCTATACATTACAAGATGGGCTGAGATAGGCTAATACACTTAGCCTATACATTACAAGATGGGCTGAGATAGGCTAATACACTTAGCCTATACATAACAAGATGGGCTTAGATAGGCTAATAGACTTAGCCTATACATAACAAGATATGCTGAGATAGGCTAATAGACTTAGCCTATACATAACAAGATGGGCTGAGATAGGCTAATATACATAGCCTATACATAACAAGATGGGCTGAGATAGGCTAATATACTTAGCCTATACATAACAAGATGGGCTGAGATAGGCTAATACACTTAGCCTATACATAACAAGATGGGCTGAGATAGGCTAATACACTTAGCCTATACATAACAAGATGGGCTGAGATAGGCTAATACACTTAGCCTATACATTACAAGATGGGCTGAGATAGGCTAATACACTTAGCTATACATTACAAGATGGGCTGAGATAGGCTAATACACTTAGCCTATACATAACAAGATGGGCTGAGATAGGCTAATACACTTAGCGTATACATAACAAGATGGGCTGAGATAGGCTAATACACTTAGCCTATACATAACAAGATGGGCTGAGATAGGCTAATACACTTAGCCTATACATAACAAGATGGGCTGAGATAGGCTAATACACTTAGCCTATACATTACAAGATGGGCTGAGATAGGCTAATACACTTAGCCTATACATTACAAGATGGGCTGAGATAGGCTAATAGACTTAGCCTATACATAACAAGATGGGCTGAGATAGGCTAATACACTTAGCGTATACATAACAAGATGGGCTGAGATAGGCTAATACACTTAGCCTATACATAACAAGATTGGCTGAGATACGCTAATACACTTAGCCTATACATAACAAGATGGGCTGAGATAGGCTAATACACTTAGCCTATACATAACAAGATGGGCTGAGATAGGCTAATACACTTAGCCTATACATTACAAGATGGGCTGAGATAGGCTAATACACTTAGCCTATACATTACAAGATGGGCTGAGATAGGCTAATAGACTTAGCCTATACATAACAAGATGGGCTGAGATAGGCTAATAGACTTAGCCTATACATAACAAGATGGGCTGAGATAGGCTAATATACTTAGCCTATACATAACAAGATGGGCTGAGATAGGCTAATATACTTAGCCTATACATAACATGGGCTGAGATAGGCTAATATACTTAGCCTATACATAACAACATGGGCTGAGATAGGCTAATACACTTAGCCTATACATTACAAGATGGACTGAGATAGGCTAATACACTTGGCCTATACATAACAAGATGGGCTGAGATAGGCTAATACACTTGGCCTATACATAACAAGATGGGCTGAGATAGGCTAATACACTTGGCCTATACATAAAAAGATGGGCTGAGATAGGCTAATACACTTGGCCTATACATAACAAGATGGGCTGAGATAGGCTAATATACATAGCCTATACATAACAAGATGGGCTGAGATAGGCTAATATACTTAGCCTATACATAACAAGATGGGCTGAGATAGGCTAATACACTTAGCCTATACATAACAAGATGGGCTGAGATAGGCTAATACAGTTAGCCTATACATTACAAGATGGGCTGCGATAGGCTAATATACTTAGCCTATACATAACAAGATGGGCTGAGATAGGCTAATATACTTAGCCTATACATAACAAGATGGGCTGAGATAGGCTAATATACTTGGCCTATACATAACAAGATGGGCTGAGATAGGCTAAAATACTTGGCCTATACATAAAAAGATGAGCTGAGATAGGCTAATACACTTGGCCTATACATAACGAGATGGGCTGAGATAGGCTAATACACTTGGCCTATACATAACAAGATGGGCTGAGATAGGCTAATACACTTGGCCTATACATAAAAAGATGGGCTGAGATAGGCTAATACACTTAGCCTATACATAACAAGATGGGCTGAGATAGACTAATACACCTAGCCTATACATTACAAGATGGGCTGAGATAGGCTAATACACTTAGCCTATACATTACAAGATGGGCTGAGATAGGCTAATACACTTAGCCTATACATTACAAGATAGGCTGAGATAGGCTAATACACTTAGCCTATACATAACAAGATGGGCTGAGATAGGCTAATACACTTAGCCTATACATAACAAGATGGGTTGAGATAGGCTAATATACTTAGCCTATACATAACAAGATGGGCTGAGATAGGGTAAAATACTTAGCCTATACATAACAAGATGGGCCGAGATAGGCTAATATACATAGCCTATACATAACAAGATGGGCTGAGATAGGCTAATATACTTGGCCTATACATAACAAGATGGGCTGAGATAGGATTATATACTTGGCCTATACATAACAAGATGGGCTGAGATAGGCTAATACACTTGGCCTATACATAACAAGATGGGCTGAGATAGGCTAATACACTTGGCCTATACATAACAAGATGGGCTGAGATGGGCTAATACACTTGGCCTATACATAAAAAGATGGGCTGAGATAGGCTAATACACTTGGCCTATACATAACAAGATGGGCTGAGATAGGCTAATATATTTAGCCTATACATAACAAGATGGGCTGAGATAGGCTAATATACTTAGCCTATACATAACAAGATGGGCTGAGATAGGCTAATATACTTAGCCTATACATAACAAGATGGGCTGAGATAGGCTAATACACTTAGCCTATACATTACAAGATGGGCTGAGATAGGCTAATACACTTAGCCTATACATAACAAGATGGGCTGAGATAGGCTAATACACTTAGCCTATACATAACAAGATGGGCTGAGATAGGCTAATACACTTAGCCTATACATAACAAGATGGGCTGAGATAGGCTAATATACTTAGCCTATACATAACAAGATGGGCTGAGATAGGCTAAAATACTTAGCCTATACATAACAAGATGGGCTGAGATAGGCTAATATACTTAGCCTATACATAACAAGATGGGCTGAGATAGGCTAATATACTTAGCCTATAGATAACAAGATGGGCTGAGATAGGCTAATACACTTAGCCTATACGTAACAAGATGGGCTGAGATAGGCTAATACACTTAGCCTATACATAACAAGATGGGCTGAGATAGGCTAATACACTTAGCCTATACATAACAAGATGGGGTGAGATAGGCTAATATACATAGCCTATACATAACAGCAATGGCTGAGATAGGCTAATATACTTAGCCTATACATAACAAGATGGGCTGAGATAGGCTAATATACTTAGCCTATACATAACAAGATGGGCTGAGATAGGCTAATATACTTAGCCTATACATAACAAGATGGGCTGAGATAGGCTAATATACTTAGCCTATACATTACATAATGAGCTGAGATAGGCTAATAGACTTAGCCTATCTATAAAAGGAGGCACAGACATAGGCTAATACACTTAGCCTAACTATACCAAGATGGGCTAAGATCGGCTAATATGCTTAGGCTATCCATAACACGATGAGCTGAGATAGGCTAATATGCTCAGCATATCCATGAAAAGATGGCCTGATATAGGCTAATATGCTTAGCCTACCTATAAAAAAAATGGGCTGAGATAGGCTAATATGCTTAGCCTATCCATAAAAACGTGGGTTGAGATACCCTAATATGTGTTGGCTATCCATAAGACAATGAGGTGAGATAGGCTAATATGCTTAGCCTATCTATAAATGGAGGCACTGATATAGGCTAATACACTTAGGCTATCATTAAAAGGAGGCTATTACATAGTATAATACACTTAGCTTAACTATGAAAAGATGGGCTAAGATAGGCTAATATGCTTAGACTATCGATAATTGGAAGCACTGATATAGGGTAATACACTTAGGCTATCTTTAAAAGGAGGCATTGCATAGGCTAATACACTTAGTCTAACTATAAAAAGATGGGCTGAGATAGGCTAATATGCTTAGGGTATCCATAAGACCTAGCCTATCTATAAAAGGAGGCACTGACATAGGCTAATACACTTAGCCCATCTATAAAAGGAGGCACTGACATAGGCTACTATACATAGCCCATCTATAAAAGAAGAGGCTGACATAGACTCATACACTTAGCCTATCTATAAAAGGAGGCACAGACATAGGCTAAGTGTATAAAAAGAGGCACTGACATAGGCTAATACACTTAGGCTATCTATAAAAGGAGGCGCTGACATAGGCTAATACACTTAGCCTATCTATAAAAGGAGGCACAGATATAGGCTAATACACTTAGCCTATCTATAAAAAGAGGCACTGACATAGGCTAATACACTTAGGCTATCTATAAAAGGAGGCACTGACATAGGCTAATGCACTTAGCCTATCTATAAAAGGAGGCACTGACATAGGCTAATACACTTAGCCTATCTATAAAAGTAGGCACAGATATAGGCTAATACACGCAGCCTATGTATAAAAAGAGGCACTGACATAGGCTAATACACTTAGGCTATCTATAAAAGGAGGCACTGACATAGGCTAATACACTTAGCCTATCTATAAAAGGAGGCACAGATATAGGCTAATACACTTAGCCTATCTATAAAAGGAGGCACTGACATAGGCTAATACACTTAGCCTGTCTATAAAAGGAGGCACAGACATAGGCTAATACACTTAGCGTATGTATAAAAGGAGGCCCAGATATAGGCTAATACACTTAGCCTATCTATAAAAAGAGGCACTGACATAGGGTAATACACTTAGGCTATCTATAAAAGGAGGCACTGACATTGGCTAATACACTTAGCCTATGTATAAAAGGAGGCCCAGATATAGGCTAATACACTTAGCCTATCTATAAAAAGAGGCACTGACATAGGCTAATACACTTAGCCCATCTATAAAAGGAGGCACTGACATAGGCTAATACACTTAGCCTATCTATAAAAGGAGGCACAGATATAGGCTAATACATTTAGCCTATCTATAAAAGGAGGCACTGACATAGGCTAATACACTTAGCCTGTCTATAAAAGGAGGCACAGACATAGGCTAATACACTTAGCCTATGTATAAAAGGAGGCCCAGATATAGGCTAATACACTTAGCCTATCTATAAAAAGAGGCACTGACATAGGCTAATACACTTAGCCCATCTATAAAAGGAGGCACTGACATAGGCTAATACACTTAGCCTATCTATAAAAGGAGGCACAGATATAGGCTAATACACTTAGCCTATCTATAAAAGGAGGCACTGACATAGGCTAATACACTTAGCCTGTCTATAAAAGGAGGCACAGACATAGGCTAATACACTTAGCCTATGTATAAAAGGAGGCCCAGATATAGGCTAATACACTTAGCCTATCTATAAAAAGAGGCACTGACATAGGCTAATACACTTAGGCTATCTATAAAAGGAGGCACTGACATTGGCTAATACACTTAGCCTATGTATAAAAGGAGGCCCAGATATAGGCTAATACACTTAGCCTATCTATAAAAAGAGGCACTGACATAGGCTAATACACTTAGCCCATCTATAAAAGGAGGCACTGACATAGGCTACTATACGTAGCCCATCTATAAAAGAAGAGGCTGACATAGACTCATACACTTAGCCTATCTATAAAAGGAGGAACAGACATAGGCTAATACACTTAGCCTATGTATAAAAAGAGTCACTGACATAGGCTAATACACTTAGGCTATCTATAAAAGGAGGCACTGACATAGGCTAATACACTTAGCCTATCTATAAAAGGAGGCACTGACATAGGCTAATGCACTTAGCCTATCTATAAAAGGAGGCACTGACATAGGCTAATACACTTAGCCTATCTATAAAAGGAGGCACAGATATAGGCTAATACACTTAGCCTATGTATAAAAAGAGGCACTGACATAGGCTAATACACTGAGCCTATCTATAAAAGGAGGCACTGACATAGGCTAATAGACTTAGCCTATCTATAAAAGGAGGCACAGACATAGGCTAATACACTTAGCCTAACTATACAAAGATGGGCTAAGATCGGCTAATATGCTTAGGCTATCCATAACACGATGACCTGAGATAGGCTAATATGCACAGCATATCCATGAAAAGATGGCCTGATATAGGCTAATATGCTTAGCCTATCTATAAAAAGAGGCACTGACATAGGCTAATACACTTAGGCTATCTATAAAAGGAGGCACTGACATAGGCTAATACACTTAGCCTATCTATAAAAGGAGGCACTGACATAGGCTAATGCACTTAGCCTATCTATAAAAGGAGGCACTGACATAGGCTAATACACCTTAGCCTATCTATAAAAGTAGGCACAGATATAGGCTAATACACTTAGCCTATGTATAAAAAGAGGCACTGACATAGGCTAATACACTTAGGCTATCTATAAAAGGAGGCACTGACATAGGCTAATACACTTAGCCTGTCTATAAAAGGAGGCCCAGATATAGGCTAATACACTTAGCCTATCTATAAAAGGAGGCACTGACATTGGCTAATACACTTAGTCTATCTATAAAAGGAGGCACTGACATAGGCTAATACACTTAGCCTAACTATACAAAGATGGGCTAAGATCGGCTAATATGCTTAGGCTATCCATAACACGATGAGCTGAGATAGGCTAATATGCTCAGCATATCCATGAAAAGATGGCCTGATATAGGCTAATATGCTTAGCCTATCTATAAAAAAAAATGGGCTGAGATAGGCTAATATGCTTAGCGTATCCATAAAAATGTGGGCTGAGATACCCTAATATGTGTTGGCTATCCATAAGACAATGAGGTGAGATAGGCTAATATGCTTAGCCTATCTATAAATGGAGGCACTGATATAGGCTAATACACTTAGGCTATCTTTAAAAGGAGGCAATTACATAGTATAATACACTTAGCTTAACTATGAAAAGATGGGCTAAGATAGGCTAATATGCTTAGCCTATCGATAATTGGAGGCACTGATATAGGGTAATACACTTAGGCTATCTTTAAAAGGAGGCATTGCATAGGCTAGTACACTTAGTCTGACTATAAAAAGATGGGCTGAGATAGGCTAATATGCTTAGGGTATCCATAAGACCTAGCCGATCTATAAAAGGAGGCACTGATATAGGCTAATACACTTAGGCTATCTATAAAAAGATGGGCTGAGATAAGTTAATGTGCTTAGGCTATCTATAAAAGGAGGCAAAGTAAAAAGAATTCAATTGTATAACATGACTACTCCCAGATAGTTAAGAAAAAGTATATCTACCAAAGGCTAAATAAAATTCACATCAGGCTAACTAGAAGCTGATGTGGTTATGCATCTCTTTAGTACAAAAATCTCTTCTTTCGCTAGATAGGCAAAGGAACATATAATGGTCTTCCACAGAGCATTTTAATCAATCCATGTCATACTTTTTGTTTTCCATATAAAATAGACACATAATTAACAGAGTTCTGCAAAGATTCAAGTTTTGCCGTTTTTGAGTTCTGTTGATTGCATGCATTTTCTGCAACTGAATTCCATATAGGAAACATTTCAGGAACTGTTGAAATACAAGCAAAAAAGACTATTAGCAACATTATCAAAGTTATATTTCATTGCATTTTTTTATTCCCATAAATATATGTTTAAACTTCTGTGTAAGATGAAAGTTTTTAGCATTAAATGTAAGTTAGTCTACTATAAATCATAACTTAGGTACTTACTCTCTTTCAGTGCATAGTGAGCAACAACAAATTGAGATTACATACCCTTCTCACTTCTCCAAACAGTTAAATCACTTTCATTTGCACAAGCTTACTCTTCCTCAAACTGTTCTAACTGTAGAACACTGCATTGCAGCTTACGAAATTTATATGCATATTGTTTATCCATTAACTGCTATACAGAATACCACATTAGTATTTCTAATGGACTGCTTTATATATATACAAAAAAAAATATTCTTGGAACTTGAATATTTGTTTAACTTTATGTCAACCTTCATATACCAATTGAAAAATTCATACATCCAATATGATATGTTATATGCACAAAGGAAAAATAAATCCCTTTGCTCTGGCTTAAGACACATTTTAACAGTTTTAATATGTTTTACTAATAAAATTACTCTCTCCTTGTTAGAGGTCTGTACAGCCTGAAGTGCTTAAGCCTGGTCAAACCAAATTTCAACCAAATCTGACAAAGCCTAAGCACAGATAACAGTTGAGTAAAAATTGACAAATGGGCCAGGACTAGGTAAACTACTAAGTACGAAAGGTACAATCAGACTGAAAAATCAGTGCCAAAGCAGGGATTTGAATTTGCCAGTCTAATTCTACCTTTCCCATCTTTGTCCTATGCACAGGTAGTGTGAAAGAACAATTAATTGCCAACTATTAAGTACATCTGTTCTTGTGGCATACACTTCTGCCTAGTGTGTTTCCTAAATTAACTGTAACTTTCAGATCAAAACTTTGCCAGAAACAATTCTTTTGTTCTTTTATCAAGCTTAAACTGTGTAGACCTTTATAATAGCAGATGCATTTATATGAGTCTTGCTCCCGCATTCTTTATATTTAATTTCTCTCTTTCTCCCCATACTCCTATTACATTCTATAGCATTTTTTTTACCTTTCTCCAAGTTTCTATGCAAATATGTAAGCATCTTCAAATTTTAAGAAGAAAAGAGAGAGTATATACTCCTGATCTTGGATACTTTGGAATCTCACAAGAATATATATTTTGAGATCCACTAAAGAAAAAAAGAAATTTAGAAAAAGATCTAAATATGAGTGTGTGAACAAGCAAAGTAAAATGAAAAGTAGGGTAAATACTGAATTTAATTCCTGAGTTAGATGTTCTTTAAAGAGAACTTGTAAACTTGGTTTTCATTTTTTGGGAAGCAGAAGACCAATAATCTTTTCACAATATTGATTAAACTATCATATCTTCCTTTCATAGAAGTTTGATAAATTAAACTATTGTAATATGTTTAAAATACTGACAAGAACAAAATGTACATGTTCACTTTCTTCATTTGGAAACTGTAGAAGCTAAAAACAATGCTACTCAAAAATGCAGATCTTGCTAATTAATTTGTTAAAACATTTTGTGGCATTACACACATTTCTGAGATGCTTGTTGCTACTGGTTTTAATTTTCTAGTACTTTTGTCATACATTTTTTGAACTGTGTAGTCTCTATTCTTTTGTTTCTCATGATGCCATGCAGAGTATAACATTTCTGAGCCAGCATATAGCAACTACTTTTTAAAGATTTGACTATAACCTAAGCTTTCTGTGTGCTTAGAATGAAATGTGTAGTGAAATTATTTCTGACATACAACATGAAATGGATGGAAAAATAAGCTTTTGTAAAAATAACCAGTAGAACAGATATAAAAATAAATGGCTGTGGAAAGAGAAATTTATGACTAACACTTTTTTTTGCTGCTTCCAAAGGATAAGAAGTATGATTGTGTATTTTAGGTAGGTCTGCATTTGTTAAATGTTTGCAATAACAAAAACTTTTAAAGATATAACAAAATCAATGGAAAGCACTTCTTAAATATTATGCACCTATATTAATTATTTAAAATTCAGAAGCATTCTTTTTTCTACTAAGACAATGGGAATACATACAAAGTGTAAACTTTATTCAAATAGTAGCTTGAAATAATCTTCGGCTTCTTTTCATGTATTACATCCAATTTGAAAAGCAATCTCATTGTAAATTACAGCTAGCGTATAACATTTTTTATACTAAGTTTAAAATGCATGTTCAGAACAATCATTGGCACCTTTTAAAGCACTACACCTCTAATATGGCAACTGTGTATTTATCCTAAATAAGTACATTTTAAATTGAAGTACTAATCTGAATCTGGAATTTTATTTTCTCAGAATAAAAACAAGAGAATTAGTGCTTACCAACTCCATTCCCCACTTCAGTATAAATTTATGTTTAAGTAGACACTACTGATTTGGTTACTGTTGTTATAGGGAAGGATGCAAGTTCCTCTGCTATACTTGTTTAAGAACATTTACAAGACCAAGTGCTGCTAACATAATTGCAGGCACTGGTGTTTGTGCTTTAGGTATAGATTAAACCACAACAATCACAAGCGATATGAGCTAATCTCAGAGGTTAACAAATTTGGTGTTAGCACCATTCCTTTGTTTAATATTTATAAGAATTCAGATATAAAATGGTTATTCAGTCCATTAAATTGGGTAGCTTGAAATACATATTTGTTTTCTGATGCAGTAAACTACTTTTTAAAAAATATATATCAATATAGCAAATATACATCTAAATTTTATACAGGTATTTTACAATATAATATATATTTAAACAAGTTCCAGCATCACAGTTTAATGCAGTACTCTCAAAGCACAGAAGAATCAAACATTGATTATATTCACACAAGTTCAAAGCTCTACCTATATGGTTATATTTCAAACTTATATAACCTCTACTTTCAGTATCTCATATTCATATATGTTATATAACTCTCTTAGAAATTATATTTTTGGCATGGCTATGAATGCTTAAATGATAAAATGTTACATTAGTTGATAATTGTCCTGTAAGAAATCAATTCTAATGGGTGATATAAATAAAGCTTGAGTCAATCCATATCAAGTGGTCCACAAATTAAATAGTTGCTCATCATTTTTTTTTAAAATTCTGAAATTTTTAGGGCACTTTATCGTATTGGTAGTTCATATTCACTATTTGGCATCCATTGCCGTGCACAGCCCTTTTTTGTTGCAATTTTAAAGGTTTACAGATATTAAAATAACTCAGCATCTATGTGCACTAGCAATCTGCAACAAAATCTGAACTATTAAATAAATAAAGAGCTACAAGTTTGCTTATAAGGTATGTTTACCTATGTATGTATATGTGATTTTAAAGGGTGAAATTTAATCCTTAATTGCTGGTTCGTTTATTTTAAAAGGTTTTTTCGTAAGGGATTTCTCCAAGAGAAAGAGTCAGTATGTCACTTCATTTTATAAGGTAGTGACTACTTACACTGATTCATCACATTGCAACTCTGAGACTATCACCACCTTTTTAGATTCAAATTTAAAAATCTGGTAAAAATCCAATTTTTGGAGTTGAATATTCCTGATGGGTAGATGTTAAAAAATGACACTTTATACACAACAAAGTACTCCATATTTAACTCTTTTTAAATTTTTGAGTCCGAGATTCCAGCAGTTTAAGAGATTTAGCCTTACAAAGCTCTTAATAAATTTTTAATGCTGTGTAGTTGAGGTAAGCCTAGTTGCAATTTCTATAAATTATTTTTTTATAAAATGTTATAAAATGACATTTATAATGTGCATACTGGAATAGTTGTGCCAGTCCAAACATGCACAGACATGCATTGCTAGCAGGCCTAGGTTTTTGTTTGTTAGCTGCTTTGACACAGGAAGGTTGGCTTGTTGTATGATAGATGTTAAATATGTGTGTTTCAATGAAATATAATAAATTAAATTACACAATCACCATGTTTCTCTTATCAATGTATTATTTAATTTAGAGAATGTCCTCATTGCAAAAGTTAACAAAGCTAGGGAAATATGTAAGGCTGTTGTCTGCAACATCAGAAATCAAACTTCAAAGGTTATAGTTAATTTAAGCGTGATGCAAGTAAAAGAAGTAGGTATTGAAATATGCATCAGTGCATATGTCATAATCACAATGCAATCTCTCAACTTTAGCTGGCTCTCGTAGCCTTGGTTGCTAGAGCATTTGATCCAATGAAGCAAATTTGTCAAATTTGTTCAGTTTGTGCGAAAAAAATAGCCCAAAATGTTGATGTCTGATTGTTTTTATGCATTTTGAAAAACACAACACAAAGTTAATTTACTCTATTATACATTCATGCTCAAGTCCTGTGTTACCAATATGATCAATCTGAGATAAGCTTCAAAGCAACCAGGTGATGTTTATTTAATGTTTCATTTCTATAGCTCCCTTTACTTAAACTGGTCAATTCAGGGGCTTTGCTGTAGAAACAATTCCTTAGTATTCTTTACTTGTTGACTTTTTATATAGAGTAAAATTGTAAAAAAGAAAAAAACTCGCTCTTTAAATGCATTTCATTTGCCGTAAAAATATCTTAAATATATGCCATTTTAGTCAAAATCATTAGAGCCATTTTTGAGAAAATTGACTTTTCATTTTTGAGTTATGCTGTTCACAGACACAGCTTTTATAAAACTGCATTTTTTGGATTCAGGGAGCCTCAAAATATATATTTCCGAGGAAATCTCGACATCAAATTTTTGGGGTCGAATACAATATTTCCCTTACAGATGTAGTAGAGAAAGTAAAAATCCAAAAGTCCAAACAAAAAAGGAAGATGACACAAGAAACCACAAAACTGTCAACAAAAACAGAAAATGCAACTGCATGACTATACTCTCAACTGAAGGACACCATACCAGCAATAGAAATATTGGGAATATATCATTTCAACTGCAAGGACTGCAACAAAACTTATATTGGAAAACCTTAGAGAAAATTGAAAACAAGATCTTAAGCACATCTTAGAAATCTAAAGTATAAACAAATGGAAAAATCGGCAGTAGCAGCACATTTCTGACTAAAAAAACATGAAATCAATTCTGAATCTACATTGTTAAAAAGCATGTAATGCAAAACTAACAGCCAAGGAGCATATATTCATTCTGAAAAATAAAGATCAAGTCTTCAACTTTGAGTTACCCAAAGTCACAACCTCACCAAGAAATTTCTGGAAAAGACACCAGAAGATGACAGCATTGCAATCTTCACCACAATGACACCGTATTCCAGCAGTTGGCATCAGGTTGAGAATGAGAGCAAATGAGCTCTCCAAAGATGTCCCATTTTTAATAAGTGATGTGTCAGTAAATCCGATTCACTTTAATGTTTAGGTATTTTCAGTGCTTTGATCGAAAATTTAACCTTGAAACTTGTTATGAAAGGGTTTCTTTAGAACAAAATTGTAGCATATATTGTATTTAATCTCATGGTTTTTGTTTTACTAGGCTAGGGCTCACCAGAGCAAAAATATTCAAATTACTGCCAATGCTTACAAGTGAAGAAAATGCTATTCATGAAGATAAAAAAAAATAGTGGTTAAATTAAAATCAGTGTTTTAAATATAAAATAATAGTGTTTTTGAACTGTCAATATTGTCATGGCAACTGTAAGTCTGGATGCTGCTGGTCAGGGTCTGATCTCCTGGCAGTAGAAACGGGCTGGAGGTGTTTACCTGCCAAAAAGGACTTGTCCGCCACCTGCACAATACAGCATACAGGAACAATAGCCATTATGTGGCAGGGCAGTGTGTGGACTGTTCTCTCACAGGCTCTCCTAATCATTCTCCAGGACATTTCCTTTGTCTAAAGAACTATATAAGGGACCTGCTCGTGCCCGAGCAGAGTAGTAGAAGTTGTTCCAGTCGTGTTTGTAGTAAAGTGTTGGAGGATAGACGCATACAAAGCGCTCAGTGAATCGTGCCGAGTAGCAGTTCAATGCGATTGTAATCTGACAGTTCTTATTTGTGATTCGATTCAACAGTTGTTCTGTGCTTTGAGTTCGTACAAAAGTGATCTAAGTGTAACGTCAGCACTACGCTAACTGACTGGAAGGCAATAAAGTGTGATTAGCACTAACTGGTGTTTTCTCATTTGTTACAATATATATGATTAACATAAGATATTTTTTGTTCCTAAATAGTCAAGCAACTAGTGCTGGACCACATAATATGGATTGACCTGCCTAACATTTGCTTGTGAAACATTGCTAGATGCACAGGTTGAGAATCAAGGCATTAACTTGCAGTTTTATATAAATAAAAATTTACCCTCTTCGCTTGAGCAACTGCTTGATGCTGAGCAACTCTTACTTCAAATCTTCATTACTGCTTGTCAGCTGAGTACACAAAGATCCCTACACTTCAGTCTATGTGGTAAATTAAATCTTTGCTGCATTTATATATCCACATTCTTATTTGTTTTAAGCATACTGACGTATAATAAAGCTAATGGTAAATTATAGAAATAAACCAAGTTTAGCAAATTGAAAACAAATTGCTATTCATCCAACTTGCAACCGAAAACTTGTTCTCTACAAATTCATTTACGGATTTACTTAAATGGATATTAGGAAGAACCTTACACCTGCCAATTGAAACAGTGAAGGTGGTTTTCTTGCATTGTTTTATTGAGCCTTTTCTAAAACTAGATAACGAAAATATTATTCAAAAATATCAAAATTAGTAAGAGCACTCAGAGTTATCAAGAACTGAATCTCTATTGACACAGGAAGTTCATTTCTTTGAAATTTAAATTTAGGGTTGATTTTATATGAATTTCTTTGGTATTTGATGGGCTTTGTATTGTATGATTGTCTGCTACATATACTCACTCATTTGTTTGTTCAGAATAATCCCAAAAGATCGCTACCATGGTGCAATACCTCAACCCGATCTGACAGAGTTGGAAAAACTGATAAGTGAATGAGAGGAAGCCAGGAAAAATGCTGTACACAAAAAAAAATAGAGAACATTTATTAGAGTGGAAAAATAAGGCAGCTGTTTTCAAAAGAAGTATAATAAATGCAAAAAGAAATTCATTCAACACATTATAGAAAATATGGATTAGAGAAAAGATGTTCATAAGGTTTATAAATATATATCTACAACACAAAAGCAAAGTATATCCAAACAACCTATTATGCATAGAAATAACAATATTACTGATGATTTAAAAATAGCAGCAATTTTTAATACCAACTTCTCTGAATGTAAAATCCCAGAGCAAAAATAAAAACCAACAAAAAATAATGCAAGAAGATATAAAAACCAATAAACAGGTGAAAAATGGCAACTTAACATCTGTTAATAACATCTTATGTTGGAACTTCAGTATGCCAGAACTAAATGCAGCTATTGACAAACAAATACAAGAAAGCTCCTGGCCCTGATAAGATACATCCTGAGTTTGTACAGCAATTAGGTATGAAAGCCAGAAATATATTGCTCAACTTTTACAACCACATATAGAACACTTCAGTTCCAGCAAACTGGAAAAAAGTCATCGTAATACCTGTATTAAAACCTGGAAAACCTGCAGAAGATCTAAACAATTACAGACAATCACTGACCAGTCACTTATCCAAAATTATGGAAAGAACGATTGCAGAAAGATTGAACTGGTTTTTGAAAACAACGTATTGTCTAAATCACAAACAGGATTCAGAAATCATTCAGCAGGCAAGAAGATACAACAGAGTATTTGTAGATTTCAGGTCGGCAAATGATAGCATTTGGAGATGTAAACTAATACAGAAACTATTATTTATTTATGCCAACAAACTTACTGTTGGTGTTTTTAAACACACAAGCCGTGTGTGGGCAAAGTTTAAGAGGTAGAACTGGAACTTAAAAATTCAATGCCACAACTGGGATTTGAACCACAGACCTTCCGCTTGCGGGGCAGACGCTCTAACCACTGAGCTATTGTGACAAACTCTGATGTGAGACTGCCTTTGTGGTTTACCAGGAGAAATACGAACTGGCTTGAGAATTTAATGCCATTCTGGCAGTTTGTCACAATAGCTCAGTGGTTAGAGTGTCCGCCCGGCAAGTGGAAGGTCTGTGGTTCAAATCCCAGTTGTGGCACTGAATTTTTAAGTTCCAGTTCTACCTCTTAATACAGAAACTCCAACTAAGTATCAAACAATGAATTTCTGAATTCATAACCAAAAGGAATATTGCAACAAAATATGGCACAACGACCTCCAGATATAAACAAACTCATTTTGGATTACCTCAAGGAGCCGTGTAAAGCACAATCTTGTTTACACATATGTGAATGACCTACCAACTCTATTAGAACTAGAAGGCTGCAAAATAGACACTGATGACCTAGTTATTTGAAAATCAGAAAAATAAACTAAAATTAAAAATGCAGAGAATACCATACAGATGTCACTGGAAATGGTGTTGAAAAATTTAATGGCAGCAAATACAGAAAAAAAAAAAAAACGTATTTCCAGCATTTTTCCTTGACAAAAAAAATTAAACTGTATTATAATGGCAATGGACTGAAAAAAAAAATTCAGAGTACGACTATTTAGGAGTATGTTCTGATAAAAGACATGGACACATGGCAACATCAAGTAGAACCTGTTACAAGGATAAAAAATAATAGATTCAAAATACTAAAAAGACTATCAGGAACTAAATGGGAAAGCTCTAGAAAAATCTTAAACATGCCATGCAATACATATATCAAACCCATCTTAAAATACTGTGGTGATATACTAAAGACAGCATCTAAGTCTTGTAAAAAACAATTACAGAAAGTTCTATACCAGGCATTATGCTTAAGCCAATAAACCTAGAACTTGAAGAACAAGCTTTAATAACTAAAGAAAAATTTATAAGAACTCCACATTTTCATAAACTAAACAAACATCAAGATTTTAAATATACACTAAAAACCCACAAGGGATTTGTGAAGAAGTAATAAAGCTAATGGAAAAACTACACATACCTATTACAAAAGAAAATCTACTAGATCCCATTAATCCAATAGACAGCTTAGAAATAGAACATAATTTAGGCCTCTGTGAAATCTTCAACAAACAACTAGTCCAGATATTGCAAAAATGATAGCATTAGAAACACTGGAAATCAAACATCCTGAAGAAGAATGGACACAATCATAATTGGGGATTTCAATGCACATTCCAAAAGATGGGGTTATGAAAAAGTGGATTCTACAGGGAAGATAGTGGAAGAATTTTTGAATACCACAACTTTTGAACTGCTTTATAGTAAAGAAGATCCCACAACCTTCATACATTACTCTGGAGCAGGCAGTAACCCAGACCTCTTGTTAGCTGCAACAGATATTATTTCAAAAATTAAAAAACAAGTTATAGAAGATCCAAGTTCTGGTCACAGAGTAGTAATTGCTGATATAAAACTAGAGAATACAAATAACAGTCAAGGTCTTACGAATCTGTATTGGAACTTCAAAAAAGCAGATTGGAACAAATATAAAACTGAATTAGAACATAAATTTAAAGAACAAACAAACTCACAGCTGCATGACCAACCAGATCATATGAACAAAGAATTCTGTAAGGTCATACTAGAAACCACAAAAAAACATATTCCTCGTGGAAGAATTAAAAATTTCAAACCCTTTTGGAACCCCCAGTTAGAAGAACTGAAAAAGCAAAGGGATATAGCTAGAAATACAGCTGAACAAACAAAAACATATCACATACACAAATATAGCGGAAGAAATGTGCCTCACTAAAAAAAGAAATTAATACTGCTAAAAGGAATCACTTTAATAATTTCTTAGAAAAAATGGATTATAGGACAGATGGTAACAAAGCTCATAAGTTCATAAAAAATGTCAAGGACAGGAAAGAAAACAACAGCACACCTATCATACACAACAATAAAATATTAGTAAATTATGCAGTCATAGCCGAAACATTCAATAAATATTGTGCTAATTCACATAAAGTAACAAGAAATAATAAAAAGGAACAAAGAATTTAAGAAAGAGAATGTGATCCTAACACTCAGTGCAATATCTTTTTTCAAAATTTTAATATGCAAGAACTGAACATTGCAATAAATAATCTAAAGAACAAAAAGTCTCCTGGACCAGATCACATACATCCAGAGTTCATAAAAAACCTTGGAAAAACAGCAAAACAACAACTACTGAATCTACAATCTATCCTGGAAAACCACTGTACCTGCTGAATGGCGAAAAGCAATAATTGTCCCACTCTTGAAGAAAGACAAAACAGCATCAGAAATAAAAAATTATAGACCAATAGCTCTTACTAGCATAATAGCAAAAGTGATGAAAAGAATGGTGTCAAACAGGTTAAATTGGTTTCTAGAATCACAAAATTTAATATCCCTATGTCAAGCTGGATTCAGAGAGTTCCACTCTACAAATGAACAAGTCTTACTTCTCAGTCAAGAAATCAAGGACTCCTTCAAAAGAAAAGATAATTTGTCAGTTTTTATTGATTTCCAAAGTGCATATGATTCTACATGCAGAACAAAACTACTAAAGAAAGTAAAAAAAATAGGGAAGGTGGACCAAAGAAAATTTAATGACTGTTAATACAATAAAATCAAACTACCAAATCTTTTCACTAAGAAAAAAACCACTAAAAATAAAACTAAATTTTGAGGGTCAACAATTACCAGAAACAAAGGAAGCAAAGTATTTAGGAGTTACATTTGATACCAAACTTACATGGACCAAACAAATAGAAAATGTAATACAAAGAGCAGAGAGGCGCCTTTCACTGTTAAAACGTCTAACAGGAATGAAGTGGGGATGTTCCAGAGCAACTCTTAACACAACATACAATGTATATATAAAGCCATTATTTACTTACTGCAGCGAAGTTCTTGTAACAGCAAACACAAAAAAATTTAAATCTTTCAAAACCAAAGTCTGAGATTAATTATAGGTGCTATCAAAACCACACCAATAGCAGCTATGGAAATACTAACCAACCAATACCCCATTGAATATGAAATAGAAAAAGCAGCTCTTACTCAACACAAAAAGTTGATCAGACTCCCATTCAATACATGGCACAAGAGAAATTTTACACATACACTAAAGACCCAGGAGAGCTTTCTTTGCAAAATTCAAGACATCAGGAAGAATGTACACCTTCCTAATTCAAAGGAAAACTTCATATCTAAAGTCAATCCGACACAAACATTAGACGTCACATATTATTTACACCTGACAGACTAAGTTAAGAAAAGTGATACTCCAACCAGTGTTCTAAAATTATTGGTATTAGAGACAATCCATACTAGATTTCCAGAACATGAATGGCTCCATATTTATACTGATGGATCATTGATATCAAACCAAGATGGAGCAGGTGCTGGAGTCACATGTCACCTCGTTTCCTATTACAAATCTTTAGGTTATGGAACTACTAACTTTGATGGAGTTGAAGCAATTCAAATGGCCCTACAAAATCTTTTGTACAGAATTTCACATTTTCAGCAAGCAGTTATTCTCTCAGATTCCAGGGCAGCAATTATAGCAATTACTTCCAAGTTGTCACCAAAAAACCAAACAATTATAGAATGTTGGAAAATCCTTACCCATCTAACAGCACTTCAAAAACACCTAGTCTTCCAATGGATACCAGTTCACTGTGGATTGAGTGGTAATGAGAAATCTGATTTTCTTGCAAAAAAGGGTACTAGCGGTGTACAAAAATCTATAGTTAATCTACCATTTTATGCAGCTAAAAGATTAGTCAACTCTGAATTCAAAAAATTATTGCAAAATATTACTATGAAAAATCAAAGGATAAAAGATGGGAACTACCAAACATTCAAACAGTAATTCCTGAGTATCCTCGAAAAACAGCAGTTGCAACCTTCAGGTTGATTACAGAACATGATTGTCTGGCAAAACATTTAAACAGAATTGGGATATATTCTTCACCACTCTGTCCTCTATGTGATCTGCAAGAGAAAATGGATCGAGACCACCTTCAAATATGTCCGGCCACTTCTAGTGCCCCATCCATCAGTGAAAAATATTGGAGAGCAAGAGGATTAATGACTTTATTGTCAGAAATCCAGCATTAGCTAACAACAACAACATTTATATATACAGACAGCTCATTTGTAAGTGATGATGAAGCTGGAGCAGGAAAAACACTACAAATTTTGATGGGGAAATTGATACAATCTACACAGCTCTAGAATATGTTAGGGTACAAAAATGCAGGGGTGGCTCCGGGGGGAGTGCCTCGTGCCATAACACTACCTTAAAAACAAAGTATTTTAAATTATTTGTATATTCCTTGGTTACATTGAGAATACCAGCATTAGTCTTATTACTCTTAAAGGCACAATGAAATGGCTTGTACGACAATGGAAAATTATAAAAGCTGAAGAAAGCAACAGTGAGTTATATGTTTGCAACTTAGTATTCTATGGATCCATGCCACTTCATATCTGGCTCAGATTTACAGTGTTCTGGACATCAAATCTGGGCACTGTGTGGTTTTCAGGGGAAGAGGAATAGCTCATATTCGTGCCAGTTAGTAACTGTCATGGTTACTGTTGGCAGCATGTGCAAATTATTTGTACTAACTTTATCACACGCTTAGCAGACTGTGCTATATTGCAAAATGAGAAGTACGCCATCAATCACTACTACTGTGTCTGTCTTATTGTGTGTATATATATGTGTATACTACTGTCTTATTGTATTATTTATTTTCCATTGTTTATACTTAAAATCATACAAATGATTGTTTTCAATAAGGTTGGCCACACTGCTAAAAATCCTATACATTTGAAAGAGAGATGTGCTAGGCTAGGATGTAGGAAGAGTAAGCACGTGGTAAACGCTGCTGAGTGCATAAGTGATTTTGTGTGTGGTGTGCAGTTTGCTTTGTTTAAATAAAATGGATAAAGTGAGTTGTTTATTAAGTAGCCCATTTTCTACATTATCATTAGAAGACAAGGTGAAAGTAAAAATCCATGGGAAGACCTACTCCTGATCTGCATGTAAACACAAAACAAAAAAAGTGCATGGGTTAACCACGTTAGAAAATTCATTAGTGACATTTATACAAAAAACAAACGGATCTGTGGATGTGAGGGGGAGAACGTTTTATTCTGCCTTCCATGCATTCTATTTGGTGGCGATAATATAATTGGACTAGAAAGGTGAGGTGGATTTAGTTATGTTTAGGAAAAAATTAAGACCCATGGGAAATCTAAGAAGCACATTGATGTGATGAACCTAGCTGCACCCCAGATATCCCAGCTAAACTTGACTCCCAGTATCAGCAAGCCATCCTAAGGCATAACCAGCAAGCAGACAGAAACAGGTATGTGCTAAATTTAATAATCAATTGCATACAATTCTGTGGAAAGTTAGAATTTATGCAGGCACGATGAGTCAGAGGACTCAAATAACAAAGGCGTTTCCCGATAATTCATACAGTTTATGAATGAGCCGGATAGGGAATTAAAATTACATGTCTTGTGATATTCCACTGCATTTAAAGGAATATGTATAACCACACAGAATGACATTTCAGAATACATGCTACAAGTATATAATGATGATGTCATTCAAGAAATAAACAAAACTCATCCCGTCATCATTGTGCATTATAAAACAAAATATTTCGGGGGACTATTCTGGCACTACCAGTGCATTTATGCTTCAGCCGCCACTGCAAAAGTGTAAAAACATTTTATCAGATTCTAGAGTACAATCCAAACAATAGCATCAAGTTGGGATCCAAAAAGAGAAAAAATAAGAGAAGTTCACTGTTTGGTTAAACAAATACAACATTTAGGTAAGAACATAAGTCTTCCAGTGGATTCCTGCACACTGTGGATTGAGTAACAAAGAGAAGGCAGACATCTTAGCAAAAAAGGGAACCAAAATTAAAAATAAGATGCAACCAAAGTATCACTGGAGTCACTATGTATCATTAAGAAAATGAATGGATATAAAACTAAATTAAGTACACTTATACTAAACTCCAAAGGAGAAAAAGGCTTAAATAGCTTGAAACTAATTTCCAAACTACCTTGAAAAACAGCCGTTACCATGGTTAGACTTACCACTGGGCATAACTGTCTCATCAAACACCTGCATAGAACTGGATTGCTATTGTCTCCAAATTGTCTGTTATGCAACAAGGAAGAGGAAATGAATATGGAACATCCATCAGTCTATGAACAACTTAAATTGTGTGCAGACTTGACCTCAAAATATTGGGAGGCAAGAAGGAGAATGGCTTTGTTGCTAAACCCTGAACCATAGCTACACACACCACACATACTCAGCCTGTACATTGATCCTGGGAACTGCTTTCTTATTGATGTACTCATCTCCATGTAAGTTTGGTTTGCATATTAATACATGAATACAATCTAATGCCTTAAGCATCAGGGAATGTACATCATTCTGCCCACTTTATCTATGCTTCCTGAAGAGGGTGACCATAACTTCCCAGAGAGTATTTGAGATATAGTCTGGTAACACCAACACCCACAGCAATGCAGATTTAACAACCAGAATCTCCTATAGATTTTTAAAAATGTGCCTGCTGAAAAGCATTGCTAACAGCTCCACATGTTTATGATTCTCGAAGAAATTGTTGGACAAACCAATTCGATAATTGCTTATATCTGCTCACATCCAATTTCCTGTGCTTTTAATAAAGTTATTTTCTTCTCAGCAACCACCATAGTGAATTCCATCATTGCATTAACCAACTGGAAGTAAGTAGAGTTATTAATAAATGAAGGCTTTCACAGCCATTTAGTAAAATATGCTTCCGGCTAAAGAGCCTGTGGTCCACTGGGCTGCTTCTTTCCATTCCCAGACGTTTTACTTGCAGCTGCGGCAAGCATCATCAGCAGTATTGTAAAACTCTCCTTGGTCTCTCTCTGTCGCTAGTGAATTGTGTGCAGAAAGAGCTGGCTTATATTATGCTGGTAGGTACCTCCCTCCCATAACCTGATTGGATCACATTTTTGTTAGAGGTGGAGGCGTGGTTATCTGTGATTGGTCCACAGGGTTTGGCTGTGAATCTGTTTAATAAGGCAGGGTACGATGTTTTATGAAGTTTGAGAGCTTCTTTCTTGATAAAGTTTCCTTTGTCTTGTAAATTTTAATTGTTTCATGGTATGAAGAAACAGACATCCTTGCTACATCATCCTGTTACCATGCATGCCTATACCATGGATCAATCAAAATTTACAAGACATAAAGAAAACTTTAACAAGAAAGAATAGGCTCTCAAACATCATAAAACGTAATATCCTGCTCTACTAAATAGATTCACAGCCAAACCCCGGGACCAATCATAGAAAACCGTCCCTCCATGTCTTAAACATGTGGACCAATTAGATTACAGGAGGCAGGTACCTATCAGCATATATAAGCCAACTGTTTCTGTCGGCACAGTAGCGCAGAGAGACCAAGAAGAGTTTTACAACACTGCTGATGATGCTTGCTGCAGCTGCAAGCGAAATGTCTGGGAATGGAAAGAAGAAGCCCAGCCTCTTAGCCCAGAAGCATATTTAACTAATTAATTAGAGTTTATTACCCAAATGCCTAAAAAAGATAGTCGTTTGCTAAACGTGAGCATCATTTCATTTATATTAAAACCTGAGCAGCAGCTTTGCAGGTTAGCAAGCAGTGGCTAGCGAGGAGGTTGAGGAAAACTGTTTCTTTATACAACACCAACAAACTGTTTAGATATGCAAGTATTAAGCTGTTGCTTGTTTTTATTCACACAAACCATCAACTTGCACTTCTAGTTCTTAGAGATTAACGTTATATAACTATATGGCCAAGCACTGTCAAGAATTTCAAACCCTGAAAATGGATCCAGTAAAGATATGGATTAAAAATAGATGACAAGCTCTATTTTTCTTTTCGATGTGTACTCATGCCCAATACTATGCTTTTGGTATGAAAAGATAATGAGGCAAGACAATTAATGATTTGAGTTTGTTTTTTCTTTCAGTGATACTTCACTTTCATCTTTACTCTGCACTGAATGTTGCTCTAGCCTTTTTGAAGTCTTCTTTGTATGCCCTGAGCGAGGAAAGAGTTTTCGAGCAGATGACCGGACGAAAGAGGGCAGCATATGTCTGTCATGTTGTCGTGACGATGCCTTGCTGCTGTGCTTACTGTAAAAAAGAAAGGAACATTAAAAGTAATGGAAATAAATTTTCAAAAGCCAGGATTAATCCACCTAGAAAAAGGAGTAGAACATTTAAGAACTTTTTAATGAAGAACAAAATAAATATAAGATGACATATATACTCTTTAATATTTGTACTCTCTACTCATTATTGTTTTATGGAAGCTTTACAATTTTAAAATTCAAAGCCCATAATACCAAAATCTATCACTATGTAGCCATAATGCAATGACCTTTATTCACTTATCTTCTACATAGATTTGCAGGAGTAAAGTTTTATTACCCATGCTTTTGAAACACAGCTTTGTTGTGCATATCCTTTTTCAACAATAAAGTGCTCAAATTTGGGAATGCAAAACATCTTGATATTGAGCATCTTGATAGCATTTTGCTAAATCTTCAGCTGCCAACAATATTGGTGTCCACACTTGAAACTTCCTGTAGGCATTTTGAACTGATGACATCATTTAAGAAAGCATAACTTTATGCAATCAACTACTATAATTGGAGAAAATGACATGGAAGCAACAGAGCACCTTGGAGAAAGAAGAGTGGGCACATGTGTGGAATGTTTACTTAATCCCATGCAATTGTTTTTAGTCGAAGTCGCAAAAGATGTGAAGCCTGACTACAGGTATTGAATGCTTGCTCTAAACTCTTATTTCGAATGAATCCCAATGTTATTGCATACTTGTTATTGCTAATAAATGTTAGTTATTAAAAGTATGGCCATTTTTTGTTTCTAAAGCTATCACGTAAATAATGGTTAGCCTGTTACTGCTGAATTTACTGAGTGCGAACACCAGTGTCAGATTTATTTACCTACATTTCTCGAAATATTTTGATATCTTTCATACATACTCAAGCGCACAAATCTTGTAAGAAATGTTGTATTGCAAATTTCAACTCGAGTTCTTTGACACTCATAAGATTCTTGTTAAAATTTATTGGACTAATTGTTGGAAGTGAAAGTGCTTCTAAGAACTTGTGCATCACATATTACAAATTCCTTTTTTTAGATGTAGGTACGTGCTTGCATAAAGCACATTAGTCCCATTTTAAATTGTGTATATCAAAAATGAAAGAGAATTGCACACTTACCGAGTCAAACATGTAAACAATTGCAATGATTTTGTTTAAACATGTTGCAGTGGAGTGTAAATTTACATTATAAATTGTGCTTACTTAAAAGTTTAGCAATTACTAGTATCACATTCTTAAATTCAATACGGCATAACAGTATTACTAACGCAAGAGGTGTTTCACATAAGAGTGACATAGCCTTTGGAATGTTTAATGCACATTGAGAACATAAATATCCAATGTAGGCATAACCTAACCTCTGGCCCTTAGCTGCCAGCCTCAGCGTGAATGCTTGATACATACGTCTTACCGACAATATGAAAACGGCATGTGTTCACCACATGTGTAAATGTTAGAAACAAACTACCTTACTATTTATTGCTGTTGTTGTTAGCTAATGCTGGATTTCTGACAATGAAGTCATTAATTCTCTTGCTCTCCAATATTTTTCACTGATGGATGAGGCACTAGAAGTGGCCGGGCATATTTGAGGGTGGTCTCGGTCCATTTCCTCTTGCAGATCACACAGAGGACAGAGTGGTGAAGAATATATCTCAATTCTGTTTAAATGTTTTGCCAGACAATCATGTCCTGTAATCAACCTGAAGGTTGCAACTGCTGTTTTTCGAGGATACTCAGGAATTACTAGTAGAACCATGTTGAACTGTACAAAGAAGAGGATTTTGAAGACTGTGGTAGAAAGTATAATGACTTATGGTGCTGAGACGTGGACTTTGACAGAGAGACAAAAATCTAAGATCTTGGCAGTGGAAATGGATGGAATAAGACATAGTGCTACAGTATCAAGATTGAAAAGGAGAAATTAAGAGGTGAGACAGATGATGGTTATGGAGGAAACAGTGATGGAGAAAATTGAAAGGCACGTTCAATGGTATGGGCATGTTAGAAGAATGGAGGAGAGTGGGCAGCCCAAGACCTTTTTAGAATGGTCACCTTGTGGAAGAAGGAAGCGGGGCCAAGAGCAACTTGGAGAGGATGATGAATGATCGATGCCTGGAGGAGGATGACTTGTTCAAACCAAAAGAATGGCAAATGGGAATACAGGGCAACTGCTGAAGAGCGGAGAAGCCCTTAAAAGTAAAATAAAAACAATTATGGGAAAAAATATTTAGTGTGCTTTTGATACTATTACATATAGATGATTAAATTCTCAAACCATTCTGGCAGTTTGTCACAATAGCTCAATGGTTAGAGCAACTGCCTGGTAAGCGGAAGGTCTGTGGTTCAAATCCCAGTTGTGGCATTGAATTTTTAAGTTCCAGTTCTACCTCTCAAACTTTGCCCACACACGGCTCGTGTGTTTAAAAACACCAACAGTAAGTTTGTTGGCATAAATAAATAATAATAGTTTGAATACATAATCTGATAATTTGTACGGTATTCTGTTTATATCTTACCTAGACATCGCCACAAAGTGTTCTCACTCAGGTGCATGATCACTTTGTTTCTGCTCTGTTCGTGTTCTATGAAGGCGCTCTGGATGTGAGTATGCCAACTGAGAAAAATCTCTCACTACATCGTTAAATGTATCATCTCCGGCTGAACCCAACTCTGAAGCCTTCATTTCCTCATTCAGCAATCCCAGTCGCAGTCTGAAAAAATTAAAAGTGACAATAGTTACAATGAATTACACAATCTGTTCCTTCAGCTTAACTCTTTCACTGCGTTTACCGCCACAGACGATGGGGCATTTAAACCTCTCACTGTTGAGATATTTTCCACTTTCTTATTATGCTAACCTAAATAAACTGAATTCAAGTATTTGCAGCTGTTTCCTACTGTAAAAATATTAAATTAAAACATTAAATTTTTGCAATAAAACTGTACTGTTTTAATTAAGGAAAAAAAAAAAAAAAAAAAAAAAAAAAAAAAAAAAAAAAAAAAGGAAAATCCATGCAACTGCAGTCAAATGTAACCCCATCAGTTTCCAAGCATGCTATTACACCAAATATTTTACTTGGGACCTCCCCTACCTTTATCGCAGGCACATTTGACTGCAGTTGCTGGGATTTGAACTTGCGATGTTTGGCTTTGAATGAATGGCCAGTTCATTGCATATTGCCTCCTTAACCATCACAGCTATCCGAATCACTTCAGCCAAGGTACCCCGTAAAGGGATGTGAAAACCGGTATAGTAATTAGAGGAAGAATGGCATATGTAGCAAAATATCACAGCAGTGAAAGGGTTAAGCAACAGAAAGCAGAAAGTGTGATCTCTATAATACTGTATACATGAACATGCTAAGTATGACATCAGTTCAAGACTTGTAATTGGAATTCAAGCAATATTAAGAGGATGTTATTCATGTTTTAATCATTTTTGGCAGTATTTGTTAACTGTAGACCTTTGGTTTTCCATGCTATTTTGTCCATGTGAGCTATTGTAGCTTTCTTCATAAAATGTACTTATTTGATTCCTAATGTTACCTGGCAAGCCTCCCACATTTAGCATAAATGCAATAATTCGTGAGAATAAAAACAATAATTTCTCAGTACGTTTACTACAAAACTTGGCCGGCAGGTGCATGGCCAGTGTGACCGCTACATTTCCCTGTACATGTGGGCTGATCACACATGCGTCAGTCTTACTTCTGTTAGGTAGGTGTTCTGTGCTGTTCCAGTCCAGTTTATATGTGAATAACATTAGGAGTATCTTCTTTCTTGGAAGTTTGAAAACAGTGTTGTAATAATCAATTTAAACCAAAAAGGTGAGTTGATTAATAACACTACAAGTAAGTGTTGTGTAGTGTTATTGACTCACCTTTTTGGTTTAAACATTAGAAGTGTTTTCAAAATGAATCGATTGTAGCATACAGTACAACAGAGTATTTGTTTACGATAGGTAAGTGCTTACATTATCTTGTAGGGAAGTTGTTAGGCAATTTGAAACTAAATTTCCTGGCATGCGTGTTCCAAGTAGAGACCCTTCATTTATGTGTAAATGAATTCAGGGAGACAGGATCAATTTGTGATAAAAAAAAGAAAGGTAAAATGGGATATGCTTATGGAACAAAAATTAGAAAAAATTGGAGAATGGTTACCTCGAAAATCTCTTAGGTGCCTTGCACAAGAAAAAATTAAAACAAAAGCTGAAATAATGCATGAATAAAAATGTCCTCAGAATATGCTGTAGATGTAATGATGCAGATGGATGGCATTTCCAACACCTCCTGTGATAAAGAATGTTTTGTGTTTATTCTGATAATTGTTAATGTGATTTAAGATTTGATTTCATGTCTGTGGATGTGTAACTAGGAGACGGAGTGTGCAACTGCCAGACAAGTTGTGCAGTGTTGACTGCGAGACGGGCCATGCGACTGCCAGTCAAGTCATGCAGTGCGTGTCCGGGAGATGGGCCGTGGGCCAGTTGGCCAAGCTTTATAGTAAACATACTGTACAAGTACTGTATAGAGTCTAACCATATGTCTCTTTCACTCTAAGTTCAAAGGAGAAGTAAACAAAGTTTCATGTATCACTCTGTCGAGCACATGGCAGCACCACATGGAGGGATGATGGGAACCAAGTACCCATGAGAGGAAATTGTACTGGACAGAATGTTAATATGACTCTGTATGTCTAATTCACATATTTTGTTTTACATCCTATACTCTTTAACACATAAAACAAAAGTAATACCTGAACAGTTTAACATCTCTACCTTTTTACTATTTCAACTGTAATTAAAGATACTGGCTTAAACTGCTCTTAACTTTAGATTTTAGAAATAATTTAATGACTAATCAGTATGCCACTTTTGCATTAAACATTTATTAGTCAAAGTTAAGAAAATACTACAAAATACAAAGGCAATGCAAACACTCTGAACAGCAATTCTGCATCATTAACAACTTAGTTCAATCACATTCATTGTCAATTGAAGGTGTTCATAGAGCTGGCTACAAAATATTTAACACGATAATTGTCTATGTTCCACTTTCTACATTTATATTTCTCCACAGTGTGGAGGATTCTCAGCCAGAGAATTCTCGAACATAGCATTTTTGTGACACATCCATCATACAGAAAGGAGTAAACTTACAATTTATCTGGATACTGGAGACAAACTACAGTGCTTGCACACAGCCTTATAAATGCTCTGGTGTAATAGCTGTTCACAACCACCTGACAATGGCAATGAGAATGGCAGATGCACTATTGATCAGCTTACCGACAGTAAGTGGAGGTCAATATTGCACACTGGGTATTCATTTGTTTCTAACAAATTATATTTTTTCTAGCTTGCAACTAAAGAGCGCTCTTCGTGGCTGTTTCATGGTATGGCTGCCTTGAATAATTTCTACAGTGAAAAATCTAATATGCACAATATTAACCTAACATGCTGTGCCTGGTAACAGGATCAGAAAGTTAAAAGTTGGCCAAGTCCTCTTTCCCATTGCTGGAGCACAGGAAAGCTTCCTGTCTGTTTTGTACACTCCCATTTGAATACAGTTTTTCAAATTTTTCGTTCCGGTTATTGTTGGTGGTTGTGTACCACCCTTAATGGTTCAGTTAGTTATAAGTGAATCTGAACAAGCACATTTTGCATCATAAATTAACCATTACAATAATGTTTTTCTTTTTTTCTTTTTAATTTCTTTGCACAAAAATAACCATAAAATGTGACAATCTGAACCAAACTGTTTTATGTAAAGGAGGAGATGACATGCTAAGAAATAGTAGTTTGCCCACCAGCCAATGAGGTGCTCCCTTGTCATGTGTGTTTATTTGCAGCAAAGTGAAACCACTGTAGTATATGGAAGAAGTTTGGTAATACAAATATTTGCAATAAGTCACCTTTTAGTTTGTAATTAATTCTGTTGAATCTGAATTGCCTTAGAGACTTGCCAGTCAATGTATGAATTAGGAAAAAGAAGTTGCAATATTTGTGGCAAAAGCCACAATAGAAATAATAGAAATTTAAATAGAAATAATAAGCAATGATAAGATACTTACAAGGTAACAATATCAGCATTCGCCTCTTTAATGGCAATATCAAGTGGTTCTGTACCTCCAGAATCCTGAAGATGCTGATCAGCTCTATGCTTCAGCAATAAGCATACCTGTGCTGTGTGACCTATGACAAAAACAGTATACATAAACACATGGTGTTCATACAGGATGAAATGACAAAAATTTAACTAGTTCTTAACACTGAGACAGAATATTGACTAATAGAAAATTGTTCATGTAAATATTTTTGTAAGAGTGTGTAAATTTTTAATTCTTTTAATTTGGGTGTATCAGGGACTTATTTTTTTCAGTATTCAGGATCCAATGTCTTCTCGTCACTTTGAGTTCAACCAATGAGAACTGTTGCGCGGATGAATACATAAGAATGGCGGTGTTGCGTCATACCCACGCTCAGAAACTACTTTCATTAGCGTCGGTGAACTCAAAGTGTAAGGACGTATAATTGTTGATGGCGTGTGAATATGTGAATTACACCCAAACTTTTAACCAGCATAGACGCTGTCGAAATTTAAAAGTCGTTAATTAATTGTAAATATGATAAGAAGTGTAAATAACTAATAAATGTGTTTGTGATAAAAGAACGTTGGCTTTTGCAGTCCATTCTTCAACCATAGACCCTGAAAATAAGAGTGGCGTCTGCTATAACAAACTTTCCACCTTTTATTAAAAACAATACTCCATTTGCTGCTATATTCACGCTGATATATGACCTTCATTTATAATAAATCCCCCGCCACAAATGGCTTGCCCAACGTGGGGCGCGAATTTAGAATGGAATGCAAAATTACGAAGTGCTAATATCAAAAGGACGCTATCTCATCGTGCAGGAGAAAGACGCCATTAGACCATCGACTGATATCAACAAAACATCGATACACGGAGAATCAACGTGGGAAAAACACCGGAGATCATCTAGCGAAGCCAACTACCCAGGAGACGTAAATAACCGGACGAAGAACCAGCAGAAAAAAAAGTAGGATCCAAAATTTGTCTTTATTTTATTTTCATTTATTAATGCTACTTAGAAGTGGCAAAATAACAGGACTTTCAACATTAAGTGAATTAGATAAAGGAATTAAAATGTCGCGAAAAGAGATAGAAACAGGAGTGGGGGAAGGGGCAGATAGGCCTAGTTATCAGGAAGGATTAGAAGGTGAGGAACAGGCGGAAATAAGCAAAGATCAAAGGTTAATGATGATGATGTTTGAAAGACTAGAACAGAAACTGGAACAAAACAAGGTAGAATTAGGTCAGAAAATGGAACAAAATAATGCAGAATTAAAACATGACATAGAACAAAGTTTAGGTCAGAGTATAGAACAAAAACTGGAACAAAGCAAAGTAGAATTAGGTCAGAAAATAGAGGGAGTGAGAGAGGACTTGGAAAATAATAAAAAAGAGATAGGTCAGAAAATGGAGGAAGTGAGAAAAGACTTAGAACAGAAAATGGAATTAGGTAGACAGAACTTAGAACAGAAAATAGAATTAGGAAGACAGGAGTGTAAAGAAAATATGAAAGTAATGGAAACTAATTTAAAATTAGTACATAAAAACTTAAATGAAACAAAGGAAGCCTTAGAAGCTAGGATAGAAATTGTAGGAGATAGGATGGGAAAGATAGAATCAGAGATGAGGGAGAATAAAATTGTGTTAGAAGAAGAAATTGCTAGATGTAGGGATGAAATAACAGAAAGTAATACAAGTGTAGACTGTAAGATTACAAATGTAAAAGCAGAAATAACTGAGGAATTAAGGAAAGAGATTGAGGTAGTAAAGAAAGACATTATTAATGAAACTGTAGAACAAATTGTAATTCCTAAAATTAAGACAATGAATGATGTGATGCTTTCACAACAGGATGCTATAAATGATATGAAACAAAGCCACTTAGAAATAAAGAATGATTTAAAATCAATTTGTGAAGAAATGAAAAAAGGGAAAGAAAATTTGGCTAATGTAAATGATGTTGTGAAGGCATTACAAAGACAAGATGATTTAGATGTAAGTAATGTACAAGATGAGAGTTACTTGAGTAATGTACAAAATGTTGACTCACCATACAGAGAAAGAGGTTCACAACCAAACAATGACACAACACATAACACATGTTACACCAACAGCATATTACATGAAATCACACCACCTACATTTGACGAGGAGAAGGGAGACGATCCAAAACTCTTTGTTAAAGAGATGGAAGAATACTTTAAAGTGAAAAGGATACCAAACGAGCTTAGGATGATGATAGTTAAGAAAAGCTTAAAGAACAAGGCATTAGAATGGCTCAGGTTAACACTAGCTGGTCATGAGTCGTATAGCTCATTCAGAAATTTATTCCTATCAAGGTATTGGGGCCCAGCTAAACAAAACCAAACTAGGGTAGAGCTAGCGACAGGTAGATACGATCCAGCCAAAGGGTTGTCATTAGTCGACTATTTTATGAAAGTAGCCAACAAAGGAAAGCTATTAGACCCCAACTTGTCGGAGGCAGAACTAATTGCCAGCATAACAAGACATTTCCCAGACACAGTGAGAACAGGATTAATTGTTGCGAGGCCAGTAGATTTTGCAGACATGATAGAACTGCTGACAGCCTTCGAAACACAAAATGGTCGGCCTAATGAGCATAGACATAGGAACGGTCACCCAAACTCACCCATCCTAAACCGAAACACGACTACGAACAACCAGAGTGAGGGAGAACATAGAAATACTAGGAGTACCCATGAAAGGGGGAGAGGGGCACACCATTTCCCACAACCGCATAATCATGGCGAGAGGATAGAGAACACAAGACAGCGATACCACGACACGATACCGAGGGGTGAATCGAGATACAGAACGCATAGATATGATCGTGGAAGACCAGGAGACCGTACCCATCAAGTGAATCATATACGATTCTGTAGGGAATACATGAACAGCCATAGGCCGTCGTACAATAGGGGTTCACGTCAAAGGGGCAGAAACCAAGGGAACATCGACAACAGGAACAGAATGAAAATGTGCCGGATAGGACCGATACTGCACAGAATACAGAAACTACGATCACCTCCAACGTCCAGGAAAACTAAGTAAAAGTCAACTTTGTGTCCCGGAAGTTGACCTGTGTGGCAGTAGGGGCAATATTGACCAATGTAATGTAGGTACCTTGAGAGGACAGGCGAGTGAAAGAAAGGAAATAACCAATCCACCAATGATTAGGCTGAAGGTATGGGGTATCGAATTGCCAGCGATGATTGATACAGGAGCCAGCACATCAGTATGTGACGAACAGCTGTTCCAGGAACTGATAACTAAAAGGAATGCTGAATTCTTGCCTGTGTGTGGAGTATATTGCAGCACAGCAATTGGCAAGAAGAAGGAACATGTTAAATACCAGGTAAGGCTGGTAATTGAAATCGGAAGTTGGAAGTTCGATTTTATTGCCCTAGTAATACCAAGATTAACAGCTACCCTAATCATTGGCAGTGATTTGCTTAACCTTTGGAGGTCGGTAATTAACTATGACCTACATGAATTTATCATTAAAGAAGGAGCCTCAGAATGCACTGCGAAGTTCCTGGAGGAAGAAACATGCCAGGAGGAACCAGACCAGACAGGGATCCATCCGGATGAACAATTCTTTGTGGAGAACATCAATGTCCACGAGAATAGATTGGTAGACCTAAGGGTAAATAAGAAGAAAACGGGTTGGACGAGCGATGAAGAAACTAACGTTTGCAGCCATTGGATCTGCACAGAAGACGAGTATGTTGCCTGGGACAACTACCAACCTGAACCACTACCAACAGATGGAGAAGAATCGATGTTACAGCTAATCGATGAGAAGGTCTGGGGGGCACATGGCATCTCTGAAGAGGGAAGAAGCCAACTTAGGAAAATATTGGTTAAAAACAGAAAAGTTTTCGATAAAAAGCCAGGTACGTGTAACAAGTACGTACATACTTTCACAGTAACAGATATAACCCCCTATTCACATAAATCCAGGCCCATCCCCAACTCCATCAGAGAGGAAGCTGACAGAGTAATCCAGAAAATGTTAGCGGACGGAATAATAGAGCCGTCGGACTCATGTTATGTGAATCCAGTAGTATGGGTCCATAAGAAAGGGGGAAAATTGAGGATGACCATCGACGCAAGGAAAATAAATACACATACCTTGCCGGATCATTACAGGCCTGAGGGGGTAGACCAACTAATATCGAAATTGAAGGGAGGTCAACATTTCACTAGTCTCGACTTGACAGCATCGTTCTGGCAAATTCCTCTTCATCCAGATGTCAGGAAATATACCTGTTTCTTGCACAAGGGAAAGGTATACCAATTTTCAAAATGTGCCTTTGGACTATCGACCAGTAGCAGTGCACTACTGAGGGCTCTAGACAAAGTTTTTGGAGATACCATCGAGACTTTTGTGACGCAATATGTAGACGACTTTCTAATATACAGTGAGAATCCCGAGTCGCACTTACATCACATAGATTATGTATTATCCAGGTTCCAGGAAAGCAACATGACCCTAAATTTAGAGAAATGTGAATTTTTCGTCAAAGAGGCTGAATTTCTGGGCCACATCATAACACCTGATGGTATACAACCTAATCCGGAGAGGGTCAAGGCCATAGAGCATATACCACCCCCACGTAACTTAAAACAGTTGAGGAGGTTTCTGGGCATTTTACAGTACCAGTCGAAATTCGTGGTCAACTACGCTAAGGAATTGGTACCCCTTAGAGCACTGTTGAAAAAAGATACTAAGTGGGAATGGAATGCTGAACACCAGGTGGCCTTTGAGAATATCAAAGAACTTTTCAAGCACAGTATTCTCCTGGAACGACCGGATCCGAATTCACCTTTTCTAGTATACACCGATGCTAGTGCACACTCATATGGTGCAATATTAGCACAAGAAGATGCAGATGGCAACAAACATGTGATTGCCACAGCTTCTAGATTTTTAAACAAAATAGAAGCCAATGCCTGCATAACCGAACTGGAAATAGGTGCAATCCATTTTGCGTTGCAAAAGTTCAGACAATATATATATCTTTATAAAATAATTATATATACAGATCACGTAAGCCTGTCCTTCATTCAAAAATGCAAGCTGACCAACTCCAAAATCTCAAGGTACATACATGAGATAATGTCATACGACATAGAGGTCAAACATATCCCGGGGAAGGAGAACATCTTCAGTGACTTATTGTCAAGATTGAGGTCGGAGAGTCACATACCCGAGACGATATACAGTCCGCACCATGAGATCAAAATTATGCAGATAAGTAGCAAAGAAAGCAACGAGATCTTGCAAGACTTCAAGAACATAGCAAAGCTACAACAAGAAGACCCCGAATTGAAGAGGCTATTCGACAAGGCTCCAGACATAATACCAAGATTGGATGCCAAAATAGGCAAATTTAGGAACATCCTATTTAAATTGCATGGTCGCGACGTAAGGAAATGGAAAATGATGGTACCAAATTCCTTACAGGACAGGGTCATTTTGGCATTCCACCACTCGATGCTTCACTCCGGTACTGAGAGGACAATGCTTGCCATCGAGGAGGTATTGTACATTAAACATCTTGGCAAGAAGGTCAGGAAGTTAATTTCCTCATGCGACCTATGCCAAAAGGCCAAGCCAATTAATGTAAAGTACGATGTCATCCCACAATCCATTGTGAGGAACGAGAAAAATGCATTGGTGTGTATTGACGAGCATGGAGAGCTGCCAAGGGGTAAAGATGGAAACAGATACATATTTGTCATGTTTGATGTTTTTACAAAATTCACCAAAATATACCCCATTAAGAACATCAAAAGCAGAACATGCCTAGATAAAATCGTCAAGGACTACATCCCAAAATATGGGAGAATAAAATGTATCCTATCGGACAATGCGACCATGCATAAGAGCAAGTTGTTTCAGAACACCTTAGAAACATTAGGAGTAAAATTGTACTATTCCTCAGCATATTACCCCCAGGGAAACCCGACCGAGAGAATCATGAGGGATATTAGTATTTATTTTCGTTTACTCTGCCACAGAGACCACACTTCCTGGACGGAAAAATGCGGATATATAGAGGAGGTGATTAACCATTCGGTGAACCCCACGACCAAGTTCGCACCTATCGAGCTAATGACCAACACGAAACCAAGAAAATTAGCAATTGACATTGACACTACCATGGCTGCCCAAAGAGAATTATCAGAGAAAGAAAAATGTCAATTGGCATTCAGAAGATTACAACAGAAGGCTGAAAAAGGGAGGAACAAGGTGAAAAGATTCGTCAGGAAATGGTCCCCACAAATTGGAGAAAAGGTGCTCTTAAAAAGCCACAAAGCATCCAAGGCATCTGAAAAAAGATCCGGAAAGATGGAGCTATTGTATACTGGACCACTGGTCATAACAAAACAGCTGGGTGACCACACGTATGAGCTGCAGAATACAAATGGCAAGTTGGTAGGAAGATACCACAAAAATAAATTGAAGCCATACAAAGAAAGGACCAAATAGTCTTTGTCAACAAATGTGTAAGGCAGGAGTAGTGGAGATGAAAGAAAGATAACAATTTTTAATGGGTTACTTATAGGAAATTACGTTCAGATTAGGATTACAACAAGGAAGAAAATCAACATAGTCATTGGCTATATCTACCACAAAGAGCATTGTCAACAAAGACAGATGAGGACACTGATTGTCATTGAATAAATGAATCATAGCGACGGAAGATAATATGTTTTTGACATAAGGATGTCAGGGACAAAAATAAAAATGAATCAATTATGATGAAAAAGATATAATATTTCGACACAAAGATGTCGAGAGTAAATTGAGAGGAAAAATAATACAATTACAGAATAATTGTAAGTATAGAAGTTTTCTCTTATAGAAATAAGAGACAAAGAAATGACAATTAGTGAAGTGAGGAAAACCATAACCAGAAAAACAATGCCCATGAATTGAGATGAATATAGCCAATGCTAAGCTCGAAGAAATGTTGAACCAAACAACAATGAATAATAACCCAATCAAGAAAGTTAGTACCATTAGTAACATCAGAGTTTAAGAACCGACTCAATAACCTGCCTATACATAAGCTTATAAGACAAAGAAGGCAAAGAACTGAATAAAATATTGCCATAAACATGATCATAATCATTAGCTCAAAATTTGTATCCTGTTTTTCTCTCCTCATAGCAAAGAATACAAGTCAAAAACCACATGAAACACTTAAATTGTATTTGTGTCAATGTCAAATGTACAATAACTGAGTATGTGTTGTATAATAACTGAATATGTAGTGTATGATAACTGGATATATTGTACAATAACTGAATATGTTGAGTAATAACTAAATGCATTATGCAAAAACTGAATGTGTATTGTGTAATAACTGAATAAGCATTGCATAATAACAGAACACATATGTGTTATGATAGCAGGATATATTGTACAATAACTGAATATGTATTGTGTAATAATTGGACATGTTGTGTGGTAATCAAATGTGTTGTACAATAACTGAATATGTATTGTATAATGACTGAAGGTGTATTGTATAATAACAACATATGTGATATGATAACTGGGTATCTTGTACAATGACTGAATATGTATTGTGTAATAATTGGACATATTGTGTAATAACTAAATGTGTTGTACAATAACTGGATATGTACTGTATAATAACTGAATGTATTGTGTGGTAATCGAATATGTAAAACTTATAAAGACATGCTGTATTATGTCAAAGCGAAGGACAAAGACAAACAGTGAAGAAGACTGAAAAAAAAAAAATATTGTACAAAGTGATTGAATCATAGAAGTAGGGAGAAGTATTGTATTGTGTTTCAAGGTTGTGAATAAGGTGACAACTTGAAAAACAAAACAAGGGGCATATGAGACAGAATATTGACTAATAGAAAATTGTTCATGTAAATATTTTTGTAAGAGTGTGTAAATTTTTAATTCTTTTAATTTGGGTGTATCAGGGACTTATTTTTTTCAGTATTCAGGATCCAATGTCTTCTCGTCACTTTGAGTTCAACCAATGAGAACTGTTGCGCGGATGAATACATAAGAATGGCGGTGTTGCGTCATACCCACGCTCAGAAACTACTTTCATTAGCGTCGGTGAACTCAAAGTGTAAGGACGTATAATTGTTGATGGCGTGTGAATATGTGAATTACACCCAAACTTTTAACCAGCATAGACGCTGTCGAAATTTAAAAGTCGTTAATTAATTGTAAATATGATAAGAAGTGTAAATAACTAATAAATGTGTTTGTGATAAAAGAACGTTGGCTTTTGCATTCCATTCTTCAACCATAGACCCTGAAAATAAGAGTGGCGTCTGCTATAACAAACTTTCCACCTTTTATTAAAAACTACTCCATTTGCTGCTATATTCACGCTGATATATGACCTTCATTTATAATAAATCCCCCGCCACAACACACAGAATATTTATGTACATAAATGCCTTTAGGACAAGCACCAGGGCCAGATCTCACAGCCCTCCATTATGTACTGAGGTTTGCAATAATTATAAATAAAAACATACACATTTGGAGTTTGAGCAATCAATTTAGAAAGATCTTATGTTACTGAACTGTAAAGTAAATTTTGACAAATGTCTGTTGCCAATAATTTATTAATCCTTGTCAATTTTCAATTGAGAACGTCTCTCCCAGTGTACAACACTTTTGATGCCATTTCCAATATCTCCATCTTGGTGTATCTGCTGCCGACTGTTGTAGTACTAAGCTATAGCACTATTCTGTCAGAGTATGTGAGGGTGCATGTGAGAATATACAACAGCGCTTAAGTTGGTTGATTAATTTAATGAAGGTTAATAAATGAACTGCCAACTGTTTGAGAATGAAGTATTCTAGTGCTGAATCTTAGCACTAGAAACTGTAACTATTTAAGTATTATATCTGTTAACTTCAAATGTGTTAAACTTATGATTCAAAGTTGTTGTTTGTTTTGTAGTGTTTAACGCCCGCTTTTACAACATACGTCACCACAGGCGGTGGCACTGATGATACATGGAATGAAGATGGAGCACCGGTGGAATGAGATGGCAGGGGAAACTGGAGAACTGTAGGAAACCTGCCCCAGTGCCGCTTTGTCCACCACAAATCCCACATGTGGTTGCCTGGGATCAAACCCGGGTCACTTTGGTGAGAAGCAAATGATCTAACCACTCTGCTACGGCATGGCCGATGATTCAAAGTATCTTTTCCCATAACAATCAAAAGTGTGAGTTGCTGAGATGCTAAGTGGCAAATTCCATTGTGGCTCTTACCAAGTATGTTATAACCTAGCATGGTCTTTAAGCACTACAAACTACCCATAGTCAATCACAGTAAAATCCTTCTGCAGGATGTAAAAGACTGTAAGACTGTTTAATGCTAAGACTAAGACATGATTTTTAGAAATACACACTCTTTTATTAAGATAATTTCCACCTACTTATTGATTGCCCCACCAAAGTTGCTACTTATATGTTGCCAAATCTGAAGCTTCTGAACTGCATCTGAAACAACTTTTATTCTGTGACTTGTTAAATTCTAAGAATTATTTTCTCTTCCTAATTTTTAGAACTGGCATGCATGTGCATTTACAGTTCAGTGGTTTCTTATATCATGTTTGCTTTTTTTTTTTTTTTTTACCATTTGTGAACTTTTTTGTCTATTGTTACCATTGTTTTCAGTTATTGTGTAGATTATCTTTTTTCTTTGTGAAATTCTGTTCTGTTGAGAGGTAGGTAAAGAACCCTATGTATCAGGCTGTTGAAAACAGCATACAGGTATTAAAACCATGGATTATAATCATTGGATTTTATACAGTTATCCATATGCACAGGTTTTCTATATATGCCAAAATTGAGACTTCCATTGCTTTTTTAGATTTCTAGGTCTAATAATGAGAGTTTTTGCTCATATTCAATTTCTATGGTAAATTTTGATGACAGTTCTTGAAGGTTCGGTAATTTTAAGGAGTTCCCAATAGGTTTCTGGGGGATGATGACAAATATGTCATCCACATATTGGTGCCAGATCTGGAAGATCCATGGGAAGCTTTTGTAATCCTTGTTTCCTGGTCACTCGTGAACAAGTCTGCTAAAATCAGTGAAATGATGATGAATTAGCTAGAAAGGATTTATGAAGCTCTAGTGGAATGAAGGATGACATATGATAGATACTGGGGCATAACAGAAGCAACTAAGAAAATGGAGGGAGTTGTTAGTTAGTTTTGCAGGGAAGAATTGGAGTTAGCAAAAGCAGTATTGAAAAGGATGATGACAGAAATGACAGGACCAGGTAGAAAAGGGGCTATAATTGAAACATTTATAAAACATTAGAACAGATGCGTAAAAAGAGGTAATGAGGGCATAGTAAAATTGTGTGCCAATGGAAATAGCTGCAGGAATGAGATAGGCAAAGCCCTAAAGAGGGACAGTATCACAACTACAAAAATGAAATAAGAGGAGTTTTTGGAAAGTAGTAAAAAACAGAATGGAGGCTATAGAAAGACAAGAGGTGTGGGGAACAATAGAAGGAAAAATATCTTTGGGGCTATATAGTATAATAAAAAAGGAGTGGCGCAAAGAAAGATATGAAGACATCTGTAAGAAACAAGAGAAAGGATTTGCTTGGACAAGAAGCATAGTATTAACCAAAGGAGTAAGTGAAGATAAAAATAGAAAAATGCATTATGTGTGGAACAAGGGAGAATCTAGAACACTGTCTAGTAGAATAAGTAAGAGAATAGAATGAATGATTTATTGAGTTCTAAATCTTACACACCTTGAGCTGGGTCCTGGCCCTTTTGTAATTAAGGCAGATCTTCTGCATACTTACCTTTTACATACATATTACACACGTTTAATTTGTCCTACCTTTTCACTAATCTTATCCTGCTCCCATCCTTTAATTTTTATTCCTGCTTTATTTCATCTCCCAACCCTATTCAATTTCCCTCTTTCTCAACTTTTATCATCTTCACTCTTGGAACTTTTATTAATCAGTAACCATGACAATTTTGTTAAAAAAAAATCTACTCCATCATGATAGTGCTGCAGAAATGTTAAGGCAGTGTATATTCGCTGTGTTTTGTGATGGTCAAACAGGTTCCTGGGAACTCATCTCTTACACAGTTTGCAGTACTGAAGGGTCTCAGCCATGATGGTATAGAGAACTGATCTTGAAATTTCAGGAAATGAATTACTCAACACAGAAATTGTGAACCATCGATTTTCTCGAATCATTTGATCCACTCACTGAACAAGATCATCGGTTGACACTCACTTTGTTCTCTGGTCGCCTGACAGTGAAAGTCTGTACAAAGTCCTTTAAAGTTCCTGCACCACTGCCACAGTTTGTTGTCACTCATGATAGTTTTACTGCACACATTTCTCATTTTTCAATGAATTTTAGCTGTATTGCATCCCTCAACACAAAATAACATAATTACAGCAGGCACTTTACATTTGGTGGGAGACTCTTGTTGAAATTCAATGATGTTGAGAGGTTGGAGGATTGAATTAGGCACCCCCATCAATAAGGGTAACCACAGATCATAGTTTTTAAAAAAGGAGGGAAATTGAGCAAATATGAAAAATGGAGGAATGAAAATAAAAAAGAGTATAGGGTAGTGAGAGAATGCATGTATCTAGGAGTGAAGTTAGATAGTAGTGGTAATTGGGAAAAACAAAAGAAATTTGCATTAGCAAAAGGAAAAGGGGCTTTATCAGCAACCAGAAACTGCAAATACAAAGTACCTAATATAAATGTTAAATGGTTAGAAAATGTATACAATATGGTAGTTGAAGCAAAGATGTTATATGGGACAGAAGTATGGGGATTAGGAGGAGGTTGGGAAGTCATAGATGAGGTGCATAGAACTTTCTGCAAAGAATTGCTTGGATTACCAAATGCAACTGTTAGGCAGGTAGCACAAATAGAACTGGGAAGGGTAACAAGTAAGGGGAAGATTATGGAGAGGGCACTGAAATACTGGTTTAGAATATTGAATTTGGAAGAAAGGAACCTGTTGAAACAGTGCCTACTATATCAAGAAAAAAGCCTAAAGAATAAGGGTTGGGCAGACTGTCTCAGAAATAACTTGGAAAGTAGTGGTTTAGGGGAAGTATGGAGGAATAGAGAAAATAATATACACAATTTTTGGAAACTGGCAAGAAAAAGATTTGACGATATAGAAATACAAAACATATTTAGTGAGATAGCTGAAAAGAGATCCTTAATTTTTTATGTACAAATGAAAAACTCTTGGGGTAGGGAGAAGTATATAGACGTGACAGATAAAGAGGAGCGAGAAGGCATTGCATGGATGAAAGCAGGAGTATGGAGATTAAAGGGTCTAAGGAAGGGCATTCCTCAAAACCAATGTCCTATATGTGGTGGAAATGAAGACATAGAACATATAATATTTAAATGTATTGGGACTGAAGGTTGGAGAAAAGAATATATTAATAAGAAATGGTCGAATATGAATAGAAATAGATCTATAGTTGAAATGCTTCATAAAGACAGTAAGAGGGTAGGAAGATTTTTACATAAGGTGAAAAATAAATGGATCTGGACAGTAAATAGAGTTGAACAATAAGATATAAGTGATAGAATAAGTTAGAATTAAGGAATTATTGTAGAATAAGAATATGACTGGCAATGAGCCAGGGCTGAACACCGGTCATATTCACATGTATATAGCTTAGTAAATAAATAAATAAATAAAATAAAATAAGGGTAACAATAATAAGAATCTGAGAAGTTTAAGTGTGCAAGATGTGTTGAAAGCTTGGTGCAGAAGAAACAGAAGTTCCACTTATAACGAAAGTGGATAAAGTCGTGCAGGCAATGTTCTTGTGAAATTGATATAAAGAAAACCAGTGTTCGAGTTGTGCGAGGTCAATAATGAAAGACTTACATTCCAAGGCTGCTCCTTGCACTAAATGAGGAAGTTCCAAATAGGTGGCTGTAATTTTCTGAGTAGTTCCTGAAGTATGACAAAATGAAAGATTTTCAAGGCTCAATTAATTGGTCAGAGGAAGCCTCATTCAAACTTAATGGCACAATTAATAGGGATAACTGTGTGTACTGGACAAAGGAAAACTCGTATCTTTGAAGAAAATGTCAATCTTCTAGAAGTAATGGCATGGTGTGGTCTGAATTCCAGAGGAGTAATTGTATCCTATATCTTCGAAGAGTGTCACAGGTCAGACCTACCTGGAAATCCTTGCATGCCTGTCTGTCCGTCCATGCATCCACCCACCCACACATACATCCCACAACTGCCCACACACACATGACATAGACGGTCAGAAATACCTATTTGTTGAAAAATGCAAGTTATTTGGTTTTGCGGAGTTCTCTGCCTTTAAGATGGCCTGGTTTTCCAGACATGACACAATTTTTTTTATCCATAGGCATACGTATCTGTAGCAGCTTATCACATCTTCCAGCTCTCTTATATGGTGTTGTCTTAATTAACTTTGTTAGATTTGTCTATGCTCTTCCCAATCCAGTAAAAGTACAATAATTGTAAGCTTTCTCATATAAACTTAGAATTCTTTTGATGGCTACGATTTGCTTACTGGAAAATGTAAATTTAATGTAATGTGTACATTACATGTAGTGTGAATACATTTTTAGGCTTCTCAGTTCAGCTCAGTTGCCAAATTTCTGGAATCTATTATATTGCAAACACTAAGCTTTTTTTAAAAAAAAAAAAAAAAAAAAAAAAAAAAAAAAAAAAAAAAAAAGGAAATGAGAAATTGCTACTTTACCAAGCTCAGTAGCTAAGTGTAGTGGTGTTTTCCCATCCTCATCCTGTGAGTTGATTTTAGCACCATTTAAAAGGAGATATTCAACCGCCATTACTGAACCCTGTAACAAAGAAATCTTATGGTTAGTCACAGAACTTTAACTTCCCAGTATAATTTACACATATTGAGCAAATCATTTATAAAAGAAATCTGACATGTTTACATGATATTTTCTACCTGAAATAGTTATGTAATTCCCCAGAAATATTTAAAACAAACATGAACTTGACTTTATTTATTCAACATTATTTTGTCATCTGGAATATTATTAATTTATTTTGAGATGATTGTCAATTTCTATATCTCAATTATGTTCATATGATCAATGATTACTTTGTGTAATATCATGTTAGAAGCGTTAAAAATATAAATTGGCATTATTTTCTTGGCATGTCCGAAATCATTATAAAATCAAGTACAATATGCAAAATATGACGTCAACAAGCCTTAATCAACGCGTTTGAGGAATATGGATGCCTATTCACAGTATTGTTCCGAACAATTGGAAATAATATAATTAAATATTTTTGGATCAAAGCATTCATATAAAAAAGGCACTATTTTCTTGATACTTCGAGAAATTGGAGTACATGTCATAATATATTCTACAATACTCTTGAATCGACAAGATCAAGGAAGGACACCATTCTTAGCGATATACCACTAAATCATACAGTACAATTTAGAATGTGCCAAACATTACGAAGCAGTATAATAGAAAAGTATTGAGATTGTATAACAATCAGTAATTGTTTTTTTACAAAGGTGCAAATAAATATTTCAACAAGTTTATAATGGAGTTCAGTAATACACCTTGTTCTGTACTATGCCTTGAAAATGTGTAAGTCTTCATAGCCACAATTGCATTTTTCCTCAAAAAACTGCGTCAAATGGCTTGCCCAAATGCAGGGCATGGATAAGAACAAGGCAAACTTTGATGACTAAATACTTATTGAACTCCAAATAGAATGAACTGGCTACAAGAACTTTTGCAAAGAAAGGAAGACAGCTCAGCAAGGAATTTTAAGGACAGTACAAAGATGCAAGGACTTCTCTTCAATCCAAATTACCCATTGATGGACAGCATATGTATCTACATAAGGAGTCCTGAGAATAAGAATTACTATGCAGACTTCCCAGAATGCACCATCGCAAGGGCATGCGTAAGACGATTACAAAAAGTAGGATCAAGAATTTTTTTTATTTAACTTAATTTTATCTAATGTATGTTACTCAGAACTGGCAAGAACATAGAACATTTAAAAATAACTAATCTATTCAAAGTATGAATAAGTTACAAAGTGAGAAGGAATTAGGAATGGAAGTAGGTGAGGGTATGGGAAAAGAAGTATTGATAATGGGGGAAAATAAAATTATAATGATGTTTCAAAAATTGAGGCTAGACTTGAAACAAAGTTCAGAACAAAATAAAAAGAGTTTGAAAGCTTAACACAGGATTTAGAACAGCAAATGGAACAGGATAAAGAATTAGGGCAGAAAATGGAACAGAATAGGAAAGAATTAGAATTAGATCTGGGAAAGAGAATAGTATTAGGTAGACAAGAATGAAAAGAAAGTAACGGAAATCATGGAGAATAATTTAAAATCACTACATAAAGAAATAAATGAAACAAAGGATATTTTAGAAGCTAGAATAGGAATTTCAGGAAATAAAATGGGAAAGTTAGAAGTTAAAATGAAAGAAAACAAATTAGTACTATAGGGAGAATTTTGAAAAATGTAGGAATAAAACAAAACCAGTGGATAAAATTGGAAATATTAAAGTAGAATTAACTAAGGAAGTAGAGAAATTAAAAGTCAATCAAAGTAATTTTGAATTAAGACAAGTAGAGGAAATTAAAAATACACTAGGTAAAGAAATTGAGATAATAAGGAAAGAAACTGTGTAAATGATACTGTAGAGCATGTAATATCTTCTAAAATTAAGACTGTGGCCGATGCAGTGCAATCACAACAAGCAGTGAATTTATGAAACAAAGTCAATTAGAGATAAAGAATAAGTTAAAATCAATATCTGAACACATACTAAAAGAGAAAGAAAATCTAAATAACAAATGAATTTAACTTAAAAGGTGAGTCAATTAATAACACTGAACAACACTTACAACATAGTTTTCCGGGACGTGTTTTGAAGGTTAACTTTCCTCCATTATCAATTAAATTAATTACAACACTGTTTTCAAACTTCTATGAAAGGAACATAAATGAAGTTGTGGTTGCACTACAAAAGCAAAATGAAAATCTAGATGTAGGTAATATTTCTAATTCTAGTGATGTAAATAACACACAATATGATGACTTACCATTCTAGGGCGTATACCCAATTTCTCACACAAACACAACACGTAATCCATGTTATGCCAACAGCATATTACACGAAATTACACCCGCCCACATTTGACAAGGACAAAGGAGATGACCCAAAGTTGTTTGTTAAAGAAATGGAGGTATATTTTAAGCTAAAGAATCCTAAACGAACTTGGAATGTTGACAGTAAAGAAAAGCTTGAAGAACAAAGCACTGGAATGGTTAAGGTTAACACTAGCTGAACATACATAAAAATTTGAAAAGCGATTGGGAAAGAGAAAAATACATTGAAATTTAGCACTTGGCAGAGCATTCTGGATTGTAAACAAAGCTTTGGGGAGATGAACTCCTATGTGCACCTGCATGCACATGCGCAAATGCACGCATGCATGCACACACACACATGCACTTTTGAGAGAATTCTCCCCCTCATTTGGTTGCCAGAGGTATAGAATAAAATAGAATAGAATTAATTGCAACTCAATACAGTGGATCACAATTGAATCATCTCAATATAATATACATAGGAGTACTTAGCTTAAACAAACACAAAAATAAACACCCAATAAAAAAGAACAAATCACAGCTTATGTTAAAATACTCAATGGTATAATGGGCCTTATCAGGAAATTTTCCCATTTTTCCAATTTTGATTTCTTTAGGCAAAGCATTGTAGAATTTTCCTCTCATAAAACTAACCATCTTCTCATAAAGGTGAAATCTGTCATCTGTAATGCAAAAGTCATTCTTAATTCTTATATTTTAATTATGTCAAAATTGATTAGCATTTCTATTTTGAATTTGCTTATATACAAGATGGTTTTATATATTGTGACACCAGCTGCAGCACACAACAAAGGATGGTCAGAGCCAAGCTACTTCAAACCACATACCAGGTGCGGCATGTATCAAAGATACTCAAGGTTAAACTGCCCCACACACTTGCATGAGCAAACGTGTGACAAAAAAGCAGCAGAACCAAAAGGGAGATTATTTGAGTAGTGACGATGGCTGGCATTGTAGAGGCTCCAGAAAAGATGAAGTTCAAGAAAGGTCTGTCTTATGTCATCTTTGCTAAATAAGGAGGAGAGGCAACAAGGGTTTAGAGTCAGGTTTTAGTCTCTGCAAGATTCATTGCATGTAAGATGACCAAGGTACAGGTAGGCTGTATCTTGATTCACCATTTGCATTTGTATTTGCGAGCATGTATACAAATGCTATTGGTGATTCAAATGAGTGTCCGATAGATGATAACATATGGATCAGAGACTATAAATAATCTCAGCTGCATGTTAGAATATCAACTTCTATAAACCGCACTACCACAAGATGCAGAACTTAAAAATATTCTGCTCTCCTAATGTGCTCAATCATTTTTCCCATGGCTGTACCTAGCGGCCCCCCTCCCACCCCCCTTTTTTTTTTGCACTGAAAAATTTTAAGATTTCTTTCACTGGTATTGCCCCATAGTTCTATTGCATGTGTAATACGTGTTTGAATAAGGCAAAAATAAATTGTTCTGGTAGACTATCAGGAACAAACTTTCTTAAATATCTAAGAATAAATAAGTTTTTACTAATCAAATATGCAAGTCTATTATGTTTAGAGAATGAGAATCCTCTCAGAAATCCATTTGGATTTTTAAATTTGACATAAGTGAAGCATAAGTGTCTACATATTACAACATCTTACAAATTAATTTTACTCATTTAATGCATACATTCTAAGGATCTAACAACTCAATTGAGTACACATTTTCAGAATATATTTATCTAACTGCTGTATCCAATTTAACTCTGGCTTTATGGGGAAAAAAAAAATTTCATTAAGTTTAAAATGCAGAAAAAAGTTATATTTATTACATGAAATGGTGTCATCATAAAATCAATTGTTCAATTGTGCCAAAGCTTTCATAAACAATTTCAAAAAGCTGGACTTCTAACATCAAGCACTCCAAGAAAAAACACATTTTATAAGTGTTGTTTTAAAATTGACATTCCAGATCCTTGCAACTCTGAATACTTGGTAGAGGTCAATTTGACCCTATGTAGAATCTAATCTCTATTTTTGTAGGAAAAGCTACTTAAGCACAATTTTCTCTTGTATAATTTTTATTAATTTTGTTGTGTTCACTACACTTGCAAAAAATGAATTTTTGTTCTGACATTCAATTGTGCCCTGCCATTTAACTTAAGACAGTGCATCTGTGAAAATCCAAAAATAGTTTTCTTCTCATTTTTTGACTTCTTTTACCACATACTTAGAACATTCATTTCTTATTTATAATTAACAATTTTTTATATGATAATATCAAATGCACCTTGAACCCTTTGGAATATTGCATCACCTCCAAGTTTTTAATTTGAGCTAAATATACAAACATAAAGAAATCATGTTGTACACATTTCTTAATTTTAATTAGTTTGAGAAAAAATAAATTCCACCTTAACTATTTAATCCTTTGAAATCTGTAATTCTTGAAGAAACCCTGAAAATTTTAAGCAAAAAGTAATACATTTTGGTGTAAGGAGCATTTTAAATAGCAAAAAATGCATTCACATACTTGCCGCAAGTCGAGGAATGTGCTTATCTCTAGAATCACTGGAGAAACATGTTTACTGTTTTCCAGTTTTTATTGCATATTTTTCATGGAAGGCTTTCAACAAAATTGCATGTCACAACTTTAGTGAAGTTTCCCCTCATGTAGAGGATAAAAATATATGAACACAGCTATACAAATATTTTGTTTTGTTATTTTGTTGCAGCTGTTTCTCTGCAACTCTATATACATTATTTTATGCAGTACTTAAGGGATACAAATACCAGGAGAGCAAAAACCCTCTGAACACGCTGTGCTGTGTTTTGCCTGCCGGCCTCCTCGGCACTTGTTGCTGTCTGTTGCTATCATAGAAAGGTATGGATGAAACCACAGAACATCTTTAAAATTACTTTTAAAGGCTTTACTGATCAACTTTACAAAAGAAGATGGTGAAACTGGTCACCGTCATCCAAACATACATTTTTGGCACCTCTTTAGAAAACTATCGATCACTCGCCGTAGTTCATGTTGAGAAATGCTGACTACTTCCTGACAGATATTTGGTTTCAATTCTTCCAGTGTGTGGGTTTGTCTTGTACACTTTATGTTTTAAGTCACCCCAGAGATAGAAATTGCTTATTGCAGCACTGATGGCACATTGTGTACCAAATTTTTCACCATGAAGGGTTACTTCATGAACAATATTAGGTTCTGAGTTATATGGCCAATTTTGTTCAAGTCAACAGTTGATGCCCATCAATAAGTGCATAAAATTTTGCCTCCGTTTTTTAGAGAATTAACAGACAGGGAGCATGATTTTCCCTTTCTTCAAGACTCAGCAACAGCTCATATGGCCAATCTTTTGATGATAACAACTGAAACTGTGTTTCAGGACAGAATAATCAGTAGAGATTTGTGGCCCCCTTGGTACCCTGACCTAACTCCCCGAGATTTCTATCTCTAAAACAAAGTGTACAAGACAAAAACACACACTCTGGAAGAATTAAAGCAAAATATCTACCAGGAAATTGCCAGCATTTTTCAACGTTAACTATGGCGAGCGATGGATAGTTTCCTAAAGAATGCCAAAAATGTGTGGACAATGATGGTGGATAGTTTTAGCGTCTCCTTTCATGAAGTTGCTAAGTAAAACCTTTAAAAGCAGTTTTAAAAGTGTTGCATGGTTTCATCCGTACCTTTCTAGATAGCAGCAGATGGCAATGACTGCCGAGGAAACAGACAAGTAAAACACTTGCAGCCCATTCGGAGGCTTTTTACTCTTCCATTTGCATACCATATGGAAACCTTCTTGGAAGTAGTACTTAAGTGGCTACTATGCAGTAACATATCACAATAAATACTTGATTTACTGCTGTATCCCTGAATGTTATATTTTCTTGGTGCCAGTAAAGTTATGAAGTGAATCATACAGAAAAATTCTACATAGTACAGCCAGCAAAACAAAAAGGACCGGGAGTGAAGTCTAAACCTCTTCCAAATTTGTAATGACATTTTAATCAGAGAAGCAAGAGCAACTACTTACATTACTCTCATTACATGAGAGCTATATTACTGTGTGCACACACACACACACACACATTACATAAAATAATAACAAAAAAAAAAAAAAAAAAAAAAAAAAAAAAAAAAAAAAAAAACACAACAACAACTTGCAAGTTTCACAGTGAACAGCATGCAAACAAGGAAAGTCAAGAAATATGGCAAGCCAATGTAAAACAAACAAAAGCCCAGATTATAACATTAGCAGGAATGCATGGTTAAGTATTTACAATTGTCTGAGAACGAAAAACTGGTATCACATTCTAATTCCACAATTTCAGAAAAGACTTACTTCGAACATGGTTTGAAGGATCTTGCCTACATCCTCAGTGGAGATTTACTGGCAAACTCATGTTAGCAGCCTGTAGGGCAGATGAATTTTGAGATGAGGTTGTTTGCCTATGGCATAACATTTAGTTTTTACTTTTTGCTTTTTGTATTCAGAGATTTTCCTGAACTGTTAAATTCAAATGGATTCTGGGCCAAATTTGGTAGCTTTGACTCAATGTGTAAATCATGGTTTTGGGTCCAAAAGAAGTGCACTGCTGCTGAATATATAACTAGATAATAGAAACGTCAGTCCATATCACATGAATCTGTATTGAAACTTCAAAAAGGCAGTTTGGAATAAATATAGAACTGAACTGGAAAATTAAATTTCAAAAACAAACTCACAGCTGCATGACCAACCACATCATATGATCAAAAATTTCTGTAAAACCTTCCTAGAAACTGAAAAAAAAATACATATTCCTCGTGGAAGAATAAAATATTTCAAACCCTTTTGGAAATCCCAGTTAGAAGAACTGCAGAAGCGAAGGGATATAGCTAGAAGTACAGCTGAACAATAAAAAAACATATTGGATACACAAAAATGGTGAAAGAAATGTGCCTCACTAAAAAAAGAAATCAATACACCTAAAGAGAGTAACTTTAATACTTTCTTAGAAAAAATGGATTATAGGACAGATGGTAATAAAGTTCATAAGTTCATAAAAGATGTCAAGGAAAAAATAGCATACCTATCATACACAACAATAAAATATTAACAAATGATGCAGTCATAGACGAAACCTTCAATAAATATTATGCTAATTCACAAAAAGTAACAAGGAATAATAAAAAAGAATGTAAACAATTTAAGAAATATTTGAAATAAAAAATACAATGAGACCTAACACTCAAAACAATATCTTTTTGCAAAATTTTAATATGCAAGAAATGAACATTGCGATTAATAATCTAAAAAACAAAGTCTCCTGGACCAGACCACATACAGCCAGAGTTCATAAAAAACCTTGGAAAAATAGAAAAACAACTACCACTAAAACTCTACAATCTATCCTGGAAAATCACTGTACCTGCCGAATGCAGTAACTGTCCCACTCTTGAAGAAACATAAAATGGCATCAAAAATAAAAAATTATAGACCAATAACTCTTACTAGCATAATCGTAAAAGTGATGGAAAGAATTGTGTCAAACAGGTTAAATTGGTTTCACAAAATTTAATTTCCCCATGTCAAGCCGGATTCAGAGAGCTCGACTTTACAAATGAACAAGTCTTACTTCTCAGTCAAGAAATTAAAGACTCATTCAATTGAAAAGAAGATAATGTATCAGCTTTTATTGATTTCCAAAGTGCATATGATTCTATATGCAGAACAAAACTACTAAAGAAAGTTAAAAAAAATAGGTATACAAAGTTCAATGTTTTCTTGGCTATGTCATTTCCTAACTCAACACTTCATTGCTATTAGATATGGAAGAAATATATCAAAATATAAACAAGTACACTGTGGCTTACCACATGGTGCAGTGATCAGCACAACACTTATTAATATATTTAATAACGATCTGCCACAAGAAATACAAGAATCAGAGTGAAGTGTGCGCTATTTGCTGAAGACTTAGTAATGTGGACTTCAAAACCAAAAAACAAAAGTACGGAAGTAGAAAAAACCATGCAACAATCCTAAACCAACCTACAAAAGTGGACCAAAGAAAATTTAGTGACTTAATACAACAAAATCAAACTACCAAATCTTTTCACTAAGGAAAAAAAATTTAAAATAAAATAAAATTTTGAGGGTCAACAATTATCAGAAACAAGGAAAGCGAAGTATTTGGAAGTTATGTTTGATACCAAACTTACGTGGACCAAACAAATAGGAAATGTAATGCAAAGAGCAGAAAGGTGCCTTTCACTGTTAAAATGTCTAATAGGAATGAAGTGGTGATGTTCCAGAGCAACACTTAACACAACATACAATGTGTGTATGTATATTACACATTGTATGTTGTGTTACTTACTGCAGTGAAGTTCTTGCAACATAAAAAAAAAAAAAAAGAAAACTTTCAAAACCAAAGTCTGAGACTAATTACAGGTGCTATCAAAACCACACCAATAGCAGCTATGGAAATACTAACAAACTAATATCCCATTGAATATGAAATAGAAAAAACAGCTCTTATTCAACACAAAAAGTTGATCAAACTCCCATTCAGTACATGGCACAAGAGAAATTTTACACATACACTAAAGACTTGGGAGAGCTTTCTTTCCAAAATTCAAGACATCAGGAAGAATGTATACCTTCCTAATTCAAAGGAAAACTTCATATCTAATGTCAATCCGACACAAACATTAGACATCACATATTATTTACACCTGACAGAAGAAGTTAAGAAAAGTGATACTCCAACTAGTGTTCTAAAATTATTGGCATTAGAGACAATCCATACTAGATTTCCAGAACACGAATGGCTCCGTGTTTATAATGATGGATCACTGATATTAAACTAAGATGGACCAGGGGCCAGTCATGTGTCATCTCTTTTCCTATTACAAATCTTTAAGTTATGGAACAAACTTTGATGGAGAAATTGAAGCAATTCGAATGGCCCTACAAAATCTTTTGTATAGAATCTCACATTTTCACCAAGCAGTTATTCTCTCAGATTCCAGGACAGCAATTATAGCAATTACTTCCAAGTTGTCACCAAAAAACCAAACAATTATAGAATTTTGGAAAATCCTTTCCAATCTAACAGCACTTCAAAAACACCTAGTCTTCCAATGGATACCAGCTCACTGTGGACTGCATGGTAACGACAAAGCTGATTTTCTTGCAAAAAAGGGTACCAGCAGTGTGCAGAAATCTATTGTTAAACTACCATTTTATGCAGCTGGAAGAATAGCCAACACTCAATTCAAAAAAATTGTTGCAAAATATTACTATGAAAAATCAAAAAATAAAAGATGGGAACTACCAAACATTCAAGCAGTAATTCCTGAGTATCCTCGAAAAACAGCAGTTGCAACCTTCAGGTTGATTACAGGACATGATTGTCTGGCAAAACATTTAAACAGAATTGGGATATATTCTTCACCACTCTGTCCTCTATGTGATCTGCAAGAGGGAATGGACCAAGACCACCTTCAAATATGCCCGGGCATTTCTAGCCATTTCCATATGTGAAGAAGATTGGAGAGCAATGTACTTCATTGTCAGAAGTTCAGCACTAGTCAACAACTGCTGATTTATCTGTCTGCTGGTGTTTTACATTCATGTATTTTTTAAGCATTGACCAATATTTTTGGGTTGCCTATACATATTTTTTCGCAGTCCTTATAAGAGATTCTGTATATACCTAACAGAAGAAATCTTATCGTTTGTATTTGTAAGGAGGAGGTTGTTTAAACTGTATTTGTTTACTGTGGCTAACTTGATGTTCCAGTTTTTGAAAACTATCAGAGATTCTGGTATGCTACAAGGAGGTAAGTGCAGTTTTTGAAATTAGCTTTGGTTTATGCTTTCCAGAGTGCTGATTTCCTTTACTTTCATCTGTTTATCAGATTTGTTAATTTTCTTCTTTACCAGTGGTTCCATGTAATCTTTTTTCTGCAATTTCTAAAGATCCATTCAAGTTGTAGCAGGCGATCTAAAAGACTCTGAACTGGCTGCATTGTGTTTTGCCAGTACGTGTCCTCGGCACTCATCGCCAACTGCCGCTGTCATAGAACAGGGATGAAACCATACAACATTTTTAAAACTACTTTTAAAGGCTTTACTTCCCAATGTTATTAAAGAAGATGCGGAAACTGGCCAATGTCACTGTCCATACATTTTTGACACCTCTTTAGGAAATCATCCATCACTCTCTGTAGTTCATGTTGAGAAATGCTGGCAATTTCCTGGCAGATATTTTGTTTTAATTCTTCCAGGGTATGTGGGTTTGTCTTGTACACTTTATGGTTTAAGTTACCCCAGAGGGCTCATGGACTGTTGTATGGCCTGGAACTTATACATCTGCAAATCTTTCTGCAAATCGCACTTTCACTTGGCGAGCTGAGTTAACACATACAAATCATAAATAAATCCACTGGTAATAACTCAATCACACATTATCACATCAGTTCAATCCTGCACTTTCAGAGCAGGGAAAAACAAGTCAACCGCATGACCTTGTGTACAGCAGCTGCAATATCATATTTCTGAGTGCACAGCGGAAAAACACTGTGCAGTGGTTCAAATATTTTTGGGTCTCTCTGTAGTTTGTGTTGCTTTTGGCTGAACTGTACATTTATCAATCTGAATGTGCGACTATTGATCATTGGTATTTGTGAGAAACTAAGTTGTGACTACTGTTTTTAAGCAGTTGTCTCTCGTTTCTTTTCTATGGCTTCCAAAGTCTAGTTTGTTATGGTTCCTGATTATTTTTAGACCCATGAAGGGAAGTATGTTATTTAATTCCTTTTATATTTTGAATTTTATGGAACTGTCTGGACGGTTATATTAAATTAGATTGCATTTTCAGCAAGTTCACAAGTAGCCATGTAGGCCCATGAAAATTGAACACGTCAATTGAAATATATAATACACATATGCAGTCACAAAAAACAAAACAGGGATACTCAAGAAACAATCAAATCTTCCCTGTAGTTATAAGACTAATAAATTTAATAATGTATATTTACAGATACAAAATGAACTTCATTTTAAACTTTCACTAGGCTTTTAAGAGGTAGAACTGGAACTTAAAAATTCAATGCCACAACTGGGATTTGAACCACAGACCTTCCGCTTGCCGGGCGGACGCTCTACCACTGAGCTATTGTGACAAACTGCCAGAATGGCATTAAATTCTCAAGCCAGTTCTACCTCTTAAAACTTTGCCCACACACGGCTTGTGTGTTTAAAAACACCAACAGTAAGTTTGTTGGCATAAATAAATAATAATTTCACTAGGCTTTTTCTGCCTAGTGTTATATAAAGCTTGGTAATTTGATGCTATCATTGCTTATTTGCCTCTTTAGTACTGCAAATATTGAATATAGTTAGATATTAATAATTGGATATCAAAAACCAAATGAGGTGATTGCAGTGTCACTCATAAAACCTACACCTAAAGTAAAATACTTTAAGAGGAGATAAGTGACTAAAGTATCAAAAGATCCAATTTTTTAAAAGAATTGTGCAGTCCTTGCTGAACAGAATGATATAAGGACTTATATGGTTATGATATTATTTATGTCCTTAAATTACTATTTAACATAATACTACACACTTTAAATACCTGCCACGCCTCCAACTTTAAATTGGTTTTTCTTAAAACTAGAGTTACTTTGCTTTATGTACCTTTTTGTAAGAAAATAGTGAACCAATCATTGTGAAACTTTGCCAGAACATGTAAGTATAAATTATGCTTAATGTGACCTGAAATAATCATCTGTGCATCTTGAATAATATAGTGAACATTATTAGTGAAAACGTACACAATTTTTTCTTTGAGCACATTTTTTTAATGAATTATATTCTTTTTTGAAAGGTATAATTAATTTAAAACTGTGTGTGTGTGCGTGTGTGTCACTGGAAGTAATCAAATTAATGATGAACTTGACTATTTACATACATATTTGACTTTGTCCCACATCATTCTTTCATTGATAATTATTGTTAAATGTTATATTTCAATTGTATTCATATAATTAAGGATTATTTTGTGTGTACTTTATGTCAAAAATGTTACAAAGACAAATTAATATTGTTTTCTTAGAAAATTCAAGATTATAGCAAGACATGAATTATGACATCCTAAAATGACATCACAGGGAACGCACAGCTAAGCAAGACAATATACAAACACATTACCCTAGCAAGATGGCAATGCTAAAGTTTCTCTTGGTCCACCAACTTCAAAGAGATTGGACACCCTTTTAATGCATGGCTCCAAATAAGCGATTGTAAAATAATTTAACATTTATGGACCAAGGTTTAAAGTGAAGAAGATATTATTTAGCAATTTAACTTTGAGAAGTTAAACTATATAATGTGTATTAATTAATAAAAACTGTTGATTCGACGAGAAAAGGAGATAGTTTACGCATCGAGCCAGATTGAACCAAAGCAAAGTACACATAATCTTGATCGTGCTAGGAAATACGAGTCACTGGATTTTTAAACTGTGCTACAATTTAAAAACTGTAATAATCTACAAAGGTGCAAATAAAACATTCAGCAAACAAAAATTGAGTCTAATAATTCATCTCGTCCTGTACCACAACCTGGGATAGCTAAGAGTCAGCATAGCAAAACCCTTTTACAAAAATTGCACCAGAACTATTGGGTTCATTTTATGTCACATTAAACAACTTATTACTAAGAGTCTCTGTACTAAATATTAAAGTTATGCCATGGATAGTTTTTGCATGAAAGGAACATTAAGTTCTAATAAAATAATACTTGGGATAAAAACAGCTGATTCATGAATGTTACTACTCACACATACTTAAAATTTGTATTGTATATGTAGCAGACACCAAAGAACATGTAAAAGAAATTTCTTGAGCTTATCTGCAATGGTGTAAGAGAAATTTGTTTTTTGGTATATGGTTCAGTCACCTATCTTCCCTAAGTACTTATTAGAGAAAGAAACCTGGGAGGGAGTGTATTTAGAATAAACAGTTGAATTTTCTAAATTTATTGACATCTACAAACATTATTACAATATGGCTTTCCCCTTACTTAGAGTAAAAAAGAAAGGAAAAAATCCAACTTGATAATGAAAGGTGTAAAAGTCTCCAGGGGTAGACAGACTTCAGATGCTACATGAACCAATAAAGAAAAATGCTTCTTAATCATCTGCATATTATTTTAAAAATAATGGACACTTTATATAAGACACAGAACATTTTACCATGATTATACACTGGTAAAGTCAAAACTGAGCTTGGTGAAACAGAAATATGACTTTACCCTGATAAACTATAAACTTTACCACATTATTTTCTTAACTGGGAATGATGCACTCAGGCATAAGTGGTACTTTTCAACAATGGTATTAATAAATATTAAAAACAGAAGCAATATTAACAGTGAAGTATTCTTCAGTACTGAATCCGATTTTTTAAGTAATTTTATTTACACTCACCTTCATTTATAAAATGTTAGAAAAAATTGAAAATTTTTGAGATCGAACGTTCGGATTCAGTACAAATAGGTATTAACCTCTTCAGTGATATGGACATGAAATCACGTCCATTTAAAATGACGGATGAGTGATATGGGCGTGTATACACATCCTGTCGTTTAACCCTTATTTATCCCTTATCTAATTCAACTTATTTTAATTTTCCCTTTATGTAACATTTAAGTAAAGTCTATATACTTTACTGGCTTACCTTAATATGTTCGTTCTGCAGTGATTTACCTCAAAACAGGGATAAACACACAAGGGTACATCTCCACATTCACGAATTCCCTTCTTGCGGCACACGAAACACTTTCGAGATGGGCGGGACTTCTTTGCTGTTGGTGGTATCCTTTTAGGATAATGTTTTCCTTGAAGTCTGAGGGGTGCAGGAGTTTTGGATTTTCAACCCCCTACGTGGTATTGTTCAATTAGCTGCGAGCTATTGATAGTTGGAAGTCAAAGTAGGTCATTGTGGGTTTAGAGCTCTCCAAATTACCAAACAATTGTATATGGTTATATCCAGTTGGTGCAAAAATACCTTTTTATACCACTTCTCCCTTCAGCTACAAGCAGGAAAGTATATGTATGTATTTCAACAAAAAAGAAACAGAGTCTACTAAGTTACGAAACTCGCGTAAGCAAAAGTTGCAATTATTATTTATTTATGCCAACAAACTTACTGTTGGTGTTTTTAAACACACAAGCCGTGTGTGGGCAAAGTTTGAGAGGTAGAACTGGAACTTAAAAATTCAATGCAACTGGGATTTGAGCCACAGACCTTCCGCTTACCGGGCGGCTGCTCTACCACTGAGCTATTGTGACAAACTGCCAGAATGGCATTAAATTCTCAAACCAGTTCGTATTTTTCCTGGTAAACCACAAAGGCACACACACATGGCTTGTGTGTTTAAAAACACCAACAGTATGTTTCTTGGCATAAATAAATAATAATTACCATCTGAAGCTTATTTAATCCTGGGATATAAAGTACTTACAATAGTAAGTCACCATTGGGGTAATTTGTCTCTGATGTGAGACTGCCTTTGTGGTTTACCAGGAAAAATACGAACTGGTTTGAGAATTTAATGCCATTCTGGCAGTTTGTCACAATAGCTCAGTGGTAGAGCAGCCGCCCGGTAAGCAGAAGGTCTGTGGTTCAAATCCCAGTTGTGGCATTGAATTTTTAAGTTCCAGTTCAACCCCTCAAAAAGTTGCAATGTTGCTCTATTCTGATGACTCAAGAGACCACGCATACAGTAGTGCTTTATTACACAGTATGCTGACGCATAAGCCACACATACAATGGGTCGACTACTGTTTCTTTCAGAGAACTTATATTAGATGCGTTCGACAGAGCAAAGTTAACTTTTCACCACAGTGAAACAAAATAGTGCCATTTCAACGTTTTGTAAATACAACTCAACTTTGCTGATGACGTACATTTATACTGCACATAACGAGTTTTATAGCAGTTTTTGTGTCATTAAAATAACTTAATATTTACACAAAATACAGCTGTGTATATAAGCACTTTAAATGCCCTGCGCTGGATATTGGGTAGCAGTTCTTGGCTCGCAGACATTTTAAATGGCCATCGCTCAAGAGGTTAATAACTAATAATTACTTCAGAACATTTTGCTGAAATATGTACTTACACTAATAATTGCTTGATGAATTGGAGTTCTTGACTTATCTTCTGTGTTAACCCACTGTTTCTCAGCACCAAGAGCTAATGCTTCACACATAACAGGCAAATTGTGAGCTGCTGCAGCCTTGTATAACAACAGATTTGGATGAAGTTTAGAGATATCTTCTTCACCTGTTAATTAGCAGAAATACTCATCATTCTTCTTAATAATGAACATTTTCTTCATCCACTCTATGCAAGCATCTAAACATTCAGTATGATTAGGGACCCCAAAAAGAGGAGAATAAATTCAATAAAAAGCAGCAAAAATTATATTTCCCACAAAACCTTTCTTACAACAGCAAATAAAAAGTTTAAATTTAAAATATACTAAAACACCATAAAATATTTATAACACATCTGAAAATTACTCTTTACTCCTTTCAATTCTCTTCTCTTAAGCTTTGTTATTTTACATAAGCTCTCCCTTCGTTGCTTGCTGCAATAGCATAAATTAGGACGTTAAAAAAAAAAATTAAATTACACTAGTTGATTGTTTTTCCCCCATGTGCTCTGACCATGGAAACATACTGGCACCACACTAAGTTGTACTTCATGGTTTAGGGGTAACATGCTACTGCAATTCCTGAGTTTGCAAGTTCAAACCTGATGGATTTTTTTGGGCGTAAGACTCCTTAGTATGATTTCTTTTGAAAGGGAAGCAAAGCCTGTGGTCCAATGTCGACTTATGGCATTAAAAGAACCTTAAGCCTGATAAATAGGCCTCTGAGCAAAATTAAGTGGTCTTTCATTTAGAAGGGACACCGAGAACCACAGCAGTTAAAGAGCATTTATAAATAATAATAATAATAATAATAATAATAATAATAATAATAATAATAATAATAATAATAATAATAATAATAATAATAATTAATAATAATAATTAATAATAATAATAATTAATAATAATAATAATTAATAATAATAATAATAATAATAATAATAATAATAATAATAATAATAATAATAATAATAATAATAATTAATAATAATAATTAATAATAATAATAATAATAATAATAATAATAATAATAATAATAATAATAATAATAATAATAATAATAATAATAATAATAATAATAAAAACACTAAGTTCTGCCGCTAACTTATTTTTCTCAAGGCTTTTTCAAAGTTATTTTAAGATAATATGCACCAATGGAGACTTACATCTCAAATATTTTAAGACCTGGGCTTTATAGTCAACCATATTAGATACATTAGCTCTTACTAGCATAATAGCAAAAGTAATGGAAAGAATGGTGTCAAATAGGTTAAATTGGTTTCTAGAATCACAAAATTTAATTTCCCCATGTCAAGCTGGATTCAGAGTTTCACTCTACAAATGAACAAGTCTTACTTCTCAGTCAAGAGATCAAAGACTCCTACAATAGAAAAGAAGATAATGTATCAGTTTTTATTGATTTCCAAAGTGCATATGATTCTATATGCACAACAAAACTAATTAATGACTTGAAGCTTTCCCGGCGTTGATTATTGATGATAGTTTCTCGGGCTAACAGCCAGGTCAGATTAGGGTAACTACCCAAGCTTTCAGTGACTAACTCTGCCGCCATCCTCAGGGGAACTGAATCTAGGCTACTGATGTTGCAATATTTATACCTAGAGTGCGGCCGATAAGAACCGCCCACTTTTTTACCATTGGCCGAGCTCCAGCCGATGGAGGCACGTGCGGAACCAATCAGGTGATTGCCGATGCTTCTCTGCACTGTGGAGGAGAGATATGCTGAATGACTGGTGTCCATGCTTTGCTGATTTGAAGGCCTTCATCCCTGTTGAAGTTGTTTTTATTCGCTTTAATGTATAGAGCTTCTTTAATCACCCTATCGTAGTACCTAGAGGACTTTTCAAGAATTTTTGTAGAGGCGAATTTGATTTTATGATCTGTATTATATGTGTGCTCAGCCACTGCGGATTTTTCTGGGTATCCTAGTCTAATACAACGTTGATGTTCTTTGATGCGATCTTCTACAGTTCTACATGTTTGTCCTATGTAAACTTTGCCGCAACTGCATGGGATTTCATAAATGCCTGGTGCACGAAGACCTAAATTATCTTTAACAGAACCTAAAAACTCTATTTACCATAAGTGGATGCAACAACAACTTTCAAAACCAAAGTCTGAGACTAATTACAGGTGCTATCAAAACCACACCAATAGCAGCTATGGAAATACTAACCAACCAATGCCCCATTGAATATGAAATAGAAAAAACAGCTCTTATTCAACACAAAAAGTTGATCAGACTCCCATTCAGTACATGGCACAAGAGAAATTTTACACATACACTAAAGACTCAGGAGAGCTTTCTTTCCAAAATTCAAGACATCAGGAAGAATGTATACCTTCCTAATTCACAGGAAAACTTCATATCTAATGTCAATCCGACACAAACATTAGACATCACATATTATTTACACCTGACAGAAGAAGTTAAGAAAAGTGATACTCCAACTAGTGTTCTAAAATTATTGGCATTAGAGACAATCCATACTAGATTTCCAGAACACGAATGGCTCCATATTTATGCTGAGGGATCATTGATATCAAACCGAGATGGAGCAGGGGCTGGAGTCACGTGTCACGTGACCAGTGTGACATTCTGAAACCTGCCATATGCACCAAGTGCTGCAGACTCCTCTCAACAGGTATTCTCACCCAGCATGACAACACACGACCTCATACGGCTCTTGCAACCTTGGCGACTATCAAGGACATATGTCTGGAGTGCCTCCTGCACCCTCTGACTTCCACATCTTTGGCCCACTACTTCTTAGGTGGCAACAAGTTTGCGACCAACAGGGAGGTGAAACAGGTAGTGCACGAGTGGCTATGTGCATAGCCAAAGAATTTTTTTCCTTGAGGTATCCAAGTCCTACCGACTCCAGAACGGAAATGTATAGAAAAGCAGGGGGACTGCATTGAAAAATAGTGTATTTGTTTCAACTCAGTAATAACAGAGCTGTAAGAGAGTATGTCCGGTTTTCAATTGACTCAACCTCATACTTTGAGTCTCAGACTTCATACTAAGCATTACGAGGGTCCTTCAATAAATAACCAAAGTAATTTAATTGTATTTAAATAAACTGCCCTGGAGCACTATGGCTGCTAGTGGTGGAAAGGTGAATCCTTCCTCTAGCAAAGCTGTGAGTGCCAGTCATGCAGAGTGAATCAGTTGGGAGTTAGATCCCGATACGTGAGGTCGTGTTTACTGCACCCACCATGGAACTGAAATTGCAGCAACGTGCATCAATAAAGTTTTGTGTTCTGTTAGACAAAACTCCTACAGAAACCTTTGAAATGGTGCAGCAAGCATACAAGGACCAAGCTTTAGGCAAAACACAAGTGTTTGAGTGGCATAAACATTTCAAAGGGGGTCATGAAGACCTTCAAGATTCTCCGCGCCCTGGAAGACCCGTGACAGCAAAATCGGAAGTCAACACTAACACAATTGACGTAATTGTGCAAGGAAATTGTCGCATAATAATTTTGAAAGTTGCAGACATAATGCATTTGTCTGTTGGAACTGTAGACGACATAATTCACAAAGATCTTGGCTATCGAAAAGTTGCAGCGAAATGGGTACCACACGTGCTGAAGGATGAGCAAAAGGCTCACGTGTCATGACGTGTCAACAATGGCTCGGAAGGTTACGACAAGAACCAGACTTTCTGAATAGGGCCATCACTTTTGACGAGAGTTGGTTCCACCATTACAACCCATTAACAAAACAGGAGAGTTCGCAGTGGAAACATTCATCGAGCCCTAGGTTTAAGAAAGCAAAAGTTCAGAAAAGTGCAGGAAAGGTCATGCATCTCGTATTCTTTGACAAAACAGGGCATTCTGTACGATCATGTTGTAACTAATCAATGCACAGTAACTGCTGCTTACTATTGTGACGTACTGAAGGGGCCACTGAAGAAAAAAATCGCCGAAAAGCGACCAGATCTCGCAAGGAGAGGATGGATCTTGCATCAGGATAATGTCCCTGCTCATCGAGCTCGTGCAACTCAAGATGTCATCGCAGAAATGGGCATTGAGATCATGCCTCATTCACCTTATTCTCCGGATCTCTCATTATGCGATTTTCACCTCTTCCCTAAAGTGAAACAGGAGCTTCATGGTCGCCATTTTCAAACAATGTGCGTGTCTAATGCTCAGAATTTGATAAAATCATTCTTCTTGCCTCCCAATATTTAGAGAGTAAATCTTCTTGATTTTGGTGATTTCACATACAATTACGCGATCAATGTACATTAATTCTTTTTTTTACATAAACAGCACTAAGGAGTTGAACAATGTTGTTGTTGTTGTTAGCTAATGCTGGATTTCTGACAATGAAGTCATTAATCCTCTTGCTCTCCAATATTTTTCACCGATGGATAGGATGTTAGAAATGGCCGGGCATATTTGAAGGTGGTCTTGGTCCATTTCCTCTTGCAGATCACATAGAGGACAGAGTGGTGAAGAATATATCCCAATTCTATTGAAGAGACTTAGCAGTAATAGTAACCGCTTTTTAGAGAGCACCATATTTTTATGTTTTGGCAGTTACATCACTCTCTCACAACCCCCAGAATGTCTGGAGGACCACACCTGTCGTTGGTTTACGGGTCTCACCGACCTGACTGGGAGACTTATCAAAGTAAATTCACCGACCATATCCTCTGATTACCAATCAGAGGACGTATTACATGCCATGACAGGTCAGCATGTTAGGGATTAAGGTTTTATAGAGAAATGGAGAGGTTGGAAAAATAAAGACTCCCTAGCCCTCAGAAACCCTAATAGCATCGGGGTTGGATGAGAACAAGAGATGACCAAGGTAAGGTCAGATAGAAAAGTTACAGTGAGGAGCAAAACACCAGTAAGTGGAAGTAATGTTCTGCTCAGTTTGGGTACAATGTTGTCATGGGTATCCTGAACAGACTGTCCAAAAATGGGTTCAATGAGTGTTTTGAACAATGGGAAATCGTTGGAATAATTGTATTTTATGAGAGGGAGAATACTTCAAAAGTGTGTAGGTAAATGTTAGTGAAATAAAGTCATTATGTGTTAATTAAAAAATTAGTTCGATTATTTATTGAAGGACCCTCGTATTAAGTCAATCAACAGTTCATTTATACCTGCTGTATGTAGGCTGCCGAACATTGAACAACAATAACAATAATAATAACAACATCACCATCTCATTCAATGTACACATGTTTATTGCAATTAGACAGTCAATTAAAATATAAGACATGGGAATAATATTAGGTACTATGTGCATAGGGAAGAGAATATTTATAAAAAAAATCTGACGTGTTGCACTCACATGACTTCCTCTACTCTTGTACTAACGATTCTTACAAACTCTTATTCCTATATTTCCTTGTAGGCACTAGGGAACACAGTAGGCTTTGAGCGATAGTCAAACCTTTTAAGGCTTTCAAATTCTGTTCTCTTTGCACGGTTAACATATAAAAAACTGAATAACAATGTTCCATTTGACGGAAGTATAAGTTTTCTAAAACTCACACAAATAATAAGGAATATCTCCGAAATTGTTCACTCTACAAAAAAAGTTATTTAGACAAATTGTGTGTTTTAGCAAGATCTACATTTTTGGCATAGTAAGATTTAGTCATCTTTTCAGCTACCAGTTATGTAAAAGTCCTCCAGAGTAAATAGGACTACATGGGCTATAACCAGAAAATTCAAGATATACATTTCCTTTATCATAAAAATATCTCAAACATATGACATTTTAATCAAAATTGTTAGCCATTTTCAAGAAAATCAAAATTTCCGGAACATTTTCCATATAAAGAGTAGTTTAGGGTGGAGCAATTTTCCAAAATCTTTGTGTCGCATCCTTGAAAGACATTAAGCTTAAATACCAACTTTGGTTTCTAACCGACTTTTTGTTTCCGAGTTATGCTGTCCACAGACTGACACACAAACATATATCTGCTGAAATCTCGACATCAAATTTTTGGGTGGAATACAATACTTCCTCTACTTATATGTGGTAGAGAAAGTTAAAAAGAAATGCACAATGCTATTTAAAAAAGTTGCTCCTGACATATAGATGTCAAGAAGCCTCTTCAGTACTGAAAATAGCTACTACATATATACTAGTGTTTTATTCAAATCAGATAAGTGAAAAACAAAGTGTTAGTACTTAAAAGGAAGGGTGCAACTTTATACTGCACATATCAAATAGGTTTGACACACAATTCTTTCCCTGTGCTAAGCACATTGCCACCAATTTTCTTATATACGAAAGTGAGTCAAATGAAAACCGCAAAGCTGCTATAGAAAATTGGTAACTTCCCTCATTATGATCAGACCCGGTATGCATGCACGTGGACTCTCCTGCCATCAATTGGTATTGGCCTTGTGAACCCATGTGACCCAGCAGTGTGATATGGAAGTTTCGAATATGGCAGCACCTCTGTTGGAGTGATCCGTCTCCTACACAGTGAAGGCATGAAACCAATAGCAATCCATCAACACATGTTAACACAGTGTGGGGCTGCATGTTTATCGCAGCTCAGGCAATTGCAGCGGCAGAGGAGATGATTCTGCAGGATAGATGGGCCACCACTGATGACATTGTAGTGCAATTACAGGTCACTCATGATTCTGCTCACTATATTGCTTATGAAGAGCTGAAGTACCGGAAAGTGACTGCAAGATGGGTAGCTCGTCGGCTGACTCCCAAAATGAAGAAGTGAGTCGATACCTGCCAGGAGGTGCTGAACCGCTATGAACTTGAAGGTGACATTTTTTAAGTGGATTGTGACTGGAGACGAGTCTTGGGTCCATCACTGCCAACCAGAGACCAAGCACTATAGTATGGAATGGCAGTACCTGTCATCGCCAAAGGTGAAAAACTTCCACAGCCAGTCATCAGCACTAAAAGTGATGCTGACTTTGTTCTGGGACCACAAGGGTCCTATAGTGGGACATTACACAGTAAAGGGTAAGAAGGTGACCAGTGCCACCTATAGTGAATTGATGTGTGACATTCTGAAACCTGCTATACACACCAAGTACTGCAGACTGCTCTGAACAAGTGTTCTCATCCAGCATAACGCACAACCTCATACAGCTTGTGTGACCTTGGCGACTATTAAGGACTTGTGTCTGGAGTACCTCTCCTGTCCTCCTTACTCCCTTGACCTTGTGCCCTCCAACTTCCACATCTTTGGCCCACTAAAGGACTGCTTAGGTGGCAACAAGTTCGTGACCAAGAGGTGAAGCAGGTGGTGCGTGAGTGGCTATGTGCACAGCCAAAAGACATTTTTCCCCAAGGTATCCATGCCCTCCCGACTTGGTAGTGGAAATGTATCGAAAAGCAGTGCGACTACATTGAAAAATAGTGTACTTGTTTCAACTCTACCTGTAATAAAGGATGAAGCATTTTATGTCACTTGATTGACTGCTTCTTATTATGGGTGCCTACGGCTGCTCACACATGAGTCTTAATCTCGGGTATCCGTGGTGGTTACAGAGAGCGATATTGTAGCTTTGTTAGAACACTTTATTTGTTTTCTTTTTAGACGTTTAAGCTTTGCTGAACAATTTTAAATAAAATAAAATATGCAGTCTCACGTAACCGTTGGAACGAACTGCCACCGTGTTGCTTACAGGTATATCTCCCTCGTAACGATGTCCCTCTCCTACTCCCTCAGTCATTATATCCTTTTAGCTTCCCAAATATCCATAATGGCCCTCACTTCATTAAGTGAAGACTTTGCCCTCTGGCGAAACCCCTCGGATTTTCGATACTTTCAAAACTACAATAGCAGGCTCCTTTTCTTTATGTTGAAGACCTTGCCAAAACTAATTGTATCTCGTTTACCTTAATGTTTGGGACGTTCGCTAATGACCCTCAGTAGTGCCTTTCCCGACCGGCATCCCTTCACCTGTGGTACATATTCTTAACCCTTTGCTATTAATGGATTTTGTAACTTTGATATATTTTGTATATCATAAGCGCTATACAAAAAACTGCTACAAGGAGCTATAAAAAGAATGTCCAGTTTTCATTTGACTCACCCTTGTATTTAAACTTATGCTGGCTATCAATATTGCTTTTTCAGTCCTCTCATTGTTACAAAAGGAATTAGAAGCATGCATTATCCACTTCTCTTAAGTAGCATGTAACATTATCAGTATGCATTGGAAAATTTATCCCTTGGACAAATCGTCAATTTTCTATGCCTAAAATGTGATTATATTTAGCTCACGTAGGAAATCACAGGCTATTTACTCCTTTTGGCTGTCAATATTTTAGGGTTCAAACAAAGAACTGGAGAACAAAAATGTGTACACAAATCTCACCTACAACTAATCAAACAGGTGTTATTTCACATTAGTAGTAAGACATATATTCATAACCTTGAAATATTTGCCTTGGTTTATGAAGCAAAAATGTCTATTGATACATATTAATGTTTATTGTTTGTATATGATTGATATTTGTTGATATTATGTTCAATGAGAAATTATTTAATAAATTTTGTTTATTGCCGGCATATTTGAGTGTTTTATAAATGTCCAAAACTACATATTACCTTAATTAAATAGAATACTAAATTGTAAAATAATATTAGAGAAAGTGAGAGGTAGAGTAGGGAAGAAGGTGATTCCACACTGAACCAGCTGTTGAGGCTGTAGTATGTCACTCCCAGGGAGGAAGGGATGAAATGACAGCATTTTATGGGCACGTTGGAATCCAGGCGAGAGTGCAAGCTAGCATAAGGGTCCCTATTGTGTGCTGGAGATTCATTTTGACACCAGAGCAGCCAACTGCCTCATGGGTCAGGCAACTACAATGCTGCCCATCCATCAAAAACAGCTGTTACAGTTCACAAAGTCCCCACACAACAGCGCCAATGCAGTCATCGCCAACACTTTCAACCCTGAAAGATTGGACTGAAAGAAAGGTGAAATGAAATGGAGGGACAGGAAGTTGGGGACCATAATTATCCTTCCCAGCATTCACCTGGTGACCAGGGAAAACCCCTGAAAAAACCCATGGCTCAGGAAGGTTGGCCATGGAATCAAACCCATGATCTGCCAAATGTGAACCTCACACATTGTGAAGCCATCACGCTCTGTTAAATGATATTACATGCATGGAAACTGGCCTGCATCGAGAGTTATGATGAGAAAAGACCATCACAAAGTAAACCGTATCTATACAGATAAAATCAGTAGTTCTCAAAAGTTCTTGGTGTACAAAAGTCATCAAAAAGATGTATTGAATATAACTCAACAGTCTAACAAAATAGTTTTGGACATTATCTAAAATTATAATTTGGCAGTGTTCATACTTATTTGAATAAATAAAAAACAATTATATTTGAAAAGTGAATATTTATTCACAAAGGAACCCATATCCTCATCGCTTGTAAGAGAACCATTGCCATATGGTAGCCAATAGAGCAGCTGGTGCCTAGAGATAAACTAAAGTTTAAAAGATTAAAATTAAAAAAAATAATAATAAACCTGTGGTAGGCAGAGGTGGGAGACGTAGCGGGTGGGCGGTAGGCCTTGACCTGAAAAGGGCTATTTTGTCATATTGGTATGTTAGTAGTACTGCTTAATATTGGTGATAATATGGCAAGAATCTTTATTTTTCCAATACCCAATATTTTGTTTCTTCTGGAGCAATATGCAAAGAAATTCAAGTCCTTTCACCTAGGTGAAGTGAATTCATACTAATATTGGCTATGGGTAACCCATAGCAGCTTGAATAGTTTTGTCATTGGATAGGTCAGATATTGCGTAAAGGAAATATGCAGATATATCCAAACCAAAAGATCAAGGAAATATAGATATCAGTCATGGAAGTCCTCCCATTCATTGAGGTGTTTCATGTAATAGGACAGGTTTTGACTGTTCATGTTAATTTAAGCTAGTTTGTTTAGCAATTTTTGAGGCGATTGCTCTAAACTGGCATGATTTTATCTAATTTATTTTCTGTTAAAACTGATCTACAATGTTTCTTGTTTAACACAAATTTATTAATGATGTCACGAAATGTCTTGCTATGACCAAAAAATTGAAGTGTGGTGTGCGATACGGGCTAGAAAAATAATAGGATCCATTTTGTTTAGTGAAACAATAAGAGATGTGCTGCTGCCGGCATCTTGGTGACTCTCCTCCTGAACAATGGAGAGTGTGCGGATGCGCTACCATATATTTTAATGACCCCATATGTTTGAAAGTTCATATTAAACACATCCTCCTTAAAAAAAGAGTACATGGCTCCTGTAATCCACTCGAGAAACTGTTAATAATAAAGATGGTCTTCGAAACTCGTTTAGATAAAAAATAAGTTAAGTGAAACTACAAGAGTTAATAGGTCAACTCAATACTTCTACAAAGTTCATAGCTCCTGTAGATCACAACAGTAAAGAAATGTAGTAAAATCAATGTACACAATTTGGAATTCTTTATAAATTATGTAATTTATATGCTATCTTTTAAGCTAAAGTTGCTAATAAATTTAAGCCATACCTATAAATTCTTCCTCCTCCTCTCCACCTGTTGAATCTTGATCACTACTCAATTCTATGGAGCCATCAAGTGGCTGCTTCTCTAATGTTTTTCCAAAGAAAAACACTTCAGCATTCACCAAATCTTGTCCAGCAGCAGGCTCTGCTGTATTAGGCTCACTTTGTGTTTCCTGTGGAGATTTTTCTGGAGATTCCTTCTGATCTTCAGTTTTTGAGCTTGATGTATCATCTTTGGTGTTTGCTTCATCAATTTTAGACACTGTATCTGCAGGCCTTTTGCTTGTTTCTGAAACAATTGGCAGTACTTTCCCATTATTTGATTTCTGTCCTCGACTGTCCTTACTCCTTGGCCGTCTTCTTAATTTACGAACACTCCATTTTCTCACTGAAATTTGGCTCAGTCGTGAAGATCGTTGATCTGGGGATGCTGTCTGATTATTTGATAGTGGCACTGATAGTTGTTTTACAAAACGTCGTTCAACATATTTGGCTTTAATCCAAGCTTCACGAATATTCCTATATCAAAACAAATAAGATAGTGATTAATTATATTTGATCACCATGCACAAGTCATAGCTCATATTTATTTCATTCATTAAAGCTTAGAATAGAATGGTGAATACTACACAAAAACTTAATGCATACATAAAATGTTGTTGTTGTTTTCTAGTGCCTTGCATCTGGCAATGAAGCCATTAGCATTCGTGAGAATGATTACAGTCCTTTAAACTGTAATGTGGCACTACATTATGAAAGAGAATATTTAACTAAGTATAGTTATAGATAAATAATCACTGTCAAAATATTGACAACAGGCATCATAATTCATACAAAATGTAGGTATTATTTATTTATGCCAACAAACTTACTGTTGGTGTTTTTAAACACACAAGTCGTGTGTGGGCAATGTTTGAGAGGTAGAACTGGAACTTGCGGGTGCTCTAACCATTAAGCTACTCTGACAACCTGCCAGAATGACATGAATTCTCAAACCAGTTTGAATTTCTCCCGGTAAACCACAAAGGCAGTCTCACATCAGAGACAATTACCCCAAAAATTCAAATTTCAAAACCAAAGCCTAAGACTAATTACAGGTGCTATCAAAACCATACCAATACCAGCTTTGGAAATACTAACCAACCAATACCCCCATTGAATATGAAATAGAAAAAACAGCTCTTATTCAACATGAAAAGTTGATCAGACTCCCACTCAATACATGGCACAAGAGAAATTTTACACGTATACTAAGGGGAGCTTTCTTTCCAAAATTCAAGACCTCAAGAAGAATGTAGACTTTCCTAATTCAAACGAAAACTTCATATATGAAGTTAATCCGACACAAACATTAGACATCACATGTTATTTACACCTGACAGAAGAAGTTAAGAAAAGTGATACTCCAACTAATGTTCTAAAATTATTGGCATTAGAGACAATCCATACTAGATTTCCAGAACACGAATGGCTCCATGTTTATAATGATGGATCACTAATATCAAACCGAGATAGAGCAGGGGCTGGAGTCACATGTCACCTCTTTTCCTATTACAAATCTTTAAGTAATGGAACTAAAAACTTTGGAGAAATTGAAGCAATTCGAATGGCCCTACAAAATCTTTTGTATAGAATTTCACATTTTCATCAAGCAGTTATTCTCTCAGATTCCAGGGTGGCAATTATAGCAATTACTTCCAAGTTGTCACCAAAAAAGCAAACAATTATAGAATGTCGGAAAATCCTTACCCATCTAACAGCGCTTCAAAAACGCCTAGTCTTCCAATGGATACCAGCTCACTGTGAACTGAGTGGTAATGAGAAAGCTGATTTTCTTGCAAAAAAGGGTATAAGCGGTGTACAAAAATCTATAGTTAATCTACCATTTTATGCAGCTAAAAGATTAGTCAACTCTGAATTCAAGAAAAATTATTGCAAAATATTAGACCATCTTCAAATATGCCCGGCCACTTCTAGCACCTCATTCATCAGTGAAAAATATTGAAGAGCAAGAGGATTAAGGACTTCATTGTCAGAAACATTAGCTAACAACATTTTGCAGAGGTACAATTCCAAGAGTAGAATTTGACCAAAATTGTGTTCTTGAAGTTTCTTCTACACTTTCATCTACATAAATATGTTGCTCATATGAAGTTTTTATGAGCCTTAACTGAGATAGATTTAAATTAATGGAATAGCTTATGTAATTAAGATTTATTTGCTTATTTTAATCTTACCCATGGCACTTTGGTGTTGCACGAGCAAAGTCTGGATCAACATTTGCTTCATAAACTTTGTTTGCTATGGAATTTCCCAATTCTGCCATAACCTTAAGAATTTCTGGTTCCCAGGCATCTAAAGTTAAAGATCGCACTTTGCTGTAATGTACACCTAAGCTACGATGAACACCAGAACATTCTGAAACAAATAATTCATAAATGTTTTTCAATTTGTGATATCTATGAGCTTCTTTATGCAGTGAAAAGATGCAAATTATATGTGTCTTTTGTGTAGGAATGTTATTGGTAAGAAGTACAAAGTTAGCAATGGGAGAGCAAAAAACTTCCGAACCGGCTGTGCTGTGTTCTGCCTGTCTGCATCCTTGGTGCTTGTTGCAATCTGCCTCTATCATAGAACAGTGCAGATGAAATCATACATTTTTAAAATTACTTTTAAAGGCTTTACTTACCAACTTTATGAAAGGAGGTGCTGAGGCCACCGTCATCCATACATTTTTGGCACCTCTTTGGGAAACTATCCGTCACTCACCGTAGTTCACAATGCAAAATGCTGGCAATTTCCTGGCAGATAATTATCTGCCAAATTATAATTATAATTTGGTTGTTTAGTTCTTCCAGGGTGCGCACATTTGTTTTGTACCTTTAGGTTTTAAGTTAGGTATCTCAGAAATAGAAATCCCAGGAGGTTAGGTTGGCGGACAGAGGAGGCCACAAATCTTTACTAATAATTCTATCCTGAAACATGCTTTCAAGTGTTCCCATCAAAAGATTGCCCGTATGAGCTGTTGTAGAATCTAATTGAAAAAAGGCAAAATCACGCTCCCTGTCTGTTAATTCTCTACAAAAGATGGGCAAAATTGTATCCACAAATGAACAGACTTCAACTGTTGACTTGAAAAAAATTGGTCCTATAACGGAACGCAATATTGTTTATGAAGTACCCCTTCATGATGAAAAAATTGATGTATAGTGTACCATTAGTGGAAAAGGTTTCTCAAAGCTCCAATAAGCGATGGTGGCCAGTTTTAGCTCTCCTTTCATAAAGCTGGTCAGTAAAGCCTTTAAAAGTAATTTTAAAAATAGTTATGGTTCATATGTGCCTTTCTACGATAGCAACAGACAGTAACGAGTGTAGAAGATGCAGACAGGCAAAACACTGTGCAGTCAGTTTCACGATTTTTGTTCTCCGGGTATAAAATCCATTATGCCATGTATGGAAATGTACTTAATGTAATCAACCATCACAATTATTCTCTCAATCTTGGGCCAGAATGGATTACACATTCTCTATAATGCTGGTTTGTCCATATTTAAGTATACCTCTTAAATGGCAGTCTGCAGAGACATCAGCAGATTTTTTTCCTTTGGAGTTTAATATCTTTAAACCAGATAGGTTTAATGTTGAATCATCATCATCACACACACGATGGTGGCATGTAAAGTGGTATAAAAAGTGTTAGTGTAGTAGAAAAAATGTGAAAAGGTGCTAAAGGAGTGAGTGGCTTGTCATTTTGTAATACAATCCAAGAAGCCACAAACAAGCATCTTCAACAGTTTAACACATAGATTGGTGAACATCCCTCTTCCATTTTTTTTTTTTTGTGGAGTGAACCATTTTCCTAATATTCCTTATTTGTCTGAATTCTGCAATACTGATATTTTCTCAAATGAGATGTTATTCATCTTTTCACCTCTTGGCATGCATAGAAAACAATTTCAAAGGCAACACAGAGCAACCAGCTTTAAAAGAGCTATCATTTAAAGCCTATTGTATTCCTGTATTCCCATATTCCCCTTGCACCAATAAGAAAATTACCAATAAGATTATTTCTGCAATTGTTTATCTCAATTAAGTAGATAGAAGAATAAGCATTTGTAAGAATAGTTTAAAAAAAGTAGAGAGAAATTATTTATGTCAATAAGCTTACTGCTGGTGTTTTTAAATACACAAGCCATGTGTGGGCAATGTTTAAGAGGTGGCCATGGCATTGAATTTTTCAGTCCTCATTCCACCTCTTAAAGTAGAGAGTTATGTAAGCGCAATACATCAGATTTTTTTATAATCAACCCTAAAATTATCTAATAAAATGTATTGCCATTTTTTATGGTGTTATTGATATACAGCATGTATATCGGCAGGCACATAGCCAATTTCCTGGACACGTACTGTACAAATCAGCTGCCAGTCGCACAGCCCATCTCTCGGTCACACGTGCCTGGACGTAAAATCAAATCTCAAATCACATTAACAATTATCAGAGTAAACACAAAACATACCTTATCAAACAAGATGTTGGCAATACACCCACCTGCATCAGTAACTCTACATCTTCTGAGGAAATTTCCATTCACATGAATTAGTTCAGCTTCTGAAACAGCGTTAATTTCTATCCTGATATTTTATTTTAATTCTTCTAATGTGTAGGGATTAGTTTTGTATGCTTTATTTTTCGAGTTGCCCCATAATAAAGTTGTATGCTGTGAGATTCCAACTTGAAACCTCTTGAATGTCAGGTAGTCACACTACCCCCACACCAGAGGTGCGCTACTGGGACTCTTCCTGATCTCTCCCCTGAATGGCTCTTCCTCAATGGTTTGAAAAATTTTCTTTGTATTCCACCAAAGTTTAGTGCAAACTTTGTACACTTTCAATATTGCATTTTTTAAAAACTAAAGTTACCTTCGCTAGGATATTGAAGCACCGACTTTCAATAATAACCATCTTTTCATTAATTAATATTACATGCTCACTTTTGAATATTCAGTCATTTTGAAATTATGTTTGGTCTGAACATTGTTTTAGTTTACTTTGACAAAAATATCGATCTAATATTGAAATAAAATAAGCAGAACGTTCAAATTGAATTTTCTCTGTTTAGCTGGTACATTTTATATATGTATAAAATAGTAATATGCACTTTTAAAGAGAGTAAATATTTTCCAATAATTATAGGTAATTTTAAAAGTTAATTTTAAAAATAAATTTGCACACTCACTATCTATTGCAGTTTGAATGCCTTTAATGTGATAGCAATACTGTTACAGTGGCTTCTCAGCATGAATTACATGATTTAGTTTAGAGGTAACATTTATGCAGTTATAAAATAAAGTATATAAATAATAAGTTCACAAACCAATGCAGAGTGTAATGCCAAGATTAATGCTTGCCCATCTGGGATTTGCATTTCCACAGTCACAACAGTGGTCATTGCCTGGAATCTTGAGCAGCTGTTCCCACATTCTGAAAAACACACACACAATTATATTTTAACAGATCTAAATCATCATACTTAATATATAACATGTTGATCATGAATTTATTTATTACCAAAGATGAAATTATATATCCCATTAGATCATGATTATAATATTAAGTGAAAATTGTTAACATATAGATCTTTGAACTTAAGTTATTTCTGATGAGTGGAAACCAGGAACATTAACACCAATTTAGAAGGACTTCAAACTAAATTGTAATAACTATAGAAGTACAACACTGAGTTAATACTATTAGAAGAGAGCTTGTTCACCAGAGACATTACCTGCAGCCAGCATACGATTGGCTTCAGAAGAACAAACACTATTGTAAAATCAGGATTAACTGTACTAAATCTATTGTTGTCAACTATAATTATAAATAAACTTTGTATTGTATATACACTTTTGTATAGCATTGATTGTGACATATCCTACATCTTCCTTGCTGGGTTGCAAGAAAACAGCCCTATAAATAGCTATTCACTTCTTTAATTAACAGATCTGTGAATCATTGAGGTTGAGGTCTAAACTATAGGCCATTCCAAGAATGACATAGGACCTGTTAACTATGCCTTCCTTTAACGAAAGAAGCAACAAATCGACTGAGCCAATGTAGTCTGTATACACCAGTATGATGTCGCTGCAACAAACAACTGCCACAAGTTCAGGATTGCACTTCTCATTTTGTTTACAAAATCATTGCACATTTTCTGCAAGCCAAAATGTAGAACAAAAAGAATAGAAGTAAACATTTCTGTTAAACACCATATTGTCAGCATTAATTTCAGAAAATAAGAATAGTATAAAATGAAGACACAGACATTTACAAATTGAAGTAAGAATGTTGGCAACGTGGAACTATGTCCTCAGATTGCAGACTGCTTGGACTTCAATAGAAAAGTAACCTGTCCTGTTTCTGAACATTTCACCAGGCTTTTGAACTTTAATGTAACTGTAATTCATAGTACCGGTAACATTGGAGAAATTATTAATGAAGAAAGCTTCCTTAGCAGTTTGTAAATAACTGTCTTACTTGATGCAAATTTTTGTACTTTAAACTCATTCGGCACTGCTGGGGCTCATGCGTCTTATGTGATACTATACATTGTAAACATGAATATGAAAGGCTCCTGTTGTGTAATAACAAAGGCTAATCAACAAAAGTTTGGGGTTCTGTGTAAAACCAACAGCTGATTTTGTGTTAACAGACATGCGTATGTACCTGCATTGTGCAGTCAGTTTTTCAATCTGCATTTCTACCATGTGCAAGATATCCATGAACATTTGTTTGGAGAATCTAAATCTATCTTTAAATTCTATGTTGTTGTATTCCTGAAAAGGATTGGACCTATATCTAAAATTCCTCGATCTTGATAGAAATGCAGGTTAAGATATTGTATTTTGTTAAAATACTTCACATCACATTTGCACACATATAACATTACTTTGCACCCATTTATATCACAAGTTCTAGTAATACCAGTAACTGACAATAATTCACCCTCAGGATATGGTAGTTACACTGTACATACATGCATATGTAGTCAAATGTAGATATATATTTGAAATATGAGGGCCGTCTCAAAAGTAACTTGCACTATTTTTTTAAATCCGCGCGGTAGGCGGAAAAAGTCTGAAAGTCTCAGGGTATATAGGTATGGGTGTAGTAGCAGCATCATAAAATTCCTAGGCCCCTAAGTTTATTGCTTGGACATTAAAACGGCAGTAACAATGGAGACTCCACTCGTTCCTACTGCCGATTGCGAAGTTCGCGCTGTAATCCGTTTTCTGACGGGAAAAAATAAATGTGCGACTGAAATTCATTGCGAGTTGTGCAGTGTCTATGGAAAAGACGTTTTGTCAAGACAAATGGTTTCTCGTTGGCCCCAATCGTTCATTGAAGGGAGAACAACATTACACAATGAGCAATGAAACGGCCAACCCTCCACTTCCCTCGCTCCGGATATTGTTGACGAGGTTCGAGCAGTCGTGAACACCGATCAGCACCTTACACTTGATGCAGGTTTGTTTCAACTTCCTCCGTATATTGAAATAAGCTGTGCATCGCTTCACAGGATTATTTCTAAGGATCTGTGTCTATGGAAAGTGTGTGCAAGTTGTGGAAACGAATGGATGAGGCAACTCCAAAAAAAGGCAAAAGTTGTTGCATCGGCTGTCAAGGTCATCACAACGATATTCTGGGATTCGAAGGGAGTACTGTTAATCGATTACCTGCTCCATGGGACCACGATGACAGCTGCTCGCTATTGTGAGGTGCTGAGAAAACTCAAAAGAGCCATACAAAACAAAAGGAAGGGAAAGTTGAGCAAAACAGTTTTTCTGGTCCACGATAACACTCTCCCACACGCTGCCCGTGAAACTCAAGCCATTTTGAACAGTTTCGATGGGATGTTTTCGGTCATCCATCTAGTGCACCTGACCTTGCACCGAGTGATTATCATCTTTTTTCGGAGCTGCAGCAACATCTTGGGGGAAGGCGCTTCGTAAATGACGAGGAACTGAAACAAGAAGTGGAAAGATGGCTATCCAGTTTGGCGGGAGAGTGGTTTGACATTGGGTTAAAAAAACTGTTACCACGGTATCAAAAATGTATTTAGGTTCAAGGAAATTATATGGAAAGATAGATACTGAATGTAGCTTTCAAAATATACCCTTTTTAAAAAAATAGTGCAAGTTACTTTTGAGAGGCCCCTCATAGAACAGTAATGCCATTTAAATTCAGTATCATGGTCAACACTCAATATCGCTTATGAACAATTATATTGTTCATTCCTTTATTGCAGAACTTTTAGTACAAGTGTAATCAAGAATAATTCATCAGGATAATGTAGTTACAGTAATATGTATATGCTTGAAAAGGTGAAGTCACTTAAAAGGGACGTGGGTGGCTACAACAATTTTAATGAGGTAACATTATGCTCTTAAACTATTACTTATTAACTCAGGATAACTACTCAGGATTCATTATTTATTTATGCCAACAAACTTACTGTTGGTGTTTTTTTTAAACACAAGCTGTGGGTGGCATTGAATTTTTAAGTTCCAGTTCTACCTCTCAATCATACCCTGGATTCACTAAAATATGCTGGCAGCTCAGACGGCGGAGTGACAAACAACATGATTAGTGAATCGTGTAAATAAGGAGATAGCAGATAGAGGAAGCTTTTCATTTTCTTGCATTGAGTGCAGTAGCTTGTCGAGATTGGAAACCTGCATCAGTGCCAAAAATAAAGTTGTTGTTATTATTTATTTATGCCAACAAACTTACTGTTGGTGTTTTTAAACACACAAGCCGTGTGTGGGCAAAGTTTGAGAGGTAGAACTGGAACTTAAAAATTCAATGCCACAACTGAGATTTGAACCACAGACCTTCCGCTTACCGGGCGGCTGCTCTACCACTGAGCTATGACAAACTGCCAGAATGGCATTAAATTCTTAAACCAATTCGTATTTCTCCTGGTAAACCAGAAAGGCAGTCTCACATCAGAGACAAATTACCCCAATGGTGACTTACTATTGTAAGTACTTTATATCCCAGGATTAAATAACCTTCAGATGATAATTATTATTTATTTATGCCAACAAACTTACTGTTGGTGTTTTTAAACACACAAGCCATGTGTGGGCAAAGTTTGAGAGGTAGAACTGGAACTTAAAAATTCAATGCCACAACTGAATTTTTAAGTTCCAGTTCTACCTCTCAAAGTTGTTGTTGTTAGCTAATGCTGGATTTCTGACAATGGAGTCATTAATCCTCTTGCTCTCCAATATTTTTCACTGATGAATGGGGCACAAGTAGTGGCCGGGCATATTTGAAGGTGGTCTCGATCCATTTCCTCTTGCAGATCACATAGAGGACAGAGTGGTGAAGAATATATCCCAATTGTTTAAATGTTTTGCCAGACAATCATGTCCTGTAATCAACCTGAAGGTTGCAACTGCTGTTTTTCGAGGATACTCAGGAATTACTGTTTGAATGTTTGGTAGTTCCCATCTTTTATTCTTTGATTTTTCATAGTAATATTTTGCAATAATTTTTTTGAATTCAGAGTTGACTAATCTTTTAGCTGCATACAATGGTAGATTAACTATAGATTTTTGTACACCGCTGGTACCCTTTTTTGCAAGAAAATCAGCTTTCTCATTACCACTCAGTCCACAGTGAGCTGGTATCCATTGGAAGACTAGGTGTTTTTGAAGTGCCGTTAGATGGCTAAGGATTTTCCAACATTCTATAATTGTTTGGTTTTATGGTGACAACTTGGAAGTAATTGCTATAGTTGCTGCCCTGGAATCTGAGAGAATAACTGCTTGCTGACAATGTGAAATTCTGTACAAAAGATTTTGTAGGGCCATTCGAATTCCTTCAATTTCTCCATCAAAGTTAGTAGTTCCATAACTTAAAGATCTGTAATAGGAAAAGAGGTGACATGTGACTCCAGCACCTGCTCCATCTTGGTTTGATATCAATGATCCATCAGTATAAATATGGAGCCATTCATGTTCTGGAAATCTAGTATGGATTGTCTCTAATGCCAATAATTTTAGAACACTAGTTGGAGTATCACTTTTCTTAACTTCTTCTGTCGGGTGTAAATAATATGTGATGTCTAATGTTTGTGTTGGATTGACTTTAGAGATGTGACAAAAGAGGGTTTTCAGTGCACATGCAATCTTAACCGAAATGCACTCAGATCCAATCCTCTTTGTCAGATGAAGAGCATAATAGAAATACAACACTTTCTGAGATAAAACTATAACACATGTGCCTGTACCCCATCTCCACCCCCACCCCCACACACAACCAATTGACAATAATACAGCAATAGTTTTTATTTACTTGTATCTGAGGATGTCGCAATATGAAAAAATTAAGAGGAGGTCCTATGATAAAAGCAATAATGGTGGCCATTCACGGTTTATAAAGGTTTGACCTATTATCATTATCAATGGATTAGCATTGTAGATCGGTCTTGCAAGTCAAGACTTTATAATGTTCAAATTGCATAAGCTTTCATGGCTGGTGTCATTAAATAGAAAATTATTTGGGCTTGTGGGCTGTAGTCCAGTTGAAAAAGATCCTTCCATATGTTTCATACAAAGCTGCATTGAACATCTTCAGTGGCATGACTGTAGCACTCTGTTATTCTCGGCAGCAACTGCTTATGTGTGAAAGAGAGACAGATAGCAGCATGCAGTGCAGTGATAAAATAGCATTTTGCTGCCAGTGTTATGGAGGGCTATTAAGTGGAACTGTGGATTAAAACCTAAGCAAACTTTGGCTATTCAGTAAAACTAAATAAATGACAACAGAAATTAATCTACTTGATTATTCTAGAGCAGGCATCCCCAACATACCGCACGCTCGGGTGTAAGTAAAAGCCCTCATGCCCTTACTGTCTGGTTGCGGGCAAGAAATGGAGGTGCTACAGTGTTGGAACTACAATTGTGTAAATTAACTTTACCTTCACTGTCAATTACATAATAATGATAGCAGTATTTTATACACTTTAATACTGATAACTAATATACTACAAAATAAAATCTTATTGGCAGGAAATACAATTAACGAATTTATTCAAGATGTCATTCGTCATACTGATGATGGGAGAGACGCACATTCCCGAAACGTCGATAGCTCTACATCACTAAATCTGGCTCTAAGCCAGAGAGCATCTTAAATATGTTTGTTGCCAGGAAAGCTTCAAATCATACTTCAATTAACGAAATATAAAAGCTCGTATAAAGCTAATGAAGTAAATAAATAATGTAATATGACATAGAACTTTCTTCTTGTTGGTACTATGCAATTCAATGAAGTAAACAATACAACTAGATGAAATATTCTTCAAATAAAAGTCTATGAAAACTACTTTCTTAGCCACTTGACAATCGCCGTGATTTTTGCAGTTGTCTGTTTTCCACCAGTTGTTCAACACGTGGGACTATTGTTTGCGAGCTACCATATCGCAAACATGCTTCCAAGTGTTCATCACTTAATTGGCTTCTGTGACGTGACTTTGTACTCTTCAGTGATTTGCAAACATAGGTTGTCCTGAACATGCACAAAATTCTTCCTGCTAGATTGTGGAGTTAAGGAAATCTTTCACGTTTTACAGAGGTGCAGAAATGGTTTATACTTTTTCTATTTTGATATTTATCTTTGAACTCAATATCATTTTTCAAATCTATTATTTCCAACTGCAGTTCAACAGCAGTATCGAGGATATCCACTGAAAATGGTGTTGCAAATAATTTAGATTTTTTCCTCAAGTGGTATAATGCCCTGGAATCTACGTTAGAATTCTTCATGCAATTGTCGCAGCCATCATAAGTGGGACACTGCAGTACTAATATGTAGCGTTACACCCCCACTACAATACTGGACTGTGTGGTTGTGTAATGTTCAGCCCCGTGCACCCTCAAGTGACCTTGATTCAACTTGGGGATGCCTGTTCTAGAGGAATGGCCATTCATAACTTCAGCAAATGTTCTCACCACCATTCATAATCACTTGTCACTTGCTACATGATTTCATCTTCTGTCATGGTTCTTCTAAACTTATCACAATTGGATCTAAAATTTCTTCTCTGTCATTTCTTTAATAAAATCTCTGTTCTATAGTCTTCTGTATGTTTAACACAGGCGGCCCATTGTTCTCTTGTTACCTTGTCAAGTTCTTCATTGAAAAGTCTTTCATTCTCCACAATCTTAAATATGTTGTTTCTGAGAGTAAATTAATGCTTTGAGAGCACACAAGCTTCATTGGATTGTACGAGCAATTGTAGAGAGGTAATCATATTATTTTATACCCCTTTTCATTAGCAAGTTGTTCAAGCTCATACACACAAAATGTGTAAAGTATAATTGTGTATAAATAGCGAATAACTGAAACTAAAATTATACTTTTTTCAAACATACTTGCATGATTATTCCCTTTATGCTTATATAAGATTCAAGCTTGTAATAAACTAGTAATATACAAGTGTTAATCTAGTAATTGCTAAGTGACATGAAGCTAGTTTTCACTAGACAATGCTGCAGGCCTATGATTTGTCACAGCCATGGAGCCTCTGATGGTCAAATGCAGGAGATTTGATGCAAGTAATAGAACTACAATAGGCAATAACACACAGCATAGTGAGTAGTCTCTGTGGATGCCACAGAATATTGGCATTGGCTCCTACAATCTTTTGTTGGAATTTGCCATTTAGTAAAACCAATAAAATATGACACTGCAAAGTGTGGAAGACTGCCAGTGCTGGAATGAACCTCAGAATTCTGTCCCTCACATGGTGTGACTGTCTGAAGTTCTACTATCCTGTTCATCCCTCCTTCAAAGTATACATTGTGAACTATTTATGCTAGGATGAATAAAGTTCTTTACTCATTCTGCTCAACTCAAAACCATATTCTTGAAAGTCTAAGGCAAAAGAGCACTTACTTGCTTTTACGTTGCCTTTCAGGAGAAGGCTTCTCAACTTGCTCTCCAGTAGAGCTATTACTTGGTGAATAAGTGGCAGATTCTCTTCCTCCACCATTGTTGCCTCCTACAGTGCTGCTAATGCTGATACTGTTAGAGCCATTTTCCTCGCTTATGCTTAACTGTATCGCTGCACCAATACCTTGTTTCATTGCAGCTATCCATGACTGGTACATCTCCTCAGAATCTGCCTGAAGCGTATGACTTCTGCAAAAACCAAATCATTATCATCAGTATAAACTGGTGCACAGTTTTTCACTTTTATTAGGTTTAGCATTTACAATGAATGGAAATTCAGTAGAGTCCCAGATATTCCTTGTGGGGAGATTTCTCTTTTAAATTATTGTAAATATAACTGCTCATGCTTAAGCAGCAGTACCATGCAAGCATGATTTGTTAGGTGGTGGGTCAGTAATATTGGCTTTGTGAAGTAAAAAAAAGAGAGAAATATGCTAATTTATGCATGCTGAATGAAACTTAACAGGAATGCAGTGGCAACTTAAAATTTGTCTCAGATTCATAAAATGGAAAGAGTCAAGGTTTTAACCTTTTTCATGGTGCTAACAGTGCTTCAACTAGAAAATTGAACTACTTGCAATTATTTTCTTTGCATTCAGGGAATCAGACTGTAAGATTAATTAGGAATTAAAAATGGCCAGGTATAAAAGCACCACCTTATACATGCTTTTAAACCAGTTATTTTATATTAGACTTTAACTCTTCTTTTGACCAATATTGGCTAAAAGGTTATTTTAATAAAGCTTTGAATAACAATTCCACTAGTTTAAGACTCAACACTTAAATAACCATGTCCTTTTACTCCACGTATATGGAATTCCTGGAACTTAATTTTAGTAACCTTTTATATCTATTTTATAGTTAATATCTTCCCTATAAAGGTCTGACTCTGCATTGCAACAAATTTATAATTTTAACTCTTAATTCAGACCTAATAAAAGAGAAAGGTATAAATAAAAAACAATAACAAAGCTGAGCACAATGCAAATATGTCCAGCGGCAAAATGTATTCTAGAGAGTTGTCCAAGATGAATGGGCAGATTCCCAAATTCAAGGATAGCTCGAAATGTACAAGATTAGAAGTAAATAAATATTCAAAATATTCAAATTCACACCTAAAATCTCAAAATAAGCTGTTAAATTTTACACATTTTCTAATTTTACTGATATGGCCTGGATTAACAAGGGCAGAAAACATACAAATGTTAGGAAAAGAACAAATTTATAATACCTAAAGAGGGGAAAAGAAAATGATTGTCAAACCTTTGAACTATACTGGTTTCATCAAAAGAATTGGTCCTTATGTAAATAGAAACATGTGTACAAACATGTGAATCATTCATGATTCACGAATCAAACATTCCTTAACTGATGCTCCATATTACAAGGTACATTGGCTACAAGTAGTTCGCTCAATGCTAACAAGTGCTGGATCTTCCCTGTATTACATAGAAATGATATTTTTAACATGCTACTATAGTAAAACTGCAGCAAAAAGAATCTAAAGTAATTAATTTCACTTCAACAGAAAGTGAGCGAAGAGCATGCACAGACTGCCTTCTGCTGATTGGCTGTGGAAGCGGGAAGTAGTGAACCATCATGGCAATTTGTAAAACATTGCGGAGGAAAGTGGTGAGAAAGTTATAATTCTGAATGTACTTCACAAACTATGTGAGAAATATCCCACTGTGACTATCAAGGAGGCTGTTAACCTGCTAGCAGGGTTTATAGGTGAGTCTGCATTAAGTATAAGTTGCACACACAGTGAAACATTAACAGCAGTCAAGTTAACCACACCTGGGAAATCAAGGAAATGTAAAAAGTCAATGCTAGAAGTTCAGTGTGACAAATTTGTTAGGAGTACAGTATGTCAGAAAGTTCTTCATTTCTTCATCATAAATGAGCCATCCACAGTGAAAGTGCTTGCATTTGTCAACAATGACCCCGACTTCCTACATTCAAGCAGACTTCTTTTTACAAGCTGTTACTTAACATTGGTTTTGAGTTTCAGAAAAGAAATGGTAAGAACATCATTGTTGGCTGTGAGGACATATTTGTTTTTATGTTTGTGTTTACAGTGCTATACAACATTCTTATCTAATCAGTAATGTGTTTTAAACTATCGCACGAAGAGGTTGGTGGGTTGAAGGCATGCGATGATAGTTCCAGGCTCCACATGATTATGAAAATAGTGTTGTTCCTGCTCCAATCAGAGTGAGAAATCAGAGGGGTACATTTTTAGGCAATGTTTACACACAGACCAATCCTTTAGATGAAACTAGTATAGTATAATGTTCATAAACAATGAAGTATATTGTTTTGGATCAAAAGAGATATGCACTTACTTAGTAGGAGACAAAACTTCAAAGCAGAACCTCCTTTCTCCTTCCAGAACTGGCTTCACTGAGCACAGACGCAGATCTTCTTCCATCACAGTCAAGTTATCCTCTCCTAATAAATTATATAGTCATGCAATATCATGTAAAGAAATTGCCACACATATGGTGTGGATATTAACTACTGCAATTGTAGTATGTAAAAATTTCTGTTAATGACAAGTCATTGTTTTAGGAATAAGGTCCACAGCACGTGAATTTGTAGCTTACCAGTTCTCTTCCTATAAACAAGCTGATTGTCTTGCAATATAAACCATCTTCTGTTCCAGGTCTTAAATGCATTTGAGGTTCTCTTGAAGAGATAACCTTCTATTCGAGGTGTCCCATTGCGGCCAGGGGCTGGGATAAAATCTCGACTAGTTACAAATGTGTGCCTGTTTTCCATTTGTTTTTCCAGCTTATTGCACTCTTGCCTCATAACAACAATCTGAACATGAAAAAAAAAAGGGACAAAAGGAACTTGTCATCAATATTCATTTAGTACTTGAACCTGGGTTTTTGAGTCATTTTATTTACACTCCCTTCAATTATAAAATGCTGGAAAAACGAACATTTTTGAGATAATTTAATCTCTTCCTCAGCAAAGAAGTTGGCTTCGATCACCCAATGGCTGAGGATGAGATTGAATGATCTTGAAAACGTTCCAGTTTTACCAACATTTTATAAGTGAAGGTAAGTAAATAAAGTGACTCAAAAAAAGGATTCAAACATGAATACTTCACTGTTATTAGGACATCTATTTTTACTTTCTCTACTATGTATAGTAAGTAGAGGAAGTATTATATTCCACCCAAAAATTCAATGTTGAGATTTCACTGGAAATAGGTTTTGAGATACCTGAATAAAAAAAAAATTAAAAAAGGTCTGTGTGTGTGAACAGCATAACTCAAAAATGAAAAGCTGGTTAAAAACGAAAGTTGGTATTTAATTTTAATATGCTTCAAGGATGCGACACAAAGATTTTGAGGAAAATTCCTCCATCCTAAACTACCCTTTATCAGGAAACTTTTTTGAAAATTTTGATTTTCTCAAAAATGGCAAACAATTTCGATTAAAATGTCATACATTTGAGATATTTTTATGGCTAATGAAATGTATATTTTGAATTTTCTGGCTATAGCCTATGTACTCCTCTGGATGACTTTTGCATAGCTGGTAAACTGTAAGAGAGAGACCAAATCTTACTGTACAAAAAATGTAGGTCTTGCTAAAACACAATTTATGTCCAAAGAAATTCTTTAGGTGGCGCCATGGCTGAGTGGTTAGCGTGCTCACCTACCACCTAGGCAGCCCGGGTTCGATTCCAGGGACCCGCATGTGGTATTCGTGGTGGATGAAGCGGAGTCAGGACAGGTTTTCTCCAGGTGCTCTGGTTTCCCCTGCCACTCATTCCACCAACTGTTCCATTATCACCTTTCCAATAATCCATTTCGCCTGCATTTCATATCATCCTCATCCTCACTCTCATACCTGGTGCTTGGCTGACTACCCACTTCCAGGTCTTTGCTCTGTCCGGTCCATAGGTTCCTGTACTCCCCAATAGGCATCTGACCCTAGGCACTGGCTTTAAGTCTTAGCGGGTGTAAGTCCTACATAAGGGGAGAGTAATCAGAAGAAGAAAAAGGTGAAGAAAAAGAAGAGGAAGAAGAAGAAATTCTTTTGGAGAGTGAACCATTTCGGAGATATTCCTTATTACTTGTGAGTTTTGGAATACTTAACTTTTGTCAAATGGAAAATCATTTCATTTTTTTATATCTTAGTCATGCAAAGAGAACAGAATTTCAAAGCTTTAAAAAATTTGACTCACTCAAAATCTGCAGATTCCCATATTCCCCTTGTATGTACAAGAAAATAAGCAATAAGATAATTTCTGCAAATATTTATCTCAATTAACATGAAGATAGAGGAATAAGAGTTTGTAAGAATGGTTAGTACAAGAGTAGAGAAAGTCACGTGAGTGCAACACGTTAAATTTTTAATATTCATTTAGTGCTCTAAAAGTATTGGCTTATGTTACAAGTAAAGAACAGCACCCACTAACTTAGTGTGTAAAACTTGCACATTCCTTTTATTTTCATCAAGTTTATGATTTATACTGATTAAACATAGCCATTGTCAATTTTTAAACTGATACATTTATACAATTATTGATCCCTTTAAATTCTAATGTTGCAGATTTGCATCACAGCAATTTAATTCCTTGATCTAATTTAGCATAACATTTTGGAGTTTGATTCTTTATCAAGCTTACTCGATAAAGTGTGTAAAAGAAAAATTAACTGAAAGATTCAACTTGTCATTGAGACTTCCCAGGAATATAAAATGCATATTCTGGGAAACATGAAAAATCACTAAAATGGTGTGAGGAAATATTAATTAAGCTTTCAGCTGAATTTTAGTTTGTTCTTTTATACTTAAACTAATTCAGGCATTATAGCTTATCTCATAATTCATATTGCCAATTCTTCTAAAATAAGAATACTCACGTCATCCGCCAACTTTTTAAAAAATGGATCTAAGTCTTGACATAAATCTGATCCCTGGTGAAAGAATGTACTGCAAGCATGCATATATGACAGCAACTGAAAATGAAATATGAAATATATTAGCAAAGATTGTTTTTTTGGGTATTTATATGAAAGAGCTTCCTAAAACCAGATTAATTCCTATTCAAAAAAAAACAATGCACACAGAGCACACACAGTATTTATTATGTTTAAATATAATTTCATTTTTTTGAAGAAAGTTTAATTCCAACTTTATTTTTAATTTTTTTAGACATTCTGTACAAGTCATGAAGATTTAACTTAATTCCTTAAATCCTTATTTAGCTACAAGATATTGAGATGAACTGTAAACTGAGTCAGGACAAATTATTAAATTTACATTTTTACAATAGGTGTACACAGAGAAAAATTTATGAATTGCTTTGAGAATTATAAATAGAATATTTATACTGAACAGCATACAAAAACTTTAGATACTGAGACAGAATATGCGGTCAGACCCCGAAAAGAAAGTATTTATGTAAATATGTATATTGTAAAATTTAATTTATTTTTCATGTTGGTAGGGATGTGTTAAGTACAGAGAGTGCTATACCATTGTTTCATTGTTAAGAATATTATTTGTTTGATAATGTCATTAATGTTTAGTAATATGTTCAAATTTAATGTATATTATTATATTAATTATTTTAGATTTAATATTAAAAGTGTTGGGAGGATGGATTGAGATTGCTTCCTCAACATTTTGGGAACTATTTAACAGGTAAGATGACGTCATGGGGACGCTGTAAAAAGTATACACATACGTGTATGAATACAAATGCATTGTTAAGGAATGTGCTAGATTCAGCATTTTAGCGTCCCATTATCTGAAGAGTCAAGACATGTTTTTGAGATGTATGGGTTAGAATGCTAAAAGTATAAGTTAAAATGACAAAAGTATGATTATGGTCCACGTGCATAGAATATTTACCAAAATAACACGTGTGTAATTACCAGTGGAAAAGGTGCGAATAAAAGATTGTGGAAAAGCTTTATTGTGTGTCCACATTATTTCACCCTGTACCACAACTCGAGATAACGAAAGAGTCAAAAGCTTAGCACCATCACTTTCGTATTATTAAAAAACCACACCAATACATTTATGTCCATTTTAAAAGTTACTTATATTCTGGTACAATTTGAGTCCATTTTTCTTTCTTTTAACCTTGCACTTACATCTTTGGCTTTTACACCTTACATCTTATTCTTTCCCTTCCTCTCCTACCTCTCTGCTTCCTATTTTGATACCTTACTGTCATACTTTTCCTATTTTCCTCAGCCATTTTTCCTTGATCCTCCTTGAAAACTTAGTCTTGTGTCTTTTTCCTCCTTTAACTCTTAACAATGTTATGGCCATAGTTCCTCATTAATTGTGTCCCACTTTAAATCCCAAACTACCTGCCTTCACATCTCCAACTCTTTGCATTCTACTAATTAATGTACTTTATTTTTTGTTCACATAGGCCATGTGATCCTCTTCCTTTCCCCTTCAACCCTTCTAGGAACATTCTTCCAGTTCTCTCCTGTGCTAAACCTTCCCCTTTTCTTGCTCCTGCATATGTAAACATAACCTGCTCTATAAAACATGATAATGAAGTGCTTAAACCAGTGGAACACATTAAAAAATTGAAACGTTTATTGTGCTTCTAAATATTGACAAAATTTTCAATTTATAACCTACTCCAAATTTCTCTTACTTGTTTGAGAAATATATAATACTACAATAGACTGTAGCCCATTTTTCAATAGTCTAAAACATTTTGTGAAGAAGATAATTAACAAACCCAAAGACATACATCATCTGCAAATTTCATTGCAGATAATGTAAATGTTTTCAACGGTAGATGACTTATGAATGTGGTAGATCAAGATAATCTGTGCATAGCATTTTAACAGAGCGTCTTCAAATTACAAAAGTTTTCATGCAAGATCATTGGGTCACTGGAGAATGTATTGACCATTACATTACTCACAGTGTGCATTATAGGCATGTGTACACCTTATGCTCAGACTGAACTATGACCTTCAGGTTCAATTTGTAGTGTTAAATGGACCTTACACTGTAATGTGCTGACATCAAAGAAGAATTAAATGGAAAATCAATAATCAAAAGCATGGATTATCATGAGCAATTTTAATGCAACTATGCTATTAAGTAACTGTTTCTGGGATCAAATAGTCCTACAAATTATTATTAGGATTTTCAAAATTTTCTAGCCATTTGGCTGGGACTACAACTTTATTTCTAAAATTATTTGTTGCATCTAAACAAAAGTAAGAGAAACATTCATAGTTCTTATCTGAGAGGCACTAATACTCAAATTCTACTTGATGTTTAGTCATGTTACTTGTCAGAGAGGTATAACTCATAAGATAACTTTAAAAATCAAGTTTTATGAAGGCACCCATTTATTATGTTAGTTATATAGTTACTGAAGTGCTCACTTCTTTCCTAAATATAGCTGACAGTCATGCTTTTTAAGAAACAGTTTAAGTTGTACATTCTTAATAATGTTATGGTCTTGATATTTTAATGACATACTGGGTGTTCATTTTTATTTGTTTTTTCTATGGTTGCACATGTCACCGCTGTCTGGCAGGCCTTTAATGAGAGCAAGTTCAAGAAATTAGGTATGATTACATATAGAGCATCTAGGCTGAATGTTGCCTAGACATGCCTAGTTCAGATACTGAAGTCTATGCTTATTTTTTGTAGTGCTTTAATACCCGCTTTTACTACTACGGCACCACAGGTGGTAACACTGGTGATACATTGAATGAAGATGAAGCACCGCTGGAATGAGATGGCAGGCGAAACTGGAGAACCCGGGGGAAACCCACCCCAGCACCGCTTCGTCCACCACAACTCCCACATGCAGTTGCCTGGGTTCGAACCCGGGCCACTTTGGTGAGAAGTAAGTGTTTTAACCACTCGGCTACAGCGCTTGGCACCCACCAAGCTTCCTAAGGAGTGAACAGCAATAATTTCTTCCAGTGGTTGATCAGAAGACTTTCAGACAGCAAAACTGAGAAGTAAAGAACATGTGTGTACATACTAGTGCAGTGGCTTGGTTGATGGTAGTTTTAAAAATGTTTAGTGTGGTAAAATTAGGCAGATTTCAATGAATATATTTTACATAGAAAATTTAATGGATTAGATTTCCATAGGTAAAACGGAACCATAAATGAAAAAATATTAAAAATTTCAGCACTGTTTAGAAGTGGTTGTTTTAAAGTAAGCACTTTATTTTCTTTCACACTGGCACATTTTTGAAAGTAAGGAATGAACTTATTTTTGGTTAAGTATCTCAAAGATGCAAAATATCTATGTGTACACCTGCTGTCACTTATGTATTCCATGCCATAATAAAGTACCATAAAATAATGATGGTTACCATTTAACATTTATCTAGAATTCTATGAGGTATCTTTTGAAATTCCTCATATTTGCCCAGGAAATCACCAATGCAGTGATTCGTATCTTATTGATATCCCTCTTCATTCAACAATCCAGTTCAAAAATAGCATTCCAATAGGTAGATATGGTGCTGTATTGTCAGCATCATATTGTCCTTTACAAGAGATGATATGCCACATCATCCTCAATGCTCTGAAGACGTGTTTTTATATCACGTGGGCAGGTTCAAAAGACACTCTCATAGTACAGTCATACAAATTCTGCAAACAGTCACTAGGGTGCAGCTCTAAGTGAAAAACGGTCTAAAAAGTGCACCTGACATCAATCATTGATTCAGATGCCAATGCTGATAGAAATATCACAACTATAATTATTAGATGGCACAAAGCAGAAGTATATTTGTAGGTAATTGTAGACTTGCTTCAGAGTGACATCAAATTGCAAAGCAAATGCACAAATAAAAATGAACACCATGTATATTTGTGAACATTGTGTTCAACTAAATGAATTGTTATATTTGAACACCACATGATTAGTCCTTCTGTAGTTTGTATAGCTTCTGACAAATAAAAATGATTATTGAAGTGGTGGTTATCTAAGGGTCTTGCACAGAGTGGCCACTCATCTTGCACTATTATCATACTCAAGTACATTTTTCTGGCCACTAAAGCGAGGATAAAACATCCCTCACATTTGAGTGAATGATAAATGAATTGAGTATGTCTCAAATAACAGCTATGGAATCTGGCCCTAAATCTTACTAACCGTTCCGAGTACTTCAGGTTTCTTCTTTGCCTGCAGTACACTTAGGCAGTATATGTAGTCCAGTGCTGTATGTCGGAAACAAGAACGAGTGGCACAGAGAAGATTCTGAGTCTCTTCTGCTTCCATTGGCCGACTACGCGGTGCTTGAGAATTTCTTGACAGTGCACTATCTAAGTCTACCGAGATCTTTTCAAAGTAATGTCTTGACTCTTTAGCTCCTTTTATATCCCTGTAATAAAGAAAATCTGTGTTACCATCAATATAGCACCATGCACTGTGGACACTCAATGGTATTACATGCTAATAGTGAGATAAAAAGACTAACTGCTCTTATTGTTGTATTGTTACCTTTTATAATGAACCACTATTTATGCATACAGTTTCTTTATACTTACCACTTTTACTTTTTGTACCTTGTACATAGTAGATAGAGAAGGTATTGCATTCCAACTAAAAATATGATACCAAGTTTTCACTGTAAATGCGTATCTTGAGGCCCACTGAATAAAAATGAAACATTTTTAGAAAAACATCTGTCTGTGAACAGCATAATTCAAAAAGGAAAAGTTGCATAAATGCAAACTTGGTATTTAGATTCAACATCTTCCAAACTTGTGACAAAGATTTTCATAAAAATTTCCCACTCTAACTACCCTTTGCATGGAACATTTTTAAAAATTATTTTCTCAAAAATGGATTAACAATTTTAACTAAAATATCATATTTAAGATGTTTACATCAAAAATAAAACACATAATTTCAATTTCATCCAGAAGGAATTATACAATCTTGTACAACTGGTATATACTAAGTCAGGCATGTCAAACCTCACTCCCAGGGTGTGAAGAGAGGGGTCTACCCCTCCTTAACTGCAGTAGCACGCACTAGTAGAACCGGTTTTCGCTTTGTTTTTCCCGTTTTCCGATTTGATCATCACGGAGGGAGGGAAAATAGGGGAAAATTTTTCACGCCTGGTGAGTGCTGTTTGACACCCCTGTACTAAGTGATACAAGAAAACTTACTGCACAAAAAGCGTTATCTTTTTAGAATACACAATTTATTTTAAATATTGTTTTTGAGGCATAAGCTATTTCTGAGATATCTGTTATTAATGGTTCAAACTGTTTCATGCTTTATCATTCTAAAGTCTGTGATTGCATGGAAAGAGTGTGGAATTTCAGGGCCAGAATATAGCATCCAGTTATTAAATTAAATTCATTTATTGCATCCTTTGATTATGAATACCTAATCATGGAATTGTCAAATTTTGTATATACATAGGTATTACATTGCAAAAGCAGAATCAATCATATAATGGTATTTTACAAATATATATATAAACAACAACAACAACAACAATAATAATAATAATAATAAAACTACTTTTATAAATAAGGTATTTACATTAAATTGTGGTAGATATGGAAAGTGTTGTGCAACAACCAAAAATTGAACATCAATATTTCATGGAAATACATGTTTTGAGTTCGCCTAAACTTGTGTGTGTGTGTTGGGGTGTGCGTGCATTCATATGTGTGGGTGTGAAGAGCATAAATCAAATATATGTCAAACATGTTTTGCAATACCAGAAATCGACTGTACACAGTTGCTTCACTTAAATTTTAACTTGGGACACATTTTCCACACCAATTGTCTGCTCATCTGCTACTTATTGACCGTTGAGAATTTCTGGAGTAATCCCTCTTGTAGTTGGTCTCTGGTAGTTTTTAATATAAAATGAACAGGTTTGCTATCTTCAGGAATTTCAGATTTAATTAAACCTGGTTCATGCTTCTTAATACTGTCACCGCGCCCGCCGCATCTAATTGCCGACAACAGCAGTGTCACCCATCGCATTATTGTCGGCACTACCGCAAAGGAGCCGAAGGAAAGAGATAGAGAATGGCCGCATTGTTGGGGCGCTTGCCGAAAGAGAGAAAAGGATAGAGGCTACTGGAATCTTCTACTTTGTATCTCACCGCAATAAGTGAACGTTCCTGAAGCTTCCAGAATAGTGCCTGGGAGATATAAATAGCGGTAAAGTGTGAGAAGGGGCAGTCAGACGTATGTGAAGCGTTGAGTAGTCGTGCCGAGGACAAGAGTCGTGCCGACGGAGAAGGGACAGTTCTTTGTGTTACGAATTCGGAGCCGTGCTGTTGGAAAATCGGAAAAGACTTTCTTGCTGTTGCAACGAGTGTACAAGTTACTGTTTACGGAAATAAAAGTGTTTCTTTATCTCGACTACATCTGTCTACTTTACTTCACACACACACCAAAAAAGAGTCACACTGGTTTCAGAAGTGGGATTCGTCGAATTGCTTCTAGTTTCGTTACATCGTCGTTAGAAGTTGCAACGTTAGAACCAAGATGGAGGGAGATTCGGAAACCAGGATGATGGCAATGATGAAAGAATTATTCGCCGAAATGAAGAGGAGAAACAACCTCGTTGCCGAGCTGAAAGAGATGAAGACGGCAAACGACAACCTCGTTGCCAAAATGAAGACGAGAAACGACAACCTCGCTGCCGAGCTGAAAGAGATGAAGACGGAGCTATCGGCGAAAATTGATGGCGAACTGACTGGCGTGACGGAAGACGTGGAAGAACTCGGCGAAAAGGTGGAAGACCTCTGCCAGCATGCGGACGTCGTGGAGGACGACGGGGAACGTCTTGGCGCCCTGGTAGTAAGAGTTGACGAGAGCGTCAAAGTACTGGATGCCAGGGGCAGACGGAATAGCGCGGAGCCGGAGAGGGAGCACCTAGTGGCCGAGGCGACAGTTGCGCCCGTTTCGGATGATATGAGGGAAGACGTGGAACAACTCGGCGAACTGATTGGCGTGAGGGAAGACGTGGAACAACTCGGCGAACTAACTGGCGTGACGGAAGACGTGGAACAACTCGGCGAACTGACTGGCGTGACGGAAGACGTGGAACAACTCGGCGAACTGATTGGCATGACGGAAGACGTGGAACAACTCGGCGAACTGATTGGCGTGACGGAAGACGTGGAAGAACTCGGCGAAAAGGTGGAAGACCTCTGCCAGCATGTGGACGTCGTGGAGGACGACGGGGAACGTCTTGGCGCCCTGGTAGTAAGAGTTGACGAGAGCGTCAAAGTACTGGATGCCAAGGGCAGACGAAATAGCGCGGAGCCGGAGAGGGAGCACCTAGTGGCCGAGGCGACAGTTGCGCCCGTTTCAGATAACGAAAGTGTACGTCTCGGGGAAGACAAAGGGGCAGTTCAGGGACGTCGTCGAGGATCCCCTGGAGGAGTGTGTCGGGTACGTAACCAACCAGGATACGACGTGGAGGACGATCAGCAGGGAAGCGCACAAGCAAACGAGCATCACGCGAGAACCGACTTGGCGTGTGACATGGGGGGACCGTCGGAGCCATCCAATCACCTGACGCATAGTGCCGTGAACGGAAGAATGGTGGACATCATCGTGGACGGCAGGATACAGGAGAGGCCGTGCCGAGCACGAGTGAACACGAGTGCAGCGGTGGACGCGACTCGCGCGGATGTTTGTTGCCGGACCCATCGGAAGCAAGGTGGCTGCGAAGGTGCGCCAGAGAGGTCGGCGGAGTTGTTGTTGTAGTGTTTAACGACCGCTTTTACTACTACGGCACCACAGGCGGTGACACTGATGATACATGGAATGAAGATGGAGCACCGGTGGAATGAGATGGCGGGGGAAACCGGAGCACCCGGAGAAAACCCGCCCTGACGCCGCTTCGTCCACCACGAATACCACATGCGGGTCCCTGGGAACGAACCCGGGCCGCCTAGGTGGTAGGCGAGCGCGCTAACCGCTCGGCCACGGCGCCGCCAGGTCGGCGGACATGGTACCCAGTGAGCCGTTTCCAAGTGCGCAGGATAACCCGTCAACACACCAGGAAGAAGGGCAACTGGACGAGGGACCGTCAAGACCGGCGGTACTGTTGCAGAATTTCGAAGCAGGATGGCATACGTCGTCCTACCCGGACCAAGGGACACTATCCAACAGCGATACCTAGGATCGTGCCTCCTGGAGAAGAGGTTCGATGGGTTAGTCCACCGGGGCGCAAGGGAGATGCCGCAGTGATAGTGCTGGTCGGGACGACCAGCTCTGAGGAGGGAGCAGTGTCACCGCGCCCGCCGCATCTAATTGCCGACAACAGCAGTGTCACCCATCGCATTATTGTCGGCACTACCGCAAAGGAGCCGAAGGAAAGAGATAGAGAATGGCCGCATTGTTGGGGCGCTTGCCGAAAGAGAGAAAAGGATAGAGGCTACTGGAATCTTGTACTTTGTATCTCACCGCAATAAGTGAACGTTCCTGAAGCTTCCAGAATAGTGCCTGGGAGATATAAATAGCGGTAAAGTGTGAGAAGGGGCAGTCAGACGTATGTGAAGCGTTGAGTAGTCGTGCCGAGGACAGGAGTCGTGCCGACGGAGAGGACAGACGTATGTGAAGGTTGAAGAGTCGTGCCGACGGAGAAGGGACAGTTCTTTGTGTTACGAATTGGGAGTCGTGCTGTTGGAGAATCGGAAAAGACTTTCTTGCTGTTGCAACGAGTGTACAAGTTACTGTTTACGGAAATAAAAGTGTTTCTTTATCTCGACTACATCTGTCTACTTTACTTTACACCCACACGAAAAGTCACAATACACTTCTTTTTTCAAAGGTGTTCAGTTCCTTTGGGTAGCTTATTGTGCACGCAACAATTTCTTGCAGTGCATGCTGATTTGAAGGCATGCATCATCATCATTTGGCACTACAGCTCGAGGTGAGCTTTGTCCTCTACAACAGTTTTCCATCTTTCTTGATCCTGGGCAGCTGACCTCAATGGACACCACATTCAGTATTTTTAAGTCAGCCTCAGCTTCATCTGTCCATCTACCCCTTGGTCTTCCAGGTCAACATCTTCGATTCATTCTAGTATTATATATGACTTTAGGTATTCTTGTATCTGTCATCCTCTCAACATGACCCAGCCATTGTAACCTTTGAGAATATAAATCGAACAACATCTTCATTTTCAAGAATTTCTAAAGGCATGCTCCTGCTGTAAATGTTGGGTGTTATAATATAATTATCAACCCATCAAAAATAAACACATTTGTAGGCCTCCTAATACTTCAGGGAGTTGTGCATAAACCTAAGAATGGTTTATATTTTTCAAACAGAGAGACCACTGCAACTCATTTTTGCAAAGTAATGTCGGAGAAAAAGTTTTACCTGCTACCAAAATTCCTTCCTGAATCTATAAAGGATATGTAAGGGCTCAATTTTAATTTAAAATTGGTTCTTTTACCCTTAGTGATTTAGAACAATAAATTACTTCTTTTACCTTAGTAGTTTAGAAAAGTCAATAAATTGCTTGTAACATCTGATTGTGATGTAAACAGAAGGATCATGCAGACCAAAAATATCCAGGAGTTACACCCACAAGCAGAACATTACCCAGTTAAGAGGTTAAAGCACAAATTATTCATGCCAAAATTTTTGTTGCATTATCTATTCCATAAGATACTTGTTGCTATTGCTTTGAATTTTTTAATACTTTATCACACTGTTTTTAAGGTGCTAATCACCATTTTCTTTATTACAGTTTCACGGGCGATCAGCCGTGTGAGGTTTAAAAATATTGAGCTTTCGGCCATTGTAAACTCCATGGCCTTCGTCAGAATTTATAAATGACAGTTAGCTTTCCGCTCCCCATATATATATAATGTTAGGTGGGAGGGGGTTGCGTTGCCCACATAACATTGTATATATATGGGGAGCGGAAAGATAATGGTCATTTATAAATTCTGACGAAGGCCATGGAGTTTACAATGGCCGAAAGCTCAATATTTTTAAACCTCACATGGCTGATCCCCCGTGAAACTGTAATAAATAACGCGCGCCGTGAAGGCTTTAAATCTTACACCATTTTCTTGTTTCCTGCCCTGTCATGCTAAGAGAATGTTATTTCAAAGCAAGGATTTAGCAACCCCATTCTTAATTATTTGATTATTTCTTCAGTTTCACATGGAAATGTGTAATAAAACCATTTCTGCTAGTATTTATCTTGATAAATATTAAGATAGAAAAATAAGTTTTTAAATAATGGTTTGTAGAACAGAGAGAAAAATGAACAGTAGAATGCAGGGAAAGTCGTACAAATGTAACAAATCAGATATTTTTTATTACTTAAGCTTTACTAATATCCTGGATTCAATCAAACTTCTGAAATGTGTAGCAGAAAAGATAATTCTGAAGTTTCTTACATTTTGGGGTTGTGGCAAACTGGCTTATAAATGATTTGGGTTTGAAAGGGTTAAGGTAGCTACTTCCATTTGTTATAAATTTTCTTTCATAAAATCTCATTTATTATCTGCCAAAAAGCTAAGAGTGTAATTTGGAAAAAGCAGCTTCTGAGACACCTCTACACTTTATTGATGTTTTGCCCTTTTCTCATGGAGTGGCTTAGCAGCTAATCTCCAATAAGAAACACCACACAGAGGATGTACATTATGTGACAACTTAGAATTGAAGTTTAAAGAAAAAGCAAAGAACCAAATATGGAACTGCACTTGCAGTAAACCACTCCTATATTACTATATTAGCTTGATGCCAGGTCAAATGAGTGCCCCTACTCATTGTTTTTAATCTGAATATTTTTGGAATTGTTACAATACATGACTTTTCTTACCCTCCCAGAAGACAAGGTTCTCACTGGTTATCAAGAAGTACAATCTCAGCTTTTTCTGCAGTGCACATATGCTGAATAATAAACCTGCAAGTCTTAAATTTCTGTCTGACTACTCGATGTTCATGTGATGAGGGAGATAAAGTGAAGTGCCATACAATTAGAGAATGTGTTGGGTCAATTAACTGTAACCTGTATAACTATTAAAGGCTTCCATCTCCCAAGAGGCCAAATACTACTTGATATCAATTACTCAGCAGCAAGCGTTAAATCAACTTGGTCTTTATTTAATGAACAATTACAGAAACACCAAGGCTTGTTTAGAGAGGAGATGGAATCAGTTTTAGCACAGAGAATACCATATTTATGCAAATCTAATGCACACCCCATATTTGAAACTTAAAATTATGAAAAAAAGGGTTTGTATCAAATGTAAAATGCACCGACAGAAAATAGGTATTTTATTTATATTTAATACAACAATGGATTTATTATATATATATATACACACACCATCAGATTATAGAATTGAAAGTGCCGTATTGTTAGGTGACACATTGTTAAAGATAAAATTAGTGAACATGAAATAAGGAAAATAAGCATTCAAAATGAACTTATTAATACAATACCATAAATTAAAGCATTAATCATCATTATTCCTGATGCTTTCATCACTGAAACCTTAGTAGTTTGTCCTCAGAATCTGCAGGAAGCTTCTGGCACACAGTTGTACACTGTCTCAGAGATAAAACCGTCCGTTGCATGCAGCCATGGATAGCCTTAAATTCTTGTTTCAGAATACCAAGAACTTCAGCCTCCTCTTTAGTTTTGTTGTATAGTCACAGGTTGCTCATTCTTCCTCCTTTGATGCACAAATTCTAACATTTCAACTTCAGACTGTTTTCCTTTGCAAGAACCTGTAAATCTTTTCCTATTAGCTTTAGTAGCAAATAAGGCAAATTTCTGTTTTTGCCATTAACAAACGTTGCTCTCTGATACATTGAACTCCCTTCCTGTCTTTCTATTATCAATTTTTCAGCTAAAGGATTACTTTAAGCTTTAAAGAAACGTTATAAGAGATTCTTCTCAGTTTGCCCTTGATATTGCACTAAAAACACTCAATAATAGGACAATGACAATGAGCAGCTAGCTTGTTGCAAGTTTCCCAATGCATGTTAACTCCACAAATTCATTGTGACGTAATAAATGACAAAATTGAATGAACTTACTGGTGTTCTATGGAATGGATTTACACTCAAATCTAATGTGCCATGAATCTAATGCACACCATGATTTTGATTACATCTGATAAAAAAAGGTGTGCATTAGACTCATGTAAATACAAAATTTTAAAGTTTTTGGTTAATAAGTATGAAATTATTTAATTTTCATTAGTTATACAAAAATACTACAGGTAGGGAATCTGTGGTCTTGAAAAAGTTTAAAGTTTGAAGTTTACGTAAGGGAAGGAGGAGAAACTATTTTAATGCACATATTGGCAATGATACATATCATATGTCATTTCCCTACAGGGCTGCAGTAGTATAGAGTGGGACCGCTCAGGCTACTTATCACATTTTAGGAGGGGTCTGCTGTGCAGATTTCTACTTCATGGCACGGCATGATGAAAACTTATTCATCAAAATGCATTCCTTAATGTAAGGCAAAGTAAGATCTGAAGCTTTCCTGGCAAAGAACATATTCAAGACATTCTAGGGCTTTGAGCCAGGTGTAGTGATGAAGAGCCATCAACGTTTTTGGAGTGTGCATCTGTGCCATATCAGGATGATGAATGACTGACAATTTTTTTTTTTTTTTTTTTACCGTGGAGGGGAAAAACCCGTTACAGGCGGAGGCCGACGTGCTGAGGCCAACAGTGTGAGGGTCCCTGCGCCCTGAAGGGGGAGGGTTACTCACTAAAAACCCCTCCACGTGTTAGTTCGTACAATGCTAATGGTTTCGTGCATCATCGTGCGTTAAGAGTGAAAGGACCAATATATATATATACTGTCCGCAAAAAACAAATAAATAAGTGGAAGGTTCCAAATTGATCATTTTTTTGTAATAGAGGAATTGAATGGTCCCTGTAACTCACTTCACATTTACCCTCCTTTCAACCTCCAACCACACCTTAGCACAGTAACACATGACCACCCCTTCCTTGCAACCTTCCTCAGTGACTATCCCCACTATCTTTGCTGTTCAACATACAATTCATATAATTTTTATATGATTAAATATTTTATATAAATTAACCCCTAACATGCTGACCTGTCATGGCATGTAATACGTCCTCTGATTGGTAATCAGAGGATATGGTCGGTGAATTTATTTTGTTAATTCTCCCGGTCAGGTCGGTGAGACCCGTAAACCAACGACAGGTGTGGTCCTCCAGACATTCTGGGGGTTGTGAGAGAGCGATGTGACCGCCAAAACATAAAAATATGGTGCTCTCTAAAAAGCGGTTACTATACTGCTATTGCTCTATCAATATATTAAATATTGGAGAGCAAGAGGATTAATGACTTCATTGTCAGAAATCCAGCATTAGCTAACAACAACATATACTGTCCACTAGTATGGACCTTGTAGAAAACACCAAATCTATTCTGGAGGTTCAACACTCTGAAGAAATCTGTGTTTTCTGAGCCAGTCGATCTCCAACTTTAAGGCCAGTTTCCAGGAGCATGAACGGTCCATACACTTAATGCAGCTTGAAAAGTCGGGGCTGACAGAACACTGCTTTGAAAAAGACCACAGAGCCAAGTTCAAGGAAACGACCACTGTGGCAAAATGTAGCGGTTTTTGGGTTAAGGAGGCTCTGGCTATATCCTCCAAGAAGAGCACACTGAACCGGGATGCCAGATTGCAGTTCAGTCCTTCCTGGAAACCAGTCTTAAAGCTGGAGATTAACCGGCTCAGGAAGCACAGATTCCATCAGAGGGTTGAACCTCCAGATTAGATTTGCTGTTTTTTGCGAGGTCCGTACTAGCAGTGTCAGTCATTCATCATCCTGAGCCACGACAGCCACCACAGAGACACTACCAGCCACAAAGTCAGCCAGGAATTATGTGATGTCGTACAGGACCTCCATTTGGAGGTACTGAACATCAGTGCCAGCCTGGCTGCCATTGAAGAAGCACTTCCATCGATCTCCGTCGCTACATCCTACAATGCTGAGTCACACACCAACACACTGACCCATGTCGAAGTGCACATACAGGAACTACACATCACCACTGCAGTCTCCACATCATCACAAAGTAGATAGCCAACCCACAACAATAGCTGGACACTGCAGCATCTACATTACACAACCTTGCTGCAACACTTTGATGAACATCAGGCACAACAGTGCACATTGACGCAAGAACTACTGGACACCCAATAGGAGCCACAGCTTACAGACACCATTCCACCAGGTGATCACCAAGAGTTCATAACACACTGAAAGAAACATAATTGCCAAGGTACAGTCACTGAGTCCCTCTGGTGCTGCAATAAGGTCCTCGGCCATGGCTGCAACCCAAAACATCACTTCCAGCCACTCCCTTCCATTGGAAGGCAGTATAATAATGTCACAACTAACATAGGTGCAAATGCGTACTGCACTAAGACACCAAAATATATATTAAAATAAACCTACCCTCTTTTCCTACCCTGGCGAAATAAGCCAGACTTTCTTCTCCAACTCTTCAACTATCTTCCCCTTAAAAAAAAAAAGAAAGGGAGAGACGCGCACTCCTAAAACGTCGATTGCTCTTCATCACTACACCTGACTCCAAGCCAGAGAACATCTTGAATATGAAGGCAGAATATTTGCCAAGGACTGGGAGCTTTATATTATTGCAAATTTTATTTTTTATTGAAAAATAACAGAAGAAGGATTAACCCATTTTTAAATATTTTGCACAGGTGATGTACCATAGCAAGACAAATATTTCAGAAATGTTTAATACTAGAATATGATTGCTTGACATACATTTTATGGATTTACATTTTCCTCTACTTTATACTTTTCCAACTACACAACAACTTCAATAAAGAGGGCTTTCACTTAAAATCTGAAATAGCATTTCACTGGATGCTTAAAAAAACAGTACCTGGGTGACCGAGCTTGCTCGGCATTCCCCGTCCCCCTCCCCCCTGGCTTTCTTTTGTGAAATCTTATTTTTTTTGGGAGAAGATAATTAGATAAACTTGAATATATTTTCATAAGCACCATCATTTCAGCTGTAAAAGTCTACTCTGAATGCAGGCCTCCCCATAGATATCCACCTAGTTTGAGGTTTTCGTCGAGCATTTGTTTCACTATGGAGTTCAGTTCTTTGGTGCTGCGGTCAACTATCTTCCAGGGCGTTAACACGTTGGCCAAGGTCCTTCATCTTTCCATTGAGTTCTTCCATGATTTCCTTAATCTCGGTTAGTCACTCATTAGTATTCTCGGATAGCTCATCTTCATATCGGACATTCCCGTTTTCATCTTTTCCATTCCAGAGTTTACATTTTTCAATGCGGCTTCCATTTTTGTTTCCATATTTTCCATTCCATAGCTTACACTTTTCAATTAGGCTTTCATATCTGTTTCCTCTGCTGCATTCTGGAATTCATTTCCAATTATGTCCATCTTGGCTAATATTTGTTTCATCAACTGTTCCATATCGTGATTTTCATCTCATTCCTGACACCAATTGTAACAACTTTACTGTTCAACTACTTCTATGTTTTTATTAAAACACTGGAACGACACTGACTGAACAATAACAAGTACTACAGGGAGAAAAGCTAGTTGATAAAACAGTGTTAACATAATATGCATTTCTGTTTCAATCATATAGAAAATCATATGAATTATTCATTGAAGAGGGAGTGGTGAAAGAAATGTGATTGTGTTTACTAAAGAAAAATGAGTAGAAAGATCGTGCGAATGTTATACATTTCACTTATACTTTAAATGTTTGGAAAAATGTATCGATTGCTCTTAGAAGAGGGAGTAGTGTGTTACGTAAAAGAAAAGGGAGTAGAGAAAACCATGTAAATGCAATACGTTGCATGGTAAAATGGACTGCATAAAAACCTTTGCCATGAAAAAATACTTAGATGTGCCAATTTTCATGGCGATTGGCCGACCGGTTTTGGAGTTTACTCACTCTTCAGCATACAATATGTATAGGTGTTGGTGTGTATGAAGTTGATAAAGGATAGAAATAACATTTGAATTGTTACGTAAAACAGAAGTGAGTAGAGATGATAATATGAATGTAATAAGTTGTATTTCTGTTTCAAACATATAGCAAATTGTGTGAATTGTATATTGAAGAGAGAGTAGCGAAAGAAGACTGATTGTGTCTCATAAAGGAAGAATTAGTAGAGGAAATTGTGTGAATATAATGTTGCATTTATATTTCAATCATAGAAAATTGTATCTGTATGTCGAAGGGCAAAGAGAGTATATGTAAAGAAAAGCAAGCAGAAAACCACTTGAAAGTAACATATTGTGTAATAAAATGGTTACCTACTATAAAAATGTTCTCCATGAAAAATTCATATACATGCACAACTTCACAGTGATTGGTTAAGCGGTTTTTGAAAGTAACAGTTACATATACACAAACTTCCATTTTGTATATACAAATGATATGAATTTTGTTTGTAGAAGAGTGAGTAGAGGAAACACTGAATGTAATATGTGGCATTTCTATTTCAAACATACAGAAAATTGTATGACTTATTTCTAGAAGAGTGAGAGAAACAGATATGAATGTGTTACCCAAAAGTAAGTGTGTAATGTAATACGTAGCATTTTTATTTCAAACATGCACAAAATTGTATGATTACTTTGTAGAAGAGTGAGTAGAGAGAGATATGAATGTGTTACCTAAAAGTGAGTAGAGAAAACAGTATGTAATATATAGCATTTCAATTTCAAACATACAGAAAATTGTATGACTTATTTTAAAAGAGGGGATAAAAACTTGTTTTTTTTTCATGTAAAATCACATTTTTTATGGAAAATTGTTTATAGAAGAGTAAACAGAGAAAGAGATGTGAATGTCTTATCTAAATTTGAGTAAAGAAAACAGTGTGAATGTAATATGTAGAATTTCTATTTCAGACATATAGAAAATTGTGTCATTTGCAGAAGAGGGAACAAAAACATGTTTTTTTTTTAAATGTATAAAATCGTGTTTTTTCAGGCAAGACACCAATGTAAATAAACTTAAGAAGCAAAACCTTATCTGAACACAAAATTTGATCAAAATCTATAGAACCGTTCCAAGGGACACATAATATGTGCAAGAATTGATTGCTCTGTATAAGAGGGGATAAAAAATATTTTTTTGTGTAAAATTGTTTTTTTCCAGGAAAGACACTTGCACATATAGGTAAGCTTAAAAGGCAAAATCTTGTATGTATTCAAAATTATAACAAAAATTTTAGAGCCATTTCTCAGATACTGGCAATATATGTACAAGAATTTGCTCTGTAGAAGCAGGAATAAAAAATGTACAATCGCATTTTTTCAGGAATGACACCTATATTGTTAAACTTAGAAAGCAAAACCTTATCTGAATATAAACTTTGATCGCCATTTCCAAGATGCACGAAACATATATATAATAATTACCTGTTTAAAGATATTAGATGAAATAATTTGTCCATTTATTATGCATTGGAGAATTTTTAGTACACATGGTAACCCATTCTGCTGGCTCTCTCTACTGCACAAGAGAATTGAGAATTGCCGGGAAACAGTGCCGTCAGAGGCATACAAAAATCCTTGCCTTATGGCAAAAGCGGGAAATGTTGAATCTCTACTCTCCAACAGGCAGCATATCTCGTAAAAATGTTGTCAATCACTCGCCTAAGCTCAACAACAGGAATCCTTGTTCTAACCCTCATGTACTACAGGAACTTAGTGATAACATCATACAAGGAATCACAAGGATTCCTGCTGATGAGTGTGAGAACATTTTTATAAGATCTGCTGCTTGTTTGAGAGCAGAAGGTCAATATTTTCAGCATATACAATAAGGATTTTAGAGCACCTCTGATGGCACAATTTTCCTGGTGATTGACTGTTCTTTCATGAGCGCAGAGAGCCTGCAGAATGGGTTACTATATGTACTAAGGACCCTATACTTTCAAACTTAAATTTAAATCAAGATCATTCTATTTTAGGTAAAGGGAATTTTCTAGGGCTTTTGTTTATTGCATATCTTTAAAAATATGCTTCACTTTTGATCTCTATCAGACTTAATTTTTACATAACATTCTCTTTCTCTCCTACATAAGAGAGGGAGAGGAAGGGACGAATCTTCTTTGTTTCTAAAAATGCTTTTTGTGCATTTAAGTAGGAGGGGGGAGGGTCTGAAATTGCAATTTTTTTTTATGTAATCTTGCACCAAATTTTTTGGTTAAATACATCTTATTCCTTAGGCAAGCAATAGAGAAAGTCAAATGAAGATGTCAATATATTTGTATATGATGCGGAGTCTGCTTATGATAAATAGCTATTAATATGTCACTGTATTGGAATAAAAACTATTTACAATGAAAAATGTCTTCATGCAGAAGTATTTCTCATCATATATTATTTCCTCTTCAGTTAGCTTTTATTTACTCTCTTTGAAAATAATATTAGTATCAAATTATTAGAGTATATTCTAGGTTTTCTCTTTACTTCATCTTGAACAAAAAATGAAGATTCACAGTTTGTGTCCGGGCCTTGATATTGAATGTTTGAACTTTCCAACTTACTGCCTATATGTGCCTAATTTGAAAGCATAAATATTAAACTCTGTTCATCACTTTAACCTTCATGTAATATTTAAATGTTCTATTTATTATAACTTTTACAGTCTCATAATGCTAAAATACTGCATGTTTAAAACATTTACATTCCCAAATGTTAAACACAGTGAATGATTATTTTATTTATCAGCCATTTATGATCTTGTTTATAAAAGTAGCAGTAGATTAAGCATGTCACCTTATCAGTTTCAAAATTTGATTGAAAGCATTCTGTGGTTTGAAATTCCACTCTAGTTTATGCACTTTAAGAAAATTATCACTTCATTGTTAAAAAACGTATGGATAAGTAATTCATGCATCTCCTTACCCTTTAACAAATGTGGTGAGATTCTTCAGTATGGTCCGAGAAGCTTGATCCAGCAAAATGGTGTGATATTTATTCATTTCCTGTAGGGCATGTATCAGCTTATTCAGGGAAACTACTACATCTGTATCTTCCTTGAAATAGGAACTCAAGTCCCACAAACTGTTTGTGAACTGACTGTAACAAATAACATAATATTCTTCACTTAACTGTGCATGCAAACATGCACAGGCACACAGACATATACATAATTTTTCCTAATATAGAAAACAATTGAATGTCATGCATTTACTACCATTTGCAGTGATATCAATGTTAGCATTACATAATATGCACATTTAGTTAATGTCATAAACTGACACAGATGACTAGCTGCAAAAGGGCTAAGAAAACTGCTTACTTTAAGGGTTACAATGTTCTACTTCCTGACCTATCTTTATAACGCTATACTAACACAACAGTAACATTTTAGAGTATACTTTCATTGTTTATTGCTTGTTTTAAGAAATAGGCTTTTCCTGCTGCAATAAGTACTAAAATACAAAATGCAGTAGAACCCCGCTAATCTGAATTAATTGGAGGTGTGGCCTGTTCGGATTATCTAAAAAACAAAAAAGAATGTATATAAATTCAGCTATAGGATTAGCAGCTACAAGATAATGTAGCATAGCGATGTGAGGAAGTGACAATGTGATGACCACGCACTACATAATGACAATGTGTTTAACTTAACGACAAAGTATTCTTCGGACACGTGGACATAGCCGATCGCATGCAATAGTTGCAGTAAGTCAGTAGTTCAATTTGTTTCGCTATTGTTAACGGTCATTCTATAGTAAATTATGCTTTTTGCTTATAAAGTAATATAAACAAAAACAGTTCCTGTATATGAAAAGAAAAACTAAAAGTGCTTAAGCAACTTGACAAAGGGGAAAGTGCTACGAAATTGGTAGATTTAGTTCTTTAAAGCAGATTAAGATTACCAATTTTGCAAGTTAAGTGAAAATGACTGTTTCATAAACATGTAATAGTTGCTGGTACAGTAGCTAAGTAAATGAGAAAATATTGTTTAACAGAGACCAAATACATATGTATAGGTACACTGTCTATAGCAAAGTTCAGCAAAACATTTTTGTGCAATAAATCTTTCGTTTCTATGTGTGTAGTTTCAATAATGGGTTTGTCAGTCTTATAATAAAAATGCTTTTTCTGCGCTACATATAAGCTTTTTATTGTTAACTTATAGATTTTGTGATCAGATTATCCAGAATTTTAGATTTGTGGGGCTCTACTGTATAATTTTTTATTTTACTCTTTGCACAGATCTTCCTATGCAGGCGAGATTTATATCCCTTCCATTTGGTATCTTTAGTGTGCCATAATAATACAGCATTTTCTTTCCTTATTACATGCCTAAGATAGACGTGTTGCATTCCAGCCAAAAATTTAAGAGATTTTACATGAAATACATGTTTTGAGGCCTCTAAATATGTTAAAACAACAACAACAACAACAACAACAACAACAATAATAATAATAATAATAATAATAATAATAATAATAATAATAATAATAATAATAATAATAATAATAATAATAATAAAAGCTCAATAGGTGGGCTACCTAAAGAATGAAGTTTGCATGCTTTGTCTGTACATCAGATGGACAGAATCGGTTCTCCACACTGTGCCATCACATGCAATACGAACACAGATAACTTGATACCTCAGTAATGTAGCTGGACTACTAAGCCTAATAATAATAATAATAATAATAATAATAATAATAATAATAATAATAATAATAATAATAATGATAATGATAATAATAATAATGATGATGATTAATGATGATGAAGAAGAAGAAGAAGAAGATGAAGAAGAAACGCCTTGAAACACCTAGTTGTATTTGGTTTATGCCTAGGTTAAAGTGCCCCTGCAGAGCATTGCTGCAGAATTCAAAGCAACTAGCTGTACTTTGTTGAGATGCACTTATGTATTACCTTCTTTTTGTGTAACAGACAAATTAACTCGTTGCTAAACGGAGAAGCAAATTAGCATAACTTGCACTGCAAGTGTGAAGGTTAAGGACACTTATCTCACAAATCAAGGAACTTGTGACAGTCCTACAGAGCAAAGCAGAAACATTTGAATGTGGGAGTGAATAAGAGCTAGAAGGGAGAATTAAACAAATCAAGTAACTGATAGATAATATGCATACAATATTTGGACCTTCACTCACATAAGATATTTAGAACTCCAAACATACTTTAATGGAATGACTGAAGGTAAATACAGGATATAGAAGCAAAATTAAATGTAATTTTATTGTAATTCAGAAATGACTGCAAAAAACTAATCTTTGAATTAAACAGCCATCATTTTATTTAGTAATTTTAATGCCCTTTCTTAGTAGGTGTGGCACCACAGGCAGTGGACATTCATGATACCTGCAATGAAATGTTTGGGAAAGGGATTTTGGGAAGAAAATGTTCTAGGCCTAAGTTTAGGATACCTCCTCAGTGTTTGCCAATTATGAGGTGTAAGGAAAACCTGGAAAACGAAACCTGTCAGGAAGGACAGTCCTAACAGCAGGAAAACAGCTGCTAAAATATATGCCAAAGTAGCTATGCAAACTCTCAGATGCAATTTCTCTGTGTATGAAATTATATATTCATCTGATGGGGGTTAGAGAAATATAATTGATAAATTACATTATAATCAGTTTTGAGATTAAGAAAAGGATAAAACAATTATGAAACACATACAACCAGACATTTAAGCAATGTAAATAAAAATTACTATTTTATAAGTAGGTAATAAATTGATTATTCCTTGGCTTACTACAGCCACATTTGAAGAGAGGAGAATGGGTACTATACGTTTACCTTCACATAAGAACGTGACTATCCTTATATCTTTCAAGGATGCAACATGAAGATTTTGAAGAAAATTCCTTCACCCTGATCTACCTTTTACATGGAAATTTTTTTTAAAAACTTTTATTTTCTCAAAAATGGCTCTAACGATGTTGATGAAAATGCTATATGTGTTAAGATATTTTTATGGCAAATGAAATGTATATTTTGAATTTTCTGGCTATAGCCTATGTAGTACTGTTTACTCTTGATGACTTTTGCATAGCTGGTAAACCATAAGAGATAGACCAAATCTTACTAATACAAAAAATGTAGATCTCGTTAAAACACGCAAGTTATGTCTAAATGCATCTTTTTGTGGAGTGAACCATTTTGGATATATTCCTTGTTATTTGCATGAGTTTTGCAACACTTAAATTTTTCTCAAATGACAGGTCATTATTCACTGTTTTAGCTCTTGGCCGTGCAAAGATAACAGAATTTCAAAGCCTTCATATAGCGATCAGCTTAATGAAGGCTACTGTATTCCCATATTCCCCTTGCACCTACAAGAAAATATACAATAAATTAATTTCTACAAATGTTTATCTCTATTAAAATGAAGAATATAGAGGAATAAGAATTTGTAAGAACAGTTAGTACAAGAGTAGAGAAAGTCATGCGGGTGCAACACATCAGATTTTTTTTCATTAGATTTAGCACATGCATCATCTGATTCTACCAAAAAAGCACTGCAGATTTTATAACTACAACTTTTATATTTAAATTCTGCTATGCAAAAAGGAGGATTAAAAGTTTCACTTTATGCTATTAATAAGGGTGTTTATTCCTCTTGGTGTCTTTTGTGAGTGTTTGGAAATCCAATGAAAATGAGTAAACAAAATTCTTGATTTAAAGTCTGCCCTGATATTACTCCAATTTCAATCACAAATGTCTAAAGAGTACGAAGTAAAGAAAAAAAAATTGGGAGTAACTATAACAACAAATGATAACCATTAAAGACTAAAATACTGCATGTGGCAGGAGCAATAAGAGGGTTTGAATGGCTATTTTGAATCTAGCAAGTTTTATTTTGCAAATAAATGTGTGGTAGGGCTGTAGAGTTGACTTAGAATGAATTTATCAATTTGTACTCTTTCTCTAGTCAGGTGCATTCAACAGTGAGAGAGCAGGTTTGTGCTGAACGTCAGAATCAGTTCCTTTACGGGAACATAAAGGACATTTTGAATAAATGTGGTTCATTGCCTTAGGATGCTACAGGGAGCAACAATGGAATCAAGAAGATCGCAGGAAAGCAAATCACCTCTTGGGTGATCTCATTCTGAACAAAACCTTGATAACAGAGGCATCTGTGCAATGGAGTCCATGCCATTCAACAAGGAAGCGTGCTATACACATATTGGATCAAGTGTGAGGTGAAGCTTCAAAAATCTCAAAGAACTGTACTTTAAAGTAACACAATAGAAATGGAAATAATTCTTAGGAATCACAAAATTTTTCACTTTAAAACTGACTCTGCTGCACCCTGTAGGTTAAGTACCCATTACATCTTTGGAATGCAATGTAACAAATACAAATGCTTATACAATTTTGTTGTAATACATAGCCAGTCAAAGCAAGCATAAATAAAGAAAAAGTGCTGCATGCATCCAAGTGTAAAAGGAGTTTAATAGATATACTTACCTCTGTTGAGCAACATAATTCTTTCCAACATCCACCATCAATCCACACATTTTTAACACCTGTAAGGAAAATTCTTTCTAAAGATACAGGACATCACAGCAACAAATAGAAAACAATTCACTTTAAAGCAACATATTACTTACCTTATCCAACCTCTGCTCTAGCTGATCGATATCTGCTTCTTGTTCCTCTAATGTGGCACTAGAACGAAACAAATTATATTATAATTTGAAAACTTTTTAGCTCCTGAAAATGGCTGTTTAGTGAGTACCCATTTTTTTTTTTTTAAATTTCTAAGGCCACTTTTAAACAGGAATATTGCTACAACAGTAATGGAAATACATTCTTTCCTTAATATACCATGCTATTTACTAGCAGTACCAGGCTTGAAATTCTATGATGTACCTACAGCAAATAGAGGAAGTGTAGTATAGTATTTATTATAATCCAAATACAAACGACAATTCTTATAAGATGTTCAAAAAATTCTCAATAAACAGTATCCAATTTTATATATTAATTCTATGGTTCCCTTTCTCATAACTAAATTTGAATTGCTATGACTCCTGGAAGGTCGACTCTTCAACACAGTGGTAATGCTGCTGCTTATCAAGCGGGAGACCTGGGTTTGATTGCCAGTAGTGGCATGGGGAGTTTCTCTTGCTGGGTGATCTGGTCTGGGGCGTAATGAGCCTTGCTGGATCCCTGAGGGGCTACTTGGGCACGAAGACCACATAACCAGCTGGGAGGGTCTGGTGCGCTAACCATGTCCATTGTAAGCACTGCACCCCGCTCATGATCCTTATACTGAGCAGAGGTGGGGGCAGGATGCAGTGGCTAGGCGATAGGTTTTGGGCTGGTAAGCGCTGTTGTGCTGGGGTTTTAGTTATGACTCCTGGGACACGAATCAAACCCTGTGGTTGCCGAGTTTATTTGGGTCCTACCTATCATTTAAAGCTTATTTCCTCTTTCTCCCCTTTCTCACTAATTTTTTCTAAATTTTCTCAGCCACTCTCTGCCTAAAAAGTTTCTTATTTCTATTATGTTTCTCAATTTTACATTCAAAAGCTTTTCCCTTGAATTTGTTTGGGTAGATTTGACCATTCCTTCTTACCTATTTTCTTCCAAGAATCTGTTTCCTCATATTCCAAAGTTACAGACCATGTATCTTTTTTTTTTATCACATGAAGGACATCTCTCCAGATTGCTCCCTAAAGTGATGTGAGTTACAGAAAATCATCTAGAGATTTGTTAGTTCATATGGAGTAAATGGTAAATAAATTTGGAATAACAGTTAAGATTGTAGGATAAACATCACAGTGTACCACTTGTATCCGGTAATAAATAGAAAATAATTATGATGTTATATGCATTAGTGAACATTGCTGTCATGCCAATGAACTAGTGTATATGAATTTAGAAGATTCCAACTAGTAAGTAGTTTCAGCAGGGAACAACATAAACATGGTGGGATTGCTGTATACATAAGGAAAAATCTAACAAAACACTGTGAGCAGATAGACCTTCGCACTTGGTACGCTGAACTAGATTTCAAAGTAGCTGGGGTAATTTTGAATGAATGTAAAATAGTAGTAGTTTCAATTTACAGATCCCCAAAAGGAGATCCAAGGGTTTTTCTTGAAAAGCTTGAGTATTTGTTAAATTCCTTTACTGGGTCAAAGTGTAAACGTTTGAAAATTATAATTGGAGGGGATGTTAACTCACATTTTGATATAAGAGAGAAGAAACAGACTGTAATCGACTTTCTAAATATTCTCCGGCAGTTCAATTTTAATTGTACAAATCCACCAGACTTACAGCATGTCTGGACAATATATTCACAAACATCAAACCTTAGTAACTTGTGACACGAATGTCTTTCCGTATTCTGACCATGACTCTGTTTGGCTTAAAATTAGTAATATAAAAACTATTAACAATAAACCAACAAAGTCGAAGATTGTAGTTACTAGACCTATAACTAATGACAAAACTTCATACTTTATGAAAGTGCTAAGCGAAACTGAATGGTATGATATGTTGTGTAACTCATATCTTTGTAGCATACTATCTGCAAATGATTTATTTGAAAATTTTTTTACTATGTTTCTAAATATCTATGAAACATGCTTTCCCCAAAGAAAATGTAAAATTAATAATATTGCTAATAAGAAAAAAGTTGTTAAAAAGAAAAGGAATAATTGGTATACACCTCAACTTGCAAACATGAAACAAAGTGATTATGTATTTGGATTTATATAGGGGGATAAGTCAGACAAGAGCAAATCTGCCTAAGAAACAATATAATCTTCAAAGCACTGAATCGTCCAATAATAAATATAAAAAGGTGTGGAATCTGATAAATTCAACAGCAAAAGGAGATAATAGGGATGATATCAAGATAACACCCAATGAATTTTTTTTCATAAAATCGGTGGATGATATAGGATGTAACTTAACAAAGCTCAAAGAATCAGTACTAGAACTAATAGAAAAGTGTGAACAGAGATATGAACAAGGTCTCTTTGAATTTCACGAAGTGACCTCAGAAACTGTATTAAATACTGTTAAACAACTGAAATTATCTGATACAATGGACATTTATGATGTATCTAATAATCTTCTTAAACAAGTAATAGAACACATATTGCATCCACTAACATATTGTATTAATAAATGTCTGTCTGAAGGAAATTTTCCCAGTAAATTAAAACTCTCAAGAGTCGTCCCAATTTTCAAAAAAGCAGATAGAAGCGACCCATCAAATTATCGACCAATAACGTTAGTTCCGATAATTTCGAAAGTGTTCGAAAGGATTATGTACATTCAACTTTGTAATTATTTAGAAGCAGCCAACATAATTAGTGAAGTCCAATTAGGTTTTAGAAAAGGCAGATCAACAATTGATGCCATAGTTCTGTTAGTGAAAAAGATACTCACTACTTTTGAAACTAAAAGGATAGCTGAGGCCACCTTCTGTAACTTGAGCAAGGCGTTTGACTGTGTGAATCACACACACCTTATAAATAAACTTAAATTTTATGGTGTAGGAGATATGGCATTGAAACTCTTTCAGTCTTATCTAATAAATCGCTATCAAGTTGTATGTGTTGGAAGTGATAGATAAAAAATGACAAAGATAAAATGTGGGGTGCCACAGGGTTCCGTTCTTGGACCTTTACTGTTCGCATTAATGATCCATGATCTGCCTTGGTTTATAAATACTCATACAATATTACATGCAGATGATACTACCTTCTTTAATACCAGCACAAACTTTATAAATCTAAAAATAATTGCTGAGGACACCTTGAGGCAGGTAGATATTTGGTTCAGGGCAAATGGCTTCTTACTTAATGAACAAAAAACAACTATTTGAGAGGCAGAACTGGAACTTAAAAATTCAATGCCACAGCTGGGATTTGAACCATAGACCTTCCGCTTACCAGGCAGGTGCTCTAACCATTGAGCTACTGTGACGAACTGTATGGCATTGAATTCTCAAACCAGTTCGTATTTTTCCTGGTAAACACAAAGGCAGTCTCACATCAGAGACAATTACCCCAATGCTCAATGGTTACAAGGTGTGTGGGTTTGTCTTATCCAAAGAGGATAAAGATATGGGCCAGACAGCCTCCAATATAAATTGGCTGCACCTAGGGAAGAAATCTCTCTCTGAGGCAGCCAGAAAGAAACTAAAAAAGTTGAGTAGAACTGCTCAACCTGATACCAAGAGCTCTGAGCAACCGGGACAGAGACAGTCTTACCTACCTGACACCTCAACGAACTGGGGCTGTAAAAAGAACCAGATCTACACCTGATACACCACCTAGTGTCAAGCCACACCAGAAAAGACCCAGGGATCCAATGGAACCTGCAGTAACTTTCAGGGAGGCTTTGGCAGCTTTTAAAATGGCTATCATAAAGGAAAAATATCTGGAGACTAAACTCGTGGAAGAGGAGTCAAGGATATTTTAAGAGTTATATTCAGTAAGGTAGATGGGGCCAAAGAAGGTGAATACTTACCATTGCTTAGGACCTATACTCTACAGGATGGTGCTCTAATCTACTACTGAGGATGAGAAGAGTGCCAAATGACTGAAGACAAACTCAATGGGGTAAAACTCAAAGAGGACTTGATACTCAGGGTAATTGAAGCCAAAGATCTGCCCAAACCAGTCAAGGTGGCCTTTAGGACCGGGACTTTATGACTGGGGACCGAAGGTTCCACTGTGCAGGTTAAGGGAATTTAATCCTGGACTTTAAACTGAGTACTGGAAAGTATTGGACTGGCAAGCAGACTTGTGGGACAGAAGCTCATACTTCTTATAGACCAGGAGTCACCCAAAGCCATAAAGGATGCCAACATGGCAGCCTATACTGGGATAGACAGGGGTCAATGGATTTACAAGGGCAAAATAAGAGGTCTTAACAGCAACAGAGTATAATAAGCCCTGTTGATCTGGATAATCCTAGGACCTATATTTATATAAGGAACTGGGTCAAAGCAACTCCAATAATAAGATTTTGTCTCAGGAATGTAACAACCATCGAAACAATTATGAGGGTGGATGGACAGAGAAGGACAGTTTTACTGACCTCTGTCTATCTCCCCTATGAGGAAGAGGACCCACCATCTTGTATGTTAAGGACCTCATTAATTAAGCACAGATGTCTGGAAAGGAGCTTGTCATTGGATGTGATGCCAATGCACACCACACAATTTGGGGGAGCACTGGCATCAGAAGAGGGGAGTTCTTAATGGAATACTTGGTAAGCACAAACCTTAATATTCTAAACAAAAGCAATGAACCAACCTTTGTCACTGCACAAAGGAAAGAGGTCATAGATCTTACACTAGGGATTCCTTTTGAGAACCTAGTTAAAAACTGGCATGTATCATCTGATATATTTTAATCAGATCACAGATACATTTGCCTAAGTTAGATCACAGGACTTTGAGCCAGTGATATACAGAAACTCGAAGGACACTGATTGGGCTTCATATCGTTAAGTCGGTCTGGGTGGCTCAGTTGATTAGACGCTGGCCTACTGATCCCAAGGTTGCGGGTTCAAACCCGGCCCAGGCCGACGGTTTTTAAGTGTGCTTAAAAACGACAGCTCCATGTCAGTAGATTTACTGGCATGTAAAAGACTCCTGCAGGACAAAATTCCGGCTCACTGGCGACGCTGATGTGATCCTGGCAATTGACAGCGTCGTTAAACAACAAAATCATTTCATTTCATATCGTTGACCTTTCAGGACTTATACAGGTTATGTCTAAGGAGATAAACACAGTGTGGGATTTGGAGTTAGCTGTTGATCAGTTGCAACAGGCTATTCTCTTGTCCCACACTGTTAATTGTGGGGCTAAGGTCGCTTTTACACCAAGGAATGTGCCTCTGTGGTCTACACGGCTAAGCAAACTAAGATGTAATTGTAGGAGACTGTTTATCCACGCTAAACAGACTCGTAATTGGATTCCTTATAGAACTGAATTGACCGGTTACAACAGAGAGATAAGGAAGGCTAAAAGAGGCTCATGGAGGGAGTACTGCGGGATCATGAAGATATTTCCAGTGGTGCTAGACTCATGAAGGCTCTAGCTAAAGGTGTCGCCAACAAGCTCGGCACACTTAAGATGCCTAATGGCGACTATACAATGACTGGAAAAGACACTAAAACATGTTTGCAGTGCACTTTCCAAGATCTGGAGAGATTGATGAATTGCATGATGGATAGGGGCAATCAGGGTTCCATCCTCGGATGGACAAGGAAGATTGGTACCTGGCCAAGGCAATAATCAACTAAACTGGGATCAGATGGGCTATTGACACATTTGAACGACATAAATCAGCTGGGCCGGATGGACTGACACCTGCTTTTTTACAACATGGGATTGAAATTTTGGCATCCCTGTTGTGCCATATTTTTAGAGCTAGTCTTGCACTTGGGCATATTCCTACGGCCTGGAGGCAAGTCACAGTAGCTTATATTCCTAAGTCTGGGCATCCCAGCTACCAGGATGCCAAGACTTATCGACCTATATGTCTCATACTTTCTGCTGAAGACAATGGAGAAACTAGTTGATGGGTACACAAGGGACTGTGTATTGGCAAATTGACCTTTACATGGATGCCAGTGTGCCTATCAATCTGGTAAATCTGTAGAGACTGCTTTGCACTATGTTATAACTAACATAGAGAAGTCTTTACACTACAAAGAAATCACTTTAGGAGCATTTCTTGATATTGAGGGTGCTTTTGATAGAACCTGAACCACAGCTATTATCACATCTGCTACTGAACATAATGTCCCAAGCACTATCACCAGATGGATATTTTCCATGCTGGAAATAGGTGCATCTCATTGACATTATGTGGAGAGACTATTCACATTTCCACATCGAGGGGCTGTGTGCAGGGAGGTGTTTTCTCACCACTTCTGTGGAACCTTGTAGTGGATGCTTGATTAGAGTCTTAAACGACAGCAACCATCTCACGATAGGATATGCTGATGACATAGCCATATTGGTAAAGGAGAAATTCCCCAGAACCCTTTCTAAAGTGCTACAAGTAGATTATTCCAAATGTTTAGTTCTTCCGAGCTTGTAGGCCGTGGTCTAGAAGGCATGGTAGATACCAACGTTTCGCCAAGTACTGCGCGCCTTGTTATTCGGCCATGATGTCAACCTTAAAGAAACCTGAGTCCTGTCTTCTACAGTTAACTACTATGCCCGACTACAAAGGGAGGCCATAGAAATCTACAAACACAAAGACAACTTCAATCGCAAAGAAGAAATACTACGTGTACATAAAGCATGGATACCGGATTTAGATAGACTTCCAGGCACACACGACAGTTGTAATAAAACCCCACCTACAACCGGCCAATCACCACCGTAGACGGTGCAACAATGCCCCGCCCACCCCCACCCATATAAATAAACGTAACGGACATTAACGGTCATTTCTTCCACATTCTAACTCTGACCAGTGCAGATGGAGGATCGTGTTATCCTGATGATGCCAAGCGCAGTACTTGGCGAAACGTTGGTATCTACCATGCCTTCTAGACCACAGCCTACAAGCCCGGAAGAACTAAACATTTGGAATAATCAAGACACCGGCCGTGAAAGTCTAAATACATATGCTACAAGTAGCTTTAGGAAAAGTAGAATGTTTGTGTAGCAGATATGGCTTATCCGTTAACCCCAGCAAAATAAAAATTGCACCTTTCACCAGATTTTAAGATCTGGGGAGTCTGAGGAAACCCAGACTCGGAGGTGAAATTTTACAATTTTCCAATGAAGAGTGTTTTGGACCTGTAGAAATCTGCTTGGCAAGAAATGGGCATTGAAACCCAAGGTGTACAGTACTGGATGTACATCACAATGGTCGGACCCATTATTTCCTATGCCACACTTGCCTAGTGGCCTAGAGTAAACCTGAGGTCATGCAAGGAACAACTCTCAAAATTACAGAGAATGGCTTGCATGTCTGTCACAGGGACTTTCAGGACTACTCCTACAGCTTCTTTGGAGGTTCTGTTACACTTATCCCCTCTCCACATCTGGTTGGAGTCAGAGGCGAGGGCTAGTCTATACAGACTCAGATGTAATGGCATTGAGGACTTGCAATCACAATGCTATGGTCACTTAAATCTATCTAGGGACAAGCATCTGGACTCTCTTACACTCATGAGGACGGATAAATTGATAGTTCAGAGATTACAAGAAGGAAAGTTCACTGTATCCTTTCCGGAACGCAGTGAATGGATAAATGGAAGGAGTCCCAAGACTTGGGGGTGGACCCCTATGGTTTACTAATGGATCCAAAACCAATCAAGGGACTGGGGTAGGACTGTTCGGGTGTGGCAGAAGGCTATCATTTAGCCTAGGACTGCATGCGACTGTCTTTCAAGCTGAAGTATATGCTACACTGGCAAGTGTATGGAAAGTATTAGAAAGAGATATCTGAGCAGACACATCACTATGCTTTCAGATTGTCAAGCTGCCTTGAAGGCACCTGAAACTAGAAAGATCGGATCAAAACTGGTACTCGAATGTCAGGAAGCCCTTATGAAACTGGCTGAACACACTTCAGTTAGACTGATGTGGGTGCCAGGACATATAGGAATCCATGGCAATGAGAGGGCAGATGACTTAGCCAAACAGGGATACATCAGGCCTTTTGTGGATCCTAGGGTTGTCCTATGGCTATGTCAGAGGGGCAATCTGAGAATGGACTGATAGGAAACAATGAATACTGTAACAGGACACAAGCATTCAAAGATGATCTTGAATATCATCAAAAGCAGGACTAAAGAACTGCTCAAAATGGATAGAACCATTCTCAACGGACAGTAGGTGTAATAACTGGACACTGCCATCTGTTAGGACATCTCTATAAGATTGTCCAACCTACAGAAGATGCCACAAAGCAGATTAATTAGTGCTTCATTCGTTAATTGACTGTGAATCATTGGCAGGACTCAGGGTTAAACCACCACTGGTTCATTTCTAAGCATGAACTATCAATGGTCTTTCCTAAGGAACTGGCATCTTTTATTAAGGATTCTGGTACTCTTGGAAGCTAAACATGGGGAAGCACAATAGATCAGAAATGGTCAGAGTGCATAGGGAACTCATGGCCCTTCCCATTTACTAAACTAAACTAACTAAAAAGCAAAAGAAAGAAATCTGATTGGATCATTGAATTCACTTAATATCTATCACAGAACAATATTTGTTCAAACTACACTTGTTAAAGTACCCAAAATTTTTCAAATCACTTAGATGTTCAATTAATTTAACAAGTATTAAATCTTTTTCTCAAAGCCTCCTAAAACCAGCTTGTAGGAAACACAAGAGTGCCACTTTCTAATGTGTGTTACCACGCAATTAACAGTATGGCTGTCAGTGTTTTAACCAATATTTTAATCAGAATACTGTACTTTTTGACATAACATGGAGCAAGATACAGTATGCCTTTGCTAAGAATGTTCCTTTTTCTTAAGTGAGGCCTCTAGTATCAAAAACAGACATATGCACAGTGAGTTCAAGTCCCCATTTCAACAGGATGGCATTGTGTCAGAGTTTGAAAGTAACCATTTATTTTAAATGTCAAAATATATTTATTTTGTCCGTTTATGAATGGAACTACTTTTGCCATTAAATTCAACACAAGAAGACTGATAGGAACATGTTCAACTCCCCATGACAAACGGGTAACATCTTTATCTTTGATACTAGAGGCCTCAAATGCACAGACACCCTGACTAATCCTTGATAGTGAACATTTCCCTTGGAAAGAAATGCCCTACTTTCTTCAGCAGTTGCATACAACATATAGTTGTGTGCATTGATATATGCTGTAAAGCTTAACCTAAAGTGTTTTTAACATCTGCAACTGCTTTGATTAACAGTATTCTGAATAAAATCAGGAAGCAATCTTTCATAATAGAAATTGAGCGGCTCAATTAACTTGTTGAATGCCATGGAGAGGTTAAGTTCAAATTGAAAATCGAACTCTTGGAACTCCAACTTGCAGAGAGACTAAAATGCTGGCAAGTGTTTCTATATCACTATAGCTGAAACACTCTAAAATTAACCTTTGATATCTAAAGAAGCCTGAGCCACCTGTTACACTAATATGTTGCTGTAATTAGATGACTTGCAGATGAAATTGCTATCGAGTTACAGCTAGCAATTAAAAATTCAAAATCGGTACCATAGATGAAACTGTAACGATTTAAAGTAAGTAAAATGTCCCTTCTGTTTTGTATATTACATCAAATGACACAATGAACTAACAACAATAAATAATTCTTTGCCCCATTAAAATGCAATTTGGCAATTGAATTACACAAACCAATTGTGGTAAGTTAAGAACAATGGCCTCTGTAATTGCTTCATAGCAGTTTAACTGTCATTTCCTTAAATCTGAAATGTGTCATCTAGAATAGGTGCTTTCTAACATTTTGTAAAAGTGTTGTGAACTTTACCGAAATTTTGGCGAGTCCCGGAGACATTCTTCGAATTCAATTATAGGCTGCATTTCGATGACGACACTACTAATGCGAAGTTTAATTTGAAATACTTAAATTTACATCTATCCAAAAAACCATCTCTGATTCATCCTACTTAACTAATTGGTTGGCACTTGTCATTCGCACTCCACTAATTATACTTCAGAGGGCAGCACTCTTTCTATGTCTCGTGCTGCGATCTGTAAACATAATGTTGAAGGAAAGCCGTACAGAAGTAACCACCCGCGGCGGGTAGTTCAACTGCAATACCAGAAATAGAGAGTGGACTATTATGTGTATGAATTATGATATGAATATATTGCTACCATTTCAGTGCTTTATTCAAAATGCATAACGGATTATTGTGTAGTGAAGCATTAAAAACACGTTGTATTATCATCTCTTATATTTGGCCAGTCTTAGGCCAGTACTTGTCTTACATATGTATGCAATCTGGAAGTAAACTTAAAATCAAACACAATATTTTTTTCAAAACCAATACATTTAAAGGTAATAAATGTAATATTAATATTAAATACTCATATAAATGCCATGTTGACCATACGAATATAAATACAAAGTATAAGTATCTCTAAGGAAATAAATAATTTAACATAAAAAATAGCATTACTATTCACATTCAACCAATATTTTGTATTCTTAGTTTTAAAGGAGAATGCGTTTTTAAAATATCATTATAAGAAGGATCAGTAGAGGCTGTTAAGTATTTGGAATTTGTTAGTAATTTAAGGCTGTTAAAATGTAATTATTTTTATGGAGTAGCTTTGTAAGTAATTTCCAGTTGCTTTAATGACAAATCAATGTCAATTAATTTAATGCCTGCTTGAATGATAGTTAAATATATGTTTATTGAACAACTGACAATAGATACCAGGCATTGCTAATTATTATATAACGGAATAATAGGAATGGCAGTAAAAGCCTAGTGAAAGTTTAAAACAAAGTTAAATTTTTTATTTGTAAATGCACATTATGTTAGTCGTATAACTACAGGAAGGATTTCATTTTCTTTCAGAATTATTCCCGCTTTGTGTGTGTGTATGTGTGTGTGTGTGTGTGTGTGTGTGTGTGTGTGTGTGTGTGTGTGTGTGTGTGTGTGTGTGTGTGTGTGTGTGTTTTCCTCATATTGACTTATGTAATGTGCTTTTTACTCTATACTGTAAATTTCCATTGACATGTTCAATGATTACTGGCCTTTATGGCTTCTTGTGAACTCGCTGATGCAATCCAATCTAATCTAATCTATGAAGATTTTTAATTATTTAATTCGTGTATTAAAATGTGAAATTAATTTAGAAGTTTTAGAAAATATTATTTAACTTATCTAAACTAAACTAAACAAAACTAATCTAACAAAAATTTATTTCGAAATCTTTAATTAAAAAGACGTAATCGGCGACGCCAGCAAAGCATAGTAAAAGCAGAATAAGAGGTATTTATAATTATAACATCAAGTACAAGGCAACTTTCGAGGCGGAACAACTTTTAGCCTACAACTATGTAGTAGGAAAAGCCCACTTTCAGCAAAACTAACCTATCCAAGGCGTATTTTCTCAAACATCTTTTAATTGCGTGGTATAAAAACGAGTTAGTAATGCGAGAAAGTATGTTACGTTTCGAATAATACCTATAAGGCACAAGAAGAATGAGCTTCAACATATCTATTATTTAATATTTTGATATGGTACAGGGACGTTGTATCGGTAAGCACAAGGGACTCCGACTAGCTGTTTCTGCCTCCATCAAATATGACCACCCAATACTGCTAGAATTGGTCGGATAATTGGGGCAAGAAATCTAGACTGAAAATCTTAAAGACAGCTACGAAGCGAATTAATTACCAACCAGGAAGTGACTGGTCGACTGCATGCGTGGGTCAATAAAAATGTCAAATATACCTGCACCGGTGATGCAGTGCATCACGCCTACCTTCATTAATTAATTAATTAATTAATTAATTAATTAATTCATTCATTCATTCATCTCTTGCTCTTCCTTCTTGAAGTCGCGGGTATATGCTCTGCTATATCTTAGCAGTTGTTAACTTTGAACATGTAGAAGCCATTGTTATGTCTCAAATAAACATTATTTACTACTTTCTTTGAAAACACAATCAATTGTGGAACACTTTCGATGCAGACTCTAGGTCAGTGATATCCAGCGTTTGCGAAAGAGGGGAGGTTGGATTTACGTCCTTCCACTATACTTTTAACACTCGAACGCGCATTGCGTTGAAGAGGTGGGTCGGTTACATGCACATACGTTGCGTTTGATTTATGAAAGAACTTTCAAATTTTATGCGGTAAACATCTGTTCATTACTGATTTCTTTGATACTGCTTACGTTTAAGAAGCCTATCAATATTTGGTGACAAAGTCGAAGTAACCTATTGCAATACATACTTTTAGTATAGTCCAATCTGGAGAAACTCGTTCGCAAATATACGTAGAGCTATACTCACTCTTATAAAAACTATTCTTGCAAATGTTTATTTCTCTATTTAATTTTAATCAATATGAGCATTTGCTAATTTTGTTGTAGGTGCAAAGGGAATATGGGAATGCAGTAGGCTTTAAGCTATAGTCAGATGTTTTAAGAGCTGGTTACTCTTTGGTGCCTTTGAAATTCTGTTCTTTTTACAAGGCCAAGAGATTAAAAAAAAAAAACAAAAAAAAAAAAAAAAACGAATAACATATTCCTATTTGTGAAAAGTATAAGTATTGGCAAATACAAACAAATAATAAATAATATTTTGGAAATTATTCACTCAAAAGAAAAAAAGAAGTAATTGACATAAATTGTGTGTTTCAACGAGATCCACATTTTTTATTTAGTAAGCTTTTGTCTGTCTCTTACTGTTTACTATTTATGCAAAAATCATCCAGAATCAAGAGGTGATCTGAGAACATTCCCAGAAAATTCAAGGTATGACTTAGAAACTGCCATGAAATTGCCTCTTTATGTCCGTCACTGGATGCGACTGTGGTTGTTTGTACTCGTGCATGTCACAAACAAAAGCTGATTCATGCTCCGACAGAAAGAGTGGGTGGGGAACAATAGCTAATTATGTAAGCGTTTCCAAAGAGACAAGGTTGGACATCACTGCTGCTCAAGGCATTGGCTGCTCGCTGTATCACTTACTCCCAATAATCAAAACATTAAACAAGCTTGGCAGTCGGATCACAATTCCAGAAGTTCTGCGCGCACTGTAACACTGAGCTCTCTCACCCTATGCACTATACTGTAATTCGTTTATAAGTCTCCTTTAACATCTCAGCTCATATCGGCGGCTTTCTACCTTTTAGAACAATGCTCAACAGCAATAATGTTCACTCGCATACAGTGGTTGTATGGTTGTCTTTAAGGTAAAGGTACGAATAACGGAGAGGCTCCCGCAACTAGGACAGAGCACCGCACATGGGCCCTTAGGTCACATTGCGTTTTTACCGTGACCCCTGGGAGGGAGGGATGAGAGGAAAATCACGAAGGGCGACCAGATCCGGATGAACGACGAGGGCAAGCCAGGATGACATCCCTGACGCTTCCAGTTAGAACGCATCCCCGACGCTGCTCGTCCCTACACTCGTAGAAACCTCCACCTCCGGTAGCCCGGCAGGACCACACGGCGAAGGTGGTACCCCGCCAGCGCAGCTCCGGGCGACGCCAGGGAAGTCATCCAACGCCGCACGTCCCCGACCCTACAGGCCTAGAACCGCTCGGGCTGACGAGGAACGTTGCCGTAGATGAAACCTTTACACTGAGCAAGCCACCGCCCAACCGCAACGTGTCAAACACCGTCGCCAGGTCCTATAACCCTGAAATGGATGAAAGGGAATGATGGGAACAGGAAATGATGGACAGGAAAGCTGTTGTATGAGGAAGAGCACCCAAGCATTCATCTGAGTGACAAGGGAAAAACCAGATAACTCCAAGTCAGAGTGCGTGGTTGTCTGGGATGGAACCCACGACCTCCAAATAAAAGTTGTACACATTACTTTGGCGCTACCGCGCTCGGTTTTGAGTTGTTTACGTTAAATCACACACACACACACACACACACACACACACACACACACACACAAGCGCGCACACACGTTCTCTCTCATTCTTCCACACTCTAGGGAGAGTGGGGAATAATACAGGTTTAAACGAAAATTTCCATCCTCCAGCTGGGAATAGAATCCAGGAACTCTGGATTTGAAGGTTAATAAATGAATGAATGAATGAATGAATGAATAAATAATAAATAAATGAGTGAGTGAGTGAGCAAGTGAATGAGTGAGTGAGTGAGTGAGTAAACAAATAAACAAAGAAATAAGTAAGTAAATAAATAAACAAATAAATAAGTAGATAAATAAGTAGATAAGTAAATAGGTAACTAAATAAATATTTTTCTATATTTATAACTACTGTGAGTATTACTGCTGAATATTTTATAAATATAAACAAAGAAGTGCTTATTGTGTCCCTTGTACAAGGATCACCAAAGAAAATCTCTCTGCACCTGGGTTTATCATAGTACGAAGTCATGGCCACTTCAGGGGCTGTTTTAGGCCACGGTGCAAGGGTATATTCCCTAAAATAACCATTGAAATGGCCACACTTTTGTAAAACAAAATAATGTGACAGACTGGATGTGCCGAGAGATTTTCTTTGGCTGTCATTGCACCACACAATCACGCATTTCCAGGTAAAATTTTCTTACTTTTATATGTAATATCCTGGAGTGAATGTAATGGGACGTCAGGAAAAAGTTGAGTCCTCTTATCTTAAATCGATGACTGGCTGTTTCATGGCACAGCTAATATTTTGTAAACATGCCTATTTTTCTCACCATATATTACCGTTACTGTAAATTTTAATGCCATTAATGATGCCTAGTTTTTAAAAATGTATAAGCCGTTAGATGTTAACAGATATACGCTTACAGAAAACACAACACACGTGAGCGAACAAAAAGAAAAACAAGAGCAAATTATATTCACTCATTGAAACTTAATTTCATTATTCTCCAGAAGGGCCATAAAAGCACAGCGGCCTCATATTCAGTGCTTCCCTATTGCGCAATTTTTTATGCCACATATTTAATCACCCAGTCGAAGCAACGCGTAAATCGATGACAAACAAATTTGGAATTACGGATAATGAAAGTATAATTAAGATGGCTCATGAATTTACAGCTTTTTCATTTAGTAAACATATGTGCAAATGTAAACATGACACCTTTGAAATTTTTAGATCATTGAAAATCTGTTTGCGTAATAACATTCTGGTTGAATGTATCTATCAATGTTGGTTCAATTTGTCATGGCGATTGTGTCTCTCTAAATGAGCCGTTCTGGATACAAGCTTATTGTTTGCGCATTTAAAAAGACTAGCAATACAAATCAAAGTCCTTAACTCTTTCCCTGGTCCATACTCCGAGCAACCAGAGATCACGTGACGTTTACTACGCTTCAAACTTATGGGGTTTACACTGAATACTTCCTGCTTGAATATTAGTGTCCTCGTTTACAGTTGCTGATAAGCATGCTAACTCTACTGAATGCTAACGTGATTCCTGCTGACTTTCTGTGAATGCAGGGTGGAACATGCAGAATGGCAATATGTTGGACGGTGCACTGCTGCTTGACCCATCCCGTATCAATAGGAGTCATATCAAAATTCAGCAGAGCTGTCTTATTGGCAACTTAAACGAGAGAAGTAATACCAGTACAAAATGCTTATAAACAGTGGATTTTATGGTACAAATAGTAAAATCTAAAACCGTATTCATAAACAAAATAACAGTCCTAAAGCGACAGTAAGTACATTCCAGAATATGCACACAGTTATCGTCGCGAGGGAAATAAACCAAATTGAATCAAAAATGGCAACCACGAAAGAAGACAGTACTCCGATAAATAAGTTTCTCATTAGCAGTGAAAGGGTTAACTTCGTGAATTTTTTAGTAGTTTCGTTCTCGTTAAACACTTCTTTAGCAAGGCATCAGCATAGTTCGTAATTTGTATGTTCTGATTTCATTTTTCATCATTCAAGTTGCAATTAACTAAGCATTAATCCTGTCTAATGATAGGTGGAAATATTTAGTTCCAGTAAATTGTTTCTTATAGTCTTGTTATTACGGTTTAATCATTCTAAAATCTGGAAATAGTGTCATTTTTGGATTTTGTTTCAGGAGGTTTGGGAGGCAATGCAAAATGGAAAGAATTAAGAAGGGAGTTGAGTGATGGAAGCGAGGATATTGGGTAAAAGAAAAGGTAAACGTACGGGCGAACGGAAGGGGCCTACGTAACCGGGAACGAGTGTCGCAAGTCGGCTATACGACCCTTTCTGCTTCTACTAGTGAGCCCTGGGGGGATGGATTAGAGAGGAGATCCAAAGGGTGATCAGATTCGGATGCCAGCATAGTCGGAGTCCTTAACGTTTCCAGTTCGAACCGCTCGCGCCCTACCTACGATGCTGATGCGGGCTTACCCGCTCCTCAATTCCACTATCCTACGCGAAATGCTGCTCTCAGTTGATTTCTGCTCCGGACGCTCGACATGGACCTTCACCTCAGGGTATGCGTGAGTATTTGCAATAAAAGCCCAAATTCTCCTTAAAACACTTTTATTTACGGCCAAGTAACGTTTTAGATTTGCCGATCGCTATTAGAATTTTGTTACGGCTTTACTGTGTCTTTACTAAGACCGAAGATTGTTCCTGGAAACTGTAGTGTGTCCTCACACTAGAAGTCCGGAAGATGAGTCCAACTGACTTACTCGCTCGCGATCTGGAAGGCAAGTCCTCACCAACCCTCTCTCTCCGGGTTCTGGCAGGCAAGTGTCTCTGCGTCATGACGCTCTCTATAGCTTTCCCCTTAATTACCCCTACGACGGGTTTCGAAGAAGTCTCCGCGGCCATCCCTTGTTTTTCTGCTCAACACCTGCACTAAGCGATTTCCAGGAAAACAGGAATTACCAGGCCTCGCTTGACTACCTAACGCTTGCCCCTAATGACTTGTCTGTAACATTTCGTGTCTTTTGACAATTTTAACCGTAACTAATCCTTCCAGATTTTGTACCTTTATACATGTAACGATTTTAACATTTCCTGATTATTTAATTCTGCCATGTGACGCAGTATTATGTTCATAATTATGGCGTTCACAATTTCGGCTTCAATGCTTACACTTTCGACGGTCCACCGTTGGCGATGCCCACTCGGAGGCAGGGTCTGAGGGTATTCCCTAAACGACACCAGGGAAGAAACCTTTACAAAGCGCACATCACCATTTACCTGCACTCGCCGAACATCGTCATCTAGTTTTATAATCCTGAAACAGATGGCAATGAAGGAAATGAAGGGCAGGAAAGTGGTGGTAGAAGTGGAAACTACGCCAGCATTCAGCTGCCTACCCAGGAAAGAACGAAAAACCGATAGGTCAGAATGGGCGATCGTCGGCGATCGAAGCCGGAATCTGCTGATTTGGAGTCGTACATGTGCCACGGCACCATCTGGCTCGATTACGATAATGGGTAACTGGCAATTTGAGAAAGGCTATAAACTATATATTCTGAAAATGAAGGTCTTAAGGTATCGAAGACAGAGTTGTGGAACAGTAATGATGCAGTATTTAGCCTATTTTTATCATATATGCCTTCACTACCTAACATTTTTGTTCAATATAACTTTCTTACTCCGAACATATGAATGCTAAGTAGCTTAGGGAAAATGGAGAAGAAAGGGATTAACTGGAAGGATGGTTCACTTCACCTGTTCTAGCGCTGTCAGGAAGATTTGCTTTACGTCATTATGGTTAACTACATGCAAGTTATGCGTTGATAAGAACTATGCGAATTCTTTGCATCTGATCTCTTCCTGTGGGCTCTCAGTTAGAAACCTTTCACTCTTACTGTTGTAGAGGTATATATTTTCACTCCTGAGCTCTATCGCAGATACAGCTTTGCAGAACACCTATAGCTATGTCACTGATTATTTCTCCGTATGCGCGCGCGGGTGTGGGAGCAGTATGAACCATAAACAAACTAACTTATTCTCAGCACTATCCAATAACGTGACACGAAGATTTTCAAGAAAATCAACCCACTCCAAACTACCCTTTACATGGAATATTTTTGAAATGTTCGATGTTCTTAAAATAGCTATTAAGATTTTGTGTAAATATGTTTAATGTATTTAAATGTAAAATAAAATATATATCTTGAATTTCCTAGGAATGGCATGTGAAGTTCATTAAACTTTTTTTTTATGATATGAGCCATTTTCGAGATATCGGAAACACTGGTTTAGATCAGTGATGTCAAAACGGTGCGCTTGAGCGCAAGAGCGCGTTTTGGAGCTTAGCAGGCCCATGCAGTCCGTAACAGCAGCACCTGCTCGTTCTGCTTGGGACAGTGTTAATCCGGGCTGTACCACGTGCATATCATTGATAAAGCGAAGCCACATTTGCAGTCTCTTAACAAAGCACAGACATTACGTATTGTGACATATTGGATGCACTCTTAGAGGAGTTTGTTGGAAGATTTTCAGATTTGGAAGCTTTCTATTCTAAACTGGATCTCTTTTCCTTGGCCTGTACTATTGATCCCGAGAATGTTCCAGTTGAACGTCAACTAGAACTTACTAATTTATGTCGTTATTCAGATCTAAAAACGGTGTATAGCGATAATAATATTGTCAGTTATTATCAAGGACTTCATCCACAAACATGTTCAGAATTTCATAAAATTGCTACAGAAATTAGGATATGTTTGGCATTACATACATCTGCGAAAATGTTTTACTTTAATGAACTTGGAAGTGCCGTTTAAGAGCAAAATTGTCCGATGATAACTTTACGTCTGCCTTGAGGCTCGCTTCTGTAATTAATGTCTCCCGAAATATTAAAATGGTGAAAAAACAAACTGGGCATAATAAATGCCCAGCTAGGTGCAAAGTCTGACCAGAAGTAGAGGTTTTAATGTGGAGCTATTTTTATTTTGTTACAGCAGCAGTTTGTTTCCTCTTGAATTGTAAAGTTAAAAGCTATATAACTAGTCCTTATCTTTCGTGGTTTTAATGTTTTGTTTTTGGAATATTAGGCCACGCTCACAAAAGCTCAGTCTCAAAGAGTGACGGTGGCTGAGATGAGCAGGATAGGTACACTTTGAAGGATAGAAAACGAAATGAAGATGTAAGAAAATAACTGGGAATATTTAGCTTATTAGACGAGATTGAAAACTGAAGAATAAATTGAAGAGAGCTTGTAGAGAGAATGAGAACCAACGTACTCCTAAAGTGATTCGCAAGTACAAACCAAGAGGCAAACGGGATATGGGACGGCCGAGGAGGAGATGGAGAGACCAGGTAACATGAAGGCGGAACAAACCATAAGGTTTATACCTTGATGATGATGATGATGATGATGATGATGATGATGATAATGACGATGCTGAGAATATTAAGTTGGTTTTTTGATAATTACGTTATTACTGCAATTCATGTTAAAACCTTATGATCACAAAATCGATGTAAATACTTTTAAACGAAACAAAAGGAAACACAACAATAACAAGAGTTGCCCTCATTTTCCCTTCGAACTTTGCACATCCAGGCTGTGCTATGTTTTGCCTAATGCCGCCGCTACCTATGTGTACATCACTGTCTGTCTCGGAGCGCTTCATGCCCACGGGTACTGCGCTTGGTTTCACATCGCTGGTTTAGATTTTCTATTCTGTCTTTGCCATTTTGTAAAAATTGCGGTCGCTTTTCAGTTGTTTCTCGAACTGTCACGCACACAGCATTGGATTTATAGATCGATATATGGATATCGATTCAGTTTCTTCTATCCCCCTTATACCTACAACGAAATGTGTAATACAATTATTTCTGCAAAGGTCTCTTTGCGGTCCGCTCTACCTCTGGTCGTCGAAGTGATCAGTATCAATGCTGTGGCTAAGGAGGTACTTTTATCTCAGGGTTGGCTCAGGTTGGATCATCTGAAAAGGGTGTATTGCGTTGGGCTATGGTAGGAGAAGGAAATCGGTTTCTCTCGGGGTTCTCCTGGAGTGAAACACGAGGTCCTAGTTACTAGGACCTCTGCAAGTTCACTGTCCTACGAATCGAGATGTGATTTGGGAAATTGAATCACTTTAGTTTTAGCCCCGCTGATTGTTCTCTGTGATAGTGCTTTATCACCTTTCTTTAGATCCTCATTCCCATAGTTGAAACACTGTTTCACACGATTCCCGTGGGCTTCTTTACGTGTGTAATTTTTAAGTAACGGTTTTACACTCACCAATACAAATAAACGTCAATCACCTCTAAATAATACTGAGTTAATACTTATAATTTCTCTATTTTGTCTAAAGCGATATGGCTCTGTACTTTTCATAAATTATATAGCGTCCTTTTGTGCTACTAAGTGATACAGGTTTACCCTGAAAGTGATTTCGCTGGACTGACTTAATATTCTCTCCAGCACTGACTTAAATAAAATGGCGGAGAGCCTTTTTTGCACAAACACGCATTTATTTCTTCTCATTAGCTATTTTCATCCTGACTTTTGACTTTATTGTTCTCTCTTTGAACTGTTACATTTTAACAGCAATCAACAAATTCGCTGAAGGTTGCTTCTAGCCCTAGGAAGACAGATAAACTCCCTTGTGATACAAAAGAAGGCAAATAACATTTATTGCCCTACACTAAGAGTATACCAAAAGTTTTTTCGAAGTTGTTCGGGTATTTTACAACCGTAATCTTGCAGATTCGCTGGATAACTATGCCAATGTTTATTTATTAATATTCTTGAAATTTAAAAAATAAGCATATTTATGACTTTCTGTTGATATTTTTGATAATCAATCGGATAAAAATTGTGGATATTATGTGTTATTATGGATGCTACTTAATGATTAATAACCCATTAATTAATACCAGATAAGAATTCCTTTTCATGCATGAATGGGCAGGAGGATATAACTGCACTTGAGTAAGATAGAAAAAATAGGTTTTTGTTAAAACAGTTTGCAGAAATTATATAGAAACCATTCTCTACAGCAGCGATGACCAACGTGTGCGAAAGAGGAGTCGCCTGTGTCACTGGATACTGAGTCTAAACGTGATTCGTGTGATTCACCCTCCGACTGAAGTTGTTGTTATCATCATCATTATTAATTAATTTACTCACTCACTCACTCATTTATTTATTTTGCTTTCTCAGATTTTAATATTGTATATTAACAATATTGAAATGATTTGTGAATAGGTATTTGTAGACATGTCTTCTATTGCGTTTTCTCAAGCATGTATTTTTAAAGATGTGAATTGTTTCTTAGCAACAGTTGTGGCCCAATTTTATTGAACAAATTTAAGTTTGGTTTTTCAAAGCATATTCGAAAATTCAGCTGTTATTTTCTCTGTAATTAATTTACCTGGACAAACATAGGCAATTCTTAACCATAAAACATTTAAGAATATTTTTTGAAAAATACGGAAATAAAGCAAAATTAATGTCTCAATAAGTAAAGTGTGTTTGAATTAAGCACAAATAAAGGCTTCTCTTTCTTTAAGTTTAAAATATAAGAACAATTAAATTATTTCTCTGCTTCAGATTTTACATTTTAAAAGGTTCTATAAATTTTTGTATTAAACTACTATAAACTCTTTAATGTCCTGGAAAACAGTTATCATATGAAATTTAAACTTTACACATGAGTATTTAACCACAGAATGACGTACACACATAAAACTAAACAACTTCAAAATTAAAAAATCTGATGTGTTGCACTCACATGACTTTCTCTACTCTTGTACTAACCATTCTTGCAAACTCTTGTTCCTATATCTTCTTCGTGTTAGTTAAGATAAACATTTCTACAAATTATCTTGTTGCTTATATCCTTAGTACCTGGGCGACCGAGCTTCGCTCGGCGTTTGTCGCTTCTGTTTTTGTGAAATCTTGTTTTTTTGTGGGAGAAGATACTTATTTAGATAAACTGAAAGTCAAAACCTTAACTAAATAACAATTTTAGTCGCAATTGAGAAGTCATTTCCGAGATACAAATATTTCATAAACACCATCATTTCAGCTCTAAAACATTTACATATCTAAACGCAAACCTCCCCCATAGATATCCACCCAGTTTGACGTTTTCGTTGAGCATTTGTTCTATTATGGAGTTTTTATGAAAACACCGGAGCAACACTAAGCAAAATCACTGTTGAACAATAACAAATACTACAGGAAGAAAAACTGGTTGATAAAGCCATGTGAATGCACTACGCATTTCTGTTTCAATCATATAGAACATTGTATGACTTGTTCGTCATTGTTTGCCGAAGCGGGAGTAATGAAAGAAATGTGATTGTGTTTAGTAAAACAAAAATGAGTAGAAAAACGTGTGAATGTTATGCGTTGCACTTATATTTCAAGTGTATGGAAAAATGTATGGATTGTTTGTAGAAGAGGAAGTAGTATGTTAGGTAAAAGAAAAGGGAGTAGAGAAAACCACGTGAAGGTAATACGTTGGGTGGTAAAATAGATTGCATAAAAACCTTCGCCATGAAAACAATTAGATATGTCACTTTTCATGGCGATCGGTCAACCTGTTTTGGAATTTACCCACTCTTCAACATACGATATGTATAGGCGTTGGTATGTATGAAGTTGATAAAAGATAGGGAATAACATGTGAATTGTTACGTAAAACAGAAGTGAGTAGAGAAAATATTATGAACGTAATACATTGTATTTCTTTTTCAAACATATCAAATTATATGAATTATATGGTGAAGGGCGAATAGTGAAAGAAGACTGATGGTGCCTCGTAAAGGAAGAAATTAGTAGAGGAAGTTGTGTGAATGTAATAGTTGCATTTGTATTTCAATCATAGAATATTATATGAATTGTATGTTGAAGGGCAAACAGAGGATAAATGAATGTGCTACGTAAAAGAAATGCGAGTATAAAGCCATTTGAAAGTAATATATTATGTAGTAAAATTGTTGCCATAAAAATTTCCCCATAAAAATACATATACGTGCCGAAATTCGCGGTTATCGGTTAAGCGGTTTTCGAGCTTAACAGTTGGATATATATAAACAACCAAGTTGTATAGATGATATGAATTGTTTGTAGAAGAGTGAGTGGAGAAAGACATGTGAAGGTGCTACCTAAAAGTGAGTAGAGTAAACACTGTGAATGTAACATGGAGCATTTCTATATCAAACATGCACAAAATTGTATGAGTTATTTCTAGAAGAGTAAGTAGAGAAACAGTTAGGAGTGTGTTACCCAGAAGCAAGTAGAAAAAACAGTATGAATGTAATATGTAGCATTTTTATTTCAAATATGCACGAAATTGTATGACTTATTTGTAGAAGAGTGAGGAGAGAGAGAGAGAGAGAGAGAGAGAGAGAGAGAGAGAGAGAGAGAGAGAGATGTAAATGTGTTACCTAAGAGTGAGAGGAGAAAACAGTGTGAATGTAATAGCATTTCTATTTAAAACATACAGAATATGGTATGACTAATTTTAAAAGTGGAGAAAAAAGTGTTTTTTGGTGCAAAGTCACGTTTTTATGGAAAATTATTTATAGAAGGGTGAGTAGAGAACGAGATGTAAATGTGATAGCTAAAAGTAAGTAGAGAAACCACTGTGAATGTAATATGCAGCATCTCTATTTCAAACATACAGAAAATTGCATGACTTATTTGTAGAAGAGTGAGTAGAGAAAGAGGTGCGAATGTATCGCCTAATAGTGATAGGAGAAAACAGTGTGAATGTAATAGCACTTCTGTTTCAACCATACACAACATGGTTTGACTTATTTTAAAAGTGGGGATAAAAGTGTTTTTCGGTGCAAAATCATGCTTTTTATGGAAAATTGTTTACAGAAGAGTGAGTAGAGAAAGAGATGGGAATGTGTTACCTAAAAGTGAGTAGAGAAAACACTGTGAAAGTAATATGCATGTATACAAAAATTTAAGCAAATCTTTAGAGCCGTTTCTGAAATACCGGTTATAAATATACAAGAATTGCACTGTAGAAGCGGGAATAAAAATGTTATTTTTTAACGTAAAATCGCGTTTTTTCGGGAATTACGCCTATGTAGATGAACTTAAAAAGCAAAACTCTGAATACAAAATTTGATCGAAATCGTTAGAGCCGTTTCCGAGTTGCACGGAATATATATATACAAGAATTGCTCGTTTAAATATATAAGATAGGTGCAAGGGGAAATTAGAATACAGTAGGCTTTGTGAGATAGTCAAATGTTTTAAAGCTTTAAGATTCTGTTGTCATTGCACACTCAACATATAAAAAAATGAACAACGATGATCCATTTCAAGAAAGTTCTAAGTTTTCCGAAACTAACACACATAACAAGAAATATCTCCGAAATGGTTCACCCTACAAGAAAATTTATTGAGACATAAATTGTGTATTTTAGCAAGATATACATTTTTTGTAGAGTATGATTTGGTCTATCTCTAACGGTTTACCAGTTTTGCAAAAGTCGTCCAGAGTAAATACGACTACAGGGGCTATAGCCAGAAAATTCAAGATATACATTTCATTTTTCATCAAAATATCTCAAACATATGGCATTTTAATCAAAATCGTTAGAGCCATTTTCAAGAAAATCAAAATTTTCGAAAAATTTTCCATGTAAAGGGTAGTTTAGGGTGGGGCTATTTTCTTCAAAATCTTCGTGTCGCATCCTTGAAAGATATTAAACTTAAATACCAATTTTGGTTTTTAACCGGCTTTTCGTTTTTGAGTTATGCTGTCCACAGACTGACATACAGACTGACACACAGACACAGACCTTTTTCTAAAAATGCTTTTTTGGGATTCAGAGTGTCTCAAAATATATATATTTCCGGTGAAATCTCGACATCGAATTTTTGGGAGGAATACAATACTTCCCCTACGTACCAGTAGAGAAAGTAAAAAAGAACTATGCACATTACACCCAGGTTTCCATGAATAATAAACAGAATAAAAGGGAAGAGGGAGTCAATGAAAGAATAAAATTAAAACAATTGAACATATTTGCTGTTTCTTCTGCAGCGTCTACACCTAACAAACACGTTAAAAAACAAACAAATTGAGTGTTACATGAACACAACCTGTTCTACCCACTCTTCTACAAAATGTTCTTAATAAAGCTTATTCTTCTTCCATTTACTGCATATTAATCTAGATAAATGTTTGTAGAAATCTTTTATTATACCTTCGTTTTATACTACGCTTCGTTGTAAGAGGTATAAGAGGGATACAGGAGGCTTAAGCGATTGTCGGATATTTAAAACGAGTCGCTACGTGATGGATTTGAAATTCCACTTTTTGTATGACTGAGAGAGAGAGAGAGAGAGAGAGAGAGAGAGAGAGAGAGAGAGAGAGAGAGAGAGAGACAGAGAGAGATGAATGATGACAGTTGAACATTTGGATATATTACAATTATATGGCCTTCTCCACCCGCCCTTATACAAATTATATTTACCAAAGCTTGTTTTTCTATCTATGTACTTCTTGCTAATCGAGATGAATATGTCAAGTGGTTCCTATTACACATTTAACCGTAGGTAAAAAAAGACAGAGGCTTAAGTGATAGTCTTATCTCGTCATCGTAGTCTTCTCTAACGCTCTCCAATGGTCTACATCCTTCAGGGATAGCACCATGTGTTGCCTGAATCTATTTCTGAGGTGAAACCAGAGGGCGGAATTTGCAACCTCCTCTGGTGGGTTGATGATGAGGACGGCGGTGAGATGATGAGAGGATCTACAACTTATACTATGGACTCCGAACAATGGAAAAATAATCCATTTAATTTTCTTAAACTGGCTACTTACCACTGCAGTAAACAGTAATACCTAATCAATGACCTAAAATTATTTTAAATTTATTTTAAAACAATAAAGAAATCACCACCAAAGTAATTTAAAATATATTAGCGGTGCGTTCTGGATTTTGATCGCTGGTTATAAACCTAAAAATCTCAAAGTGTGAAGGAAAATTGCTTTTGTTTATTCTAGAAAACTTGAATATAAACGTTTTACGTGAGCGCAATATGCATATGTACTACAGGTACAAATATTTCATGTGAGTATACCCTTTTGAAGAGCTATAATTTTATCTTAACCATGTGCGCCTTCCTTAAAAAAGCCCGTGGCATAACAGCTCATTGGGCCAAGGCCTATCGCCCGACCTCTGCGTCCCCCACCTCAGCCCACCACATGGGTGGGGTGCAGTATTGGAGGTGGGTCGTGGTCAGCGCCCCGGTCCCTTGTGGCCGGTTATACGTTCTTCTCGACCAGGGGCCGCTACTTTTCAATCAAGTAGCTCCTCAGTTGTCCCCTCATGGACCTAATGAGGCTGAGTGCGCCCCGGACCAGGTCTCCGGGGGAGAAAATCCCCACGCCGTACCGGAAATCGAACCCGGGTCTCTCGCTTGGTAAGCAGCAGCGCTACCGTCACGCAGAGGGGATGACCTAAGGCTTCCCTATAACAGTTTAATGTTTAGTGATGCTAATTACATTAGCAGGTTTTTTTCTTTCGTTAGAAGTAATGCTAGCTAAGGTAGATACATATCTTTCTGTCTCAGCGAGATGATTTTAATTTAAACACAAGTGTAGTGAAAAAAGTAGCTTGTGGTCACCAGGGAGACGAAGTATAATATCTTGAATTTCGATATCGATATGAAGCTATTCGCGATGCATGGCAGAGTTAGCGCCGTGCATATAATTAATATTTCCTCCCCCCTTGCACCCCTCAATCTCCCCGAGCGGACTGATAATTTACTGGCCTTTCAAGTGCAAGCACCACTATTAATCACATTATATGTGCACTGCACGTGAAGGCGGCAGTATAAATATTAACGGAGCATGGCCAATGCTAATTACGATTCGAAAGATTATAATTAAAATCTGGCTCCAATATAAATAGGCTTGTCATTTTCAAAATAAAAAATGCTCCTTAATCCTTGATTAACATTCCGGGTCTCGCTTTCCCCTTCCATCGTGCTTTCCCTCTAAATATTTCATCTACTTTGGAAGAAAAGGAAAGCAAAGACAAAAAGAAGCGGACGATTAATTATCTATCCACGAAGCAGAGTGCAACAACAATCGCTTGTCTAACTACATTACATAAATTGCCAATGGGAATATGTATCTCTTAACATAAATGAGTCGGTCTGGGTGGCTCAGTTGGTTAGGCGCTGGCTTACTGATCCCAAGGCCGCGGGTTCAAACCCGGTCCAGACCGATTGTGTTTAACTGTGCTTAAAATGACAGCTCCGTGTCAGTAGATTTACTGGCATGTAAAAGAACTCCGGTACACCGGCGATGTGATGTGATCCTGGCAATTGACAGCGTCGTTAAACAAAACAATTTTAATTTTTTAACATGAATGAGAATATCTCTAACTTATTTAAAAGGTGGTAATATACCTACTTTGCTTGGTAAACATGGAGTCATCTACTGGAATATAGCATTTAATTTTAAATAGCTGATTTTAAATTGTTACTTTCTCTACTAATTACCAAGTAGAGGAAGTATTGCATTCCATCCAAAAAATCATACTTAGATTTCAGCCTAAGTAGACATTTTGAACCTCTAAAATGCACACTCGTGTGTGTGTGTGTGTGTGTGTGTGTGTGTGTGTGTGTGTGTGTGTGTGTGTGTGTGTGTGTGTCTATGTTAAACAGCATAAAAAATAAATATGGTTAAATACCAAACTTGGAATTTAGGTTTAGCGTCTTTCAAAAATGTGACACGAAGACTTTAAAGAAGATCCTCACTTCACAAAATTATACTTTACATGGGACATTTTAATTATTTTTTATTTTTCTAAAGTGACTAACGTTTTTGATCAAAATACCGTATGTTTAAGGGTTTGTATGATAGATAAAAAGTATGCCTTTAAATTGCTGGAATGGCCTTGAAGTCCTCTTCATTCTGAATATCTTTTGTATAATTAATAACCAACAAAGGGATAATATCTTACTCCACAAAAAGTTAGATATCGTTAAATGACACAATTTAAATGAAAAAAAATGTGCGGTTAATCATTTCAAATACTTGTATCCTTTACGTCCTTCACCATCTCCTTGTATTGAGTAAGTTTTCACCCAAAAAATTCTATATCGAGATTTTACGGGAAATATATATTTTGAGGCCCCCTGAATTCAAGAAAAGCTATTTTGGGAAAAATTCCATGTGCGTGCAAGTGTATCTGTATGTCTATGAATAGCATAATCATCTAAAACAAATTTTCGTTAAATATCAAATTTGGTATTTAAGTTCAGTATCTTCCAGGGAAGTAACACGAACATTTTCAAGAAAATCCCTCCACCCCAAACTAATCTTTACATGAAAAGACGTTTTATATTTCTGATTGTTTAAAAAAGGCTCCAAACATGTTGATTAAACACATACATTATTTAACATATTTATTTGAAAAACAAAACGTACACTTATCTTGAATTTTCTGGGAAATACTGTGCTGTTCAATCGGAAGGAATTTTGTTTAATTTTATATAAGTGGTAAACGTTAAGAGAAAGAAAATGCACAAAATGTAGATCTCTTGAAAACGCATAATTTATTTCAAGTAAAAAAATAGAAAAAGAAACAGCGAACGTTTCTGGAGTTAGAAAATGCTGGGAAAAACCTCGAATTAGTGTATCACTCATGACTAGGCTGTGGACGCGGTTGCTGTTTCGCTGCTTCTTGGCTGGAAAACGGTTACGTGCGTACAGGGTTTCACTGCTACCTCTCCCTCCCCAAGCACTGCCTGCCGTTCGCCATAAACGCTCCCTTGTAAACAACGTACCGGTCGGTATACTAGAAGTGCAAACCAATCTCAGTGGTGCTCAACTGTAGGCAGGTAAGGGGAGGTTGAAATCACCTCCTTCCACCCGCTGGGACAGTATGACGCATTTATCCGTGATTACGGAGTTCCAGTGGTGGCACTGTGCTGTCATGCTTATATACAGGAAATCAAAGGCGTACACATTCATACTCTACCCCTGATTAACCCACGATGTTTCTGAGGATTACTTTTTTGACACGATTTATGTTTCAGAAGATCTTCAATATTTGGTGCAAAGGATGAAATACACAGTCTCAAATATAAGCATGGTGATTGTCATTTATCTTGCTGCGATACTCACTTTTAATTTAGTTCATTTTTGAAAAAGTTTGTTTGCATGTATAAAGCCAAAGGCTGCCATTAAACTACATGAAAACAAAGTAATCTCGGGTATTCACAGCAAGGCAAAGACCTAAATAATTCCCCCTTTCTCAAAACATTTTATGGCCCTGGAATTCTGCAATGCAAAGTAGTTTCATATTTTGTAGCTCGTGTGAAGTCTCACTACATGGAAACTTCAAAAGTGCAAAAAATTGGAGTTTGGTTTCAAATGTTTTAGGTCTTCAAATTGTGAAGAGAATGTGTCATACAATTGCCTCAAAAGTTCGTTGTATTTTTCCAGAAGAATAACATTTATCATGAACAACGAACGTAAACAAGGGAAATGGTATAGTTCTGCAACTACTAGTCTTTACAAAGAACTTAACTTTATCGTCATCTCGAAAACAAAAATATTCGTCCTCCCATTCAATTGTATGTGCTACTACTCCGCACCATCCGCCTCTGATTAGCAGTCGGGCTCTCCTTACCTTGGTCAATGGTGGTGGGGGCGGGGAAATAACGTGTAGGGGAAGCGAGCGTGTGCTGCACTGTTGAGCAACCCTGACCTATCCTAAATGCATGTCCAAAGCCTACTCATGACTTAGAAAAGGCAGTAAAGCAGAACTAACATAATAGCCTAAGCAGTGGATGCGAACTTTCTAGTATTGAAGAGCTAATCAGAGTATATACAAATCTGTTGCGATCACCAACGAAATCATTCCGAAATAACGTGCCTAGAGCAGAAACTAGGAGAAATAAGAAAAAGGAACAGAAATTGAAATAGACATTTTGCACGGGTTAATTTGGGTGGGATTCACTTGCGCACTTCGTGTCATCTAGCCGTGTTGTAACGGCGGGAAATCTGTGTGGCAACACGAGACGAGGGGAGTTTGTGAGTAAAGTCTCAGAAAAGTAAGAGAGAGTGAGAGAGAGAGAGAGAGAGGGGGGGGGAGGGAGAGAGAGAACTTTAAAGGTTAAGGCGCATTTTAGAAACCATCAGTGACACGGATGGATGTTTGTATGCGAATCCGAGGGAAACAAATAAGCAAGACGAATTATTTTAAACTGATCGGGGTAGAATTTAGTTGACTTAGGATCGACTCTAATGTATGGAGAACGAGAGAATTTAATTTATGTGGAGTGAGCATATTATGGAAAAGGAATGTCAATGCTAATCATTCCCTTTTCTTCCACATGCTCTGTTCATTGCTCTGAAATATTTAATCACTTGAGCTAACCCCAACAGAATCTCCTACCATTTACGACACCTCACACTATTTAGCGAATACCCACTACATACCACAGAAGTGACATAACCATGGTAAATAAACTAAATATTTTGAATTTTCTTGGAATGGTTCGATAACTCCTCCTTACTTTTAGTATAAAAATATATTTAACTGGGAAGCCATTTTCGGGGGAAAAAGAGCTCACTCTTTGCTCGAAATAACCTTTTTTTCCTGGTACTAACGTTTTGTAAATCTTTCATGCTACAATAAATATTTTGCCAACTTAACTGAATATGACAGAAAGGGTCTGAAAATTCACGATCGTTTATCTGGTTATCTCCATCTCATGACAAACAAAACCAAATTGTAACAGCTCAGTTGCCAGCAAGTAACTAGAAACATCATATGGATTTGTTATTGATAGGATCAAACGGAAGGCAGAAAAGAAGAATCACACTTTTAAAGGATCCCGTTCAGAAATACTTACACGTGGGAATTTGTAAACTTTCGTTGCGAAACATCTCGAAACCTTAGGAAAAACTATTTTGAATATTTTTTGAGTTCTTCATTGTTATATAGTAAGTCTTTTCCTATCCCTTACGGAAACATGACATTCACAAAGATGGTTGTGTAGGCTATTTCTGGATAATTAAAGATATAATTTTATTTGCCATTTTGATTTCTGAAACATTAGATGAATAATTTCCAAAAAAATACAGTATGTAGGCTATAGAGTGTGTACAAATTTCACACTAAGCTGCATCGTAAGGAGTAAGTGTCAAAAATGCCTAACTATACAAACCGAGAAAAATATTCTTAATTTCTAAAACAATACACTGTACAAACAGGAAACTTTACAACAACTCTTAGCAAGTATGGGGTAAAGATTTCGGTAACCACGCAAATTCCCAGCCACATCTCTCAATGAGATGCAACTTCCCTTAAGAGCTACATCATCAATGAGGTAAATTGTGTTATACAAAACTGTTCCAAAAGAATAAAGAAGTATGAACATTGGCTAAAAAGCAAGTTGAACTTTTTACTATTTTTCCAATCTTGTATGTATTTTCACCTACTCTACCACGTACATAGTAGGTAGAGAAGGTAGGTATTGATTCCACCTAAAACTGGATACCAATATTTCACCGGAAATGCACGTTTTGAGATCCCTGAATGAAAAAAAAAAAAAAAAAAAAAAAAAAAAAAAGGAAAAGAAATCTGTAGGAAAAGATCCTCACTCCTTGTGTGTGTCTAGGTGTCTGTAAATCGCACTACTTAAAAACGAAAAGTCGGTTGAACACCAAACCCACCCGAAATTACGCTTTACATGGAAGATTTTCCGAAAATTTTCATTTTTCTAACGATTTTGCTTAAAACACCATATGTTTAAGATTTTGTTTTTGGACAAATGAAATATATATCTTGAATTTTCTGGGAATGTCCTAAAATTGCTCTTCATTCTGGATGACTGTGGCATAATTGATAAACCGTAAGAGATAGACAAAATGTTACTGCACATAAACACAGTTTATGTCAAATACATTTTTTGTGCAATGAACCATTTTGGAAATATTCCTTGTTATTTGAATTTTCCAATACTTAATTTCTTTTCAAATGGGAACTCCTTATTCATGTTTTATCTCTTGGCCATGCAAGGAAAACGGAGTTTAAGAGCCATCACATAGCGACCAGTTTTAAAAGATTTCTCTATTGCTGAAAGCCTACTGTATTCCTATATTCCCCTTGTACCTACAAGCAGATTAGCAATAAGTTCTGCAAATGTTTATCTGTATTAACATGAAGGAGATAGAGGAATAAGCGTTTGTAAGAATAGTTTGTACAGAAGTAGAGAAAGTAATGTGAGTACAACACATCAGATTTTATAAATCCCATTGACTGATAACCCAATTAGCCGTGTTTCTGATGGGAACTAACCATCGGCACATCCTCACTTTATATTTCCACTTCCACATACTTTTGCTCTGCGTTTCCATTCAGTTACGTGAAGTAGGAACCTCAGTGAAAGAAACTCTATTTTGGTTTATGTGAAGGGCAGTCATGTTGTAAAGTAAATAGAACACAGCGTGTCATTTTCTTTGTAAAATTACGTAGCGGCAATGTGAGACTTTGCAGCAGTCAAGGAAGGTGATTTGGAAGTTTACAGAAGATGGTTGCACGATAACTTATGGAAATTCAGCGTGAGAGCCACGATTCATATATTCTGGGATATTTTGGACCATCTCGCTACATTGGGACCGCTATCACCTCTTCTGAAGTGGTTACAACCAGGATAGTGTTTGGACGGCGTCGTTGCTATTCAGATGATGACTACCTGTTGTAAATCTATGGTGACAGGCTTATATAGCGACATGCAACATATGGTTACGCGCTATAACAAATGTCTAACCAAGAACTTTACGAAAAGTACGATATCTGTCACTGAGTTAGATATTCTTGTTTAACTATATAGTCAAACAAACTTGGTTTGTGGCACATCTCTTAAAATTCCTCTTTATTTCTGGGAATAAAACTCAGTGAAAACACTCAATTAGTTACCAGTCAAACAATTTGTATCTCCAGGTTTACCAGGGAAATCATGCTTGCACTTCAGAATCTGTGGAATTTTATGACCATCACGAACAATAAAGCAACTACCCACACTCACCGAACATAAATAAGGAATAGAGAAGGGAGAGTATGAGAACCGAAAGATCATGCAAAATCTTTGTAAAGTATTCCTAAACGATCTGCAAGGAATGTTTTGTTTGATGTTTTCAAGCAGGCCCATATACATTATGAGAGGATCTCATCGACTTGTTCAGATATTGGAATAGGTGGGAAAATAGCAGGAAAGGAGTTTCTGGTTTTATTTTTATTGACGATAAATTGCTGAGTATATAAGTTTACAATAATGCTTAATTCACGTTGATGGTTATGTGCTGAATGTAATGAAGACACTATGATCAATAAGCTGGGATTTTAACTTTTTCCTAGGCGAATTTTTGGGAGCCACTCTTGGCTAGATATAAAATATAAATAGTATTTACAATGATGCCTTGTCGGGCGGAGACCAGTTTGACTTTCTTGTATCAACACAGCTTTTTATCATTCTCTGAGGTCCATCTTGCATAACTCTTGGCCTTTTAAGGTTCTTAGATTGAGGATATCCTTGTAAGAAAGACCAGCAATGGACATCGTGCGTGTTTGAAATAGTGACCTGTGTTACCTCCCAAGTCCTTTCTTTGAATATCGCATTCATCTTATCCAAAATCAGTATAACTGTAATTGTATATGTCATTTGCTTCTTTACCATTATGATTAGGAGTTATGTATCTTTATAGCTATAAAAGAAGGTCGAGCTCTTTTAGTTTCTGGGTTGCATTTATGAAGATAATACAAATGAATTTTATTACTTTATAGTAGTAAAATGGAATTTTGCAATGCTTCAGAAGTGAACCATTTCGGAGATATTCCTTGTTATTTGTGTGAATTTTGTAATACTTCAACTTTTCTCACATGAAAGGTCGTTCTTATCTTTTTTATCTCTTGGTCGTGCAAAGAGAACGAATTTCAAAGCTTTGTAAGATTTGATTATCTCAAGACTTTCTGTATTCCCATATTCCCCTTGCACCCACAAGAAAGTCAGCAATAAGATAATTTCTGCAAACGTTTATCTCGACTAACATGAAGAAGATAGAGGAACAAGAGTTTGTAAGAATAGTTAGCACAACAGTACAGAAAGTCATGTGAGTACAACACATCATATTTTTAACTCTACGTAAACTGTGGGATCACAATATAAATACACTTTTACTGCAGAAAAACTGTAGAGCTCGTTTAGAACAAAAAAGCTACTTCATAATATTTGCCATTTCCCCAACATTTCTGTTGAATGTTTCAACACTATTCGGACTGAATGTGAATAAGTGTAAAAATGTGAAATTGCATAAAATCTTAATTATAGCCAAACCGTAACACCATTTCCATATCTTGCGTTTAAAAGAGAAATTATCCAACTTTTTAAATGAATTTTACTGATTGATCAGCGCACATGGCACTGTGTAGGCGATTGTTAAAATTCAGGGATTGTGAAACACACACACATGAAACAGAAGAAAGTGGGGAGAAGTCGACTTCAATGGGCTCCTCTCTGAAGAGGGCACGATGTCGCAGGTCTAAAAGCTGCTGCTTCTTCTGTGTCGTACCATGTGAGAGGGCTCTGTGGCATGACACGATGGCTCTATGACAAGATTCGGAGGGGAACTTAACACCTCCACATATAGAACGTCTTTTGCCCTATGCCCCTAACGGGAAGCCCCCCGGAGGGAGAAGTGAGGTGAGGGATACAGAGTGGTCGTACCTGAGGAGAGGCAGCAGCAGAGGGCAGGTCCCTAAAGCTAAATATTGAAACTCTCCGTTGGAGGCTCTTACAACCCTCCACTCTCTGGGTGGCTTGGGCTCAGATACTTCCCCTGATCTGGAGGACGAGACTTATAGCAGCAAACTCCCTGCCGTGCACATGAAAATTCCCGCCAAGAGAACCGCGAAATAGACAACCAGGAGGAAAGGTGAAGTGCAATGGGAAATAAGGTGATATGGGGGGACAGGAAACTCGGGGGATACAATAATCCTTCTCAGGTTCGCCTAGCGACCCGGGGAAAACCGCGAAAAACCCCATGGCCAACGGAATGTAACCCACGACCTCTCGAAAGCCTGAGGTGTCCCGCTTCGTTGCATTTCGCGTAACGTTTGAGGCTCATATTGAGAGAACCCGGGTTCGATTCCCCCCGGCCGGCTACTTTGACCTTGGCTTTTTTGTTATTTTCACAAGTCGTTTGGGGAATACTGGAGTGGTTCCTCTTCTACCCTGCATTTTCTTTCCAGGCGTGCTGACCCCCACCACTCCCATCCTGCACTCCTCCGTGGCTTTGGCTGTGGCTGGAGGACACAGTGTAGAATTGCGCTGTTAAATATTTCTTCCTAGCATTTGGCTGGGCGACAAATGGAATCGTTAAGGACCCCGTCTTTGCTAGCACGCTTCACATTTCGGATTCGGTAGATCTTGAGTCATCCCTTCTTCTCAAGGGTCAGTTTAGTCATAAAGGGCTTATAATGGCCCACGTGCGGTGCTGAACTCCAGTAAGTGGTGCTTCCTTTAATAATGACTAATCCTGATCCTTCTTTGTTGAAGTAGGAGGGTGGTCGGGGGTAGAATATCTTCAGTTAGGCAATACAAAGTGTAATAGGAAGCTGAAACTGTTTTCCCAGAGAAAATAAAAGTCATCAGGAATGTTGTGCAAATTGTGGAAGAAACCTTGAACTTGTTTGCCGAAAAATTTCTAAATGGTGAGAATGACGAGGTTATCATACTTGAGTAGACTGCAAGAGGTAGAAGCTTATTTTGGAAGGACTTTTTGTTGATTTGATTTAGAGCTGTAGCAGCCCATAGTGGGCAGTCATAAAGGATGTAGTATGGATATGTAAATTAAGATGACTGGCAATGTTGAGGAAATATTTACGATGTATTAAAGAATAATGTTGTCTAAGCCGAGCTTGCTATTGATTCCAGGTGAAGCGGCAATCAAAGAGTGTTTTATCGTTTCGTTTCTACTTTTATATCTTTTTATTGTTTATAATTTCCTGTTGTTTTGCTACTATCCGTATTTATCCACTGGACTGGACTACAAGTGGGGAGATTCCACACTGTGTGCTCTCAGGGCAATTTATATCAGACCTCTTGGAGGAAGGAATAAGATGAGAGGGCCTTACGAGCAAGTTGGAACCCAGACAAGGAGCCTGTGCAGAAGAATCTTCACCCTGACACCAGGGTTCGCCAAGCAGCCACCAGCCTCTGAGTTTCGACAGTGGCCCCCATCTTCACCCTCCAGAAAGTAGGGTGACAACAATGCTACCCGTTCGTCGAAAACAACAGTTACCGTTCGTAAAGTCCCGATCGCCAAACTCGCACTGAAAGACTGAATTGAAATGAATAGACTGAATTGAAATGGAGGGGCGGGAAATTCGGGGGGTGTAATTATCCTTTCCAACGTTCGCCTGGTGAGCCGGAAAACTCCAGGAACAAAAAAAAAAAAAAAAAAAAAAAAAAAAAAAAAAAAAAAAAAAAAAAACATGGTTCAGAAAGGTCGCCTTGGAAATGGAACCCACGAGCTCCCGAATGCGAGCCTTATTCGGGTCGCCAGGCGAGTGCTGGGAAGGATTTCCATATCCTCCGAATTTCCTCTCCCTACATTTCGTTACATAAATCATTTAATTTCACCCTTCATCCCGTTATATTCCTTACAGGGTTAGAAGCGTCGCCGAGCGTCGTAGCAGCAACACGGCAGGGGGAACAAATGCGCTCTGCAAATCTCGTTCCCCGGACTGAAGGCGAACCACTGGTTTCCGGGCCCCCCATGGAATGGTACAAGCCCAGTGGGAGGGCAGCTTAGCCAGCTTCCACCGAGATGCTTCTAATTGGGTAAATGTAGGGACCCTGCCATCTGCTCTGTCGTGGCAATGTTACAGCCGCTCCTAGGATCCATTCACCTCGTCCATCCTCCCCGGGGGGGGGGGGGTCAGAGCATAGGCACAAAAGATCGCCCTTCGATCAAGGTGCTAAGTCCCCCTCCGCACGTTGTCATTGAGTCATGCATTGTGTTTTTACAAAATCTACGTTTGTTTTTTGTTCAGTCAGATTTTGTTTAGCTCCTACAACTTATCGGTTATACAAATGGCATCCAGAAAGAAGATGATTTCTGAGGACATTCCCAGAAAATATAAGACGTATGTCTCTATTTGGTATGGAAATGTCTCAAACATAGGCTATTTTAATCAAAATCGTTAGAACCACTTTTAAGAAAATCGAAATGTTTAATAAATATTCCTATAAAGAGTAGCTGGGGAATTTGAAATTTGAAAATCTTCGAGTCGTACCCTTAAAAGATGCTGAACTTAAATACAAAATCTGGTACTTAACCAACTATACGTTTTGAGTTATACTCTTCACAGGCAGACAGAGACAGACTTTTTCCATTTCTGTTTTCAGGGAATCTCAAAATATGTATTTCCAGTGAATTCTCGGTATCGAAGTTTTGGGTGGAATACTATACTTCCGCTACTTACTATACGTAGTACAAAAAGTAATAAGAGGACGAGTTACAAGAGCAATCTGTGGGAGAATGGATACAAAAGGGCGTTAATGCAATATACTTGTGATTTATTTTACTCATTAATTCCTAGTAATTTTCTCAAAATTTATAGTGGAACTGTTCTTTGGTGTCAGAGAGTGTGTTGATATGGATTACCGAGTTCTGTTGATGTGTTAGTGAGTCACAAATCGTCAACTTTATTATAATATAAATTCTACATATTTTTGTGAGTTATATTATTTGTGCTTATGCCAGGGATCCCAGACGTCCCGCTTTTAGCGGGAGAGTACCTAGTTTGATACCCAACTGAAGTCAGGAAGCCGCTACAAAGTCAATAATAAACTAATTATGAAGGTAACAATAACATTAAAATAAATCAGTTTTTTATGCATTATCTTGCTGTCTCTTTTCAAACAAAATGCTTTAACAATGTTTTGCCTAGTTAGCACATGCAAGACATCGCGGCAATTTTCTCTGATGTCAACTGTAACTCATTAAACCGGGCCAACAATACTATACTAGGAACACTTGAGCAGTATGTGATTGAAGGAAGAGAAGGCGATAAGTGTTGTGAGTCTCTCTGTGAGTGCTGGGACCGGGTTCGTTGTTTTGTGACAGTGAAATGCTACCGAAGCGAAAGTACCTGTTTTCGGACGTTGAAAATGACTTGGATAAAGCCTTTTGTGTTATTTGCAAGTCTACTTTTTCAATCGACCATATTAAAAAGCATATTAAAACTAAGAAAACACCAAGCAGGTCTTGCGAGAGTGTCTAGCAAAACAATTGTTTCATATTTCCCCGGGAGCATTCGAGTTTCACATGGTGCCTCACAATCAGAATTTCAAATCAATGGACTGCACGTCTTCAGTTGTACGAACGTTATTTGAGCCTAAATTTACTTGTGCACAAAGGTGAAAGCAATAATTTCAAATGTTGTGGCTCCGTTAGCTTACACTCAAATAAAAGAGGAACTCGCAGAAGCTAAATATATATCAGTAAATAAGACTCATCTAATTATAAGCATACAAAAGTAGTTCCCGTGGTGGTTCACTATTTTGTTCCATTAGAGGGCATTAAAATAAAAATAATCGCTTTCTCAAATTTGATGGGTGGAACGTCTGACATGCTAACGGATCACGTAATGCAGACACTTCATGATGCCCAGTTAACCGATAAAATTGTGTCTTTTTCAGCAGATAATACAAACATTAACTTTGGTGGAACCAGAAGAAAAAAGACTAACAATGTGTAACACAAACTTAAGAAGAGAGAGAGAGAGAGAGAGAGAGAGAGCTAATTGGCGTGGGTTGTGTAGCACATAATGCTGTACAGCCGGCTCCAAATGCTTTCCGATGGACGAGAGGGAGTAGGGGAAAGAGCAAAAAGCTAAATGATAAATTTTGTGCTTTAAAAAAATCAGCGCATTCTTTTCTGTTTAAGCAATAAGCATTGTTTTTTGTAGTAGCATTAACAGCATTTAAGAAATATGTTTAAACAATTCCTTAAACACAGATAATAATGCATATAATGTACTCCTCATTAATACTAACAACAATAATTAATAATAATATTAATAAATCTGTTCAGATTTAAAGCTGATGAGAAGCTTCGTCGTAAACTATAGAGGTTGACGCCACATAGTTTTTTGAAATGTGCTCTTTTGTGATTTGCAGTACTTCTGTTACTTGTGTTACTCTAAACTTTTATTTTCCTTTGAAATTCTGTATTCCTTCTATTTCCGACAATCGGCCATTTAATGTTTTAAAATTCAAATTGAAATTTCAGGTCAAACACACGATTTCGTGTTCGCTGAATAATACCTATTTGCAAATTTTACACTGCGTATGAATTTCTCCATGAATAGCTTAAAAAAGTGGCATATTAAAACTATTTAAACGTTTTAAATTTAATTTCATTATAGAGTGATATGACGCCTCTAACGCCGAATATTTAGTTTACAACCTCGCTGCGAGTTCGCTCTGGATTTATAACGTCAATGTTGTTTTCTTCACATTGAGATTACTTTCTTACGACCAAGTGTAAGAGAAATATTGGAATGGTATTCTCTTTGGACTGAAAAACACATCATGTCCCTTACCCATGTAGACAGGTATGAGCTGGCAAGTCGACCTTTGAGACCCCTGGCATAACTAATAGATAAGTCATCCTGGCTTTCCCCCGCGGCTAAGGCGCATTGACTCGGAAAACATTTGGAGCCGGCTGTACTAACAGTTGCTGACTGTTTACCAGTGGACATTCAATGTATTGTCGGCAAAATTGTTATACATTTTCACACATACACGGTGCATATTCAAACACTAAAGGAATTTTGCGAATTAGTAGAAGTGGCATTTAATACATATTAGGACACACTAAAAATAGGTGTCTTTCCGTATTGCATGCGGTAAAGAGAATAATCAACATAAATCCCGGTTTAAAATCATATTTTTATCAGTGGAAAAATGTCCAATGCTAAAAAATTCTTTGAGTCTGAAAATTTATTGTTTGTTACATTTTTGTATAATCAACTTGAATTGCTTAACTCCAGTAAAATACCTTGAATAGGATAATATTTCAGGAGCAGATGCACATTCGATAATAAATGATCTAATCATGCATGTAGATAATCGAAAGACAAGCAACTTTCACATATTGAAGGAGAAAAATCTTCTCACTAAGCTAGAATCTTAAGGTGAAATTAGTAAGCAAAGTTTTGAGTCTACAATCCAGGATTTCTAGGACACATTCATTGAGTATGTTATCGAAAGGACAGGAATTATCCATTTGATGAGTTGACTTGCTTGGTTGGACTTCTAAAGATGCCTTACACATGGGGAGATATAAAGAACTCCCTTAAGTTTATTACAGACAAGAGATTTGATTGTTCAGTTAATGAAAATATGTTATTTAATGAAAATGTGTATGTTATGCATTGCTGGACAGTAGGAAAGTGTTTTGGAAAACAAACAAATTATCTCTTTTCGAGCGCTGGCAGGAAGTGTTTCAGTACTTTAAACAACAAGGAGTATCACTTGAAAACCTTAACAAACTGCTAGAATTCTCATTTTGTATTCCGGGAATCAACGCTGCTGTAGAAAGAATATTATTCTCCCTTGTGAATACAGTTTGGACAAACGAGCAAAATCGCATGGACATTGAAACGCTAAAAGCTGTAATTTCAGTAAGACATCATTTCAGCGACTATAATTGTGGGGATGTTTTTGACTTCCTTTTAAAAAATTGTAAAATTTTGACTCTGATTCATGGATCTGCAAAATAAATTCACAAAACCCAGCAGAGGCGGCAACATTACCCTCTAACAGTGGAGCGACTGAAAATACCATATAGGCCTCCAAAAGGTGAGCACAAATTATATCTTTATTATTATTATTTATATTTGCCAACAAATTTACTGTTGGTGTTTTTAAACACACAAGCCGTGTGGGCAATGTTTGAGAGGTAGAACTGCAACTTAAAAATTCAATGCTACAGCTGGGATTTGAACCACAGACCAAGCGGGTGCTCTAACCATTGAGCTACTGTGACAACCTGCCAGAATGGCATTGAATTCTCAAACCAGTTCGTATTACTCCTGGTAAACCACAAAGGCAGTCTCACATCCGAGACAATTACCCCAATGGTGACTTACTATTGTAAGTACTTTATATCCCAGGATTAAATAACCTTCAGATGGTAATTATTATTTATTTATGCCAACAAACTTACTGTTGGTGTTTTTAAACACACAAGACATGTGTGGGCAATGTTCGAGAGGTAGAACTGGAACTTAACTTTTTAAGTTCCAGTTCTACCTCTCAAACATATCTTTATTATTGAAGTGTCCCGCATTTTTTATTTTAAAATCTGGGCTCCCTAGCTTATGCACTTGTTTTTGTGACCTATTATTGACGTTCTTAAAAAGAGGATATTTGTTGAATTATTGGGCATTAGGGAAGAGAGATAAAACTCTATTGCACTTGAATGGTAGCATGTTTACAAATAAGAAACTCAATCCCTTCTTCCCTCCTTATCTCTTTCTGCCTCATCTTGTTACCACGAACAGCAAAACAGGCCGCGCCATAGTCGAGTGGTTAGACCGTTCGCCTCTCACCAAAGCGGCTCTGGTTCCATCCCAGGCATGTGGGATTTGTGGTGGGCGAAGCGGCGCAGGGTTCTCCGGTTTCCCCCGCCATACATTCCACCGGTGCTCCATGTTTATTCCATATATCATCAGTGTCATCGCCTGCGGTGCCGTATGTAGTAAAAGCGAACATTAAACATTATAAAAAAGAATAGCGAAACAATGATCTGTACGTATGCTCTTAATTTCATGTCGCTTGGACACTTTAGCACTGGACTCGCATATGACGACTATACCAACTGGAGTTTAACTGAATTTAAATCCTAAAGAAAGAAAAGTTGTATCAGATTCGAAAAATTCATTGCCATGACTAGGACTCGAATTACGAGTATTCGATTTCCCTTGCCAATGCTCTGCTGTGACAACGCGTTTTGATTGACATATTGATATATTTTGCAAATCTAGCCTAAATAGGTTCAGAATGGAATATCAATAAAACAAACTGTGTGCTAGAAAATTTAGCGCAGATTAGTAAAGAAACTAACGGCTACCAACAAATGGTTCATTTCAAATGAAACATTTCGATAAAATTGCATGCTTGTGTATTGTACCTATAGGTGTGTGTTATGGCAACAGAAATTAAGTTCCGAGGTACCTACGTATTTGAAATTGAAACGTTGCAAACTGTGATGCCATCTTTAAAATATCACATGCATTTTGTTTTGAAGAATTTCAGTTCAAAGAGGCTATTGATGATAGTTTCCAAAATCCATGTGCAATTGAAGACGTTCATTTTCGAGTATGTCACCGAATAAGACACTGCTATAGTCTGCACCTCATGGTGTTTAGATATTAGGAGCATTGTCATTATTATGGTGTAATCTAAAAAATCGACATTATTTAAGATTTTGTATTGTAGCAATAACAATTGCTTGTATCTATTTTTCAAAGACATTCGAATTCGCAGTTCAGTAGTGTTTGTGGAAAATATTATGTTCCAAAAATTCCAATTTCAGATCTTTTGTGGAAAAAATAATCTCATGGAACAGGAGGTAAAGAAAGAACTACCTTATGGCCATACTTGACTTTGTGGATACAAAACATCACGGATTTTAAAGAGCTGTTTGCCAGTGAAAGATTATAGACTGTTTCCAGAAAATAGAATTCAGTTTAAGGCTTAATTAATTTCAGCAAGTTCTCAAAGTTTGATACTTTCACAAGGTAATCAACCTATGAATAAGCGTGTTTGTGTTTCAAAAATAAAAACGTTCAGCAAATTATTAAAAGTAGTTGCCACCCCCCCCCCCCCCCCAAACACACAAGAAAAAGAAATGAAAAATTTATTTCTTTGTAAGTTTTTAGTTTAAACAATAAACAACTTCAGCAAACTGTCAAGTTCATTACTTTTAAAAAATAATATGACAAAAATACGTTTTATATTTAAACAGTAAATATGTTTTAAGACTTTTTTTCATTTCCTGAACATTTTGTTGACGCTATACCGTTTTCCACAAACACTCCCAGTTATGTACACTGTTGAGAAATAGAGCTAAAAGTCTATATTTATTATGTTAAGTTTTGGGAAAGAAAAACAGTAATATGTTTCTTAATAAACTAATATAGTACCTAGAAAACTTAACCAGGGAAGTTGGGGCATTAATAATTATTTATCGGAAAGATTTAGCCCGGTTTTGATTTTCCGGTTGTAATTGAGGCATCTCATTGATCCCGGAAGCTTCCGAGATTACTGGACCCACTTTTCTCTCTTTCTCTCTCTTAAACACACACACACACACACACACACACACACACACACACACACACACACACACACACACACACAAACACGCACACTCGAAAAGGAGCGCGCTTGCCGCGAGAATGCTTGACGTACATAACCTCAAACTTCAGCGGTTTAAGCCTTTCCGTAAGAGTACATTAAACACGAAACACATTTCATATAGCGTATCGCTCTCCTTCTCGAGTGTTTTGTCTAGGAAAACAAAATTAAAAAACATTTCGACTGTAGATTTCGGGAGTCACGGAGTTATTCTGGCCGAAAGAGCACCGGAGCAGAAGCCACGAGGTATCGGAGCTATGGCCCCATAATTCATTGCGCACTCGGCTGCAGGAGGAGGTGGGGGCAGGGAGGCAGGCAGCCAGTCAGGCAGGCCACAGGCGGGACCCTCGAAAACTCAACTAACGTTCATACATGCCTAATATATATACGAGATAGAGAGCGACTCTGCACCGTTATACTCCACAGATAGCCGGAGGCTAAAAGTTATAATTAATTCCGAACCCCCTCCTCCTCTTGCTCTCCACCTCTCCATCTCTCCACCCCGCGCGCCCCCTCTTCCACCACCCTGCCACTGATTAACTTTGAATGATCAGTGCCACGAAAACGCATTAAAACTGAACGAATGCAGATGAAACTTTGGTCAAAATCAAGAGACCACAAAAACCAAAAAAGCCCTCTCTCACGTCCGAATTGGTAGATAACATATATATGCAACTGTAGCATAAAATGATGACCAAAAAACCTCAAAATCATATCCACCCTCTGACCCTTCCCTACCCCTTCGACCGACCGCACACGTATAGAGATAAAAAATGTAACAAGCTGCCAAATTCACAATTTGTTCAACTTTTTTTTTAGTTTCATTTTCACCGGCGGTGGTTGAGTGTGTTATTAAAGTCTAAAACCCGAAGGGATGATAAATATATAATTTCATTAATTCATAAAATTGCTTCGGGCACCAATCTAGCTCGCATTTCTCCATTATCGACCTTTATACGTGGAATGTTTTTATATTTTTTCCCCGCCCGTGAGTTTGAGTCAGTGCAAGTGCGTGCACGCAGACCAGCAATCCAGAAAATAGATTAAAAAAGCCCTGGACTTTCGTGTAAAAGCGTGCGGTTTTTGTTACATCTAAAATTCAGCACCAGTGCTATAGCAAATTAATCAATTAGCTTTTAAAAAAACAGATTGTACTGCACACAATTAAACTATGCAAATTGGAAAGTAATTTAACATGCATCGCATTTCGAGCAGTAGCAGACGGGAGTGGGTGGAGGGGCTAGGAACCTTCATTTTCTCGGCTACCCCTTTTGCTGTACCACCCAGGGCATATCCTCACCACTTTACTGGCTCAAATATCTCGTACACACCAGCGCATTCTGTTGGAACCGTTGGGAAACAACACATGTGGGTGGGGGGTGGAACCCTACTGTCTGGAAAAACTCGTTACGCGGCCCTAAGCACATGCATTAGCAGTCAGTCAGTCACTCAGTCAGTCAGGCAGTCAGTTAGTCAGTCAGTGGGGTAACAAGAAGAAGCTCTGATATCTCCTTTTTGCACCTTTCGACTGCCCATACAAAGCGTTGATATTCATTTGCTTTTTGCTTGCCGGATCCCTGAACTAATTTATTTTTAACTTCGAATTTACAGGTTTTCAACAGTTTATGCAGTTCAGTAGCTGGCACTCAGCCTCCATTGTCACTTTTACAAGCATGGATGTATTTGCGCCCTCTGCAATCACAGGACACAACCCTGACTCTCTGTGTGAACTTCTTAGATAAAGTCGAAAGACTAATTCTCTCTGCCGCAGCTTTTAATGCTAATTTTCTTAAAAAATCTAATGTGTTGCACTCACATGACTTTCTCCACTCATGTGCTAACCATTCTTAGAAACCCTTACTCCTATATCTTCTTTGTATTAGTTGAGATAAACATTTGTACAAATTATCTTATTGATTATTTCCTTGTAGATGCTACGGGAATATTAGAATACAGTAGGCTTTGAACGATAGTCAAATGTTTTAAAGCTTTGAGATCCCGTACTCTTTGCACGCTTAACATATAAGAAAAATGAACAACGATGTTCCATTTCACGAAAGTTTTAACTTTTCCGAAACTGACACAAATAAGATGGAAAAACCTCCGAAATGGCTCATCCTCCAAAATAAATGTTAGACATAAATTGTGTTTTAGTGAGATATACATTTTTTGTATAGTAAGATTTGGTAATCCAGAGTAAACACGACTATATAGCCAGAAAATTTAAAATGTACATTTCATTTGTCATACAAGTATCTTAAACATATGACGTTTTAATCAAAATCGTTAGAGCCATTCTCAAGAAAATAAAATGTTTCGAAAAATTTTCCATGTAAAGGGTAGTTTAGGTAGGGATATTTTCTTCAAAATCTTGGTGTCGCTGCCTTGAAAGACATGAAACTTAAATACCAACTTTGGTATTTAATTGACATTTCGTTTTTGAATTATGCTGTCCACAGACTGACACACACACACACACACACACACACACACACACACACACACACACACACACACACACACACAAACACACACGGATAATTTTTAAAAACTCTGATGTGCTGCACTCACATGACTCTCTACTCTTGTACAAACTATGTGTACAAATTCTTATTCCTATATCTTCTTCGTCTTAGTTGAGATAAACATTTGTACAAATTATCTTATTGCTTATTTCCTTGTAGGTGCAAGGGGAAAGTTAGAATACAGAAGGCTTTGAGCGATGCTCACATCTTTTGAAGCTTTGAGATTCTCTTCTTTTTATACACTTACCATATAAAACAATGAACAACGATGATCCATTTCACAAAAGTTTTAAGTTTCCCGAAACTCACACACATAACAAGGAATATCTCCAAAATGGTTAACCCTACAAGAAAATTCATTGAGACATAAGTTGTGTATTTTAGCAAGATCTACATTTTGTGTGTAGTATGATTTGGTCTATCTCTAAGGGTTTAGCACTTATGCAAAAGTCGTCCAGAGTAAATACGACTACAGGGCCTATAGCCAGAAAATTCAAAATATACATTTCATTTACCATAAAAATATCTCAAACATATGACATTTTAATCAAAATCGTTAGCGCCATTTTCAAGAAAATCAAAATTTTCGAAAACATTTCCATGTAAAGGGTAGCTTAGGGTGAGGCTATTTTCTTCAAAATATTCGTGTCGCATCCTTAAAAGACATTAAACTTAAATACCAACTTTGGTTTTTAACCGACTTTTCGTTTTTGAGTTATGCTGTCCACAGACTGACACACAGACACACACACGCGGACCTTTTTCTAAAAATGCTTTTTTTGGATTCAGGGGGTCTCAAAACATATATAAACATATCTTTGAGTTGAAATCTCGACATATAATTTTTGGGTGAAATACAATACTTCCCCTACTTACCAGTAGAGAAAGTAAAAATAGATGGGTTCGTTTGCTTTCTTAAACTGAGTGATCTTCTATCGTCTTTCTATATTTATCAGCAGTCTTTTTGTGGGGCTGAAACATCTGAAGATCGTTGAAGAGCAATCAGAAATACCACATAATTAATGTTGCAAATACTGCATTAGCCAATGACAGTTAAAATTTTACGAAATATGTCAAAAGTTTCTACCACCACTAAAATGTTCTGTTATGTAGAGAAGGACCCCAAAAATTTGACATTGAGATTTCAGAAGTACATGTTTTGCAGCCCATTGAATTAAAAAGTATTTGAAAAAACTGTCCATATAAAAAGTAAATAAATTCCAACTTGTAGCCTTTCTGGTTGATATCCTCAACCAAAAATTAAAAATCAAATTGGAATAAACTTCTTTAAAAAGCTGATGTGTTGCACTCGCATGACTTTCTCTACTCTTGTACTAACCATTCTTACAAACTCTTAATCCTCTTTCTTCTTCGTGTTAGTTGAGATAAGCATTTGTATAAATTATTACCCTATTGCTTATTTCCTTGTAGGTGCAAGGGGGATATTAGAATACAGTAGGCTTTGAGCGATAGTCAAAACTTTTAAAGCTTTGAGATCCCGTTCTTTTTGCACGCTTAACACAAAAAAATGAACAACGATGTTCCATTTCACGAAAGGTTTAGTTTTTTGAAACTGTCACAAATAACAAAGAATGTCTCCGAAATGCTTTACTCTACAAAAAAATGTATTCAGACATAAATTGTGTGTTTAAGCGAGGTCTACATTTTTGTATAGTAAGATTTTGTCATCTCTTACAGTTTACGAGTTATTCAAAAGTCATCCAGAGTAAACAGGACTACATAGGCTATAGCCAGAAAATTCAAAATATACATTTCATTTGCCACACAAATATTCTTAAACATTAGTCATTTTCCAGAAAATAAAAATTTTCCAGGTAAAGGGTAGTTTAAGGTGGTGCAATTTTCTTCAACATCTTCGTGTCGCATCCTTGAAAGTCATTAAACTTAAATACCAACTTTTGTTTTTGACCGAACGACACACAGACACAGACTGACTGACAGAAAGACACACACACGGACCTTTTTCTAAAAATGCGTTGTTTTTTTTTTTGATTCAGGGGGCCTCAAAATATATACTTCCGATGAAATCTCTACATCTCTACTTTTTGGGTGGAATACAATACTTCCTCTACTTACTAGTAGAGAAAGTAAAAATCAACAGCATAACTAAAAAAAAATCTGATGTGTTGCACTCACATGACTTTCTCTACTCTTATACTAACCATTGTTACAAACTCTTATTCCTATATCTTCTTCGTGTTAGTTAAGATAAACATTTGTACAAATTATCTTATTGCTTACTTCCTTGTAGGTGCAAGGGGAATGTTAGAATATAGTAGGCTTTGTGGGATAGTGAAATCTTTTAAAACTTTGAGATTCTGTTCTCTTTGCACACTTAACATATAAAAAATGAACAACGAGATCCATTTCATGAAAGTTTTAAGTTTTTCGAAGCTCACGCACATAACAAGGAATATCCCCGAAATGGTTCACTCAACAAGAAAATTTATTTGGATATAAATTGTGTATTTTAGCAAGATCTACATTTTTTGTAGAGTATGATTTGGTCTATCTCTAACGGTTTACCAGTTATGCAAAAGTCGTCCAGAGTAAATACAACTACAGGGGCTATAGCCAGAAAATTCAAGATATACATTTCATTTGTCATCAAAATATCTCAAACATTTGACATTTTAATCAATCGTTAGAGCCATGTTCAAGAAAATAAAAATTTTCGAAAAAGTTTCCATGTAAAGGGTAGTTTAGGGTGGGGCTATTTTCTTCAATATCTTCGTGTCGCATCCTTGAAATACATTAAACTTAAATACCAACTTTGGTTTTTAACCTACTTTTCGTTTTTGAGTTATGCTATCCACAGACTGACAGGCAGGCAGACAGACAGACCGAAAGACAGACAGACAGACAGACAGATAGACAGACAGAGACAGATAGACAGACACACACACGGACCTTTTTCTAAAAATGCTTTTTTTTTGGATTCAGGGGGCCTCAAAACATATATTTCCGGTGAAATTTCGACATCGAATTTTTGGGTGGAATACAATACTACCTCTACTTACCAGCAGAGAAAGTAAAAATGAACAGCATAACTCAAAAAGGAAAAGTCGCATACATACCAAACGTATTATTTAAGCTGAATATCTTGTACAAATGTGATACGAATATGTTCAAGGAAATCCCCAAAACTCAAACCAATCTTTAAGTGGAACATCTTTCAAAAATTTTGACTGTCGCAAGAATATCTTTAGCGATTTTTAAGTCATTTACATGATAAAGTGTATCGTCAATCTTCTGGGAACAGCCAGTATATTCGATAGGAATTTTAAGTAAACATAAAACTTGTATACGTTAAGCATAGACGAAAACGAACTAAAAAAAATCACATTTCTTTAAAAGGCACAACAGATTTAAAAATGTTTGTAGAATAAGCCATATCCAAAGTATTCGTTATTACCTAATGGTTGGAATTTTTCAATAGTTTGTGTACTTTCTGCCAGTTGGAAAGAGAAATATTCTTAAGCATTTGACTGTCACTATTCCCTTTCTATTTATACAAAATATGCAATATAGCTGTTATTGCAAATATTTACCTTGATTAAAATGAAGTAGATAGAAAAACACGCTTTCGTAAAATAGTGCGTATATCCACTATTAAACGATAGAGGGTAGAGAAAGCTATGAATTACTCTCTTTAAAAAATATTAGAATAACTTTGTAAATTTGGCAAAGTACGTCGCCATTCATTTGGCATATGTAAAACGCTAATAATGTGCTGTTTTAAATGGACGAGCGCGAGATTATATTAGTGAGCCATTTCAAACGCTAAACCTTACTGTTTGAATCTTATTTTTATGCATTTTGTCGCATTTAAAACGTCTCACATGCATTTTATCTTGTTTTAAAAATCCACTACACTATCTAGAGCATAAAAGGCAAGGTTATGTGATTTTATTTTTTAAAATCATGTTTGATATGGGTAAAATGTTTTAGAACTGGGGAAATAAGTAAAGGCTATCTTAGGATTTGTAACACCTATCCTAAGACAGCTTAAAAATCTGAACTTTAATGTATTAAAGTTTAGATAATACTTTATTAATGTATTTTCTACATAAGTAAAACTTTCCTAAAATTTGATACAACACATTTACATAAGTATAAATTAAAATAATCTTTCAGCCTAGAAGTTCGAAAGCTATCAAAAACTACCATTAGGTATTGTGTGTAATCCTAACTTCCACATATTTTAGATAGTAGTAGGAACACTGTAGATATTGCCAACGTCACACATGCATCAATTATTCTTATCTAAATAGGTCTATCGGTTAAAGACAGTACCTTGTTGCTCCACTTTTCATTCTGGTCTTAGTAGGAGACCTAGACCAGACCATTAACAAGTTCGAGAAATGCTACCAATTCATTTGGTTTTCTTTGAGTTCTGTGAAGATATAATTACTTTTTATGACATGTGGCTTCAAGATCACATATTTTTGAACATGTACTTATATAATTACGCAATGTTATGAATGCTATAAAAGAACAATATTCAAATTTCTGTGTGGGACTTACAAGTCCCGATGGCGTTTAGTGCACTGTGGACTTTGGTTACATTGGCAGTACCTCATAGCAGACTAGCGTATGCTTTGCAAGCATTTCGTGTGTAGCACGCTTTTGTTCAATGCAATGCCAAGGAGACGGTTTGAGGAATTTCTCAGTAATATACATGTAAATGATAACTTAGCTAGACCAAAGGACTGCAAAGATAAATTATACAAAATTCGTCCTCTCATTGATATTGCTAATGAGCAATATGCTTCAACCTACAATGTAACTAGGTCCCTAAGCATTGACAAATCAATGATTCTATTCAAAGGGCGCAGTACTCTCAAACAGTATAATCCTATGAAGCTCATCAAACAAGGGTACAAATTGTTATGTTTAGCAGACCAAAAGGGGTTTATTTCAAAATTCTCAGTATATCAGGGCAAGGATGAGTTAGTTGGTGAAGGGTTAGCTGAATATGGTCTGGGAGAACGAGTTGTTTTACAACGTTCTAAATCATTGTGTGGGAAAAGGATTCATTCTGTACTTTGATAATTATTTCACATCCATTGCTTTGCTTGAACGACTCAAAATAGAGAATGTCTTGGCCTGTGGTATGGTTCGTGCCAATCGTAAAGGGCTACCTATCTGTGTGCCTGACAACTCTTTGTCAAGGGGTAATTATGATTATCGCATATCAAATATTGGTATAAGTTTCTTCAAGTGGATGGACAATAAGTCTGTTTTGCTAGCATCCAACTATCATGGCACAGAAGAAACTATAGTACACAGAAAGAAACCTGATGGCACTAAAATTGAAGTAAAATATCCAACTATTGTGAAAGACTATAATGCAAACATGGGGGGAGTTGATAAAGCTGATCAATTGCGTGCCCTTTACTGTGTGAATAGGAAATCGAAGAAGTGATGGCACAGATTGTTTTGGGATAATTGATATTGCCTTTGTAAATGCATACATTATCAATAATCAACTATTTGAAAAAATGACTGTGTTAGAATTCAGAAGAGCTGTTGCTCAAGGACTGATTTCTAAAACAAAACTGCCAAGGAAAAGATCCTGCCCAAAATCCACAAGTCCCAAAGTGTCACAGCCTAAAAGAGGAAAGGGTACCTGACTACTCTGTACCCGCTGATGTAAGATTGGGGAATAAGGGTCGTCACTGGCCAGTTTTTACAAGTCGGGGAAGGTGTCAGGTTTACAGCTTACAAAAGATAGAATCTTGGCCTTATTCTATTTGCATGATGTGTAATGTTCATCTATGTGTAGAAGTTTTTATTTTTTATTTTTATTTATTAATTTTTTTTTGTCAACATTAGCCAGGTAATCTGGTGCCTGTATTTCTTTAAATCTTAGATGTTCCCTTGGTATTCAAATACTGTAGTATGTATAATGGCTTTATAGTAACTTTTTATTCTGCCAGAAATGCTATGTAAATGTTTGTATGGTGAAACCAAGGCATGTTTAGTGCCCAATGGGACTTTCAAGTCCCGGGAATTTTTTTTCATTAAGTATTAACTTTTCAACAAAATATTATATACTATATTTAAATTACTCCATACCAAAGTCAAATTAAAAAGAAATATATACCAAAAAAGACTTAATTCTAGTAGTGGTCAAGAAAGGGTTAACAAGTTCCAGAAGATATGCTACAAAGATACATTCCATATGGAATAATCGGTGTACAACTGTCTACTACAAACGCAAGCAGCTATTAGTTAATAATTGGTGGAGAAGTATCTATAAACATTTGAGCTCCATAAAATAACCAGTTACGGAATCTTTAATAATATAGGTTAGCCTAATGAGCGCGACAAGAACACATTAAACGCCAAAGGAAATTGTTGGCAGAAGGTGTTATTGCTAACAAGGATACTGCCTCTCGCGTTCTTTGCTTCCTCAATAATATTTTGCGGTGCTTTGAACTTGTCCAGTTTCCTTCTCGTTGAATGTGTTTTCAATTTTGTAACACGATAATGATTGTGATGGAGATCTGAATATGATGATGATTTGGCAAAGATAATGGTGATGAAGGAGAACACCAAAACCTAAAAGGCAAGACAAGGGGCAAGGGAATGGAACATACTAGAATCCTGTACATTGACAGCACATAGTTACAGTCACTTACTACTGCTACTACTGCTGCCGCTTCTGCCACTGCCGCTGCCGCTTCTGCCACTGCCACTTCTGTTGCTGCCGCTGCCGCTTCTGCCACTGCCACTGCCGCTGCCGCTTCTGTCACTGCCGCTTCTGCCACTGCCGCTTCTGTCGCTGCCGCTGCCGCTTCTGCCACTGCCATTGCCGCTGCCGCTTTTGTCACTGCCGCTTCTGCCACTGCCGCTTCCGCCACTGCCGCTTCTGTCGCTGCCGCTGCCGCTTCTGCCACTGCCACTGCCGCTGCCGCTTTTGTCACTGCCGCTTCTGCCACTGCCGCTTCTGCCACTGCCACTTCTGCCGTTGCCGCTTCTGTCGCTGCCGTTGCCGCTTCTGCCACTGCCACTGCCGCTGCCGCTTTTGCCACTGCCGCTTCTGCCACTGCCGTTTCTGTCGCTGCCGCTTCTGCCACTGCCACTGCCGCTTTTGTCACTGCCGCTTCTGCCACTGCCGCTTCTGTCGCTGCCGCTTCTGTCGCTGCCGTTGCCGCTTCTGTCGCTGCCGCTGCCACTTCTGCCGCTGCCGTTGCCACTTCTGTCGCTGCCGCTTCTGTCGCTGCCGTTGCCACTTCTGTCGCTGCCGTTGCCGCTTCTGTCGCTGCCACTGCCGCTTCTGTCGCTGCCGTTGCCACTTCTGCCGCTGCCGTTGCCGCTTCTGTCGCTGCCGTTGCCACTTCTGTCGCTGCCGTTGCCACTTCTGTCGCTGCCGCTTCTGTCGCTGCCACTGCCGCTTCTGTCGCTGCCGTTGCCGCTTCTGTCGCTGCCACTTCTGTCGCTGCCACTGCCGCTTCTGTCGCTGCCACTGCCACTTCTGTCGCTGCCGCTGCCGTTGCCGCTGCCGTTGCCACTTCTGTCGCTGCCACTGCCGTTGCCGCTTCTGCCGCTGCCACTGCCACTGCCACTTCTGCCACTGCCGCTTCTGTCGCTGCCGCTGCCGTTGCCACTTCTGTCGCTGCCACTGCCACTTCTGTCGCTGCCGTTGCCACTTCTGTCGCTGCCGCTGCCGTTGCCGCTGCCGTTGCCGCTTCTGTCGCTGCCGTTGCCGCTTCTGTCGCTGCCGTTGCCGCTTCTGCCACTGCCACTGCTGCCGCTGCCGCTGCCACTAAAGCTACATAATGGACGATACATGGTACAACCACATTTAATCATAAACTCCGATGGACCATATAACCTCACTTAAAATATGCTCTTGTTTCGTGGTTCCCAGTTATATCAACATATTTTCTGCTAATATACTGACACTTTGTCCCCCATGAGAGGGAAATATAAAGAGCAATTTTAGCATTAATTCTATGAATATACACTTATATGGCTCGAAGTATTGAAATAAAAACTATTTTTGTAGTGTCCATTATACCGTTTCTGTTTCACTTGGTTTTCCTGACAGTTTGTATTCTACTTTTGAAGTTTATTTAATTGCTTAAAAGACGGTGTAGTATAATTTTTTCGCATTTTTATGTTTCAGAAGGGTAAATAAAGAAAAACAGAATAACAAGATACCATTATTCTTTATTAAATCAAAAGGAATTCCATATTACAGTATAATAAAGAGCAGTTATGAGAAGTTACGAGCATATTAAGTTCATTTTGCACAAGAGTGTTTTGGATTCGCTGAAGCACGTTAAATATAATAATTACAACAATGCGATTTGCCTATGCAATGTCACAAACTAAAAATGCATTCAACTAGCTGAAATACACGGCGTTACCCGTGGTTTAAGATTTAACTCCATTTAAAAAGATATCACTGAATGCCCTTAAATAAAGACTTAAACTCTTAGGATAACATGAACAAAAAATAAACAAAATAAATAAAACCTTGGGGAAGGCCCCATGCAAACGCACTGTTAAACAATCACAAATACTAAAGGAAGAAAAGCAAGTAGATAAAGCCGTGTAAATGTAATACGGTGCGTTTCTATTTCAATCGTATAGAAAACTGTATGAATAATTTGTCGAAGAGGGAGTAGGGAAGGAAGTGTGATTGTGTTTCATAAAAGAAAAGTGTGTACAGAAAACAGTGTGAATGTAATACGTTGCATTTCTATTTCACAGATATAGCAAATGGCATGAATTGTTTGTAGAAGAGGGAGTAGATAAGGATATGTGAATGTCTTATGTAAAAGGAAGGTAGGTAGAGAAAATCATGTGAATGTAATACGTTGCACACATATTTCAAACAAACAGAAAATTGTATTAATTGTATGCTGAAGGTCCAGTAGAGGATTTGTGAACGTGTTATGGAAAATAAAACCGAGTAGAGGAAACCATATGAATGTAATACACTGCGTAGTGAAATGGATAGCACACACACCTTCTCTACAAAAAAGACACGCATGCGTGCCGAATTTCGAGTTGGTCGGTCAAGGGGTTTCGCAAATCAGCTGTTACATACATATATACACATCCATTTATATAATTGTACATATATTTCGCGAAGTCTTCGTAAGCTTTAGTATTAAAAATAAGTCATAGTATGGCGTTGCGTTGGTTATAAATTGGTATGCAAGTTTTACAGCAGATTGCATTACAATTTCTTCGACAGTCATTCCTAGAGTACTCCAGACTTATGTGCTGGAAATGGTTCCATGAAACGAAGGAACTCCTTTTGGAATGGAATGAGAACTACTTCCTTGGAACGTATCCGAATATGGAGTGAAAGCGGTGAAATAATTTCCATAAAGGAACGGGATCAACCCATTTCTACTTAAGACGTATCCTTTGAGAGAACAATTAAAACAATCAATGTGCAACATGCTATTACACAGCCCCAAAGCTCCTGTCCCTTATCACGAGTCATTACCAATTTCAGATGGCAGATGAAGCTAAAAGCTAGAAGCTAAAAATGCACTTTCTTGGTGTCTTAACAAGAGCAACAACAACAATAATAATAATAGCTATAAGACCTTCAGAAGTAGCTTTACTCACTTGAATCCAGTCGTAATATCAGTTACATTGGCACCACCGCTGCCGCTACCTTCTCCACCTCCATTGCACGACGGGCCATTTTCGAGCTTTGGCCTTCAAGTTTAAGTACTTTATATTTTTAAAAATATGAAATGCAAAGCACTTTTTAGAATACACAATTATGAGCTGTTTCACTGAATCTTGGTTTACTTGTGTCCTCGTTTCTATGAAACTTAATTTTTGCGCTTTCGTATTATCTATTTAAAACTGAACTTTCAATAACCTAAACACGTATTAAATAACAGTTGTTGCTATTAGTTTAATTTTTACTACATTTATTGCTCTTATTTTATTTAAAATACAGGTTTATGTTGTAAAACATTCTTTACAGTTTCTCTGCTGCTTTCTTATAGTAAGTATATTATTAGGTATATTCTAGAAAAATTTCGGATTTCACCGGAGGTCCCTTGCATTGAAAAGCATATTAAGATCCGCACATATGCCTATTTATGAACAGTAAAACTTTAAAGCGAAAGGTCGAATAATTATTAAATTTTCCAAGGAAGTCATACGAAGATTTCAAGAAAATATTCCAACCCAAAATGGTTTTCTGGTTTTATCAAATGTAGCTATAACGATTTTAAATAAAGTACCATATGACATCTGATGCAGTATTATTAGTTATGGTAGGTGTTGTGTTGGAGTGTTTTGTTTCCCATTGTTTGATTGTTTGCATCATATCGTTTGCAGTTGGCCTAGTGCGATTATCTTTTGTCTTCATTGTAAATGTTATAGATATTTACGAATAAAATTGTGATAATAAATACACTAATATTATTTCAATTATGGCCTCCAGAGCAAAGAAGACTATCTCATTAGAAAGACTAAAAGTTAATACATCGACGTAACATATAATTTTCACGGGGGTCGCGTCTCAAGGAAAATTATTAGCTGTAAATTGTGAACATACTTCATACCCGTACCACGACCGAGATAGGAAAGAAAGAGTCATCGCAGTTCATCGAAAGAGTTAGCCGGATCTTTTATACGAGAAAAGAATTCATCATACCGACCCTTCAAAGTGACGACGAGCAGAAGATTCCCTTCATACTGGTGACGCGAGATACCAGCCGGAAGAGACTCCTTCATACTGGCGCCCAGACGTGCGACGGCTCGAATACAGGCGTATAGAGTAAAAATATGTACCTGGACAAAGAGTGAAAAGAAGACATTTTGACGGAGTATCCTTTTTCTTGTGCTCCAGAATTCAAGTAAGACTAGTACTAATTTATGATACTACGCAATAAGAAAATTGTACAGAAGATGGAAAAAGTTGAGAAAGATAATGATAGTGTAGAGAGGGAAGTGAGTGATAAGTTATCAGTAGAAGGTAGAAAGAATGTAGTATGTAAGGAATCTGAAATAGGATTGAAAGAAATATTGGAAGCGATGAACAAAAATACAGCAGATATAAAAGCAGATTTAAAAGCAGATTTTGTTAGAAATGTAACAGAACTAAAAGCAGATGTAGCAAAACTAAGAGAGGATAGTGTTAGAAATGTAACAGAACTAAAAGCAGATGTAGCAAAACTAAGAGAGGATAGTGTTAGAAATGTAACAGAACTAAAAGCAGATGTAGCAAAACTAAGAGAGGATAGTGTTAGAAATGTAGCAGATTTGAAGGAGGATAATGCCAGAAATATAAATAAATTGTCACAAGAAATTGAATTATGTAAGAAGGAATGTACAGAAAGAATTGAATCAAGTAACAATGATATAGCTAAATTAGGTGAGTTAGTAAGCGTGATAAAATTAGGACAGGAATCAAACACAGTAGAAATAGCTAGGCTAGGAGAATTGATAAATGAAGTTAAGTTAGGACAGGAGAAGACAGTGGTAGAAATGAAAGCTGAATTAAGTAAAGAATTTGATGAAAAACTAGCAGAACAGAATGCAAAAATTGCAAAGGTAGGAGATGAATTGAGAACAGAGATAGTCGTGGTAGAACAGAGTTGTAAAATGTATCAAGATGGAATTAGGTCAAAACAAAATGACATTGATGTAAAAATTGATAGTTTAGAAAATGTTGTAAAGGGTATAAGCGCTGAGATGCAGTCACAGCGAGAAGAATTGAATAAAGTAAAGGAGGAAGCCAATGTAAGTGTAAATAGAATAAATGAAACGGTTACAAAGGAAAAAGAATTTACAGGAAGGCTTTCCCAAGTTGTGATTGCTCTACAGGCTGATAGAGTTAATGACAATCATGATCAATTTGTGAGTGAATGCAAAAATATGACCAATACTGATGCACTTGACAATAACAGTAATATGGCGGACTTTCAGGAGAATGATTTAGCTATGCCAATGCACTCCCCTAGTCAAAACCATAATTGTCACGCTAGTCACTTGTTCCATGACCTAACCCCTCCGTCATTTGACGAAGAAGCCGGTGACAATCCAAAAATTTTCATAAAAGAACTGGAGGATTATTTTAGGATCAAACGAATTCCGAACGAGATACGAATGATGGTGGTTAAACGCTGTCTTAAGAAAAACGCATTGGAATGGTTAAGACTAACTTTGGCGTCTCACGAAACATATAGTATGTTTCGAAACCTTTTTATAAATAGATTTTGGGGACCGGGACGTCAAAACCAGATTAAAGTCGAACTGGCTACCGGACATTATGACAGTAAACGTGGTATTTCAATGATGGAGTATTTTTTGAAACTGGCGAACAAATCGAAACTACTCCAACCTCAGTTGAGTGAACAGGAGGTTATTGAAGCACTTATTCGCCATTATCCACCGCGCATAAGAAAAATCATAAAACAAATTTTAGTGGGGAGGGGCATAGAACCCCTGAAAGTTGGCAAAAAAAAAAAAAAAAAAAAAATCGAAACATTGTCAAGAGAAAATATTTTTGTATTCAACGATGACATGTTTTTCAATACAGTTGTTATATTGTTGTACAATTACATTGTTGTGGGGAGATCATCACAGTACATGCAACATTGTATGGCTGAAAACAATTTTCCCAAAATAGAATTAGTTGCATATACTGTGATGAGGGGCATTTGATGCAGTATTATTAGTTATGGTAGGTGTTGTGTTGGAGTGTTTTGTTTCCCATTGTTTGATTGTTTGCATCATATCGTTTGCAGTTGGCCTAGTGCGATTATCTTTTGTCTTCATTGTAAATGTTATAGATATTTACGAATAAAATTGTGATAGTAAATACACTAATATTATTTCAATTATGGCCTCCAGAGCAAAGAAGACTATCTCATTAGAAAGACTAAAAGTTAATACATCGACGTAACATATAATTTTCACGGGGGTCGCGTCTCAAGAAAAATTATTAGCTGTAAATTGTGAACATACTTCATACCCGTACCACGACCGAGATAGGAGAGAAAGAGTCATCGCAGTTCATCGAAAGAGTTAGCCGGATCTTTTACACGAGAAAAGAATTCATCATACCGACCCTTCAAAGTGACGACGAGCAGAAGATTCCCTTCATACTGGTGACGGGAGATACCAGCCGGAAGAGACTCCTTCACATCTATATGCGAATATCTTAAATTTTCTGTGAATAGCATGTGAAGTGCTCGTCGTTCTGAATTAATTATGTATACTTTTCTAGGATTACTAAACTTGCACGAGGTAGATAAAAGTTTATTGCACAAAAAATATAAATCTTGTTAAAACGCACCGTTTATCATAAACATTTTGGTGACGTTAACTATTTGGTTTATTGGTTTGAATTTTGGAATACTTTATATTTCTTGAAGCACTGTTGCCATTCGTTTGTTTCTTGTGGTCATGCAAAAGTGGCATTTCACAGCCAACGTATCCCTACCGAAAACCATGCATATTTATTTATTCATTTACTTATCATAAAAGTATTTTCCATACAGATCTTAAACATATGGCATTTTAATCAAAATCGTTAGAGCCATTTTCAAGAAAATAAAAATTTTCGAAAAATTTTCTATCTAAAGGGTAGTTTAGGGTGGGGCTATTTTCTTCAAAATCTTCGTGTCACATCCTTGAAAGACATTAAACTTAAATACCAACTTTGGTTTTTACAGACTTTTCGTTTTTGAGTTATGCTGTCCACAGACACACACACGGACCTTTTTCTAAAAATGATTTTTTTGGATTCAGGGGTCCTTAAAACATATATTTCCGGTGAAATCTCGACTTCGAATTTTTGGGTGGAATACAACACTTCCCCTACTTACCAGTAGAGAAAGTAATATACATTTCATTTGCCATGAAATATTTTAAATATACCTACGGCATTTTAATTGAAACCGTTAGAGCCATTTTTGAGAATATCAGAACTTTCGAAACATTTTCCATGTAAAGGTTAGTTTAGGGTGGCGGAATTTTCTTCAAACTCTTCATGTCGCATCCTTGAAAGATAAACTAACTCCGCAGTGCGACAGCCCTATACGGGCCAAGGCCTACCGCCCAGCCGCTGTGTCCACCACCTCTGTCCACCACAGGTGTCATGATTGGGTGCAGTACTGGAGGGTGGTACTGGTTAGCGCCCCGATCCCTCCCGGTCGGTTATGCGGTCTTCACGTCCTTCCTTGAAATGTATTAAACTTAAATACCAAATTTGATTTTTAACCGACTTTTCGTTTTTGAGTTATGCTGTTCACACGCACACACAGAACATACACACGTGGACCTTTTTCTAAAAATGCTTCTTTTGATTCAGAGGGCCTCAATACATATTTCCGGTGAAATCTCGACATCGAGATACGTAGTAGAGAATGTAAAAAAGTGAATTACAACCTTCCATTTGAAAAAAAGTATAAGTATTACAAATCTCACAAAAATAACAAGGAATATCTCCAAAACGGTTCACTCATTCAAAATATGTAGGTATTTCATTTGCCATAGAAATATCTTAAACATGTCATTTAAAAAAGTCGTTAGAGCCACTTTCGAGAAAATTCAGTTTTCGAAACATTTTCCACGTAAAGAGTAGTTTAGGGTGTAAGAATTTTCTTCAAAACATCCTTGAAAGACATTAAACTTAAATAATATCTTTGGTTTTTTTTTAACGGACACACATTGACACACACACACACGCGCGCGCCAACACACACACATGCACGGACCCTTTTCCAAAAATGCTTTTTTGGATTCAGAGGGCCTCAAAATATATATTTCCGGTGAAATCTCGATATCTAATTTTTGCGAGAAATACGATACTTCCTCCACGTAGTACAGAAAGTAAAAATTATATCTGAATTGGTGCAGAGGGATAAATGAACAGATGACATGCCTGGTAGATAACGGGGCAGTTGGAACCAACCAGTAGTTTATACACTTATGAACATAAACTGTATTTTAGTATTTTAAATAGTGTAAGTTTTAAAATCTTCTCATTCATATAACTATTTGTTCTTCCATCTCGCTCTCGGTTAAATACGTCAAAGACTAGAAACCTGAAATCAAACTAAGATCAGATATTAAATGATCTTCAGCACATAACACATTGAAAGTGAGCAATAAAATACAAAGTAAATAAATGAGCAAAATAAATAAAAATTGAATCATTTGAACTTTTTAAATAAACTCAGGTTTTAACTATAAATACCTTTTCCCAAACCACTATCTTTATAATTCGTCAAAGATAGCTCCATGAAAGTTTTCACATAATTTAATCTAAGTAGACATTTAAACGATTTTTTATAAAATATCTTGGATAACTTTTGTATGCTAACATGTTCGGACATACATACAACCGAAATTTATATCAATGTATTCTGCGAATGTGAATTTCGAATGATTCATAGTTGTGATAAATAAACTACTTTTGTGAATAAATATATTTTGTAATTTAAATTTAAAGATAAATCTGTTTGAGTACTAGTAAAAGTCAACCATATTTCTTAAATGTATCTAAAACAAGCATTTATCACCTTTTAAAACAAATCCAATATTATTGCAGTTAGACTGCCACATAATTTGTACAGTTTCTGTAAAGCGGCTGTACTTGATACATTTTATTTTTATTATATTTTTATGGAATAAGATGCTAATTAGATATACTTGCACAGATACGTGTCACCCCCCCCCCCCCCCCCGCTCCCCGATGTGACTCGGATCCCTAATAGCAGGCGTTCTCCACAGAAAGAGATTCCGAGCAGCGATACATGGTACCAATGGATTTATTCCACTGCTTTACGTCAATTGAACGTAAAATAACCTCGAGGCTTATTTGTTCCCAGTGCATGCGGAATGTAAAGCGGTACATTTTTACAATAACACAACCTTACTTTGTCGCGTTTCTCCATATATGAAAAACAGTTTTCATGTTATGCAAATTATTCTTTTTGTTTTCATCTCCGTGCTGAATGTCAAACTAGTCACGTAACATTTCAAACGGGTAGAAAAAAATAAAACAACATAAAAAAGGGATAAGTCCTTCCGTATCTAATCCAAACGAAGAATGTGTTAGGCCTCTATGTGACAAAGGGCGGACTTGTCGACATTTAGAATGGAAGAACTACAGAATCTCTTTCATTACGCGTATTTGTAGGCGTCACAGCTGAAAAAAGTACCAGATAACTAACTTTTATATTAGCAAAATATGTTGATGTGTATTTACTGTCCGGTATTGGACTGCGAAAGTTTTGACACATTGAGAAAGTTGTGTATTTATTATTCTTCTCTTCTGATGTTTTCCACAATCCATTAGGTAAGCCATGACGTACTGATGTGGCTTTATTTGAAATCTAAAATCTGTCATCTGAGTAATTAGGAACCGCAAATCTAGTTTTTAGATCCAATTAATATCTTCTCTCTCTTCCGATTTACTTAACATGTATATTTTTATTAATTTTATTTTTTTGAGAATTGTTACATAAAATGTAAACAATAATAGCTCATTTCTAGCGCGCATGTAAACTAGAAAACCTCATTCTCAGGGAGAATCCTGATCAATAGACGTAAATAGCATACACATTCCTATAAAGTAATATTCTTAAACAATAGTGAACTACATTAGAATTTATTATGATAAAAGAAATAAGATACAACGTCAATTTTAATTATACTAACTAATTTTGTTTTACAAACTCTTTAGTAATTAACACTCGTTTAAAAGAGAAGAATGATGTTGCAATAAAGTGATACTTATAATAATAAATAATAAGGAAATAATGCTAATAAACTCAGTTTAAAGTGTATAAATATAATCGTCGATATTGAAATTCTTTTTTGATACTTATAATTCTTGTTTTTAATTTAGAAACGTTGTAGTGCCCTAAAACTGGATATTTTTTATAATTTTATTAAATAGACTTGGACCAAGAATGCTATGGCCTGCAGGCTGGAGTTATTAAACATTTAGGTTGAGGCAAACACAAACGGATTGCTTAGTTTTGTATCCATGTCAATACAACAGAACTTTATTCCAATTTTTTGTTTACAGCTTTATTAGAACATTAAGATAAATTTGATGGCTTTTGAGAGAGTGGATTTCAGAAAGTGGAAGTATTATTGGATTATCAATAGTTTCGTTTACACGTTTTAATGAATCTTCTTTGTAATACCATTAAAGGTGGTGTACAGTACTGGTAAACGGGGTAACGTGTGGGTCTCGCATTTGGGAGGTTCGGAGTTCGATTTCCGTAGGACAAATCCCTTTGACCATCTCTTTTTTCATGGTTTATTTGCATCGGTAGGCGAAGGTTTCTATCATTAATTTCCTCTCCACTTCATTACCTTTCATGCTTTTCGCTTCAGTTGTTTCAGGATTATAGGACCAAGCGACAGCGGTTGTTGTATTGTGGCAGGACGGTAGAATTTGCACTTTACTTGGCAGACTTCCCTCATACACCCGGGACTCGCAGATTACCAGGATCGGTGTTAGGATTATAAAAATTCGGTATCATATTGTATCATACGAAAATGCATTTTCCCCGCATTATTGGAATTAATGGCATTATTCGATGTCACCTGAATAACTTTTGCGTATTATATTTTGTGATTACGCCTCTGGCTCAGTTGGTTAGACGCTGGTCTACTGATCCCAAGGTTGCGGGTTCAAATCCGGCCCAGACCGATGGTTTTTAAGTGTGCTTAAAGCGTGTGCCTAAAAACGATAGCTCCATGACAGTAGACTTCCTGGGATGAAAAATAACTCCTGTGGGACGAAATTCTGGCACACCGACGACACTGATGAGATCTTGGTAACTAACAGCGTCGTCAAACAACAAAATAATTAATAATCTCAAGTATTGCAATTCTCGACTGTTCCTGACACTCGCGAACGTTCTTGCAACGGTATTCGGAACATTTAAGGCACAGTATGATTAGAATTACTTTAGTTGTCAGCCGTCCCACAGTGCAATAAATGCTCGTGCTGCAATGTGGGAACATTTGACGGTCGGCAGCTAAGTGGAAGACAGAATAGAGACAAAATGTAAGTACTGTGGAACCATATACAAGAATGATCTTGTAATGAGACTTCGTAGCATATCAACAAATGTTGGACCCAAATGACTTAGCTGTCGACGGGCCCACTCCACTCAACGAATGTAAATATTGTGCACAATCTGTTACATGCATAGCTTCAGCGGCATCGCAAGAACCTTGTATAACTGGAAAATATACTCTGTGATCAGTCCGATTCCTTGAATATCATTTTCGACGGTAGCATCTACAACTACTGACGACATGCCTAGCATCAAATTGCCAGTAGATTTAGCTCCAGCTGTTACCGACAACATAGTAGATGATGCTGTTGCACGTACCGTTCACAGTTCTGGAGTACCTTTGTCAATGCTTCAATAGAAATACTCGCAATAAGCTTCCAGCTGATCAGCTCTGGCTACGATCCAACTAACCATCGTTCTCTGGGTGGAAATTTATTCACTTCAGAATATCAACGAATGCAGACGATTATGGCGAAGAAACTCCAGCATGGGAATAATTCTTGGTTTAATATCTTATGGATGAAGAGATATATCAGGACACAAGTTCTGAATTTCATGTACTTCTAAATCAGTGTTTCACAAGAGCATTTAATCTAGAATACAAAGAGCAACCTTCTTCTTCTTCTTCTTCTTCTTCTTCTTCTTCTTCTCCTTCTCCTCCTCCTCCTCCTCCTCCTCCTCCTCCTCCTCCATGGATTTAAGACTTTGACCTGTTTCAACGTCAAGAAATGGAATCTCTCCATCTGGTGAGTGGACGTCCCACTCTTCTTCTATCTTTTGGTTGGTATTAAAGTAAAACCTGTGGTAATCTGTGTTCTGGCATTCTTTCTACATGTTCTAGCCAGTTTGTTTTATTCTGTCTTTTATATTGTATATTTGTAACTCTTTCCTGATTTCCGTGCTGTGTCTCTTATCTAAAAGTATGTAGCCTGCTACTGAACGTAAGAATTTCATACAAATAAGAGAAACCTCTGAATTTATTTCGTCACATATAATCGGTGTCATTGACAAAATAGGTAAGGACAAGTTTGTAGCTATAATCACCGACAAGGCAGCAAATATGAGCGCTGCATGCCAATAGAAGACAAGTGCACGTATATATGTTGTGCAGGATTCGTTACTCACGGTATCGGCCTTTTGATTAAGGATGTCAGAGAATCTTAACAGAACGGAAAACTGGATCACACGTCTGTGTTCTAAAACACGAACCTCCGACTGCTTAGGCTTATGCTTTCTTGGTTTTGAAATTTTCTGAAAAAATAAAGATATTCTGGAAACGATTGTTTGCCACACTGTTCAGTTCGACAGAAACATTACGATTGCAGTGCCAACAGATGGTGCTTGGGAGAAGATTGAGGAAGAAAATCGTCTCTTATGACCAATGTTTGCTGCCATCAATCAAACCGAGGCAGACAATGCTGTGTTATCGGATATTCAAACTCAATCACGTACATTTCATGTCACGCAGATCCTGTACTTCAAGATAGTGCGATGTTCTCTTTAAGCAAGCTATAAGAGACGCAATTAAGAATAGGCACACCTTAATTTGTAAGCCTATTCATCCGCTACACATGTGCTGGATCCTCGATACAGGGGCATGGCCCTTAATGGTGACGAAAACCAAGCACTGGACTACATAACTGAAATGTGCAACATGTCAGGGTGTAACACTGGAATAATTGTGGCTAATATGACCAAATTCAAAACCCGCCGCGCTCTTCCTGTCCTTAGCGAGATACTCGTAGCTTATGCGAAGCTATTCAATACATATCACATCTTACAACCGCAAAATTTACTGGCATCTAACCTGCTCAATGCATCACCATCATCACCTGCAGGTGAACGAAGCTGGTCACCTCATGGACGAATCCAAACTTATAACAGGAATATGCTTTTCTCCTGCAACGACAGATAAGCTAGTTTCGGTGCACTGGAGTCCCCAATAAAGGGATGATCTGCAAATACGTATTTAAGGATCAGTTACGGATCTGTTGACAGCAGAAATAATCTCAAGTATGAAGGTTCTATACAGAATAATCACTTATCTCTATATCAAATGTGATATAAATGTAATTATTATACTATTTACTTTGTCCATTGCGCTGTAACATTTCAGAGTGTTACAAACGTTTTATTAATTATTCGGAGTTTAGCGAACATTTGTGTTTTACACAGATGTATAAATAAAGCAACTACTCGTATGCCTATATTTTCAATCCACTTAGTTGACAGTGTACATTATGACAAAAAAGGAAGAAACAGAAAAAAAAAAAAAAAAAACAAAAAAAAAAAAAACGACGCAATAGGAAATATAAGATTTGTTGTCCTTCACCGGTCTTAAAATCACGAATTCTATCATGTAAACCAATCTCATCAGATATCCATTTAAAAACCAGATAATGTACTGTAGGTATCACTTATAGCCCTTGTGCTTTGTACCTCGGTGCAGCTCTAATTGGTGTCCAGTTGGAATCGTTAAGGACCCCGTGGTCGTTAATGCACTTCTTCGTCGTTGTAGCTTAGATAGTCTTTTAATTCTGGAATGGTGGTTTAATTAATACCCACGCATTATTACTATTATTATTATTGTTATTGTTATTATTATTATCATCATCATCATCATCATCATGATCATTATTATTAAATGCTCTATTTACGTTTTATTTAGGTAAATAATATTTTTAGTAGTTATGAATCTCAGTATCAAAATAAATTTCAGTATCAGTCTCATATTCAAAAGGTCCCTAGTTGGGGTGAGTTGTTTGAATTTGTTTTTCTGAGTTTTCCCTTTTCCTTTGTCGAGGAGTATGGGGTATGATAGCAAGCTAACTCAATTGCACGTGACTTATTAAAATCGTGTGACGTAGCACCATTTCTGGGATTCAGAATTCATAGGTAAGCGGTGCGGAGGGAAAGGGAGGGCTAGCTTTGTTTCTTACAGTCCACCTAGGTAGTCTTTGGCTAAAAGAGGCTTTGAATTTTCCCTTACCTCTCCTGCCGCACACTTCCCTCTGTGTCCCCTAGATTGGAACCGGGAGCAAGAGTTGACTTGGTTGCTGACAACAGAGCATTCTGATGGCTTACACTGGGCTCAGAGGGCTCATTTGAGCATCATTTCACTCATGCATTGGCGTATGTAATTGCTTCATCATTCATTCAGCCTTGTCCTTTTGCGTTCAATACAATCTAATTCATATCTCTACCGGAAATGAACTCGCTTGGTTCTGTCATCAATGTTTCTTTACTATAAGGTCACTGTGTTTGACAATTCTTTACTAATTGAAAATCTGTGTTTTTTTTTTCAACGAACAGCTTCTAGTTTAAACTTATAGAGACATATTTACAAAGCCTGGGAATTAGCATCTGAATATAATGGTTGCAATGGATCATATTTACTAAGGATGACTTTGGCTTTTTTGAAGTTGTTTTCTACAGAGAATGATTATAAAAACAAAATTTATTAATCAGCGGAGGATTAAGAAAATAGAAAGAAAATGAAGAAAACGGTACGATTCGAGTGCGATATTCAAATGCTGCAGATGTGTATTATGAAGGAATATAAATATTTCTACAGAAATATGTAGCTAAGTATCTGGATGCCAATACCCTTCAATAACCCTTTAATAAGTACATTTTTCTGTAAATATATTTATTACCAATGAATACAGGGGAAAGTGTGTCCATGGTAACAATCAGTGAACTATTCTACCACTGACTATAATTCACAACTGGAACGATTATTTTCCACAACCCGTTACAGACTATATGGAAAGTTCGCAGTTTTAAATTCCTTGCACGGGGCTGGAAGATTCGTCATATTTAATGATATCAGGGAATGTTGGTTTCTCCTGATGAATGCCATTAAGTATACTGTTCCATTACTATGGGTCCTAAAATGATACCAGAGTTAAAATTACAATCCTACACTTATCCAAACATTTTTCGATCATTTGGATGAGTCTTTTACCACTAAAAGATACCGAGAAGCTCTACAGTATTTCCAGAAATTGAGTAGGTGAGCAGTATTATGCAAGTCGATATTTTAATCCAATTTCCATGAATACGATGGGCTTTAGTTCATTGAAATATATCTGAGTTTAACAGTTACAATTCAAGCGATAAAGCGACTTTTGGTATAAAAAGTCTTCTAGATCATTGTATAAATAAAAATATAATAATTAATAATAATAATAATAATAATAATAATAATAATAATAATAATAATAATAATAATAATAATAATAATAATAATAATAATAATAATAATAATAATAATAATAATAATAATGCGTGGGTGTTAATTAAACCACCATTCCAGAATTAAAAGACTATCTAAGCTACAACAGATAAATCAGCTAATGTATTTATATAATGCGTCCAGGTTTAACTCGTTTGGGTTTGAATAACTATACTTCTATGTTGAGGTTCCGGTTGACTGATGAAGACCTTGATATAATCAGATGAAGAGTACATGAAGGGTTTGCTATCTCATGTCATATTTAATTAAATTGCCTTGCTCCACTCTCAAATAAATTAATCTATATAACAATCCTGTTAATCGCAACGTAGATTAATTAAACAGGAAAGGCAAATTTATTCTATGCGACTATGTAAAAACTGAGAGTGTAAATGGATTTGGATGGAAAAACTAGAATTATCTGATTTAATTCCATTTTAATTTGCGCTTATTTGACGTTTATATTCCTTTGTTCACCTCTTCGGGAGCATTTTGTCATTTACTTTTTGAAAGCCTCTAAGTGCTTTCATCTCACTACTTCCCTTTGTGATGACTGCTTTAGAATTTCCTTTCATGGTGTTAACATTAGGATTGTTGTTTGTTTCTCACTCATGAATTGTGGTGGTAGTGGAAAGAACATACCAACTGACATTCATAAAAGAGTTAGGCAAAACAGTTAATCAGGCTCCTCCGAATAAGCATTTTAATCTTGATTCCTCTTCATAATTAATTGTGCTCTCATGTAAACCATGCGTAGTCTAAAGATTTAAAGGTAGAATCAAACTGAAAAATTCAATGCCCAGCTTAGATTGAATCAAGGATCTTCGCCTTACAGTGCCGCAGCTCTAAATAACTGAAATCATGGCAGTATGGCGTTGCGACATCAACATTGACTGTTTTTTCCCCGGTAAATCACAGGTGTTCTCAAATTTATTTAGAGAGAGCATTCCCCCATAGGGACTTGGGATGTTAATCTCCGAACTTCATAGTTAACGAACGTTAGGATTGATTTTAAACTTGGTTCATCTTGAATGTAAACTTCGGTGTTAGAGAGATTGCATGGCACTCACTAAAGGCCAACTGTGGCATATTTATCCCATTTTAGAGCTCTCTGGTTATATCTGGCGACATTCTGCCTGTTCAGTTGACACCACTGCTCGACATATTTCCGCCATTCTAAAGCTCTCGGGTTTATCTGGTATCATTCCGTCCGTTCAGTTGACACCACTGCTCGACATATTTCCCCCATTCGAAAGCTCTTTGGTTATATTTGTTGACATTACTACTCGTCATATTTCCCCTCATTCTACAGCTCTCTGGTTATATTTGGTGACATTCCGTCTGTTCAGTTGGCATTACTACCCATTATATTTTCCCCATTCCAAAGCTTTCTGGTTATATTTGGTGACATTTCGTCTGCTCAGTTAATATCACTACTTGTACTGGCAACTGTTCCAAAGACACCCATGTAGAGCCGGCTCAAAATGTTTTTCGATGGACGAGAGGGTATAGGGGAAAGAGAGAACAATTTTTTATGAATTACTTGCGCCTGGTCCGCCCGGCCTAGCGATGACTTCACCAGAGTCATTTATTTTTGTGTTCCTCTGATGTGTGGTCAGCGGGAAGCAAACAAAAAGGTAAATAATCAATGTTGTTCCGTCCAAACAAAAGAAGAAGGAGAAGAAGAAGAAAAAGAAGAAGAAAAAGAAGAAGAAAAGAAATCAGCACATTCTTGTCCGCACGTATTTAAACAAATAACATTGCTTTTTGTGGCAGCATTAGCGGCACTTAAGAAATATGTTTAAATAATTCCTTAGACAAAGGTTGTACATATGACATACTCCTTGTTAACAACAGTAATAATAATAATAATAATAATAATAATAATGATAATGATAATGATAATGATGATGATGATGATGATGATGATGATGATGATGATAATGATAATGATAATAATAATAATAATAATAATAATAATAATAATAATAATAATAATAATAATAATAATAATAATAATAATAATAATAATAATAATAATAATAATTATAATAATAATTATAATAATAATTATAATAATAATAATACTAATAATACTAATAATAATAATAATAATAATAATAATAATAATAATAATAATAATAATAATAATAATAATAATAATAATAATAATAATAATAATAATAATAATAATAATAATAATAATAATAATAATAATAATAATAATAATAAATTGTAATGATAGATAAACTGGTTCAGATTTAAACGATGATAGGCAAAAAAGCTGAGGGGGAGAAGCTACATCGTAACACATTTTTAGAAATTGACAGCTACCTACTGGTACCACACTATCACTGGATTCTATGACTTAATGTAATTTGTTGGGGCTTACGATCTTTTGCCATTTAATGAATTGTGATTATGGCCGTGGGTGCACGCCTCAGAGAGCCAAGGTGCAGACAATTCGTTGTCGTCGTCTTCCACAACTGATGTCCCATAGAAGAGGAAGTTGCACAGGTGATAGGTAGCCTCAAGAGACAGCGGCAGAAGAACTGAGCCTGATTTCGACATCAGTGGCGTCCCGAGATATATGGGAAGTTCTTGAAAATCGGTTTGGAAACCACTACAGCATATCGCAGCCAACTCCAGTCAGAGCTGCAGCAACCACGGGAGATGCTATAGGAGTTTGCCCTGGATAACGATGAATTGGTGAACAAGGCTCTGGTGAAACTCACGGTCGGATATGTGCCCTTCGTCGACTGGTTGTAAGACGCCGAGATATATCAATGCTTGATAACCGCCTAATATGAGACCATCACGATGCGCTGACGGCCGCGCCGAGGACAGAGGCGGCCTAGGTAATAACTGGAGGTAGTTATTACCTTGTCTGGAAGATCCGGAGTATTCGCACGTGTGGGAAGGGAATATCGGCCATCTCCCACAGGTGTGTGTTGGGAGTGTGCCTGGTCAGGAAATCCGGTGATGAACTGTCCATATCCAGTCAACGGGTAAATGGAAAACAAACGGCATGAAGAGGAGCATGTCGTAGCTATCGCCGACTCCTGTGCGTCTTATACAGGAGAATTAACTATAACACTGGATGGATGTCCCTACAAGATAGTGTTGGCATTGGAAGACACTTTACATGTGGAGGAGGCCTTGCTGGAGTTGACCTTGGCGCAGACTGTTTCAAGTCTAAGATCGTTCGTCGCGAGGGTGGCTGAGTCAGTGTTACTGGGTTTGGATACCCTTAGGAGATACGAGGCGACGCTCGACGTCGGCAGGAGGATCCTGCGAATCAGACAAGATGAGGTAAACCACCAAAGCCCCAGAGAACATCTTGGGGTCTGCAGACTAACTCTGTAAGAGGTTGGGCCCGCCAGGAACAAGGCGTCTGCGAAGGAGCACTAAGGAAGGTCAGCGGTCATGAAACTCCATGGGCGCCAGACGGCCAGTTGAACACACCTGGATGGTTGTGCGCCGTCCAAGAACAAGAAACAAAGGCCCGCAATAAAAGGATGGGTGATTAAGTCTACCGCATCCCGGTGCTGCCCGAGGGAAGATGCCGGTGGTACTGGTCGGTGTGACCTGTTCCGAGGACGGAGGAGTGTCGCGTTGGTTATGCAGCGCTAAGCACCGTGTAACAAAGTTGACCGGTAGAATAGAACATTCGTTATTCGTTATTCTATGGCCGATGTCCCTTCGTTAAGGAGGTTTTTAGTTTTGTGAACACAGAGTGAAAAGAATTGCGTTTGTGTTATTTTGTGTTTTTTTGGGGTCAGTTGTGATTAAGTCAGAGGAAAAGAAATAGATAAGGAAGTGATAAAAACAACGGATTCAGTTTTTGCCACTATTTTTGGATTCAGGGAGTCTAAAAGCATGTATATATTACCGGTGAAATCTTGTGTCGAATTTTTAGGGGGTATACATGAGCGTCGCGAAGGGGGGTGGGCACAAGGGGGCCTCTTGGAATTTGATGGATTTAATGTTTACTCAATTGTTGACTATTCGACTATTGTTTGAATTTAGCACAAATCAATACGGTTGTCCATACCAAGTACTGTAACTTTTGACAACAGAATATTGTATGATTGGAAACTTCCAACATGCGGACACCCTAAACCTGAAAAAGTCTTCCGAGGCCCATGGTGTTGTTGTAGTGTTTAACGCCCGCTTTTACTACTACGGCACCGCAGGCGGTGACACTGATGACACATGGAATGAAGATGGAGCACCGGTGGAATGAGATGGCGGGGGAAACCGGAGCACCCGGAGAAAACCCGCCCTGGCGCCGCTTCGTCCACCAGAATACCACATGCGGGTCCCTGGGATCGAACCCGGGCCGCCTAGGTGGTAGGCGAGCGCGCTAACCGCTCGGCCACGGCGCCGCCGACGTCCATGGTGGTATATACTACTTCTCCTTGTCGAGAAGATCGCATAACCGCCCGGGAGGGTCCACTGTCACGTCCCACCTCCAGCACTGCAGCCTACTCATGACGCCTGTGGTGGGCAGAGGTGGGGGACGCAGCGATCGGTCGGTAGGCTTTGGCCCAGATGGTCTGTTGTGCCCCGGGTGTTACTTCTTCCTCTAGGTAAGTACTCACTTTACTTTCCTACATAGGTGCATAGTAGAGAAAGTAAAAATGACCTAATATCATTTTCATTATCTGGGACTCATGGTAAAAATGTATGTTCTGTTTACCTGTACCTAAGGTGAAACAAATGAAAGATGACATCAAAATCCGGTCCTGGCCATATGCACTTGACCATATTCAGCTCTGTATGCCTTGTAACATTTTATTTTGTGCTTACCTTCTTGGACCAGAAAGACTGAGTATGTTCGCACAGCTCTGTTACCATCGCAGGGGATGTTATTGGTAGAAACATTATTGTTATTGAACAAGTTAATCCGTGTGAATAAATATTACACAGCAGTGGGAGGTGTATAGCTGCGTGAAAGTGCTTAGTGACCTGTAAAAGTGATGCGATTATATCTATTATAACGTAATTGGTTTTATAGAAATGAGAGAAGTGCAAAAGGGCATATGTAGCCTTGATTGATGTCATTTTAGGCATCGTTCACAACATTGTCCGAAAGGAACACGAAGTGAGAAAGCGTTTAAAACGAACATATTTTGTAACATTCACAGAAAATAAATAGTGAAGCTGCCGTAGAAAGAAAATGGACAAAGGAATAATGATAAACATTGAATCTGTGCACTCAAAAGATTTTCTTTACTCACTACTGTACAAAAATAATCTTAAAAACTCTTATTCTTCTATAGATTTCATGTTAATCGAGGTAAACTTTGTAGAAGTGGTTTTATTACATATTTCCTTATAGGTTCAATGGAGGATACGATGGCTTAAGCCATAGTGAAATCTTTTAAGAGCTGGCCACTGACTTTGACATTTCATTTTCAGAGCATGATCAGGACATAATAAGTCTTAGATTATACTTAGATTGATGACTTTCTCTACTTTTGTACAATTTATTCCTAAAAACATGTCTCCTCTACTTCATGTTAATTGAAACAGACATTTGTAGAAATGTCCATACAATGAGAAGAGGAGAATACAAAGCTTAAGCGCTAGTCAAAATATCTTCAGAGTCGGTCACTATGTGATTGCTTTGACGTTCCATTGTCCTTTTGTACAGGGCAGAAAAAATAACGGCATCCCATTTTAGAAAAGCATAAGCATTGGAAAATTCAAACAAATAGCTAGGAATATGTCAGAAAAGGTTCACCGGAAAAAAAGTATCTGGCATACATTTATCTGTTTAGTATCTACGTCTGTCTCTTATGGTTTACCAGCAATGCAAAAGCTTCCCAGAATGAAGAGGTCTTCTGAGGCCATTCGCAGAAAATTCAAGATATAAATTTCATTTTGTTATCAGATATGTTAAACTATATTTTAATCAAAATCGCAAGAGCCATTTTGAGAAAATCAAAGTTTTCGAAAAATATTCCATGTAAAGGTCAGTCTGTGGGGCAGGCGGGTTGGCTTGAAGATTTGCGTGTTGTGTCCTTGGAGGATAAACTTAATACCAATGTTGGTATTTAAAGGAGTTTTCATTTTGGATTTATACTATTCAAAGACATAGACACACACAAACACACAAAGACGTTTTCCTAAAAATGCTTATTTTGTTCTTTTGGATTCAGGAGGTCTCAAAATATGTTCGATGAACTCTTGGTACCAAATTTTGTGTGGAATACAATGCTTTTCCTATTTAGTACACATAGTGGAGGAATAAAACAAACGACTTTCTGTTTGAGAAAACTATATGCATCGAACATTCAAAACAATAACGAGGAATATCTTAGAAAAGGTTGACATAAATTGTGTTCTTTAACGATATATGCATTTTTCATGTGGCAAGATTCTGTCTCTTACGGTCATTCAGGATGAGGAGAGTTCCAGAGGCTGTTCTCGCAAAATGATAATACATTTCATTGGTCATGATCATATGTTAAACATATTTTAACTTAATCAAAATTGTTGGAGGCGTTTTTGAGAAAATAATATTTTCCAAAACATTTTGCATGCCAAGCAAGAGGTAAAGCATAGTCTAGGGTGGGGGGGGGGGGTGGGGGAGGTTTGGGGGTGGGGCAGAGTTTTTAGTTGTGCTGTTCATCGTCAGACAAATATCTATTGACATAGACCGCTTTTTAAAAAGTGTTATTTTATTGTTTAGGGAGTCTCTAAACATGCTACCAGTCTTGTTTACCCTTGATGACTTGCATAGCTGGTAAACCTAAGAAATAGACCATATCTTACTATACAACATATGTAGATCTCGTTAAAATGCACTGGTTATATTCAAATTAATTTTTTTTTATATTCCTTATTTGTGTGAGTTTTCTAATACTTAAACTTTTCGCAAACGGAAGGTCGTTATTCACTTTTTTAATCTCTTGTCCGTGCACCTACAAGAAAATTAGGAATAAGATATATTTATCTCGATTAACATGAAGAAGATAGAGTAGTAGAGTAATTAGTACAAGAGTAGAGAAAATCAGATCATCAGATTTCTTCTGTTTGCTTCCTGTTGAACATAATGCATATTTGCTGGAAATACTTTCAATTAGGTAATGTTAAGGTTGAATGCTATAACCAACGTACCTGACAAGTTAATAAAGTTAATATCACTAGCGTTAAATAATACTACAGCTAAGATCGAGATAATCAATAGATTAAATGGTGTAATTAGATTGGATGCGGGTGTTAAACAAGGCGATCCCCTATCAGTGAATACTGTTTAGTGTAGCGATGGACTCAGTAATTAAGTAATTAGTATTTAAAGGAAACAACTACAGAATTAATGGTTAGCGTATTCGAATGATGCATTACTTGCAACAAAAAACGAACTTACTTTATTGAAAATTGAAAGGGTAATCCTTGAATTATGATCTAAAATTTGCAATTATAGTTGCTAAATTAAGTAATATAAACAGTGATAATAGTGCATTAAAGGTGACATCATTGCAACATATTTGCTCAAGTAAAAATGAAATGGGAGAAGAGACTGAAGGAACCTCTAGAAATAATTAAGATATATTTTGGAGAGAAAGTCTTTATTAAAAGCTCAATGATACCTAAAACATCAAAATTAAAATGCTCTAAAACAACACAAAGATCTATTGTGACGAATATGAGAGAAACAGGTAAAATAGAAGCAACCAAGCAGAAACTTTCGGATTTTAGAACAAGAATTCCACAATGGAACTTTGACCCAAATGAAGGAAATAGGAATTAATGCAGAATTAAATTACGTACTAAAAGAAACAATATAATGAATCAAAGCCACGATGCTTTGATTAGGTGTGTATGCATAGAAGTAGACTCCAATAACTGCAAGGAAATCAGGTTCTAAACAGCAATGCACAAAGAATATAATACCGTTATCAGTTTTAATGAATTGAAAAAGTAATTCATCTATTTTTGCTCAAATTTAACCATCTTTTAACCTGTCTTGCTCGCATTTTGTTGTCTTGTAGGTTACACCGCATCATTTTTATAAGTCCTTTACAAGTGATTGCTTAAGGGTTTATTCTGAAAATGTGTTTATCCCAGTTTCCTCGATAGTCTTCTATTTTATTTGCTATTTTAAAATTCCTTAGTGCTTTATGTATATCTCCATTTCTCTTTTTATACAAAGGACTTCAGGAATTTCACTCTGCTGTCTCGAACCATCTTAATGATTTTTTATGAAGTCCAGCGTTCATATCTATGTAATTGTGGTAGTAAGAAGTTCTCTAAGATAGATGAATTGGAATGCGAATCAAACAGTTGCAGGATCTTACACCAGAGAAATGGGACACAATATACAGTATCTTTCTCATACTATCAATGTTTCAGCGAGTTTTAATTCTGGGTTTATGCTGGTAGAGCTATCAAACTGTTAGTAATTTGATAGTTCTTAAAATATGTTTTACATTTGAAAATTTTGGTGTCTCTCACTGTAAGGGCACAGAAATCTGACCACTTAAATAACAATTGATATGAGGTAAGTTTCACCGGAGAAGAGTATATTTTACATTTCTTCGGCGTACAATCAACAATGCATCCTAGAAAATGCTGTTGCTTAAGATTATGTTTAAGTAAGAATTGTATTTTATTAGTGAGGGAAGTTCTGATAAAATATACTAAATTATTTGTTCCTGTGTCTTCCGTGTTGTACGAAATTCTGGCACCTACCTCCGTCAAAGGTGAAATTCCAACTAAAAGTGTCTTGTTTGAAAAACTTAATTTGCTATTTATAAATTAATTGTTGCGAAGGACTATTTAATATATGTTCATTCATTCGTTGCTATGTAGGTTATGTAGGTTATCGATAAGGATTGCTCTTCGCTAAATTAAGAACAGTTGGCGATTTATTTATATGAAAGTAAATTTCAATTTCGAATTGGCGAATCAAAATGGCGATTTGGGTTACGCGAGGAATCCATAACGTCTTACAGTAATATCTTTCACAAAAGTAAACACCCAACTTCAGTGAAACCTGCGCGAAGGGTCACCTAATTCTTAGGCGCACTTGTATAGATGGTATGAGAATTAAATTAGTCATATGCATCCCTGGTTCAGAGAATATGGCAGTCATGTCACCTTGCAACTCAGTTCGCAATTTTGAAAAGCAATATTTCAGCACTTTCCATATTAACGCGCAAACATTCCAAACTTAACTATTAGAAATGTGTAGTTCTTCCGGGCTTGTAGGCCGTGGTCTAGAAGGCATGGTAGATACCTAACGTTTCGTCAAGTGCTGCGCTTGGCATCATCAGGGTAACACGATCCTCCGTCTGCACTGGTCAGAGTTTGAATGTGGAAGCAGAGAAGTAGTGGAAGTAAAGAACGTTAACGTCCGTTACGGTTATTCATATGGGTGAGGGTGGGCGGGGCATTGTTGCGCTGGCTACGGCAGTGATTGGCTAGTTGTAGGTGGGGTTTTATTATAACTGTTGTGTGTGTGTGTCTGGAAGTTTATCTAAGACCGGTATCCATGCTTTATGTACACGTAGTATTTCAGACAACTTCAATCGCAAAGCTCCTAGTAATTTTTCAGTTAATAGTTCGTAATTTTGTGCTCTAGTGTTACCTAAGAACTGTTCGCAAATGGCCTTGAACGATATCCATGCTTCAAGTTCCACATGATTCAATTTACTTTCAAACACCTGATCTTTCATTAGTTCTCGAATCTGAGGCCCAACAAAAATGCCTTCCGTCAACTTAGAAGTACTGATTCTTGGTAATTTTCCTTTTAGGTATTTGAAACCTCCTTTAGATTTGTCTAATGCCTTAACCAAATTCTTCATTAGGCTTAATTTTATGTGAAGTGATCTATCAACCAATGGTTCAGCTGAGATATTCTTTTCTCCAGGAGCAAAATTCTTCCGGGGAGGCCATATTTTAGTGTCGTGATGTCATTGCAAGCCGGGAAAGGATCCGTCATCTCCAGAGAGCTGTAGGCCCATAAGCCTGCTTCCCGTTATAAGCAAGTTATTTGAAAATGTGGTCCAGGCACGATTAAGGTGTACCCTGGACAGGCACAACATGATTAGACCTGAGCAGTTCGACTTCCGAATGCCGCATTCCACTGTCCACCAACTTCTCCGGCTGGTAGACGAGATATACACCGCATTCAACAGGCGTCATTACGTCTCAGCCCTACTGCTGGATGTAACAAAGGCATTCGATAGCGTGTGGCATGAGGGACTTCTCTCCCGCCTCCTCACCTATCAAGTTCCACCCTACCTCATCCTATCTTCAGAACAGAACCTTTTCCGTTGCCTACGAGGATGCAACTTCCTCCTCCCATCCCATACGTGCCGGGGTACCCCATACTGTTCCTTCTATATATAAACACCCTACCTATATTACCACGGCGCTCCCCTTATCTATTCGCGGATGACACCGCCGTAATATCGATGTCTTCCAAGCATTATATGTCAGCCAGACGCATCCAGCACTATGCTGACCCACTGGCCACCTGGTTTAATCGCTGGCGGTTACGCATCCATCCGCAGAAGAGCCAAGCTATAACATTTGACTGTCGTCCAATGCAAGAAGTTGCATCTACCCACCTGGTGGGTGAAGATGTGCCCTGGTCTACATCAGTGAAATACCTGGGTGTTACCCTAGACGTCAAACTGACATTGAAGACACACTTGGAAGACGCATCCCTGGATAACAAACTATTGTTGTATTTACATATCCTGCCAGATCTGGGGAGTCGCAGCTCAAAGTAACCTACGCCAGCTGGAAGTACTTCAATCCCGCTACCTAAGAACAGCAACTAACATTGGTACATCCTTAACACTAGAATCCAAAAGGACTTTCACTTCCCCTCTGTCAAAGAATATATCCTCATCCTGTCAAAACCTTTCTTTGGAAACTACCCTCCAGTTTCAACCAACTGATCCGGGGACTGGGGGAGTACGATTTAGATCCTGGAGAACAATACAAAAGACCAAGACTTGTCCCAGGCAACACATAAAAAAAAACTGACAAATCCTCAAAAAATCACATAACCTTACTTTAAAACAAAAACAACCTGAAAGGACAGACCTATCAGAGAGAGAGAGAGAGAGAGAGAGAGAGAGAGAGAGAGAGAGAGAGAGAGAGGAAAAAAACCCATTCGCCCACAAACCAACCTTTACTGCCGTCTCCTATTAAAAAAACAACTTTAACGGCCAGTAGAGAGTTTTACCCTGACCTGGTAAAAACCGGGGGCGGTCTGCAAGATCTTGTGCAACCACAACCCCCTAGTGCCTATCGGAGTCTTCGTCTTCTTAGTCATTCATCATGCTGATGATGGGAGAATTGTACACTCCCGAAACGTCGATGGCTCTTCATCACTACACCTGGCTCGAAGCCCGAGAACATCTGAAATATGTTCGTCGCCAGAAAAGCTTCAGATGTTATTTTGATAGTGGTTTGTTTACAGCAGGCTACAGCCCAATGCAAGCAATCCCTGCTCAGAGGACGGTGCTACACGTGTAGTAGTACCGTCCTCACGTCATAAACTGTGACGCCATTGCCATCCTCTAAAAGTCACGTATTTCAGAACGTATGAATGAGGTTTAGAAACGTGAAACCAAGTCTGTTATCACTAATTGTAGCTCTAGTTTTCATTTGGTTAGACTAAACATACATGTTATATTTTGAAAAACGTAATTTTGTGTTGGAAGTTTTATTTGTTTACCTTTATGGATTGTGCATACCTTCTCACTGTGTGAGTCCCGGATATAGGTATCTTCTTGGCCAATTGGATTTTTTATATTTTGTTCGATTTCGGAGATATTTGAGTTCGCAGAGTTAGGTGAAACACCCTGTATATACTATTTATATACTACTTATATAATTACATATACACAGAGTGTGTCGGCCAGTTGTTACACATCAGGGTATCACGAATCCCTTTTACCTATAACGAAACGTATGAAGAAACGTATTATGCAAACGCTCACCTCAATGAGTTAAAGCAAAGATAAGCTTTTGCAAGAAGCGTTTTTAAAACGTGCATGAAGACAAACGTTAATGGGGAAGAGTGTCACACGAGTGTAACGCACAAGGTTTTTCAACTTAAGTTCTTGTTTCAGCCAATAAGCTACAGTTCATTTTAAAATCAGTTAGGATTCTTCTAAAAACTAATATTCATGAAATATTTTATCTTACGAAAAATAAAAAGAACCGTCTGCTGCTTCAAAACTAAAGTGATGACTAGATGTGAAACATTGAAAAAGTATTCGGGATAAACTGAGCACTTAGGTCTTTGTAGATTTATTTTGTACCTGTGCCCCTCAATGCACCCCCGGGAGGGAGGAGTGAGATGAAACGTGAGAAGGGCAGGAGCCATGACAGAGCAGAGGGAAGGGTACCTACTATCTCCAGATTGAAGCTCCCCGACATCGCCCGGTACAAGCGCCCCCACAGAGGTCTCCCAGAAGAGGACTACAGATACGAAGGTCACCTGTTTCGGAGCATCCATTTTCCCTGCCATGCAGCGCCGAGACACCATCAACAAGGCATAAGCCTGTAAGAACCAGGCGGATGAAAGATGAGGTGAAATGAAAAGCAATGTAAAATGGAGGGAGAAGAAATTCGGGGGATGAAAGTAACTTCTCAGCATTCGCCTAGTCTTCTGGGGAAACTGGAAAGAAAACCCGTGGGTTAGGAAGGCCGGCTGCGGGGACCGAACGCATATGCGGTACCTCCTGTGCCACTTCGCTTGGTTAGCTCTCCTCTGTAGTGTGGTGGTAGCGTGTCTGCCTCATATTCAAGATGTCCGGAGTTCGAATCTCGGTTAGATTGAGTTATCCGCATAGGGGTTTCTTCAAGGTTTTCCCTTATCTTGAGAAAACGAATGTCGCGTAACTTTTAGCTCTATGGAGCTCGGGCTCATTTGAGCATCATTTCATTCATTCATCGTCCAACATGGTATTAGCTTAGAGGACATTAAAAAAAAGTCGGGAGGGGGCGGAAGAAAAAATATTCGCTTGGTGTAAAATCTGTTACTGAACTATTGCACATTTTAAAATGCATTGATTTATTTCGCATTACTCTTGAAAGTATGTGCTAATGAGAAAGAATATTTTATAAAGGCCATTACTTGATAATTACAGAAGTTTACAAGCGGACCTTTGGACGCCACTGGTGAAATAAATATTAGACTGATTTTAAAATCACTCCTGTGTGAACCTACTCTGTAGTTAAGTGCACAAAAGTACAAGTCCCAGCATGAAACAAATGCTAGTTATGTTGACGTGACACGAGCCAAACAATCCCACTCGGGACCGTGAACCGAATGACGGTCGAGAAGAAGACTGAACCTAATATTTTATACCCTCAGTGGCAAGAAAAACCCCTCCTCTTACTTAGGCTATATACAACGAAAACGATCGTAAATACTCGGACTACTTTATGTCGCAACATTTGCATATTTTAATGAGCCGTACTACTCCTTAGATTGGATTGAAAGTTTGCTGGAGAATATCCAAATTGGTTTCATACGAGGATGTTGGATGCATGAAAAGCATAGCGCGTACAGTCTCTCTTTCTCTCTTACTTCAGCGGCGTGCATCCAGTCACTACAGGATATTAATAGGTTTGACTCACAAGCTAAATTATGAAATTCTGAAGCAATGAACAAGTTGTGTCTCTGTGACCCAATGAGCAAAAGGCCTCGATCTGTATTTTAACAAACCAACGCAAAATGTGCTACATTCATGTCTTTTCTTCTCATTCCTCTATAAGCTATTTTACAAAAGCGTAATATTCTCCTACTTCTTGCTAATCGAGAAACGCTTTCACTACATATTCACACATTTTGTTGTACGTATAACAGCAGGCTCAAGTTATAGATTATTAAAACCCGGATGACTATATGATGATTTTGAGACTCCGAGCTCTTTGCTTAACGATGAGGGGAAAAAAAGAATGGCTGATAAATGCATAACTATTTGAAAATTCAAACTTGTAACAAAGCATATCTCGGAAATTATGTAAATATTGTAACTTTTTTGGTGTGGGTGTAAAGTAAAGAAGACAGATGTAGTCTAGATAAAGAAACACTTTTATTTCCGTAAACAGTAACTTGTACACTCGTTGCAACAGCAAGAAAGTCTTTACCGATTCTCCAACAGCACGACTCCGAATTCGTAACACAAAGAACTAACTCTTCTCCGTCGGCACAACTCTCCACATCGTCTGTCCGTCTCCGTCGGCACGACTACTCAGCCTTCACATACGTCTGACTGTTCTCCGTCGGCACTACTCAACGCTCACGTACGTCTGACTGTCCCTGTCGCACTTTACCGCTATTTATATCTCCCAGGCACTATTCTGGAAAGTTCAGTTATTCGGTGGAATACAAAGAGGAAGTTCCAGAAGCTTCTATCCTTTTCTCTCTTTCGGCAAGCGCCCCAACAATGCGGCCATTCTCTGTCTCTTTCCTTCGGCTCCTTTGCGGGTGCCGACAATAATGCGATGGGTGACACTGCTGCTGTCGGCAATTAGATGCGGCGGGCGCGGCGACAATATGTATTTGGTATAATGTGTGTGGCTTAGCGAGATCTATATTTTTTTCTGGCGTATGATTTTGGCTATTTCTTATGGTTCAGGAATTATACAAAGGTCATTCAGAATGAAGAAGACTTCACAGCTATTTGTAAGAAATTTAAGGTATTCATTTTATTTCTTGATGTAAATATCACCATCATCGTCATCGTCATCATCATCGCCACTATAAGGGAATTTTCGTTCCAGCTTCACAAAACATCAGACTAACGTTTTCTAGGACGCCCCACATCTTGAAGTCCTCTTGCTTAATTCTTTTGGAAGTAGTAGGTATCCCACATTACTCATTTCATTCATATGTTTATTATTTTATCTCAAACATATTGTGCTATCTTAATAAAACTCATTGGAGCCATTTCTGAGAAAATAAAATATAACGGAGCATTTGCCAAGCAAAACCTAGTTTGGGATCGGAGATTTTATTGAACATCTTTATGCCTATGTTATTTGTCTCTCGGTCTGATGGTTAACATGCTAGCTTCCAAATTCAGAGGTCCCTGATTCGATTCTCGGCAAGAGGATGGGGAATTTTCTTGAGCCAGGCTTATTCCCTATCCTCCCTAGTCTGGAAGTATGGGTGATAGATGTACATGTCTGAGTGAATTTAATATTTATAAAGAAAACCCAACGGAAACAAATTCAAAATTGTACAAATAGTAAACGAGTGAACATAATTGTCGATCAGCAATTACTCCAAAAGAAAAGCTGCCAATATGACTATAGATGTAAATGCGGCTTATAAATGGAGCAAAAAATATTGTTTCACATCCTTGTAAGATGTTGAAGATAAATACCAAGTTTCGTATTTAACTAACTTTTCATTTTTGAGTCATGTTGTTGACAGATACATACGGACCGTTTTGCAAAAAATGCTTCTCTGATTTTGATTTAGAGGACCTAAAATTTGTATTTGCAATGCAATCTCCATATCAAACTGTGAGTAGAATGCAAGACTTTCCCTGTGTATTACAGTAGAAAAGAAAATACTCTGACATTTCATTGCATGCATTTTATGTTTGTATGTGCATATTTATAATAAGGTAAAAGCATGCTTTACGTGGTCCACGTTACACTGTAACAAATACTGCAAGTCATTTCAAATTGTAACGAATAGTTTAGTAAATATACACCATTTTCATATTCACAAAAATGTTGGTGAGAGCAGTTTATAACGTGAGCAACAAAAAGCGAGGTATAATGAATAATCGGTACACAGGACAAAGCAGTACAACATTTAAAAATCTGATGTGTTGCACTCACATGACTTTCTCTACTCTTGTACTAACCATTCTTACAAACTCTTATTCCTATATCTTCTTCGTGTTAGTTAAAATAAACATTTGTACAAATTATCTTATTGCTTATTTCCTTGTAGGTGCAAGGGGAATATTGGAATACAATAGGCTTTGTGCGATAGTCAAATCTTTTAAAGCTTTGAGATTCCATTCTCTTTGTACCCGTAACATATAAAAAAATGAACAACGATGACCCATTTCATGAAAGTTCCAAGTTTTCCGACACACATAACAAGGTATATCTCCGAAATGGTTCACCCTACAAGAAAATTTATTGAGACATAAATTGTGTATTTTAGCAAGATCTACATTTTTTGTATAGTATAATGTGGTCTATCTCTAACGGTTTACCAGTTATGCAAAAGTCGTCCAGAGTAAATACGACTACAGGGGCTATAGCCAGAAAATTCAAGATATACATTTCATTTGTCATAAAAATATCTCAAACATATGACATTTTAATCAAAATCGTTAGAGCCATTTTCAAGAAAATCAAAATTTTCGAAAACTTTTCCATGTAAAGGGTAGTTTAGGGTGGGGCTATTTTCTTCAAAATCTTCGTGTCACATCCTTGAACGACATTAAACTTAAATACCAACTTTGGTTTTTAACCGACTTTTCGTTTTTGAGCTATGCTGTCCACAGACTGACAGACTGACAGACACACAGACACACATACGGACCTTTTTCTAAAAATGCTTTTTTTGGATTCAGGGGGCCTCAAAACATGTATTTCCGGTGAAATCTCGACTTCGAATTTTTGGGTGGAATACAATACTTCCCCTACTTACCAGTAGAGAAAGTAAAAAAGTACATTCCATAGTCAATGTATTAATTTAATGCTGGAGCATAGATAAACTTCAAATGGATTATATGCGTAGGAATTGAACCGGTAGCCTCCAGCATGCAAAAACTACTGAAGTTAAGGACGACTATAAGAATACACACCTGGTTAAATGATTTCTTATGATAATAATCGATTCCCTGGATTACTGTAGATTTAGTGACCAGAATTACTAAATAATCATGAAGCCGTTAAAAAATTAGGTAGATATTAACTACTTTTTGCATCAAAGAAACTGAATAAAAACACAAAAACATACTGCATTCACTAGAGAAAGGAAAGTTGAACGTGAGGATGTATGGGTTTTACAAGAATAGCAGTACTGCATGAGCTATACAAATAGAAGTTCATTTCTTGCTGTAAGAAGGTTAATTTGTTCTTAGTTGCCAAACTAGGAACCAATGCAAATTTGCTTATAACAAGGCGACTGTTTCCCCAATTTACTGCAAAACTACCTTGTTACACTTGAAAAATGGATTGGTATGCAATATTATTCCTGTGCTTACCTTTTTCAGTATACAACTAGCACTACCTTATATCACTTAATGAAACTTCTACGCCTGCTTTCAAAGATTTCAATGTCCCTTAATCCTTTGACAGTTTTTTAAATAAAAATCTGAAATACTGTAACGTACCCAATTTGTGAAACGCTATCAAAGGAACCTATGTGTTCTGGAATTTTGAGTAGAACTGCAGGACTTCCGGAAATAACCACAAAGAGGTTATCCAGTAAATTATACATCATAGGTTATTAAATAACACATTTTACATATCATACAAGGTGTTCGGGGTACGAGCGTGCAGACTTTAACGTCGACATCTTGACATTAAACTGAAACACAAATTCCCCTACCATTTCCCTCTATAGTGTATGGTTGATAAAGCAAAATTGGTCGGATGTTTGATTGTCAACATGCCACCACTCCTTTACGTTTACTTCTGCAATTAGCATAGAAAGGTAGTATTCATGTCTTTTCCATTTGTTTCCAAAACGATCATTTACCACAAAATGATACTAAACAATGAATTCTAGCGTATTTATTGAAATAAATTCGTGATATACGTTTGGCAAGCAAAGTGGAAGGTCAGGAATGTTGACACTAAAAACTACCCACTCAGGTCTTGTGAATATTGCTCGGAAAGTTTGAAGGAATACAATCCCTCTCCTGGTTACTTACAATAGTAGCCACATTAGTTCAGTCCTATTCTGTTACCAGACTGTGCAGATAAAATAACCAAATATTTCAATTATCTACTTTACTTTTCATGACAGATTAATTTCTTATTGACCGTTTTTAGTCGTCATGTTTGAATCTACGATCACGCGAAATCTGCGTACACATGCTCCTAATACCTTGTATATCACTGAGTTATAATTTTTTCCTATTTGACTTTATTTCCCTCCCTGGAACGAAACGAAAAATTGGCGGATGTCTCAAATCCACTGCTATATCCGCACTCTCCAACTCAACCGACCCTCAAACCATTGCGATTTATCGGTCGTCGCGCGCATGCGCAGCGTTGCCTTGCATATGAAAAAATATTCGAGAAGCGCCAAAAGTGTTTTCTATTTGAATATTTAAACGTACCACTTCCAATACGTGCTTACTAATGCTAAATGATAATGATGATAATAATGAGGCAATATTTCTGTGTAAGCCCTGTAAAATATTTAATACAATATTATAGAGGCGGCGGAAAGGCCTCCTAAACTTACGAATGGTAATTATAGTTTGTAAAGTGTAGATTCAATTGTCTTCTTTCCATGGCTTGGGCAGGTGTCACACCGAAAAGACAAAGTCCGCATAAAATTTAATAATTTATTTATGTAAAACGTTATTTTAGACGAACATTTTTGGTGGTGAAAGATCGCAAAATAACAACAGTGAAGCGGCATAAAATAGAAAGAGGAATATGAACTTATAAATATATGAACCCTGTAGTGTGATGTAAGAAAAGTACGCCAAGCTATGAAACTATGTAATTTGTGTGCTTATATATTGAAATAAAAACAAACATTTAACGTGGATCTATAGATTAATCATTTTAATTAGTTGTTGACCCGAACCGCGCCCTAGATGCGAATAGCACATGAAAATTGTTATTCGGCTTGCCACTGATCTAGCTTGCTTAAAACAAATTACGCCACCCCATACCATATGGGGTACCCCTCTATTATAAACATTACAATAATGATAGTGATGATTTTACTTTTGTGCCACTATACTCCTAATTTGTGAACTATCCTACACCTGCTAGACAGCATTTTAGGTACTGAATTCTCATACTCCCAGCTAATGACATCAATGCAACGACATTTTTGAAGTTTGAATTCAATATTTACCTAGCTATATGTGCTTTACAAACTTGAATTAAATAGTTGGCTAGCACACCGTCTGTATAACATAACATAACATCACATTGAGCACTAAAACGTGAAAACATGCTTCAAGATTCAGATATCATTAACAACAATAACAGCTGCAGAACGAACGTCTATATTATACGGAAAGTTGAATCCGATTTGAAAAAAATTGAATGCCGGTGCTCTTACTGCTTGAGTTACCATAGTGTACGTGCATTAAATGTTTTCATCTAGTCAAGTACTCCGGTAAACCTTCAAGTATCAGGATTATCATACCTTAAAGATGACCTATAATGCTACAAGTACTTTAAATTTCCGGGCTTTAACCACCATGGCATTTAATTGCGTTTTGATAACGGTTGTTGCACACTAGTCGTATTTAGACACTAAGTTAAAAAGTTGAATCAGATTTGAGATATTCAATACCATATTCGGGTTAGATTACTAGAGTGGAAATTAATATTTTCTTTGAACAGTGTCACCACAGTAAATTCCGACCACCTGCAACGAACGTTTGTCCTGAAGCGCCAGGAAGGCTCCTCATCTATGTCATTCGAGTACATATATAAGGGACCCCCAAAGGTTCTAAGGGATTAATTATCAGAATAGTGGATACTATTTTACGAGTATCACTAAAATAACTCTTGGACGGTTGGTAATAAAAGTCTTTTAGTAGTTCACGACAGTGTTAAAAGTATAAAATTCTCTCACTGAGTTCTCAAAAGTTTTTAACATTCTTGTAATGCCAACTTTGGTTTCTTACGGAATGTGACCATGGCCCAATTCAGTTCAAATCTCAGTTATACAATGCTTGTATACAGGGTCGTATTTACGTAAGGGAAAACTGGGCAACTGCCCAGGGCGGCACATTTTAGGGGGCGGTAAAATTACTGGAAAGCTGCACCAAAAAAAAAAAAAAAAAAAAGAAACCATAGACATGAAACATCAAGTACCTTTTGATTCTGTTTAAATTGATTGAAGAAATAAACAAGAGAGTTTCTTCCTACAAGGAATTCAGTGAACCATTTATGTTTTTGACAAATCTGAAGATGCTTAGTCCACTTGAAATTCAGGAAGCATCATCCAGACTTCAGAAAGTCTACAGTTCGGATCTTGAAGATTCAGCATTTGTACTTGAATGCTTACACTTCAAAAGCTACATAGAAAAGAATGAAAATGCGTCGCACTCACCTACACAGCTGTAAGGTAACTGTCTAGACAGTGTTTATTTAAACTTAAACAAAGCTCTACAAATATACTTGAGCACTCCTGCTTCTTCCAACTGCTCAACTGAGAAATCATTTTCTGCTCTAAGGCGCATAAATAATTATTTAAGAACATCACAATTGAAGGATCGTCTTAGTTATCTTGGTGTTCTTGCAACTGAAACTGACTTAACAGTGAAAATGGACTATAACGAACTCATAAACTTGTTTGCAAATGACAGGGCAAGGAGGAAGCCTCTTGTTATTTAAACAGTATATGTTTTGACATCAATAGGGGCTGATGCCTCTTTGGTGTAAGTTCTTTCTATTAAGATGTTTCTACTTAAATTTTAGTAACCTCGCTTATGGTGTTTGTCACTCATACTTAAGTATCCAAACTAGTGAAACCATTCTTCATGTTGTGAAAATTTAAGTAATATATGCATTGCAAGTGGGGGGGGGGGGGGTAGCAAATGTTTTTTTGCCCAGGGGCGTCAGAGGTCCTAAATTCGGGCCGGCTTGTATAAAATGGCGAGTCACTTGAATGTGAATACGCACTGCGCTGAACCAATAATTCAATTCCCACTTCCTTATCCCATGGAATAACTTATTCCAAACTGTAATGATTCTACAATAAACATTTCAGGTCCCTCAGAAAGTGAGTAAGTTTATAAAAACTTGTAATATATTAACCAATTAAATTTTTGTTAAATTATTTTTATTGTTTTATTATTTCCACTGCCTCCATTATGTAGAACTTTGTGGTTTTGTAAACGCCTTATGTTGTCAACACTGATGTTAAGCAAGGCAACAACTGAGCATCGCAGCCCGATGACCATACTAAAGGTAAAACAATGCCATATATTTATGTATATTCTATTATATATGCACGGGTAAAAGGAATTTAATTTGTTCTTAGGTTTCCTCAACTCGCCTGCGATCTCGTTTCAGAATCACTTACTCACAATATAAAATCTTCCTTTTAATACTTGTATCATAAATAACTATTATAGAATTCCTCCTAAACCATGTGTCTTTAATAGGGAACGAACCTTCATACAGAGAATGAAAAGTTGTGGAGTTTGGACTATAGCAAGAGGGAGGGGGTCAGTCTGTCACCATTTACAGTAAGATATTCACTCCCAAGTTCAGCAACACGTGAATATTTCGATTTTCATGCTGCAGGCATTTTACTCTGTGGAACTAGTGAACACATTCGAGAGACACTGTGCACTGTATGCAGTGTTTTTTGTGCTGGCACTATACTGGGGTAATGACGTCACACTCTCTGCCCGTGTGGCAGGTAATTTGCGACCGCCTCATTTAGCGTTAGCTGTATAAAGGTTCCAAGCCTAGTCATTAGGTTTCTAAATTGTGGCTTTGCGACAAACGGAGGGTTTCTTCTGGGAGTTCATAACCAGGGGGCCCCAACGTAAATTGTCAGGATGCTCAGCATTTACCAATTGTGGCGCCACTGTTCAAGAAGAGCAGATTAGTTTCGAGTTATAAATAAGCCGAAGAGAGTTTCATACTGCTGTAGAAATCAACCACTTCATTTAGAACTACATATTACTTACAGGCTAAAATATAGCTTCCTAAACTTTCACAGCAAGGAAGAAATAGGTTAATGTTAAGAAGTTTACTTTATAGCAGAACTACTCTGTAGAGCCTGTGGATTTTATAACGATATAATGTAAATTGCTGTTAAAGAAACATTTACTGGCTAGCTGTCAAACTGTCGTGTCACATTACCCTTTGATACTAATTTTTGTAGAATGCCTTTAAATGATTATTTTAGTATTGTAAAAGTTACATGAACTTGCCAATGACCTATTCAACTGCCAACATATGGAACTCTGATTTTTAAATGGAAATTATCGATGAAAAAAGAGTGATTGGTTGTGTAAATTTAATATCTATAATTTAATTGCGATTAGTCCATTTCATAGTTTATATTTACTTTCTGGGAAGTATGGTGTGCAGTATGTTTGCTAGATTGATACACTAAGCAGAAAGAAGGACTTGTATCACCACCAAAATTAAGTTGCGGTATTACAGGGTGTTATTTCTGAAAGCGCATCAGTTGTGTGTACTACGTATACACTGGAGATATACGTAGCTAAACGTCTTTGAGTTGTGGTTTTGAGAATGTCGTTGAATGTATATAAACTTATACTCATGTACTCTCCTATTTTGTGAACAACCTTTCTTCGAACTTCAGTACACAAGCAGAATGAAAATAATTTTATGACTAGAAAGATGTGGTTACTCTCATGTCGATCGGAAATCGGAAACTCGGACTCCCGTTTCGGCAATAAGTAGCCTATTCATCTGCGGGTACTACTCCTTTAAGGTCGGGAGGGCTCGGGGCGCTGACCACGTCCCACCCTCCAGTACTGCACATTACCAATGACGCCGGTAGTGGGCAAAGGTGGGGGATGCAGCGGCTGGGTGGCAAGCTTTGGTCCTTCCAGGGATGTTGAGCTAGGGGTTTAGTTTAGTACTCCTTTAAGCTACATGATATAGGAAGATAGAAAAAAGAAGTGCATATAACAGAGTTTCTCTTTGTTGGAGAATCTATTATACTTAATACACTTCTAACTCTGGTCGGGACTATACAGGTAGCCCTTCATACTTTATTCCGTTATTGATTTTTGAGTACTGATATTCATTTTATAAAGTCAATTAAAACCAATAGCTTATTCACCGAATTATTGGGCCAGTACTTTCATTCTCAGGGTAAATACGAAGGTGATTCAAATATAAACGGTAATTTTGCCAGAATACTGCGCAAGCAGATTCGAGCGGGATCTCGGAGGACAATCTGTCAGGGAGGAGGAACCAGCTTGGTTAAAAACCAAAGTTGGTATTTAAGCTTAATATATTTTAAGGATACGACACAACGATTTTGAAGAAAATTCCTCCACCCTAAGCTACCTTTGCATGGAACATTTTTTGAAAATTTCGATTTTCTTGAAAATGGCTTTAACGATTTTAATTAAGATATTTTATAGGCCATGTAGTCCTGCTTATCTGGATGATTTTTGCATAACCGTAAGAGATAGAGCAAATCGTACTATACAAAAAATGTAGACCTTGCTAAAACATACAATTCATGTCCAAATAATTTTTATGGAGTGAACCATTTCGGACATATTCCTTGTTATTTGTGTGAGTTTTGGAATATTTAAACTTCCATAAATGAAAGATCGTTGTTCATTTTTATATCTTAACCGTACAAAGAGAACGGAATCTCAAAGGCTTAAAAGATTTGATTATCGCTTAAAGCCTACTGTATTTCCATATTCCCCTTGCACCTACAAGGAAATGCGCAATACCAATAAGGTAATTTTTGCATCTTTATCTCAACTAACACGAAGAAGATATAAGAACATCAGTTTGTAAGAATAGTTAGTAAGAGAGTAGAGAAAGTCATATGAATGCAACACATCAGATTTTTAATATATTTTTTCTATCTCTGCTACATAGCTGTATTGGGCTGCACTTCCATATCGTGGTTTCACACAAAATCATTTTGAGCGCCTGGAGATAAAAATGAAACAATGGGCCGTGCGTGTTTCTGACCGTATTAAATTTGTGTTTGGCAGTGAAAAGCGTAGCTTCAAAACGAAAAGTGACGATATCGAACGAAACCTTGTCAAACCTTATAATTAAGTCCGGCATGATGAATGGAAAGATATTTATGTAATCCTTCACACTACTAGCAACCCTTTATAGATACAAATTCTTATTTTCTCACAATTGCTTCATGAATTTAGATCAAAATATATATGTTGATATGAAAATTAAATAAGGCTTTTCTCTAAGTAACCTATAAGGCACATGTTTTCGATAGCTGGGAAACTATAAGATACAGAAAAAGGTTTGTTTCAATCAAATGCAAAACCCACCAAAATACGTAATTCACTTTGCTTTTTATAGGAATTTAACTTTTTATAGGAATAATTATTTTCGAAATATTTACTGTTATTATTTTGAACTGTTTATGTTTTATCAATAGTCTTCTTTTAAATTTTCGTTAACTGGGCTAGTGTTTCTGATGATCTAATGGAAAGTGAATGGGGCATCAAAACTAGCATTCACTGGTGATGTTTCGTTTCTTCATACTTGGACGCCCTAGGAAGCGCTGGATTGATGTTATGTGAAGCCGGAAAGGGCAATTACCGATACCTTCTAGTGATGATGGTGCTGCTGATGATTAAGATAGTGAAATGCTCTTGTGCAGATAAAACAAACTATTTGAAGTCTGGTGAGTACTTATAATGATTAACAGGATGCATATAGGAAAGAATGGTGCACAATTAAACAATTGCCTCTACAAATAACAAATTAGCATATATACTAATACATATATATTCCAAATCACAATGTTGGAGGACGTTAATTTAAAAAACTACAGATAGACACACAGGCAGAAACACAGGGCAAACAAGATGGTTGATAATCTTGAAACACAAATTATTTAAATCACGTTTTCTGTGGCATGATTCATTTCCGAAATATTCATCAATACTGGTTTTTCAATACTTTTGTTATTTTTGAGGTCCTGTTAAATTTCTCGCGATACAGTGGAATCCCGATAACTCGATCTAATGTGGACTGAGAGGTTATCGAGTTACCGAAATGTCTAGTTTTACGGAGTAAGGGGTATGTTATGCACAAATCATAATATAATACTGCAAATTACATAAATACATATTCTAGAATAATATACAAAAACAAAAGCGTAACAAATTTTAAAATGTATTACGTATTAATACCGTCTCCTTTGTCCGGTCTCTTTAATGCATTTAATTTAAATTGCATTATCATGCTAACTTGTCTTTTCTTCTAGTTCGACATTTGCACTGGCACAAACAGATCAACACAACACTAACAGTAAGATGAAATCTCGGAAGCTGCACTGTAACCAGAACTATGCAACTAAACGTTTAACTTACCCCGTACAGGGTTATTTTTAGACGTGGCGAGTGACCTTGCTAGGATCTGCACGAGTGACCTAATACAAATTGATGATGGGGGTAATGTCTCTGTTTCCTTCCTTGAAATAAACAAGGCACTGATGATAAAGCGAGATGGCACTGTAGTTAATCACGCACGGTCCGCAATGTTTATGTACTGCGCGAAAGTCGGAAATATAACCTGACACCGCTGTAGTCTTAAAAATTCAAAAATTCAAAAGTGAACTCGACCATACACCTGAGCAATTTGTCACATCTAAAAATACCTTTGTACTGGGTAAATCAATAAACCTTCAAACCTTCCTAACAAGTGTTTGTGCTATGTATCCACATTATTAGCGGTAAGCTTTTGATTTCATGACAATGTTCTTTAGACTGCACATGTTCTGACTAGTCATGGAAGGTCAATACGCGGTCAGTCCTTTTGTTACGTAGGAAGAATGTGGTAGCAGATGTACGTAAACTAATTAAATTTTGCTTATACTATTTATACCGTATAGTAGATAATATAAATTATTAAAATTAAGTTTAACAATTAAAAAATAAAAAACAAAATAAATAAAAATAAAAACGGTCGTCGAGTTACACGGAATGTCGAGTTATCAAGAGTCGAATTATGGGGATTTCAAGCCGAGTTTAGGCATCTACTTTTGTAAACATTAGACTGCTGCTATTCTCTTTGTCACTATTAATGAAATGCCCAATGAAACTATGTAGTTATCGCAGTTAAGCTTTTGCAAGAATAGTTCATAGCAGGCTTATAAAACTAAACTATAAAGGTTATAGAAATTAACATGATTGTAATATAACGTATGTTGTAAATGGACGTTGTTCTTTATTAGGAAAACGTGCGAGTAATCAGAATAATGCTGCACGCCACTGCTTTTCTCATAAAACTACGCTTGATCTAATGCTTAGGCTTGAAACTCCAAAACACTTCTCTCTCTGTGTGTGTGTGTGTGTGTGTGTGTGTGTGTGTGTGTGTGTGTGTGTGTGTGTGTGTGTGAGAGAGAGAGAGAGAGAGAGAGAGAGAAAGAGAGAGAGAGACAGAGAGAGAGAGAGGAAGCGAGGAGGTGATTGTGTGTGTATTATATAAAAAGGAAGAAAAAACTTATTAAGTTATTTAGGTAAAATGAAATGAAGGTTTTAGCCATGTTGTTCTGAAAATTGTCGGTTAGATGGCGGCGGATTCATCACAAGGGGGAGGGATCTTATTTAAATGCTAAGTTAAATATTAATGAAGCAAGACAAGAGGCTAATAATCAGCAAAGAGGAAGACGGCTAATGTGTTATTTCTCGCCTGCCGGTGTTACTACTTCGTCTCGGAGATGATATCGTGAGCAGCGCCAGCTTCCGAGAAATTGAGGCAACATTTTTTATGAGCTTTGTCATGACACCAAGTATTAATTTCCCGAAACAGTATTTTATAGATGTCCCAGAGGTACAACTATTCAAATTAGGGAACACTCTCTTGTACTAAATGAAGCTTAGTAGATCTGGAAGCTCTTGGAATCTACACTGGTCTCTCGAGACCTAAGACTTAAAAACCGATTAAACGAGAGACAATGTAAGAACAATAGTCGGTTCATGTCACTCGTCTGCTAGTGAAAATACAAACGAATCTGGTGTGTTGCATTTGGATTACTTCTACTCACTCTGTTACTGTTTTTATAAAAACCTATTCTTTTATATACTCTTGTCAGTCCAGACACATTTATTTAGATATTTTGTTGTAGGTAGAGCTTTAGTCGGGCCGGCACTCAGCGGTACTCAGTACTAGTACCTATAGAAGTACCCGAAGTGAGTTCTGAAGCATTCAATGCATTGCCTTTGCGAGACTATTGGTGTTTACTTGTTTGGATAAAATTATAATAATTTACTGATCATAAAATAACCTTGTAACACCTGATGGAGAGGAAATTATAATGTTGAAGAAAAGTTTGCTTTTGCTCACCTAATCAACAATTGTTGTCGATCGCTTGGGCAAACCAAGTTAAGAGTAAAATTTTATGTCGAAGAATATTTGGACTAATATATCATGTATTTGTCACACAACGGTGCCTTAGCAATAGTAGGCAGAGTGTAGGAGTGCAACATTTTTTTACGTCTATTATAATCTGTGATTGCTATAACCAAAGACAAGCTCTTGCTGTGCATTATTTCATGTAATTAATTACTTTCAGATATTCTTAGAGAACTATACAATCTATATCATCAAGACCAAAGAACTAAAGAACACCTGCCCAAAGGTTTTAGGTAAACTAGATCTCCTCTTTCTCAATTTGATCCAGTGCCATATGTGACATTCTGGCTCACAACTGGGATCGATAAGCAAAATGAATCTCCTGTCGTAAAAAATAACTTAAGGACAACACCCTTCGAGACAGATTGGAAAAATTTAAAGAATTAGTTGAGGGTACCGGTAATTTTAATTTTCCAACAAAAACTCTGCTCCCAGTAGTGCTATTCGCCCATTATATTCTATGCAGACAAAGAAATCCTGTGCAGCGGACCGGACCTAGGTCAGGCTGCCACGCCAAGGACATCCCAGAGAAGTCCCGAAAAGTACTTCATTGTTAAACCTATATTGTTATTACTTCAAAATAATTTTCACACATGTTCAATAAGCTTTAAGGTTCTGGTGGTGGAACAGTGTAGAGAGATAAAATGGGAACTAACGAGAATGATATTTATGGTTAAACATTAGATTTCTAAGAATAGCGTAAGTGGAAAATCGGTTATGGAAAATACTTATTGATAAATAGCACCTTAAAACATACTGCTCCAAAATAAGTTAAAGTTTTTAATCGTCTTTGCAAATGTGTAGAAAATGCATTACTATACGATATTTATCTATTTTGTGACGCTGGAGTCGGCATACAACAAAGGATAGACGGGGCCGAGTTACTGCACACTACATGCCGGGTTGGTGAGCGGAAAAGGCATTCAAGGTCAGGCTGCCTCACCCGTCTATTTGTGTGTACGTGGCTAACAACAATCGCAGCGGCTACACAAAAAGGGGTTTTCTCTGGAGCCTTCTAGAAACTGCCGGCGTGTTTGAGGATGTTCGCGAAACGTTCGTGCAATGTCATACCTACTATATAACGAGACCAGAAAACAGCAGTGGGTAGCTTACGGTTACAGACATGAGTCGGACAGTGTGTTAGTGAGTGCGAAACAGCTGTGCGTGAGTGTGTGGTAGGTTACGAGCGTCGTAAGAAGATTCTAACGCATGTCAAAGTGATTGCATCATCGTTGTGAGTGTATGAGAGACAGAGAAAGTGTAGAAAGACATTGAGAGATCTGAGCAAGTTGCGGAGGTAAAATTCGCGAGTTGCAATAGCACGAAAGAATCGTGTTAACAACGGGAAGAAAACTGTGTATTTGCGGTAACATTTTAGAAGACAGTAAAGTGATAGGAAAGTAACCGGACTGGATTTTTGCTGTTTTGTCGCAGTATTTAAGCATTTTAAGCTTGTTGCGTGAGTCCAAATCGTGCAGTTGGCTCTTTATGGCACATGTGCTATAAAAAGTTGCCTAGAAAAGAATGATATAATAAATCAATGCAAGAATGTTTTCACACACGATCCCATTCCATCCTATTGATGTACAAAACCTTTCTGTAATAACGTTCTTTTGATTCCTTTTTATTTGCATCTGTAATGGACACGACTACTTTATGACCAAACGACAATAAAATATCAAGCAAAAAGTGAAATTTACATTCGTTCTTATGAATTAACATTCAAGCTACTTAGTTGTCTCATTCTATCTACTAATAGGGTTGTGTTCATTGATGCATCGTTTAAAACTAGTGGGATATGTTTCAAGTTAGAAGTATAAACATTTCAGATTGGTTTAGAGATCAATGATAGTAAACATTACACAACTGACTTGAAAATACGGGGATCTCGAATTCCTACACATACAGCAACTCCAAAAAGCATTCGTCTCCTTTTTAAAGCATTCTAGCAGTAATATTAACGTGGGGCGGGGGAGGGGAGGGGGTGAGAGGATGTTAATGTCCAGAAAGAATAAACGATATTGCTGCTTTACGGGTTGTAGAGTATTTCCAGCTTTCATTTTGTTGGTTTTGTAATTTTTCTTAAAAACGATCGTACGAATTTTTACTTTCTCTACTGGTAAGTAGGGGAAGTATTGTATTCCACCCAAAAATTCGAGATTTCACCGGATATACAGTTTTGAGGCCCCCTGAATCCAAAAAAAGCATTTTTAGAAAAAGGTCCGTGTGTATGTCTGTGTGTCAGTCTGTCTGTCAGTCTGTCAGTCTGTGGACAGCATAACTCAAAAACGAAAAGTCGGTTAAAAACCAAAGTTAGTATTTAAGTTTAATGTCTTTCAAGGATGCGACACGAAGGTTTTGAAGAAAATAGCCCCACCCTAAACTACCCTTTAGACAGAAAATTTTTCGAAAATTTTGGTTTTCTTGAAAATGGTTCTAACGATTTTGATTAAAATGTCATATGTTTGAGATATTTTGATGACAAATGTATATATATTTATATGTTAAGCGTGCAAAGGCAACAGAATCTCAAAGCTTTAAAACATTTGACTATCGCACAAAGCCTACTGTATTCTAATATTCCCCTTGTACCTACAAGGAAATAAGCAATAAGATAATTTGTACAAATGTTTATCTTAACACGAAGAAGATACAGGAATTAGAGTTTGTAAGAATGGTTAGTACAAGAGTAGAGAAAGGCATGTGAGTGCAACACATCAGATTTTTTTATGTTACGTGTGCAAAGAGAACGGAATCTCAAAGCTTTAAAAGATTTGACTATCGCACAAAGCCTACTGTATTCTAATATTCCCCTTGCACCTACATGGAAATAAGCAATGAGATAATTTGTACAAATGTTTATTTAAACTAACACGAAAAAGATATAGCAATAGGAGTTTGTAAGAATGGTTAGTACAAAAGTAGAGAAGTCATGTGAGTGCAACACATCAGATTTTTAAATTTGTTTTAAGAAAATTGGTAGTTATTTAAAAAGTTATTTAAATGGATTTCATAGAGAAAGTTTTATATGACGATGAAGAGTTGCATAAGTTAACATTTCACATCTGAATTATTGCAACCTACCTTCAATTTGGAATTAATAGAGGAAATAAATAAATCAGACACACCAAAAGAAATACAAAAACTTCTAGCTCTGGAAAAAATCAATACTAGATATCCCACAGAAGAATGGCTGCACATATATACTGATGGATCCTCCAAGGAAAACCTTACTGGAGCTGGAGTTACGTGTTCACATTTTTCCTTTTGTCATTCTGTTGGCAGAGACACAACAAATTATGATGGAGAAATAGAGGCTATACACATTGCTCTCCCACAATTATTAAATCTTCCCTTAAATAAATTTAACAAGGCAATAATTCTTTCGGATTCTAAAGCTGCAATTCAGGGAATATGTTCAAATACTACAAAAAAGTAAACAAAAATTAGAGAATGCTACAAAATGTTAACACAACTCCAAAAAGTTAATAAGACTGTTCATCTCCAATGGATTCCAGCACACTGTGGAGTCATGGGGAATGAAGCTGCAGACTCACTTGCGAAGAAAGGCACAACAATAAAACAAAAGTCTAAATTCAATTTCTCATATTCCTCAATAAAACGCTTGATCGTTAAACATTTTTCTCATTCATACCTACAAGAAATAGAAACAAATGCCAAAGATAAAAAATGGATTACACTACTTTCCAACCCAGATATAATCCCCCAGAGACCAAGGAAAACAGCGGTTGCAGCCTTCCAACTATTGACAAATCACGACTGCTTAGCAAGTCATGTCTACAGAATAGGTATCTCAGTCTCACCAATATGTGTCCTGTGTAACGATCCAGCAGAAATGAACGAAGACCACTTGAAGACCTGTGAAGCATTAAGGTCAGAAGAAACTACAGTTCAAAAGTATTGGAAAGCACGAATGCTAATGGCTTCATTGCCAGATGCAAGGCACTAGAAAACAACAACAACAACAACAACAACAACATTTCACATCTTATAACTCTGGAAATTTTATTGCACCTCTAGCTACCCTATAGGGAACAGCAAACAGGCACAATAAATTACTTATATATTATTTATATTTTAATTTTTACTAGGATTTTAAAAGCAACTGTTGAAAACATTAGTTTTGAAAACATTGCCTTAATAAATATATTACATATGTTAAACACAAGATAGAAGGAGAGCGAGATAGAGAGCGACAAAGAGGAGCAGATTAATGAGAGAGGAGGAGAGAGTAAACATTTGAGAAGAAGAGATAGAGATAGTAGAAGTGGCAATAAAGGAGTGGCAGATATAGATTAAAAGGGATTGAGAGAGAGAGGTCCAGAGAAAGAAAGTGGGGAGACTGGGAAAGACAGAGGAGGAGAGAGATTGAAAAACGTGGAATATGAAACTGTTCATAACATATAACCATGGTAAAGCTACGGCCATAGCTGGTGTTATTGCGTCTGTTATGTTGCCACAGAAGCCCTTGTTTATAAACCCGATGCAGAGAGGCCAACCGATAGATTTTAAAACAAGATTCTGTTTAGACGCCGTATTAAATAATTAATAATTAATTAATCTGTAGACGTACTGCTCGTGTTTGCGTGATTTTGTCTTGAATTGTTTTAGAGCAGTATATGCAGTTATATTCACTGCTATTTTTATGTTCACAACACAGTAGTGCATTAAATATATACATTACGATATTTAGCGTTCGGAAGTGATTTTATGCAAAAGTGTTATTGCAGAACAAGATTTGACGAATGTATGTAGTTGGTTGTGTGGTAACGATATTCAAGCACTATTATCGTTTGAAAACGTGATACTTTAACCCTGTGATATTTGAGATTAGAAATTCCTTTACTATGTACGTTGGCAGGACTACTTTTAGGGATACCTTCATCTGCTGTTTAGTGTAAGGTCGGTCATGTTGAACTCTTGGGAACTGCCGATAAGCTGTGTCCACTATAGCTCAGTCGGCAGACGACCTTCTGATTTTCGAGGGGTCCTGGGTGAGGAGTGTGAATTTTTCTGTAGCCAAGATTATTCGCTATTCTTCCAGAATCTGAAGTTATGAATGAGAGTGTGAAAGTGTGTGTGTGCGTGTGTGTGTGAGAGAGAGAGAGAGAGAGAGAGAGAGAGAGAGAGAGAGAGATCTAATGTACAAGAGAATCCAAAGACCAGATACCCACTGTAAACATACATGAGAACGTTAACTGTGGGCAATATGTTCCAAAGGAATGGCCACCGATACGGCCGTTGAAGTTAAAGACAGGGTATAAATGGAACAATAAAAGAAAAACGATAAGGATAGTTAGCAAAGTGGCAAAACGAGCAAGTTGAATGCGGCATTTCATTATTGTTCTCCTGTCAATATGTGAAGTACGTAGTTAAAAGAGCAAGCTTACTACTAGAATAACGTAGAATAGGATCGCTGGTACGGTATCACGGCTTTCTTGTCTTTGGCATGAGGGTGACAGACTGTTGCAGAAACTTCCAAGATACAATGTACATCTGTTGTAGATAATTAGAAAAAAGGATAGCACCAACTACGATAACCATAGCTTTCCCTTCGCATTGGTATTCAGTGGGTCCAAGAATTTCATTAATTATTTTTCTTGATACAGGAATCCTAGGGCATGTAAAAAGGGTTATATTGTCGAAGATGTACCTTTATTTACGTATGTCAACCAGAAAAAATAATTAAAATTGTACAATTAAAATAAGTGACATTAAAATAAGTAAGTTACAAACGCAATATTCAATTGCTTACATCGTTCAGTAAAAAACACACATTCCTTATGTTGCTTACGTTTTCTGTCACCGTATCCAAGCATCTTTCAGATCTCAATTCTATCACTTTAACTTAAAAGCATTGTAATTTGTATTAATTTACACAAATAAACTACACCAGATATACCAAAAAATTCAACTGCTTATTTAGTTACCATGGCAACGTTTGTTGTATAAAACAATCGATAGTTTGTACAATCATACAAAATCAACTTTTGAAAATGACGTACAAGAAATATAGTGCCATTTAAAAGTGTTTCCCATGAGTCACAAGTGTTACACAGTAATATCAAGAATGGCTTGTTTCTGTGAGAAAGGTGTCTTAAAATATGTAAGGTACACGGGAAAAAGGGGAATATCAATGTAGGAAAAAAAAAAAAAAAAAAAAACTGAGTTAATACTACCAAGATATACTTTATGGGTTGGAGAACAGTTTAAGACAATCTCCAACCAAATAAAGTGAAATGTCAGTGAAATTGAACACATCTCAGTATACATGTAAAATTGATGAAAGGGGAATGTCACCACACAACAATAAAAGAAAGGGAAATGACAACTTGTTATGTGGCAGCACTATTTTACACGACCTGCGTTGATAGTTGTTCCATCTTACCGTGCTTTAGTTGTTCATGACTGTAATTTATTGCTTATTTGTATATAATTGCAACGTCTGAGAAAGATAACAGTAACGCAAGTATGGAATCAACCAAGAAAAGGCAGTTTGGATCGAATGATTGAGGTAATAAAGAAACTTGAACTGTTTTCAGATTTCTTCACTTTGTAGTACATATTGCCAAACGCCTCGATTCTGCAAAAGATAGTGTGTCCGATTCGTGTGTACTCGTACTTAGAGTGTGATAGAAACAGAATTAATCAGAAATTTGCAGGTGGAACGCCAGAAGACTAGGCGAATCATTCTAGGACTGGCAGAAATAAGCCCTTTCTTCTCCATGTAATCGAAGTTGATCAACCAGTCAACCAGTAATTTGTCAATGAAGCAAGCTTTTAACTCCCTTGAACAGAAAAGTTTGCCCTTTTAAAACAAGGCCCATAAGGGAACTTCCATTATTCATGGAATACAGAGACAGCTACAATGGCCCGCTGTAAATGCTACAAGATCAACCCTACACATCCCAGAAACACCAGATAGTGAGTTTATTCTTCCAGAGACATCTTATGGACGTAACTGCAAGAGTTGCTGTATATTCGCAAACATGCTGGGAATATTGAGGGTTCTATTTCAGGTTTACATCCAATCTCAAAGTAAAATTTATTAATCTAAAAGTCATTAGATCATCTTGTGGACCAGAGAGAATATCCTTCATTGATACACTTCCTCACTATTAATTGAGAGATGTAATAATGCCATATATCATGTTCTGTTAAAAATGACTTTCTTCTTTACTTCCGTGATACTGTATTGATAACACTGACATCCCCCTTTATTTTCGTGACAAATGTGTACTTCATTTTCAATTTTTTCATTTATAAACATTAATTATACATTATTATTATTATCTGTGTACAATACCAATTCATTCGGCTGACTTCAAACAGTATAATATTTATGTATATGTATTATTAGACAACATTAAAGGTTGCATCTTTCAAATTGAATTATCTCAGTTTGTTGAAAATATGACGTGCTCCCTTTTTTTCGTGTGCTCTTCATATATTGCTTGACGTACCCGAGCGGTTTTTGAAAGACATTTCCATTTAGCTGTAGCAGAAAATATGCGGGACTTTTGAAACACACCATACATAAATCTGATGTATAACTGTCACACCACTTAGTCATTGTAAGAGTATTCCTGCGAATATTTCTGTCTACTTTCTATTGATGATAATGATAATGTTCTCCAGAAGTAGTGTCATTACACATTTTCTTCAGGCACTCAGGTTCCTGTAAATTACAGGAATACTGCAGGATACTGCAGAATTTTTTAACGATAGCGGAGTGACTTCAGTGGTAACGAGGTCTTCAACAGGGGAAATTAGGGAATGGTTATGCATAAATAATAAAAAACCATTCGTGTGCTTTATTAATAGTGCAAACTTTGAGCAGTTTTAATTTAAGTGAGCCTAAAGAAATGTACACAGAGGTTTCAAGTTGTAAATAAGTATATATGTAAATAAATACTATAACTATTCAGTGCAACCAGTAACAGCAGTGAACTGCAAACAAAATTAAGCTGTGAAGCTCTTAATAGCACTACATGTAATGGGCTATGGTGATGAACAGAATAAAATAAAAACACGTTTTTAAGAAATTAGTTTTACAAATCTTTTATTTAGCATAAGATGTATATTTTAACAAGATGTATATTTATTCCTGCAATAAGTTTCTTATGTTAACCCCTTATAGTTGTATAGAGTTCATTGAGAATTAATGGAGTTTTACAGGCTATTTACAGAAAATTCAGGTAGTATATTTTATTATTTTCTTATGCCAATGTCTCAAACATGCATTTAATCAAGATCTTTGAGCCATCGCTGAGAAATTAAACAATAATGAAGAAATTTCTTGTTTATAAGTCGTTTAGAATGGGAAATCTCTTGGAAAACTTGATCTTGCGTGCTTAAATATTAAATATGGAGGTTAGTGATCTCACTTTTCCTAAAGAGTTACTTGTTCATAAGCGGACGGGCTGACAGGCACACGCTTTCAGGGAGTTCTCACTTTCTTTTTCAAACCTCAGGAAACCAACAACGTGCACTTTCAGTAAAATCTCGATGTTCATTTTAAATTCGATTGTATTATTCTATCTGAAGTAAGTGGAAGAAGCATAAAGAATGCCACATTTCTTTTACTGCTATTTCCCCAAAATGAGCTTATATTTCTTATTTTATAATTTATTAAACGTTTATATTGTTTAAAATCTTACTTTTACTTTTAGAACGTTAAGATATCTAAATATACTATTTGTTATTACGAGAAGGTCGTAGTTTTAGTATAACTGATTTTAGACAGATTCTGGGAATGTAATCTAACTCAGCAATAAGTAGCTTTTAGTGTCCGAGGTCTTTTATAATTGGTTTTCTATTGGCCTTTAAAGGTTAGCAGACTGGGACATTTAATCGAATTAGCCCATCCATTTTGCGAGTCCCAGATTCCTCCTGCACCGGGAGCACCTGGTTAAGGCACCACTCACTTTAAGTAGAGGGCAGACAGAGCCTTATAGCCATGCCAATATTTCAAGATCAGCACACGGCAGACACATTTAGCTTCATTATATAGGTAAATATAATGTCTTTAAATTTAGCAATTAAATAATATTTTTTTGAAATCGCATTATATTTTATAGTTGCTAGTTCTTTAATGCAGTAATTCCTTTAATCTCCAGCTAAAGAGCAAATGCTTGGATATTTTATGGGTTTTCCTGAATATTAGCCGAACGCTGGAGTGGTTTATATAATTTACGATTTTTTCTGACCCCATTTCCTATAATGTCACTCGGATGTGCTTAAGGACCGAAGGATCAGGCGAGTGTACGTTGGCGGAGGCGTATGTAGATGGAGTTTGCTTTGTGCAATAATTGTCTGTCATAATATGAGGCGCGTGAGCCAATCTCAGAGAGATCTCTGTGGGGAGAGATGGGCCTGTGGATCCACCGGTGTAATATTTGGAACGTTAAGGGCCCTGCCTCGGATATGGTTGCCCTGTTGTTCTTCACTTCAGCCCTTCCTCCTGGAGGTTTCCAGAACTATGCGTTTAACTGCCGAAATCCTCCTAATAAACATAAGGATCAAGCTCAGTTAATTTCTTGGTTGCAAACTGTGATGGAAGAAAATAAATGGAGTGGCACATTGTCCTTGAACCTAGGTGGTGTAATGTTGACATCTGCCCGGCAATATTGAAGCCAATTTTTAACATCTCAAGCACACTTTTTCTTTAAAAAAAGACTGGCTAGAAGCATCGGCTATGTATCTGATTACTTTTTTGTGAATTACTGTTCTGAATTGAGAGCAAACTTGATGTCCCGAAAGCTATGTTCTCTCCTTATGAGGTTTGGCCGACATTTAAAGAAAACCGTTTAGTTTTTCTTGCTATATTTCTTAAGCTGCAGAATTGTAGAAGTATTCTATTTGGAACAAACTGTATAAAACGAAGGATATGCATTCTGATTATGGATTTTAATGTATTTATTTATATATAGGAGACACATAAAAGGCAGACATTGAAAACTAGGGGATGCACAACTTTTTGTTGGCAGCCCTCAGTTGTCAAATGAGTGTGGCAGAGGAAAAAAAAAATTATTTGAATGGCTCTTAAAACGGAAAGGGCGGGACTTGGGTACTGATGCTTGATTTAAGCAAGTTGCATTATAATTCCAGCACAGTTTGAGCATAATTTTTGTCACCATCTCCCTGCCCCCCTTACACATTGTTCCTCTGGCTAACAACCACAGCACACAAAGTTGCACGTTTATCACCAGAGTCGCAGTCGTAAAAACTCAATCTATAGAATATTCACAACTGGAACTCATTTATGCATAGCTGCATTCGTGATTAAACTGCGTCACACAGTTCCGTAATTACATTGCCACCCTCTCGCTACCAGGGTTGGCTCCCTCTTTTTTCCATCCAATTATAAGAGAAAAGTTATGGAAAAAAAAAGAGATACAGCGAAACGAACGTTTTTATTTTTTTAGTTAAGGGTAAAAATAAAAATCCTTCCATAACCGGGATGATGTCCTTGATGACAGCTTTAAATACTGTTGCTTTTTCTCCAGACACTTCTGTGGAGCTTCGGTAGCTGACAAGTTGTTTGTAATCTTAATTAAAAACAAGCTACAGGTTGTTAGGTGACTTAAATTATAACTTGAAGGAATTTAAAATTGATGCTTTCCTATTATCGTGCTCATCTGTAAGGTGAGGTGATTATAGTGAATACTTTTGTTGTTTTGTTTAGTTTGCTTTTTTCCATCCATCTCCTTCCGAGAGCATCCAGCCAAGATTACGCGCTAAACGGCCATTACATTAGGGAGGGTTTCTAATTTAGAAGAGTTGGATGTGTTAAAATTTTGAAGTGGATCAGTGAACACTCCCTCCGTGGCTACCTGGAGCGAAACTCATTTTCGAGCAATTGCTACCGCGTTATGAGGAGAATGCAGATGTCTCTTTCAAGGTCTTGCTAACAGATTGCTCTACAGGAACCAGATACCTACTATGTATGCCTAAATAACACTGATATAGCAGCAGCAACAACTGCGTTGCTTTCTGGAAACACTGCAGCATTTAAGCACTTCTGAAACAATTTGAATATTTGAAAACAATAAGAAAGCCCCGTGTATTATTTTACACTAATAATCTTTTGCTTCTTTTGGTGTTGAAAACGTTCTTCTGTAAATGAATTTTTATCTTCAAGCTGATTTAATAATTGATGCATATTTATCTTGGGTTGACTTAAGGGAGAATTAAAGCGTGAAAATTGCCCAAAAATGACATTTTAGTATTTCTGCAATTTTATAAATTGGAATTTCCTGTTTAATTTGAAAGGTATCATTAAGATTGTTTGCACAGTACTTATATTTTAAATATGGGTTTAAAATGACGGTGCATGTGACAATTGACAAATAATATAATTCTTATATGCTAAATATGATAGCTTTATGTGCAACCTATGTGGTTTCTTTCTTTGCAAATGTATTTCTTAATATCCTTTAACCTGGTAGGTAATATCGGATAATAAATTAGTGAACAGGTAAAATTATGCTCAGATGAGCCCAGGGTGCATATCATTAAAGTTACCCGACATTTGACTTCTCCGGATAAGGGAGAAGCCCGGAAAAACTTACCCAAATAACTCACCCTAACCGAGATTCAAAGTCAGGACCTCTTGAACGTGAGGCAGATACCTTCACATCACATAGGCGGTTTTACAGTGATTTTCAAGATTCTTTTTCCTAGGTTTTACTCCGAACAGCTCATTCTGTGAATGCCTTTTAAAAATATAAAAATACTATCTTTCTCGCTAAATGAGATTTCAGAGTGACAATTTCACTCTTACTGCATTGTAATCTTTTAAAATAATTATGGCTTCTTCTCACCATGACTTTTATTGTACCTAGAGCGTTTGTCTTTATGACCTTCCTAGCATTTGTTTGTTTTTATCACCTATCCAACACTTGTTTCTTTGTTTGTCAACATTTCAAACCGCCATTTTTAACGGAATTGTAACACACTTTACATTATTGTTAGCCAATTGAAAAAGGGCGGCTTTGTCCGGAAATTTTGGTAAATCTTACATTAATGATATAAATAAAATGGTAACTACAGAACTCATGACCTAGCACATTACTGCATTAGCAAAATATTCGTAATGATGAGAAGGTACAGTAATATCATTTAATTAATATTTATTTCGTTTAATCTGTACACGCTTTCTTCTAATCGTGAAATTAAATTCCATCCGAGATTTGATTTTTACTAGATAAAACAGTCCTCAGTGTGATAAGCTCCTTAGTGTTGTCCGTTTATTTCGATCCTAATAAAGTCAATTAATTACTAATGCATTTTAATAAAACATTGTATCCTTGAGAAAATAACCACCTATCACTGTGTATAGCTGGATAAGAAAATCAAAAAATCATGCAGCTACATTAAAAATGCTACTTTGATATTTTAAATTGTCTCGCAGATAATCGGTTACAGATTTACCAAATTTAACATGATAGGGATACGATTTTTAGTCTATTTTTAACTCATCAGTCATAGAAATTATTCTAAAGAGCCGTAATATTGCTCATGAGTTTCATTGTTGCATTCTTTATTGCTTCTTCAAACAGAGACTAAAAGATATGGCTTTCATGGGAATTGGATTTATCGGTGTCGACTTTCATTCTCTTACAAACACCTTGAAGCCGGGAGAATTGCAACTTTTGTTTATCTATCACATAAACTTGCGCATAATTAATCTGTTATTTATTCCACCGGATTTCTGTTATCTCAAACATTTTCAGATGCAGTCAGTATAAAACTAATTTAATAATGAAGAGAAAGCAAAGTGAACCATAATATCTAACATTGAGCTTTGTATTTTCTGTGAAAACACTCAGAAACAAACTGAAGTACAAAGCCTTTGGAATGTCACCTTCTTCAGCTCAGTACCTTTTGTCAAATTACTGTTAATGCCAGGCGTTGTCTATGCGGAGTGCAGGGGTGATTAAGAGTGCAATCTTCTATATACATTTAATGACCTCTATGTTTACTTACAGAAAAAAATTAACAATGTAATGAACGAAACAGGCATTATGAATAAAGTGAAATATTTACATTTTAATTCAAAGGATTTCACCACAAATTTGATATATTTTAATAAAGGCTATTATGAAGGAAAAAGTGACTAAAAATTAAGTAAAGCGTGAACTGACCAAGGAAATTGTATTTTACACCGCGTCTTCAACCTTCAAATAGTAAAATCCGTACTTTAATGTGTTAAATTTTCGTTTTTTTGTTACGAAATTTAAAGTTACGTAATGCAATGTTGAAGAAGTTATATATAATCTGAATGAAAAAAATTAAAGAGTACAGAACTAAGTGGATAAGTCATATTAAAAGAATGAATAGAAATTAATTACCATTCCATTGTAATAATTACAAACCAATAGGGAAAAGAAATGTTGTGGAAGGCCAAATAAAACGCGGCACGAACAAGATATGTAGATTACTGCAGACAGAAATGTCTAATGAATGAGGGAAGAAGAAGATATTGAAGAAGCTTGAACAGTATTTATACCTATTCTCCTGATTCATATTTATCATAGCATGAACTAAATATTTTACTACGTACATAGTTATGAATTGGAAACTGAATTTTAGAACTTCATCCTGATTTGGGTAAATGAAATACTCTTTATTTGTGTATTCTGGAATGCAACCTTTAGAATAACTGTCACCACATGATACCTGAGAAAATTTAAAATAGTTCTTTTTTAAATTTTAATGTCCAAACTGAAATTTTGAAGGATAATAGAACAGGATTAACATCTAAATCCTTGGAATCTAACATAGCTTTGGCTCATAATGCTCCTGTACAGTTAATAAAGTATTGCCTCCATTCTCCCACTCCAGAAAAAGACATACCGACCCCGGAAACGCTTGAGAGACGAGTTTAGAAAATTCATACGAGGCAGCTGTCATTACATTTATGACAAATGACCATTATGTTTGGCACCTGTAGTTTCTCTTTGAAAAGAGATCTTGTTTCGAGATGTTATAATTTTTATTTGCTTGACGTGCAGGTAGTTAGCTGGACATCAGCACTTTGTATGGTGCGAAATTATAATTTAAAATTTATGTTAATAGGCATAGTTATTGAGAAAGATCAATGGTTAATGTATTACCGAAATTAATTGTGCTATGTAAATATTTTGGCTTTAAGGAATTAAGGGATCTGAAGGAAAGCACATATTCTAACCTGAGGCTCTGTCAGTTTAAAGCCCAATGTGTAAAAATAGAGACCCTTATTAGCCACCAGGGCCAACAAAATAGATTGTTAACTCTCTGGCGCTCCTCAGTAGCGGATCCCCTAACACGTCTTAAAGACGGATCACTGTTCATTACAACCCACTAAGCAGAATTCATCACAAAGTTTCCTGATACAATGATATTTTTACCACGGTGATATTATGGCACTGAGTAAGCGAAAATAACGTGACACTATGAATAACTAGCTCTTTTAATTGGCCTGTAACTAAGGAGTTTAAAATAAGCATAGGGGTGATTAAGCAAATAGGTACTTAAAGGCAAATGTCCAAATATTTGTACAACGTGGACAAAAAGAAAGAAAAGAAAAAAAAAAAAAAAAAAAGAAAGAAAGAAAAAACACAAGGTTGAGCCATGCTTGGAACGCCGAATTTGTTAAGTTCTACACGACACCACCTTGGTTGATCACATGGGTTAGTAATAATAACTTGTGACAACTTGTTGCTGCCGCTACACAACAGTATCGCGGATAATGTAAACAAGGCGCTGTGCCGTGTGGGACTTAGACGAATTTGGCGCTCCAGACAGGACTCAGCTTTTTTTCTCCACGGTTGTACATAACGGACTGTAAATATAATTACGAGTTGTAATGTTGTGATGGGTTTTCTAATTACTACGTGCATATGCGGAACTTTGTGCCATGGTTGCCAATCAGTATAGCTGTTTCTATAAAGAGTGAAAATAAGATATAAAGAAGCTTTCGTGTTTGAAATCAAGAGCTGGATCGTTTTTGGGAATTGCGACCTATCCTACAGGTCTTTTGAATACTATTGGAAAAATTTTTGAAGCTTTAATAAATAAGCGTATTTTGGAATATCGGACACTTATTGGGCTTAATGATGATCAGTACGGTTTCAGGAAAGGGAGATCCACCGAAGACGCAATTAATACCCTTATCACTGCCACCCTAAATTCCAAATCAAAATACGTTATGGCTATTTTCGTGGATATTTCGGCTGCTTTTGATAACGTTTGGTGGCCCCATTTTTTCACTAGGCTTAGAAATTTAAATTATCCCAGAACTTTGTATAACATTTTAGAAGATTACTGTAGAAATAGAAAAGTACAACTTGTTGGTGTGAACCAAATCATTTCAAAAGACATCACCAAGGGATGCCCCCAGGGTTCGATTCTCGGGCCCACTTTTTGGGACATAATTTTGGAAACATTATTAGAACAAATTACTCGTATAAATATCTGTCTTAGGGTAGTGGCATATGCAGATGATGTAGTCTTTTTGGTAGAGGGAAGAACTAGGAATATTTTGGAAGAAAAGGCCAACAAATTGTTAATAGAGCTATCCAATTGGTGCCAGGTTGCTAAGATGAAGATTTCATCAGCGAAATCTACATATATGATACTTAAAGGCTCATTTAAGCGAGACCCCATTATTAAATTTGAAAATAACCATATTAAACGTTCAATACAAGTAAAATATCTGGGCATATTTCTGGACGAAAGACTAAATTTCAAATTTCATACTGATTATGTGAGGGTTAAAGCAGAAAAAGTAATGCTGAAACTTTCCCGTTTAGCACAATTTGATTTCAAAATTCCCTTGAACACCATAACCACCTACCATACGAGCATATTTGGAGCCATAGTGACCTATGCAGCATCAACGTGGGCGCACAGAGCCAAGCTTACCACAGTCAAGACCTTACTGAGAAGATCACAGAGGAAGATCCTACTCCGATTTACAGGAGCAGTGAACACAACACCAACCATGGCTTTGCTAGTTATCCTGGGAATTTGGCCTATTGACCTTACCCTACGATACAGGGGTGCATGCTTTTGGATGAAAAAAGGAGATCAAGGAAAAGTTTTTGAAATAATGGATGGTTTTTATTACAAGAAACGAGACGTCAAAAATAAACTATTACAAATCTGGCAAGAAGAGTGGGATTTAATAGAAGAAGGCAGGAGAACTTACTCAATTTTCGGTAACATTAGAGAAAGATTACAAAAGAAGTATAAAAGTTTTAATTATACAAAAGGTACAATACATTTCCTAACCGGGCACGGCCCGTATGGAACCTACTGGCTAAAGATTAATAAACAATTAACCGATATATGTGATATATGCAACATCCAAGACACTCCTGAACATGTTTTCTTTGAATGTCCAAAATATGCACACCTGACAGAAGAACATCGGACACCATTACAAGGACACCAAATCTGCAACATCGTAAGGGATAAGGATTTACTCCACCACCTAGAGACAATGGCTAATACCATCAGCAAATCTGCCATCGAGACCAAAACTCTGCCAAGGCAAATAAATATTCAACATCAGGACCCATTAATAAGACGATCCGAGAGGATACAAAATCAACAGCACAGAAATAACATTGATATTGGTTTATCTGATACACAAGATGACCAATAAGATATAAATACTGACAATAAAGAAATGTTTGAAATTTTTATGAAAATGTTTTGAAAATGTTTAAATGTTGTATTTTTATGTTAGATGATGTTTTAGTGTATTATCTTAAATATGTGCAATTTTGTTTATATTTAATTGTCATTTTGATTATTATGTCTCCCATTTTATATAATTATGTACGAGTGTATTTGTGTTGTAGTATAGAGTTTAAATAGTTTCAAATGCTTTCTAAATTTAGGGATCAAAAATTTTTTGTAATATTTAATATATAAATCTGAATTTGAAATTTTAATATTTGATTTAAATTTAATGCAATATTTTATTTTATTAAATAAATTCAAATGTTTTAAAGCTTTAGTAGATTAAGAAATTTGAAGGATTTGTTGTTTATTTTGGAGGTCTGAGATTAAGAAATTTGAAGGATTTGTTGTTTATTTTGGAGGTCTGAAGATAATTTGTATTTTTGAGTTATTTAATTGAGGTTCTGAAGATTTTGAATGTTGTAATGTTTGTGTTGTATGATGTTTATGTGTATATTTTTAAATGTGTAATTTGATTATGTTCAATAGTTACTTTGATTATTGTTTATTATATAATTATGCATGAGTATAATTGAGTTGTAGTGTGGAGTAAAGGAGTTTTGGTGCTGGGTACCAGTACCAAGATGGCCGCCGGATTCCGGCGGTCATATTTTGTTTTGTTATGGATTTTTTATATTTGTAGATTTAGTAGTAACTGGTTACCAGTTATTTATTTTATTATTGGATATTAGTAATATTTTATTTAAAATTTTTTGTTTTTTTTTTTTTATAAATTTTGATTTTGAAAGTTAAGGTTCTTATAAGTTATTTTATAATTTATAAGAGCTTGTGTTTAAAGAGGTGATTTTTTAAAATTTTTATAGATTTTTTATTAAATTTATAAAAGTTTTGAATGGGTATGATTAGGGATGAGATGGAAATTTTTAGATTTTATTTTGGTAATTTATTGGTTTTTTTTTTTTCTTAATTTTAGTTAGAAGAGGTGTGGTTTTAGGATGTTAAAATGTTGTGTTTTAAATTATTTTATTTTTATTTTATTTTGTTAATCTGTAAATTTTGTAAAGTGTATATTTGTTTTATATTTGTAATAAAATGATAAAGATCTGAATATTGACCCCGGTTTAAGAAATTAGGTGCCGGGGTCCAGTATGCAGATTTTTATTTTTATTTTTATTTTTATTTTTATTTTTATTTTTATATTTTTTATTTTTATCCTACAGGTCCTCTAGTGTTATTTTAGGATATGTTAACCACTTGGGTTAAATAGTGCGTAGTTTTACATAAGGGCTTGGGAATATGATAGAGGTAGCTCTTGAGAGTTGTAAGGCACCTTACCATTTTCTCTGGGCCGTGTAATACAATTGCAACCACTTTATTTATATAAGCCTAATCGTGTTGAATTGAATTTTGGAAATTGAAAACAAGGGTAACAAGTTTTCTTTTTATTTTATTTTTAAACCTGTAGTTTAATTTTAAGCACCTAACCATAGCCTCATTGTGTACCATGTTTTGTTATTTAAAAAAAAACGCTTACAAAAATGATGGTGATAACAAAGTTCAGCGAAATCAGAGGTAAGTTTGGTGATATGAGCTTGAAATACAACCCCCGCACGAGTGTCTCAATCTTTATAAGATTTTAAGCCTTTAAATTCACCCTTTCTATTCTAAGTACATAATTAATATCTGCTAAGCTTACAATAAAGTGCCAAAAAGGTCCTCCAATATTCATATTCAAAGAAATGGGGTTGAAATTGAGCGATATGAATATCAAATTTGCTTTCTCTCAGTTTTACAATGTTCGGAAATATAGCCATGTCTGCACGGAAGAACAGTACTTTCCAATTGCGAAAGAATGATTAAAATCAGTTTTTTTTCCAAGATTTCCCTAACCACAAACACGCACACATTTTCTCTCTTGACAATTAATAAAATTACACATTCACTGTTCTGACATTCTGTTCGCTAGTAGTTCTTAAATCCAATAAGCCCACCTCGGTAGCATGATGGTTAGCGTGTCTGTCTCATGTTCAAGGGGTCGCGAGCTCAAATCTCGCTTAGGGTAAGTTGTCCGAGGAAGGTTTTTTTCCGAGGTTTTCCCTTATCTGAGAAGACGAATGGCTCCATGAACTTCGGGCTCATTTGAGCATCATTTCATCCGTTTCATTCATTCACCGTCCGTTATGACATTACGTTGGAGTACGTTAATTAAAAAAAATCCCCTAAATCCTCCAGCCCAAGAAACACTCTTGCACTCCCTCTTGCCTCATAGGGAACTGCTTGTTGTCTATCGACTGGCAACTGAAATAGCACAGAAGTTCTGTGGCTCTTTAAGGAGCAGCATTATTGTATGGAATCTGTAAAGGTGATTTAGCAGGCATGTAGCATGATAGAAATGCTGCATTGGGTTCCATGGAGTTATGTCCACCTATCTGTGGTTGATAGGGGAAATTCTGTTCCCCTAAAATATTTTATATCGAAATTTTACATATTTTCAAGCCCCTCAAAAGCAGAAAAGAGGATTGCGCGCGTGTCTATCTCTATCTCCCTCACTCCTCTCTCCTTGTATGTATGTGCATGCATAGTGTGGGTTGGTATAACTCAAGAACAAATCAGATTAATGCCAAACTAATTTTTTATGATCAGTATGTTACAAAGATGCGCTAAGAGCTCTAACAAATTCAAGAAAATCCCTTTATCCTAAAATATTCTTTATAGGAAATTTTCTTTACTTTTTTTTATCAACAATAGCCCCAAAATGTTTGATTATATTATCATATGTTTAAGGCATATGCATGGAAAATAAAACGTATATATCGAATTTTCTGCCAATTAGTTTGTGAAGTCCGCCTTATTCTGAATGAATTTTGTAATTCTTACATTCAGTTGATTTATCAAGGTTTCTGCCATTCACATAGTACATACATAATTACAAGGGAAAGGGTGAGGAATAATTCCAATTAAAGAAAAACACCTGAAAATCGAACCATTTTAGTATAGTTTTAGAGTACCTGCTAATCAGCAGATAGACGCAATAAGAATAGTATGCTCCTTCTTACGCTAGTGATCGCCATTAGGAATGAAATGCTAATGATGTACATAAATAAGTAGGGAACGAACTTTCATAATTACTTTTGAGTCCTTGAACACTCTGATAGCTTCTACACTCGAGTAGAAACGTCATTGGCCCCAACAATAAGGATAATTAGTGCTCTTAGGTGTAATATTGTATTCTGTTTGAGTTGGGCTTTGTTAAAAGTGGCTTCCTTATATATGTGCCGCACACACGAACATGAGTATAAAATCAGCAGGTTGCCAAACAACAGTGCTGCCGTTATTTTCTGTTAATTACCTGAGCACTAATGGCAACTAGCTCAATCCTGAGACGATAAAAAGCTCCCCTCCCCTTCTACTGACAAGTGCAACTGGCGAATAAGGGCAGGTGCTTGTAATAATTTACTTCGCCAGACATTATGTTTATGAGGCAAATAACAGATCGAAAAATACTTCAGCTCTGAACAAATGACTAGAATTGACATTTTGCGTAACGTTCATTTACGTTTTGTGCTATTGATTTAGTGCCACTAGACTCTTATAATCATAAATTATTGCTAATACACTTTCACTTTTCCTGTCCATTTTATAACAAGATTTTTAATGTGGCCTCTGAAGTAATCATATTCCATAATGACAGTCATTTGCATATCGTGCAGAGGGATTGGTTGTAATCATAAATTTATTCCCCCATTAGAGAATATACTGTGAACTATTATTCAAAGTTACAGACAATTTCTTCATTAGTTCGAAAACTTCGACAGTGAAACCTTCGGATTTTCAGTTCCTTTCATCTACTTCCAAATCCTTTAAAGGTAGATAAGGTAATTACTTTCTCTAACACTTACCCGTAAGAGGTTAAACGGAAATACCTTATTTCACTAAAAATTTCATTATTCAAATTTCACCGAAAATGTTTTGAGGTCTACCGAACACAAAATGTGCATTTTAGAAATTGGTTCCCGCGTGTCTGTGGACAACATAAGTCATACAGAAAAGCCTGATAAATAACAAATTGGTGTTCAACTTCAGAATCTTTCAAGGATGCTATACGAAGATTTTCAACAACATTCCCCACCCCAAACCCTTCTGCTTTGGAAAATGTTTCGAAATATTTTATTTTGTAAAAAAGATTCCTCTGACAATTTTGATTAAAATATCATAGTTGTAGGTTTACTACATTTTATGAACAACAAAATGTATTTATTATTTATTTATGCCAACAAACTTACTGTTGGTGTTTTTAATGCCATTCTGGCAGTTTGTCACAATAGCTCAGTGGTTAGAACGTCCGCCCGGCAAGCGGAAGGTCTGTGGTTCAAATCCCAGTTGTGGCATTGAATTTTTAAGTTCCAGTTCTACCTCTCAAACAAAATGTATATTTTGAACTTTCTGGTAATAACTTGTAAAGTCTTCTTCATTCGGAACGGATTTTGTGTAATTTCCTGTAACTAGTAAATGTTAAGAGAAAAATGCGCTGCACAAGAAGCTAGACATTTTAAAAACTATTTATTTGGAATAAATTTTTCTGTGGCATTCACCATTTCCGAGATATCCGTTATTGTTGCTTTGAAAGTTTCAATGTCTTGTGATTTTTAAAGTGTTGTCACTCTTAATTCGGCTTTTGCGACGTCATGGAAAGAGAAGACATTTTAAAGTCAATATATAATGACTCAGTCGTCTCCTTAGCGCAGTAGTAGTGCAGCTGCTTATCAAGGAGGCGTGGACCTGTTGAGAACCTTCTTGAAAGAAAAAACAGTGGTCCACATTGCAAAGATTACACCGACCGGGAGAGATGTGGGGCGCTAGTTATATCCCACCCTCCTGTACTGTATCCCACTCATGACGCCCGTTGTGGGCTGAGGGGGTGGACGCAGCAGTCGAACGGTAGGCCTGGGCTCGACATCGGACCGTTGTGCCGTGGGTACGAGTATAGTGATTTGCATTTAAATTCCGACTAACTATGCAGTTTCCTGTATGCCACTTATGCCTCCAACGAAGTGTGTAGTTAAGATATTTTTGTAATGATTAACACGAAGAGAAAATATGCTTTCCTAAGCATATTTTGAAGAATCTGTAGAAAATACACGATATTGGATAAAGATGGTGGGCTATTAAGAAACGCTGAGCTAAGTAAATTGTATCGCAATATATCCCTTCTTAGGCTTATTGTGTCAGCAACTTCTACTGCTTTCTGTGATTACTAGAAAATATTACCGAGCAAAATGGCTTCGCAGTAACTGTAAGACTTGCATTCAAAGGGTCCCGGGTTCGATTTCCCGACCGGTCACTCTCACCATGACTGTTCTCTGGTTTACCGGGCCGGTAGGTGAATGCTTGGGTGATTGTCAATGCTTAGGTGATTTCCTTTCTTACATGAATTTCCAGTCCACCGTTTCCTTTCGATTGCTTCACCTCTTCTGTTTCTGGGTTATTGGAGCAGCAAAAAGTGGTTGGCTTGTTGTGGCAGGACGGTGGAATTTACGCTATGTAAGGATTTCTCCCAGGCACTTGGCGGGACTCCTGGAGCTCCCTTATTTCCTGGGAGCCTATTCCCGGGACCCCCAGGTAACAGGTGTGGGTAAGGCAGGCGTAGCCGGCGTTAGAATTGATTGGTGTCATGTTGAAATCATTAGGGACCCCTCCTTGCTAGTGCAACTCACCTGGTCCCTTACAGATGCGTCGTTAATACAGTAATGCTTTGACACTTGATTAATTTTGAAGTATAGAGTATGCAGTAACCAACAGGCAACCGGAAGTACCAGTACTACTTGGGGATCATAACGTAGTTAATGACTAAAAAATAAATAAAAATGTTTATTGGCTATTTCAGGTAACAGCAGTATTACAAAGATATACAATTTTAGCTGATTGTGTACCACCATATTTTTATCTACATTACACAGAAATTTCCAGTCTGCTAATATTACTACTATTTATACATGTGCATTTTATATTGCGTAACTTTTTGTGCGGTCTTAAAAAGATTACATGACAATAAATCTGTTTATATGGAGATAAATATTTTCCATTTTTAAATGTAAATCTGTGTGATATTAAATATCAAAATGTAAATTCATTAATGTACTCACTGTATACTGTTATTAAAAGTTAATTGTTTTTATTTTGAATTTACGACCGTTGGAGAACAGCGCTAAGCCAGAGTGTTGTAGTAACACACGTTTGGGCACGAAACGCTAAGAAATGTTGCTTTCATATAATCAAAAGTAAAAGGATTTTAAGCTTACTAATGACGTATGACAATGCTTAAGGATAAATGCGGCAAAAACAGGGGTATGACAAGAAAGGATGGTATAATACCTGGTCCATCTTTGTGTGTGTGTTTGTGTGTGTGTGTGTGTGTGTGTGTGTGTGTGTGTGTGTGTGCGCGCGCGCGCATGGATTGCTCAGTAAACGAATAAAGTCTACAATTCAGATTTAACTGAGCATCTTTTAAGGGTATGTAGTAAAATTTACAGGAAAGTTCCTCCACAAACAAAAATACTTTTACGTTGAAAATACTCCATCGTTCTCTCTGCCTCAAAGTGACTTTCCCTAAAATGTTATAGTTTTGAAATACTGGCGTGGGAAACAAAATGACTGCCTTGAATTGTTTCTAAATCCTTTTTATTAATTTTGTATCTTATGGAACTGTGAAATCCTAAGGGGGAGATAGAAATAGAAGAAATGCGTTAAAGATTCCGCTTCTCCAATTTGATGTTAATATAAAGCACGCTAAATGTGCAAGTAAATTAATACTTTCACTTTAAATATTAATTACAAATATTACTATAAATAAAAAAGTAAGTTTCAATAATTCGTGAACAGGTACATATATCAACAGGATACGTCAAGATAACCGATGGAGGTGGCTCAGGCGGTAGTGTCTGTGGTCCGAATTAGGGAGGTCGTGGTTTCGATTGCCGTTGCGAATCTTCTAGATTCATGGTTTTCTTTCAAGGATTGCCCCTAGTCATCACGCAAATGGGAATTGTTCCTGTTCCTCCATTCTTATTTAACTTCATTTGACTATTTTGGGGTTCCAAGTGTCACTGAAAGTTTTGACGTGCATGATTGCTCTCTATCAATTTTCCTCTTCCGGATTGGGAAATGTTTAAGTGCCCAGGGGAGGGGTGGGGAGGAAAGCCGATTGTATGAGCTGGCATCGGAGATTTAAATCTAGTTGTTAGGGATCCTGCCTTCTCCGTCGTATCTTTTCAGTCCTTCTCTTCATCTCTTCTCACCTCACCCTTCCTTCTAGGGGTATGCCCCGTCAAAGGTATAGACACAAACGATTTTATTGGTCGGGGTGTTAGTGTCATACGGCAAGATAAAGAATAAGTTGCTGCGCACTATTTTATTTTTCAAGGTAATTGTTATCAAAAGGAATTTATACATTTTGCGATCAAGTTTTCTCTCCCTGGCGATAGAAGTGATATCCAGACGAGTGAACCATTCCAATGTTGCCAGAGGTAAATCGTCTGTCGTCTTCTTAAGCTTAACGAACAGTTAAACCTGAAAGATCTCAAGAACGGCCCATATGGTGAAAGAGGAGCACGTTGTCAGTGCCAGATGTGTGGCATGAGACATTGCATTTTTCTTGCAACAATTTCACCCCGAATGTAGCATCTAACTACTCTCTTTCCTTCCTTCTTTACCTAGTTCCTCTTTACTTCCTTTCTTCTTTCCTGACTTTCGTCTTTAACTACAATGACCATATATGCGGCCTTTTACCTTTGAAACATATATTTTATATAAAATCTAGATTCCTTACAAACAGTGGTTCACCAGTCACAGGCGGACATACTGACGGAACGAAAGGCGCTCTATAAATTTATGAGCTTCCACATCTTTTGATAGTAAAAACTATCAATTATATAAATATTAAAACATGATATACTATGCTTGGGTTCCATAAACTAGTCCCCCTACGCGATGGAACATCAAAATCAAATGGACTAGCGACAACGACCATGGAGACCATCTTTTGGAAGGGACCTTACACCTTGCGCTATCACCGTGCTATCAAATATATTACATTCTCACTCAGCCTTAAAGCGAGGGATAAAAGTACACAACAAACCTCATTATCTGAGTTTTGCTTCTAAAAATAAATTTAGTCATGAGCTTTCAAAAGTGCCTCAGTTGTTCCTCCTAAACAAATACTGTACTCAAAGTTTTATGTTAATGCAATAAAAGTATATTTTATTTCAAGCCATATTATCACGCATGCTAGGTTTTCAAAGTCTAGCATTCTCTTAAATTCAGTTTTGGCAAAAGCTATGGAACAATTTGCATGAAATGTAGCAGAGATATTTTTCAAAGTGTAATAACACATTTGTTCTGTTAAATTTTACGCGGCATTCTCTACCTTCTGTCGTTTATGTATAAAAGCAATATATAAGTGCAATGTTTTTATTGGAAACTGAGGACAGTGAAAATATTATATCGATATTTGTTTCATTTGAGAACTTATAATTTTACTTGTTAAGAGCTGTATGTTTTCAGGTTGGTTAGTACTTCTGAGTGGACGTGGTACAGAAAGCATGAGGTAGAGTGGGCTGAAACTATGTGATTGGTTTGTGGAAAATGTTAGACGACGAGGAAACTAACACACCCAAGTGGATAAATTCTGAGGTAACAATTATTAAAATATCTGCAGTTATACACTTAACTGTCTGTAGAACATTATAGGGGTTAGGGGTGAGTGAGTGACTGAGTGAGTGAGTGAGTGAGTGAGTGAGTGAGTGAGTGAGTGAGTGAGTGAGTGAGTGAGTGAGTGAGTAAGGTTTAAGGGCCCGTCGACAGCTAGGTCATTAGAAGAACATTCTAGCGAAATCTTATTTTTCTATCTTCTTTATGTTAAACAAAATAAGCGTTGCAGCAATAGTTTGAATGTACCTTTAGTTGGAGGTACAACGATAGTAAAATGTTCAAAGCCTAATCGTTATGGTGGCATACAAATCCCATGACATTCCGAGAAACAATTGATCGCCGACAGCAGTATAACAATGTGACAACCTGTGAAAAATACAAACTAATAATAACGAATATGTTAAATATGGCTGATGCCATAGAAAAGTTATTCAAACTACATTTTGTGAGTTACAGATATCTATATTTTTGGTGCACCACATTTTTGTCTATTTCTTACTCGTAGCTTACTCGTTGGACAAAATTGGACATTCCTTCCGAATGAAGGGAACTTCACATACTGTCTCCAGCAAATTCAATAATATATTCAATAATATAATATAAATATCTTAAATATGTGGTACCTCAATGAAAACCGTTAGAGCAATTTTTGAGAAACTGGAAAACTGTTAGGAAAGCTGTTTATGTAAAGATAGAGAGATTTTCTTGAAAATCCTCGTATTGTATGTTTAAAAGACACTGGGCTTAAATACCAAGTTTATTATTTATTTGACTTTCAGTTATAGAGTTATACTATTCATAGACACACACACACACACACACACACACACACACACACACACACACACACACACACACACACACACACACACACACGAGCGCATGCGCATTGATCTTTTTTTAAAGATGCTTTTTGGGGGTTCAGAGAGTCTCAAAACAAGTATTTCCGTGAAATCTCGACATCGAACTTCTGTAAAGATTACAGTATTTCCTCTACATACTGCAAATGAAGAAAGATTAAACTGAGATGATATATTTTACCTATTATTTCCACATCTTTCACAGTCACCATTTGAAACTATTAACTGCACTACAAATTCAGAAGACATTATAATGAAAGTTAGTTGATTTTTTCCCTATTAGTAAGTGATTAGGATTTATAAAGCATTGTGAATTTTGAAATACTAATGTGAGGAAGTTAGGCAATTTTTATAAATATTTTGCAGAAATTTATTCAAAATTATAGTTTTATATAATATTAAATTTTATAAATACATTTGCAATGAATCGAAATCTGTTGGAACTTATAACTAAATTTTTATAAACTTTGGATAAAACTTCAGAAGATGGACATTTTAGTGATTTTTTGCCTTACATTTAAAGGAGAAAAGGAGAAATTCTAAAGAAGAAAACATAAAAAATATTCTAAAAAGAAAGAGAAAGGAACTTAAAGCACACTACACTTTAGTAACTCACAATGCTGAGCAATACGTCGTAGTTGTTAGTGAGGTTGTTGTCCTTTCCGCTTACTGTTTAAAGGTCAAAAGAAAATAAAAGGAAAAAAAAATTGTTTTGCATAAATTAGTTCAGATCAAGGTCCTAGCATGGCCGGAATTACGGTATACATATTTTACAACATATTATATATTACTAAATACGAGACGGTAGCCTAAGGCCAAAGCGAATGAGCTGGAAAGTTGCATAATCTTCAGCAGATTCAGTAAATGTCACTGGTTCTGTAGCAGTAAAACAGGCAGCTTGAAAATAAGGACTGGTTTAGTCGTGCATCAGAAAGTTCACAAGATGAGGGTCAACTTAATGTCATTTGTGAAATACATTCCCGGATTCAGTGTAATCACGCGAGTAGTTTTAAGCACAAGCGATCTTAGTTCTTTTTATTAAAGGAATCTCGGCCCCTTTAGCTCCCATTGATAGGCACCTTTCTTTATATCAGTATGTCTCTACAACATATTCACTTAAAATAAACACCCTTCCTTAGGCAACATGAGGAAACGTGGGCAGATTTACTTTACAGCTAAGAACAGAGGTTTTATCTCAAATTCTTCGCTGAGTGTTTAGTGCTGTCGGGTGATGAAACGCGTGTCGTATGTTTGGAACTTTTGTGCTATACAAATATGCATTTACTTTGGGGTTTTACATTTACCAAACTCCACTGAGCTTACAGAATCTCTTTTATAATTATGCATTGGATTAGGTTATCTTTGAAAAAGTTTAACTGCTATACTTTTAGACATTTAACAGTAATTATACAAAACATAGAAATTAAACTTCGTCAGATCAAAAAACAATAATAGAAAGGAACTATGCAGTCCAATCAGAGGAATTATTCCTGTTACCAATTGAAGAACTTATTTCCATTTTATTGAATTCATGTTAAAAGAAAAGCCCTCCAGAAAATAGTTTTTATTTTCAGACATAAATATCAATTGGAGCTATAGCTACGAGTCGTGATTATTTATTACATTTTAGTTGTTATTGAACACTGACCTATCAAATCCTTCACTACTAGAAGTAGTCCCACGATCTGTTAAGTAGTATTGGAGATAAAAAAGTATGTATGTGTGTACGGTTGTATGTGCGTTATGGTTGTGTGCGCGTGTGTATGGTTGTGTGTACGCACCTGCCTGCTGGCCTGCATATAATCACCGCCACCGCCACCGCCACCGCCACCACTACCACCATTATTACTATTATTATGATTATTATTGTTGTTATTATCATTATTAATTATTATTAATTATTATTATCATCATTATTAATTAATTAATTTATTATTATTATTATTATTATTATTATTATTATTATTATTATTATTATTATTATTATTATTATTATTATTATTATTATTATTATTATTATTATTATTATTATTATTATTATTATTATTATTATTATTATTATTATTATTATTATTATTATTATTATTATTATTATTATTATTATTATTATTATTATTATTATTATTATTATTATTATTATTATTATTATTATTATTATTATTACTGCTACTACTATTAGTAGATGTTAAGAACTATTGAAACAGCGGATATAAAGCACCAGGAACATATTTAAGATACGATAGAAAAACAAATTATTTCTTGCTTACTTTACTTCATTTAATTTTGCCTGACAGCCTAGGTCTTGTACCGATAACTTGCAGTTAAAAAGTTGCTATATTTAAAATATGCAGTCATTTAAACATAGATATTGGCAAGTGGTACACATCCTTTGCAATAAACTAATTTGCACACTAGCGCCGCTGTAGCACACGCTTGAACTTCAGTGTGTTAATAATGGTCTATTTACATATTGTCACCGCGCCCGCCGCATCTAATTGCCGACAACAGCAGTGTCACCCATCGCATTATTGTCGGCACTACCGCAAAGGAGCCGAAGGAAAGAGACAGAGCATGGCCGCATTGTTGGGGCGCTTGCCGAAAGAGAGAAAAGGATAGAGACTTCGAGAATCTTCTCTGCTTTGTATCTCACTGCAATAACTGAACGTTCCTGAAGCTTCCAGAATAGTGCCTGGGAGATATAAATAGCGGTAAAGTGCGACAGAAGAGTCAGTCAGACGTATATGAAGGTTGAGTAGTCGTGCCGACGGAGAGGACAGACGTATGTGAAGGTTGAGGAGTCGTGCCGACGGAGAAGGGACAGTTCTTTGTGTTACGAATTCGGAGCCGTGCTGTTGGAGAATCGGAAAAGACTTTCTTGCTGTTGCAACGAGTGTACAAGTTACTGTTTACGGAAATAAAAGTGTTTCTTTATCTCGACTACATCTGTCTACTTTACTTCACACCCACACCAAAAGTCACAATATCATTTGTTACTTATGTACATGTGCGTTCTAGTTAGGATTTTTAGCGCTGCAGTAGCGCACGTCAGGAAGTTGTCCTCGCATGGTGAACTTATTTATTTGTAGTAGGGTTGCAACTATAATTTAATTGCTGATTAACATTTAGTATCACTTTAAAAGAAAGGAGATATAGGCAGGCATAGAAAGAAAATATAAATATAGTAAACAATTAAGCAACGAAACGGTTAAATATTTCATGTAAGAATTTTCAAAATATGCAATATGCGCAAAAATATGTACAAAAATATGTAACATGAAGCAGTATACGTGCTTCAATACGAAACGTTCTGTTTTCGTGTGTCCTCATATAAAGGAACACATTGTATAATTACGTAAGAATCCGGACTCTATCATGACAAAACATTAGTGTGTTCAAGAGAGAAAAATAAAGGTGAATATTGTTACTGCCTCTCGTATTACAAATTAATACAATTATTTATAATGATGCATTTTTTTCACGAGCAGTAATGCTAAGCGCTTCATGTTCGATGTCATTCTCCAAGGGCGCGAGTTTGCTTGGAGATTTGAATGCATGTATAGAAAATGAACCACAGTTACTCGTTGCATAAAACACAAGAAACGATTTCTTGTTAGGAAAAATAAATAACTTACTAGTTACTATTCAATGCTTATGTTCTCAGATCTAAGAGAGCAAGAAGAAACTAATTGAAAATCGCATTATGAATGACATGAAAAGGAGGGATAACTATGAACCGACAGTATGTTCAGGTTTAATCAATGAATAATCATTAAATATATCATTCCTCTAGTTCGGTCAATGTAAAAAATCCAATAAAGAATTTTATAGTAGCTGGTTTATATCCCTTCTCATAGACACATAACTTTTTGATCCTATAAATGGTGCACTTCATATTTCCTATAAGGTGATTCCTTTTGTGCAATTGTGAAAGTGACTCCTACTTAGACTGTAGACTAATTAAATAGTTACGCCAGGCATCTAAGCGAATAAAGTCGGATAAAGCTTAAAAAACACATTATTTTATTTTCAATAATATTACATGTTTGTTCCTGCTTCTCAGTCAATCATCACGGAAATAACAAGTGAGTGATAGATTTGATAAGAATACTTTTCTTGTAAACTCACGAAATATTTTGCACTTATAACAAAAGCATGCAAGCATCTAAAGGTTTTAAAGCGAACATCCGCACTCCATGCTAATGCTCACCTGTGGTCTTCAAAACATTAAAAAAATGTAATGGGAAAAGCGCAGTTCCAAAATTGTGCAACTATGATAATTATTCTTTCACACATGTCGTGTGCAGGATAAAGTTGTTTACGGTAGAATGAGGCTGAAACGTTCAATAACATAGCCGGAGTTTGAACCACAAATCTTCGGCTTTCCGTGTTGTTGCCCTAATCAACTGAATTGCCACGGCAACATGCCGGTAAGCCACTAAACTCCCCAACTGACTCAAGTTTTTCCCGGTGAATCACATAGCATTCTCAAATTCGCTTTGATATGCTCAATGATAGCTTGCAATCTCATAAGTTCTTTTAGTCCAGGGATTTATTGTTAACCACTATTAGGACAAAGGTCAGTTAGAGCAACGACGCAGAAAGGCGAAGATGCGTCATTCAAATCACGACTATGGCATTCAAATTTTAGTCTGATTCTACTTTTCCAATTTTAGTCTGCATACAACACGTATGCGGAAGAACACTTATAATACAGACTTTTGGAACGTGTGCCTTTTCCATTGACTTTTAAATTGGTGAATATTTCATTCAGTGCAGGTTTTCGCTTTAAAACTTTAAGAGTGCTTCCATATTTGAAGTATACGTTTTTCATATTTTTGACAAGCAAGTTCCAGATAAGGTGTTACACTTTCCCTACATATTGGAGATAAAAGGTATGAGTCTGGTGCTGAAATGTGAATGACAATATTTTGAACACAATAAATAACTTTTCTCCTGTTATAATGTCATGACTCATGAGCATCTAGAACTCCTCTTTTTCCAGACGGATTAGCACACACCTCTGAAACAACCTCTCAGAGCGATGGCCTTCTCCTACACAACTGTGATAGTTTTACTCTTTGAACAAGAGGGCGGTTGATTTCATTTAATAATTATTCCTTACGGTTTCGAACGCTATTAACAGTTTTTTCCCATTTCATACGATATAAATAATGAAATTCGTTGTGCAAATGCTCATACTTTGAAATACTTCAACAAAACATTAAATAAAATAATAAATCACGATAGAATAGGCTTATTATAAAACAAACCAGTTGCGATAAGATCATTTCCGTTTTTTTTCGCCGGCCACCTACTTTCTAGTGATAAACGCGAGATGAAGGCAAAAAAAAAAAATGATTAAATTATCATTACCATACAATCTTGGAATAGGCAGCACGAAGTTGGCTACACTGGAACATTCTAGAATAAGAAGACTTTGGGAAGCCAGCATATATATGCCCAAAGAAACCTTCGCATGCCTGCATGTGTGGTATTCAGTCTGCTAATCAATGTACATGAAGAAGTGAATTGCGTTGCCGCCCAGGTCACACATGTGAAAGAACAAATCCTCAAAAAGCAGCGGTTTTTATATATACACGATGTTTCCGAATCACCGTTCACTTCATAATCCAAATGACATCATTAAATTACGTAGGACTGCTTGCTTCTGGTTTAATTATTTTATTTTAAAGTGAGCTGGAATTGCTAAGTTGTCATCGCCTATGAGGTAACTTTTAGATTTTTTAAGTATATCAGTCTAACTGAGGTACCCTTTGTGTATTATACTGGCCGACAAAATTCAACTTTGTATAATTTTCGAGCACCAAAATGGGTTACACTTGTGTATTTCGACCTGCTGAACACGAAATAATTTCGTCTGTAAATGCTAATACATAAACACAAAGGCTATGAAATGCTAATGAAATATGTTTTCATCGTGCCTAAACTACGTATTTTTGGACATTTGCTGCGCCTTTTATGTGTGCCACTGTAGTAGTGTCCAGCCATCATGCTTGTTGCACATTGCCCTGATAGTATTGCTCCAATGTTGATATGGTATGATGAAATCTTTCCCCATGTTCATCTAAGACTTGTTCAAGAGCACCGGCAAGAAATGAATTCAAGTGTGAGTGAAGAATGTGTATTCTTAGCGACACGTTACAACCGAGATTACGATAAAATTGTAGTAGTTCGTAAACTAACACATCACTGTTTGTTCTCGTTTCCAAACAAACCAGAACACAGTTTAGTGAAAGAATTCCAGCAGTCCAATTCAAGAGGGCTCAAAGCTTTGTCCATCGCAACAACGAATGACTTCATACGTCCAAATTTTATGTGAAGTGGTGGTAACAACGTGTCTTTCAATTTCACCAACAGGTAAGGAGGAACTGTGGGTACGCGTCGAATAGCTGACCTGATGTAGGGATATTTGATCCTTGCATTTTTTCCCTGTTATTTTAGCCATGCATAAATAGCTATCATCTACACCAGGGGTGTCAAACAGCACTCACCAGGCGTGAAAAATTTTCCCCTATTTTCCCTCCCTCCGTGATGATCAAATCGGAAAACGGGAAAAACAAAGCGAAAACCGGATCTACGAGCGCGTGCTACTGCAGTTAAGGAGGGGTAGACCCCCTCTCTTCACACCCTGGGAGTGAGGTTTGACATGCCTGATCTACACGATCGGTCGGTTCCCTCCAAGTCATTGGAATAGCAAAAGGCATTGCAATTTTACCCTTTTTCTTCACCCAACCATTAAGACGGGACGAACAGTTCACACGCGTTGTGCCCATTTTCAGTCCTGATTACATACCTAACTTGCACCCGAAATAAAGACCACAGAGTTTCTTCACTACGGGTGCCACATGTCGTCTGCATGATTTAGTACTGTACTCTGCACAGATGTAGCAAAGTTTTACTGGGTGATTCTCAAGAAATCTAGCTAATTGCTATCTATGTATAACCATTATTATATAATAAAATATTTTTAAAACTGAGGGTGTTAAAAAGAAAAGAAACGAATAACATTTGTACTTGGGGGTCAAAATACATAAGAAACGTCCAGTTTCATTCTTGAAGATTTTTCATTGTAGACCAGTGTTATTGACTGCATTATAATTCTACTATTTATAGTGAATAATTATGTAAATTCGGTAACAACATAATAATTTTTATTAAGGAATATTAAACAATACAATGGGTTTCCTTCATTCCGAAACGATGTTCTGTCTCCATAAGTCCCTGTCCACAGGATTTTCCTCCTTTAATGTCTTCTCTCCATACTCCTTTTCACCCCATTCATCCAGCATTTCCTAGGTTTCCCTCTTCTTTTTCCTTCTACTTTCCAATTTAGAATTTTATAGGGTATTTGGTCTTCTCATGGTATGTTGAGTAACACGGTAGGTATCACGCGCAAGTTTCTCTGTAGCACACGCTCTCCGTGACGTCATGCGGTGTATGTGACCACACCCGTGGTCATTCTTATCACAACATTAGCTGCCTGAAGTTACAGATGTAACTTTCCTGTATCAAATACATCGCTATCTCAGCTCTAATCACTAGATTTAAATTATTTAAGGTAAAGGAGCAGTTGTTTAAAATAAAGTATGCAATAATACAAGACTTGAAAGCGACGAAAGCCACGATTTATCTGCAGGAAAGTAGCTTGTATATGTCCCATGCACATGCCGGCTACACCAGCTGACGTCACTAGCATGGAAGCGAGGCTCGCGCGAAATACAGGGTACGGCCGATTGCGTCATCTTTGGAACAGCTGATTGAAGAGAACCGACCGAAGCCGAACGTGAATATGACTTCCCCGTTTGGAGGAACAGCGTAAGGAAGTGATATCCATTGAATTGTCACTCATTATTGAAAACAAAAATACCTGCACAATATTATAATACGTTACATAAATAATAAATCACATATCAGTATAATAAAGATTAACTATCTATCTCAATAGCTGATGTTATTATCATCAAATTTTAAACATGAGGCACGTGATTATTGCCAAACTTAATTCCACTGAAACTGAATATATACATGTAAATGGAAATATTCCATCCTGAATATTTTGATTTTTAATGGCCCATTGTGACTAACCGATATATTATTATAACTAGTCAATCATATTAAAATAATGGTAATATTGATATGTTGCCTACCCCGGAGAAGCTGGAAGACTTATTTTTCAATATCACTTGTATAAAGTACTTACCAATGTATCCACTTACCTTACATAATATTTATTAATGATGGAATCTATAAATGTTAACTTATTATCAGCGGGGCATATATAGTTTTCTCAGTTTCAGTTTTGTTTATTGAGGGAAAGTTTGGCCTGGTGCCGGTACAAAGGACCCGGCTTACAGGCTGCAATTAACATTAACTTACAGTTACAAATATTACAAAGTTTACAGCTTTTGGGTTTAACAAAACCCATACGGTGACCATACCAAGAAGATTTTGGGTGTGGATTTATCCTTTAGATAGGCATCTCAGAAATTGAAGCAAAATACTAATTAAACTCAGTCTATCAACATTTACCATACTGGTTTGGTAAATTTGCACATAAAATAGCAATTATCAACAATAGGCTAAGCTGCGATACCTGTGTTAATTTGTAAAAGTGGAGAAAGAGTTGAGATATGATGTTATAAAGTTAGGTTAGGGTTGGATATTATTATTGATGGCAGGTGTGGATGCTGCCTCTGATAACACAGGCTAAATTTTGATAACACGGGACTCTGTCATCCTGTTCATATAGGTACACATTAACCTAGGTGTCGTTGCCTACATAATTCCATCATGTGTGAGTAAAGACAGGGGACAAAATTTGACACAAGTGTAATAGTTTTCCCTTTTTGATGAAGGTGGGAAAAATGTAAATGACCTAGCTACTGCCTGTTTTCTAAATTTATTGATTAACTTGGTAAATGTTTTGTTAACATTCATTGCATTTAACTGTTGCCAGAATGGTTTAAGAAAAACCAACCCATGGCATTTTCAGTTCAACAGTTTTTGGGTGTATATATATAAACTGTCCTAACCAGTTTTACATCGATACACACTACAACGTCGACCCATATTGTTCAATTCTACACCTAAAACAAAAGTAGAATTACATACCTTTCAGTACCGGTATCACCGTGTTACAATATAGGTTATGGATTCTTGAATAACTTCACTGAAGAATTAACCATTTCTTAAATCACTTACAATTACACACTATAAATGAAAATAATCATTTAAGTTTAATAGTTCAACTATAACAAGTAGAACTTACGAAAACCATGCGAAAAACTGTTCAAATGCTCAAAAGAAACCTTTAAAAAGTGCAGCGAAAAACATCTGTTATAATCTGTTATAATTCTCGTACTACAACAAGAAAACTACTGAAAAATTAATTTTGATTGATTTACAATATTTACAAATAAACACAATCACTGAAACAGCATATACCGCCACTAATTCACTTTCAATTAAACAAAACTAACACGTGTTGCCCCATAACATTCCACACTGGTAGCCATGTTTGTTAGCAAGCCAGGTTCTCGGCTATCAGCTGATCGGCCCGGGCCATAGCCTGAGATTCACGCGAACCTCGCATGGAAGTCTACTGCGCATCTAGTTGTGATACCGTATTACTGAACATACCGTGGGTGCTCTGACATTCTAAGCATGTGTCCATACCATTTCAGGTGTCTTTCTTCTACAATTTCTAAAATATTTTTGTAAAGTTGCCAATATTAGTGAAGTTATTTCTATTATTATGCTTAACGTTTTGAATAACTAGTGTTTCACACCCGTTCTTACTGCATAAGACCACACAGACGGTGGACACTGATGATACATGAAATTATATTTGGAAGCGAACGTTTTGGACCTAACTTTAGGGTACCTCACCGGCATTTCCCATTTATGAGGACTGGGGAATATTTGGAAAAAATCTTAGGAAGAACGGTCCTGCTGGGGCTGAACCATAGGTCTCACAAATGCAAGTCCCACACAGTACGTAAAGAGAAATGCTATCATTAATTATATGAGATTAATATACTTTTACGAAGCTAGAAATGAAAATATAGTTTAACCCTAATCACAATTTTGTAAGTGGAGTTTTGGCTGTATTTGTATTATAAAATCACGGAAATATCATCTAATATGTTAAAATTTAATGTAATTTATTATACTCCTGAAAGAAACTTTAAATTTGAAAGTCGAAGAAGAGATTACTGACGTTTGAATGAAAAAATCACAAAAAACAACCAAACAAACTTGGCTTTGCATGATACATCAGTTGGAAAAAGATTCACCATCTCTGCTCTGGGCTCATTTTCAAGTTCTTGTTATTGTTCTTCTTTTTCTTTTTCTTCTTATTGAAAACTAACTGATGCCAATATCCTAGTTTGGTCAGCTGTTTCACGGTAATTACTCATGGTTGACACACCAAAATAATCTGCTCTGTCTCTCTCACTCACTGAATCCTGTGACCCTGTTCCAAGTTGCAAAGGATAAGCCGAACCAGTTCCTGTTGCTTGTGAAGAACTCCAAAAGGTCGCAGTGATATTTCCTGTTTCGCTCACCTTCCACATATATTAGGTACCTACGTCGCCGCTAAAGACTCACGATCCTATTAGAGTCAGTACCACCCAGGCTTTCCCGTCCATAAACTTCAATTAGACGAGAATGAGGAAGAGGGAGATGTTTACGTGATTCATCTGGCTCCACCACGTGCAATCAGCGTCTCACCCTGCCAGCAGAAATTATTATTATCAAGGCATGTTAGCCTGTCACGGCTGTCCCCTTACCAAAACTATAGCCAAAGAAACCTCGGGTACTTGCCTATTCAATCTCATTACCTCAGTTTGGACCGAAGCCTGAAAAGATTGCCATAAATAATAAAGGATCTTATAGCCTACTTACCACTAGAAAGTGCTTTTAGAATTTAAGTATTCCGCAGTAGTCAACATAGAAATACCAAGATGAAGTAACATCGCTTCCCATCCAAGTAGTATTCTTACAAAAGGTTATTCTTCTTGTTACTTCTTGTACATCGAAAACTTTTATTCAAAATTAACACATCGTTTCAAACAAATAAAAAAGTATTCTGTTTTGTCCATTGTGTGACATTTGCAAGACTTTCTCTACTCACTATCGTCTATTTTTATATAGCTTTTACAGACTATCTGTAACTTTTTTTAAAACTTTTTTTCTACTAGCTATTTACAGTAAGTGGAAGTACAGTATTTAACCCAAAACTTCAATACACGGATTTCATCGGAAATACATGTTTTTAGTTTTCCTGAATCGAAAAAAGTAATATTTTTTAGGAAAAGGTGTATGTGTGTGTCTGCGGTATATGAAAACAATTTCCAAGGATGCGATACGAATATTTTTGGGAAAATTCCCCACTTAAACTACTCTTTATATGAAACATTTTTCGAAAATTTTGATTGTGCCAAGCAGGGCTCTAGCAATTTTAATTAAAATAACACACGTTTAAGTTAATTTCGTACCAAATGAAACAATTTATGTAAAATAATTTTTTTGTGGAGTGAACCATTTCCGAGACATTCTTTGTTGTTTGAATTTTCCGATAGTTATACTTTTCCAAAATGCGAAGTCTTTATTCGTTTCTAATGCCATCACATATCGGCCAGGTCTTAAAAGATCTACTATCGCTTAAGCCAACTGTATTCTCCTGCTCCAGTTGTACCTAGAAGGAAATATGTAATGAGACCATTTCTACAAATCTTCATCTTGATTAACATGAAGCAGATAGAAGAATAAGTGTTTTAAAGAATATTTTGTACAAAGTGAGTAGAGGAAGTCATGTGAGTGCACAAGTCGTTCCTTTTTACACCTGGACATGCAAAGAGAGCGGAATGTCAAAGATATTACAAAGAGATGAGTTCTTAAAAGATTTAACTATCGCTTAAGAGCAATTATTACGAAGAGAATAAGACTGAATAATTTAACAAATTTTAATATTTTACTGTACGCTGATGACATTGTTATAATGCAAACTATAGAAGATGACGTATAATTCTCTCTACATTATTTAATTGAAATAAATAAAGAGCAGGAGTATAACATTTCTACAGAAAAGACAAAAATAATGGCATTCTTAGGAAAATCGTATATAAGGTCAAAATATTAGAAAATAAATCTCTATCACAAGTGTTAAATTTTAATTATCTAGGTTGCGAATAGTCCTCTCGACATGGAACAGGAAATCATATTAACAACAATTTATTGAAATTTCAAATGAAACGTGGGACTATTCATAGAACATTAAGAAAGAAAACAAAGAAGGATACAAGATTGAAGTTTTACAAGACAATGGCGGCACCGGTGCTCTTATATGATAGTGGGTAACAAATAACTTAGTAGAATACAAAGGGTAAAAATGAATTTTCTAAGAAGGGCCAAAGGATGTACGAAATTGGACCTCATAAAAATGAGGAAATTAAGAGAATTGGGAATATACTCAATAAATGATAGAATGCATTCGCGTTGGTTGGGAACATGTTCAGAGAATGGAAGAAACAAGATTGTCCAAGATAGCGTGTCAATATGAACCATGAGAACTAAAGGATGTGCGAAGGCCAAGGAAATGATGGAAGGAATCATTGTGAATTCAGAAGAGGCGATTCGCCTAATCCTTGAAGTGAAGAACAACTTTTTGAATGAAGTACCATAATTTCTCTACTTACTGGGGAAGAAAACGTGTGACAAAAGCTCTAAAGTGTAGCCACTTGCCCTACTAATTATCATATATCTTTATTCATATACAGTAAAACCATCGATTCAAAAGCTTACACCAGATGGAAGGGAACTCATTACATTCCTTCTAATATGTGCTTCATAGAGGCATTACAAGTAAAAATAGTCTAATGACATTTTGTTCTTTGATCAGCCGATTTCGAAACAATAAATGTTTTTGGACCAAATTGGATGCGTAATTCCACAAGAATGTACGAAGATAATAGTTTGTTACTTGTAAGCTGTGTAAAGGAACTTTTTTCTGACATAGCCTCGGTATTAATTATGGAACATCACACAGGGTTTCGAAATAATCAATCACTTAAAAGAGCTGAAGGAATACTCCGAGCAGATTTTTCAGACGTGAAGTAACTCGACAACGTTGTGTTGAGGTTGGTCAGGGGATTGAACCGGTTTCTGGATGTAAACAGATCGGTTGCCTGCAGGGCGCTGTAATGTTTTGGGAGGTAACGATTCTGAATGACCAATACTCGCACAGTAAAGATGGACGGATACGGCATGCTATTTGTTTACGTTCACGAGACACTGCGCTGCGATGTTTGTTTATGTACTGATCTAATGAAAGTGACATCCATACAATCTGCAGTGATACCTGCTTGTCTTCGACAAAACTAAAATATCTCCGTCGAAAATGGTCAGAGACAAAAACATAAGATACAAAATATGTTCCAAATACCCAGATCTATCACTGGTTTAAGTTAATGTAATGACTTCCATTCCACTCTGTATATGATATTTTATAGTGTTAAAGCTTTTAATATTGTTGCAAAATGAGGAAAGATCAGTGGATATATTTCAAACATGAATGTGGAGGAAAATGAAGCATATAAAATGCGCATGAGAGCAAGTAATGAAGCTGTTTTAGAAGAGTGATCCAAGGAAGAACGCTAAAACCGATCAGGAAGTGGAAAATAAGTGAGTCCTAACGCTAAGTGAGACAATGCTTACCGAGATATGTATCCACTGCGGAATCGTGAATGGAAAGATTTTTGTGGCACACTATCAAGGTAAGTAGTTCCTCTCTGGAGACAAAGAAGGAAGTAGAAGTATCTTACCTTTCACAACAAACTATGACTGATTTATTCCTATTGATCACAAAAAAGCACCTGCAAGCATTTGATCCTACTAAATAATACTACAGTAAAACATGTTTTTGCAATTAATCTTTTTGTTGGGCTTACACTGGAAGCAGATTTAATAGACTCTATAAAAGTCCAGGGTTAAAAAACTACATAAGAATGTTTAGCATTGCATTATCTGGTACATGTATATATGCATGTAGATATATGTATATGTCTTTTGTATCTACTGTCATGGTTTTCGGAGTCGTTTTGGTCAGTTAAGGTATCGCAGTATCTGTTTGCATGGCAAGATATTTCTATCATCATCCAACTGCTCCCGATATGTCAGGTTTGTATTAATATGTTATTATTTGTTAAAGTATTGCACAATAAATGCTCATAAAATATTTTGCAGAATATCGTAAAAGATATCTCCTTGGGCGCATTTTTAAAAGCGTTATTCTGATTCTGTAACGCTTATCCACAATCTGCACTATACTAGGCATTAGTACGCTGAAACAAACAATACATATTTAAGGAGATAATCGATGTTATGATGGCTAAAATATTTATATCTCTTTGTATCGGGTTTAGAGAAACAAAAGAGTGGTGTCATAACATTTCAGAACGTTTACTACGAGTAGTTTGTAGGAAAACTTAAATTAACAACACCAGCTATTTCGGACACGGTTAATGTTAGAAATATTTTTGTTAGTTACACATTTTAACGAAATCCACGTTGCTTAAATAAAGCTGTTGTGTGTATTTTTATTGGTTTTCCAATTTATTACACAAACTGACGAAGTTGTTCGATATGAAGGGCTTGTTTGGAATGGAGAGAATTTCATCAAAATCTTCACCTTGCATCCATAATAAATGCGGGGTTTAAATAGAGTTTAGTTTTAATTTTGGAGTCATACTATTCACAAGGGGAAAAAAACTCGCACACACAAGCACACTTTATTTTATTTCATTAGGGGATACAGGTATCAGAGGTGGCAGCATGGGTGATTAACAGATGTGCGTGCGTACGCGCGCGCACACACACACACACACACACACACACACACTTCATAGTAGACAAATCTACTACATGAGCAGATTGACAGTTCAAGTCTCTTCTCATATCTGTGACCCCGCTCGCCTTCTTCTGTTGGTTAGACAGTAGACCGCGCAAGGCAAATATTTGTTATAAGTGAATAGTAAACGGGGATTCACTACGACATACCAGGTGTTTGTTTACAAATTAGCGTATATTCAACAGAAACTATTTTGTGTCTTAGAACACAGGAAAAGTTTGAGCTAGTTAACTGCAACAATAACTGGTAAGTACGATGGAAACAAAATGCTCTTAGTGTTGTAGAGTATCAACGTGAATCTTACAAATAATGGTTTTCTATGCAAATCTGAAAAGTGCACAGAATTTCTGTGAGGTAATTGGAGTAACCCATGTGACGGGTGTGCCAGATCTTCATATGCTATAATTGTGGTTATTTCTATAGCGGTAAGAGGATTCTGGTAGCTTCATGTTCCGTCAAGATGAACCTCTGTATCACTGGTACAGAGGTGGCTACAGCAAAGAGAAACTTCCAAACGTTTGGAATAGATGAAGTATCGAGGATGGCGTCATGCAGTTCAGCTTCCCCCAGCAGATCTCCAGACTCTAACTGCCGGTTTAATATCTTCCTCCGAGGACAAGTTAACGTACAGTCATTGCTGGCATCACTAAATGAACTTTATGACTTGGTTGCAGCTGCTGACCGTTGATGGCAAAACATACATGTCGCGCATTAGACAATAGCCTTTTGTCGTTTGGCTAACACGGAACATCTGTAAATGAATCGCTAAATATTTGATAGATTATGCTTCTCAGCGAGTAACCTTTACCACCCTGAGTGCAATGCATTATAAAGTTAATCATTATAAAAAGATATAAAGTTATCACTTTAACACGGGGCTTAACATTTAAAACAAGTTAACAATGTTACGAAAAACTAACACTTACAGTTCGGCCAAAAGTCGGCTTTCCACGTCCTCCCAAAGCGACCGCTTTATTTATGTGTCAGGCTAACACAAAGCTAGAATCAAAGAAGCCGAGCTGGAAACGCAAAGAACGACCCAACTATATAATTTTTCTATATTTATCAAAATATTAATGTACACAGGTATTTAATTTCAGCATCTTCCAAGGTTGCACGTGAGAATTTCAAAATCCCTCACCTCACACTACCCGTTAGAGGGAACATTTTTCGAAAATTTTAATTCTTACTTTCTCAACTACGTATATTAAGTAGAGGAAGTATTGAATTCCACCCAAAAATTCTATGTCGATATTTCACAGAAAGTACCAGCTAGTCCACTTCCTCCTGTAAGTACATAACCCTTCGTGCGTTAAAAGAGTTGCAGAACGCACCGGGGTAAATCCAGTCAGAGAGGCGGCAGTGGTGTGCTTGTAAGAGAAGACGAGCGGCAGAGGAATTCCCCCGGCTTCAATTAACGTGTGTAGCGCGTGATAGACAAAACCAGTCTTAGAATATTTTTCACTTCAGTTACAGGACTTTATTTTCCAGGATTACAGATTGTAAATTGCCGTAACAAAATCATGCACACAAGGGCATGTAATGTCTCAGTGCATTTCTTTGTTTCTTATTGTTTTGTGTATTATTATTATTATTATTATTATTATTATTATTATTATTATTATTATTATTATTATTATTATTATTATTATTATTATTATTATTATTATTATTATTATTATTATTATTATTATTATTATTATTATTATTATTATTATTATTATTATTATTATTATTATTATTATTATTTTGTGACACATTACGGAATATTCATTATTATTAATATTAAAATATACTATACTAAGTTTTCAGTCAATGATATACAAACAGTATTTATCGAAGTAACAACTCCGTGGTCCAACAGCCCTTTCCGGGCCAAAGCCAACCGCCCGGCCGCTGCGTCCTCTACTTCTGCCCATCACAGGCGTGATGACTGGGATGCAGTACTGGAGGGTGGGACGTGGTCAGCGTCCCGGTCCCTCCCGGTCGTTTATGCGGTCTTCGTAAACAAGGACTGCTACTTCTCGATCAGGTAGCTCCTCAATTGGCCCCTCAAGGGCCTAACGAGGATGAGTGCAACCCGAACCTTTTCTCCCAGCGGGAGAAAATTCTTACACCGGTACCGAGAATCGAACCTGGGTCTGCCCGCTGTCGAAGTAACAATGAAAGCTAAACGTTAGTTCACTTGGCACCTGGTGACCATGTTCACAATACCAGGAGGCTTTTAAATAAAATAATTGAAACAGAAGCAAGTAGTCATATGTAATGTAATGATAAAACAGTAGATATAATTTCATATCTCTGAGGTCATTTAGGTCGCTTATTCGATGCGGGAGCACTGCGTTTAGTCCATCAGCTTCAGCAAATGTAATATTTTAAAGCTTCAAGTCGACAAACTTGATACGTATGTTGTTGCTTTGCATACAGAAACACCCTAGAGCATTCGTCATACATTTATTTAGGAGGTATAACAATGCCAGACATTTTCCTGTCCCTATTTTACTTCTGCATTGCTTCTTCGTAGCAATTTTCTCCGTTCCTCTTTCTTCTTCTCTCATTCTCCCGCCTCTAGCATCGTTCCCACTGTAGTTTGTGTTACTGATTTTAAATCGTCCTCCTTTTCTTGCAAAAATGCAATGTTATATTCTCGACATTATTTCTACATCTTGAATCTGTTCCAGTGATCTAATTTTTATTTGACTGTTACCTTTTAAACAGAGGGTTAATTTGATTGAATAAGTATTTGCGTGATTGAATTGTAATTTCATGCTCTCTTTTTATGTGTTTTCTTTCTATGAATACTCGTCAAATGGAACGTTGTGCTAGATTTCAACTAACTTTGGCTATTTGTATGCGTGTATTTCTTCCACTCTTAGAGTAGTGTAGAGTCGTTTAGCTCTCTTTGCTCCTTGATATAAATGGCTGTATTAAAAGTCTATTGAAAACATACTCAATACACAGGATGTTCCAAAAAACACCGCCAAAACTTGGTATGTGGTGCAAAACGGCAAACTGATCGGTTTTAAAGAAGAAACCCCTGTCCAGAAACGCACTTGTTAAATCTAAATGTTTTTTTCATAGAGAAGGTTTTTCTGCTATTCAGTTTTCTATACAATGTATTACATTCATATGGTGTTCTCCACTCACTTTTCTTTTACATAACACATTCACATGCTCTTGTCTACTTGCACTTCACCATACAATTCATGCAATTTTCTATGATTGAAATATAAATGCAACGTATTACACACATATGGGTTTCTCTGCTCACTTTTATTTTATGAAACACAATCACATTTCTTTCCCAACTCCTATTTCTACAAACAATACATATCATTTTCTATATGTATGAAATACAAATGCAACGTATTACATTCATAGGGTTTTCTCTACTCTTCTTGTGGTATTTGTGATTGTTTAGCAGTGTTTTTGTATAGTGTCTCCCCGGTGCTATTTAAATAGTTTATTTTTTATTCTTTATAGTATTCTAAGAGTTTTAAGAATATTAAATATTTGTTTAAGTGTGTTAAGTAATATTTTTAAATGTCTCCAAAGAAACACATGGAAAGTTTTAGGGATGAATCGTCAAACCATGGGTAACACTGAATATTTCAGCTAGTGAGTGATAATTTAGGTTCAAATGAAGTTTAATGTGGCTGTGTTCTTGGACACTACTTCTCTCAAATGCTTCTTTTATTTTTTACTTTCTCTTAAGTAGGAGAAATATTGTTTTCCACCGAAAAATGCGATATCAGGATTTCACCGGAAACATATATTCTGAGGCCCCTGAGCCCCCCAAAACGCTTTTCTATAAAAGGTGTTTTATGCGTGTGTGTGTCTGTAAGGCAAACTCGGCGAATTTCATGGTACTAAGCTGATGATCATTTGGAAGCTTTTGGAAATAAAATATGAAGTGGAAAATAGCTTTGTATCATTATTTAGTATTATAACCACAAAACTAAAACACATTTAATATTTGAACTCAGTATAATTAGCCGTCAGGTTAAAGTAAAGAAGGTCACAAATTTTACATTTCATAACCACTAAGGGTAATTTCGTGGTACACTAGGTTTAAAGTCGAGGTAATAGTTGCTATTGTGAATCTGGAGTGCAGTCAAAGCATTTGAACTTGTATGTATAAGCGGTAAGTCCCTCGCACTTTTCGTATATTAGCGAAACAGCAGAAACTGGAAGAAAAACAACAAAAGAACGCCGTCGATTCACACATTACTCTTGTCTTACCAACAAACCTTTGTCAACTGCTGGGTTTTCCTCTAAGTATCTAATACAGCCGTTGAAAGCGCTAGAATCGCCCACGAGGAGGAACTCCGTAAGCCGAAAGATGCCTCTATTTGTTGGACACCAACAACTTCGATGTGCATCAGTTCAATATCGTTATAAGCAAATGGGCAAAATGCAACGAAATTCCCATGCCATGAAATAGCCGAGTTTACCTTGCCTCTGTCCTTGTAGATGTATGAATAATGTAACTTAAAAACGAAGAAAAAAAATTGGTATTTACATTCAACAGCTTCTACAGCTTCTAAACAAATATTTTCGCACCCCAAACTACCGTTTACATATAAAATGTTTCGTTATTTATGATTTTGTCAAAAATGACTGACAATTTTGATTAAACTACTATGTATTTATGATATTTCCATTAGAACTAAAACCATATATCTTGGATTTTGTAGCCTTGAAATCTTCATTCTGAATTACTATTCTGTAGTTGGTAAACTGCAAAAGAAGGATAAAATATTACCACACACAAATGTAGATCTTGTTAAAACGTACAATCTATGTAAAATAACTTTTTTGTATTGTTCACCGTTTACGAGATGTTCCTGTATTTTTCAAGATACTTGCATTTTTCTCAGGTGGAAATTTCTATCCGTTTTTTCTCTTGGTCATGCAAAGAGCCTGAAATTTCTAACCCATCACATGTTCAGCTTTTCAGCAATCTGAATACCGCTTTAGCCAAGTGTATCCTTATTTTACCAGTAACAAAGCATGTACATGTTCCATTAACAATCATGTATTTGGAAATAGGAAATTTGTAAGAACGGTTCGTAAACGAGGGAGTAGAGGAAATCTTGTGAATTTAACACATTATTTTTAATGGAACACCTACCACGACACCATTAAACACCACCACGACACGTGAACCATTAAAATCAAACACCACATGACTAAGAAGGGAAACTAGAGGTACTAGAAAAGTTATCTAGCGTAGGACTCAGTTTTGTATGGTGTTCACTTGTTACTTCTGTCTGTCTGTGTTATCATGATACGTAGATACTTAAAGGGCACAATTTAGCCGCGAGAAAATACTTATGCAAATTTCGCCGTCAGCTAAGCTAAGTCTGGGAAATAACATTGGAAGAGTTTTTATCTAAATAAATTAGAAGCAACATTAATCATTTGTTTGAGCGTGGAACTTGAAGCAAAGTATTGTATTAGGGAGCTATAGAAAACAATTATTCTTTGCGTGTGGAGAAACATAGGGGCTGTTAAGGAGTAAATTATCAGTGTTTATTTACTTCCGATTCACACATGCTGAAAAGAGAGCTGTCATTTCCTAGACAGCCTCATGAGGAGCTATGTACTTTACCGAGTAAAAATAAAGATTATACTTATTTAAATTCCGCTTGCCACATAGCTGAGTAGCGTAATGATGACAGGTTCAGTTGTATTGCTCAAGTTTAACAGGGCGAGTTCCAATATTACATATTAAGTAATTTACCTTTCCTCTTTATTAATTGATTTGGACTTCTGATTTATATTTCAGCTTCATATTGTGTGAATGTCACAAAGCATACCAATTATAATTTTAGTCAAGTCAGAAAGAATTAAAGCTAATATTTGTGGCTCTCTCATGGATACAATTAAGAAAGGATTAACATCAATCCCTTCGGTACCGGATTAATAATTAATTCATAATTGTCAGTTTTGCTTTAAAATCTTCTGCTTTGACCGTAGGCGACTAAAACTGAAACAATAAAAAATGTTCTTCGAAGAAATGAGTTTTGAACTAACGATCTTCGAGTACATGAGTAGTTTTGGAGCTGAAATCCTCAAGCCGAAATGTTCTAATGAGACATTTCTCTATCATCTTGCTTGAAGATCTATGCCCCCCCCCCCCATTGGTTTTTAATGCTTATGCACCTTGTTTGCGTTTGTACTACAACGGTGGTTGACACCTGCGTGGATGTGTGCGTTATAAAAATCGTAGCTACTGAAGAACTTTTGTAAGAGATTGCGCTTTCACATACAACAATCTGCGCGTTGTAGAAACCAACAGACAGATAATTCAACAAAAATAAATAAACTCATTGTTAACAGTCTGTTAAAACGATTAGAGATAGTAAAGCCTTTTAATTGTGCACAATCCTTTATTATTTGATATATGTGATAGCTAATACATTGCTGAGAGCATTCCGTTTAGTTACTACAAATGACAGGGTGGTTATGGACACAAGGATGGATTAATTGCGAAAATGAATGGTCGATGTAACCGAAGAGCTATTTCCTGTGCCATAAATCTTACTTAAGGCCACAATTATTGAACGTTGACCATCAAGCAAGCAGGCTAAGTTTTTGGTCAAGGCGTCGTTTAAGAATATTTATTACTTAAATGATATTTGCTTTGTACGCAAAATAAGTACGTTGTGCATTCTATTGAGCTAACTGCTATTTATTAGTATGCCTTTCTTTCACCATATGTAAGCTTAAATATGTATTCTCACGGTCGAGGCTTGAACTTCGGCTTACTTAGCGTGCACTGAATCACTCTCACCTGATTAAGAAATGTTCTAAACCCCTCAAGGCTTGCTTATCATTCTGAGATATCAAAGTCGAATTGCAATGTTAGAACTTAATCGCGCTCTAGAATTAATTTATATCCGTTAATTTATCTTTACATTGGGATTGTTTAGGCTGAAGATATAATGCAGAATCAGATTTCAAAAACTCAATGTTGTTACTGGTGTTACATCCATAAACATCCAAATCACTGTGCTGTCATAAAGAGACCCCAAAAGTGCATTAATCTATCGGTTCTAATTCTTATATACCTAAAGGTAAAGCATATGAGAAGAATTACCGATCTGTCGTGAGAAGTTCAGTGTACGTCTTTGATCACGGTAGCACAACGTATCAACAAAGAAAAGCTTCGCATTATTGTATTTTTCAATTCAATTTTTCTGTATCACAATACAAATGTGGGGTTGAAGATATGAAGTGAGAGGAACAATAGTGCCTGTATATTCTATTGGAAGCACTGTTTCCAATGTTGATGTTCTAATGCTGAGTGCAAGAAATATGTCCTGTAAATGCTATTCCCCTATATAGTTAATGGATCAATAAACTATTGACGTCTGTTAACTGCAAGTCGTTGCAAGAATTGTATTATAGGATCCGTTGGCTATTCTCTTACGTAAGGAGAGGAGCAGCTAAACGACTGAACCGATGTACTCGGCATATGTAATTATCTTGTCAGAACGTATGATACCGCTGCAACTAACTGCCACACGTCCAGGATTGCACTTCTGATTTTGTTGATAAACTCGCTTCGTATTTTATGCAAGTCAAAATGTAGAACAAAAGGAATAGAAGTAGGTACAATTTTCTCAGAGAAGGACGTTTATTGTCAGCATTAATTTCAGAAACTAAGAATGGTATAAAATAAAGTTACGGACGCAATTAAAGATTGAAATAAGAATGTTGGCAATCGCAACTTTGTCCTCAGAATGCAGACTGCTTGGACTCAATACAAAAGTAATTAATAGAAAAGTCCTGTTTCGGAACATTCCACTCTCCTAGGCCCTTGAATTTCCGTGTAGCTGTAGTTTACATCGCCGGTAGCATTGGGGAAATTACTAATATCATAGAAACCTTCCTTCAGTTTGTAAATAATTGGCTTGACATCATCATTTGTGCAATGCTGGGCTCATGCGTCTTACTATTCGACACTGCATACCTATTTCTAAACATGAATATGATCTGGTATCACATTCTTAAAGGCTCCTGTAAGGGTATTCAACAAAAGATTGGTGTTCTGTTTAATCAATAGCTGATTTTGTGCCAATACGGCGATGCTTCGTGTAGTCAGTTTTTTAATCTGCAGCTCTGCCATCTGCAAGATATCCATGAATATTTGTTTGGAGAACTTAAATCTAACCTTAAATTTTTTTGTCATGTTCCTGAAAATATTGTAACTCTCCAAAATTCTCGATCTTGGTAGTAATGCAAGTTAAGATTCCGTATTTTGCTTAAACACTTTACATCACATTGCACAACTTGTAATACATGTAATTGACAATAGTTCACTCTCAGGATGAATATTATTTATATATGTTATATTTATGTATGTAGTTATAGATGCACGTGAAGTACAACGGTAATGTCGTCTAATGATCAATGGCGTATTAGGATCAACACTCAACATATTGCGAATATGTAGAATTATATTGGTGCATTTCTTTATTGCACAACTTGTAGAAATACAAGTATAATTGACAATCATTCTTCAGGATATGGTAGTTACAGTTGTACAAAGATGAGTATATGCTTGGAAAAAAAAGGTCGTTTAAGAGGGGCGGTGGCTGGGTCCAATGCACTTTAATGAATCAACATTATGCTCTTAAATCACTACTTATTAAGTCAGGATAACTTTGCGCACACCGAGGATTTATTAATGTATTTCTGACGAAACAGTGCTTTCACCAGATACGCAATCTTAACCCAAGTGCATTCAGATCAAGTATAACTTCCTTGTCAGACGAATATTCTGCACTTTTTTATGTTTTGGCCGTGAAAGGAGAACGAAATTTCAAAGTCTCCATATTGGTCACTAGCTTTAAAATATTTGACTATCACTCAAAGCACTCATCTACAAGAAAATATGCAGTAAGGTAATTTCTGCAAATCTTTATCTCGACTAACACGAAGAAGATAGAGGAATAAGTATCTGTAATGGGGTTTAAATACCAAGTCAAGCAAAATTAGATTATAAAGATTCGTGTAATAAAGTTTGTCTAGGCTGGGAACTTGCCTTGTGACAAGCTTGACATCGTTTCGAGGAACAAGTGAAGTCGCAGTTTTGTTGTCAAGGATACAAGACTGTTTGCTAAGAAAATGTAGCGATTTAGTTCTCATATAGTATTATTATTTACATATAGAAGTTTTATTGCGAGATAAAAGAAAACGTCTATGACAGAACAATAAAGAAGCAAAAAAGAAGAAAAAAAAAAGGAGAGAGAAGTAAAAAAATATTACAAACTGGTGAGAAGCGCAATTACGAAAGCGAATGTAAAGCCGAGGCTTGTGTTCAACAGCGAAGGCCTGATAGTGCTTGATAAATTTGAGCTTTTCAATTCTGATTTTGATTGTGCGATAAAGAAAATCTTGGAAGGGGGATTGAGGAACAGAAATTGTACAGTATTTTGGGTGGATCTTCACAATAAAAGTGAAATGAAATTCTTCTCATTTTCTCTTTAATCCTCACATCCTGAGAGTAGAATTTCTTGCTTAATTACCTATATAATTTATATATACCGACGCTAGCCGAAGGAAGTCATCCTTTATCATCTTTTCGCCAAGATAGAAATCTAATAAAAAGTTCCACATCAGTAAGAATAATTAGTACAAGAGCAGAGAAAGTCATGTGAGTGTAACAAATCAGATTTTTTTCTAAAGTAATTGTCTGTTCCTGTTGAAATTTACATCTCAAATTTATTGGATTGAACCGCAGGTAATCGGAGGGGAGAAAGAACAAATATTTAAAAACAAGAGAAAAAAGAAAGATGTTTAGTTTTATCACTCAAAAATGACACTGATACATCAAGATTAAAACTCCGAGTGTCGTTTAAGGCTGAATATCCTGATTATACAACGAACTGGAGGAATGACGTATGACAAACATTATATTTCAAGATTGGTGCCCTATAGCAAAAAGCATGAAAGTAATGATACAATTCTCTGCAGTCCGCTCAGAGAACACAAGAACTGCTGGACTATATCAAGAAAAGGGAGCGAAACCCATAAGTATAAGCCAAGGCGGAGGTGAGGAGAGTTATAGATGTGAGAGAGTTAAACGAAGGAAGTAATTTAGTTGCTTCAAAATAATGAGGGGATTAAGAAAGGCGCGTAGAAAGAACTATGAAATAATAAATCTGATGTTGAAGACCATCACGAGTTGATTAAAAATAGAATGTCTATTAATAAGTTCCGCGCTTTTGCATTAATCCTGTGATAAACGATGTAGAGGTAGAGTAGCGAACATATAATATAATTTCTGAAATGATTGTGAAACTTCCAGTTAGCCTGGAAACATTCTATTAGGTTTGTTCATAAAGAAACATAAATGACAAACACAGCAATTAGGTTCATTTCAGTTGAGTAAGTTGAATAAACCCTGTACCGAACTTATCCACTTAGAATTATGGTGCGAGCGTTAACTTCCATGTTTGAAAACTCTTGCTATTTTGACATGCATCATCATTTGGATATGAAAAGTCATCCATTGTAACGTTAATGCACCTTTCGAATGGTTGAAGTACTGCTATAACATATTAATATAAATTTAAGCTTAGACGAATGCATTTGTTAATTGAACAAGTAGATAACGAATGAGGCTAGCATAATTATATAATTCATGTAAGAGAAGCCTTTGAGCGTAGTGTGTCTGACTCAATATCTAGAGGGCTTAAGTTCGAAAGTATTAGGAAAGAAACTATTTATGATATTACTTGGTTTAATTTTAATTATTTCTAATATAAGGTAATAAATGAAATTAAAAAAAATAAATTTAATACTAATAAAATTATTAATAAACGCTTACATTTAAAGGGAAAAATACCCACAAATATTGTGAAAGTTATATGGATATTTTCCGTTCGATCCAGTGTTCTCCCTTATCTTGCAATGTAAATATCGATGAACTGGCTCAATACTAAGAGGCTGATATAGTCATTTTTGATAATAACGTTTTAATTGCTTTATTTTATATCAAATATTTTCATAGCCTGATATGAATAAAATCGAAAAATGCCAAAATGCAAAGAGCTCATTCTTTTTTATAGCTTCTTTGAATTTTAAAAAACTCCAATGTGGTGTTCTTTATAATGGTCTGTTAAACACAAATAAAATCCTTAATAGGATTGAAAAAACCGTCGGGCAATTTTAATTAACACAACTGAATGAATTAAATCCAGTAGAAAAACACATATCTCTGAAACAAATATATATATGGGTGAAAATGTATACGTGATCATTATATTACGTTAACACACTGTGTTACAAATTTCAATCCTACAATTTTAAATGGAAATTGTGCATCTTTATGGTTTTCACAGATATGTTGCCTTAAAACACATAGGAGACACACGCTTTTATCTCTTTTAGTACTTAAGATCGCTTGATGTGAAGAGTAACGGAAGAGGTTCTCCTTGTCTAGTAAAAGTACTAACAGATGTGCTACATAGGCACACTGAAGCCGCCGAATAAACTCTTGTTATTCTCTCGCTTCTTCCATGTGTCAGAAAGTAGGCTAGAAGTCAATGAATCTGGATGAGTGGAAAATGGGTGGGGCTGCATAAAATGGTGTACCTACCTGATTGTATGCGTAAATATCTACACTATATAGCACAGGTATAAAAACATAAAAACAATTGGCCATGGACGTCACATATATCATTGTTATTTAGAGTGGCCTTTAATGGTTGGCTGGAAACTGGTTAGGTGCGGGCAGGTTAAGGTGGAGGGAATAGGAACTCTAGATTAATCGGCTCCCCGCAGCAAAGTACCTCCTGCCTGCCATTTACGTATTTTATAACTGAGAAGTAGGTGAGGGGTATATCGATTATAAGTAGAATTATGTTCTAGTTAAACATGCGATAGGTATTGTTGAACTGAAGATGAGGTTAACTAGGTGAACTCGTGAACATTTCAATGGTGACATGTGTGCATATCATCTGGACATCGACATTCATGAAAAGAGCATAGTCAGGTGGCCAACTTATTCATTACTTTCTCTATTACTTATAGTAAGTGGAGGAAGTATTGTATTCTGCCTAAAAGTTTCGATGTTGAGATTTCATCGAAAATACATATACTCGTATGTTTTTAGATTCTCGGAATCCAAAAAAGCATTTTTAGAAAAAGGTCCATGTGTATGCGACACGAAGTTTGTGAAGAAAATTCCTCCACCCTAAACTACCTTTTACGTGGACAATTTTTCTGAAATTTTGATTTCCAAAAAAATGGCTCTAACGATTTTGATTAAAATCCTTATGGCAGATGAAATGTAGACTTTGAATTTTCAGGCTATATCCCATTTAGTCCTGTTTACTCTTAATTACTTTTGCATAATTGGTAAACCGTAACAGATAGACCAAATCTTACTATACAAAAAGTAGATCTCGTTAAAACACACAAGTTATAGGGGTAGGGGGTACAATTGGAACTGGATCTGTGGTTCAAATCCCGACTGTGGCATTGAATATTTCAGTTCCGATTCTATCTCTAAATCACTGCCCACACACGGCTTGTGTGGTTAAAAACAGCAAGAGAAGTTTGTTGGCATAAATAAATAATAACACACAAGTTACGTCTAAATGCATTTTTGTGGAGTGAACCATTTCGGGGATATTCCTTGTTACTTATGTGAGTTTTTCAATATTTAAACTTTTCTCAAAGGGAAGGCTGTTATTCACTTTTTATCTCTTAGCCATAAGAATGGAATTTCAAAGCCTTCATATAGTGACCAGCTTTTAAAATTTGACTATCGCTCAAAGTCTGCTGTATTCCCATATACCCCTTGTACCCACAATAAAATTAACAGACGTAAGGTAATTTCTGCAAATATTTATCTCAACTAACATGAAAACAGAGAAATAAGAGTTTGTAAGACTAAGTAGTTCAACAGTTCGTAAGGCCTTATCTTACACACCAACGAAAATGTCAGTAAAAGTAATACAACAAGCAAATATAAATTAATAAAATGTCGTAATACAAATTCACTGTTTATTTTGGAAGTGTTAACACAAGATATCCACAAGAATGACGCACAATAAAATACACGTAAATAAGAAGATCGCATGATTAAAATATGGTTCCTAAATGTGAACATTCCGAATGCTCTTAGTTTGAAGCGAGTTATTTTCAGAGGGTGTGTATCTGTAGAGCAATAATCTTATTTCCGAAAAACAGAACTAAAATTTATCTGAAGAGGGTTTAAAGCGTAGCGAGTAATAAAACTCCCACAACCTGTGTACACGATTTTATTTAGAAACCATCACAAAAATTCACACTCTGTCCCCGTAGCACAGCTGATAGAACACGTATGTGCTATGCGAGAGGTCCCGGGTTCGATTCCTGGCTGGAGGTCTCATCACTGGCTGCATGTGCACCATATGTTATCGTTTATATATTTTGTGTTACATAAATGTATTTCGTACTCTGTTTACAGTTTTATTCCGTTCTTCTTTATATATGTTCCATATTGCCGCCTTTAACATCTAATATATATCGGCGGTCTTTTTATCTTTAGAACAACCAGTACGAAGTATACTCGCTTACAGTAGTGTTTTATCTTTAGGTTGATATCACTTTTTGATTATTAATTATATTCACCACACATTCACACTCTCATTCACATTTCCAAACTCTAGGGAGGATGGAGTTTTCCTCCCACCACCCGGGAATTGAACCCGGGTCCTCTGAGCTTGAAAATTATCGTGCCAACCAGCAGACCAGAGAGGCAGTCGTCGATTGTCTTGTAAGGACAACAATAGCTAATTAAACCCCATGTTAAATAGTATTAGAATAATGCTAGTTTATAACTTTTTATCTACAACTACCTTTGCTTTAAGTTGGTAATTCTGCTTACCTCGGATTTTAGCTGATTAGTGAAATTAACATCTTGAGAGATTAACAGACTAGTGAAATTAATTTTTGAGATTTTAGCTGGTTAGTTAAGTTATCCATACAGCAGTTAAAGTTGTTGACCCGATCAACTATGTATGGTTTTAGTTCTGATCTTAGATCGCTAATCTGGTAGCTGATTTTGCATTGAAATTAGGTAAATTTAAACGCATTGAACATCAATACTATAGTGTCAGTGTCTATTATTTGCACATCGTTGCTTTCATCACTTGTCTGGCAGTGTTCGTCTTCCTTTCTGACTTGGTTTATGATTTTACCTCCATGCAGAAGCATTCACTGGCACCACACTAAACGAAATGTGCATCGCTTACCTTTTTGGTATCTTCTAACCTGCCGGTAAGTTTGCAGTGTCTTACTGGTGTTGGGGTTCATTGCTCTGTGTTGCTCCAGTTGCTGGTAGAGGTGTCCTAGAAGTCGTGGCGTTGTTTATACTGCTGTCATGATGTCTTCTTTCCGGGACCTTGTATTGTGATGCCGTCTCACGGAAGGGTCACCAAGTATATAGTAATAGGGTCCCTTGAGATGCATGGACAAGGTGCGAATTGAGAGTCGCAGGGTCCCATGCCACAGAAATGGGACACAGCTAGCGACGTAGAGATTATAATGTTAGATTTTGGGACAATTGGTTATGGCAACGATGTTCACTCGTTTACAGTTGGTGTTAATATTTGGGCTGTCTTTATATTCACTCTCATTTACACTTTCAGACTTTAGCAGGTAGGGAATAATCCTGGCTGAAAAAAAAAAAAAAAAAAAAAAATCCCAAACTCCAGCTGGGAATCGAACCGGGACCTCTTGGTTTGGAAGCTGATTTGGAAGCTTAACAACCAGGACACAGGAGTAGCATGGAGTGAGTTGTTTGGAAAACCAAGTGTAACCAGGGGACTAAACAATGTGTGTTTACTCATTGTTATTGAATTGGATTATCGGGACAGGTGACCTTTCGTGAATTTAAGAATAGTTAGCGATTTATTCATATGAAAGCAACTTTTGATTTGGAACTGGTGTATTGAAACGCTGCTCAAGGTTATGCATACAATTCATTAGCATCTTGCAATACATTCATAGTATTTCAGATAGCGAAATTACATGTTACATAAATGTGACTTTTTATGACGACTAATTAACATATGAGAAACGAATAGTGTATAAAGGATTATGTTCAGTAACGATAACAGTGATTATGTGAGAATTTCAAGAAACTAATTGTATCGCAAGGAAAAATAAAAATAAATAAATTAAATAGGAGCAATATTTTGGTAGGGCTCTAATATATTACTATTGTCAATGTGCCCAGCGAACTGATCTTTCAGCTGGAGGTTGCGGGTTCGATTCTAAAACAAGTGAGTATCTTTAATTAGGATTATTTCCTACCGGTCGCAGAGTGTGGAAATGTGAGTATGAGAGAGAATGTGCGCGTGAAAATAAGTTAAAATAACGAAAACTTACAATAACTTCACCTGAAATTTGAAAGAGTAAAAGCACTATAAAAGGTTCAATCAAAAACTCGGATAAGACTATACAACCTAAAGGGGGCTCCCCCCCCCCCAAAAAAAAAAAAGAATGCTTATCTCCCTCGTTGCAGTGATTGTCAAGTTGATTAGTGCGTATGAACAAAGCGACACTAACTTGCCCCGCAGTAGCGCACGCACATAAAAATCGAAAAATAAATCTTAATTGATATTCTATCATAGCTTCTCATGTTTTCAATAAAACAGGCAAGTTAAATTACATAATATTTGCTTAAGTTCCATAAGTGATTTTTCCCCAGGCATTTCTACCGACACAAATCTTATTTCTTTAGTTCGTTTACTGCATGAAGAAATAGGTATTTTATTTCGAAATATATGACAAATATGACTTAGCCTTTAGCAGCAAAGGGAAGTGAGGCTCAATTGTGATATTGGTGTCTTGATTGCTGTCCAGCTCATTGAAGTCATCCCACTAGACATGGGTGTTAAAACAGGGTGGAAAACAGTACGTTTTCTTGGGGTTACTATGGCCTCAAGTCACTGTAGACGTTGCAGTGACAAGGGGGTGCCGCCGCCCCCACCCCCTTGGAAATCAATGAATTTAATGTGCAGTCAATTACTGACTATTAGACTATTGTTTTATTTTTGATGCCAAGAACAACTTTTCCTCAGGATACTCATACAAAAGAGATTCTCGATTGTTTCATAGCAACTGTGTTGCAAATGAGCGTGCCAGTGATGTTATTCACATATTTAATGTAAATAGGGAATGCATTATTTTTAATTAGTAGCTAAGTACATATCTTTACTAATGATTGCCTTCAACAATACTTTCGTAAAGGGCTATATAATTTTTAAACAGTTACATAGGTTTATGTAAAACTCTTTGGCACTTGGCAATATTTATAACCTAATCTAACACAACAAACATTATTTTCCAAAATCGTTTAAATTAGTATTTCTGGACTCTCGGTTAATTTTTTGTAAGTTTGACATTTAAAATATAAACTAAATGATATACCTTTAATTGCAGAAGAGAGTACTTCTTGTTCAGTTTCACATTAGCAATATTTTAGTCAAGTTTTCAGATGATCCTAGAAGGTGTTGCTAACGATGATGACATCCTTCAGATATAATAGACAGGCGCCGTATGTCAGTTACCTTATCATGGGACGCTGGAAGGTGCCTGGTGCGTTGAAGATGCCAAAGCGCACTAGCGCGTAAACAACCAAAGCCCTTGGCCTATCAAAATACGGTCTTCTCATTGTTCCTGGAGCTTAGGTTTATTTGATAGTATCTCGATTTCAGACTAATCTCAAGAACCAGTAAGAGTGTCCAGGCTTAGGTGGAGATAACATTGAGATTTATATTGTCCAAGAAGAAGTAGAACTCGCCGTTCTTCTTATTGTACTACTTCTTCATCTTCACCAGGACTACAGACGAACATGAAGAACAGTTGAATTCTGTATTAATTCCCTTGAATTTCATGTCCTTCAGGATTCTCTGTGCCCCTGATTGCTTCACCAGAGGAATAATGTTTGGCAGTAGTTGGAATGATCGGGCGTTTCTGATGTCAACGTGATGGAGTACACGTTGGTGCGACCGTAATCGTCGTTTTCTTGGCTGACATTGTCTGAGCAGTTGTGTCGCGATCAGATGGCCAGCCACCCTCTTTAGCAAATCTTCCAGCCAAGTCCCAGAATCTTGGGAATTCTCTTCGGATTCGTCAACGGATGAGGGAATGGCTTTGTCCAATGACTCACATTCCTCTAACTTCGATTGGATTGGATGTTTTGAGTGTCTCTGATAGATTCGGTATCTTACAGACTTCATCTGGTAAAACAATATGTACTATCAGCGTATAAGTTCACCAGAACCAGTTCCTTTACCGCTGGTTTTCCAGATGCAACTTCATAACGATAGCGGGTACAACTACATCGTCAGTGTGGTCACAACACTGCAGATCCTTGGGGATTCGTGGGGCTTTGGGGCGTCACCTTCCTCGACTTGGCCGAGTAGTAAAATCATGCTGCCGGTGTCGATCTCCATCCGGCCATCCGGCCATCCGGCTGTAGTTTCACATCCTCGGGTACCCTCGCGACAGATAACCACAGGCTTACTAACTCCACTTCATGGCCAGCTCCAGCAGGACCTCTTTTTCTACAAGCGAAGTATCACTCGATGCCAACAGCTCGTAGGGCCGATCGGTTTATTCGATGGCAAGCCCTTCACTACGTCAGGCCTAATTACGGTAACAGTTACTATCCGCCACAGCTTTCCCTGTACCTTGCTGTCTGCAACGAGATTCATCCTCTTGTTCGGGGGATGTATAAGACCTTACAGGGGGAAGGCGAGCCGGTTGTATCAACTGTCAACGCGGAGTTTAAATCTGTAGCTGTTAGGTTCCCTGCCTTCTGCCGTCGTCTCTCCTCAGGTTCGGTCACTTTTAGTATCCTCTCATCTCAACCTTCCCTCTCGAGGGCACCCCATCAGGGGCGTTGGCACAAACGATCCCATAGGTCGATGTGCCAAATCTCCGAACGTTGCCATAGTCTCATAGAATCCGTTAATATGTAAAGTCTTTAGAATCCAAAACAAATTTAGTGCAGAGTAAACGTAGGTGGGACATCCAGGGTGACAACATCACTGAAGCAACTTATTGGCAGCTTTATTTTGCAAATCTTAGAACATTTGCCAAAGCAGTTGCATTAAAGCTAGCGCTAACATAATAGTCTCGGCACGTTGGCGAACTATTCTAGAGCAAATAGACAATGCCTTTACACTATGAAGTTGGATAGGTCATGGTTGTTGCACTCGATGGCCAACGAAATCACCCAAATCGACTTCTCCGGAGCTTCTGTTGTGGCTTTATATCAAAATCACGTTTACGAAACGTAATCAGAAAATTCGGCATGTGTTAAGGGAAAAATTAGTTAGGCGTCTTACTATCTCCAGATGCGTTAAAGTATTTCAAGTTTGAACCAAGAAGAACATATATCATTGCATACATCAAGAAAATAATGCCTAGCGGCATTTATTATTCTGGTATTTATAAAAGAGTAAGAGGTTCCTGTAGTAGATATTTATTAACATTGCATTGCTTCCTTTAAATTTGTCAATTTTGAAGAGAGATTTTGTGCTAATTTAATTTTAATATCTATAAATTATTAAAATAAGAATTAACTGTAATTGTTAGGTTTCTTTAAGGTAACGGGAATATACTAGCAAGAACACTGCAGAACAAATTTTAACATTTGTTTTCGGACATTGTTTAAGAAATCTCCTTTATGCAAATTCGGAAACTCAAGGAAGTTCTGCTTAGACAGAAATTTTGACATCCGTTTTTCACAAGAAAGTTCAACTTCAGCAAAAATAGTTTGTGTGGGTCACCTGGCATTACCGATTTCGGTTTCGATGATTCGACACAGCAAATTTACAATTTGCTTCTTTATGTTTATAAACTGTGTGTAACATACTAACCCTTTTAGGGTTTGGATTCAATCTCTTTCCAGTGGTCACGTTATTATGAATTGCAATAATCACGTGCCGCGTGTAAATACATGCAATTCAGCTATCGCGGACTGTATTTTACAGCATATCACGCTGGATGACAACTGTTGAATGCCTTGAGCGAGTGGGGTGTTTTGCACTAAGCTGCGATAGAGCGCCCCGGTTCTCAGAACTTGTAAATGACACGGTATTGAGCAAGTTACAATTTACTACAAATAATGGTTCTTCCACACAATAGCCATGTGTGCACTGCTCGCAAAAGTTAAATCAAATAAACAACTTGCATATGCAATAAATCTACTCTGTTTATTTAATCATCAGTGTTAATATTGTAAACAATACTCTAATAAACTCAGTCTTCTCGTTTTTGAAAGGTTACCTTTCTTAATAGTTATAACATATGTGCTCTCTGTATCATTGTATCAAGGCCAACATAACAATAAAATCAATAATTTCGCAATTGAAGGCGTAACTATCGATTTTTGTACCTAAAATCGAATAACAAGTGCATGATTAAAATGTCGGACACCAATGACAATAATATGCATCGTAGAGGATTAAAAGTATTTTATAAAGGTTTAAAACTTGACTCATGGTTGAGCTTAAATAGTATGAAACTTAAGTATAATGGCAACTAAGATGCTCGTATGAACACTACGAAACTCTCTTCCACTCGTTTCATAAAATATACCCCTAGCGTAACGGCCCTTTGCGGGCCCAGGCTTACC